>CP136054.1:70444248-71694248 GCA_032464435.1 Aegilops umbellulata
ACAACACGAAAACCGTCGTCAGACCAGGACTAGTGGAGGTGATGAGTTGTCCTCCGGCTTACCGAATACCCCTGCTCCTCGGAAACGTCGAAACGAGGTGCTTTCTTAAACCTTGAAATTCTTCTCATCTGCTGATGGGTCTTACTTGTCTGTCACTTAACTCTTTTAATGATCATTGACCATGAACTTGCTCGTTCTTCTTCTGACGGCTCATCGCAAACTGAGATGCCGCCTTTTAAAACTGCCCCTGGGTAATAACAATTAGTTTTACTCTATAACCTCGTATACTCTTATATTAATACTGACTTGTCATAACCTCTGCAGCGGCCAAGCAAAACCAAACAAGAAGGCTAAGGTGATCAAGCCAACAGAAGCACCTGAAATTACTGAGTCGGAACAACAAGTCCCTGTTCCTGAGGCTTCTGATAAACAGCCAGAAGAACCTGTTACTGTAACCCTGCCTAAGATTCCAGATCTTAGCGTTGATGGCACTACTATTAATCCTTCAACTTTTGCCCCCTCGAGTTCGCCTAAGCCGTCAGAGCCTCAAGATGATGATGTGTTGATTACTGGCACCGGCTTTGTAGAGCCGGGATATCCAATAGCTCTGGCCAAACATACTGCCAAACAAGAAGTTATTGAGAGGCGGAAACAGAAGTTTGACATTTCTCATTACGTGCAACTGAGCAGCAATGAGATCCTCTCCGACTATCTCAGCCAGGTCCACTCCAGCCGCGACCTCGAAATTGATATGGTGAAACAGATGCACCAAAAATATGAGGTATGACTTCCATCTTTTAAGTAATTTGTATACATATCCTGCCAGCCCCCAAGTCTACTGGCTATGACCAGATTGAATAGGTTGTAGACTTTAGAAAAATCCATAACTTCTGTCCTAGAATCCCTCCTTGTCCGGCTTAAATGTAAACCGGATGTTTGTACAAGTTGAGTTTTCCGTCCGTAGCCCCCAAGGGCCGGTTTAATCCACAGGAATGAGCCTGTCCTATTTGTCCTTGTATATGAAGAAAGATCTTGACTGCATAGCCCCCATGAGTCCGTTGGGACTGTTACATCACTTTCGGCTCATGATGAAGAAAAAACAAACGGTATGCATTAGCCCCCAGGTGCCAAGTAGTCTTGCTTGCAAAGTACTTGAGACTTAATTCATGACAGTCGTTGTCTTGAAAAAAAATGTTGATAGACATTAGCCCCCAAGTGTCAAGTGTTGTTGCTGGCAAAATACTTGACACTTGTACTCTTGTAACCTTGATATAAATGTTGATAACTCTATACTTTATACAGGCTGCCACTGCTGAACTAGAGTGCCAATTGAATGATGCGAAGACCCGTCTGGCGACTCAGGAAACTGAGACCCAAAAGGCGGAGTCAAAATTTCAGTTCAGTGTGGCTGAGTCGGAAAAACTGAAGACCAGCTTTGAAGCAGAGAAAAAGACCTGGGCGGATGAAAAGACGGCTTTGACCCAACGTGCTGAGAAGGCAGAGGCAGCTCTTGAAGAAGTGACCACTGAGCTTACCGGTTTAAAACGCCGTGTAAATCAGATGGTTTCAGCTATCTTTGGTGAGTCGGCTTACCAAGCATTAGAAATGAATCATTATTTTGATCATATAACCCGCCATTTAATCATTCTGCAATATATCCAGGTCCCAGGAGTAGCAATCTCAATCACGACATGCTTGTGAAGCTTAAAGTTGTCTATACACTTGTTGAGCAGCTGTACACCGGGACTCAACGTGCACTACCCGCTATTTCACCAACAGGTCAAGCACCAACTATGCTGATAGATGTTTTGAAGAAACTCTGTGTGCTGCCTGTTAGATTCGATGAAATAAAGCGATCATCTGCAAGAGCCAGCGCCGTGACAGCTTTGAGCCTGGCCAAGGCATGGGTACCAGAGCTTGACCCGTCTGAGGTAGCTACTGGTTACCCAAGTTTGAAAG
Organism: Aegilops umbellulata; assembly: GCA_032464435.1. Taxonomy (NCBI): domain Eukaryota; kingdom Viridiplantae; phylum Streptophyta; class Magnoliopsida; order Poales; family Poaceae; genus Aegilops; species Aegilops umbellulata. Next base: position 70,446,208 of record CP136054.1, read on the forward strand.
AAGATGGTACACCTTTCGGTCAGAAAGACTTCTCAGCCTGTGTGAAAGAAATTCGTCCAATGGCCACGATGATTGCCAATGACTCGGACCTCTCCAAGTATCATCCGGCTTATGACCGGGAGAATAAGAAGATGCCAACTCTGGCTTACAAAGTGATGGACTTAATCCCGCCAACCCGTAAGCACACCTTTGCTCCTGAAGTTGATCCGTCTGAGCTTATAGATGATGAGGCTGAATTTGAAGCTTTATCTGGCATCGATTGGTCATCACCAACTTTTCAGCCAGCGGAACAAGACGAAGAGCCGACAAAGGATGACGCAAAAGACTCCGAGCAGCAAGGCCAAGAAGACTGAACCGCCGGGCGGCTCTAAACACTTGATTGAAAAACACTTTGATCTCATTTAACCCGTAGAGGCTTGTAATAGAGTAGTAAAACTTTGAATCTGCCGTGCCATCGTGCATGTTCCGCTTTGCATGAAACTACCAATTGACTATTTGCCACTGATGTTTATAATATCAACTTTTTTGAATATGTTCTGGTATACAAAAACAGATCACGAGTGTCCCACGGTTTACCGTAGGACGAGTCATAATGCCCAATACATAGGCACTCTTATAACCACGACTGGCTTAATTATACCAAAATATGTCATACCTATGATATTTGATCACACTGTTGGTTTACCAAACCAGTAGAATAAGGGCGATAACCCAAAACTTGAGCACTGGTAATCATCATATGTTGCCGGCTTATGAATATAGCCAGGCCGGTTTGATAAACACCGGATACTATTTTATCTCATACTGGCGACTTATAGTCAAAAGCCAGGCCGGGTCAATAAACACCGGATATTACCTTATGATGTACTCACGACTGATAGTCGAAAACCGAGCCGGGTTAATAAACACCGACGAACTACGGTAAGACAACTTTATAAGTCTCATCAAATGAACCTCAAAAGATCTGTCAAATAAAAACAAAAAATGAGGCTTTTCATGGGCTGCCAGGCCAAAAAAATTGAGGCTTTTCACGGGCTGCTAGGCCACTGAGTTAAACCGTTTTACAAACCTTATAAGATGGACCTCACGTAACCAATCATCGTTTTAACTTTGACAAGTTCAGGGTCTGCATAAGATTGACTTGTCAAATGTTCGGCGGGTCATTCCAGGAATACCTGGGCGGAGTGGCTTACTTAAAAGGGCAGGATAACCCGGGGTTTTAGGTGAATACACCTGGCTTCCATGCCTGGCTTTTAAGCCTATCACAAGGGTTATAGCAACTCTGGTTCTTTAGAACAAAAGAGCCCCCATGCAATATTTCTAAGCTATGCTCAATGGGCACCTATGTTTGAGTTGTGCTTTTGCAACAGACTCTCTTTGGCCCCTTTAACCTGGGTAGCAAGCCCCCAAGTTTTTTGTGGCCTATAAACCGGATCAAAGGGTAATCATAACTTTGCTCTATAAAGCAGAAGCCCCCATGTGACCAAAAACTCATTATTTTAAAGAGAAAACGACAGAGGCCCTGCTTTGACAGGGATGCCGACTTTATTATATTGATCATAATATATACATTATCATAATATGTACATTAGAAGAGCCGGTGGCTCAAGTGTAATAAGGCCGAAGGTGAGCAATATTCCAGGGCCGGTGGGTCTCCTCCTCTGACTTACGTGAGTCAATGTGCTCTCGCACATCGATAAGGTAGTATGACCCATTGTTCAGATTCTTGCTGACCACAAAGGGTCCTTCCCAAGGTGGGGATAACTTGTGCATATCAGTCTGATCCTGGATGAGTCAGAGCACTAGATCGCCTTCTTGGAAAGTTCTGGTTTTAACCCGACGGCTGTGGTAACGGCGCAAATCTTGCTGGTAAATTGTTGAACGAGCCGTTGCGATTTCACGCTCCTCATCTAACAGGTCAAGTGCTTCCTGACGTGCTTTTTCATTGTCAGCTTCAACATAAGCCGCCACACGAGGTGAGTCGTGACGGATGTCACTAGGGAGAACCGCCTCTGCTCCGTAGACCTTGAAAAAGGTGTATAACATGTAGACCTATTGGGGGTGGTATTAATGCTCCGCAACACAGAAGGTAGCTCCTCCACCCAACAACCTGGTGTTTGCTGTAAAGGCACCATAAGCCGGGGCTTGATGCCTCTCAAGATCTCTGGATTGGCTCTCTCCGCTTGCCCATTAGATTGGGGGTGAGCCACTGATGATATATCAAGTTGGACATGCTCACGTTGACAAAATTCTTTAATAGCACCCTTGGAGAGATTAGTGCCATTATCTGTTATAATGTTGTGTGGAAAGCCAAAACGGAAGATCACCTTCTTCATGAATTGAACCGCCGTGGCTGCATCACACTTGCTGACCGGCTCTGCCTCGACCCACTTAGTGAACTTATCAACCGCCACCAAGAGGTGGGTCTTCTTATCCTTGGACCTCTTGAAAGGTCCAACCATGTCAAGCCCCCATGTTGCAAACGGCCAAGTGATTGGGACCATCCTCAGCTCCTGAGCCGGAACATGAGCTCGACGTGAAAACTTCTGACAACCGTCACATCTTTTGACCAAGTCCTCAGCATCGGCATGAGCCGTCAGCCAATAAAACCCGTGACGAAAAGCCTTGGCCACCAGGGATTTAGAGCCGGCATGATGACCACAATCTCCTTTGTGGATCTCACGCAGAATCTCACAGCCTTCTTCAGGAGAAATGCAACGCTGAAAAACTCCTGAACACTGCAATGGTGCAACTCCCCGTTGACAATTGTCATTGACTTAGACCGTCAGGTTATCTGCCTGGCCAAGATTTCATCCTCAGGTAACTCACCCCGGGTCATGTAAGCCAAATAGGGCACTGTCCAATCAGGAATAGCATGAAGAGCCGCCACCAATTGTGCTTTCGGGTCAGGAATAGCAAGGTCCTCCTCCGTAGGCAGCTTGATAGAAGGGTTGAGTAGAACATCCAGGAACGTATTCGGTGGCACCGGCTTACGCTGAGAGCCTAGCCGGCTTAAATTATCAGTCGTATCATTCTTCCTTCGATCGATATGTTCAACTTGGTAACCATTGAAGTGACCTGCAATGGCATCGACTTCTCGATGATAAGCCGCCATAAGCGGATCCTTTGAATCCCACGTATCAGAGACCTGTTGGGCTACAAAATCTGAATCGCCAAAGCATCTCACCTCGCTTAAATTCATTTCCTTAGCCATCCGAAGACCATGGAGCAGGGCTTCATACTCAGCTGCATTGTTAGTACAAGGGAACATTAACCGGAGGACATAAGAAAATTCATCACCTCGTGGGGAAGTCAAGACAACTCCAGCCCCCGATCCCTCCAACTGTCAAGACTCGTCAAAGTGAATAGTCCAATACGTGTTATCCGGCTTTTCCTCTGGTGCCTGCAACTCTGTCCAATCATTGATGAAATCGACAAGTGCTTGAGAATTGATAGCCGTACCAGGCACATATTTTAGCCTGTGAGGTCCAAGCTCAATGGCCCACTTAGCAACCCGGCCAGTTGCTTCCCTATTTTGGATGATATCCCCCAAAGGAGCAGAGCTAACCACAGTGACTGGATGACCCTGAAAATATTGCTTAAGCTTCCGGCTTGCCATGAAAACTCCATACACAAGCTTCTGCCAATGTGGGTACCTCTGCTTGGACTCAATGAGCACCTCACTGATATAATAAACCGGATATTCCTTGCCTGCCTCCTTCCTTTCTACCATGATAGCCACACTGACGGCCCGGCTATTAGCAGCCACGTATAACAATAGAGGCTCCTTATCAATAGGGGCAGCAAGCACGGGCGGCTCAGCCAACTATTTCTTCAGATCCTCAAATGCTTGGTTAGCCTCATCACTCCAAACAAAATGATATGTCTTCTTCATCATTTTATAGAGGGGGATAGCCTTCTCACCCAGCCGGCTTATGAACCGGCTCAAAGCTGCAATACGACCCGCCAAGCACCGAACATCATTAACGCACTCCGGTTTAGCCAAAGAAGTGATAGCTATGATTTTCTCCGGGTTAGCTTCAATGCCTCTGTTAGAAACCAAAAACCCCCAAGAGCTTGCCTGCAGGCACACCAAAGACATATTTAGCTGTTAAGCATCATCTTGTAGACCTGGAGATTATCAAATGTCTCCTTCAAATCATCAATCAGGGTCTCCTTCTTTCTTGACTTCACCACAATGTCATCGACATAAGCATGAACATTGCGCCCAATCTGATTGTGAAGGCAATTTTGCACACACCGATGGTAAGTCGCCTGGGCACTCTTGAGCCCAAAAGGCATAGACACATAGTAGAAGGCTCCAAACGGAGTAATGAAAATTGTCTTCTCCTGGTCCTTAACTACCATCTTGATCTGATGATAACCAGAATAAGCATCCAAAAAATTCAGACGCTCACAACCCGCCGTAGCATCAATGATTTGATCAATAGAGGGAGAGCAAACGGATCAGCCGGGCAAGCCTTGTTCAAGTCCGTATAATCGACACACATCCGCCAAGTGACATTCTTTTTTAGTACCAGCACCGGGTTAGCCAACCATTCGGGATGGAAAACTTCAACGATAAACCCGACAGCCAAGAGTTGGGCCACTTCCTCTCCAATGTCCTTCCGCCTCTCCTCGTTGAATCAACGAAGAAATTGCTTGACCGGCTTAAACTTTGGATCATATTAAGAGTGTGCTCAGCGAGTTCTCTCGGTACACCCGGCATGTCTGAAGGTTTCCATGCAAAGATGTCCCGGTTCTCACGGATGAACTTGATGAGCGCGCTTTCCTATTTCGGATCCAGATTGGCACTGATATTGAACTGTTTCGATGAATCGCCTGGAACAAAATCAACCATCTTAGTGTCATCTGCTGACTTAAATTTGAGCGAAGGATCCTGCTCTGTGGTTGGCTTCTTTAGAGATGTCTTGTCCGCCGGGTCAACATTATCTTTATAAAATTTCAGCTCCTCCATTGCACAAGCAGACTCAGCATAAGCAGAGTATCATTCCTCACACTCCAAGGCTATCCTACGGCTCCCATGCACCGTGATGGTTCCTTTGTGACCCGACATCTTGAGTTGCAAATACACATAACAAGGTCGCGCCATGCACTTGGCGTAAGCCGGCCGTCCAAACAGAGCGTGATATGGGCTGTGGATTTTGACCACTTCAAAGGTCAATGTCTCCGACCTAGAGTCATGATGACCCCCAAAGGCAACCTCCAGAGATATCTTACCAACCGGATAAGCCGACTTACCCGGCACCACGCCATGGAAAACAGTGTTTGACGGCTTAAGGTTTTTATCTGTCAACCCCATGCGGCGGAAGGTTTCATAATAAAGGATATTGTTGCTGCTCCCTCCGTCCATGAGTACCTTGGTGAACATATATCCTCCGACCTGAGGTGCGACTACCAGAGCCAAGTGACCCGGATTGTCAACCCGGGGCGGGTGATCTTCGCGGTTCCATACAATGGGCTGCTCAGACCAGCGCAAGTAACGGGGAACCGCCGGCTCAACGGCATTGGCTACCCTCTTATGAAGCTTCTGGTTGCGCTTACATAAGCTAGCGATGAAGACATGATACTGTCCACTATTCAACTGCTTCGGGTTGCTATGATAACCAGACTATTGCTGCTGTTGATTCCCCTGATTATTCTGCTGATTGTAACCACCTTGGTTGCCATGACTACCTTGATTTCCTTGGAACCCGGAGTTAGAGCCGCCACTGCCGTAACCCGGCCCATGAAATCCAGATCCTGAGCCGCCACCCGGCCCATGACTGTCTTGGAAAAGATTCGAATTTTTGAACTCCTTCATAATGAAGCAATCCTTCCAGAGGTGCCCAGACGGTCTTTCTCGCGTCCCGTGTCTTGGGCAGGGCTGATTTAACAGCTGCTCAAGATTGATGCCTGATCCTCCAGTCTGTGGGGGCGGTTTACCCTTACGACGCTGACCATTATTCTGCGCGTTGGTGTTAGCCACAAAGTCAAAACTATTATCAGCCTTGCGCTTACCATTGCCTCCCTGGTTCGCCGGGTTATGCTGCTGCCCCTTGGCGTTGCTGCTCTGCTTTCCCTTCCCCGGATTCTTGTCATCAGACTCGGGGTCCTTGGTACCATCAGAGTCAGCATAATTAACCAGAGCCGCCATGAGTGTCCCCATGTCATTGTAGTGGCGTTTGAGCCACCCTAATTTCTGCTTTAGGGGCATGAACCGACAATTCCTTTCCAACATTAAGATCACTGAGTTGGCCTTGATGCCATCCGACGAGTGCAGGATCGTTGAGACCCGGCGCACCCAATGAGTCGTCGACTCACCTTCTTCTTGGACACATGAGGCTAAATCCACAATTGACATGGGCTGCTTGCATGTATCTTTAAAGTTCTGGATAAACTTGGCCTTTAACTCAGCCAATGATCCAATAGAGTTGGCGGGGAGCCCCTTCAACCAAGTACGTGTTGGGGAACGTAGCAATTTCAAAAAAATTATTACGCACACACAAGATCATGGTGATGCATAGCAATGAGAGGGGAGAGTGTTGTCTACGTACCAAGTAGACCGAAACGTAAGCGGTGACACAACGTAGAGGAAGTAGTCGTACGTCTTCCCAGTCCAACCGATCCAAGCATCGTTACTCCGGCACCTCCGAGTTCTTGGCACACGTTCAGCTCGATGACGCTCCCCGGGCTCCGATCCAGCAAAGCTTCGGGGAGGAGTTCCGTCGGCACGACGGCGTGGTGACAATCTTGATGTTCAACCATCGCAGGGCTTCGCCTAAGCACCGCTACAATATGATCGAGGTGTAATATCGTGGAGGGGGGCACCGCACACGGCTAAGGAACGATCACGACGATCGACTTGTGTGTTATAGGGTGCCCCCCTGCCCCCGTATATAAAGGAGCAAGGGGGGAGGCCGGCCGGCCCTATGGGGCGTGCCAAAGGGAAGGGGGAGTCCTCCTCCTAGTGGGAGTAGGACTCCCTTTTCCTAGTCCAACTAGGAAGAGAGAGGGGGAAGGAAAGAGAGGGAGAGGGAGAGGGAAAGAGGGGCCGCGCCCCCCCTCCCTAGTCCAATTCGAACTCCTCATGGGGGGCGCCACTTCCTGGGCTGCTGCCCTCTCTCTCCCCCCAGGCCCACTAAGGCCCAATACTTCCCCGGGGGGTTCCGGTAACCCCTCCGGCACTCCGGTTTTCTCCGAAATCACCCGGGACACTTCCGGTGTCCGAATATAGTCATCCAATATATCGATATTTATGTCTCGACCATTTCAAGACTCCTCGTCATGTCCGTGATCACATCCGGGACTCCGAACAACCTTCGGTACATCAAAATATATAAACTCATAATGAAACTGTCATCGTAACGTTAAGCGTGCGGACCCTACGGTTCGAGAACAATGTAGACATGACCGAGACACGTCTCCGGTCAACAACCAATAGCGGAACCTGGATGCTCATATTGGTTCCTACATATTCTACGAAGATCTTTATCGGTCAGACCGCATAACAACATACGTTGTTCCCTTTGTCATCGGTATGTTACTTGCCCGAGATTCGATCGTCGGTATCCTATACCTAGTTCAATCTCGTTACCGACAAGTCTCTTTACTCGTTCCGTAATACACCATCCCGCAACTAACTCATTAGTTGCAATGCTTGCAAGGCTTAAGTGATGTGCATTACCGAGAGGGCCCAGAGATACCTCTCCGACATTCGGAGTGACAAATCCTAATCTTGAAATACGCCAACCCAAAAAGTACCTTCGGAGACACCTGTAGAGCACCTTTATAATCACCCAGTTACGTTGTGATGTTTGGTAGCACACAAAGTGTTCCTTCGGTAAATGGGAGTTGCATAATCTCAAAGTCATAGGAACATGTATAAGTCATGAAGAAAGCAATAGCAACATACTAAACGATCAGGTGCTAAGCTAATGGAATGGGTCATGTCAATCAGATCATTCACCTAATGATGTGATCCCGTTAATCAAATAACAACTCTTTGTCCATGGTTAGGAAACATGACCATCTTTGATTAACGAGCTAGTCAAGTAGAGGCATACTAGTGACACTCTGTTTGTCTATGTATTCACACATGTATTATGTTTCCTGTTAATACAATTCTAGCATGAATAATAAACATTTATCATGAAATAAGGAAATAAATAATAACTTATTATTGCCTCTAGGGCATATTTCCTTCAGTACGGGCCGTAACTTCCAACATCAGGGGAAAATACTTAGCACACGCAGCTTCGCTAACATCCAGCAGTTCCATGGCCATCTCATAACTCTAGATCCATGCCTCAGGAGGTAAATCGGTTGAGTAGTTAGGCACCTTGCGAGGACCCTTGAAATCCTTGGGCAGACGCTCATTGCGCAGAGCCGGTACCAAACACGGCACACCCAAATTCCTAGAGGTCATGCCCGGCTCTTCCGAAGTCGTCGGACGAGCCAGAGAAAATTGGCGGGCCGCATACCGAGCCGCCAGCTCGGCCTCCCGACGTGCTCCACCTTGATCCACTATGTTTTGAGCATCAGCACCCCCGCCCGCCGGGTTATGTCCACGGGGCGGGTTATGGTTTCGTCCACTGCTTGACACAGTCGGCTCATCGATATGCCTGCTGTAACTCCGGCTTGGGTGAGGGGTGGAATGAATCCTGTCATGACTGTAAGAATAAGCCTGCTACTGAACCAAAGTAGTCTGAAGAAGCTCTCTAGCCCTCCATGTTTCAACCGTCGTCGGTGACTCGCCTTCAACCGGGAGAACCGCCAATCGTGACGCTGCAGCGATCATGTTATCCAAAGGGTTAGAGTAATGACCCGGTGGCGTTGGCACGTGCTGCGGCGGGTTATTGCTCTGACGAGGCGGGTCCGTCGTTCGTGGCTGAACCAGCGTGCCCGTCCCGGGTGTCTCGACCCGGTTTACTGGTTCCTGCTCCTGGCGTGTTAAAGAGATTTCTTGCCTCATAAACCGGGGGCAGATGACTCTGATGCCTCCTTCTCATGACATCATTTGTAGCATTATGATCTAGCATGAGTCGGTACGACTCCGACTGAATCCGTTGCTTTGGCTCACTCCTCAGGCATCCTCGCCTTTTCCGCGTTTAGCTCCTCCTTGGCCTGCGCTATCTCATCACGCAATTTTGCAACCGCCGCATTGTGCTGATCTTGATCCGTCGGGTTAACCACTGTTGTTAACAATGATGTCAGCTTATCTAGCAAGTCAGTTAAGACCTGAGCCGGCGGGCGCACAGGGCCTCCTGCCCCGGCAGCCATCGCTGCTACTGACCCGGAAATTAGTGCCACTGCAGTCGACGAGTGTTGCACCGGCTGCGTGCCGGCCATGAAGATCGCGACCCGGTTCGATGGCTCATAGGGGTCCGGAATACTGTCGCCATCGGAACAGCCCCCAAGACGACCATGTTGCAGTTGATACAATGACTCGGTCTTGCCGGTGGACGAGTCACCATCAGAGTAAACGACAGTATCACCACCAGACACTGATCCTTCCTCAAATTCCTCTCCATGGATGAATCCCACGAAGGCACGTTTCATGGCGGGCCAAACTCGGGCGGGTCTCGCATGCTGAGCCGTCTCGATGATGTCCATGCAGATGTCCGACTCAGGGCCCGGCTCACCGATTTTGCCAATGAAGATGTGAATTCCGCCGAAGGGGACCCGGTACCTGTCGGGGAACGTAGTAATTTCAAAAAAATTCCTACGCACACGCAAGATCATGGTGATGCATAACAACAAGAGGAGAGTGTGTTGTCCACGTACCCTCGTAGACCGTAAGCGGAAGCGTTATGAGAACGCGGTTGATGTAGTCATACGTCTTCACGATCCGACCGATCCAAGTACCGAACGCACGACACCTCCGAGTTTGGCACACGTTCAGCTCGGTGACGTCCCACGAACTCCGATCCAGCAGAGCTTCGAGGGAGAGTTCCGTCAGCACGACGGCATGATGACGGTGATGATGATGCTACCGACGCAGGGCTTCGCCTAAGCACCACTACGACATGACCGAGGTGGATTATGGTGGAGGGGGGCACCGCACACGGCTTAAAGATCAATGACCAATTGTTGTATCTTGGGGTGCCCCCCTGCCCCCATATATAAAGAAGCTAGGGGGAGGCGGCTGGCCAAGTAGGAGGGCGCGCCAAGGGGGGAGTCCTACTCCCACCGGGAGTATGACTCCTTCTTTCCTAGTAGGAGTAGGAGAAGGGGGGAGGGAAGGAGAGAGGAGGAAGGAAAGGGGGGGCGCCGCCCCCCTCCTTGTCCAATTCGGACTAGAGGGGGAGGGGGCGTGCGGCCTGCCCTGGCCGCCCTCCTCTTCTCCACTAAAGCCCAATAGGCCCATTACACTCCCCGGGGGGTTCCGGTAACCCCCCAGTACTCCGGTATATGTCCAAAACCTCCCGAAACACTGCCGATGTCCAAACATAGTCGTCCAATATATCGATCTTTACGTCTCGACCATTTCGAGACTCCTCGTCATGTCCGTGATCATATCCGGGACTTCGAACTACCTTCGGTACATCAAAACACAAAACTCATAATATCGGTCGTCACCAAAAGTTAAGCGTGCGGACCCTATGGGTCCGAGAACTATGTAGACATGACTGAGATACGTCTCCGGTCAATGACCAATAGCGGAACCTGGATGTTCATATTGGCTCCTACATATTCTACGAAGATCTTTATCGGTCAAACCGCATAACAACATATGTTGTTCCCTTTGTCATCGGTATGTTACTTGCCCGAGATTCGATCGTCGGTATCTCAATACCTAGTTCAATCTCGTTATCGGCAAGTCTCTTTACTCATTCCATAATACATCATCTCGCAACCAACTCATTAGTTGCATTGCTTGCAAGGCTTATAGTGATGTGTATTACCGAGAGGGCTCAGAGATACCTCTCCGACAATCGGAGTGAAAAATCCTAATCTCGATCTATGCCAACCCAACAAGTACCTTCGGAGACACCTGTAGAGCACCTTTATAATCACCCAGTTATGTTGTGACGTTTGGTAGCACACAAAGTGTTCCTCCGGTATTCGGGAGTTGCATAATCTCATAGTCATAGGAACATGTATAAGTCATGAAGAAAGCAATAGCAATATACTAAACGATCAAATGCTAAGCTAACGGAATGGGTCAAGTCAATCACATCATTCTCTAATGATGTGATCCCGTTAATCAAATGACAACTCATGTCTATGGCTAGGAAACTTAACCATCTTTGATTCAACGAGCTAGTCAAGTAGAGGCATACTAGTGACACTTAGTTTGTCTATATATTCACACATGTACTAAGTTTCCGGTTAATACAATTCTAGCATGAATAATCAACATTTATCATGATATAAGCACATATAAATAACAACTTTATTATTGCCTCTAGGGCATATTTCCTTCAGTCTCCCTGAGGGAGTCCTGGATTAGGGGGTGTCCGGACAGCTGGACTATGACCTTTGGTCGGACTGTTGGACTATGAAGATACAAGATTGAAGACTTCGTCCCGTATCCGGATGGGACTTTCCTTGGCGTGGAAGGCAAACTTGGCAGTACGGATATTCAGATCTCCTCCCATTGTAACCGACTCTGTGTAACCCTAGCCCCCTCCGGTGTCTATATAAACCGGAGGGGTTAGTCCGAAGGACAACAACAATCATACCATAGGCTAGCGTCTAGGGTTTAGCCTCTCTGATCTCGTGGTAGATCTACTCTTGTACTACCCATATCATCAATATTAATCAAGCAGGAGTAGGGTTTTACCTCCATCGAGAGGGCCCGAACCTGGGTAAAAACATTGTGTCCCTTGTCTCCTGTTACCATCCGCCTAGACACACAGTTCGGGACCCCCTACCCGAGATCCGCCGATTTTGACACCGACATTGGTGCTTTCATTGAGAGTTCCTCTGTGTAGTCGTCATCAGGCTTGATGGCTCCTTCGATCATTGTTGGCGATGTAGTCTAGGGTGAGACTTTTCTCCCCGGACAGATCTTTGTATTCGGCGGCTTTGCACTGCGGGCAAATTCGTTTGGCCATTTGGAGCAGATTGAAAGCTACGCCCTGGTCATCAGGTCAGATTTGGAAGTTTAAACTACACGGCTGACATCCACGGAGACTTGATCTTCGACGGATTCGAGCCACAGCCAAGCGCGCTGCACCGTCACGATGGGCATGATTTAGCTCTGCCGCCGAACAGTGCCCTGGAGGCCGCGCCCGCATCCGCTCCGACCCTTAGCTCAGAGCCAACTGCGCCGATCGAGGACGGATGGCTAGACCCCCGCCGCGGGGGCTGCTGTCTCAACGGTGATCGAGCCGAACACCAGCCTTATCCTCTGCGAAGCCTGTGACTCCAAAGTGTCGGACTCTTCTCCGGACTCCAAACCCTCTGCGCCCCTGCCAATCGAATCCGATTGGGCGCCCATCATGGAATTCACCACCGCAGATATCTTTCAGCACTCGCCCTTTGGCGACATTCTGAATTCACTAAAGTCTCTCTCTTTGTCAGGAGAGTCCTGGCCGGATTATGACCGGCAGGATTGGGATGCGGACGACAAAGAAATTCGACGTCCACCCACCACCCACTTCGTAGCCACTATCGATGATTTAACCGACATGCTAGACTTCGACTCCGAAGACATCGACGGTATGGACGACGATGTAGGAGACGAACAGGAACCAGCGCTTATAGGGCACTGGAAAGCCACATCGTCATATGACATATATATGGTGGATACACCCAAAGAAGGCAATGGTGACGCGGGGGACGACCCCTCCAAAAAGCAACCTAAGCGCTGGCGTCAGCGGCGCCGCTCTAAATCCTGCCAAAGCAAAAACGGTGATACCGGCACGGGAGATAATAACACCCCGGACAGTGCCGAAGACAACTCCCTCTAGCAAGATTCAATGCAGGAGGATTGAGAAGCCAGCCCCCCTGAGAGAGCGGCAGACAGAGAGGAGGAGGATGACAATTACATGCCTCCCTCCAAAGACGAGACAAGCCTCGGCGACGATGAATTTGTCGTGCCTGAGGATCCCGTCGAACAAGAGCGCTTCAAGCGCAGGCTTATGGCCACGTCGAATAGCCTTAAGAAAAAGCAGCAACAGCTTAGAGCTGATCAAGACTTGCTAGCCGACAGATGGACTGAAGTCCTTGCGGCCGAGGAGTACGAACTCGAACGCCCCTCCAAGAGCTACCCAAAGCGCAGGTTGCTACCCTGATTAGAGGAGGTAGCACTTAAACCTACATCACCAGCGCATGATGCGGCTGAACGGCCACCTCGCGGCCGCGACAGAGAGGCCTCCCGTCCCTCCACTCAAGCCGCACCCCGGCGTCGCTCAAAAAATACCAAGGCATGGGGAAACGCGCCAGACCTGCAAGATATGTTGGAGGACAAGGCAAGGCAAACAAGATCGATCTATGGATCGCGCGGGTGCCCCACGTCACGAGACGATAACCGTCACGCCGGATACAGTAAATTCGGCCGGGCCGAACACAACAGACAAAGCTCATTTGAGCTACGTCGTGATATAGCACAGTACAGAGGTGCCGCACACTCACTATGCTTCACAGATGAAGTAATGGATCATCAAATCCCAGAGGGTTTCAAACCCGTAAACATTGAATCATACAATGGCACAACAGATCCTGCGGTATGGATCGAGGACTATCTCCTTCATATCCACATGGCCCGTGGCGACGATCTACACGCCATCAAATACCTCCCACTCAAGCTTAAAGGACCAGCTCGGCATTGGCTTAACAGCTTGCCAGCAGAATCAATTGGTTGTTGGAGGACCTGGAAGCCGCATTCCTCGACAATTTCCAGGGCACCTATGTGTGACCACCGGACGTTGATGACCTGCGCCACATAATCCAGCAGCCAGAAGAATCTGCCAGACAATTCTGGACACGGTTCCTAAGCAAGAAAAATCAAATCGTCGACTGTCCGGACACAGAGGCCCTAGCAGCCTTCAAGCATAACATCCGTGACGAGTGTCTTGCCCGCCACCTTGGACAGGAAAATCCGAAATCTATGGCAGCCTTCACGACACTCATGACCCGCTTTTGCGCGGGAGAAGATAGCTGGCTGGCTCGTAGCAATAACATGACCAAGAACCCTGGTAATTCGGATACCAAGGACAGCAATGGCAGGTCGCGTCGCAACAAGCATAAGCGCCGCATTAATAGCGACAACGGTGAAGATACGACAGTTAATGCCGGATTCAAAGGCTCTAAACCTAGTCAGCAGAAAAAGCCATTCAAAAGAAACACTCCGGGCCCGTCCAGTTTGGACCGTATACTCGATCGCTCGTGCCAGATACATGGCACCCCTGAAAAACTAGCCAATCACACCAACAGGGATTGTTGGATATTCAAGCAGGCCGGCAAGTTAAATGCCGAAAACAGAGACAAGGGGCTACATAGCGACGACGAGGAGGAGCCCCGGCCGCCGAACAATAGTGGACAGAAGGGCTCCCCCCCCCCACAAATGCGGACGGTGAGCATGATATACGCAACCCACATCCCCAAGAGGGAACGAAAGCATGCGTAAGGGACGTATACGCGTTGGAGCCAGTCGCCCCAAAGTTCAACCCATGGTCCTCCTGCCCGATCACTTTCGATCGAAGGGACCACCCCACTAGTATCCGCCACGGCGGATTCGCCGCATTGGTTCTCGACCCAATCATTGACGGATTTAACCTCACTCGAGTCCTTACGGACGGCGGTAGCAGCCTGAACCTACTTTATCAGGACACAGTGCGCAAAATGGGCATAGATCCCTCAAGGATCAAACCCACAAAGACTACCTTTAAAGATGTCATACCAGGTGTAGAGGCCCATTGCACGGGCTCAGTCACACTTGAAGTGGTCTTCGGATCCCCGGATAATTTCCGAAGCGAGGAGTTAATCTTCGATATAGTCCCGTTCCGCAGTGGCTATCACGCACTGCTCGGGCGAACCGCATTTGCAAAGTTCAATGCGGTGCCGCACTACGCATACCTCAAGCTCAAGACGCCAGGACCTCGAGTAGTCATTACGGTCAACGGAAACACCGAACGCTTTCTCCGAACAGAGGAGCATACTGCGGCCCTCACAGCAGAAGTACAAAGCAGCCTCTCAAGGCAATTCTCCAGTCCGGCAATAAAACGTCCGGACAATGTCAAGCGCGCTCGGAGTAACCTACAACAAGACCGCCTGGCATGTTCCGAGCAAGCGTAGCAATGCGGCCCCAACCCCAGCCCTCACGAAACTGCGAAATCAGTACTACGCGTACATAATTATGCTCTGGAAATACCATGGGCACAGGGGGAGGGGCATGACCACGGCACGCCCCAATACACGGCTCAACCGCACTAGGGGCCGCCGATTCTATCATTTTTCTTACTTTCAGGACCTTACTCTCTGGAAGACCTGTTCGGCAGTACAATCGCCGAACACACGATGCAACAACCAAGGAGGCAGAAAGCTACGTCAAATTCCCAGGTGGTCTCTATAACGAGCAAAATACCTGTCTTACATACCGTCCCGCACCCCGCCCGTGGAGGGGGACATGTCAAATAGTCCCATCTCTTGCTTATCGCACTATTTGTATGGTTCTGCTTTTAGCGCAGCCTTTGGGAATAAACAATGCTTAGCTTCAGGTTATTATTGCATTCTCTATTCATTCCTTTTTCATATACATGTTCAGTTATGACATTTAGCACCCATACACTTTGGTACGGCTAATACGCCAGGGGCTTAAGCACCCCATAATACGTCGTGAGAAGTCCGAACACTTTCGCAAGTGCGGCACCCCGAACTTATAGCATTATATGCATCAGCTCCGAATCATGTCTTGGGTTAATAGTTGGGTTTGCCCGGCTCCCATGTTTTGGTACCTTACGTTCCGTTATATCGGCTAAGGTAGCGCTGGGAGAACTACTGCGATTGTGCCCCAGTTCAGCTGGGCTAAGCACCTCAGTAGAGAAAGCTAAAACTGACTGTCATGATAGGGCGAGAGCTGGTCGCTGTTCGAGAGGTTTCGAGTCCTTAAAGATTTATGCCGCTTAGAGCAAGGAGTCGGCTTTGTCCGGCCTAAGGCGTGTATAGCGCCCCGAACTCGGTCTTCCGAACACTAGGGGCTTCGCCGAAATTTAAAATTATAGAATTCTCTGGCTAAGTGAGAGTGATAACGCACTATAGTCCGATTGCCTTGTTCGCCATGCTGAGCACCTCCCTCGAAGGACCCAATAATGGGAAAAGAGTGCTCAGGTTTATCCCCGAACACCCCAGCACTAGTGGCATGGGGGAAGAAGCCGACGACTCGCCATCTCTTAGATTTAATAAACGGCCGCATAGAAGGTAATATTTTAAATTAAAACAAGCGTTGCATAGCGCATATGAACAAGTTTTCAGCGCACAGGATAAAACAAACAAGTTTACTAAAATATTACATCCTTGGAACATTCATCCACCACAAGGCGGGCACCCTTCAGGACGCCCTCGTAATACATCTCGGGGTGGCGATGCTCCTTGCCCGGCGGTGGCCCGTCCTTCACAAGTTTCTCAGCATCCATCTTGCCCCAGTGCACTTTAGCACGGGCAAGTGCCCTACGGGCACCCTCAATGCAGACGGAGCGCTTGATGACTTCAAGCCGTGGACAGGCATCCACCAGCCGCCTCACCAGCCCGAAGTAGCTCCCAGGCATGGCCTCTCCAGGCCACAGCCCTACTATGAGACCCTTCATGGCCTGCTCGGCCACCTTATGGAGCTCGACCAGCTGCTTCAGTTGGTCGCTCAAGGACACAGGGTGTCCGGCCTCAGCATACTGAGACCAGAACACCTTCTCCGTCGAGCTCCCCTCTTCGGCCCGATAGAAGGCGGCGGCATCTGACACGCTACGGGGCAAATCTGCGAATGCTCCTGGAGAGCTCCGGACTCGGGTAAGTAACAAGTAATTCACTTTCACATGCTTGCTTTGCATAAAGAATGCCTTACCCGCCGCTATCTTCATCGCCTCAACTTCCTGGAGGGCTTTCTAGGCTTCGGCCTTGGCAGACTTGGCGCTTTCGAGAGCCGTTGCGAGCTCGGACTCACGCGTCTTTGAGTCAAGC
The DNA here is from genome assembly GCA_032464435.1 of Aegilops umbellulata. Lineage (NCBI taxonomy): Eukaryota > Viridiplantae > Streptophyta > Magnoliopsida > Poales > Poaceae > Aegilops > Aegilops umbellulata. The sequence goes on from CP136054.1 coordinate 70,463,329, forward strand.
TCCAAACTCTCGTGTTTTTTCAAGCCTGGAGCTCTTGTTGTACCTCGCCAACTCGCGCCTCATCCTTCTCCCGCTCAGTGCGCTCCGTGGCCGCCTTCTTTTCGGCCTCGGAAAGCGCTTGCTTCAGGGTCGCCAGCTCACTCGTGGCCCCTAAGACACCAATAACGATCCTGTCATTTTTTGCAACTGCATCTTTTATATACTTACACAAGGCATTGCGTACCATGGCTCTCCTTGAGCTGCTTCTTGGCAAGGCCGAGCTCTTGCTCGGACCGCTCGAGGTTCTGCTTCAGCGTGTCCACCTCCGCAGTCAGTGCGGCATAGGCCAGCAGCGAAGCCTGCATATGCATATCGACATAATTATGTTAGACTCCTGTGCATATTATTAGATCCTCTATTCGGCTTTTCCTTGTGAACGCCAAACGGAGCATCAGGGGCTACTGTCTATGCGGTAATATTTTCATATATTCTCTACATACCTCAAAGCCTATTAACAGGTTGGCACAAGCTTCGGTCAGCCCCCTTTTGGCGGACCGAACTTTCTGGGTCACCGCACTCATGATAGTACGGTGATCCTCGTTGATGGAGGCGCTGCTAAGCACCTCCAGCAAGTTATCCGGTGCCTCCGGCTGGACAGAGGTCACCGGCGCGGTAGGCTTGCCCTTCTTGGCGGGGGGCCGCCTGCCGGACTCTGGAACAGCTGAAGGTTCCGGTGCGGTGTTCGGCCCGGGGCCGGACTTGGAGCCCTTAGGAGCCTTGCTCCCTTTTTGTCTGCAGTCCGGAAGGTCGCCTTGTGGCGCCTCCAGGACCACCTCCCCTTGGCTTGGAACCTTTCGGGACAACACCTCGGCGTTGTCCGTAGGGTGAGGGATGGAAGTGGTCGGAAGTGAAAAGCTATTCACATCCGACGAATCCAAGGAGCCGCTCGACAATGCGTCAAGCCGGGCTTGGGCCGGACTGCATGATTATATTTGGCGTTAGGGAAAGCTGTGCAATAAAGGAACACTATGAGTCACTCTGGTGTCCGAATACTTACGACTTCGCCAGGGGCTTGGCCCTGGGCGGCCACTCCTCCTCGTTGTCGGTGGCGTTGGTGGAGTGGTCCGGAGGAAGGGTCCTCCCCTTCTTGGACCCTCGGGCCTCCCCAGTTGGGGGGGCCTTCCTTTTCTTTTCTCCCCCTGCCGGGGAAGAAACCTCTCTTTCTTCCTCCTCCTCTCCAGGGGAGGAGTGCGCCTCAGAGTCATCGGACGATGAGTCCGATTCCATCGGGCGCCGGGAACTCTTCCGGGTTCCCGTGGCCTTCTTCTTGGCCTTCTTCTCCGGCACCACGTAAGGTATCAGGACCAGCAGCTCCGCTAGGCGGGCGTCTGCTGGGTCTTCGGGCAAAGGAGCCGGACAGTTGATTTGTCCGGCCGTCCTCTGCCAGTCCTGTCAAAGGCATGGGGGCTTAGATCCCGCATAGAGTCAACCTATGAGAGACAAATATCCTGTAAGAGGTAAAACAGCTTACTGCGTCAGCTTGACGCTGCGCGTAGAATCCGCGATCCTCGGTGGCGGAAGCGGGAGCCTCGGCGCCTTTGAATAGCACCTTCCAGGCATCTTCGTACGTTGTGTCGAAGAGCCTGCTCAGAGTCCGGTGCTGGTCCGGGTCGAACTCCCATAAGCTGAAAGCCCGTTGTTGGCATGGGAGGATCCGGCGGATGAGCATGACCTAGACTACGTTGACGAGTTTGAGCTTCTTGCTCACCAGGTTTTGGACGCATGTTTGGAGTCCGGTCAGCTCTTCGAACTACCCCACGGCAGGCCCTTCTCTTTCTAGGAGGTGAGCCGCGTAGGGATTCCGGATCCGAACTCGGGAGCTGCGACCCATTTAGGGTCACGCAGCTCGGTGATGTAGAACCACCCCGATTACCACCCCTTTATGGTCTCCATGAAGGAGCCCTCGAGCCATAGGACGTTGGGCATCTTGCCCACCATGGCACCTCCGTACTCCGCCTGGCGGCCGCCCACTACCTTCGGCTTGACATTGAAGGTCTTCAGCCATAAGCCGAAGTGGGGCCGGATGCAGAGGAAGGCCTCGCACACGACGATAAACGCCGAGATATTGAGGATGAAGTTCGGGACCAGATCGTGGAAGTCCAGGCCGTAGTAGAACATGGGCCCCCGGACGAATGGGTGGAGAGGGAAGCCTAGTCCGCGGAGGAAATGGGTGAGGAACACCACCCTCTCATGGGGCCTCGGGATGGGGATGAGCTGCCCCTCGTCTGGAAGCCGGTGCGCGATGTCGTCAGACAAGTATCCGGCTCTCCTCAGCTTTCTGATGTGTCCCTCCGTGATGGAGGAGACTGAGGGAGTCTTGGATTAGGGGGTGTCCGGATAGCCGGACTATACCATCAGCCGGACTCCTGGACTATCAAGATACAAGATTGAAGACTTTGTCCCGTGTCCGGATGGGACTTTCCTTGGCGTGGAAGGCAAGCTTGGCGATGAGGATATTTAGATCTCCTACCATTGTAACTGACTTTGTGTAACCATAACCCTCTCCGGTGTCTATATAAAGCGGAGGGTTTTAGTCCGTAGGACGACAGAACATACAACAATCATACCATAGGCTAGCTTCTAGGGTTTAGCCTCCTTGATCTCGTGGTAGATCTACTCTTGTACTACCCATATCATCAATATTAATCAAGCAGGACGTAGGGTTTTACCTCCATCGAGAGGGCCCGAACCTGGGTAAAACTTCGTGTCCCTTGTCTCCTATTACCATCCGCCTAGACGCACAGTTCGGGACCCCCTACCCGAGATCCGCCAGTTTTGACACCGACATTGGTGCTTTCATTGAGAGTTCCTCTATGCCGTCGCTTTTAGGCCCGATGGCTCCTTCAATCATCAACGACGATGCAGTCCAGGGTGAGCTTTTTCCCCCCGGACAGATCTTCGTCTTCGGCGGCTTCGTACTACGGGCCAATTCGCTTGGCCATCTAGAGCAGATCGAAAGTTACGCCCCTGGCCATCAGGGCAGATTTGGAAGTTTAAACTACACGGCTGACATCCGCGGAGACTTGATATTCGACGGATTCGAGCCACAGCCGAGAGCGCCGCACTGTCACGATGGGCATGGTCTAGCTCTGCCGCCGGACACTGTCCTGGAGGCCGCACACGCTTCGGTTCCGACCCTTAATTCGGAGCCGGTTGCGCCGATCGAGGATGAGCGGTTGGACGCCGCCTTGGGGGCTGCGATCTCAACGGCAATTGAGCCGAACACCATCCCCGTACTCCACAAGGCCCGTGACTCCGAGGGGCCGAATTCCTCTCCGGACTCCAAGCCCTCCGCGCGCCTGCCGGTCGAATCCGATCGGGCGCCGATCATGGAGTTCACCGCTGCGGACATCTTCCAATACTCGCCCTTCGGCGACGTCCTGAAGTCACTAAAGTCTCTCTCTTTATCAGGAGAGCCCTAGCCGGACTACGGTCAACAAGGTTGGGATACGGACGACGAAGAAATTCAAAGCCCACCCACCACCCATCTAATAGCCACCGTCGATAATTTAAACGACATGCTCAATTTCGACTCTGAAGACATCGACGGTATGGACGACGATGTAGGAGACGCATTTGAACCAACGCCTATAGGGCATTGGACAACCACCTCATCTCATGATGTGTACATGGTGGATACACCTAAAAGAAGCGACAAGGAGGAACACGGGGATGCAACGAGGGATCGATCTCTCGAAAAGCAGTCAAAGCAGCGGCGTAAATGCCGCCCCAAGCCCCGCCTCGACACAGACCCAGCCATAGAGCAGGGCGAGCCAGCAGACGACGAGCATGCCTTAGAGCAATCGTCCGAACAGGGCAACTCGGATAAAGAAACCGAACAACTCGTCCCCGGCGAAAACGGCATTCCGGACGCCCTTACACCGGATAAGGCCACTGAGCAGAAGAACCTCCACAAAAGGCTCGTTGCAACCGCGCGTAGCCTGAAAAAGCAGAAGCGGAAGCTAAAAACTGCGGAAGATGCACTCAGAATCAGATGGAGCAAAGTAATCAATACCGCAGACAAATACGGCGACAGTCGCCGCACTAAAAGCTACCCGAAGCGAAAGCTACTGCCTGAATTCGACGAAGAGGCCTTAGAGCCCTCGCATGCAAAAAGTAAGAAAGCCAACCGGTCGGATAGACGACCCCATGGTCAGCATAAAACGGCAAGCGGCGCCGCACTCAAGCCGGCATGCGACCCACTCAAGGAATCGCATCAAAAAGATGGCCCAGCCAGGTCTATTTATGGGCCAAGAAAGCAAGCTCTCGAAAGCAATGCAACAAAACCAGTATCCGAATTCCACGGCACACCCAAATACAGGGGTGCCGCACACCCCCTATGTTTCACCGATGAGGTCCTGGATTATGAATTTCCAGCAGGATTTAAACCCGTAAACATAGAGGCGTACGACGGAACAACAGACCCTGGAGTCTGGATCGAGGATTATATCCTCCACATACATATGGCCAGAGGAGATGACCTCCACGCCATAAAATACTTACCCCTCAAGCTTAAAGGGCCAGCCCGGCATTGGCTTAAAAGCCTTCCTGAAAACACAATTGGAAGTTGGGAAGAGCTCGAGGACGCTTTCCGAACAAATTTTCAAGGGACTTATGTCCGCCCTCCGGATGCAGACGATCTCAGTCACATAACTCAACAGCTCGGAGAGTCAGCTCGGCAATTCTAGAACAGATTTCTTACTAAAAAGAATCAGATAGTCGACTGTCCGGACACCGAAGCACTAGCAGCTTTTAGGCATAACATTCGAGACGAATGGCTAGCCAGACACCTCGGCCAAGAAAAGCCAAGAACAATGGCAACATTAACAAGCCTCATGACCCGCTTTTGCGCAGGAGAGGACAGCTGGTTGGCAAGATGTAGCACCAGCGACCCAAGTACATCCGAAACTAGAGATGGAAACGGAAAACCGCAACGCAACAAGGATCGTCGCCGGACTAAGGAAAACAGTCCAAAGAGCAGGGCAGTCAATGCCGGATTCAAAAGCTCACGACAGAATCAGAAAAAGCCGCCCCTCCAGGAGAACAGGGACGAGCTATCCAACCTAAACAAAATCTTGGACAGGATATGTCAAATACACAGTACTCCCAGGAAGCCTGCTAACCGTACCCACAGAGATTGTTTGGTCTTCAAACAATCCAGCAGACTCAACGCCGAACACAAGGGGCTCGACGCACCAAGCGAAGACGATGACGAACCCCACAAGCAGAGCACCAGGAAGCAAAAGAATTTTCCACAAGAAGTAAAAATAGTAAACTTACTTCACATAACAAAACGTGCGGCACCCATAAAGATACGCGCCATACGGCCTATCCCAAAGGAGTCCCACCACTGGCTGACAAAACCGATCGTCTTCGATCATCGGGATCACTCTAGAAGTATCAGGAGCGCAGGCTGGACTGCCTTGGTACTCGATCCAATAATTGGCGGACTCCAGTTTACAAATGTCCTGATGGACGGCGGCAGCGGTCTAAACCTGATATATCAGGACACAATCCGCCACATGGGGATAGACCCAACAAGAATTCGCCACAACAAAACCTCCTTTCAAGGGGTAGCGCCAGGTCCGGGTACCCATTGCATGGGCTTTCTCCGGCTTGAAGTCATATTCGGCTTCCCCGATAACTCCCGCCGCGAAAAGCTAACTTTCCACATCGTCCCATTCTCAAGTCGCTATCAAGCACTGCTGGGACGCGAAGCTTTCGCCCGCTTTAACGCAATACCGCATTACGCATCTCTTACGCTCAAAATGCCCGGTCCACGAGGCATCATCTCTTTAAAGGGAAAACATTGAGTGCGCCCCCCGCGGAGGATCGTGCCGCTGCCTTAACAGCCCCACAATAATACGGCTCCATCAGCCAAAAACATCCAAACAGGTCATTAAGACCAGAACACGGCTGGACGAGTCCGGCGTAACCATACCATTAATAAAGGCTTAATATACTGTATACCCCTGCGCTAGGGGCTCCGTGCATGTACAATATGAGATAATCAAGCTCAATTTTACACATTTCAATCTATACTTTGATTATTTAGTATAACTTTTGTTCGGCACGACCCTTTTTTCTTTTTCAACTAAGTTCCTCTCTTTTACAGATGAACATCGTGTTGCGCCCGTCCAGGATACGGCACAACGGAGACACAGGCGCAGACGTGCAGCAGGGCCCGTTCCAAGGATTCTTTTCAGATTAAGACCCTGCGTAAACATTTTTTACTGTCTCTTGTTGATACACACCTTCCGGTTTTTCGTTATAATCAAGTAGGGGACTGACGTCTTGGCATGTGGCCACGTCAGGAATTTTGCGCGTACCTAGACACTAGGGGCTTATAACCAAGGGTGTTGTCCCGCCCGCACTCATAAAGACCGAATACCTTAGGGAGTGCTCGGCGTCGCGAGTTTGGCCTTATATGCATCAGCTCCAAATTATGTCTTTGGTCAAATGTTGGGTTGCCCAGCTCCTGTGTTTGGCTGTCTTACGTTCCGCACTATCGGCTAAGGCAGCACCAAGAAAACTACTGCGATTGTGCCCCGGTTCGGCCAGGCGAGCACCTCAGTAGAGAAAGCCGAAAACTGACTGTCATGATATAGCGTGAGACTGGTCAACCACTCGATGACTCACCGGAATCTATAGGATTCCTCCGCATTAACGAAGGGCTATTTCCCGGTCAGGCACATATGCGCCCCGACTTCGGGCGAGCGCAGGCGCCACCAGGGGCTATTTAAGTAGCCTCACTATCAAGCTCCTATGGCTAAGTGAAAGTGTTAAAGCATTATAGTCCGGTTGCCTAGCCCGCTGCGCTATCACCTCCTTTGTAGGACCAAGACGTTGGATTAAGTGTGAAAATGCGCCTTCTGCGAGCACTCCCGCACTATGTGTGTGGGGCCTGAAGCCAACGACTGCCATCTTTCAGATTTTATATATATCTCAAAACGGCTGCACATGAGGTGTTTCAAATACTTGAAGGCACAAGTATAAAAGGCTACTACAATTTATCAAAATATTGTTTTACAATTAAATATGCTATTAGAACATAGCATCCTTCGAGCACTGCGTCTCTATTACACGAGCGCCTTCAAGAACTTCCTGAAAATAGTGCTCGGAGGGTACTCGGCTTTTGTCCGAATCGCGGGATGCAACAACGATGGTCTCCATCCCCGCCCAGTATGTCTTGACAAGGGCAAGAGCCATCCGTGCGCCCTTTATGCATGCTAACCTCTTCATTGCATTGATACATGGCACCACACCAAGGAATTGCTGCACCAAGCTGAAATAACTCTTCGGCTCCGATCTCCCCGGCCACAGATGACTCATGACGCACTTCATTGCAAGTCCGGACAACCTATTCAGCTCGGCCCATTCGGCCAGACGATCGGCCACTAACAGTGGACGCTCGGGATTGTGGAACTGCGACCAAAAGAGTTTCTCCACTTCGCGATCCCCTTGATCTCGAAAGTGTTCGGTCGCATCAGCAGCACTTGCCGCCAAATCCAGATAAGTGTCCGTCGTACTCCACAGCCGGTCCAACGCAGCATGCTTAGGATCACAAAACTTCCTCCGCAGCATAAAGGGCTTTCCAGCCGCGATCTCTCCGGCTTCACGAAGCTCCTCCCTCGCAGCTCTCATCACAGAGCGAGCATCCTTGGCATCGGCAACGGCCTTCTTCAAGTCCGTCTGTTCCGCCAGATCTTCTTTTTCCAGAAGCTTGCAACGGTCAACAGCACTCTTTAGCTTTACGGCCATCTCGGCCATCTCTTTCTCGCTTCGGCAGTGAGCAGCCTGTTCGGCTCTCAGCTCTTCAAGGGCCTTCTCGGCAGCCGCATCACTTTTTCTGGCTTGTTCCTTAGCTCGGGCAAGTTCCGCCCGAAGACTCTCCACGGCGGCCGCACCATCTGCGTCAAGCACACACATTGTAAGATACTAGCATAAAGCTCCTCTTACCAGGTGCCGCCCGAGGAATTACATACCTTGAACCTCATCAAGCGCTTGTTGAGAAGTGCGATGTCGGCATCTGCCACGTCAAGTTGCCGCTTTAGCTCGGCAAAATCATCAGTCCGGCTGGATTCCGGACACTTCGCCACCTACATTTAAAGGCGGCATTTTAGACCTGGGATTATGATCCTCTGCGCGCTGTCACTTTTTGACAATGCACAGAGTCTCAGGGGCTACTATCTACACAGGGCGCATCTTATTTATGCGCAACTGTCAGAAAATGTACATTATTTCACGTACCTCAAAACCTGTCAGTAAACTTCTGACAGCCTCGTGCAAACCGCTTTCCGCGGACGAAATCCTTTCAATCACCGTGCCCATCAACGCACGATGCTCCTCTGATATAGAAGCTCACCCTAGCAGATTCTTCAGCTCCTCCGACCGAGCACCGGACGGTGCCGGATTCGTCCTATGGCCTCCTTCGAAGGCCATATGCGGAGAACCTTGGGGGGCCATATAGCTACCTTCCGCCCCTGCCGGATTCGGAGAAGCCCTCCGCGACGACACCTCAGGGTCGCCCGCCTCGCTAGGTGGTACGGCAGGGGGAGGCGTCCCGCTCTCCATCATCTCCGGAAGAAGGTCCCCCGAAGACGAGCTCTGCTGAGAAGGGCTGAGGTCCGAGCTACAAGGTAAAATTTCGGTTAATCTTCTCAGATATAAAGCAAGGATTTCTCTCTCAAAAATATAATCTTTCTCTACTTATGGCTCGTTGGAGGGCTGGCCCCCTTGAGGGCATAGTTCCGCCGAGGTATCCCCCGGCGTAGGACCCTCTGACAAGGATTTTTCCCCCCGCTTTGAGGCCATAGTCTCCGGTTTTTCAGAGGCAGTCCTCTTCTTCCCCTGAGGAGAGGAATTTTCGGTTCCTCCCTTCCGAACAGCCTCCTTAGAGGAGGCCGTAGTTTCCTTGTCCCCTCTCTCACTTTCACCCAAAGGCACAATCTTCAGCATCCTGACTAGCACGGGATCCGGCCTGGTCTCGGGGAGGGGAGCCGGACACCTTTGCTTTTGCTATCCACTCCTGTTCAAAGGGACGGCTCTTTTAGGGGCAAGTTTATGACAAATATACGGATAACGAGTCCGGGCACAAGGCTACTTACTTGAGTATCCGGGCAATTGCAGCTCAGACCTGCGTCCTCGGTCAAATCCGAACACATTGCTTGTGATCCGAAGAACAGTTTATACATCTCCGCGGGCGTTGCACCCATAAAATGCTGGAGAGCTCGTGGTCCCTCCGGATTAAACTCCCACAAACGAAGGGAGCGACGTTTGCCGGGCAGCGTTTGGCGGATCAGCATGACTTGCGTCACTTTGACCAAGCTGAGACCTCTTTCTAAGAGATCCCTGATACGGCCCCGCAACAAAGACACGTCTTGGGGTGGCCCCCAATCTAGGTCTTTACTGAACCACGACCCTAGCTGCTTTGGGGGACCCGAGCGAAAGGCAGGTGGCGCCACCCACTTGGTGCCCCTGGGAGCGGTGATGTAGAACCACTCTCGTTGCCACAAGCCGAGCTCCTCTTGAAAAGGGCCCTCGGGCCATGGAGCATCAGCCTTCTTGCTTATAACAGCGCCTCCGCACTCTGCGTGCCATCCCTCAATCATCTTTGGCTCTACCTTAAAGGTCTTGAGCCATAATCCGAAGTGAGGAGTAACGCGGAGGAATGCTTCGCACACGACGATGAATGAGGAAACATGGAGGATGGACTCCGGAGCTAAGTCGTGAAATTCCAGCCCATAATAGAACACCAACCCCTCACAAAGGGATCCATGGGGAAGCCTAACCCCCGAAGGAAGTGAGACACGAACACCACACTCTCACCGGGCTGGGGACTGGGAATAGCCTGCCCTTGAGCAGGCAGCCTATGCGAAATTTCGCCGGTCAAAAACTTGGCCTCTCTCAGCTTTAGCACGTCCTCCTCCGTGACGGAGGAGGGCATCCATCGGCCTTGATGGTCGGAACCGGACATTGTCGAAGGTCCGAAGCGCCTGAAATCTAGAGCCTAGGGTGTTGGAACTCGAGGCGACGGGCGAACTCGTTTGAGATTGAAAGAAAGGGGGTAAGGCATTGGTCTCTTTATAAGAGGTTGAATACCAAGGGCCCTCCCCGTAACCGTTTGGGACTCGCCTTTAATCGAGAAAATGTGCTAACGGGCACGATTGGGTTACCCACGTCCGTATTGATGAGAATCCCATAAATAAAGGGGACACGATCTCTGCTTTCACAAGACGTGCCAAGGAAACCGCCTCGCAAACTGCGCTGAGGTGGGGAAGTGAAAACGATTCGTATAGAGGCTTGGCCGTAGTGTGGTGTCACGCTACAGAATACGTCAGCAGGTTAGATTTGTGTAAATATTATTCTCTCTATGGCAATATGTGGAAACTTATTTTGCAGAGTCGGACACTATCCTTAGTGTTAACAATCTTTTATGAAGTACTTGGTGGAGGAACCCGCCTTGCAATGCTGAAGACATCTGCGCGCCGGACTCGTCGTCATTGAAGCCTGGTTCAGGGGCTACTTAGGGAGTCCTGGATTAGGGGGTGTCCGGATAGCCGGACTATGCCATCAGCCGGACTCCTGGACTATGAAGATACAAGATTGAAGACTTCGTCCCATGTCCGGATGGGACTTTCCTTGGCATGGAAGGCAAGCTTGGCGATGAGGATAATTAGATCTCCTACCATTGTAACCGACTTTGTGTAACCCTAACCCTCTCCGGTGTCTATATAAACCGGAGGGTTTTAGTCCGTAGGACGACAGAACATACAACAATCATACCATAGGCTAGCTTCTAGGGTTTAGCCTCCGTGATCTCGTGGTAGATCTACTCTTGTACTACCCATATCATCAATATTAATCAAGCAGGACGTAAGGTTTTACCTCGATCAAGAGGGTCCGAACCTGGGTAAAACTTCGTGTCCCTTGTCTCCTGTTACCATCAGCCTAGATGCACAGTTCGGGACCCCCTACCTGAGATCCGCCGATTTTGACACCGACAGAGACCATCCACTTGCCTCCCGCTCCGGACATGGTTGGAGAAGGTTGAGGTGGGAGTGCAGGCTTGGGCGTTGGAGCTCGAGTGTGCAAAAATGGATGAGCAAAGGAGGAAGAAGGCGTGGATGAAAAGGTGGATCCGTATCCCCTTATATGGGCGGACGAAACTATGCGTCCCCACCAGCCTGGTAAAACTCGCTTATCTCCCAAGCACCATAATCAATGGCACGGTTGGGTTACCCACGCCCGTATTGATGAGAATCCCAGAATAAGGGAACACAATCTCTACTTCGACAAGATGTGCCAAGGAAACCGCCCCGCAAAACGCGCTGAGGTGGGACGGTCAAAACGATTCGAATAAAGGCTTGGCTGTGGTGTGGTGTCATGCTACAGGATATGTCAGCATATTAGATTTGTGAAAAAGTTATTCTCTCTCTACGGTGGTATGTGGAACTTGTTTTGCAGAGCCGGACACGATCCTCGTGTTCAAAATCTTCTATGAAGTATTCGGAGGAGGAACCCGCCTTGCAATGCCAAAGACAATCTGCGCGTCGGACTCATCGTCATTGAAGCCTGGTTCAGGGGCTACTGAGGGAGTCCTGGATTATGGGGTGTCCGGACAGCCGGACTATGACATTTGGCCGGACTGTTGGACTATGAAGATACAAGATTGAAGACTTTGTCCGGTATCCGGATGGGACTTTCCTTGGCGTGGAAGGCAAGCTTGGCAGTACGGATATTCAGATCTCCCCCCATTGTAACCGACTCTGTGTGACCCTAGCCCCCTCCGGTGTCTATATAAACCGGAGGGGTTAGTCCAAAGGACAACAACAATCATACCATAGGCTAGCTTCTAGGGTTTAGCCTCTCTAATCTCGTGGTACATCTACTCTTGTACTACCCATATCATCAATATTAATCAAGCAGGAGTAGGGTTTTACCTCCATCGAGAGGGCCCAAACCTGGGTAAAAACATCGTGTCCCTTGTCTCCTGTTACCATCCGCCTAGACACACAGTTCGGGACCCCCTACCCGAGATCCGCCGATTTTGACACCGACACTCCCACTTGCACTAGAGTCAATAATCTAGATTACACAGTAATGATTCTAACACCCATGGAGTCTTGGTGCTGATCATATTTTGCTCGTGAGAGAGGCTTAGTCAATGGGTCTCCAACATTCAGATCCGTATGTATCTTGCAAATCTCTATGTCTCCCTCCTTGACTTGGTCATGGATGGAATTGAAGCGTCTCCTGATGTGCTTGGTTCTCTTGTGAAATCTGGATTCCTTTGCCAAGGCAATTGCACCAGTATTGTCACAAAAGATTTTCAGTGGACCCGATGCACTAGGTATGACACCTAGATCGGACATGAACTCCTTCATCCAGACTCCTTCATTTACTGCTTCCGAAGCAGCTATGTACTCTGCTTCACACGTAGATCCCGCCACGATGCATTGTTTAGAACTGCACCAACTGATAGCTCCACCGTTCAATATAAACATGTATCCGGTTTGTGACGTAGAGTCATCCGGATCAGTGTCAAAGCTTGTATTGACATAACCATTTACGACGAGCTCTTTGTCACCTCCATAAACGAGAAACATATCCTTCGTCCTTTTTAGGTATTTCAGGATGTTCTTGACCGTTGTCCAGTGATCCACTCCTGGATTACTTTGGTACCTCCCTGCTAAGCTAATAGCAAGGCACACATCAGGTCTGGTACACAGCATTGCATACATGATAGAGCCTATGGCTAAAGCATAGGGAACATCTTTCATTTTCTTTCTATCTTCTACAGTGGTCGGGCATTGAGTCTGACTCAACTTCACACCTTGTAACACAGGTAGGAACCCTTTCTTTGCTTGATCCATTTTGAACTTCTTCAAAACTTTATCAAGGTATGTGCTTTGTGAAAGTCGAATTAGGCGTTTTGATCTATCTTTATAGATCTTGATGCCCAATATATAAGCAGCTTCACCGAGGTCTTTCATTGAAAAACTCTTATTCAAGTATCCTTTTATGCTATCCAGAAATTCTATATCGTTTCCAATCAACAATATGTCATCCACATATAATATTAGAAATGCTACAGAGCTCCCACTCACTTTCTTCTAAATGCAGGCTTCTCCAAAAGTCTGTATAAAACCATATGCTTTGATCACACTATCAAAACATTTATTCCCACCCCGAGATGCTTGCACCAGTCCATAGATGGATTGCTGGAGCTTGCACACTTTGTTAGCATCCTTTGGATCGATAAAACCTTCAGGTTGCATCATATACAACTCCTCTTCTAGAAATCCATTCAGGAATGCAGTCTTTACATCCATTTGCCAAATTTCATAATCATAAAATGCGGCAATTGCTAACATGATTCCGAGGGACTTAAGCATCGCTACGGGTGAGAAAGTCTCATCATAGTCAACTCCTTGAACTTGTCGAAAACATTTTGCAACAAGTCGAGCTTTGTAGACAGTAACATTACCGTCAGCGTCTGTCTTCTTCTTGAAGATCCATTTATTCTCAATGGCTTACCGATCATTGGGCAAGTCAATCAAATGCCTCTTGGGAGAAACAAGCGTCACGGAGTGCGGCCCGGCGACGCCTGTTATTCATTGCGCTCTCCCCTTCAGAATTCGTAGCAGATAGCCTATCTACATCCTCCGTAGGAGGAACATCCGACGTTGGCCCCATGCGAGCGTCCGCCTCTGTGTCCGGCTCTGGAGCCTGACTGGTGGAGGCGTGACCGACGACCTCTCCGGACATAGTTCGGCGAGCGTTTTTCCTACTAGGAAGCATGGGCATTATTATATTCTCAAAAGACGACTACCATGGAGCGGGGTTCTCTTTCATACCTCTGCGACGGCGTCTCAGTCCTGACAGCCTTCCTCTTAAGCCTGCACGGCTTTGGTGCCCCTTGTGGGCGAGTCACTACGGATTCGGCATGGCGTCCCGAGAGCCTTCCCTGTAAAGCACCATATGTGTGTGGTAGGTGAAGTACGGAAAAGGGATCCTTCTTGGAAGTCAGGACTCCGGTTTTACTTACATGCGATGCAGGGAGCAGTCCTGGATAATCGGCTATAATGGCCACCATGACACCGCCGTAGCTTAATTGATAGAATGTCCTGTCAATAAGCTCCACAAATGTGTCCGGATCTTCTTCAAGTCCGGGGTCGAGGGCCCGGTCAGGGTCCTCTGGGTGTGGAGGCGGGCTATGGACCTCCCTTACAACTTTTCGCAGTTCCTGCTATGAAATGGCAAGGTAAATACTTATTACAAAAAACACGGGAAGGATGGGAGTAAAAAGTAGCAGGTCACCCAGCTTGGAGGGTTGTACATGGAAAATCCATCCCGTGGCTTGATGTGGAGGAACTCCTCTTCCTCTCCTTTGTACAAATCAGACAGAATCTTTGCTAGAGCAGCGGCTGAATCCGGTCCCTTACGACCGCAACGAGTGGCATCATCTTCTCCGTTGAATTGCCACATGGGTTGCCCCTGATATTGAAGTGGCTGCACCCCTCGCATTATACATATGCACATAACCTCGGTTATTGTTAATCCTGATTTGGCCAGCGTCTCTATCCGGCCCATCAGGTAAAGGACCTCTCCGTTATCCTCCTCCCGAGAGCTCCGTCGATGCCAGCTGCGGCATTTCTTCAAAGGGTCATTGTCGAACTCAGGAAGACCTATCCGAATAGGATCCGGAAGGGGGACGTCCTCCATGTAAAACCACTCCGAAGGCTAGTCTTCGGACGTCTTCTTCGGGGTACCGGACAGGTATCCGGTCCCGGCAATGCGCCATATTTCGGCTCCGCCCACTCGATATAGTGACCCCTTCTGTGTACGGGGCACAAGGCAGAACAGCCTCTTCCACAACTCGAAATGGGCTTCACGGCCCAGAAACAGCTCGCAAAGGGCCACATAACCAGCGATGTGTAATATGGAAGCCGGGGTGAAATTATGCAATTGGAGGCCATAGAACTCCAGGAGCCCGCGGAGGAATGGATGGATTGGAAATCCGAGTCCCCTTGATAAATAAGGGACGAGGCATACCCGCTCCCCCTTGGAAGGATTGGGGAAGCTCTCCGCTTGCTCCCCGCCATTATAGGTGGCGAGCCCGGCTCGAACGGGAACCATATACGCCGGAGGGAGAAATCCCTGGGTCTGTAACTGTACTAATTGGCTGTGCGGGACGGAACACCCCTTCCAATTGATACATCTCCAACGTATCTATAATTTTTGATTGCTCCATGCTATATTATCTACTGTTTTAGGCAATATTGGAATTATTATCCACTTTTATATTATTTTTGGGACTAACCTATTAACCGGAGGCCCAGCCCAGATTTGTTGTTTTATGCCTATTTCAGTATTTCGAGGAAAAGGAATATCAGACGGAGTCAAAACGGAACGAAATCAACTGGAGAAGTTATTTTTGGAAGGAAACCCACCTGATGGACTTGGACCCCACGTCAGAAGAGCCACGAGGCGGTCACGAGGGTGGAGGGCGCGCCCCCCTGACTCGTGGGGCCCCCGTAGCTCCACCGACGTTCCCCCTTCACCCATATATACCGTCGTACCCTAAAACTTCCAGAACAGAGATTAGATCGGGAGTTCCGCCGCCGCAAGCCTCTAGAACCACCAAAAACCAATCGGGACCCCTTTCCGGTACCCTGCCGGAGGGGGGATCCATCTCCGGTGGCCATCTTCATCATCCCGGCGCTCTCCATGACGAGGAGGGAGTAGTTCACCCTCGGGGCTGAGGGTATGTACTAGTAGCTATGTGCTTGATCTCTCTCTCTCTCTCTCATGTTCCTCTATGGCACGATCTTGATGTATCCCGAGCTTTGCTATTGTAGTTGGATCTTATGATGTTTCTCCCCCTCTACTCCTTTGTGATGAATTGAGTTTCCCCTTTTGAAGTAATCTTATCGGATTGAGTCTTTATGAGAACACTTGATGTATGTCTTGGTGATCAACTTGCGGGTTTCGTGACATTGGGAACCTATGCATAGGGGTTGGCACACGTTCTTGATTCTCTGGTAGAAACTTTGGGGCGCTCTTTGAAGTACTTTTATGTTGGTTGGATAAATCTGAGATTGTGTGATGCATATCGTATAATCATGCCCACGGATACTTGAGGTGACAATGGAGTATCTAGGTGACATTAGGGTTTTGGTTGATTTGTATCTTAAGGTGTTATTCTAGTAAAAACTCCAGGGTTGTTTGTGACACTTATAGGAATAGCCCAACGGATTGATTTGAAAGAATAACTTTGTGGTGGTTTCGTACCCGACCATAATCTCTATGTTTGTTCTCCGCTATTAGTGGCTTTGGAGTGACTCTTTGTTGCATGTTGAGGGCTTGTCATATGTTCTATCTATGTTATTATTGTTGAGAGAACTTGCACTAGCGAAAGTATGAACCCTAGGCCTTGTTTCCTATCATTGCAATACCGTTTACGCTCACTTTTACCACTTGTTACCTTGCTGTTTTTATATTTTCAGTTTACAAAAACCTATATCTTCTATCCATATTGCACTTGTATCACCATCTCTTCGCTGAACTAGTGCACCTATACAATTTACCATTGTATTGGGTGTGTTGGGGACACAAGAGACTCTTTGTTATTTGGTTGCAGGGTTGCTTGAGAGAGACCATCTTCATCCTCACGCCTCCTACGAATTGATAAACCTTAGGTCATCCACTTGAGGGAAATTTGCTACTGTCCTACAAACCTGTGCACTTGCAGGCCCAACAACGTCTACAAGAAGAAGGTTGTGTAGTAGACATCACCAATCACTGGGCTTAGGGCTGCGGGAGCGAGAGGAGGAGCTGCGATGGCCGGCCATGCTGGATTGGATTTTTTCGGGTGCGCTCCGATGAATGCTCGTTGGGGGAGGATGGTGTGATTTGGATATGAAAATCCCCGTCTCTTTAATAGACAGTTTACTCACATGACTAGGGTGGCAAATGTAAGAATGCCCTGACTTCTCACATTCGCTCGACACGTGGAAGATAGCCATTATTGGGCATGGAAGCCAAGAAGCGCAACATTTATGGGAAGCCGGACACTATTCAACAGGTATTCAGGATTTGGAGAAGAACCCGCCTTGCAATGCCGAAGACAAATCTGCGCGCCGGACTCATCATCATTGAAGCCTGGTTCGGGGGCTACTGAGGTAGTCCTGGATTAGGGGGTATCCGGACAGCCGGACTATATCCTTTGGCCGGACTGTTGGACTATGAAGATACTAGATTGAAGACTTCGTCCCATGTCCGGATGGGACTCTCCTTGGCGTGGAAGGCAAGCTTGGCAATGCGGATACGTAGATCTCCTTCCTTGTAACCGATTCTGTGTAACCCTAGCCCCCTCCGGTGTCTATATAAACTGGAGGGTTTAGTCCGTAGGACAACAACAATCATACCATAGGCTAGCTTCTAGGGTTTAGCCTCTACAATCTCGTGGTAGATCAACTCTTGTAATACTCATATCATCAAGATCAATCAAGCAGGAAGTAGGGTATTACCTGTTGGGGAACGTAGTAATTTCAAAAAAAAATCCTATGCACACGCAAGATCATGGTGATGCATAGCAACGAGAGGGGAGAGTATTGTCCACGTACCCTCGTAGACCAAAAGCGGAAGCATTATAACAATGCGGTTGATGTAGTCGTATGTCTTCACGGCCCAACCGATCAAGCACCAAAACTATGGCACCTCCGAGTTCTAGCACACGTTCAGCTCGATGATGATCCCCGGACTCCGATCCAGCAAAGTGTCGGGGATGAGTTCCGTCAGCACGACGGCGTGGTGACGATCTTGATGTTCTACCATCGCAGGGCTTCGCCTAAGCACCGCTACAATATTATCGAGGATTATGGTGGAGGGGGGCACCGCACACGGTTAAGAGATCTCAAGGATCAATTGTTGTGTCTAGAGGTGCCCCCTGCCCCCGTATATAAAGGAGCAAGGGGGAGGGGCGGCCGACCAGGAGGAGGCGCGCCAGGGAGGAGTCCTACTCCTACCGGGAGTAGGACTCCCTCCTTTCCTTGTCCAACTTGGAGAGGGGGAAGGAAGGGAGAGAGGAGAGGAAGGAAAGGGGGGCGCCGCCCCCCCCCTCCTTGTCCAATTCGGACTAGAGGGGGAGGGGGGCGCGGCCTGCCCTGGCCGCCCCTCCTCTGCTCCACTTTGGGTCCATGTGGCCCATTAACCCCCGGGGGGTTCCGATAACCCTCCGGTACTCCGTTCTATATCCGATAACCCCCGGAACCATTCCTGTGTCTGAATATAGTCGTCCAATATATCAATCTTTATGTCTCGACCATTTAGAGACTCCTTGTCATGTCCATGATCACATCCGGGACTCCGAACAACCTTCAGTACATCAAAACATATAAACTCATAATGAAACTGTCATCGTAACGTTAAGCGTGCGGACCCTACGGGTTTGAGAACAATGTAGACATGACCGAGACACGTCTCCGGTCAATAACCAATAGCGGAACCTGGATGCTCATATTGGCTCCTACATATTCTACAAAGATCTTTATCGGTCAGACCGCATAACAACATACGTTGTTCCCTTTGTCATCGGTATGTTACTTGCCCGAGATTCGATCGTCGGTATCTCAATACCTAGTTCAATCTCGTTACCAGCAAGTCTCTTTACTCGTTCCGTAATACATCATCTCGCAACTAACTCGTTAGTTGCAATGCTTGCAAGGCTTATGTGATGTGCATTACCGAGAGGGCCCGGAGATACCTCTCCGACAATCGGAGTGACAAATCCTAATCTCGAAATACGCCAACCCAACATGTACCTTTGGAGACACTTGTAGAGCTCCTTTATAATCACCTAGTTACGTTGTGACATTTGGTAGCACACAAAGTGTTCCTCCGGCAAATGGGAGTTGCATGATCTCATAGTCATAGGAACGTGTATAAGTCATGAAGAAAGCAATAGCAACATACTAAATGATCGGGTGCTAAGCTAATGGAATGGGTCATGTCAATCACATCATTCTCCTAATGATGTGATCCCGTTTAATCAAATGACAACACATGTCTATGGTTAGGAAACATAACCATCTTTGATTAACGATCTAGTCAAATAGAGGCATACTAGTGACAATATGTTTGTCTATGTATTCACACAAGTATTATGTTTCCGGTTAATACAATTCTAGCATGAATAATAAACATTTATCATGATATAAGGAAATAAATAATAACTTTATTATTGCCTCTAGGGCATATTTCCTTCAGTCTCCCACTTGCACTAGAGTCAATAATCTAGATTACACAGTAATGATTCTAACACCCATGGAGTCTTGGTGTTGATCATGTTTTGCTCGTGGAAGAGGCTTAGTCAACGGGTTTGCTACATTCAGATCCGTGTGTATCTTGCAAATCTCTATGTCTCCCACCTGGACTAGATCCCGGATGGAATTGAAGCGTCTCTTGATGTTCTTGGTTCTCTTGTGAAATCTGGATTCCTTTGCCAAGGCAATTGCACCAGTATTGTCACAAAAGATTTTCATTGGACCCGATGCACTAGGTATAACACCTAGATAGGATATGAACTCCTTCATCCAGACTCCTTCGTTTGCTGCTTCCGAAGCAGCTATGTACTCCGTTTCACATGTAGATCCCGCCACGACGCTTTGTTTAGAACTGCACCAACTGACAGCTCCACCGTTTAATGTAAACACGTATCCGGTTTGCGATTTAGAATCGTCCGGATCAGTGTCAAAGCTCGCATCAACGTAACCATTTACGATGAGCTCTTTGTCACCTCCGTATACGAGAAACATATCCTTAGTCCTTTTCAAGTACTTCAGGATGTTCTTGACCGCTGTGATACGGCCAGTCCTAGCCCCAGTCATATTAACGTTGCACTTGTTCAAGAGATTGTTACTATGCATGAAGAAATAGTGCATGCTTCCTATCATATGTTTGACATGGACCAGGAGGCCCATGCATATGCTGGTAGCACATACACGTGCAAGTATGAGGGCAAAGAATTATCTGGTACAGTACATACATCGGATTTAGGTCTTGTTTGGAATTCCATTAAAATAGGAGATGAGATGGATTCATTTGAGTTGCGGAGGCCGCCGGAGTTAAAACTTGATTCGGTTAGGAGAAGTAATAATTTCAAAAGGGGTTTACTTTCCTGGTACCAAGTACGCATGCATGCATTATTACGTGGGAAGAGTTACATGTGTGTGCATGCAAGGAAGGATTCGTACATGTTTGGCCAAGGTGTGCATCAATTTGATTGTCTCTTCTGGTTGCCACGCTCAAAACAAATCCATGTTGTAGACGTACAAGAGTCAAGTTTCCTTGGGATCTACTACTTCTCACGTTCAAGGCCACCAGAACCGGAGGTGCACACCGGTATGTTTGGATGGTGGAGATTATTTCCCTAAGACAAATCAGATGTGGGCCACTAGAGATATTTGTTTTATTTATTTTGTAATGATTACCTGCTAAAATAAAGTACGTAATCAGTTTAGCTTTCGTTTAGGTGATTTTTTCAGAGATGAATAGATCGGTAACTCGGGGTATCTTCGAGCCGCCGTTTGATATGTGTTGAATAGCTCTTGGGGCTTTGTGATTTTGGCGTGAGATTGATTCCAGAATCTCACGACACTTCGGAGGAGACGGCTGGCGCGCCAACACCAAGGAGCTACTGGAAGCTATCCAGTGACTTTTTGCTGGAGGAGACAGGCTACGGTGCTGAACTTTTTCATACCTACTGTAAAGTGGGAGACAAAGTTTGCGCCACGACGATTGACCATGATAGTTCGATCAACGCGGTCGACATCGACATGGTGGAGAAGCTGCAGCTAATGGTGACACAACATCCACGACCGTACTCATTGAGGACATGATTCGACAAGCTCAACATAGCGCACCAAACCACGGTATTGTTTTCAATTGGCAAATTTTCTTCTGAGGTTTTGTGCGATGTAATTCTGGTGTCGATGGTTTCGTGTCATATGCTGTTGGGACAACCATGGTACAAGAAAAACTATGCTACATATGACTATCTCGCCAACACGTACACTGTCGAACGGGGTACAAAATATGTTCTCGTGGCCCTGGAGAAGAAGGTGTTCAAGACTTTGAGAAAAGAACGACTACAGAAGATGAAGGAACAATAGGCAAAGAAGGAGGCTGGATCTTCTGAATTTTTTTCGGCACACGTTCATCCTACAGACAAAGAGGTTGCTGAAAAGACCGATTCGAAACCGAGGACGGTTTCGCTTGAAGGAGGGGAGGATGATACGGCCAGTCCTAGCTCCAGTCATATTAACGTTGCACTTGTTCAAGAGATTGTTACTGTGCATGAAGAAATAGTGCATGCTTCCTATAATATGTTTGACATGGACCAAGAGGCGCATGCATATGCTGGTAGCACATACACGTGCAAGTATGAGGGCAAAGAATTATCCGGTACAATACATACATCGGATTTAGGTCTTGTTTGGAATTCCACTAAAATAGGAGATGAGATGGATTCGTTTGAGTTGCCGAGGCCGCCGGAGTTAAAACTTGATTCAGTTAGGAGAAGTAATAATTTCAAAAGGGATTTACTTTCCTGGTACCAAGTACGCATGCATGCATTATTACGTGGGAAGAGTTACATGTGTGTGCATGCAAGGAAGGATTCGTACATGTTTGGCCAAGGTGTGCATCAATTTGATTGTCTCTTATGGTTGCCACGCTCAAAACAAATCCATGTTGTAGACGTACAAGAGTCAAGTTTCCTTGGGATCTACTACTTCTCACGTTCAAGGCCACCAGAACCGGAGGTGCACACCGGTATGTTTGGATGGTGGAGATTATTTTCCCTAAGACAAATCGGATGGGGGCCACCAGAGATATTTGTTTTATTTATTTTGTAATGATTACCTGCTAAAATAAAGTACGTAATCAGTTTAGCTTTCGTTTAGGTGATTTTTCTAGAGATGAATAGATCAGTAACTCGGGGTATCTTCGAGCCGCCGTTTGATATGTGTTGAATAGCTCTTGGGGCTTTGTGATTTTGGCGTGAGATTGATTCCAGAATTTCAATTTCCGCTGGTCTGTTGAAGATCGTCCACGTACTTCCTCTCCTGGGTGTGCGTGTTGTTCCGTGGTGATTGCATCTACAAGACCGCGAGCGCTACGTCGTTTCAGGTGACATCGTACCGTGAAAAATTGGGCAAATTATTTGTACCATCGATTTTCTATCGACAGTCGCATCACACTATCTAGTGATCCACACCTGGATTACTTTGGTACCTCCCTGCTAGACTTATAGCAAGACACACATCAGGTCTGGTACACAGCATTGCATACATGATAGAGCCTATGGCTGAAGCATAGGGAACGTCTTTCGTTTTCTCTCTATCTTCTGCAGTGGTCGGGCATTGAGTCTTACTCAATTTCACACCTTGTAACACAGGCAAGAATCCTTTCTTTGCCTGATCCATTTTGAACTTCTTCAAAACTTTGTCATGGTATGTGCTTTGTGAAAGTCCAATTAAGCGTCTTGATCTATCTCTATAGATCTTAATGCCCAATATGTAAGAAGCTTCACCGAGGTCTTTCATTGAAAACTCTTATTCAAGTATCCCTTTATGCTATCCAGAAATTCTATATCATTTCCAATTAGTAATATGTCATCTACATATAATATCAGAAATGCTACAGAGCTCCCACTCACTTTCTTGTAAATACAGGCTTCTCCAAAAGTATGTATAAAACCAAATGCTTTAATCACACTATCAAAGCGTTTATTCCAACTCCGAGAGGCTTGCACCAGTCCATAAATGGATCGCTGGAGCTTGCACACTTTTTTAGCTCCCTTTGGATCGACAAAACCTTCCGGTTGCATCATATACAACTCTTCTTCCAGGAGTCCATTCAGGAATGCAGTTTTGACATCCATCTGCCAAATTTCATAATCATAAAATGAGGCAATTGCTAACATGATTCGGACAGACTTAAGCATCGCTACGGGTGAGAAGGTCTCATCGTAGTCAATCCCTTGAACTTGTCGAAAACCTTTTGCGACAAGTCGAGCTTTGTAGACAGTAACATTACCGTCAGCGTCAGTCTTCTTCTTAAAGATCCATTTGTTCTCAATTGCTTGCCGATCATCGGGAAAGTCAACCAAAATCCACACTTTGTTCTCATACATGGATCCCATCTCAGATTTCATGGCTTCAAGCCATTTTGCGGAATCTGGGCTCACCATCGCTTCTTCATAGTTCGTAGGTTCACCATGATCTAATAGCATGACTTCCAGAACAGGATTACCGTACCACTCTGGTGCAGATCTTACTTTGGTTGATCTATGAGGTTCAGTAACAACTTGATCTGAAGTTTCATGATCATCATCATTAACTTCCTCACTAATTGGTGTAGGTGTCACAGAAACTGGTTTCTGTGATGAACTACTTTCCAATAAGGGAGCAGGTACAATTACCTCATCAAGTTCTACTTTCCTCTCACTCACTTCTTTCGAGAGAAACTCCTTTTCTAGAAAGTTTCCGAATTTAGCAACAAAAGTCTTGCCTTCGGATTTGTGATACAAGGTGTATCCAATAGTCTCCTTTGGATATCCTATGAAGACACATTTCTCCGATTTGGGTTCGAGCTTATCAGGTTGAAGATTTTTCACATAAGCATCGCATCCCCAAACTTTCAGAAACGACAACTTTGGTTTCTTGCCAAACCATAGTTCATAAGGTGTCGTCTCAACGGATTTCGATGGTGCCCTATTTAACGTGAATGCGACTGTCTCTAAAGCATAACCCCAAAATGATAGCGGTAAATCAGTAAGAGACATCATAGATCGCACCGTATCTAGTAAAGTGCGATTACGACGTTCGGACACACCATTACGTTGTGGTGTTCCGGGTGGCGTGAGTTGCGAAACTATTCCGCATTGTTTCAAATGTACACCAAACTCGTAACTCAAATATTCTCCTCCACGATCAGATCGCAGAAACTTTATTTTCTTGTTACGATGATTTTCAACTTCACTCTGAAATTCTTTGAACTTTTCAAATGTTTCAGACTTATGTTTCATTAAGTAGATATACCCATATCTGCATAAGTCATCTGTGAAGGTGAGAAAATAACGATATCCGCCATGAGCCTCAACATTCATCGGACCACATACATTTGTATGTATGATTTCCAACAAATCTGTTGCTCTCTCCATAGTACCGGAGAACGGTGTTTTAGTCATCTTGCCCATGAGGCACGGTTTGCAAGTACCAAGTGATTCATAATCAAGTGGTTCCAAAAGTCCATCAGTATGGAGTTTCTTCATGCGCTTTACACCGATATGACCTAAACGACAGTGCCACAAATAAGTTGCACTATCATTATCAACTCTGCATCGTTTGGTTTCAAAATTATGAATATGTGTATCACTACTATCGAGATTCAATAAAAATAGACCATTCTTCAAGGGTGCATGACAATAAAAGATATTACTCGTACAAATAGAACAACTATTATTCTATGATTTAAATGAATAACCGTCTCGCATCAAACAAGATCCAGATATAATGTTCATGCTTAACGCTGGCACCAAATAACAATTATTTAGGTCTAAAACTAATCCCAAAGGTAGATGTAGAGGTAGCGTGCCAACCGTGATCACATCGACTTTGGAACCATTTCCTACGCGCATCGTCACCTCGTCCTTTGCCAATCTTCGCTTAATCCGTAGTCCCTGTTTCGAGTTACAAATATTAGCAACAGAACCAGTATCAAATACCCAGGTGCTACTGCGAGCATTAGTAAGGTACACATCAATAACATGTATATCACATATACCTTTGTTCACCTTGCCATCCTTCTTATCCGCCAAATACTTGGGGCGGTTCCGCTTCAAGTGACAAGTCTGCTTGCAGTAGAAGCACTCAGTTTCAGGCTTCGGTCCAGACTTGGGTTTCTTCTCCTGAGCAGCAACTTGCTTGTTGTTCTTCTTGAAGTTCCCCTTCTTCTTCACTTTGCCCTTTTTCTTGAAACTAGTGGTCTTGTTGACCATCAACACTTGATGCTCCTTCTTGATTTCTACCTCCGCAGCTTTTAGCATTGCGAAGAGCTCGGGAATCGTCTTATCAATCCCTTGCATGTTATAGTTCATCAGGAAGCTCTTGTTGCTTGGTGGCAGTGATTGGAGAATTCTGTCAATGACGCAATCATCCGGAAGATTAACTCCCAGTTGAATCAAGTGATTATTATACCCAGACATTTTGAGTATATGCTCACTGACAGAACTGTTCTCCTCCATCTTGCAGCTATAGGACTTATTGGAGACTTCATATCTCTCAATCTGGGCATTTGCTTGAAATATTAACTTCAACTCCTCGAACATCTCATATGCTCCATGACGTTCAAAACGTCGTTGAAGTCCCGGTTCTAAGCCGTAAAGCATGGCACGTTGAACTATCGAGTAGTCATCAGCTTCGCTCTGCCAGACGTTCTTAACGTCGTCAGTTGCATCAGCAGCAGGCCTGGCACCCAGCGGTGCTTCCAGGACGTAATTCTTCCGTGCAGCAATGAGGATAATCCTCAAGTTACGGACCCAGTCCGTGTAATTTCTACCATCATCTTTCAACTTTGTTTTCTCAAGGAACGCATTAAAATTCAATGGAACAACAGCACGGGCCATCTATCTACAATCAAACATAAACAAGCAAGATACTATCAGGTACTAAGTTCATGATAAATTTAAGTTCAATTAATCAGATTACTAAAGAACTCCCACTTAGACAGACATCCCTCTAATCCTCTTAGTGATCACGTGATCCAAATCAACTAAACCATGTCCGATCATCACGTGAGATGGAATAGTTTCAATGGTGAACATCACTATGTTGATCATATCTACTATATGATTCACGCTCGACCTTTCGGTCTCCGTGTTCCGAGGCCATATTTGTTATATGCTAGGCTCGTCAAGTTAAACCTGAGTATTCTGCGTGTGCAACTGTTTTGCGCCCGTTGTATTTGAACGTAGAGCCTATCACACCCGATCATCACGTGGTGTCTCAACACGAAGAACTTTTGCAACGGTGCATACTCAGGGAGAACACTTTTACTATGATAATTTAGTGAGGGATCATCTTATAATGCTACCGTCAATCAAAGCAAGATAAGATGCATAAAATATAAACATCACATGCAATCAATATAAGTGATATGATATGGCCATCATCATCTTGTGCTTGTGATCTCCATCTGCGAAGCACCATCATGATCACCATCGTCACCGGCGCGACACCTTGATCTCCATCGTAGCATCGTTGTCGTCTCGCCAATCTTATGCTTCTACGACTATCGCTACCGCTTAGTGATAAAGTAAAGCATTACAGGGTGAGGGAGTCCTGGATTAGGGGGTTTTCGGATAGCCGGACTATGAAGATACAAGATTGAAGACTTCGTCCCGTGTCCGGAAGGATCTTTTCTTGGCGTGGAAGGCAAGCTAGGCATGCGGATATTCGAGATCTCCTACCATTGTAACCGACTCTGTGTAACCCTAACCCTATCCGGTGTCTATATAAACCGAAGGGTTGTAGTTCGTAGAACAACGATCATCATACACAATCATACCATAGGCTAGCTTCTAGGGTTTAGCCTCCTTGATCTCGTGGTAGATCTACTCTTGTACTACCCATATCATCAATATTAATCTAGCAGGAGTAGGGTTTTACCTCCATCGAGAGGGCCCGAACCTGGGTAAAATAAAGTGTCCCTTGTCTCTTGTTACCATCCGACCTTGACGCACAGTTCGGGACCCCCTACCCGAGATCCGCCGGTTTTGACACCGACGGATTCCAGTTTACCAATGTCCTTATGGACGGCGGCAGTGGACTAAACCTGATATATCAGGATACAATCCACCGCATGGGCATAAACCCAGCAAGAATCCGCCACAGCAAAACCTCCTTTCAAGGAGTAGCACTAGGCCCAGACACCCATTGTATGGGTTTTCTCCGGCTTGTAGTCATATTTGGCTCTGCCAATAACTTCCGTCGCGAAAAGCTGACCTTCCATGTCGTCCCGTTTTCAAGTCGCTATCAGGCACTAATGGGACGCGGAGCTTTCGCTCGATTTAACGCAATACCGCACTATGCATCTCTCACGCTTAAGATGCCCGGTCCACGAGGCATCATCTCTTTAAAGGGAGCGCACTAAAATACGCCTCCTTTAAACGGAGGATTGCGCGGCCGCTTAAACAGCCGCACAATAAAGTGGCCTCGCCAGCGAAAAGACTTTTTCGATATAAGTCATTAAAGGCCACGGACCCGGACTAAATGAGTTCGGCACAAGTCCATCATCAACGCAGGCTTAAAACGCCATATACCCCCGTACCGGGGGCTATACGCAGAGACAATAAAGCTCAACTTTATATATTTTTTACTTTATATTTTGTTTATTATCTTTTTGTTCCGCACGACCCATTTTCAATTCAATTCCTCTTTTTTACATATGAACGTCGTGCGGCGCCCGTCCAGGACACGGCACAACGGAGATACAGGCGCAGACGAGCAGTAGGGACCCGTCCTAAGGATTCTTTTTAGATTAAGACCCTGCGTAAACCTTTTTTACTGTCTCTTGCTGCTATACATCCCCTGGTTTTTCTACTATAACCAAGGAGGAGGCTGGCGTTTTGGCATGTGGCCACGCCAGAATTTTTGCTCGTACCTGGACACTAGGGGCTCTTTTTTTTAAGGGTGTTGTTTCACCCGCACTCATAAAGACCGAACACCTTAGGGAGTGTTCGGCGTCGCGAGTTTTGGCACTATATGCATCAGCTCCGAATCATGTCTTTGGTCAAATGTTGGGTTGCCCGGCTCCTGAGTTCGGCTACCTTACGTTCCGCTCTATCGGCTAAGGTAGCACCAGGAGAACTACTGCGATTGTGCCCCGGTTCGGCCGGGTGAGCACCTCAGTAGAGAAAACCGAAAACTGACTGTCATGATGTAGCGCGAGACTGGTCGCCACTCGATGACTTATAGGAATTTATTGGATTCCTCCGCCTTGACGAAGGGCCGTTTCCCGGCCAGGCACGTATACGCCCCGAATTCAGGCAAGCGCAGTCGCCACTAAGGGGCTACCTAAAGAGTCCCACTGTCAAGCTCCTATGGCTAAGTGAAAGTGTTAAAGCATTATAGTCCGGTAGCCTAGCCCGCTGCGCTATCACCTCCTTTGTAGGACCAAGACGTTGGGTTAAGTGTGAAAATGCATCTTCTGCGCGCACCCCCGCACTATGTGCGTGGGGGCTGAAGCCAACGACTGCAATCTTTCAGAATTTATATATTAAAACGGCCGCACAGGAGGTGTTCTTAATACTTGAAGGCACAAGTCTAAAAATGCCACTACAATTTATCAAAATACTGTTTTATGATTACATATGCTATCATAATATAGCATCCTTCGTGCACTGCGTCTTTATTACGCGAGCGCCTTCGAGGTCTTCCTCAAAATAGTGCTCGGAAGGTATTCGACTTTTATTCGAATACCGGGACGCAACAATGGTGGGCTCCATATCTGCCCAGTATGTCTTGACACGGGCAAGAGCCAGCCGAGCGCCCTCTATGCACGCTGACCTCTTCATAGCATCGACACGTGGCACCACATCTAGCAATTGCTGCACCAAGCTGAAATAACTCTTCGGCTTCGATCTCCCCGGACACAGATGATCCACGACGTACTTCATGGCGAGTCCAGACAACCTATTCAGTTCGGCCCATTGGGCCAGGCGATCGTCCACTGCCAGTGGACGCTCTGGATTGATGAATTGCGACCAAAAGAGCTTCTCCACTTCATGATCCTTTTTATCTCGAAAGTGTTCGGTCGCATCAGCAGCACTAGCCGCCAAATCCAGATAGGTGTCCTCTACACTCCACATCCGGTTTAACGGGGCAAACTTCGGATCACAAAATTTTCTCCGCGGCGAGAAGGGCTTTCCATCCGCAATTTGTCCGGCTTGACGCAGCTCTTCCTTTGCCGCTCTCATTATAGAGCGGGTGTCCTTGGCGTCAGCAACAGCCTTCTCTAAGCTCGTTTGCCTCGCCCGACCCTCGTCTTCAAGAAGCTTGCAACGGTCAGTAGCACTCTTTAACTTCACGGCCATATCAGCCATCTCCTCCTTGCTTCGGCAATGGGCAGCCCGTTCGGCTTTCAGCTCTTCAAAGGCTTTCACGGCAGCCGCATCGCTTTTCCTGGCTTGTTCCTTCGCTCGGGCGAGTTCGGCCCTAAGACCCTCCACGGCGGCCGCACCATCTGCGTCAAGCATACACACGGTAAGATATTGACATAAAGCTCCTCTTAGTAACCATCGCCCGATGATTTCAATACCTTGAGCATCATCAAGCCGCTTGTTAACAAGCGCGATGTCGGCTTCTGCCTCATCAAGTTGTCGCTTCAGTTCGGCAAATTCACGAGTCCGGCTTGACTCTGGACAATCCGCCACCTACATATAAAGGTGCCACTTAAAGGACCTGGGATTAAGATCCTCTGCGCGCCGTCAATTTTAACGACGCACAGAGTCTCAGGGGCTACTATCTACACAGGGCGCACTTTATTTATGCGCAACTAACACAAGTGTACATTATTTAAAACGTACCTCAAGGCCTGCCAATAAACTTTTGACGGCCTCGTGCAATCCGCTTTCTGCGGATGAAATCTTTTCAATCACCGTGTTCATCAACGCACGATGCTCCTCTGAGACAGAGGCTCGCCCCAGCAGAATCTTTAGCTCCTCCAGTCGAACACCAGATGGTGCCGGACTCGTCCCATGGCCTCCCTCAAAGGCCGGACGTGGAGAACCTCGGGGGGCCACATGGCCACCTTCCGCCCCTGTCGGATCCGGAGAAATCCTCCGCGACGACACTTCAGCGTCGCCCGCCTTGCTAGGCGATACAGAAGGAGGAGGCGTTCCGCTCTCCATCATCTCCGGAAGAAGATCCCCCGAGGACGAGTTCTGTTGAGAAAGGCTGAGGTCCGAACGACAAAGTAAGGTTTCGGTTAAAACTTCTCAGATATAAATCAAGGATTTCTCTTAAAAGAAAAACTCTTCTTCTACTTACGGCTCGCTGGAGAGCTGGTCCCTTTGAGGGTTTAGTTCGGTCGAGGGGCTCCCCGGCGTCGGGCCCTCTGACAAGGATTCTTTCCCCCGCTTCGAGGCTACGGTCTCCGGGTCGTCAGAGGCGGCCCTTTTCTTTCCCTTAGGAGAGGAATTATCGATTCCCCCCTTCGGAATGGCCTCTTTCAAGGAGGCCATGGTTTCCTTGTCCTCCCCCTTATTTCCCTCCAAAGGCACTACCTCGAGCATCCTGACTAGAACGGGATCTAGCCTGGTTTCAGGAAGGGGAGCCGGACACCTGATCAGCTTCGCCTTCGCTATCCACTCCTGCTTAAAAGGAGAAGCGCTGTTAAGAGCGAGTCAATTATGCGGATAGAAGGTCCGGGCACAAGGTCACTTACTTGAGTATCCGGGCGATTGCGGCTTAAACCCACATCCTCGGTCAAATCCGGACTCACTTCTTGTGATCCGAAGAACAGTTTATACATCTCCGCGGGCGTCGCGCCCATAAAATCCCGGAGAACTCGCGGTCCCTCTGGATTGAACTCCCATAGGCGAAGGGGGCAACGTTGGCCGGGCAGTGTCCGGCGAATCAGCATGACTTGTGTCACCTTGACCAGGTTGAGGTCTCCTTCCAAGAGATCCTTAATGCGGCTCTGCAGCAGAGGTACGTCTTTTGGCAAGCCCCGATCTAACCCTGTGTTGATCCACGATGCTAACCGCGGTGGGGGACCCGAGCGAAAGGCAGGAGGCGCCACCCATGCGGTGCCCCGAGGAGCGGTGATATAGAACCACTCCTATTGCCATAAGCCAAGCTCCTCTTGAAAAGCGCCCTCGGGCCATG
This sequence comes from Aegilops umbellulata, assembly GCA_032464435.1. Classification (NCBI taxonomy): domain Eukaryota; kingdom Viridiplantae; phylum Streptophyta; class Magnoliopsida; order Poales; family Poaceae; genus Aegilops; species Aegilops umbellulata. The sequence goes on from CP136054.1 coordinate 70,494,324, forward strand.
GAGCATCGGCATTTCTTTTTATAGCAGCGCCTCCACACTCTGCTTGGCGCCCCTCGATCATCTTCGGTTCTACTTTGAAGGTCTTGAGCCATAATCCGAAGTGAGGGGTAACACGGAGGAACGCTTCGCACACAACAACGAACGAGGAGATATGGAGGATGGACTCCGGAGCTAAGTCGTGGAATTCCAGCCCATAATAAAACATCAGCCCCCTTACAAAGGGATCCATTGGGAAGCCTAATCCCCGAAGGAAGTGGGATATGAATACTACACTCTCACCGGGCTGAGGGCTAGGGATCACCTGTCCTTGAACAGGCAACCTGTGCGAAATCTCGCCGGTCAGGAATTTAGCTTCCCTCAACATTAATATGTCCTCCTCCGTAACGGAGGAGGGCATCCATCGGCCTTGGAGGTCGGAGCCGGACATTGTCGAAGGTCCGGTGTGCCTGGAATCTGGAAGCCTAGGGTGTTGGAACTCGAGGCGACGGGCGAGCTCGTTTTGAGAATAGAAGAGGGGAATAGGGTCCTGGTCTCTTTATAAGAGGCAGAATACCAAGAGCCCTCACCGTAACCGTCTTGGACTAGCCTTTAATTAAGGCAAAACGTGCTAACGGGCACGACTGGGTTACCCACGTCCGTATTAATGAGAATCCCGTTAAAAGGGGCACACGATCTCTACTTTGACAAGACGTGCCAAGGAAACCGCCTCGCTAAACACGCTGAGGTGGACCAATGAAAACAATTTATATGAAGAGCTTGGCCGCAGTGTTATGACGCACTGCGGAATACGTCAGCAGATTTGATTTGTGTTAATATTATTCTCTATATGGCAATATGTGGAAACTTATTTTGCAGAGCCGGACACTATTTTTGGTGTTTGTAATCTTCTTGAAGAACTTGGAGGAGGAACCCGCCTTGCAATGCCGAAGACAATCTGCGCGCCGGACTCGTCATCATTGAAGCCTGGTTCAGGGGCTACTGAGGGAGTCCTGGATTAGGGGGTGTTCGGATAGCCGGACTATACCTTCAGCCGGACTCCAGGACTATGAAGATACAAGATTGAAGACTTCGTCCCGTGTCCGGAAGGATCTTTTCTTGGCGTGGAAGGCAAGCTAGGCGTGCGGATATTCGAGATCTCCTACCATTGTAACCGACTCTGTGTAACCCTAACCCTATCCGGTGTCTATATAAACCGGAGGGTTGTAGTCCGTAGAACAACGATCATCATACACAATCATACCATAGGCTAGCTTCTAGGGTTTAGCCTCCTTGATCTCGTGGTAGATCTACTCTTGTACTACCCATATCATCAATATTAATCTAGCAGGAGTAGGGTTTTACCTCCATCGAGAGGGCCCGAACCTGGGTAAACCCTAGGTTAATGTCCGTGATCATTCCTGTATTCGATAACCCCCGGAACCATTCCATGTGGCCCATCTTTATGTATCGACCATTTCGAGACTCCTCGTCATGTCCGTGATCACATCCGGGACTCCGAACAACCTTCGGTACATCAAAACATGTAAACTCATAATGAAACTGTCATCGTAACGTTAAGCTTGCGGACCCTACGGGTTTGAGAACAATGTAGACATGACCGAGACACGTCTCCGGTCAATTACCAATAGCGGAACCTGGATGCTCATATTGGCTCCTACATATTCTACAAAGATCTTTATCGGTCAGACCGCATAACAACATACGTTATTCCCTTTGTCATCGGTATGTTACTTGCCCGAGATTCGATCGTCGGTATGTCAATACCTAGTTCAATCTCGTTACCAGCAAGTCTCTTTACTCATTCCATAATACATCATCTCGCAACTAACTCATTAGATGCAAGGCTTATGTGATGTGCATTACCGAGAGGGCCCAGAGATACCTCTCCGACAATCGGAGTGACAAATCCTAATCTCGAAATACGCCAACCCAACATGTACCTTTGGAGACACCTGTAGAGCTACTTTATAATCACCCAGTTACGTTGTGATGTTTGGTAGTACACAAAGTGTTCCTCCGGCAAACGGGAGTTGCATAATCTCATAGTCATAGAAACATGTATAAGTCATGAAGAAAGAAATAGCAACATACTAAACGATCGCGTGCTAAGCTAATGGAATGGGTCATGTCAATCACATCATTCTCCTAATGATGTGATCCTGTTTAATCAAATGACAACACATGTCTATGGTTAGGAAACATAACCATCTTTGATTAACGAGCTAGTCAAGTAGAGGCATACTAGTGACAATATGTTTGTCTATGTATTCACACAAGTATTATGTTTCCGGTTAATACAATTCTAGCATGAATAATAAACATTTATCATGATATAAGGAAATAAATAATAACTTCATTATTGCCTCTAGGGCATATTTCCTTCATTACCTCCATCGAGAGGGCCCGAACCTGGGTAAACATCGTGTCCCCGCCTCCTGTTACCATTCGCCTTAGACGCACTGAGGGAGTCCTGGATTAGGGGGTGTTCGGGTAGCCGGACTATACCTTCAGCCGGACTCCAGGACTACGAAGATACAAGATTGAAGACTTCGTCCCGTGTCCGGATGGGACTTTCCTTGGCGTGGAAGGCAAGCTTGGCGATGCGGATATTCAAGATCTCCTGCCGTTGTAACCGACTCTCTGTAACCCTAACCCTATCCGGTGTCTATATAAACCGGAGGGTTGTAGTCCGTAGGACAATCATCTTCATACACAATCATACCATAGGCTAGCTTCTAGGGATTAGCCTCCTTGATCTCGTGGTAGATCTACTCTTGTACTACCCATATCATCAATATTAATCAAGTAGGAGTAGGGTATTACCTCCATCGAGAGGGCCCGAACCTGGGTAAAAACATCCTGTCCCTTGTCTCCTGTTACCATCCGGCCTTGATGCACAGATCGGGACCCCCTACCCGAGATCCGCCTGTTTTGACACTGACATTGGTGCTTTCATTGAGAGTTCCTCTGTGTCGTCACAATTAGGAAGGATGCCTCTTCCCGTCTTTAAAGACGGCGCCGTTACTAAGGGAGCCTTGGCTGTCGGCCAAACCCTCTGGCTTGGCGGTTTTCTCATGACCGCCTGTTCGGCCGTTGCGCCGACGGTGACCTCTCGGGTCATCGAAAGCAACCTTCACGTCAGCTCGGAGCTTGTCGAGCAGCTGGATCCGATGGAGCTCTCTTCCGTAAACAAGCTCTTGGATCGCATGGCCGCCCTGGGGGTCGCTACGGATTACGACCAGGTTGGGCTTAAACCCGATCTAAGAGAAATTAACTCTCCCCAAGTCACCCACCACGTTGCCGTGGTAGAGGCGCAGTGCGACGACCCTTCATCTATTTTAAGGACTAGCTACGTCCGAATTCCCGACCCCTCCAAGCCGGATACCCGCGGAGGGGAGGATATAACTCAAGACCTGAGCTTAGAATCAGGCAACGGGCTAGATTCATTGGACAACATCCAAGACTCTGAACTTCAGAGTTCGGAAGCTCTTCGACCTCCGAATCTTAGATTGGGTGAGGTTTCAGATTCAACGCCCCCCGCCCGCCCAAACATAAGCGATCTTTCCCAAATCAGGCAAAAGCCTGAGGAAACAGTACATCATTACTGGGCCAGATTCCTCCTGGTTATGAACAGGATAAAGGATTGTCGCGAGGGAGACGCAATTTCAATCTTTTGTAGTAATTGCACGGACGAGGGAATACTTAACGCCATAAGTCGTCATGATATTACACGCTTCGTTGACTTGGCGTCCATAGTACAAAAGTACTGTGCGATGGAAAGCGCCTGGAAAACCGAAATAAAATTTTGGGATAATCTGGCCTTGAATAGCAATCCCGTCCGAACTAAGAGGGTGCATCATAGTAAGACACCCGGATTAAATATCAAAAAGCCAAAACCCTCTACAGGGCATGGAACCGTACTGGAAAGGTGGCTTGATGGACCCTGTAGAATTCACAGTACAGGGGATGCCACACCAACTCACAACCTTAGAGCATGTTGGATACTTCGGCAGGTGGCCAAAATTGGCAAGGACCTCCTAATTTTGGAGGCCGGAGAAAGCCAGCCCGAGGACACAAGTACCGTTCTCACAGTCTTCGAGACTTTCGCTTCAAATAATATGCGAAAAAGAACACTCCGCAGCCTCGCCGAAGTCTATCAAGTAGCAACAATAAACCCATGGAGCGACACAGCTATCACCTTCAACGCGAGTGATGAACCCAAATTCCAAACAGCCCGAGCACCAGCCGCATTGGTCCTCAGTCCCATAGTGGACGGCTTTCGCCTCACCAAGGTACTCATGGATGGAGGCAGCAGATTGGACCTCATTTACGAGGAAACCCTCCAAAAAATGGATATAGACTGGAACCGCATCGAGCGAAGCAGCACAAACTTTAGAGGAATAATCCCCAGTCGGGAAGCGCACTGCACAGGAAAAATCACACTAGATGTGGTGTTCGGCACACCGGATAATTACAGGTCCGAAGAGGTCACGTTTCAGGTGGCCCCGTTCAATAGCGGATACCGCGCTATACTAGGGCGGGAGGCATTTACAATCTTCCAAGCAATACCCCATTACGGGTACATGAAGCTCAAGATGCCCGGGCCGAACGGAATCATCACTCTCGCTAGTGATCCGGACACAGCACTCCGCGCCAAAAATAAGACGGCCGCATTGGCCCTTGAGGCACTATCCGAAGCCTTAGCAGCTGAAGAACTGACTGCGCTGCAGTCCACGGTTAATAGGTATGATGTGATACTCGATAAGAGATCAAAGTCCACATCCTTCAAGCCAGCAGACGAAATAATAAAATTCCAGGTCCATCCAACGGACCCCAATAAAACAGCTTCCATCGGGGCACGACTGAACCCGGATGTAGATGCCGCACTGCGAGAGTTCCTACAAGAGAACTGGGACATTTTCGCCTGGCACCCTTCAGACATGCCAGGAATCCCACGCAGGCTGGCCGAACACAGCTTAAATATCCTAAAAGGATTCAAACCTGTTAAACAAGCCCTTCGGCGTTTTTCCGAACCGAAGAGACAGGCTATGGGAGAGGAGCTAGCCAAGTTATTGGAGGCCGGATTCATTAGAGACATAAAACATCCGGACTGGCTGGCAAACCTGGTGATGGTACCAAAGAAGGACAAATCCTGGCGCCTGTGTGTCGATTTTAAAGACCTTAACAAGGCCTGCCCAAAGGATCCCTTCCCCCTCCCTCGTATCGATCAAATTATCGACGCCACCGTAGGACACGATTCGTTGTGTTTCCTCGATGCATACTCTGGTTACCATCAAATCAAGATGGCAGAATCAGACCAAGCCGCAACAGCATTCATCACACCATACGGCCCATTCTGCTTCAACACAATGCCCTTCGGGCTGAAAAACGCCGGCGCAACATATCAGCGCATGATACAGACATGTCTGGCAAACCAGATCGGCAAAACAGTGGAGGCGTATGTGGATGATGTGGTCGTCAAATCAAAACACGTGGAATCTCTAGTAGACAACTTGAGGCTTACATTCGATAACCTCCGAAAATATGACATCAAGCTCAACCCGGAGAAATGCGTTTTCGGCGTTCCAGCCGGAAAGCTCTTGGGCTTCATTGTATCCGGTAGAGGAATTGAAGCAAATCCAGCAAAGATCCGAGCTTTGTCACAATTGGATGTCCCAAAGGACCTCAAACAAATACAGAAATTAACCGGATGTGTGGCGGCTCTAAGCCGCTCATCTCCCGCTTGGGAGAAAAGGCACTGCCCCTTTATCGCCTCCTTCGGCGAACCGAACACTTCGAGTGGACGGATGCCGCCACGGCCGGACTCGATGAAATAAAAGCTGTATTGGCAACAAACCCAGTCCTGGCCGCGCCAAACACCAGCGAGCCAATGCTATTGTACATCGCGGCAACCCATCAAGTTGTCAGCGCAGTGCTCGTCGTCGAGCGGGAAACGGACAGACACAAATTTCCCCTTCAAAGGCCGGTATACTACGTGTCCACTGTCCTCACTCCATGCAAATCACGATACCCGCATTATCAAAAGATTGCATACGCGGTACTCATGGCATCCCGGAAGCTACGACACTACTTTCAAGAGTGTTCGATTACAGTAGCCTCGGAAGTACCACTCAATGACATTATCAACAACCGCGATGCAACGGGCCGGATCGCAAAATGGGCCATTGAGCTCCTCTCATTCGATATAACCTATAAGCCACGGCGAGCTATCAAATCGCAAGTTTTGGCCGACTTCGTCACAGAATGGACGGAGGCCGAACTCCCTAAAGAGTACGGCACATACTCAAACTGGATCATGCATTTCGATGGCTCCAAAATGTTGGCCGGACTGGGGGCTGGCGTCGTTTTGACGTCCCCCACAGGAGACACAGTCCAATATGTACTCCAAATTATGTACACGGACTCCAACAATGCAGCCGAATACGAGGCCCTTCTACATGGTCTCCGGATGGCAGTATCCATGGGCATTCAATGCCTAGAGGTACGCGGGGATTCGAACCTTGCGATATCCCAAATAAATGGCGACTTCGACGCCAAGGATCCAAAAATGGCAGCTTACCGCAATGCCGTCCTAAAAATGTCAGCTCGGTTCGAAGGGCTAGAGTTTCACCATATGGCCCGAGAAAATAATCAAGCAGCGGATGTCCTGGCATGCATTGGAGCAAAACACGATGCAGTCCCCCCCAACATCTTTTTGGAAAGATTGTTCAAGCCATCTGTAGCATGGGAGGGGGAACCCGCATATAACAGTCCGGACCAAGCCGCACCACTCGACGCCGAACAATCTGACATAAATGGAGGCTCTGCCAACGAAATCACACCTTCAGCCCACGTAATAATGGCGGTTATCGCCCAGTGGACAGAACCATTCCTAGCCTACCTTACTAGGCAGGAACTCCCAGAGGACCAAAACGAGGCTCGCTGCATAGTGCGGCGATCTAAAGCCTATAAAGTCCACGAGGGAGAGCTTTATAAGAAAAACACTACCGTAGTCCTTCAAAGGTGCATCTCTGAAGAGGAAGGGCGGAACCTTCTGGCTGAAATTCATGCCGGACTCGGTGGTCATCACGCTGCTGCTCGGTCCCTTGTCAGCAAGGCTTTCCCTACAGGCCTTTATTGGCCGACGGCCCGGGCAGACGCTCAGGACTTAGTCCAATGATGCGTTGGTTGCCAACTTTTTGCCAACCAAAGCCATATGCCACCCACCGCACTCCAAACTATCCCCATCACCTGGCCTTTCGCGGTCTGGGGGCTTGACATGGTTGGACCCCTTAAAGGGGGAACCCACAAGAAAAAATACTTACTGGTCATGGTGGACAAGTTCACCAAATGGATAGAGGCCAAGCCTGTTAAGACGGCCGAATCCGGACCTGTGATAGACTTCGTATCTGGGGTCGTACACCGTTACGGCGTTCCCCACAGCATCATCACTGATAACGGTACAAACTTCACCGCCGATGAGGTAAAACTCTGGTGCAAAAACATGGGCATCAAGCTCGACTATGCTTCGGTCTATCACCCACAAAGTAACGGTCAGGTCAAACGTGCAAATGGTCTTATTATGAGCGGCATTAAACCTAGACTAGTGCGGTCCCTCAAGGAATCTAATACGCACTGGGTAGAGGAGCTCGACTCCGTGCTCTGGGGGCTGCGGACCACGCCGAATCGCACCACCGGATACACACCATTCTTTATCGTGTACGGCGCAGAGGCAGTTCTGCCCTGCGACATAATTTATGACTCACCTCGAGTTGTATGTACGAAGAAAGAGAAGCCGAGCTCGATCGGCAGGACAACCTGGACGCCTTGGAGGAGGAGCGCGACGTGGCAAAAGCCCGTTCCGCATTCTATCAACAGCAGGCTCGAAGATATCAAAGCAGAGAAGTACGGGCCAAAAATTACAATATTGGCGAACTAGTTCTACGCCTGCCGGATAAGAAAAAGGACAAACTCAAGCCCAAGTGGGAAGGTCCATTCATAATCGACCAAGTCCTGACTGGTGGAGCGTACCGCCTGCGAGATGCGTCGGATAACCGACTCGAGCCGAACCCATGGAACGCCACCCGTCTTGGAAGATTCTATGCCTAGCGCCGGATTCTGTGTTCGTCTCCTTCCTCTGTCCATTTTTTACATTTTTCTGTCTTATATTTCTCCTCTTCTCCTCTTTTTCTTTTTTATAGCCCTTAAAGGCTCATCAAGTGATGCGCCACTCGCGCTCATTAAACCTGGGGGCTTCTTTAACAGAAGCTTATTTATACGGGCTTCACGCCCATCACATGTGTTAAACTTCCGCATGTACCTTTTTTCTTCACCATTATATGCATCGATATGACTTAAGTTTTGGCCAAGCTGGGTTGCCTGGCTCCTGTGCTTACCCCTACGTTCCCGATTGTTCGGCTAGGCGGTAAAGGGAGCACCTCTGCGATTGTTACTGCCAGGTCAGCCGGATGTGTACCTCAGACTGGGTGAAGCCGAAAGCTAGCGTTCTTAAGGGAATATTCGGTCGGTGAAATAAAAGATGATCTCTTTACTAATTTTACGCGCCCCTAGATGCTTTTTCTGCGTCTTTTTATGCAATCTGGACATGCACTTTAGGGCATGCCTCCCCAGCGAAAGGAACCCTTAACGGAACTATTCTCTCTGGAAGATGTTTCTTACTAACCATGTAATATAACATAACTAGTTGGGCACTTGTCTGATAAAGCACTAATGACCCATACATCTGGTCTCCACGCATACCCCGGTTCTTATATAACCGTTGCGGTATTCGGACACACTCCGGACCGTCAGGTCCCGAGGTTGAAGCGAAAAGGTCGGCAAAGACAAACGATCTACAATCCGGCTAGAAGGCATTACACATGTCATTTCAAACTTACATAGTCATTCTGACTGATCGTATTCCTCTTCTATACCTTCTAACAGGCTGTCTAATTTACAGTCCTGCTGGGAATACTTCGCGGCCAACTCTACTTGGCCATATACTAAGCTTACAGGGATCTCCTTCCCGTCAGGCCCCACTGGTCCGACCTCGGCCATGTGGTTTGGGTCAGACCTCGTAAAACGGGTCTTCACCATGGCCTAGGCCTCCCTAGCGCCTTGTCAGCAGGCCGATATCTTCCACAACCGGAAGCGCCGCCGAGCTCCCTTTAGCTTCTCCGCAAGCTCTCCAAGGCCCTCGGGCATGGAGTGGGAAGGCCATAAGGCTTGGGCAACGCCTCGCATCACCCGCCGAATTCGCTCATGCAGTGGCAGGAGTTCGGGAAGAAGGTCACCCATAGAACTGGGCATCTCCTCTGCAGGACGACCTGTGAGCATACCTACAGACATTACTCTGTTAGTCGACTTCCTCGCCGAACTCTTTTTTCAAAGTTTGTTCAAGCACTTACTAAATATGCCGCGTCGAAGCCGCTGATTCTCCTTCGTGGAGTCCGACAGCTGGCCATGAACGTCTTTAAGTTTGACGTCCAGCTTGGTGTTGGCATCCTGAAGGTCATTCTTCTCTCGCCTCACCTTTGTCAACGTACTCTCACCGGCCTTTAGCCGGCGTAAGAGTTTTTGCTTTTCCGGATCGAATCCGGCACCATCTGCAATATGACTTGTCAGATCTGCACCCAAACCGCACAACACTAATCTTTCAAAGTGTATCTTACCTGAGGGGGTCCCTTTGGGCTCCCCTGTTGCGGCCGGTGCGGCCTCTAGTTGGGCCTTGCACTTTTCCAGCTCCTGGGACAGTACGGTGTTCTTCTCTGTAAGAACCTGCATATTAAATGATCCTTAACTCAGTTACTTTAACTGTTTCAAGTCTCGGGGGCTACTAGTATATATATTTGACCAAAATTTTCTTACTCGTATGTCTTTTACATACTGCTCCATGGCTCTGGCTAAACCACTTTGAGCGGCACGAAGGTATGCATCTCCCGAATTAAAGGCATTTAAAGCCTCTTGGGAGAAACAAGTGTCGCGTAAGAACTATCCGGCGACGCCTGTGGTTCATGGCATTCTCCACTTCAGAATTTGTGGCAGACAGCCTGTTTGTATCCTCTGTCGGAGGAGCGTCCAGTTCGCGCCTAGTGCTCGCCTCCGCCTCCTGGCCAGACGTTGGAGCCTGGCTGGTGGAGGCGCGATTGGCAACCTCTCCAGATATAGTCCGGCGAGGTATCTTCACCCTGAAGACAGCATGAATGTTAATATGCCCTGACAGAATAACACCAGGGAAACAAAGGGTGCGCTATACCTTTGCGCCGGCATCTCCGTCCGGACTACATTCCTTTTGGCCCCACGGGGCCCTGCGGCCCCTCGTTGACCAGCCGCCGCAGGTTCGGCCTTTCGCCTCGGAAATCTCCCCTGCAAAACACGGTTGTCGTTAGAGACGCCGGAATACATGAGAATGGAATCTCTCTTAGGGGAATAAAAACTCCGGTTTCTGTCACCTGGGAGGCCGGGATTAACCCGGGGTAATCAGCCGTAATGGCTACCAAGGTATTGTCCTTGCTTAATTGATGGAACACCCCGTCGATAAGCTCCACCGATATGTCCGGATCCTCTTCGGAGTCCGGATCGAGGGACTGTTCTGGGTCCTCGGGCTGTGGAGGGCGGCTGTTTATATTCTTTACTTCCTGTCGCAGTTCCTGCATCGAAGTTGTTAGACTACATATCTAACTGTAGGAGTATAAAACAAACGGGCAGGCGCAATTGTTCACTTACCCAACTTGGAGGTTCGTACATAGTGAATCCGGCCCGCGGATTGACGTGGAGGAATTCCTCCTTTTCTCCCTTGTACAAAGTGGATAAAATATTTATTAGAGCGGCAGCTGAGGCTGGCCCCTTACGACCGTAACGGGTGGCGTCATCCTCCCCGTTGAAATCCCACATGGGGTGGCCTCTATATTGAAGCTGCTGCACCCCCCGCATAATGCATGCGGCCATGACTCCAATCATGGTTAGTCCGGAATGAGCCAACAGTCTTATCCGGCCCATCAGGTAAAGGACGTCTCTGTCGCTTTCTCTCTGAGAGCTCCGCGGACGCCAGCTCAAGCGTTTCTTCAATGGAGCACTGTTGAACTTGGGGAGACCGATCCGGATAGGGTCCGGTAGCGGGACGTCATCTATGTAAAACCATTCCGAAGGCCAGTCCTCGGACGCCTTCTTTGGGGTTCCGGACAAGTATCCGGTCCCGGCGATGCGCCATACTTCGGCTCCGCCCACTTGATATATAGACCCCTCTTGAGAACGGGGCACTAGGCAGAATAACCTCTTCCACAACGCGAAATGAGCCTCAATGCCTAAAAATAGTTCGCAAAGGGCGACGAAACCCGCAATATGCAATACGGAGGCGGGCGTGAGATTGTGCAGCTGGAGGCCGTAGAACTCCAGGAGCCCGCGGAGAAATGGATGAATGGAAATCCCAGTCCCCTTATTAGATAGGGGACGAGGCACACCCGCTCTCCTTTGGAGGGATTGGGGGTGCTCTCCGCTTGTTTTACGCCATTGTAGGTGGCGAGACCGGCTCGGACCGGGACCATGTATGCCTGAGGGAGAAATCCATTGGCTTGAAGCAACACTAACTCGCTATGCGGGATGGTGCAACTCTCCCAGTCCCCGGGTTTAGGACCGGAGGGGCGAGGGGGGGAGCTGCAACGGCTGGCCATGTTGGAATGGAACTTTGCTGGGAGCGCTCTGATGATAACTCGCGGAGAGGAGAAGATGTGGTTTGGATCTGAATCCTCATCCCGTTAAATAGGCGGCTCGTTTGTACGGCCAGGGGTGTGGATGTAAAAACACTCTGGCTTTTCGCATTCGTTTAACACGTGGAAGACAACCATTATTGGGCGTGGAAGCCGAGGAGCGCAACATTATAAAAAATCGGACATTATTCCTACAGGTACACAGAATTTGGAGAAGAACCTGCCTTGCAATGCCGAAAACAATCTGCGCGCCGGACTCGTCGTCATTGAAGTCTGGTTCGGGGGCTACTGAGGGAGTCCTGGATTAGGGGGTGTTCGGGTAGCCAGACTATACCTTCAGCCGGACTCCAGGACTATGAAGATACAAGATTGAAGACTTCGTCCCGTGTCCGAATGGGACTTTCCTTGGCGTGGAAGGCAAGCTTGGCGATGCGGATATTCAAGATCTCCTGCCATTGTAACCGACTCTGTGTAACTGTAGGATCGGAAGTATGTCTAGAGGGGGGGTGATTAGACTACTTGACCAAATAAAAACTTAACCTTTTCCCAATTTTAGTTCTTGGCAGATTTTAGCTACTTTAGGACAAGTCAAGCAATCATCACACAATTCAAGCAAGCATGCAAAGAGTATATAGGCAGCGGAAAGTTAAGCATGCAACTTGCAAGAATGTAAAGAGAAGGGTTTGGAGAATTCAAACGCAATTGGAGACAAGGATGTTTTTGTCATGGTTCGGATAGGTGGTGCTATCCTACATCCACGTTGATGGAGACTTCAACCCACGGAGGGTAATGGTTGCGCGAGTCCATGGAGGGCTCCACCCACGAAGGGTCCACGAAGAAGCAACCTTGTCTATCCCATCATGGCCATCGCCCACGAAGGACTTGCCTCACTAGCGGTAGATCTTCACGAAGTAGGCGATCTCCTTGCCCTTACAAACTCCTTGGTTCAACTCCACAATCTTGTCGGAGGCTCCCAAGTGACACCTAGCCAATCTAGGAGACACCACTCTCCAAGAAGTAACAAATGGTGTGTTGATGATGAACTCCTTGCTCTTGTGCTTCAAATGATAGTCTCCCCAACACTCAACTCTCTCTCACAGGTTTTGGATTTGGTGGAAAGAAGATTTGAGTGGAAAGCAACTTGGGGAAGGCTACAGATCAAGATACATATGGTAGGAATGGAATATCTTGGCCTCAACACAAGGGTAGGTGGTTCTCTCTCAGAACATATGAGTTGGAAGTGTAGATGTGTTCTGATGGCTCTCTCCACGAGTGAAGAGGAGGTGGAGGGGTATATATAGCCTCCACACAAAATCCAACCGTTACACACAATTTACCAATCTCGGTGGGACCGAATCAACAAACTCGGTCGGACCGAAATAGTAAACCTAGTGACCGTTAGAGATTTTCGGTCGGACTGACATGCAACTCGGTAGGACCGATATGGTTAGGGTTAGGGCATAACGTAATCTCGGTGAGACCGATTTGGTAATAACCTAACCAGAGAGTTGGTCAGGCAAACTCAGTGGGACCGATTTGCTCTTTCGGTGAGACCGAAAAGTTACAAAAAGGAAACAGAGAGTTTGCATTGCAATCTCGGTGGGACCGATCCGCTCTTTCGGTGAGACCGAAAAGTTACGAAAAGGAAACAGAGAAATTGCAATCCCATCTCGGTGAGACCGAGATCCCTATCGGTAGAACCGATTTGCTAGGGTTTGGCAGTGGCTTATGACATGTGAAACTCGGTGGCGCCGGATAGAAAGAATCGGTAGGACCGAGTTTGGCTTTGGGTTTAGGTCAAAAGTGGATATGAGAAAGTAGCTGAGGATTTTGGAGCATATCATTAAGCACATGAAGCAAAGGGCTCATTAAGCAACACCTCATCCCTCCTTGATAGTATTGGCTTTTCCTATGGACTCAATGTGATCTTGGATCACTAAAATGTAAAATGAAGAGTCTTGAGCTTTTGAGCTTGAGCCAATCCTTTGTCCTTAGCATTTTGAGGGTTCCACTTTCACCATCCATGCCATGCCAATCATTGAGCTTTCCTGAAATAATCATCTTGGAATAGCATTAGCTCAATGAGCTATATGTTGTTATGAATTACCAAAACCACCTAGGGATAGTTGCACTTTCAATCTCCCCCTTTTTGGTAATTGATGACAACATATAGATCAAAGCTTCGACAAATGATAATAAGAATGAAATATATCGTCGCTTTGAGAAGTATGTGATAAGTAAGAGCTCCCCCTAAATTTGTGCATATATAAAATTTGCTTTGGACTGCAAATGCACAAAGAGTTAGAATCATGGGTTACTCTTCCATGTCACATACATCTTGGTGGAGCGCTCAAAATGATAGGAATGAAATACATGCACTCATCACCAAGAAAAGTGAATGATCACATAAGATAGATAAGATATATCAAGCATGCATAAGTGTAGCTTATGATCAAACACATGATCATCAATGTCTCACAAGCATATCATAGTATCTCAACCAAAAGCAAACATAGTTTGAAAAACCACCAAATAAAACAAGAGAGAATAAAAGCAACACTCTCTCTCGAAGCCTATGATCTATACATTTTTCTCCCCCTTTGGTAACTACCAAAAAGTTCATAGAAAATGCATAGTGCTAGATCGACTCTCAGGCTTGATCTTCTGGTGGTGGTGGTGTCTGGATCACTCCAAGGACGAAGGCTTCTGTAGACGTGGTTGGAGCTGGAGCTGAAGTAGATGCTGGAGCTGGTTGGGCTGGTGCTATGGCTGGAGCTGAGGTGGTGGCTCTGGTGTTAGGAACTGGCACGACAGTTGACCTCTGAGCTCGTGGCACTCTGGCAAATGCATCAGTTGTAGTCTTCCCTTTCCTCTCCTGCATGTCATCTTGAAGTTGCTCCACTGCAGACTGAATCTCTGTTACTTTGACATCCAAGTCATAGAACTTTTGTTCTACGATTCTCTCTAAGCTCTCCTGATTCTGAGTGGGGGTGGCCAGTCCTTTCTCAATCCTCAGTGTGGATGCAATCAAGTAACTAAGCTGCTCTTGCTTGGTTTTCAAGAAATACTCAGATGCCTCCTCTTGAGTTGGCATCTTGGCAGCTTTCTCCTTCCTTGCCTTCTCCTTCTTAGCTTGTGCATGAGCTGAAGATGGTTCATCCTTGTTCATCACAACTTGTTATCTTCAAAGTCTGGATGAAGAGGCAAATGTTCTTTGTCCAGTAAGTATATGCTTGTGCCCATCTTGGATTTGATCAGCTCTTGGATCTGACATGATGAACAAGCTGACTGCTGACCCTGTGAATAGTTTATAGATGAGGTAGGGTGGATGAGCATCACAAAATGCAGAGTTTTTTTGCAAAAGAATGATTCAAAATCTTAGTTTTAGTTTCCCACAGAAATCATTTCGGATCTACCGATTTTTAAACTCGGTGATACCGAAGCAGTTTTTGGAACCTAAACTAGTGAACTCGGTCAGACCGAGTCACAGTTCGATGGTACCGAGACTGCTAGGGTTTCACAAAGTTCCAAAATCGGTCACACCGATTAGTAATTCTCGGTCAGACCGAGTCTTACTTGTGCAATGGCATGAGCCAAATCGGTGGGACCGAGTTTTTCAACTCAGCGGGTCCGAGATGGTTTCGGCGGAAACCTAACCCTAAAAATTTCGAATAAAACCTATTCTACGAATGCATTGATTGGATAGGAGTGTTTCAAACGTGGCTAGAATCAATACGATCACAATGTGCTAGGAATTAGATTGGGAATAGCACAAAGATCGAGTCCATACCCTAGTTCGGCGGAGACTCGCTACGGCGGCAACGGCGGGGTTGAATCCCGTTGACGGCGATGGAGACCAGCGACTGGAGGCGGCTGGCGGCGAGTAGACGATCCGGAGACCACGTTGGCAGAGTGAGCTATCGCGCGGGCGAAAGGGTTTGGAGAAATTTCCAAATTTTTGCCCGTGTCTATATATAGCCCGACCCTGTCGGTGTGACCGAGTGGAACAACTCGGTGGCACCGAGATGCAAAACTGTATACAGTTATTGCAACTCGGTGTGACCGAATGGTTCAAATCGGTTGCACCGAGATCGAAAACATAGATCGACTTAATGATCTCGGTAGGACCGAAAGGGAGGTATCGGTCAAACCGAGAATCACAAAGAAGTTTTGGAAGTTTAAGTCTATGACAAATCGGGGACTCCGAGTGCTCCTCACATAGAGTGGTTCGAATCTGACTTGATCAAATTTTGTGATGTAGCATGAATAGGGTTTGAGACGAGAAAAGCTTAGATAGCTAGAGAAGGTTCTTAGGCATTCTTGCCCATCCACTTGGCAAAAGAAAACAAAACCAAACAATCAAAACAACAAGTGGATGTCCTTGAATGAGTAAAATATGCGACCAACATGCTCACACAATAAAATGGCAATTGAAATATGTGAAAAGGCATGCACAACCAATTCTAGCATCTATCAAGCAATTGGCGATGACTAGGTCATCTATATATGAGTATATTGACTTAGGAGTCAAATGAGAACACTTGATCATAGGTCATACTCATTGTTTAAGCTCAAGTGGGGTTACCACTTTTACATAAAGCATTGTTGTGTTCACATCATTAGAGTTGCTTTAGCTCAAGTCTTAGAGTAAAGCTCCCCCTAGATGTGATATCCCCCCTAAGAGGGATGAACTAACCTTGGGTTTTGTCGATGATGACTTCATGTAGATGTTGAAGATGTGGATGCTCAATGTTGATGTAGGTAACTTGGAGCTATCCATTTGAGTGAATTGCACTTTCAATACCTACATGGGTTAGTCCCACAAGGAACAAACAAGGATATCCATAGACATAGAGTGATGCACACACAAGATGATGTCCATGAAAGCTTTTAGGTTACCTTGTCCCTTGACTTACCAACAAGAGGGTTTGTGACTCCTTGAACTAGTGCAAGATGTGGAAGTTGATTGCACTTGTTCTTGCCAAAATGATAAGAGTGAAGTATGTTGGCGGAGTCACCCTCAAGAACTTTCTAGTTCTTCTTCTTTTGGATCCACACCATCTTGATGGGAATCCTTGGAGTTGTAGTCGTACTTGATGAAGTGGAACTTGAAGTAGTCTTAGGAATTCACTTGACTAAGGTCTTAGGAGCTTCTTCAAACGCATCAATTTCCTCTTGAAGCTTGTCCTTGCCTTTTTGCTTGTAGTCTTGTGGTGGAAGATCATCTTGAGTTTGTGTCCCCTTGAAAGAAGTAGGATCATACTTCTCTTGTTGTGGAACAAACTTTGTCTTGGGGTATTGATCTTCTTCCCACTCAACTCCATTGGCATTGAACTTCCGTTCAAAACCAACACCTTGATTCTTCCGGTGCCTTCCTTGCTTGCGTACAATTTCCTCGAATTGCTTACTCCCGGCAAGACTTTTGTACACTCCTTTCTCTATAATTCCCATCAATAAGCTATTTTCTTGCTTAAGTGTAACTTGGCTAAGAGAATCATTAGTGGAATCAAGAGAACTACTAGAAGCAACAATATTGGATTTAACATGATCATTGTTACTACTAGAGGAAGAATCTTTCTTGTTCTTGTTACTAGACTTGACTTGAGGCATGTAAGTGGATAAGATTAAACGCTTGGCAATGTAAGAAAAACTTTTCTTGCGGAGATCATCATTGATTGCCTTTAAAAACTCATGCTCTTGCTCAAGTTTGAGTTTTTCAAAGCGTAACTTCTCATGAGCTCTTAAAAGTTCTCGATGATCTTCGAAGATAGTTTCATGAGCTAACTTAAGAGTTTTTAGTTCTTTAGTTAGAGCCTCAATTTTCTTCCTATCATTGTCATTCATTTTATCTTGATTAGCATGATTTATTGACGTTTCATCATAGTATTCATCACTAGAGTTGTCAACAAGTAAATCATCATCACCTAACAAGTCATCTTCATCACTATTAAAATCAACATACTCCAGGTGTGTTACCTTAGGACCTTTGGCCATGAAGCATCTTCCAATTCCTTCATTTGGTGAGTCAAATATGTCGTAGGAGTTGGTTGACACAAGTGCTAGACCGGCAACACCTTCATCTTGAGTATATTCGGAATCGGAGTGATAACTTCTCTCGGAGTGGTTGTCGGAGTCGGAGCCGGATACCCATTCACCAACATGAGCTTGATGTCTTCGTTTTGTTTAGCTCCTTGATGATTTTTCTTGTCTTTCCGAATCCTTGCTTCTCCGTGAGTATCTTCGTTCATAACGATCATTTCTACTCCTTCTCTCTCTTGGAGGTGATTCTTCTCTTTTGCTTCTTCTTTTTGGAGAATCTTCTCTTCTTTTGTAGGGAGCCGTACACTCATTGGAATAGTGTCCGGGTCTTCCACAATTGTAGCAGTTTCGCTCTCGACTAGAAGATCTTTTGTCATTGTAGGACCTTGACTTGGAGCTTCTATCTTTGCTTCTACTCTTGTAGAACTTGTTGAAGTTTTTCACCATTAAGCTCAATTCTTCATTGAAGTTTTGTTTCTCACTTGATGATGTGGGGGCTTCACATGAGGCTTTGTAGGCACCACTTGATTTGTTGTGAAGTTCCTCTTTATCCTTGAGTGACATCTCATGAGCAACAATTCTTCCAATGACCTCCGTTGGCTTGAGATCTATGTAATTGGGCATCATTTGGATCAATGTGCACATGGTATCGTATTTTCCATCCAAGGCTCTTAGGATCTTCTTGATGATGAATCTATCGGTCATCTCTTCACTCCCTAAGCCGGCAATCTCGTTTGTGATGAGAGCAAGCCTAGAGTACATTTCAGCGACACCTTCACCATCCTTCATTTTAAACTTGTCAAGTTCACTTTGAAGCACATCCAATTTGGATTCCTTGACGGAGTCGGTACCTTCGTGCATATCGATCAAAGTATCCCAAATTTCCTTTCCATTCTCAAGACGGCTGATTTTGTTGAATTCTTCGGGGCACAATCCGTTGAAGAGAATATCACAAGCTTGAGTGTTGTATTGCAACATCTTCAACTCATCCGCGGTAGCTTCAAGGTTTGGTTCTTTCCCATCGAAGAAGTCACCTTGCAAACCAACACACACAATAGCCCAAACGGCGGGGTTATGTCCGAGAATATGCATTTTCATTTTATGCTTCCAACTAGCAAAATTAGTACCATCAAAGTAAGGACCTCTACGATGATAATTTCCCTCGCTAGACGCCATACTCTCCTAGGTTGTGAAACCAAGGCTATGACCACCAAAAGCTATGGAAATCAAAGCAAATGGAGACCAAAGCTCTGATACCACTTGTAGGATCGGAAGTATGTCTAGAGGGGGGGTGATTAGACTACTTGACCAAATAAAAACTTAACCTTTTCCCAATTTTAGTTCTTGGCAGATTTTAACTACTTTAGGACAAGTCAAGCAATCATCACACAATTCAAGCAAGCATGCAAAGAGTATATAGGCAGCGAAAAGTAAAGCATGCAACTTGCAAGAATGTAAAGGGAAGGGTTTGGAGAATTCAAACGCAATTGGAGACAAGGATGTTTTTGTCGTGGTTCGGATAGGTGGTGCTATCCTACATCCACGTTGATGGAGACTTCAACCCACGGAGGGTAACGGTTACGCGAGTCCACGGAGGGCTCCTCCCACGAAGGGTCCACGAAGAAACAACCTTGTCTATCCCATCATGGCCATCGCCCACAAAGGACTTGCCTCACTAGCGGTAGATCTTCATGAAGTAGGCGATCTCCTTGCCCTTACAAACTCCTTAGTTCAACTCCACAATCTTGTCGGAGGCTCCCAAGTGACGCCTAGCCAATCTAGAGACACCACTCTCCAAGAAGTAACAAATGGTGTGTTGATGATGAACTCCTTGCTCTTGTGCTTCAAATGATAGTCTCCCAAACACTCAACTCTCTCTCATAGGATTTGGATTTGGTGGAAAGAAGATTTGAGTGGAAAGCAACTTGGGGAAGGCTACAGATCAAGATTCATATGGTAGGAATGGAATATCTTGGCCTCAACACAAGGGTAGGTGGTTCTCTCTCAGAACATATGAGTTGGAAGTGTAGATGTGTTCTGATGGCTCTCTCCACGAGTGAAGAGGAGGTGCAGGGGTATATATAGCCTCCACACAAAATCCAACCGTTACACACAATTTACCAATCTCGGTGGGACCGAATCAACAAACTCGGTCGGACCGAAATAGTAAACCTAGTGACCGTTAGAGATTTTCGGTCGGACTGACATGCAACTCGGTAGGACCGATATGGTTAGGGTTAGGGCATAACGTAATCTCGGTGAGACCGATTTGGTAATAAGCTAACCAGAGAGTTGGTCAGGCAAACTCGGTGGGACCGATTTGCTCTTTCGGTGAGACCGAAAAGTTACAAAAAGGAAACAGAGAGTTTGCATTGCAATCTCGGTGGGACCGATCCGCTCTTTCGGTGAGACCGAAAAGTTACGAAAAGGAAACAGAGAAATTGCAATCCCATCTCGGTGAGACCGAGATCCCTATCGGTAGAACCGATTTGCTAGGGTTTGGCAGTGGCTTATGACATGTGAAACTCGGTGGCGCCGGATAGAAAGAATCGGTAGGACCGAGTTTGGCTTTGGGTTTAGGTCAAAAGTGGATATGAGAAAGTAGCTGAGGATTTTGGAGCATATCATTAAGCACATGAAGCAAAGGGCTCATTAAGCAACACCTCATCCCTCCTTGATGGTATTGGCTTTTCCTATGGACTCAATGTGATCTTGGATCACTAAAATGTAAAATGAAGAGTCTTGAGCTTTTGAGCTTGAGCCAATCCTTTGTCCTTAGCATTTTGAGGGTTCCACTTTCACCATCCATGCCATGCCAATCATTGAGCTTTCCTGAAATAATCATCTTGGAATAGCATTAGCTCAATGAGCTATATGTTGTTATGAATTACCAAAACCACCTAGGGATAGTTGCACTTTCAATCTCCCCCTTTTTGGTAATTGATGACAACATATAGATCAAAGCTTCGACAAATGATAATAAGAATGAAATATATCGTCGCTTTGAGAAGTATGTGATAAGTAAGAGCTCCCCCTAAATTTGTGCATATATAAAATTTGCTTTGGACTGCAAATGCACAAAGAGTTAGAATCATGGGTTACTCTTCCATGTCACATACATCTTGGTGGAGCGCTCAAAATGATAGGAATGAAATACATGCACTCATCACCAAGAAAAGTGAATGATCACATAAGATAGATAAGATATATCAAGCATGCATAAGTGTAGCTTATGATCAAACACATGATCATCAATGTCTCACAAGCATATCATAGTATCTCAACCAAAAGCAAACATAGTTTGAAAAACCACCAAATAAAACAAGAGAGAATAAAAGCAACACTCTCTCTCGAAGCCTATGATCTATACATTTTTCTCCCCCTTTGGTAACTACCAAAAAGTTCATAGAAAATGCATAGTGCTAGATCGACTCTCAGGCTTGATCTTCTGGTGGTGGTGGTGTCTGGATCACTCCAAGGACGAAGGCTTCTGTAGACGTGGTTGGAGCTGGAGCTGAAGTAGATGCTGGAGCTGGTTGGGCTGGTGCTATGGCTGGAGCTGAGGTGGTGGCTCTGGTGTTAGGAACTGGCACGACAGTTGACCTCTGAGCTCGTGGCACTCTGGCAAATGCATCAGTTGTAGTCTTCCCTTTCCTCTCCTGCATGTCATCTTGAAGTTGCTCCACTGCAGACTGAATCTCTGTTACTTTGACATCCAAGTCATAGAACTTTTGTTCTACGATTCTCTCTAAGCTCTCCTGATTCTGAGTGGGGGTGGCCAGTCCTTTCTCAATCCTCAGTGTGGATGCAATCAAGTAACTAAGCTGCTCTTGCTTGGTTTTCAAGAAATACTCAGATGCCTCCTCTTGAGTTGGCATCTTGGCAGCTTTCTCCTTCCTTGCCTTCTCCTTCTTAGCTTGTGCATGAGCTGAAGATGGTTCATCCTTGTTCATCACAACTTGTTATCTTCAAAGTCTGGATGAAGAGGCAAATGTTCTTTGTCCAGTAAGTATATGCTTGTGCCCATCTTGGATTTGATCAGCTCTTGGATCTGACATGATGAACAAGCTGACTGTTGACCCTGTGAATAGTTTATAGATGAGGTAGGGTGGATGAGCATCACAAAATGCAGAGTTTTTTTGCAAAAGAATGATTCAAAATCTTAGTTTTAGTTTCCCACAGAAATCATTTCGGATCTACCGATTTTTAAACTCGGTGATACCGAAGCAGTTTTTGGAACCTAAACTAGTGAACTCGGTCAGACCGAGTCACAGTTCGATGGTACCGAGACTGCTAGGGTTTCACAAAGTTCCAAAATCGGTCACACCGATTAGTAATTCTCGGTCAGACCGAGTCTTACTTGTGCAATGGCATGAGCCAAATCGGTGGGACCGAGTTTTTCAACTCAGCGGGTCCGAGATGGTTTCGGCGGAAACCTAACCCTAAAAATTTCGAATAAAACCTATTCTACGAATGCATTGATTGGATAGGAGTGTTTCAAACGTGGCTAGAATCAATACGATCACAATGTGCTAGGAATTAGATTGGGAATAGCACAAAGATCGAGTCCATACCCTAGTTCGGCGGAGACTCGCTACGGCGGCAACGGCGGGGTTGAATCCCGTTGACGGCGATGGAGACCAGCGACTGGAGGCGGCTGGCGGCGAGTAGACGATCCGGAGACCACGTTGGCAGAGTGAGCTATCGCGCGGGCGAAAGGGTTTGGAGAAATTTCCAAATTTTTGCCCGTGTCTATATATAGCCCGACCCTGTCGGTGTGACCGAGTGGAACAACTCGGTGGCACCGAGATGCAAAACTGTATACAGTTATTGCAACTCGGTGTGACCGAATGGTTCAAATCGGTTGCACCGAGATCGAAAACATAGATCGACTTAATGATCTCGGTAGGACCGAAAGGGAGGTATCGGTCAAACCGAGAATCACAAAGAAGTTTTGGAAGTTTAAGTCTATGACAAATCGGGGACTCCGAGTGCTCCTCACATAGAGTGGTTCGAATCTGACTTGATCAAATTTTGTGATGTAGCATGAATAGGGTTTGAGACGAGAAAAGCTTAGATAGCTAGAGAAGGTTCTTAGGCATTCTTGCCCATCCACTTGGCAAAAGAAAACAAAACCAAACAATCAAAACAACAAGTGGATGTCCTTGAATGAGTAAAATATGCGACCAACATGCTCACACAATAAAATGGCAATTGAAATATGTGAAAAGGCATGCACAACCAATTCTAGCATCTATCAAGCAATTGGCGATGACTAGGTCATCTATATATGAGTATATTGACTTAGGAGTCAAATGAGAACACTTGATCATAGGTCATACTCATTGTTTAAGCTCAAGTGGGGTTACCACTTTTACATAAAGCATTGTTGTGTTCACATCATTAGAGTTGCTTTAGCTCAAGTCTTAGAGTAAAGCTCCCCCTAGATGTGATATCCCCCCTAAGAGGGATGAACTAACCTTGGGTTTTGTCGATGATGACTTCATGTAGATGTTGAAGATGTGGATGCTCAATGTTGATGTAGGTCACTTGGAGCTATCCATTTGAGTGAATTGCACTTTCAATACCTACATGGGTTAGTCCCACAAGGAACAAACAAGGATATCCATAGACATAGAGTGATGCACACACAAGATGATGTCCATGAAAGCTTTTAGGTTACCTTGTCCCTTGACTTACCAACAAGAGGGTTTGTGACTCCTTGAACTAGTGCAAGATGTGGAAGTTGATTGCACTTGTTCTTGCCAAAATGATAAGAGTGAAGTATGTTGGCGGAGTCACCCTCAAGAACTTTCTAGTTCTTCTTCTTTTGGATCCACACCATCTTGATGGGAATCCTTGGAGTTGTAGTCGTACTTGATGAAGTGGAACTTGAAGTAGTCTTAGGAATTCACTTGACTAAGGTCTTAGGAGCTTCTTCAAACGCATCAATTTCCTCTTGAAGCTTGTCCTTGCCTTTTTGCTTGTAGTCTTGTGGTGGAAGATCATCTTGAGTTTGTGTCCCCTTGAAAGAAGTAGGATCATACTTCTCTTGTTGTGGAACAAACTTTGTCTTGGGGTATTGATCTTCTTCCCACTCAACTCCATTGGCATTGAACTTCCGTTCAAAACCAACACCTTGATTCTTCCGGTGCCTTCCTTGCTTGCGTACAATTTCCTCGAATTGCTTACTCCCGGCAAGACTTTTGTACACTCCTTTCTCTATAATTCCCATCAATAAGCTATTTTCTTGCTTAAGTGTAACTTGGCTAAGAGAATCATTAGTGGAATCAAGAGAACTACTAGAAGCAACAATATTGGATTTAACATGATCATTGTTACTACTAGAGGAAGAATCTTTCTTGTTCTTGTTACTAGACTTGACTTGAGGCATGTAAGTGGATAAGATTAAACGCTTGGCAATGTAAGAAAAACTTTTCTTGCGGAGATCATCATTGATTGCCTTTAAAAACTCATGCTCTTGCTCAAGTTTGAGTTTTTCAAAGCGTAACTTCTCATGAGCTCTTAAAAGTTCTCGATGATCTTCGAAGATAGTTTCATGAGCTAACTTAAGAGTTTTTAGTTCTTTAGTTAGAGCCTCAATTTTCTTCCTATCATTGTCATTCATTTTATCTTGATTAGCATGATTTATTGACGTTTCATCATAGTATTCATCACTAGAGTTGTCAACAAGTAAATCATCATCACCTAACAAGTCATCTTCATCACTATTAAAATCAACATACTCCAGGTGTGTTACCTTAGGACCTTTGGCCATGAAGCATCTTCCAATTCCTTCATTTGGTGAGTCAAATATGTCGTAGGAGTTGGTTGACACAAGTGCTAGACCGGCAACACCTTCATCTTGAGTATATTCGGAATCGGAGTGATAACTTCTCTCGGAGTGGTTGTCGGAGTCGGAGCCGGATACCCATTCACCAACATGAGCTTGATGTCTTCGTTTTGTTTAGCTCCTTGATGATTTTTCTTGTCTTTCCGAATCCTTGCTTCTCCGTGAGTATCTTCGTTCATAACGATCATTTCTACTCCTTCTCTCTCTTGGAGGTGATTCTTCTCTTTTGCTTCTTCTTTTTGGAGAATCTTCTCTTCTTTTGTAGGGAGCCGTACACTCATTGGAATAGTGTCCGGGTCTTCCACAATTGTAGCAGTTTCGCTCTCGACTAGAAGATCTTTTGTCATTGTAGGACCTTGACTTGGAGCTTCTATCTTTGCTTCTACTCTTGTAGAACTTGTTGAAGTTTTTCACCATTAAGCTCAATTCTTCATTGAAGTTTTGTTTCTCACTTGATGATGTGGGGGCTTCACATGAGGCTTTGTAGGCACCACTTGATTTGTTGTGAAGTTCCTCTTTATCCTTGAGTGACATCTCATGAGCAACAATTCTTCCAATGACCTCCGTTGGCTTGAGATCTATGTAATTGGGCATCATTTGGATCAATGTGCACATGGTATCGTATTTTCCATCCAAGGCTCTTAGGATCTTCTTGATGATGAATCTATCGGTCATCTCTTCACTCCCTAAGCCGGCAATCTCGTTTGTGATGAGAGCAAGCCTAGAGTACATTTCAGCGACACCTTCACCATCCTTCATTTTAAACTTGTCAAGTTCACTTTGAAGCACATCCAATTTGGATTCCTTGACGGAGTCGGTACCTTCGTGCATATCGATCAAAGTATCCCAAATTTCCTTTCCATTCTCAAGACGGCTGATTTTGTTGAATTCTTCGGGGCACAATCCGTTGAAGAGAATATCACAAGCTTGAGTGTTGTATTGCAACATCTTCAACTCATCCGCGGTAGCTTCAAGGTTTGGTTCTTTCCCATCGAAGAAGTCACCTTGCAAACCAACACACACAATAGCCCAAACGGCGGGGTTATGTCCGAGAATATGCATTTCCATTTTATGCTTCCAACTAGCAAAATTAGTACCATCAAAGTAAGGACCTCTACGATGATAATTTCCCTCGCTAGACGCCATACTCTCCTAGGTTGTGAAACCAAGGCTATGACCACCAAAAGCTATGGAAATCAAAGCAAATGGAGACCAAAGCTCTGATACCACTTGTAGGATCGGAAGTATGTCTAGAGGGGGGGTGATTAGACTACTTGACCAAATAAAAACTTAACCTTTTCCCAATTTTAGTTCTTGGCAGATTTTAACTACTTTAGGACAAGTCAAGCAATCATCACACAATTCAAGCAAGCATGCAAAGAGTATATAGGCAGCGAAAAGTAAAGCATGCAACTTGCAAGAATGTAAAGGGAAGGGTTTGGAGAATTCAAACGCAATTGGAGACAAGGATGTTTTTGTCGTGGTTCGGATAGGTGGTGCTATCCTACATCCACGTTGATGGAGACTTCAACCCACGGAGGGTAACGGTTACGCGAGTCCACGGAGGGCTCCTCCCACGAAGGGTCCACGAAGAAACAACCTTGTCTATCCCATCATGGCCATCGCCCACGAAGGACTTGCCTCACTAGCGGTAGATCTTCATGAAGTAGGCGATCTCCTTGCCCTTACAAACTCCTTAGTTCAACTCCACAATCTTGTCGGAGGCTCCCAAGTGACGCCTAGCCAATCTAGAGACACCACTCTGCAAGAAGTAACAAATGGTGTGTTGATGATGAACTCCTTGCTCTTGTGCTTCAAATGATAGTCTCCCAAACACTCAACTCTCTCTCACAGGATTTGGATTTGGTGGAAAGAAGATTTGAGTGGAAAGCAACTTGGGGAAGGCTACAGATCAAGATTCATATGGTAGGAATGGAATATCTTGGCCTCAACACAAGGGTAGGTGGTTCTCTCTCAGAACATATGAGTTGGAAGTGTAGATGTGTTCTGATGGCTCTCTCCACGAGTGAAGAGGGGGTGGAGGGGTATATATAGCCTCCACACAAAATCCAACCGTTACACACAATTTACCAATCTTGGTGGGACCGAATCAACAAACTCGGTCGGACCGAAATAGTAAACCTAGTGACCGTTAGAGATTTTCGGTGGGACTGACATGCAACTCGATAGGACCGATATGGTTAGGGTTAGGGCATAACGTAATCTCGGTGAGACCGATTACACAAACTCGGTGAGACCGATTTGGTAATAAGCTAACCAGAGAGTTGGTCAGGCAAACTCGGTGGGACCGATTTGCTCTTTCGGTGAGACCGAAAAGTTACAAAAAGGAAACAGAGAGTTTGCATTGCAATCTCGGTGGGACCGATCCGCTCTTTCGGTGAGACCGAAAAGTTACGAAAAGGAAACAGAGAAATTGCAATCCCATCTCGGTGAGACCGAGATCCCTATCGGTAGAACCGATTTGCTAGGGTTTGGCAGTGGCTTATGACATTTGAAACTCGGTGGCGCCGGATAGAAAGAATCGGTAGGACCGAGTTTGGCTTTGGGTTTAGGTCAAAAGTGGATATGAGAAAGTAGCTGAGGATTTTGGAGCATATCATTGCATTTTGAGGGTTCCACTTTCACCATCCATGCCATGCCAATCATTGAGCTTTCCTGAAATAATCATCTTGGAATAGCATTAGCTCAATGAGCTATATGTTGTTATGAATTACCAAAACCACCTAGGGATAGTTGCACTTTCAGTAACCCTAACCCTATCCGGTGTCTATATAAACCGGAGGGTTGTAGTCCGTAGGACAATCATCTTCATACACAACCATACCATAGGCTAGCTTCTAGGGTTTAGCCTCCTTGATCTCGTGGTAGATCTACTCTTGTACTACCCATATCATCAATATTAATCAAGCAGGAGTAGGGTATTACCTCCATCGAGAGAGCCCGAACCTGGGTAAAAACATCGTGTCCCTTGTCTCCTGTTACCATCCGGCCTTGACGCACAAATCGGGACCCCCTACCCGAGATCCGCCGGTTTTGACACCGACACGCACAGTTCGGGACCCCCTACCCGAGATCCGCCGGTTTTGACACCAACACCCGAGGAGGAAGAAGAAGGCCGGCTCTGCGATGGAGGGGCTTCCGGCTCCTGCTCGTGGGCGTGGACGACGATGCTGACGGTCGTAAAGCTCTAGGACGCGCTGAAGAGGGTTGGGAGCAGCGGTCGCCGCGGTGGGCGCCGCTGGGCGGCGGCAATGGCACTCGGTGAGGTGGGATCTCGCGAGAGAGAGAGGGCAACCAGGGAGAGAGAGCATCCAGAGGGAGTGGGACGAGTGGAGTGGCAGGGGGCCCGAGTGGCCGGCCTCGTCGTCACCCTTATCCCCTCGTCGGCGGGGACAGCGAGGCGGTCCGGCGGGGCGCGCTCGGCCGTGCGCTGGGTCGGTGGAACAGGAGGGAGGGGAGAGCGACCGGGAAGGGTGCGTGGGCCGGCCTGCTGGGCCAGCTGGCTCGGGTGGGCCGAAGCCCAAGTGGGGCAGGGGCTTTCTCTCTCTCTCACCTCTTCTTTTTCTTTTAGTTTTTCTTTGGAAAACTTTTCTGTTTTCATTTAACAATAGCCTTTTACATTTTCTTTTGCAATAATTACCTTTTGCAGAAATGTGCCGCTAGTAAAAACGAATACTAGGGGAAGTGGTGCACTACCACCATAAGCTTGGGATTTATTTGAATCCATTTGGAATTTTCCTAATTGGAAAGGCATTTTAAAATGTTGTTTTGCAATGTAATAGTTGCTTCTGTCCTCCTTAGCATTGTGGTGAAGTTGTTTTCCCTTAACAATAAATTGTTTTGGAATATTTGCTAAATGATGAACATTTTTCCAGTAACTATGTGCAACTTTAAATTTTCACTTTGAATCTCAATTGGATTCGGAGAAGGAATTTGAAATGAGATATTAATCCAATATGATTAAGCTTTGTAAATCAAGATGACTTGGCATTGATCATAAGGGATTACTGTAGCGTGATGCTGGGACGTTACAAACACCAATGATGAAATCACCACCGAGGATTGGACGACGTCCATGGCCCTCCTAGCCACGACCACCAGTCCGACTCTGCACCCACCACCTCGCCCGCGAATGGGACAAGCATCCAACCGAAGAACCCCCGTTGGGCCATGGTCTAGGCCGCAACAGACTTGCAGATGGTGAGACCCCAGGTCTGGTGAGGCGAGCGCTGGCCACCCCGCCTCACGCACCATCACCCGAGGCGCCCAGGCTCCTTGGAGTAGCGGAGGAAGCCCCGCCGGCGGCGCCACAGCCGCCCGCAGCCGACGGCCCCATGATCCGGTTGCCACTAGAGCCGCCGCCGC
Organism: Aegilops umbellulata; assembly: GCA_032464435.1. Taxonomy (NCBI): domain Eukaryota; kingdom Viridiplantae; phylum Streptophyta; class Magnoliopsida; order Poales; family Poaceae; genus Aegilops; species Aegilops umbellulata. The sequence continues at coordinate 70,523,307 of CP136054.1, forward strand.
CACGGGAGACCAACCACGCAGCCCACCGCGCTGGATCTCGACGTTCGCGACCCCGCCGCCAACGTCCAGAAGGGGAGGAGGGGAGAGTTCTTGTACCTGGAAATTGGGAAGCGGTTATGTGTGGTAGCACATGAAATAGTGGGAGGACTACATTGATACTTCTTCCGGCTCAAATGTGTCAGCACCGGAGAACTTTTTTCTGAACACAGTACAGATGGAGACGCTCATACGTACGCACATAGACTCACCTCTATGAACCCATATGCGCACACACTATCTCTGTGAGCACCTTTAAAAGATTGAGCCGGCACATCATCTTGAGATTGACAAAGTTGTCACAGACACCTTTGTTGTGAGCGGGAATGTCTCCTACCACTAAACGCACATCGCAGCAAGGACTGAAACAGATTCAGAAAAATACAACCATCAATGTCAGGAGTGGGTCGATTCCACCACGAATAACCTGGCCATCTGAGCTTTTCACTCAGTTCGCTGGCGCATGAGAACTGAACGATAAAGGATGGCGGTAACAAGGGTTACCTACGAATTTCCCTTGACATGTTTTATTTTGTTTAGTACTCACTCGGTTCAAAATACTGGTCGTGGTTTCAGTTTACTTGCCAAATTGACTAGACCGAGTAAAAGCAAAGAAATGAAGGAGCGGTAAGATTTTTTCAGACTATAAACAAAACATGGTGGACTGGGTACGCGTGGCGCGAGCAAACTCGCCCCCGCCCGCCCCGGCGACAGAAACGGGGAGCGAGAGGAAGGAATCCCGATGTGAGTGAAGGCCTCCCTTCGCGAAGCAATCAATGCGGGGGACCTGGCGGGCTCCGTCCCGTCCGGGGCCGGACGTGGCGAGGCCTGGAAGGCAGCAACACGTGCGGCCTGGCCCACCGTCACCGCGACGGGTCAAAGCATGGAGCTGTCCGGCGTTGAAGCCGGCACACCGATCCATTCATCGCCGACGGAGAGAGCTCGACCTCGACATCATCGAGATCAATCAAGGGCGCTCCAGAAAAATATCAGCTGGCAAATGGCAGCATCCGCTAGAGGAAAACCCATGGCCTCCGTCGCTTTTTCTTCGGATAGTGCCGCGTCGACGTTGACGGGTTAAAGAAAGAAAGAGATCAGGTTACCTGGCGATTTGGTTTCGGTCGTTTCTGTCACGCACTTGCGCCTTTTTCTACCGTCTCTGCTGTACATGTCATCTAGAACATCGACATTCTCGCAAAAAAACTAAAAAATCTAGAACGTCGATGGCCGTTTGTGAAAGCTACGGTGACAGCTCGCCGAGAGAAAATGTTTGGAGGCTTTGCTTGCTGTAGAAGATGATGGGGTACTTATTGATGGAAAGTTTAATCCACATTTTGTACTATTTCTTTACACCACCGCGCATGATGTCCAGTCAGCTGTCTGGAAGGGATGACAATTATGATTTCAGCTTATGTGGAGCGGAGAGAACAAAGAGAGAGAGAAAACGTTCGTCGGTAGAATTACCAATGATCTGCAGCGCTGAAAATCCAGTCCTTTCTCCAATGAAATAATCATGCATGCATGCATCGCATTAAACACTCCCAGACAGTCAAATACACCGCTCGCAAGCTGTCTATTTAGCTATCTACACGTGAGGTGACAAGTAGTTGCAGACAATAGCCGTCTTAACTGATGTACTTGCCCTTACCACCTTCGTTCCAACTTCCAAAATAATTGAAGTTTCACGTTTGTCCTAAATCAAATTTGTGCAAGTTTGATCAATTCTATAGAAAGATGATGGAGTACTGGCATCTTGAACATATAATTATTCTTATGAAATTCTTAAACACTACTAGGCTTATCCCTAGCAGTGACTCTCTAGGTGGCGTTTAGCCGTGTCGCCGTCGACTGATCGACTGGAAGCTCAATACCGATGATCTCCTCCGTGGCAGCCATGAGGTTGCTCGCAGGAGTGTCGAAGGCTTGAGAGCCTCCTCCGGCACCACCGGAGATGCCGGCTCGAGCCAGCTGAACCCGGTTTGCAAGCTCCGCCATGTCGTCGATGGACGCACGGTTCGCTCATCGTTTTGAATGTGTTCTATGGAAGCCAGCAGCCAAATCTGTTTCTCCACGAGGCCCATGCGCTTCCTTTGTTGGCGAACATGAGCTCGCTGCATCTTTTTGGCGTTGGGCCTATAGCTTCTTCAAGTTCTCGCCGGATGGCGGAGCCATGATGTCTCATCGTAATGGCCAGCGACGAATTCCTGACCCCCAAAGGTGAGAACCAGGCCCTCGGTGAGGGGAGCGACAAGGTTGAGTTGCCCCACCAGGTTGGCGACGAAACTCAACGCGACGAAGACGAAGATCCGGCCTGGAGCGCGGTCGACGTAAACGAAGTTAGATCGTATTTGGATCTGGTTTTCAACTAGCGCAAATCATGATTAGCACGCCACCATCGGTTCAAATTCCGGTAGATCCCTCAACAGGGTGTTGCACTTAGCCGGATTACCTACATGGGAAACATGGATCAAGATTTGCCCAGGTTCAAACCCATCCCGTGGAGTAGAACTCTACTTCCTACTCGATTGTACTTGATGGATGGGGTGTACATATTACATGGATGACCTCGAGGATCTCGTAGGTGCATTGAGGGGTTGAGTGTATCATGGTGTTACTCCTAGACTAGCCCGAGCTCGCCTCATAAAGGATGGTGGAGTCTAGGGTTACATGACATCCTACTCGGCTCCGGCGGTTAAGAGTCCTCATAGATCTGCGGGTCTGCTTGTCTAGGACCCCAACGGACTTCCTCCGTCTTGGGAGGCCGCAGCCAGGGTAGTGGTCCTGGCCATAGCGTGGCCTAGTGGGCATCTACTTGTTCAGGCGAGCCGACTTCCGATGGCCCGAGGTACCCTAGTACATGACATCGTTAGTTGCCTTGAATTGATCCTTGAACTCGATCACATGCAGATTGAGGTTGGACTGAACGCGTCGTCTTCAAAATGCATGGTTAGGTGTCAATCGCTTCTCGATAATCCCTGAAAGGCAAACATTGCCCCGACTAGCACATGAGGACGGAATGTAACGCCATCCACCATACACCAAAGTCAACCTAGGAAAGCCAAAGCCGGTCGGACGAGGCGCACTATGCTTCTCGAATGTAGTCTCAACACATCTATCCGATGCAACGACTTCGGCTTGACCGCAAGCATCCACCGATACCTCTGCAGGACGTGGCACGAAAAGTGGTTGTATACCGTCCGGTGTAAGAATGGTAAGTTTGTACCGATATTACGAATAAGGGCATTCATATTTTTTCTATCTTAGAGTCAATGTTATGAAATGTTTGTCTGCTGACACATTTTTTAATACAAACGAGATACTACTACTATTTATCTTCAAAATCAGATACACCATTATTTGTACGATTGTCTGATGACCTAGCCACGCCAGAATAGTGTCACCATGTCTGACAAGGAAAAAAAAAGAAATCCCGTCCAACCCAATGGATGCATTGACCCGAAAGTCATGCACGCGGGTCTTGCAAACAAAACGAAAGTCTCCTCTCAAAACGAAAAAACAAAACGAAAGTCGCGCCCTACGTGCACAGCTTCACTCACAAAAGGCAAAACCAAGGCCTCGCACGCCGAAACCAACAAACAAATCGGGCACCGGCGATTCTGGATATGTCTAAAGCAAAGCTACTACCCATTCTTTCCCGTTTCTTAAATTTCCCAAGCTCTGTTTTCTTGTGTCGACTGCGTAGCACGTAGCGGGTGAGCGGACGACAGGCAGCGTCGACGCGCGCAGCACTCCGTCCCGGCCGGCGGTCGCGGTCGCCGCTCCCTTTCGCCGAGCTGTCGAGCAGACATGTCGACCTCCATCTCCATTTGTCGACCCCACGGCCGAAGCAAAGCAAAGCAAAAGCTGGATGGATGGATAGAGCTCGTTCGTGTCTGTCTCGTGGGACGGGACGGCAATACTACGATGGTGGTAGTAGATGATACAGCTAGCTAGGGACGAGAGGGATGCATTATTGGTCTCCAGATGTTCATCCATTGGTTATATGTAAGTTGTTTACCAGCTGCTGCTGCTGCTGCTGCCCAGTTGTGGGTGGAACAACCGAGGCGGTACGTGGAGATTAGATGAGAGGGGCAGGATGGGGTTGGAGGAGAGGGGATGAGACCGGGCAATGGCGAACTGCCTGCTCGCTTGTCGGTGAGTGGGTGGTGGGCAGGTTCGGTCCAAAACTTTGGCTTAAATTACACACCTGCACGCACATACGGGACTCTACATACGTACGCCTCAAGATAAGGGTCGCAAAGCCATATGCCATGCCATTTGTTTATGCCATGGGCAAGTAAAAAGCTCATCTCCCTCTCTTTCTCTATCTTTTTCGGAGGAACCAAGAGATACAAATGAAAAATGGCACTACAAACAATCATACGCGGGAGCCAACATTTCACACGGATCATTCCGCTTCAAAAGTATGTGCTTTCTCGTAAATAAACGAATTTGAATCGAAGAACCCCTGCCGAGTGTGTGTGAGAGAGACCGGTCGTAAAAAAACACACACTATTTGATCGCTTGATTGCTGGCTCGGCCGACGAACGCGCACGAGAAAGGACGAAGAGGAGGACACGTAGTACAAACCGAATATTCCTCACAAAATCCCCCTTCTTTCCCATGCCAATTTCCTCCCTCGGCCGTCCTAAATTTAGCCACCAGCAAACCAACAAATGAATGAAGCCCCCTCTGTCCGACCCCGCCGCTCGCACGCGATCTGAGCCGTCCGTTCCCCGATCCGACGGCCCGCGTCCCGCCCCCACCAACCCGGGCACTCCCCCGAAAAGGAGCCGAGGAAAAGATAACAGCCCGCCCACAAAGCGAACAAATCTGGGAGGTTAAATAAAAGGGGCGCGTGATATCCGAGGCAAATCCGGATGCTTCCAAGCTCCAGCCCGCACCCATACCACCCCACCCCACCCCACCCCACCCCAGGGACCCCCACCGCTGCCTCCTCCTCCTCCTCCGGTCCTTCCCCTCCCTCCCCTCCTCGATCCCTCAGCCAGGTCGCCTCCTCCCTCGGCCCGCGCCCCGCACCTGGATTGCCGCCCCGCCGCGGAGTTCTCCATTCGCCGGGGAGAGATCGGCCATCATTCGCCGGCCCCGGATAGGTGGGTTCACCGCTCTACTTTTCGAACACGTTTGTTGGGGATTTCTTCTTGATTTGTGGGGGAAAGGGTCGGGGTTCTTGATGCGTTTTGCCCCGCGTCCCGGGCCATCATGGGGCTGGGCGGAAAGATGGCTTCTTTCGCTCCGGTTGATTATAATATCATCATGCGTGATAGAGCCGTTGTTTTGAATCTTTTTATTGGATTTTCTTTACTTACTGCTGTTCGAGCGAACCTCCTCCTCCTCCTCATCGCCTCCATGGATCGTAGCTCGGGGATTGCCTCCATGGTTTCTGTTCGAGCTGCTCCGTCCCTGCTCATGCGTCGCGTCCGCGTGTTCGTCCCTCTCCCCCGTCTCGATTCGCTCGGCGGAGCGGCATTCCCTTGGATTCTTGCGGGGCTTGTTCCCATCCGCGCCCATCCCTTCCTCCCGTCCCTTCCGCTTGTTTCCAGCACCGGATAGGTCAACAAAAATCCAAAATAGTTTCGCCGATTTGTTCGTTTCGTTTGCCGGGCTGTTTAGCTGCCGAATTAATTATTAGTTAATTAATTTCTCCTGCCTTTCTGCGGATTTGCTGCCCCGATTTGGGCGGAAATTTGTGTGCTTCTGTTGCTGCAACTCTCCGCACCAAATTAGGGGGCCTGCTCTTCCTGCTTTCCCCTGTTTAGAATGGCCTGAAATGCGGACGCCCGGTCGCCAGATTCTTCCGGTTTTGGGGAAAGCTAAAAATAGCCGTCGCTGTCCCTGAAAAAATGTTGGTGGTTCCAGACCGTAACCGAAGCCATTTGTTTCTCGCCTCGCCTCGTCCGCTTCCCCTGAAACGAAGCAACAGAAAATAATGGAGGGACAGCGCGTCCGCCATCGCCATGTGTAACCGATGCGATGCTTCGTTTGATTGCAATGCAAAGGTGCGTGTGAAAGGGGGTAGAGTGGGTAGCGGCCGCGGCGCCCTGCGTGTAGCGTTCAAGCAGGGTAAAGATTTGGGGGCTTTGCGTGATTCTCTCCCAGGTTTCTTCTTGATTCAGGTATTTGGGGTTGTTGCAGCTCTTCCTTTTGATCCACTGTCCTTAGAATCCAAGGAAGCCTCCTCCCTCCTTTAATTTATGCCCCCCTTTGGACTTTGGTGGTGTCTCCCACCATTGTTATCCTTGTGTTGTGCGTTAGTTACATGGCTGGTTTTCCATTCTCGTGTCACGATTACGCGCGGTTCAGGGTGCTGATCTGTTTGATGGTTTGGTAATTCTGGCGGAGAAAGGCTTGAATTTTGTTTCCATTGTTTGAGACCCATGGCTACAACTCTGGGGAATGTGGACTTTTAACTAACTTGTGGCCAAACTTGTCCGTGCAGGTAGGCAGGCAGGCAGTTTTCCAGAGGCTGTGTCTTGCGGTTTTGGGAGGAGCACATTTGATCCGAGTGTTGGTCCCAGGGTCAAAGTGGGAGCCAGAGATTTTGTCTCTTGATGCTTTAGAGGCGTTGTTTCTCCAGTTCCGATGGAAGCCAAGGGCGCGAGCGAGCGGGATGCTCTGATCGACCTGGAGAGTGGGAACAACGTTGTTATCAGCGAGCATGGCCATGGAATGGATGCTAATTTTGCGGTGAGCCCACCGAGAACACCGCCAAATGGCGGGCTGAATCGTGTCATCCACACCAAGGATGACGGGAATCAGCACATGGATTGTTCCTCGCCCGCTATGGAAACCCCTTCCAAGAATGGAGATGACAGGAAGTCTGAAGGGGAGGAGAAGATGGGCCTTCTGGACAGTTCCGGAGGTGAGAAGGCAAAGAAGAAGCGGTCCAGCTCCAAGAAGCCACCCCGGCCGCCGAGGCCGCCGACGCATTTGCCGTTGGATGCTTCTGACCAGAAGCTCCTCAATGAGCTGAATGAGCTCGCTTTGTTGAAGCGGGCAAGGATTGAGCGGATGAAGGCTTTGAAGAAGATGAAGAATGGCAAACAGGGTTCCTCAAATAGCAATTTTTGTCCCATGATCATCACCATTATCTTCTGCCTCGTCATACTCTGGCAAGGTATACCAAATTAGTTACAAAAGTATTATCACTGCTATCTAATATATATATGTCATGCTTGTATGGAAGAACTTTTGTTTACAAATGAAGCAAAATCTTTCTTGGTCCTGAGACTAACTTTGTCAAATGCAACTTTCTCTGTGATACAATGATACTGATAATCGCTTATGCAGGTTAACTTTATACACTTTACAGTTAATCATATCAAATCTTGGGCACATATCATGAATCTAGGCAATATTGTTATTCCCTCATTAGAATTTATTTCTTTTTAACAGCCAGATTTATCGTTGAGCAATCAACTGTATGCATATCAGATTCTTAATTAATGTTCACATTATAGTTTCTTACCATGCCCTTGCTTGTCAAATTGTTCATCAATGTCATTTATGCAAGAGTTAATGTTTAGTTTAGACATAGTTGCGAATGGCATACTTTTTACATTGGGCAATGCAAAGATCCACTTGTGGTATATATATTGAGTCAAGTAGTCAAACACTACATACTGTTAACTGTTTGTTAAGTCATGTAGTTCAAAAAGCCGTTGGTCTTCAGCGAATAATGGCACACTAAATTTCCTTATTTTTTTTATACCATACAGGGTTTTGCTCAAGGCAAGCATCTGGAGTAAGCTTCCACGGATCACCTGAATCTTCAGTGAGAGAGCATAGCAGCCTGATCTCCATCCGGTTCTACAAGAAGAACCATTCTAACGTCAGACCTCACGGTTCCACCTCCGCGGCTCCCAAGTATGTGAAAACTCGGTCATTTTCCAAACAAGGCATCTCACTGAAACCCGAAATCTCAAGACCTGGAGCCTCTCCCATTTTTGTGTGTACCATGCTTTGATGTGCCGCTGATGATGCCTTCGCTTTGCTTCAACCTTTGCAGCAACTACGAAACGCACCACCGGGGCTGGAGATCTGTCCCGAGGGGAGAGAGGCCGCGACACGAGCACGTCGGCCGGGCATGACCGCCGGCCATGCCAAGGCCCCGCCGACACGCCCTCCCGCTCGCCATTTTGAAGCTCCCCCATGACAGGCTGGCCGATGTAAATCCACGAGGTTTCGTTTGTTTAGCGCCCCTCGAGGAGGCCTCGCTGTAAATGAACCCTCTAGCGTGTGCTGTGCGCGCCCCTGCCGGGTTCCACGCTGCTAACCAACCGGTGGAGTGGACTTCCCGGCGGCCATGGCGGCACCTGGTAAGTCAGTCCCGAGCGCAAGCTGTATGATGACGGTGATGGTTTCAATCAATTTCAGTAGTACTAATAAGGGTTGCTAGTTGGTGGTGATAATAGTAGTCTAATCTTGATCTGGTCCTGAACTGAAGCCAGTGTGGCTCACACTGTTGACTGTTTGAGAGGGGTTGAGGGAGTGTCACTGCTGCTGTGGGCGGTGGCGTTGGGCGGGCGCTGTAGATCCCTACGCTGTAGTGCGTGTACAGCACGGCGGTTGCATTTGTTATTTGTGTACAATTTCAATAATGGAATGTCAATGATGATGGTTAAGCAATCAGATTCGATTCAGATCCAGCGCTGCGTCTTGTCTCTCTCTCTCCCTCTCTCGTCGCGTGTGTTTCTCATGGTCGTGGGAGACCTCCTCACATGGCGTTGCGTGCTGATCGGCCGGCAAATCTTGGGCACATGGCATTAAGTACGCCTGCTAAGTGTGAGATGGCTTGAGTGCTTTGTCGCTTGTCGGTGCTATGACTCTTTCGGTTATGGAACGCGCTCTGGGAGTGCACAAGTTTGACTGCTGATTCATTCCATTGTTTATTTGTGATGATAGACTATAGTACTGCGAAGGTACTTTTTGAGGAAATCGGCATACTGAGTTTCGAATGTCCTGGGTAAGCAGAATCCCAATACAAGTGTGAGAAATCTACTGTCTGGATTCATGCGGGAGGAGAGGGAAGGTGGGAAATTGGCCTTTTGCCATGTCGTTTATGAGACTTACATACTAATTCACTCTGCAACTCCAGCGCGGATCAACAAATCGCCCACAAATGTCTAGCGCGGATCAACAAATCGCCCAGAAATGTCTAGACTGGACGGTCTGGACATTTTTGGCCATCTAAGGGAGGTCACCAAATTTGTCCGGACCGACCCGAACATCTGAAATGTCACAAACCGACACCAAATTGGGGAGGTCTGTGGGAGTCGGGACGTTTGCGCATTGAACTTTGATAATTCGGAGCCACCCTAAAACCTCTCCACTGATGAAGAACAAGACTTATTTTTTCCAAAATATTTCGGACATCTTTCCACACAACCCCCTGAAAACAAAGATCATTACAAGATGTCCATAAACTCCAAATAGTAGCAATGCCAACAAATACTAGTTTTATTGTTTCTGTTCCAAAGCTCAGAAATAGCAGAGATTATCGCATTAGCAGAAAAACCTAAGATATCAGACATGGCAATCCACACATCCCTTAGCAACAATGCAATCACAAAAAAGATGCTCAACAGATTCCTGTTCACAACAAAACAGGCAAGTAACATCATCAAGATGTTGTCTTTTACTAAGATTATCCCTAGTTAAGATCTTGTTATCCCTGCAAGCCACACAAAAACTAAATATCTGTGTGTAACCCTAGTTTTCCAAAATTTATTCCAGCCACTCCTCCCTAGTTAACTTGCTTATAAAATGTTATGGTAGTGTAGGTACCAAATGCTTCCAACATCCACACTGGCCTACCACTTCCAGCGGCAGGAATAAAATCACTAATAGTCATTTTCAAGGCATTCCATACTTGAACAATCTCTGGTACAATTTGAGTTCGTTTTTTCTTTTGAATTTTTTAGGGGAGTTTTTTCTTTTGAATTCTTTAGGGGTATAGCTAAGCTTTATTGGTCATAGTCCACATGGATTGGTATACAAATAGGATCATGGGGATGGATGAACCACACATGCCGCCCCTGATCAAGAGTGTTTGAAAACTTAGCTAACCTATCTGCATCAGTGTTTGATGCCCGACCTTCAAAAGTAAACTTACAATTAGTTAAACTAGCTCGCTGCTTAATCTCGCTAATGATACAAGTGCTACTGTCCGGGGGAGACTTGTATGAGATCTCACATTAGGTGAGATCGTGAGATCAACCTCCAAAATTCATATTTATACATTTTGAAAAAATCTGAAATTATTTGACAACATCCTTGTAGGATACGTCTACAACTCAGAAAAATATCAGCTCAAAACTCAATGTACATTTAGAGATTAAAAAGAAAAAAAAACCGAATGTGAATAGTGACAGCTTTGGGTGAATAGCACTTTGACACTATTCACATTCGATTTTGTCTTTTTTGTTTCTAGGGATAAGTATATTTTTCACCCTCGAACTCTGGCGATAGTATAGAAATCGTCCCTCAACTCTGAAACCACTAGAACTCAGTCCCTCAACTATTTAAACCGTATACTTTTCGTCCCTCACGACACTTGGTTTTGGTATGACGTGGACTCGGTTTTGAGTAAAACAGTCCAGGTGGTCTGGTTTTGACCGTCATGTCAAGTGACTAAGTGCACCCCCGACTATCTCTCTCCCCCGCATTCTTTCGACCCCCTTCTCTCACCTACGAACCCTAAACCTAGAGGAGGCGGCGGCAGCGGCGATTCGCTCACGGGCTGCGGCCGCGGCGGCAGCGGCGACTTGCTCATGGGCTGGAGGTAATTTGTGCCTGCACTCGTTGCAATCTTACATTCAGGAGTAAGGGCACGCCTCACGTTCTGTTTGTGTCTCTTGTATGAACATAGGGCAGTAAAATGGATCCTGGAGACATGATGTTCATCAGATTTCATTTTGGATGACAGTTTTTGAATGATGGGAGATCACTTGAATATAGTGGGGGGAAAGAGGCCATGTCATTCGTTTATCGCAAGAACTTCTGTTTTTTTGATCTGGTTTAGAGTTTTGGTATGCACTGCCAAACAAGGATGACAAGATGATTCATTGGTTATATCCTGGAAAAAGGGATAAAGGGATTACATCCGGATCATGTGGGCTGCCAAGCCACATATGTCTACCCTGTGGGGGCGAGACTCCATATCTAGCTATCGTATTAGCTTGAACATTCGAGACTCGAAGTTCATGAAAGAAATAACAACTACTAAAAAGCTTAGAAGTTTCAATGATTTCTCTAACAATGCCTACATAATTCCCTCCTGCTCCAGCTTGGATATGGGCGATGACCTGTTTGCAATCAGATGCAATGTGAAGGCTTTGTAGTCCTAGGTCTTGAGTGAGAGAAAGGGCTTCCCTACACGCTAGCGCTTCTAGCGAGGCCGGATCCACTAGTCCTTGCACCACAAGAACCGATGATCCCAGATAACTTCCATCTCCATCGTGGCATATCACAGCTGCCGTGCCGCAGTTGTGATCAAGTGAGACTCCAGCATCAACATTCACTTTGACAAAGTCTGTAGGAGGGGCGATCCATCTTGGCTGAGCTGCTGCCACCCTAGGCCGAGATGTTCCCCGAAGTTGCTGCATATTAATTTGATCGAGCTCGGAAATAAAACGTGTGACAAACAGGTGAGTTGACAGCGGTCTTTGTTTGATTCCTTCGTGGATGAGTTTTCGCCGTGCTGTCCAAGCAGCCCACAAGGTCACATTTAGACGTGTAAACTCATCATCAGGAAGTACCTCCATCATTGAAAAAAGCCAATTCCTGGCCATTAGTTCAGTAGTTTCTATCGTGTGTTCCAAAAGCAATGGATCCACTAGAGCCCAAACGCACCGGGCCATGTTGCATTCGATCAAGCTATGTCTCTAAGAATCTGTCATCCCGCACACTGAGCATCCATCTCTCATTGCCATATTTCTGTGCTTTCGCACATCTTTTGATGAGAACGAGTTCTTGTTAGTTTGAATTAGGCTGGGCTTCAAAATCAGGCCCAACATTTGGGCTTCTGAGAGACCGCCGATCCAATTTAGGCGGCCTGAAAGTACCCGTGGCTTACACAAACGGGGCCACTGCTCTATTCGACCTTCGAAGTTTTGGCTGCGCTCCATGTGTTCGAGCAAATGCCGCCTCCTACTCAGGCGGCTCTACGACCGCCATTTCTCCACCGCCCCGCCACCTAACCACCGGAAGAGCAACCCGCAAGTCACCATCCGGTGGCCGGAGCGATCCAGGCCCTCTCCCGACGCCGGAGACACGGCGAAGGCCCATGAGGCCACCGTCAGGAGGCTCGCGGCGGCAGGCGACGTGGACGGCGTCCAGTACGCGCTGCAGGAGATGCGGCTGCGCGGGGTGGCGTGCCCGGAGGGGGCCCTCGTCGCCGCCATCTGCGCCTTCGCCCGCGCCGGCGCGGCCGACCGCGCGCTCAAGACGTTCTACCGCGCGCACGACCTAGGGTGCGCGGCGCCCACCGTGCGGGTGTACAACCACCTGCTCGACGCGCTGCTCCGGGAGAACCTGGTCGGTGCGGTGGTGCCGGTGTACGACAACATGAGGAAGGCCGGCGTCGAGCCCAACGTGTACACCTACAACCTGCTCATGAAGGCGCTGTGCCAGAACGACCGGGTCGACGCCGCGCGCAAGATGCTCGACGAAATGGCCAGGAAGGGCTGCCAGCCAGACGCGGTGAGCCATACGACGATCGTTTCTGCGCTGTGCAAGCTGGGCAGGGTGGACGAGGCCAGGAGGGTCGTGGCAGAGACAGTGCCTGTGTGCTCCTCCTACAATGCTGTCGTTCACGCGCTCTGCAGACAGTTCAGGATGCCGGAGGGGCTCTCGGTTATCGACGAGATGATTCACCGGGGACTGCACCCAGAACCTGCCACCTACACAAGCATAGTCGATGCGCTCTGCAAGGCCGGGGAGCTGAGGATGGCTTGCGCCATTTTGGCTAGGATGGTAACCGAAGGTTGTGCTCCAAATGTTCAAACATTCACCGTGTTGGTCAAAGGGTTCTTCGATGATGGAAAGCCACATGACGCAATTGACATGTGGAACTGGATGGTGGCTGAAGGATGGGCACCATCGACAATCTCTTACAATGTTCTCATCCGTGGCCTTTGCCACACTGGTGATCTAAAGAGGGCATCATCTGTTTTCAGTGGCATGGAGCAGAACGGTTGTTTTCCTGATGTAAGGACCTATTCTACTCTCATTGATGGATTCTCCAAAGCTGGGGACCTAGATGGTGCCATGTCAATATGGAATGACATGACAAATTCTGGTTTCAAGCCAAACGTTGTTGTTTATACAAATATGGTGGATGTGCTTTGCAAGAAGGTGATGTTTGATCAGGCAGAGAATCTCATTGATAAGATGTCGATGGAAAATTGTCCTCCTAACACATTGACATTCAACACGTTGATCAGAAGCCTGTGTGAATGCGGAAGAGTGGGAAGAGCCTTGAGTGTGTTCCATGGTATGAGAAGATATGGATGCTCTCCAAACGACAGGACTTACAATGAGTTGCTTCATGGTCTTTTCAGGGAAGGAAACTGCGAAGACGCTCTTCGAATGCTGATCGAGATGCTAAACCATGGGCTTGAGTTGACTCTAGTATCTTACAACACTACTATTAGTGGTCTGTGCCAGATGGGAAGGAACAACGAAGCTATGATTCTTCTCGGGAGGATGATAGTCCAACAAATTCAACCAGATGCATACACTTTCAATGCGATAATTCATGCTTACTGCAAGGAAGGGAATGTCAAGGCTGCTGCTTGGATGTTAGGTCGAATGGATGCAGTTAATTGCCCACGCAACATAGTTGCATACACAAGTCTGATGTCAGGGCTGTGCAGTCAGCACAGGTTGGATGATGCCATGGTCTATCTCTTGAAGATGTTATATGAAGGTATATGTCCAAATGAAGCAACATGGAATGTGTTGGTCCGTGGGATATTTACACACATGGGCACCATCGGACCAATGCACTTGATTGAGCATATTTATGAAGATTTATAAGAGTAGCCCTAAAGAACTTCGACAAACCTGGGGCAACACCCGACCAACGTACTTGATTGAGCATGTCATCGAAGATTTATAAGCATGTACTTGGACAGTCCAGTGGTGCTATCATCAGACAAGCAGCAAGTTCTCTTTGATAGTTCACGAGGTATGCTATTTCTGATAATACTAATGATCTTTTGATGTTATAAATATATGTCTCAAGGATTCATCAGAGGCACCATTCAAATTTGCAAGCTGTTATCTTCAGTTTGGTCAGTATGTAATATGTGCATGATGAATATATTATGAGGACATATCGATATATAGTCTGGGACTGAGTCGATCATGTTGTCCTTTGCATATTGGCCCTCGCGTAGTCATTAGAAGGACTTCATTCCTAATTTTTTTCACTGTAGCATCCCTTTGTTCCAACGCGGCACACACGACATTAATAGAAATTGTCCGTTGGTCAAAATACTCGGCCTAGCACAAAAATCTGTTTTAATTGTTGTCTGTGCGCCACATATGTAAATTTCAGAGAGTGGGGCAGAATTATTTTTTTGGGGGGTGGGGGGTGGGGATACATACACAATGCAGCACACAATATGCATTTTATTGCTTTATGTAGTCTTGATTACCAACGTTCAATAGTAGATTTACAATAGTATTCCGACATGTGACCTAACAAAACACATAGCTTTACTTTGCTTTGTTCGCAGCCCTCTGACCCTCCAATGTTTTGTATACTTTGTCAATCTCAGGCTGCACATGAAGAACAATGAATTAGAATGGTTCAAAAGAAGTGAGATAGGACATTTATGGGCAAAGCTAGGACGAAGACCATAGAAGTCAGTTCTACAGCATATGGACCACAAGGTTGGGTCTGTATGCTATAACTTTAGCTGTTCATAGATCAATAGTGATTTTGTATGGGATTTACCAATTTTATTGGGTTCACTTGAACCCAATACTAATACACTGGCTTTTATCCTGAAAATTAAAAACAACAAAAATCACACTGCAGCAGATGAAAATATATTACCTGATAATATTTTAGCATGTAGTTTCTTCTCTTCTTCATTGTTGCAGTGACCAAATCCCTTTCAATGTCAAAAGGTACAGGATCCAACACTACGCCTTTGATGTACTCAAAACCTCGTAGCTGATTCGAGACATGCAAAGAGGGTTATATATGTGATGCTTAGATGCAGTGAAGATTTAAAACGAAGGAGTCTATATTCTATAGAAACTTCTGAGTTCCTCTTTGTTGTAATACAAAAGCGAAAACCACGTTGTCCATAATGCTAGGAGAATTTGATGGGTAACATGATGAACCATGTAATATGTTTAGTGTCCAATGTAGAAGTGAATAAACGGCCTTACCTTGTTCTTCTGCGCAGCCGCTGCGAGCTCTTTAAGGACATGCTCTTTGAGGCCTTCAGATTTGCATATTTCACTGAAAGAACCTTTGTAGCCATTTGACCCTGCCCACTTCATGGTGTTTTCTTCATGTGGGTTAACTACTGCCACTAACATTGATTTGTAGCTGTCCCCGTACACCCAGACCTACAAAATGACAGTATCACATTGTGTGTAGCTGCACTCTCTCAATATAAGCATATGATTTCACTAGGGTTTGTCCTTACATCTTCAATAATTGGAGGGAAGACATATACTTTCTCCAGATACTCAACTGCGACATACTCCCCTTGCGATAGCTTAAATATGTTCTTCTTTCGGTCAATAACCTTCAGGATTCCATCTGGGGTCATCTCCCCAATGTCTCCTGAGAACAAGATTGTGTCAGAACATGATAATTTTAAATTTACATTAGTCTCCTGTTTAAATTAAAATTGATTATTCACCTGTATGAAACCATCCATCAACCATGACCTCATTTGTGAGCTCAGGATTTTTGTAGTACCCAGTGAAGACAGTGGACCCTCTAATGAGGATTTCACCACGAGAAGGAACACCAAGTGGATCATAACCCATCTCAGGTACTTCTTCCAGTCGCAGTTCAGTGAAGGTGGCGGCAACACCGGCAGTTCCAACCAGGGACATATCATCAGGGTAACCGACTGTGCTAGGTCCCAATGTTTCTGTTAAACCTGAGCAGAGACAACAGAATCGAACGTTATACTGGTTCCTTTTCATTGAAAGGGACTGATAACTAACCCATGCAATTTTGGAACATCAAATGGAGAGAAAAAGATTATGTGGCATGTCAGTATCTTTGTTAATAGGAAAAATAGATGTCCACAATCTTTTACTTCGAGCTGTAAACAGTAATATGCAATAAGTGAAATAGTCGAAACAGAAAGTTTGCTGAAAACTCTTAAAACTAGTGTTTGCAATGGGGATAGGATACAGTAAGGAAAACATGGACCCAACCTACATATGAAACCAGCTTTATTGTTATCTTGTGACTTGTTAAAACAGGTCAATGCATTCCAGTTCTAAATGCAACTATAACTCATACTTGAGCAGTTGAGCTACAAGTATACTCACCAAGTCTGGTGGTATATTTTTTCTATTATTTGTTTGCCAGTCTGGTGACATATTTTGTTTGCCTTTGGCAACTACTTGTTGGTGCTTTAGAGTCCTTTAAACAAATATATTTGTATTTCTGTGGTGATGGCAGTGTGCAGGAAGAAATCTGAACCCTGAAAAGTGTCTACATGCATTACCATAGCCTTGGATAAAGTATGCACAGCTGGTCACTCTCATGAACTCTTCAATTTCAGTACTTAAGGGTGCACCACCGGAGATTAGTAGGCGAAGACGGCCACCGAGCCTTGCCTTGACCTAAAGCAAGGAAATGCAACAAAAAAAAGTAAGATACAGACACTGTGAGTACAACTGCTACTGATCTTTTATTTATTTTTCTGAAAGTAATTCGTGTCTAGTGGTTCTTAGTTATGAACACAATACCTTGCGAAAAGCCAGCATGTCAGCGAAAGGTGAAGCAGTTTTTTGTGTGTAGCCTGCTTTCATGCTTGCTAGTTTGCTGGATTGCAAAAGCTATGGTGAGATGACATAATTTATTTACTGCAATAAATATTCATGATGCTAACCAACTTACCGGTTGTACAAAGCATTAAAAATCACCCTCCTGAGAGGTCTTAGATCCGCTAAGGCCTTTAAAATACCTAAAGTCAATCATAAAAATGTTATCTGAGTTAGCTGATATGAAGGCTGATTTGGTATCAATAATTTTTCTTTTACCACCTTCGTAAATCTTTTCATACACTCTGGGCACCCCAACTAGTAGAGTTGGTTTCAACTCCATGAGATCATCTCTCAAGGCATTCAAATCCTGACGAAAAAGAACAGTGCAGTTATATTAAAGAAAGAATGATAACCAATAAGATTGAAAGTAGAAAGGCTAATATGTGGATTTGCTCACTCCATGGTAATAGCCAACTGAGGCTCCTTTGTGGAAGAAATACTCTTCGATCATGCGGTCGAGAATGTGAGCAAGTGGGAGAAAAGAAAGAAATACATCCTCCGTTGACATCTGCATACCCAAAACCACCCAGTTTGCTTACATTTATGCTAAAGATAACCATCTATTGAATTGGAATTAAGCTTATTCACATCATTATATCTGATAGAAAGGAGTAACCTTATCTTCAAACTGGTCCATGAAGAGGTCCACCCCTTTTACATACATTCCATGGCTCTCATGGCTCAGCATAACACCTTTGGGTTGCCCACTTGTTCCACTTGTGTACATGATGGTGCATGTATCATTTGGTTGCGGTGGACGAGGTTGAACTGGTTTATCCTTTCCCTGAAATGCAATTCAGAATTATTGCTTGAAACACATATATTTCATCACAAACATTGCTTCCAATCTTGGCAGTGAATGGATCTAGTTATTTTAGTTGCGAACCAAACTTTGTAAACTAGATGATACCTGAGCAATGCTGCAGGAATTGGTTGTAATTATTTTAAAGAGATTTGGTTCTATAAGACACTAGTATTTGGATTAATAATATAAAAATTGAAACAAAAATACATGATTATTGTACAGTTGTAGAATATTTATTGAATATAAGTAGCATGCATGGTGCATGTTAAGGTGGGTCTTTTCCCCTGCATGGTGATTTGTTGAGTTAGCAGTTGCATGTTGAGATAATTAAAGATAGTGGGGATCAGCTATTTAGATATATAGGATTCTCTTTACCCACCATTTTTAAGAAATCATTCCAGGAGTACACTTTCATCCCAATCTGCTCGGCATCTTTGATTTGTTCATTATTTGCCGAGGTGAATGCCACCAATGCTGCAAACATGTTTTGGAGAAAAAAAATTAGACTATCTAATCCTTCCTGGAATAACAGAGACCCTAACCACTTTACCATTTTCTTACCTTTTAGCCTCGTTGCAGATGTGCAATTTGGGGACAGTATCTGCAAATAAGAAATATTCACTATGAGATCTAAATTCAGACGTGCTCTTAAAGGTGCTCAATTTACTTAATAGATTTGGCTGTACTTCTTTTATTTTCTTGTCTTGTATGAAGACAACATCAATCTCAGCATGGTCAATAATGTAATCAACAGCTCCTGCACCTGAAATCTCAAGGAAAGATTATTAATGCTAATAGAGACATAATATACCTTTTCTGGTAAAACACACACACACACAAATGCGGTGTTTCAAATGTCTGCATTAGTTGATCTGTAACATTTTAATTTTTTTAGCGCATCTGAAGCATTTTATGAGGAGGGTCTATTATATATCAGTTTCCTGCTTACCTAAAGTATCGTATAGTGGGACACATATTATGCTGTAACCATTGCAAGCCTGCAAAATTGATTGCGGGATTAACATCGTTTATCCTAATCAAAGGAGACTAAGGATATTATCATTCAGATGGGTACCTGCATTGCTACCACCCATTGAGGGCAGTTGGATCCATAAATTCCAACCCTGGAACCCTGACATAAATCAAGCATGGGAGCATCAACATCTCTAATTAATGTAAAGTTCACAAGCGACTGTGAAAATACAAAGATGCCAATTTATATAGCTGGAGTGGAAAAGTTGACTTCAAAGTTTTGGTTCTTACTGGCTGCACCCCCAGCTGCTGCAGCGCAGATCCAATTTGCAGGACCTCCTCATAGACCTCCTTGTATGATTTCCATAAGTAGGGCCCTGGCTAGAAAGATCAAAATGGGGGATGTTGTTCTCGTCAAGAACAATCTAAGCAAAAATAGACATATAGCAGTTGTTTATGCGCATACCACTCCATCTTTAAATGGGCGCCATCCAAGCATCCGGTTGTCTGGATACTTGCCTGCTGCCGTTCTGCAAGGGATGTAAGCAAAAGAGATCAAAACCAAGGCCGCGAAAAAGACCAAAACTAAGCGTTACATGTCCTCACGCTAAAAGGCCAGAACATGACATATGCATGTCCTTCTCTGGGGGAAAACACATATGCCTGTCCTTTACATGTGAATCCAAGAGTTGGTTTTGGTAAAACAGATATGTGGTTGTCCCCAGTACCATCTTGGAACAGCCACACACATGCAGAGCAGTGTTTTTCTGTTGCTGGTAAAGAAAAAACCACATGCAGAGTACTGCTTTTTTTTTGTCCTTTAGGAAAAATCACTTGCATGGAGGTGACACACAAGGAGATGAACTCGTCTGACATGGAGCAGAAGTCGGATTACTTTCTTTAGTGAACACTAATTATTATTATTACCAGCTAGTTCTCTTTGTCTTTGTAGTACAGTATAACATAGGCACATAGCCCAGGGGGAAAAACCAGAGTAAAGTACAAGACTGAAAGTGAAAGCTACCATCTAACTGAAATTTTAGTAGTAGGAGAAAAGCAAGACAGGGATGGATGGACTTTGCTGTTGCTTGTGTTTACCTGAACACATCCCATGAGGTCCTCATGTCAGGATCAAGCGGCGGGAACCCGTCCTTGGCCAGTATGTTCCGGAACACCGGCCCCACCGCCGGCCGGCCGTCCTTCCCGGGCTTTCCGTCCTCCACCTGGATCGTGAAAACCTGCTTCTTTGCCCCCTCCATCCTCCGAGCTGCGCACCAGAGGTGAAAGTTTGCAACAAATTCTGTCAGTACTCTACTACACTCTCACTTGCCAAACACAAGCTTTTTTTACACTCTCTTCCCTGAATTTATCAATGCATAGCACCGACCAAACAATCTGGACCGTGTAGTCCAAGAATAAGAAAGGAAAACTGGAGGTGGCAGTTCCTTATCTGCCAAGAAAGGGAGAAGAAGAACTAGTTGGACAGTGAGGGGTGCGACTCGACGGTGTTTCGTACTACTTTTTTGCACATCTCGTGACTAGAAAATGCGATCCTTGCGTTTCTTTCTCTCTCTCTCTCTCTCTCTCTCTCTCTCTCTCTCTCTCTCTCTCTCTCTCTCTTCAGAATAAATGAGGAGAGCTGTCACTGACTCTGTATTTTCTATCTATATCTTTTTCTGAAAGTGGACTCTGAGTTTTCAAGATCTGTTGTTCTCTTGGGTGCAGTCAGAGAGCAAGACTCGTTCCAGTGACAGAAAACAACATTATCTGCTAACCGTGTTGTTGAGAACAAGAAAAGTTCTTGTTTGGTGTGTGTCTGTGTGTGTGTAGAGAGAGAGAGATTGCAGGAAGGAGACATGGAGAGAACACAGAAGAACTTGGAGAGAAAGGGAACTTGAAGAGAGAGAGAAGGCATGGAAGAACTTACAGAAGAAGTGGAGCTTGGAGAAAGCAGAGATGGCTTGAGATCGAGCGGAGAAGAAGCCGGGCAAGCAGTATCTGGCGCCCCTGCTGATGCGAAGAGGAGAGAGCTTCCTTCCTATATATGCAGGGGCACGAGGAGATGGCCAAGCGAGGTTGTGCGCGTCCAAGGAGAAGGACCGCCAGGCGGGGCCCGCCTGGCTAACCCAAAACCGCTCAGCTCCAGGTTTAGAGAGATGGAGAGGGAGAGAGAGGTTTAGATAGGGACGAAGAAGGGGTTGGGGAGGGAGAGTCTGTGAAGGAAGGAATAGCTCTTCCAAGAATTAAGCGTGGGGTGCTAATCGCGTGAGCAGCCTCACGCTAATCTTGCAGGCGATGTGGCGCCAAATATGTGGTTAAGGGTCGTTGGCCCCACATGATCAGCCAGTCGTATAGTAGCGGAGAAATAGTCATTCGGCATACTTATATCACCATCTGTCCCGGAATGGGTCTTTTCTCTCTGAGACTGTCGCACTGATCTCTGTTCCAAACAGTAAAGCTTATGTTTTCCTTAAGCAAGTTTCAGCCGTTGTTTGCTGATCACACTGCTTGTTATTCAAGGCGATGGTGTGGCGCCATATGCATTGTTCAACGGTTGTTGGCCCGCAGGATCAGTCGGTGGAATAGTCACTCGGCATAACAGTTTTATCATATCGTCTGTCAACGAATTGTTCTTTTCTCGATACAACTGCAGTGATCCATCCCAAGCAGTAACACTTATGTTTTCCTTAAAGGTTTAGCCGTTGTTTGTTGATTATTATTATACTGTTTATTCTCTACAGCGGCTGACCCTGGTTATGAGTTTTACAGAGGTAAAATCCGGGACGGTTGTCCAACCACAACCTAATCCCTCTTCCACGCGCATCGGTTTGCGGACGAACCAGAGGTACTGAGATCATGGTATATAGGAAGTCAGAAACTGCCAAGAGTCACGCGGAAGGTAGCACATACAATATAGCACTGATCTTCTGAAGTAAGTGATGTGGTTACAATATTATATATATAATCTTGTATACTGTATCTACACAACATTTTCAGACTAAAAGTCTATAGTTTGACTTGTTACGATCAAAATACTAGTATAATCTTGTGTCTGCACAACATTTCGGACCAAATTTATACTAGCTTTGACTGGATGTAACTGCAATATCTATAATCTTTTGCAGTACGAGAGGACGGAGATGCAGCGACTCACGCACCCATCAGCCTCACTTGGCACTTTTAGTTGGAAGGTTAGCACCATTGATTTCTCTGTGCCTTTTCATGGATAATTAGATGCCTGTTGAACTATACAAAAGAGGAAGTGGCTTTCCGAGCCTCCCGGAAAAAACGCATCTGAGCCTCCCGGGTCGCTTGCAGCGACTCCGGAGGCGCCGCCGCAGCCAGCTTCGGAGGACCTCCCTTACAACCCCGTTCACCTCGCCGCCGCCGGAGGAAGCCGGCCACCCGACGGACGGCGGCGGCGGGGCGTCTTTGGCCCGGTTTTTTCTATTCTTCCTTGATGGCTGCCTCCTGATCTGGCCGCCTGCGTCGCCGCTGTGCGTTGCCGGCCTTCCGATCTCGTTCGCTGGTGATTGCCGGCCTTCTGGTCTGGATCATGTCCATGGCTTGGTGCCTCCCGATCTGGTTGCTGCCGGTGATTCCGGTCTTCCGATCTGGTTTGGTGTCCATGGCTGGGAGTACGATCAAGACACGTATACGGGGCTGGTGCATGGATGCTGCATACATGGCCGCTTGAGATGTGCACATGCGTGCAGAGACGGCCGTTGACTAACTGCAGCCCATGCCTTGCTGATTGCGGTCGCCATCGAAAAATCTTTTTGTGAGTTTCATCTCTGCAGATCCGGTGGTTGACTTCGGCGGCGAGATGCAATCTATGGACGAAGTCTTGATGCAGAGGGATGGTTGTGCGGCGGCGATGGTCACATCGCATGTACTGCTGGGATCATGAAGAAGTGGTGGCGACAACCATGAATGACTTCGACGATGGTGCTACTTGAGCACCCGGTCTCGAGTTCCGGGGTGAAAGCCTAGGTCTGGCCCGAGTTGGGTATACCTGGCAATGGCGATGTTTTACATCGTTACCTTGTTGAGGGCATTGTTCGGAATGCTCGGACTGATTCTTCAGGGTGAAAGCCTAGATTCTAGCCTTGGGTGCCTGGATCCGGTGACGGCGACACTTGAGTGTCACTCCCTTCCTGAAGGCGTTGCTGTTGAAGAACCTCGTCGTCCGCGTGGTGTCATGAGATTGTCAGTGCAGATATGGTCTTTGTTATAGTTTGCCGATCGCGGATCTGATCGCTTTGAGGCATTTTCTCTTTTTCCTCGCCTACGCATAGTTTTGGTAGCGACCATGACAAGTAGAAAAAACGCCCCCGCGTCGCTCCCGTGCGAGCGACACGGGCGGACGCCCCAGCCCTAGCCGCCGCCGGCGGCGGCATCCCGTCTGTCCTCTCTGTCGCCACCGGAGGACGCCGCAAGGCGAAGCCTCGCGGTCGACGGTGGCGGCGGGGACCTTTCTACGCTGGCGCTGGGGGGCTCTCGGACACGGCGAGTGGTCTCTTGGTCGCCTGCGCATCGCCCATGGTGTTGGTGCCCGGATCTGTCCGATCTGACGCGCCTGGCTTCGGCTTCCTGGCCAGTCACCGGCGACGTGCTGCTCGGCACGCGGGCACGGAGCTGCAAGCAGAGGGCCGTCATGGTGCTCGTGGATCCAATCTACCTCACGTAAAGGCCGGGCTGCACTGTGGCTGCTCCTCATGTGACGGCACGGGCTGCACGAAGGTGTCCCCTGCTGTGGGCTACTCCAGCGGCCAGAGAGGTGTATGGCCTGCGGGAGCCTTCTCTGTGGCGTATCTTGCTGGCCAAGGCCATGGGTGTTGCGGCCATGTGCGCTCCGTCGCCCTGTTTCTTGGCCGCTAAACAAATCTGCTTTCGTGCTCTTGATCTAGGCATGTCCACCCCTGGCGGCTACGCCAACATGCCTGGGCAGGGCTCTCCTTGGCGGATGGCAGTCGGCGGTGGTGTGCTCCATCCAGCGACTTCATTGCGGATTGCGGTGGTCATCGAAAGGTCTTTGTGAGGTTTCTCTCTTTAGATCCGATGGTTACCTTCGTCGGTGAGATACAATCTATGGACGATGACATGATGCAGAGGGATGGTTGTGTGGCGGCGGCGATTTCACATCGCATGTAGCTACTGGGATGACGGAAAATTGATGGCGACAACATATGATTGACTTCGTTGTGGTGCTTCTCGAGCACCCGGTCTCGAGCTCCGGAGTGAAAACTTAGGACTAACCTGAGTTGGTTATACCTAGCAATGGTGACGTTTTGCGTCATTACCTTGTTGAAGGCATTGCTCGGAGATGCTCAGACTGGTTCTTCTAGATGAAATCCTAGATTCAAGCCCTTGGTGGTTGGATCCAGTGACGGCGGCGCTTGAGCATCGCTCCCTTCTTGAAGGCGTTGCTGTTGAAGAACTTCGTCGTCCTTGTCGTGTCATGAGATAATTGGTGCGGATACAGTCTTTGTTCTAGTTTGTCGATCACGGATTTGATTGCTTCAGGATTTTTTTTCTCGCTTAAGCATAGCTTTGGTCTTACATGACTTTGCTACTTGCCGGCGTGTTTTTTGTGTCATTGTGTGTGTGTGTTGATGTCGGCTGTGTGCATCCTAGCTATGCAGAGGCCGGGTGTATACTCATTGTATTTGTATCCTTTTGATGCTTCATTTTGAGTTAATAAAATTCACCCTTTATCGAAAAAAAAAACGCATAGTTTTGGTCTTATATGACTTTGCTATTTGCCGGCGTGTTTTTGTGTGCGTGCGTTGGTGTTGGCTGTGTGCATCCTAACTATGCAGAGGCCGGGTGTGTTCTCATTGTGTTTGTATCCTCTTGATGCTTCATTTGAGTCAATAAAGTCCACCCTTTATCGAAAAATTAGATGCCTGTTACCGGTTCCTTTTATTGGGGTTTTCCGTCACTCTTTGGGGAAGTTCTCCGTCAGCTGTCAGACTGATCTTCTTTATCTACATCACTGTTATAGAATTACTACTACTACTATTATTAACACTTTCTGACGGATCTTCTGATTAATAACAGGACCCCGTTCGAGTAAAGTCTGAACCTACCAAGCTCTACCGATTGAATGAGCCAATCGTACAAAAAAAACGATTAAAAAAATCAGCTCAGCTTCCGTTAGAAGAACCTTGCTGTCCGCTCACTAGCTTTGCCAGTGATCTACTAACCTTTGGTGCAGCTGGCGAAGTCCGCACTAGATGTCCCCAGCCAGTCAGCAGGTAGCCACATTGATCACACTTACCTACCACTCCAATTCATCTGCTAGCCATGGTACGACCATTACTATTATGAAATGGTATTGTTTCTTTTTTTTGAAATTCAAATGGTATTGTTTCTGGTAAGGCCGAATTTGCTCGAACTGAACGAAAATCAGATCTCACC
This sequence comes from Aegilops umbellulata, assembly GCA_032464435.1. NCBI lineage: Eukaryota > Viridiplantae > Streptophyta > Magnoliopsida > Poales > Poaceae > Aegilops > Aegilops umbellulata. The sequence goes on from CP136054.1 coordinate 70,548,601, forward strand.
CGGTACACACACAGCCGTCACGAATTGGTTGTTTACGGTGTGTCGTTGGTTAAGCTAATTAACTCGGCTGTAGTTACTGTAAAATGATTGTGCAGTTTCACATAAAAAAAGTTGATTGTGTAGTGCTAGAAAAGCATGCTATTGGCTTCTAGCATTCCAGGCAGGAAGGGTGGTTGACCGATGAGTGACAGAGGCCGTGTCAACCAACTTGACCTGGACCTTTGACATCTTTTTTATTAGGCGGCTGGGTCTCTTAAACTCTGGCTTGACTATAATCAACAAGTTGACGTTCGTTGCTAGATCTTTTTATTCATAATTATCGATATATAAGCAACCTGTCCTTCCCCGAGGAATGCAGGGGAATCTTTCAAACTTGCATCCGAAATGTGAAATATTCATTCGGAAGAGGAGAGATCAACATTATGCACCAGGGCTGGTTACTTTGGTAGCTTAGTTGGCTGGTCAGTAGTACATGGACATTCTCTGAACTTGACGACGTCGACACCATGCTGGTGCTTGCTCCAGACACATGGTAACAACCAACTAACAACAGTGCAACTGGTGGCCAGTGTGAGCTTGCAGCTCGGGACGCCATTGATGGCGGCGGCATGGGGTTGCGTAGGGCTCTCGCCCGTCCTGATTCATAGGCCGTGGCCGTGGCCTCGCTAGCAAGGAGCATGTGTGGTCATTTATTTGGTCCGTGTAGGACATAGTATACAATATTATGGATTCATATGAATTTATTGGAGGTAATTGAGGATCGACACATGGAGATGTCTGTGCAACTCTGGGGCTCGGATCCACAGATCATGCTTCCTTATACCGATCGGTTGTAACATTGCACGTAGTACTCGACAGTTGTACAAAGTATTAATGAAAGAAGTCTCACTGCCCATACCTCTTTGCAGGCTGTTCTGTCTTCGATCGGCATTGACATTTGCTATCCTGTCAACTTGGTAGGTAATCCTTCCTCTACCAAACACAAACAGTACCTTTTTACAAGCTCCGATTTCGTTGCTCTTTTTTCTTTTCCACAGCTTATCCGATGTCATTTTGTCATGAAATTTTGCGCCTTCAAAAAAGTTCATTTTTTATTCATTTTTTTGACAAGTATTTTCAGACGGAGGGAGTATATATTATTGGTAAGTGTTTTCTAGCCATGCATACCTCTGTCGTCTACTCAAAACCTTGCATGTTTACCACATCTACACGTACATATCAACATAAGTATATGCTAGCTGACAAGTGCGAGCAGCTGATCTGATTGCTGCGCAGCCGGCTGCTATCCTACCCGAGTCCACGTGACTACGAGTACACTGCAGTCGATGTCAGCTCCGGTGCTCCTTGTCTTTTACCGCCTGCTCATGCTGTTCTCTGCAGTATGGTAGTAGGAGTAGTACTGAAGAAAATAGAAATAAACAGAAGGTAATCTCAATCTTTTCTGTAACGGACACAAGTACTACAATTTATGCCGAGGACCTACCCTCAGTCATGGCGTTCAATGGCGTAGGTGCCCATCCACCCGCAACGGCAGGCCAGAGAGGGGACGAGGGGAATTCAATGGAGCAGGCAAAGTGGAGAGGGAAGGAAATGCCATTGGCACCCGCACTGTAGTTCCACTTGTGCAGTGTAGGTGGTGCAGCTGGAGTTAATTCCGCATCCACCTAACTAGGGCATGCGGCCGGCCTTGTTTCTCACCGGTGCATTGCATGTCCTCCTCTCCTCAATCCTCATCATGGTTTCTTCCATTCTCATCCTGAGCATGAAAAGGTGACGTTTCTCTTCCTCCAAATGCCTCTTCCTCTCGGTGAAACCGGTCGAAGTAGTAAAAAGAGTTCATGGTCAATATTCCGGTGGTGTCGGAAACTCATAGGGCACAATTTGGCAAGATTCTTCGCGCGGGAGTCAGAATGCCACTTGTATATGCGTTTTGCTCTTGGGAATGAATTATGGAGATGTGAAAAGGAAACAAGTGAAAAATAGCCAACCCTAAGAGCATCTCTAACAGATCCCGTAAAAGGGCTGAACACGTATAATTCTGGCTGAGTATACGGGTTCGGCCTGTTTTTCTATTCAGAATAGACATTGTATCTCGGGACCGGCCCGTAAAAAATTTACCGTGACCTGGAAAAAGTCCCTCTCCACCGCTATATATGCGGTTTCACCGCTCGGATACGGGTCAAACCCTACCCTATCTGTCTCTGCCGCCGCTCCGCCGCGATTCCCCTCCTCCCCGCCCCAATTTCTCGTCGCCGGCGAGCCTAAAAAAGGCCCAGCGACCCATGGATGGCTACAGAAGCTGTGCGGATGACGAGGAGCGCTTGGCGAGGAAGGAGGAGGAGGCCGATGCGCGCGTCCGTCGCGAGCTCGAGATCGAGCAGATGTTGCTCGAGCAGGGCGTAGCGGCGTCGCAGGCGCACGCATCCAAGGAGGCGGACATGCGCGTCATGAAGGCCGATCAGGCCAAGGTCTGGATCGACCTCGACTCCAACGAGGACTGAGCTCCTCCGGCTCCTTCGCCGCGTCGTCGCCGCCGCGAGCTCGTCGATTTTGGTAGCATAGGCTGGATACGCTGCATGGCCTGCAGATTCCCCCCTAGTAGTACAATGTAGTATAGTGATGAACTATGGGACGAGGATTTGTAGCTCTCAGGTGCTCCGCACCCCTATACGAACAATTCGTTCAAAAAAATACCGAGAAATTGAAAAAAAAAATCTGGGATTTGGGAATATCAAACGTGGGTTTCCGATGTACTCCCGTCTGAAATGTTGTGAAAAAATACCAGGAAACGTATTCGTGGCAAAAAAGACAAAAACTTCCAATGTATAGCAAAACACTGTTTGTGTGGATTTTTGTTCGGACAGTAATTCCTTCGCCACGGATACGTTTTTTGGTATTTTTTCACGAAATTTCACACGGAAGTAGATTGGGAAACCAGATTTGATATCCCGAAATTTTAGATTTTTTTTGATTTTTTGGGTATTTTTTATGAATATTTTTTATAGGGGTGTGGAGCACCCATGTGCTCCTGCGTATTTTCCTGAACTATGTATGATTAATATAATATGATGATGAACTATGTATGATCAATGTCGTTGCAAGTTTCTCCCGCAGATGCTTTTTTTAAATTTTACAGTTTTATATACGGGGTCTGATCTGCAGCACACGAATTTGCCCTGCAAATCAGATCTGCAGCGAACTGAAAACAAGTTTTGCGGGTCAGTATTATACGGGGTCTGGTAGAGATGCTCTAAGTGGTCGGCGCTATGTTGACTTGATGAAAACATGCAATCAACTTAAGGCATAAATTTCTTTCTGGTGACTTCTTTCTATTTTCACGTCATGAACCATTCATTCCCTGTGTTCCTAAATATAAGTCTTTTTAGAGATTCCACAAGAAACTACATACGGATGTATATAGACATATTTAAAAGTGTAGATTCACTAATTTTGCTTTGTATGTAGTCCATAGTGGAATCTTTAAAAGACTTAGGAACAGAGGGAGTATTTAAATTTAGTGATATTTATAGTGAATTTTTGAGGTATTTTTATTTCACAACATGGTGAACTTCATGTGCATATATCGACTGTTCCTAAAAAATATATTTGGCAAATGCTCTTTGAATATTGTCCCTGTCAATATTTTACTTGTCATTTTTGACATGTGACATAGGGGTAATATACATTTTCGCCTCTACCTTTTCTATTAGAGAGTAATAAAAGTATGCTATATATAGTATATAATTAGACAAGAAGTATTAGTTCATGATAAACTTTACAGCATACCAGTATTAGTCCCTGTACTCTTTTTTAAACAAGTAACCTTGTACTTTAGCAGTCAATAGTTTCAAGTGCTTGCTTAAGACTCATAGGTATAATTAAGTTCTTTTTACGGTTCTAATTAAGTTGGTAGTTGAACGACAGGTTGGAAGTACTGTTTAACCTGGTCCGCTGTCGTGCGTTGTTTCCGTTGTCTTCAGTTCGGTGGTGGAATAAGAAAAAGTCTACACTTTGCCTCCAAAAAGCAAAAGTTTTACTTGACAGGACAAAATATAGTCTGCGGAAAATATTACGGATCTACAACAGCACGCTTCAACCTTGACACGAACAGGAGCATGCACCTATCTCTGAGTTTTTTTTTAAACAAACAGCAGAACAAAGGATGCACCAACGGCAATACATTTTAGAGGGATTCCATACATAGCATTCGAAACATGCCCAAATGTTGATATACCACTCGGAAATTCCGGCTTCCAAGTATGCCACTTGCACCAGGTGCAAGTTCGCCAGTGCCATGGCATGTTTTGAGTTGCCAAATTCATTTCACTTTTATAGTAAAGCTTGAAGATATTTAGGATTTTGGACGGCGAATCCGATGCCTTGCCGCTCATTCAAGATCAATTTGTGGAGATTGGCTATGTTTTTCTTTGTTTTATAAATTGACCCTCTGTCCAGACTTGAAACAGATGTAACCCTTTGGGTCAGCAAGCCGTTCTGGCATTGAGGATCCAAAGGTTTAGAGCCATGGCTCAAGGCTCTTGACAATAGCACGCCATGGTGCTGACCATGGTGCTGATGGGAATGAGTTCCACTCTCACGCTCAAGAAGCGACTATACTGAAAGATCACTTCTCGGCAATCATCGGATCCGCACCTCACACCTTCCGGTCACTCCAACCACAAAAATACTATCCCCAGACCTTACCGCAGCTTAACACACTCGATTCTCCCTTCACAAATGAAGAAATAAAAGACGCCTTTCTCGAAATGAACCACCTCGCTAGTCCAGGACTGGATGGTTTTGGCCCGCTCTTCTATAAAAAATATTGGAATCTTGTTTAAGTCTCCTATATTTTCAATCATGACAGACTTCCAAAGCCTCACTGCTCAAACTGAATGCCAAACCGAGCGCACCTAATTCTGCTTCCCAAAAAAGACCTTGCAAACACTCCTGACGCCTACCGCCCCATCCCCTTCCAGAACTGCCCCATCAAAGCAGTCGCAAAGGTTCTCACAAACAGACTAAAGCCCTTGATCCCGCTACTGGTTCACGACAACCAAACTGGGTTCATCTCAGGCCGTTGCATCATCGAAAACTTCGTCTACGCTGCCGACCTCGTTGGCGCCTGCCACACCAGGAAGGCCCCAACAATGGTAATTAAATTAGACTTTAGCAAAGCCTTCGATTCGCTCTCTTGGGACTCCCTTATACCCATCCTGTGCTGCCGTGGTTTCCCGCCAAAATTCACAGCTTGGATTCACGACCTTCTCTCCATCGGGAAAACTGCAGTTATGCTCAAGCGGATCCCCGGTAATTGGATTAATTGTAAGAACAGCCTTAGGCAGGAAGACCCCATTTCACCCTACCTCTTCATCATCGTTGCCGATCTTTTGCAACTAATGATCCAACAAGACTACAACCTTTCACACCTCAGCCACCCCCTATTCTCACATCTTCCGCCAACTATCCTACAATATGCCGATGACACACTAATCATCGCTAAAGCGTCCAATGACGGCACCCAACAACTAAAAACATCCTACATGACTTCGCATTGGCAACCGGCCTCACTATCAATTCCAATAAAACAACGTTCGTGCCCATGCATGTCACCCCTCTCTTGGCGGACTCCATTGCCTCCACCATGCAATGCCCATCTTCAACCTTCCCTCAGATCTACCTAGGCCTCCCCCTAGCACCCACACGACTACCCTCAAACGCCTTCCTACCTATCATCGGACGATATCAAAAATTCTTAACGGGTTGGCGTGCAAAAATCCTCTCCAAAGGGGACATGCTCATCCTACTCTCCGCAGCCCTCGACTCCATACTGGTTTATTCTATGTCTGTCTTCCTCATCCCCAAAAGCGTTCTAAAAACCCTAGACTCGATTCGGCGAGCCTTCTTCTGGGCCGCAGAGGAAACTTGTACCGGTGCTCAATGCTTAGTTGCATGGAAAAATGTGTGCAAACCAAAAAAACTGTGGTGGTCTAGGCCTAAAAAACTTGCATAAGCAGAATAACTGTTTGCTAATGAAATTCGCTGTAAAAGCTCTACTCCCGGATCAAACGCCTTGGCTAGACTAGATTGCCTTGCAACACCCCAATGCTCTTATCGCCCCACAAAACAGCCACTTCTTCATCTGTCGAACTATAAGCCAGCAACTACCAGCACTCCAAGTCGTCTCCTTTGTTCTAACCAACTCTGGCACAAATACATATTTCTGGTTAGACGCATGGATTCACCAGAAACCTCTCGCTACATTATTTCCCTGCCTATACTCTCACACCACTTTACCCCTAGCTCGTGTGGCTACTGTTTTTAACTACGGTTTAGATTCAATCCTACGGAACCGCCTAACCTCTAATGTGAAGGAAATATGCCCTAGAGGCAATAATAAAGTTATTATTTATTTCCTCATATATCATGATAAATGTTCATTATTCATGCTAGAATTGTATTGGCCGGAAACATAATACATGTGTGAATATATAAACAAACAGAGTGTCACTAGTATGCCTCTACTTGACTAGCTCGTTAATCAAAGATGGTTATGTTTCCTAACCATGAACAAAGAGTTGTTATTTGATTAACGAGGTCACATCATTAGTTGAATGATCTGATTGACATAACCCATTCCATTAGCTTAGCACCCGATCGTTTAGTATGTTGCTATTGCTTTCTTCATGACTTATACATGTTCCTATGACTATGAGATTATGCAACTCCCGTTTACCGGAGGAACACTTTGTGTGCTACCAAACGTCACAACGTAACTGGGTGATTATAAAGGTGCTCTACAGGTGTCTCCAAAGGTACTTGTTGGGTTGGCGTATTTCGAGATTAGGATTTGTCACTCCGATAGTCGGAGAGGTATCTCTGGGCCCTCTCGGTAATGCACATCACATAAGCCTTGCAAGCATTGCAACTAATATGTTAGTTGTGAGATGATGTATTACGGAACGAGTAAAGAGACTTGCCGACAACGAGATTGAACTAGGTATTGGATACCGACGATCGAATCTCGGGCAAGTATGACTATGAGATTATGCAACTCCCGTTTACCGGAGGAACACTTTGTGTGCTACCAAACGTCACAACGTAACTGGGTGATTATAAAGGTGCTCTACAGGTGTCTCCAAAGGTACTTGTTGGGTTGGCGTATTTCGAGATTAGGATTTGTCACTCCGATAGTCGGAGAGGTATCTCTGGTCCCTCTCGGTAATGCACATCACATAAGCCTTGCAAGCATTGCAACTAATATGTTAGTTGTGAGATGATGTATTACGGAACGAGTAAAGAGACTTGCCGACAACGAGATTGAACTAGGTATTGGATACCGACGATCGAATCTCGGGCATGTAACATACCGATGACAAAGGGAACAACGTATGTTGTTATGCGGTCTGACCGATAAAGATCTTCGTAGAATATGTAGGAGCCAATATGGGCATTCAGGTCCCGCTATTGGTTATTGACCGGAGATGTGTCTCGGTCATGTCTACATTGTCCTCGAACCGTAGGGTCCGCACGCTTAATGTTACGATGACAGTTATTATGAGTTTATACATTTTGATGTACCGAAGGTAGTTCGGAGTCCCGGATGTGATCACGGACATGACGAGGAGTCTCGAAATGGTCGAGACATAAAGATCGATATATTGGAAGCCTATATTTGGACATCGGAATCGTTCCGGGTGAAATCGGCATTTTATCGGAGTACCGAGGGGTTACCGGAACCCCCCGGGGGGTTAATGGGCCTTCATGGGCCATAAGGGAGAAGAGAGGGGCCGTCCAGGGCAGGCCGCGCCTGTAACACCCCGGATGTAACTTGCCATATTTGTATTCCAACTCTTGCCATTTTCGGCATTGTGATATGATATTTTCCTCCGTGGTTGGGTTTCCCTTCGATGTGTATTTTGTTCATGTCATGCATTTCATATCATGTCATCATGTGCATCGCATTCGCATACGTGTTCGTCTCATGAATCCGAGCATTTTCCCCGTTGTCCGTTTTGCAATCCGGCGCTCCTATGTCCCCCGGCGTCCCCTTTTATATTTCTTCGTGAGCGAGTATTAAACTTTCTCGGATTGGACCGAGGTTTGTCATGTGGCCTCGGTATAGCACCGGTAGACCGCCTGTCAAGTTTCGGGTCAATCGGAGGTCGTTTGGCACTCCAACGGTTAACCGGGTAACCGTGAAGGCCTCGTGTGTGTTGCAGCCCATCACCCCTTCAAAACAGCCCAATAACCCATCTAAGACACTCCCATGTCCACCGCCGTTCGATCACGATCGCGTGGCCGAAAACCGCTCTTCATTTGGAGCTCTCTAACTCCTTCTACCTATAAAAAGGCATCCCCTCCTCCAATTCCGGGTCCAAACCACCCCTAACCCTAGCCCCGTTCTTCCTCCGCGCGCCGGACGCGTCCGTCCGCGCGCCGGACACGTCCGCCGCCACCCGCAGCCACTCCGGGTGCGACACGTGGCACCGCCGTCGCCCCCACGCCCGCCGGCCCGCCGAGCCCGCGCCCGGCCCCCGCAGCCCGCGCCTCGCCCCGCCGCCTGTCGCCCACGCCCGCGCGCCCGCGCCGCCGCAGCTCGCCGCCCCGCCGCGCCGCCCGCCGCCGATGCAGCTCGCCGCCGCCGCTGCACCACCGCGCCGTCCCGCGCGCGCCCTCCGCCGCCCGCGGTCCCCGCGTCGCCGCCTCCCGCGCGGATTCGGGCCGGGGTGCCCAGATCCGGCCGCCCCCGAGCCGCTGCCGCCTCCTCCGGCGCCCTCCCGGCCAACTCCGGCGAGATACGCCCGGCGGACCTCGATTTCCGCGCCAACGGTTGACTTCTCCCCCCTCAAAATATTTCCAAGTCCCGAGATTTTCGCATCATCGTCACCTGTTCATCGCATCGTAACTTTGCATCCGTAGCTCCGTTTCGTGCGTATAATATGTCAAATTGTTCGACTCGAATAGTACATCATTTCGTTCCATTGCATCATTTTCATTTGGTGTCATCTTGATGCCCGAAATGCTGTTAGAAGAGGGCTATGTGATGTTAGTTGCTGGATTTTATCTGAACATGCACTTTTGTTATTTTTGCCATGGGTGATGTGTACCTCCTATGAAGTTGAGTCCTACATGAGTTTTGTAATATGACATGTTAACTTTCCATAGAATTATGCCATGTATTTTTGTGATCTTTGTGGTGACTAGCACAAGTATGCAAACTAGGGTATTTGACGTTGCTGATTTCAGAGACTTAGTATTTTCACTAAGTCCCTGACTGCTGTTATTTTTATGCCATGTGTTCATGTTGTTTCCGAAAGATCTATGCATATTTTGGGCATGATCAGTAAGAGTGTTTTTAACTTGAGGATTAGCTCTATCCATCCATGCCTTTGTTTGTATTTATGGAGTGCCATAGCTTGAGTCAATCGAGCTCTACTTTTGCTACAAAATGTAGCTGGCAGATTGCCTACATGTTATTCGATTTTGCCAAGCTTGGTGTAGTTGATCCTTGAAAGCTATGATGTTATTCTTGCTATGTCTAGTTCCTATGCCTTGTCTTCTTGATGTATGTATGCTTAGTTTATCATGCAATGCTCTGTAGTGAGTGCATCGAGCTCGTAAACATGCCTACTCGTTATCTGTTTTGACATGTCCAGTTTTCTGCTAAGTCTGAAACCTGTAATGAAACTTGCTTATTTGACATGGGTGTAATCATATTGTCTGATCCTTTTTGGCTTATGGTCAGTAAGGGACTTTTGTCAAGTGCTTTGAGTAGATTCATGCCATGCCTTACTGTGCTATGTCCTGATCCTGTAGCATGTTGTTTCATTGCTCTAAACATGTCATCCTGATGTTAATTTCTGCTATGTTGTGATTTTCACTAAGTCTGTGAACCTGTTATCTTTTGCACTTTTGCCATGCTTGTTTGAACCTGTTTTGGTGTGATTTAGCCGTAGCTCAATGTTCATCTTTTGTCAAGCATCTTGAGTAGTCTACTCTCATATGCTTTGTTGATATGTTTGAGTGCAGTAGCTTAATTTCTTGTTGCTTGCTATGTAGCATCATGCTGTTAATGACAGATTCTTGTCATTCTTATTTTGCTTGTCATTTGCAAACCGTGCATCCGGTTCCAGTGATCTTTATATCGATTTCAACCGAAATCACCTCACCTATCCAGTGGCATACTTGGTTTGCCAAGATTATGCCTTGTTCATCTTTGTCCTTCCGGAGCATGCATATGCATTGCATATCACATCTCGCATATCATGCCATGTTTTGCATCATGTTGGTTGCGCATTGCATCGTGGTTGATATTTGTTCCTTTGCTTGTTCTCTTGTTTTGGGTAGAGCCGGGAGACGAGTACGTGAACGAGGAACCTGTTGAGAACGCTTTCGAGGACCAAGCTTTCGTCAACTCTGAGAACCTTGCAGGCAAGATGACCATACCCTCGAAATCACTTCTATCTTTGCTTGCTAGTTGCTCGCTCTTTTGCTATGCCTATGCTGCGATACCTACCACTTGCTATATCATGCCACCCATATTGCCATGTCAGCCCCTAACCATCCATGTCCTAGCAAACCGTTGATTGGCTATGTTACCGCTTTTCTCAGCCCCTCTTATAGCGTTGCTAGTTGCAGGTGAAGATGAAGTTTGTTCCTTGTTGGAACATGGACTTGTTGTTTCTTGTTAGAACATGTTTACTTGTTGGGATATCACAATACCTCTTATTTAATTAATGCATCTATATACTTGGTAAAGGGTGGAAGGCTCGGCCTTATGCCTGGTGTTTTGTTCCACTCTTGCCACCCTAGTTTCCGTCATACCGGTGTTATGTTCCTTGATTTTGCGTTCCTTACACGGTTGGGTGATTTATGGGACCCCCTTGACAGTTCGCTTTGAATAAGACTTATCCAGCAAGGCCCAACATTGGTTTTACCATTTGCCACCTAAGCCTTTTTCCCCCGGGTTTTCGCGAGCCCGAGGGTCATCTTTATTTTAACCCCCCCGGGCCAGTGCTCCTTCGAGTGTTGGTCCGAACTGTCAGCCGCCGGTGGTCGCCAGGGGCAACTCTGGACTGGCCTACCGGAAGTTTGGACAATCCGGATGTGCCCTGAGACCGAGATATGTGCAGCTCCTATCAGGATTTGTCGGCACAATCGGGCGGCTTTGCTGGACTTGTTTTATTACTGCCGAGATGTCTTGTAGTCCGGGATTCCGAGACTGATCGGGTCTTCCCGGTAGAAGGAATATCCTTCGTTGACCGTGAGAGCTTATAATGGGCTAAGTTTGGACACCCCTGCAGGGTATTATCTTTCGAAAGCCGTGCCCGCGGTTATGAGGCAGATGGGAATTTGTTGATGTCCGGTTGTAGAAAACCCGAAGTTGACCTTAACTAAAACACATCAACCGCGTGTGTAACCGTGATGGTCTTTTCTCGGCGGGGTCCGGGAAGTGAACACGGTGTTGGAGTTATGTTTGACGTAGGTTGTTCTAGGATCACTTCTTGATCACTTCTAGTTTCACGACCGTGCTTTACCTTCTCTTCTCGCTCTCTTTTACGTTGTAGCCACCATATATGCTAGCCGCTTGCTGCAGCTCCACCTCACTATCCTTTCCTACCTATAAGCTTAAATAGTCTTGATCTCGCGGGTGTGAGATTGCTGAGTCCCCGTGACTCACAGATATTATCACAACAGTTGCAGGTACCAATGATGCCAGTGCAGATGACGCGTCCGAGCTCACTTGGGAGTTCGACGAGGAACGTGGCCGTTACTATGTTTCTTTTCCAGATGATCAGTAGTGGAGCCCAGTTGGGGTGATCCGGGAATCTATGTAGCATTTGGGGTAGTCTTCTTTCATTTTGGTACCGTAGTCGGACCTTGAGTGTAATTTGAATGATGTATGTTTATTTATGTATTGTGTGAAGTGGCGACTGTAAGCCTACTATGTATCTCTTTCCCCTTATTTATTACATGGATTGTGTGAAGATTACCTCACTTGCGACATTGCTTTCAATGCGGTTATGCCTCTAAGTCGTGCCTCGACACGTGGGAGATATAGCCGCATCGAGGGCGTTACAGCGCCCCCCTCCCCCCTAGTCCGAATAGGACAAGGAAGGAGGGGCGGCGCCCCCCTTTCCTCTTCTCCTTCCCCCTTTCCTTCTCCAACAAGGCAAGAGAGGGGGGAGTCCTACTCCCGGTGGGAGTAGGACTCCTCCAGGCGCACCCCTTGGGGCCGGCCGCACCTCCCCCTCCCTCCTTTATATACGGGGCAGGGGGCACCCTAGAACACACAAGTTGATCTTCGTGATCGTTCCTTAGCCGTGTGCGGTGCCCCCCTCCACCATATTCCACCTCGGTCATATCGTTGCGGTGCTTAGGCGAAGCCCTGCGTTGGTAGAACATCATCATCGTCATCACGTCGTCGTGCTGACGAAAGTCATCCCCGAAGCTTTGCTGGATCGGAGCCCGGGGAGCGTCATCGAGCTGAACGTGTGCTAAGAACTCGGAGGTGCCGGAGTAACGGTGCTTGGATCGGTTGGACCGGGAAGATGTACGACTACTTCCTCTACGTTGCGTCAACGCTTCCGCTTTGGTCTACGAGGGTACGTAGACAACACTCTCCCCTCTCGTTGCTATGCATCACCATGATCTTGCGTGTGCATAGGAAATTTTTCGAGGGCGCACGGAGGCTTACGGAGGAAGGAGGAGGAAGGAGGAAGAAGAGCGAGGCGGAGGCTTACGGAGGAAGGAGGAAGAAGAACGAGGGCGCACAGTAAAAGGTCAGAGTCATTGCTTTATATAAGGCCACACCCGAGTGGCTGATCAGTGGGCCTGCCCCTCCCAGTCAGATCCCGCGACGGGCGCGCGCGCAGTACGTGGCGAAAAAGGTGGCGCAGAGATTGAGGCGCCCTTGCCTTATCCAGCCGATTCGCGCGGTTTCCTCCGTCTGGTGCGCTTCTCAATTTTCAAATCCCGCAAAATCCGCGATCGACAGGACGGGTTGTCAGACAAAAGATCCATTTCCTTAAGTCTCCCACGGGACTCGCCGCGTAAACACACTCGACGGTAATCCGAAACCACTCGACGAGCATCTGAATGGATCAAGGCAAACTGAAGAATGAGGCACCACCGTGACTTCCATTTATCCGAAGACAGATGCAACTGAAGCATGGAGGTTGAGTCAGAAGCGCAGGCTCGACCCCATTCTCACTTAACCCCTGACCCATTCGGGGGCTAATGACGAGGATACGTACCTAGGGTAGGGTAACTTATCGTACCCGAGGTACCCAATCAAGGACACGACTCCTACAATAAAAGACATTCTGAGAAGTATCGACAGGTCAGTCGACCTGGTCAGCCCAGTCGACGGACACAAGCGTACTCGACCAGAAGCGCAAGCAGTCGACCATGAAGACACCACTCGACCGTAAGAAGATCTAAAGACGCTGCCTACAAACGGTCACCTCATAAGTAGCTTTTATGGCCTTCATGGTCCTTTATTACAGGCGTTACCAGTAACCCCCTCTCTTTATGTACATTAAACCCCTTGTAACGTGGGCTGGCTGGGGTCCTGGCGAACTCTATATAAGCCACCCCCCTCCACTAGGACAGGGGTTCGCATCTTTGTAACACTCACGCATATAAGCCAGTCGACCGCCTCCGGGCTCCGAGACGTAGGGCTGTTACTTCCTCCGAGAAGGGCCTGAACTCGTTAACTCCTTGCGTGCACAACTACTCCAGAGCTAGGATCTTGCCTCTCCATTCCTACCCCCCCATTCTACTGTCAGACTTAGAACCACGACAGTTGGCGCCCACCGTGGGGCAGGTGTTCTAGCGATTTGTTGGAGGAGTTGGGATTCTTTCAACCCACATCATGTTTTCGAGCGGAGTCATGGTCGAGAGCTGCGAGATCCGTCTCGGCGCTCTCTCCTTCATCGTCGACGACTCTGCTTGGCTGCAGGAGGCTCCACTCGACGTGGACGCGCTTCCCGCCCGCGGAGCCACGCATTTTCGCGCATGCGTCCGCGGCGTCCTCCTGCGGCAACCGTCGACCCAGTACGGGTCGACATTCGTTGCGCCGTCATCATCATCATCATCGTCATCAGTTTCCCACCGGCGCAAGCGCACCGGTCGGTCGAGACTCCAGCGGTGGGTGAAGCACGCACTGGTCCGCCAGTCGGCCATCTCCCAAGTCGCGGCAATCGAGCCCGACGAGTCACTCTACGGCCTGTTCGACCTGTCGACTGGCTCCGTAGAGACTGCGTCCGAGTGCGACAGCAGTGACCCAGCGGCGGAAATACTAATGGTTGACGGACCACGTAGCCCCCCCGGATTCCCCCAAACCGAAGAGGTTGCCGCAGGGGGGATTCCGGCGCGGGGCCACGAAGAGTACAGGCCCGAGCCCCTTACCTCAGTGCAGAGGGAGGAACTCCGTCGCCGGAACGTGGACGCCCTTCACACTCCTATCGTTGGAGAAACCCCTGAGGCGCGTGCCCTGGAGGAGGCGCGCTTGGCCAATTTGGCTGAACGTGCTCGATTGGAGATTCTCCAGAGAGCACTCGACGAGCGCGCACGACCGCCCGCTCCCGAGTCCAGCCGTCGTCGCGCCTTCCAGCCGCCGACCCAGGTATACCGTACCCCGATTCAGAATTTGGCAGCTGCGGCTCGCATAGCGGAGTCGATCCAACCTTCACAGTCAGAGGCAGGGAGAGGTCTGTTGCAGATCAGAGATTTGCTTCGTGCAGCGGGTGACCAGAATTCAGCCGTGTCACAGTCGCGCAACAGGATTCACAGTCGATCCGTCACTGCGAATTCCTTTCAGTCGGCTCATAGTCCGAGGTCGCCCCCGAGGCGTGAAGGGCACAGAGGCCGGCACGAGAATCAGTACCAAGGGCACGAGCGATATGAGCACCGATTCGATCGCAACGATCAACGTCGAGCGCCTTCTCCTCCCCCAAGAGCCGGGTCGTTCATTCTTCGACGGCAAGAAGACAGACGCCAGTTCAGTACTGGGCGAAAGGTCCCAGTCGACCCCAGGGAACCAGGCTTTGATGCGAGATCCATCATCGTTCAAGGCCTGGTCGACCGAAATAGAGCTCACCGAGAAGACCGTGACGGAGGCGCCCCGTCCAGCAGCAGAGTTCGCGTCTCAGGTCCCGAGTGTTTCAGCAGAGCAATCAGAGCTGCAGTGATTCCTCCCAACTTCAGGTTGGCGGCTGGAGTCAGCAAGTTCACCGGAGAGTCCAAGCCGGACACATGGCTCGAGGATTACCGAGTGGCTGTTCAGATCGGAGGCGGCAATGACGAGGTGGCCATGAAGCATTTGCCCCTCATGTTGGAAGGATCAGCCAGAGCGTGGTTGAATCAGTTGGCTCCCAGCAGTATTTATACTTGGGAAGATCTAGCCCAGGTGTTTGTCAGGACGTTCGAAGGAACTTGCAAGCGACCGGCGGGGTTGACAGAATTGCAGTCATGTGTTCAGAAGTCGAGTGAAACCCTGAGGGATTATATCCAGAGATGGATCACTCTGAATCACACGGTCGAGAATGTATCCGATCATCAAGCAGTTTGCGCCTTCAAGGAAGGTGTCAGAAACAGGGAGTTAACTTTAAAGTTTGGTCGAACCGGGGATATGACCCTGAGTCGAATGATGGAAATCGCCACCAAGTACGCGAACGGAGAAGAAGAAGATAGACTCCGGAGTGGCAAGTATAAGGCAGCCGCTAATGAGACTGGCGGAGGACACTCCAGTCGGAAGCAGAAGCGCAAGGCCGAGCCAGTCGCCCCCGGGGAAGCCTTAGCTGTGGCTCCAGGGAAGTTTAAGGGGAAACCCAAGGGCCCTTGGAACCCCAAGAAAGTTAAAGACCAGGACGGGAACGATGTGATGGACTTACCATGCCACATTCACACGAAGAAAGACGAAGAGGGAAATCTCATTTACCCTAAGCATACCACTCGACAATGTCGACTCCTGATGCAACAGTTCCAAGGGAAGCAAGCCAAGGACAAAGGGAAAGAGTCGGACAAAGTTGAAGACAGAGAAGACAGCGGCGAAGAATACCCTCAAATCAATTCCACTCTGATGATTTTCGCTGATGTCGAAAGTAGGAGTCGACTGAAGGTCATCAATCGCGAAGTAAACACGGTCGCTCCAGTGACACCCCATTACCTGAAGTGGTCCCAAACCGCCATCACCTTCGACCAGTCCGATCATCCGACTCATATTGCCACCCCAGGGAGGCAAGCGTTGGTGGTCGACCCAATTGTTGAAGGCACTCGACTGACCAAGGTTCTGATGGACGGCGGCAGTGGGCTAAACTTGTTGTATGCAGAGACGTTGAAGGGGATGGGCATTCCGATGTCCCGGATCAGCCCCAGCAACATGAGCTTCCACGGAGTCATCCCTGGGAAGAAAGCTGAGTCCCTCGGCCAAATCGCTCTCGACGTCGTCTTTGGTGACTCGAAGAATTTCCGGAAAGAAAAATTAACCTTTGAGGTCGTGGATTTTCAGAGTGCGTACCACGCCATTCTTGGGAGGCCAGCCTATGCTCGTTTCATGGCTCGACCATGCTATGTATACCTCAAGCTGAAGATGCCTGGCCCCAAAGGTGTAATCACGATCGTCGGCAATCGGAAGAAGGCAGAGGAGTGCTTCCAGAAAGGCGCCAAAATTGCTGATGCTCAGATGGCCAAGATAGAGATACAAGAGTACCAGAAGACCGCGGATCCGAGTGAGTTGTTACGAGCCAAGAAGCCCGCCACGGAATCAGCATTTCAGTCGACTGGTGAGACCAAGCAAGTCCACATCCACCCGACCGATCCAAATGCGGCTCCAACCAACATCTCCACTACACTCGACCCTAAATAGGAAGAAGCGCTCGTCCAGTTCCTCCGTGAGAACTGGGACATCTTTGCATGGAAGCCTGCTGACATGCCAGGTGTGCCCAGGGGACTGGCCGAGCACCGCCTCCGAGTCGACCCAAAGGCCAAACCAGTCAAGGAGCATCTCCGACGGTCCGCCGTTCAGAAGAGAAAGGCCATTGGCGAAGAAGTGGCCCGACTCCTAGCAGCAGAATTCATTCGCGAGATCTTCCACTCCGAGTGGCTCGCTAATGTTGTCATGGTCCCTAAGAAAGACAGGTCGTTGCGCATGTGCATCGATTTTAAGCATATCAATCGGGCCTGCCCGAAAGATCATTTTCCTCTTCCTCGCATCGATCAAATAGTCGACTCGACTGCAGGATGCGAGAGGCTATCCTTTTTAGATGCTTACTCTGGATACCATCAGATCCGTCTGTATGGACCCGATGAAATAAAAACAGCCTTCATCACCCCGTTTGGGTGTTTCTGCTATGTTACCATGCCTTTCGGTCTCAAGAACGCCGGAGCTACATTCATGAGAATGATTCAGAAGTGCCTAATCACTCAAATCAGTCGGAATGTAGAAGCGTACATGGATGACATAGTGGTCAAGTCACGAAAAGGTTCCGACCTGCTGACTGACCTAGCTGAAACTTTTGCCAATCTCAGGAGTTATGATATCAAGCTCAATCCGTCGAAGTGCACATTTGGAGTCCCTGGAGGAAAGTTACTCGGTTTTCTTGTTTCCGAACGAGGAATCGACGCTAACCCTGAAAAAGTTGGCACCATACTCCGGATGAAACGCCCCGTGCGTGTGCACGACGTCCAGAAACTTACTGGATGCTTGGCCGCCCTAAGTCGATTCATCTCCAGGCTCGGTGAAAAGGCGTTGCCTCTTTACCGACTGATGAAGAAGTCAGACACGTTCGAATGGACTCCAGAAGCTGATGCAGCATTCGCAGAGCTAAAAGCTCTGCTCTCCACCCAGCCGGTGCTTGCTGCTCCTGTCAGCAAAGAGCCATTGTTGCTTTACATAGCAGCCACGGGACAAGTCGTTAGTACCGTTCTTACGGTCGAGCGGGAAGAGGAAGGAAAGACCTTCAAAGTTCAACGCCCAGTGTATTATCTCTCTGAAGTTCTGACCCCGTCGAAGCAAAGATATCCCCACTATCAGAAGCTCGTTTACGGGATTTACATGACCACGAAGAAGGTTGCTCATTATTTCTCCGATCACTCTATCACAGTCGTCAGCGACGCTCCATTATCAGAGATTCTTCATAACAGAGATGCGACCGGTCGAGTGGCGAAATGGGCAATTGAACTTCTTCCTCTTGATATCAAGTTCGAAGCAAAGAAAGCTATTAAGTCCCAGGCAATAGCTGATTTCCTCGCCGAGTGGACCGAGCAGGAGCTTCCGACTCAAGTTCACTCGGAGCACTGGACTATGTTTTTCGATGGCTCCAAGATGCTGAACGGATCCGGTGCGGGGGTTGTACTGGTTTCCCCCCGAGGAGATAAGCTCAAGTATGTCCTCCAGATTCACTTTGATTCCTCCAACAATGAGGCAGAGTACGAAGCGCTTCTATACGGATTACGTATGGCCATTTCACTCGGCGTCCGTCGCCTCATGGTCTACGGCGACTCAGATCTGGTTGTTAATCAAGTGATGAAGGAGTGGGACGTCAGAAGCCCATCCATGACGGGATATTGCAGCGCAGTGAGAAAGCTGGAGAAACGATTCGAGGGGTTGGAGCTCCATCATATACCCCGACTGAAAAATCAAGCTGCAGATGATTTGGCGAAGATAGGGTCCAAAAGGGAGGCCATCCCCAAGGATGTGTGTTTGGAGCACATTCACATACCATCAGTGCAAGAAGATCCTTTCACAGAAGAGCCTCCACAACCAAAAAGCGCCTCTGACTCGACCGAAGTAGAGATACCAGCTGTGGTCGATCTGATTATGGAAGTTACGGCCACCACTCCCGATTGGACAGTGTCGTACATTGCGTATATCATAAGAAAAGAGCTCCCAGAAGATGAAGAAGAGGCTCGGCAGATCGTCCGTCGATCCAAAGCCTTTACGGTAATCAAAGGGCAGTTATACAGAGAAAGCGCGACTGGAGTCGGTCAGAAGTGCGTCACGCCTGAAGAAGGACAGATAATTCTCGGAGACATCCACTCGGGGACCTGCGGCCATCACGCGTCCTCTCGGACCATCGTGGCTAAAGCATACCGAGCAGGTTTTTACTGGCCAAAGGCGAATGAAATGGCGAAGGATATAGTCGACAAGTGCGAGGGGTGCCAGTTTTATTCCAACATGTCTCACAAGCCCGCCTCCGCCTTGAAGACCATTCCACTCGTCTAGCCTTTCGCTGTCTGGGGTCTAGATATGGTCGGACCACTGAGAACCGGTAGGAGTGGCTTCACCCACTTGTTGGTCGCAGTCGACAAGTTCACGAAATGGATAGAAGCAAAACCCATAAAAGACCTCGATGCAAGCACTGCCATCAGTTTTATCAGAGGATTGATATTCAGATATGGAGTTCCGCACAGCATCATCACAGATAACGGATCAAACTTTGATAATGACAGATTCAAAGCCTTCTGCGCTTCTCAGGGCACTCGAGTCGACTACGCTTCAGTTGCTCACCCTCAGACGAATGGACAGGCCGAACGCGCGAATGGCCTCATCCTCAAAGGACTAAAACCCCGACTAATGCGTGATCTCAAACACGCAGCAGGCGCCTGGGTCGACGAACTTCCGTCAGTTCTATGGGGGTTGAGGACCACCCCTAACCGGTCGACTGGAAGAACGCCATTCTTTCTGGTCTATGGAGCCGAGGCGGTTTTGCCAAGCGACCTGCTCCACAACGCGCCTCGAGTCGAGTTATATTCCGAAGCAGAAGCAGAACAGGCCCGGCAAGATGCAGTCGACCTCTTAGAGGAGGAAAGAGAGATGGCTCTAATCCGCTCGACCATCTACCAGCAAGAGTTGCGTCGGTTTTACGCCAGAAATGTGAAGGGTCGAACCTTTCAGGAAGGAGACTTGGTCCTCCGCGTGGATCAGCAAAAACCTCACAAACTTGCCCCGACCTGGGAAGGCCCTTTCATCATCACCAAAGTCTTGCACAATGGAGCGTATCACCTTTACAACATCGATCGACGGATCGACGAGCCCCGAGCATGGAATGCGGACCTGCTCCGTCCTTTTTACACTTAAAAACTCACTCGACTGAGATGTAATAAAAGTACCTCTGTAATTCCTTTGTTTCAAGAAAAAGACTGCTATTTCTTTTTTCTGTCTGTCTAAATTTCCCCCAGTGGGTGACTTAGTTGCGAATCCGCTTCGCCTAAGTTTAAAAAATCCTACCGAGTGAGAGCAAACCTCCCACTCGGGGGCTTAGCTGCGAATCCGTTTCGCCTAAGTTTAAAAAAAAAATCCTACCGAGTGGGAGCAAACCTCCCACTCGGGGGCTTAGCTGCAGTCCAAGTACTCGCCTAAGTAATTGAAATCCTACCGAGTGAGAGCAAACCTCCCACTCGGGGGCTTAGCTGCAGTCCAAGTACTCGCCTAAGTAATTGAAATCCTACCGAGTGGAGAGCCAGCCTCCCACTCGGGGGCTTAGCTGCAGTCCAAGTACTCGCCTAAGTAATTGAAATCCTACCGAGTGGGAGCAAACCTCCCACTCGGGGGCTTAGCTGCAGTCCAAGTACTCGCCTAAGTAATTGAAATCCTACCGAGTGAGAGCAAACCTCCCACTCGGGGGCTTAGCTGCAGTCCAAGTACTAGCCTAAGTAATTGAAATCCTACCGAGTGGAGAGCCAGCCTCCCACTCGGGGGCTTAGCTGCAGTCCAAGTACTCGCCTAAGTAATTGAAATCCTACCGAGTGGAGAGCCAGCCTCCCACTCGGGGGCTTAGCTGCAGTCCAAGTACTCGCCTAAGTAATTGAAATCCTACCGAGTGGAGAGCCAGCCTCCCACTCGGGGGCTTAGCTGCAGTCCAAGTACTCGCCTAAGTAATTGAAATCCTACCGAGTGGAGAGCCAGCCTCCCACTCGGAGGCTTAGCTGCAGTCCAAGTACTCGCCTAAGTAATTAAAATCCTACCGAGTGGAGAGCCAGCCTCCCACTCGGGGGCTTAGCTGCAGTCCAAGTACTCGCCTAAGTAATTGAAATCCTACCGAGTGGAGAGCCAGCCTCCCACTCGGGGGCTTAGCTGCAGTCCAAGTACTCGCCTAAGTAATTGAAATCCTACCGAGTGGAGAGCCAGCCTCCCACTCGGAGGCTTAGCTGCAGTCCAAGTACTCGCCTAAGTAATTAAAATCCTACCGAATGGAGAGCCAGCCTCCCACTCGGGGGCTTAGCTGCAGTCCAAGTACTCGCCTAAGTAATTGAAATCCTACCGAGTGGAGAGCCAGCCTCCCACTCGGGGGCTTAGCTGCAGTCCAAGTACTCGCCTAAGTAATTGAAATCCTACCGAGTGGAGAGCCAGCCTCCCACTCGGAGGCTTAGCTGCAGTCCAAGTACTCGCCTAAGTAATTAAAATCCTACCGAGTGGAGAGCCAGCCTCCCACTCGGGGGCTTAGCTGCAGTCCAAGTACTCGCCTAAGTAATTGAAATCCTACCGAGTGGGAGCAAACCTCCCACTCGGAGGCTTAGCTGCAGTCCAAGTACTCGCCTAAGTAATTGAAATCCTACCGAGTGAGAGCAAACCTCCCACTCGGGGGCTTAGCTGCAGTCCAAGTACTCGCCTAAGTAATTGAAATCCTACCGAGTGAGAGCAAACCTCCCACTCGGAGGCTTAGCTGCAGTCCAAGTACTCGCCTAAGGAATCGAAATTCTACCGAGTGGAGAGCGAACCTCCCACTCAGGGGGCTTAGCTGCAGTCCAAGCACTCGACTAAAGTAATTGGACTCTTACCGAGTGAAGAGCAGACCTCCCACTCGGGGACTTAGCTATAGCCCGATACTCGCCCAAGCCAGGTTGACAAGACACCATCGCGGCGATAAACATCGTGCAAACCAGGCAGCCTCTGAGGGAACAACGAATAGTAGATCGGCGGATCAAGTCACGAAGGCATTCAACGTCGAGCCAAGTCCGGACAAAACCAAAAAATCCTAGATCGCAAATAAAGTACTCGAGCTATAAGCTCGACGGAGTTTATCGGTTACATAAACCACTCGGCATTCCGAGGCAAATTTAAGGCAAAGAACATCAGTTTTTTACTCCTCCGGCGGAGGACTGGATGGCGCAACAAACTCGTCCAAATCGATCCCATCAGAGATCCGAGTGGCAGCAGCAATGAAGGTCTCCATGAAGTCCTGAAAGTTATGCTTCCTGGTATTGGCAACCTGGAGAGCGGCCAGCTTCTCCTCGCGCGCCTCCTTGCAGTGGACGCGAACCAGGGACAAAGCCACGTCAGCGCCGCACCTAGCAGAAGACTTCTTCCATTCTTGCACTCGACCTGGAACCTCACCTAGTCGACTGATCAGGGATTCAAGGTCGTTCTGAAGCGTCTCCTTGGGCCAGAGTGCGGAGTCGATCCGTGACACTGCAGCTTTCAGTCGAGCCAGGTAGTCCACCACACTAGCGACACGGGATTCCAACCGGAAGACATTCATGGCCACTTCGTCCTTCACGGGAGAGTTGATAGGGTCCAAGCGGGTCTCCACTCGACTGGTCTCTTCCTCAAAGTTTCGGCAGAATTCTGAAAGAAGTTTCGACAGGTCAAAACTGTAGCCAAATGGAGAGTCGACAACAACGAGATTAATCGCGCAAAGAGGGTTACCTTCAAGCATGAGGTATAGCTTCTTGGCAAGACCCCCAAGATAATCCCCCAAGTCCTTGTGCTTCCCCGCCAGCTGGCCGAGCTTGTCGTTCAGAGTACTCTTGTCAGTCTTCAGTCGACTCGCTTCCTTGTTGGCCGAGTCAAGAGCAGACTTCAGCCTAGCGTTCTCGCTCTCCAGTTGGTCGACCGAAGCAAGTTTCTCTTCAGCAAGCTTCAGCTTCTCCGCAGCCGCCTTTTGTGCCTCCGCAAGGTCAAGATCTTTCTTCTTCAGGGCCTTTTCCAGTTCGTCTGCGAAACAACAATAAGCACAGAGTTGAGAACAGACAGGAGGACAGAGACAGCCGTCGAGTCCTCACCAGCCATACCTTTTGCCTCATCCTTCGCCTTCTGCACGTTTTCCTGAGCAAACTGTAAATCAAGATTGAGCTGGATTTGCTTATTCTTCAGATCGGCGAGCTGAGCAACAAGCTCACAAGACTTCTGCAAAGAGTCAATCGACAAAGGGTATCAAAGATAAGTTACTCCCGAGTGACTGAAAGAAAGAGCACAACACTTCTAAGACTACAGCCAAATCAAAACATTCGGCAGTAGCCTCGGGGACTACACCCAGTGGGTGCACTCAGCGTGCCCCCACTGGTTTCCAAAAAAAAAAAAGGGGGGCGATTGCCAGCAGTCGACCGGATACAGTGACATCCGACGAGGTACAACTACAGAAAGACAGTACAAAGACCACAGTCGACTGCCAGCAGTCGACCGTGGCCTCGGGGACTACACCCAGTGGGTGCACTCAGCGTGCCCCCACCAATGAGAAATTTCAGACCAACAGCACCCAGTGGGTGTACAACGCAAGTGAAGATCAACTAACCTGGACGTTCTGCTGCAACGCCGAGCTGATGTCATAGGCCGCTTGACTGGCATCCCGAGCCGCTTTGGTCTGCTCCATCACGAGCCCCGCCTGACGTATAGCCTCCTTGGCAGCACTCACTTGATCCTCCGGGGTCTGGTAGGCGGCGAAGAACGAGGGAGGGTCGACCGGTGGAGGGGCAGTCGACGACGAAGGCCGGGCAGTCGTCAGTGGCTCAGCAAAAGTCACAGTAGTCCGGGTGGTATTGTCACCCCCTTGGACCACCGCCTCGGCAGTCGACGCAGTCTGAGGAACCTTGTCGACCGGAGCCCTCCGGCCTCTTCTCCCAAAAGGCCTGAGCGGCGCTTCCGCCTCCTCCTCATCATCCGGAAGGTCAATGATGTTGGTTGGAGCTACAAAAGTTCAGAAATAAATACCCAATCGACCAAGCAGTTAAACAGTCGGATCATTTCAAGGATCATACCTAAGTTGGAAGTAACGGCGTCCTCCATCGTCTCATCAGCATTCTGGATGGAAGTTTCGGAAGTAGCGGCGCTGCACGATTCCAAGCAAATAATTTGAAAATGAATCGACTAAGAATCCGTTCTAGTCGACTCAAGAAAGGTGAAGACAATCACTTACCCGGAGATGACCGGGATGGCGACCCTGATCTTGGGCAAGGCCTTTGGTGGCTTAGTCGGGATGGCTCTAGGCTGCTTGGGCGCTTTCTCAGATGGGGGCGGCGACGCGGTCCGAGGGCGCTTGGATGACTGGCCCGCCGGAGCACTCGACTGACCACGCTCCACGGCGGGATCTTGAGCGTTCTTGGAGCGCCTCTCGCGTCGAGGAGGGTCGTCCTCCACCTCTTCATCTTCGTCACTCGAGTCATCGCCGACCTCCCCCTCTACGTCATCGTCAGACTCCCACTCCTCGACTTCGCCCTCGGGTTCAACTTCATTCTCGCTCCCTTCGCCTCCACTCCCTCCTCCTTCAGATACGTGCTCCTGGTTCCCATTCGGCATCGAGTACATCTCGTTGATCTCCTGCGAAACAACAGACAGAACGAGGATCAGTCGACTTTTCGCGAGCCAGTTACTAGACGGAGTGAAAATTTCAGTCGGAAGAAGCAAAATGTACCTTGTCTGTCTGCATCATCCCGTCGAGCGGAGCAATCCTCCTGGAGCCCCTGGGGTTGTCCTTATTTCCGGTTATGCTGGTCAGCCAGCTCTCCAGCACAGAAGCCTCGACCCCCTCCGGGTGGATCCGCGTGGAGTCGTCGGGCCCGGAATACAACCACATCGGGTGATCCCGAGCCTGGAGAGGTTGGATTCGTCGCTGGAGAAAGACTTCGAGCAAGTCCATGCCGGTCACGCCTTCACGAACCAACTCAACCACTCGACTGACTAGTACCTTCACCTGAGCCTTCTCCTCCGGAACCACTTTCAAAGAAGCGGGTTTCTGCACTCGGTCCAAGGTGAAAGGAGGTAGGCCGGTCGAGTGTCCAGGAGTCGGCTGGTCCTTGCAGTAGAACCAAGTCGACTGCCATCCGCGCACAGAGTCGGGAAGTGTCATGGGAGGAAAACAACTCTTACCCCTCGTCTGGATCCCGAGGCCCCCGCACATCTGGATCACCTGCGTCCTCTCCCCGTCCGGGTTAAGCTTTTTAACCGACTGGGATCGGCAGGTGAAGATATGCTTGAAGAGGCCCCAGTGGGGTCGACAACCTAAGAAACACTCACACAGGGACACAAAAGCCGCGAGATAGACTACGGAATTGGGCGTAAAATGGTGGAGCTGCGCTCCGAAGAAGTTCAGGAAAGCCCTAAAGAAAGGACTCGGGGGCAGAGAAAACCCCCGGTCGACATGGGTGGCTATCAGGACGCGCTCACCGTCGCGAGGTCTTGGCTCCGACTCCTTCCCAGGAAGGCGAGCGGCCTTGTGGGGAATGAGTCCTCCCTCCACCATGTCGTCGATATCTGCCTGAGTAAGGATGGAGGGCATCCAATCCCCTTGCAGCCAGCCGGACGGCAGAGCGGCCCGCGAGGACGACCCGCCTCGCCCAGATTTCCTCCCTTTGCCCTTCGCCGCGGCCTTCTTCGCCCATTCCGCCGCCGCCGTCTTGTCCGTCCTCATCGTCTCGAACGAAGTCTTGGCCGAGCGGCGGTGTCGAGGTTGCGGCGGAGAGCGAGGCGGAGGCTTACGGAGGAAGGAGGAAGAAGAACGAGGGCGCACAGTAAAAGGTCAGAGTCATTGCTTTATATAAGGCCACACCCGAGTGGCTGATCAGTGGGCCTGCCCCTCCCAGTCAGATCCCGCGACGGGCGCGCGCGCAGTACGTGGCGAAAAAGGTGGCGCAGAGATCGAGGCGCCCTTGCCTTATCCAGCCGATTCGCGCGGTTTCCTCCGTCCGGTGCGCTTCTCAATTTTCAAATCCCGCAAAATCCGCGATCGACAGGACGGGTTGTCAGACAAAAGATCCATTTCCTTAAGTCTCCCACGGGACTCGCCGCGTAAACACACTCGACGGTAATCCGAAACCACTCGACGAGCATCTGAATGGATCAAGGCAAACTGAAGAATGAGGCACCACCGTGACTTCCATTTATCCGAAGACAGATGCAACTGAAGCATGGAGGTTGAGTCAGAAGCGCAGGCTCGACCCCATTCTCACTTAACCCCTGACCCATTCGGGGGCTAATGACGAGGATACGTACCTAGGGTAGGGTAACTTATCGTACCCGAGGTACCCAATCAAGGACACGACTCCTACAATAAAAGACATTCTGAGAAGTATCGACAGGTCAGTCGACCTGGTCAGCCCAGTCGACGGACACAAGCGTACTCGACCAGAAGCGCAAGCAGTCGACCATGAAGACACCACTCGACCGTAAGAAGATCTAAAGACGCTGCCTACAAACGGTCACCTCATAAGTAGCTTTTATGGCCTTCATGGTCCTTTATTACAGGCGTTACCAGTAACCCCCTCTCTTTATGTACATTAAACCCCTTGTAACGTGGGCTGGCTGGGGTCCTGGCGAACTCTATATAAGCCACCCCCCTCCACTAGGACAGGGGTTCGCATCTTTGTAACACTCACGCATATAAGCCAGTCGACCGCCTCCGGGCTCCGAGACGTAGGGCTGTTACTTCCTCCGAGAAGGGCCTGAACTCGTTAACTCCTTGCGTGCACAACTACTCCAGAGCTAGGATCTTGCCTCTCCATTCCTACCCTCCCCCCCATTCTACTGTCAGACTTAGAACCACGACAGTCGACTGGGCCAGACGAGCGCTACCTCAATGGTGGCATGTGCTTCTCCACCAGGGCCGCCTACACGCTCATGGGCGACGCCACTGTCAATGATGTGCATGCCATTCCAATATGGTCTTCATGCGTTCCCAACCGGGTGAAGATCTTTGCATGGCTGCTGTTCCGAGATCGACTCAACTCCAAAAGCAACCTACTCCGCAAGCACATGGTCGCTGACTCTCTATGCCCGCGTTGCAGGTTCGATGGTGAAACACGCTCGCACATATTCATCGACTGCCCACTCGCACAGCGGATATGGCAACGGATTTGGCATTTACCCCTCGGCCACCATCGACGATCTTTGGGACTGCCGTCTCCCCTCTCAGCTGGATGCAGCAATCTGGCACTCCATCCTCCTCATTATTCTATGGAAGATCTGGGACTCGAGAAATGCTATGACCTTCAGGCAGCAAAACCACCACATTACCCTCACCCTTAGAAAAATCATTGATGATCTCATGCTCTGGACACACAGGATGAAGAAAACAGAGCAAAAGCAGGCCGCCTCCTCATGGCGTTCCTACCTCTTATCACGTTATGTAATTTCACCTTGTAATCAGTCGAATGATAGGTTACAAACATTGAGAAATATATTCAGGTGGGGAGCTCCCCCCGGTGATTTTTCAAAAAATAAAAAACCATCAACGAACCAAACAATCTCGGTCTTGATCCAGCAAGACACATGCAGGAGTCCTGGTGGTGGTTTACATGCGTAGTACTGCTGCTACCTGTGTACCTCACCGTCTTGTCAATGTCTTTGCACGGCTCCAGCTCCAGGGTTTAGCCGAGGAGGCCGGATCCCTGCCTCCTGTCACTGCCTGCGCACAATGTCTGAAGCATTTCTGCTCCTGCTACCATTAGTTCCAGCAGGATAGGATGGGATTCAGTTGCTGCTGCTGTTGTGGTATGCAAATGCAATAGGCGCACGCAACGTAACAGCTTTCTACTGGCTGGCCCTCTCGAAATTAAGCGCTGCCGGCCAAGCGGCAGCTGGTTGGTTGGATTTTATGGCAACTCTAACGCACAACGTCAGACGGACGGCGTTCGCTCGGATTTGTGAATATACCGGCCGTGCACAGGAAGCCATTTCTACTAAAAGGAAGCATAGTACTTCCTCTGTCCTAAAATATAAGAACGTTTTTAACACTACACTAATGCTAAAAACATTCTTATATTATGGAACGGAGGGAGTAGTAAATAGTTCAAATCAAACATATCAAATAGTTCTACATCTGAAATAGTCTTACAACCCAATCAAATAAAAACAATATCAAATAATCTTACAACCCAATTAAAATTTGCTTGCATGAAAAGAATTTGAAACGATAGATCTATTGGTTGCCATTGTGAGTCCATATGTGCTCAATTAAGTCATCCTGGAGTTGCACATGAGTATGCCAATCATGCATTTCACGATGAAATTAGACAAAATGTTGAAAGGTTGCAGGAGGTGGCTGCCGAGGCTCAACATTTTCACCCTGGAAATCAAACCCTTGGTCGTAGATGCTATCACCACGCTCATCCTTCACAATCATGTTGCGCATGATCATACAAGCAGTCGTCATCTTGCAAAGCTTTTGAGTGCTTCATGTCAATGCAGGGTTTCGAACGATACCCCATCGAGACTGGAGCACATTGAAAGCACGATCCACATCCTTCTTAGCACTCTCTTGCATTTGGGCAAACCTCTGTCTCTTCTCTCCTTGTGGACTGGGCATGGTCGTCACAACAACTGACCACTGAGGATAGATACCATGGCCGGGGATTGATCCCGTGAACCGAAGCCGCTTCCTACTAATGTGGTCATGGACGACCAATGCAGCCACCACAAGCTCTTCATCATCCGAGAATGAATCATCCGATGAACAGATGAAGTTGTGAAAGAAATACTCATCCCCGCTATTCTTGGTACCTTGTGAGCAAAGCGTCGAGACGGTCATGGCGGAGACGCGGCCGAAAAGACCACGCCGAGCTCCCCTCGCAGGCAGCAAAGCAAGGTTGATTTTGGTGGGTGGGCGCCCTGCAGCAATGCAGCGCCTGCCAAAAGTTGTTGCAGTCGACGGGCGGCGCTGGCGGCCGTAGTTTCTCTCCCACCGGCAACAAGGAACCACGAATGCAAGCGAAAAGCACTTTCGAAACGCGGGCGTGGGCCGGCTATGGCATGACGTGGTCGTGGTTTGGATGGCCTTGATGGAAGGCGACACAGTCGAGAATGGGGGTGGAGGCGGCGATGGCGGTGGCAGTGGTGGAGCGAGGGGCGGGGGAAGAGGAAAAATGGTTGTGTCCCCGACGGGCGGCCAGGGAGGACTAGGGCACACGAGCCGCCCGTCCGTGCACGTCCATTTGGAAGCAAACGCGGCCCAAGGTTGGGCCGGGAATGGGTCCAAAGCGGACCAAAAACGAACATTGGTTCGTTTACTCCCACGTGTTGGGCCGCGTTTTATGTCCGTTTACCACCAGGTGGACGCGGGCGAACCATTTGGGGTCGTCCGTTGGAGTTGCCCTTAAAGCATCTAGGGGCACCCCAAACCCGCCTCAAACGTCTGGACGGGACGTCCGGTCACCAAACGCTCATGAAATTTCGACCCAGTCGGGCGCCTCAAACGGGCCTCAAACGCCCAGATTGACCGACACCCCTCATATCCCCCCCCCCCAAATATGGAGCAAATATGGGGGCGCCGGGCACGTCCGTCACGTCGGGCTGACGCTGGGGTCCCACACAAAGACAGTCAGAAACTCGGCAGTCCGAAACTCGTCTCCTCCATCAGATCGATTTCGCCGCGTGGTGCCTAGCCAGGCTATTTAAGCCAACCGTCGCCACTGAAACTCTACCCCTCCACATTTTCCTCCGTCCGTCCGCCGCCGCCACTTTCTACTTCCCATCACCACCACTAGTAGCCATGCCCCCACACCGCCGGATAAGGGCCCACCCATTTCTAACGCCGGAGCGCCGGCTGCAGCTCCTTGAGCAGATCTAGGCAAGACGTGAAGCCCGGATCGCCGCGGGGCTACCTCCGAATAGTGTGGATCCGGAGGAGGAGGAGGAGGATGTGGGGGACGCCGGGTACACGGATATGCACGCGGAGGAACAACCATCCTCGATTTCCTTCGCTCGGAGTTGGATGAGGTCGAGCAGTAGGAGGAGGCGGAGCCCTCCTACGCTCCCGTCCACCCGGCGCCCGACACCGACGTCGTGGACATCTCCGACGACGAAGATTGGCTAAGGTGGTACGTAGTATGTAGTACGTAGTATTTTATTTGCATAATTTGTATGAATCTAGGGGTTGAAATATAAGAGACTCGAATGCAGAGTCCTTAATTTCAGGCGTGACCAATCACTGACCGCGAACGCGTCCACGGATGTTTGAAGGACCAGATTTGTCAAATCCGGTTGTAGATGCTTTTACTGTACTTCTCACCCATCCTGCTTCCTCTCAGTTTGCCTTATGAGAAAGGAAGTATTCTTACCAAAAAATTTGCCTTAGCAATGCATCCTTTTATAAACATTTTAGGAGTCCACGACTGTGTCAAAAAGCGTCTTAACTTTTCTGTGAAGTGGTCAGATAAGGACATCTTCAATGGCAATTCGCAAAAAACCTCCAGCATCCGTCCGCAGACATGGATGCAGGAGGCAGTCATTCAACGCTAGCCGCATACATCCGGCCAACAATTCGAACTAACCTCACGGAATTCAACTAAATCGGATGATTTTCATTCAAGTTCGGATATAATTTACATAAAAGGCCGATATTTCGAATGTTTAACTAAAAAACAAAAAAATCTAAACCATATACCGGATGACCACCTGATACGCGTGGCCGCCCTGCCCTGCCGCACTGCCTTCTCCATCGGTGCCTTCATCATCGTCATGGTCCCTCCATCGGCAGTACGGCGCCGAAGGGCCACGACAGCCTAGTCTAGCGGCTGCCTGCCGCTCGCGGAGGAGCCGCTCTGCCTCCTGCTGCGCCGTGTGGAGTGCCGCCGCAGCCATCACCGACATGGCCTTTGTATCCCTGGCGGCAGCCTTGCCGCAGCCGGCGTTGGCGGAGCAGTCACTAAGCGACCACTCCTCGACGATCTTGGCGAGCTCGTCGTCAAGGCAGGGGCGACGCCTAGCTGCCGTCTCCACGGTGGTTACGGAGCAATCGAGCACCCACGCGGTGGCGAGGTTTGGGTCATTGCAGTCCCAGTCCGGCGCCACATCACTCTTGGCGAAGGCGAAGCGGCGACTGGCATTGCGCGGTCGTACCACTCCTGCTGCCGAGCCGCGCGCTCCGCCTCATACATGACGACCCTCGAGCCTGAGGGGCCGCCGAGGTAGTGTAGGAGGCAGCCTCGCGCCTTCTTGATCGCGGGTGGCAGCTCCTACTTGACGGCGAGGCGGTGGCGGTGGCGGCGCGGCGGTGATGATGGTGCGTCGATGCGGCCATATTGGCTGCGTGCTGGGGACGTGATAACCCACAAGTATAGGGGATCTATCGTAGTCCTTTCGATAAGTAAGAGTGTCGAACCCAACGAGGAGCAGAAGGAAATGACAAGCAGTTTTCAGTAAGGTATTCTCTACAAGCACTGAAATTATCGGTAACAGATAGTTTTATGATAAGGTAATTCGTAACGGGTAACAAGTAACAAAAGTAAACAAGGTGCAGCAAGGTGGCCCAATCCTTTTCGTAGCAAAGGACAAGCCTGAACAAACTCTTATATAAAGGACAGCGCTCCCGAGGACACATGGGAATTATCGTCAAGCTAGTTTTCATCATGCTCATATGATTCGCGTTCGTTACTTTAATAATTTGATATGTGGGTGGACCGGTGCTTGGGTATTTTCCTTCCTTGGACAAGCATCCCAGTTATGATTAACCCCACCTCGCAAGCATCCGCAACTACGAAAGAAGAATTAAGGTAAACCTAACCATAGCATGAAACATATGGATCCAAATCAGCCCCTTACGAAGCAACACATAAACTAGGGTTTAAGATTCTGTCACTCTAGCAACCCATCATCTACTTATTACTTCCCAATGCCTTCCCCTAGGCCCAAACAATGGTGAAGTGTCATGTAGTCGACGTTCACATGACACCACTAGAGGAAAGACAACATACATCTCATCAAAATACCGAACGAATACCAAATTCACATGACTACTTATAACAAGACTTCTCCCATGTCCTCAGGAACAAACGTAACTACTCACAAATCATATTCATGTTCATAATCAGAGGGGTATTAATGTGCATAAAGGATCTGAACATATGATCTTCCATCGAATAAACCAACTAGCATCAACTACATGAAGTAATCAACACTACTAGCAACCCACAGGTACCAATATGAGGTTTTGAGACAAAGATCGGATATAAGAGATGAACTAGGGTTTGAGAGGAGATGGTGCTGGTGAAGATGTTGATGGAGATTGACCCCCTCCCGATGAGAGGATCGATGGTGATGACGATGGTGACGGTTTCCCCCTCCCGGGGGGATGTTTCCCCGGCAGAACAGCTCCGCCGGAGCCCTAGATTGGTTCCGCCTCGAGACGGCGTCACTTCGTCCCGAAAGCTTTCTTCTTAATTTTTTCCAGGGAAAAAGACACCTTATACAAGAAGATGGGCATCGGAGGGCTTCCAGGTGGCCCACGAGGCAGGGGGCGCACCTAGGGGTTTAGGGTGCGCCCTCCACCCTCGTGGACAGTGGGTGACCCCCCTCTGGTGTTTTCTTCTCCCAATATTTTTAATATATTCCAAAACTGACTTTCGTGAAGTTTTAGGACTTTTGAAGTTGTGCAGAATAGGTCTCTAATATTTGCTCCTTTTCCAGCCCAGAATTCCAGCTGCCGGCATTCTCCCTCTTCATGTAAACCTTGTAAAATAAGAGAGAAAAGGCATAAGTATTGTGACATAATGTGTAATAACAGCCCATGATGCAATAAATGTTGATATAAAAGCATGATACAAAATGGACGTATCAGGACGCATGCTCCTCCTTTACCGGCGTTCGATCTAGACGTTGTGGTGGTGTGGGGGCGAGGCCGGCTCCTCCTTGGGGGCGAGGCCGTCTCCTTCACCGGCAGGAGCGTTGACGCCGGTTCGGTTTGACGCGGTGGCGCGGCAGGAAGGTCGGCCCCTCATTCACGCGCGCTGGCGATGGTGGCGACGACCCCATGTAACGGAGCGACCGCTCCGTCATTATCTCGATCTGACGGACTCGGGGCGACTACGGCTAGGGATGCAAGCGGGCATCCCGCATAGTCCTGCATAAATAGAGGATTAGTTCAAATTGAACTAAATTCGTGTGGGGCAATTATAACTAACCCAAACCAATTTTGCCTACGAAGCGGGGCGGATCGGGCCCCGCTCTGCACCCCTATCTATGGCTGTTGTGGCGATGCCTGGTCCTCCTCATTACCGGAGGAGATGACGATTTCCTCCTTGCCGGAGGAGCCGGCCGTCGTGGACGCTGACGGGCTCGGAGACCGTCTGCATTGGTGCCAAGAACCGCTGGAGGAGGAGCTTCCGCCTACTTCGCCTGCCGGCGCGGAGGACCACGACTTCGGCATCGCCGGAGCTTGGGTCGAAGGGGGGGGGGGAGGGGCTCGGGCATGAAGACGGGGGATGGGAGGGGGCCGGTGCTCGGCGAGGGGGTGGTGCATCACTGTGCATCGCAGGCGCACGGTTTAAATAGCCGCGGCGAGGCCCCGGTGAAGGGGCGGTCCGCTTCACTAGGGTGCAACGGCCGCAGTCGGTTTTTTGGGAACCTGCATTCTGATTGAAGCGGTTGCTGCCGAGAGGTCGCGTCGGTCAGCGCCGCCCTTCCTCCCTCCGGTCACATCACGGCATCAATGCCAGCCTTCACGTGCTCTGAGCCGACATGAATGTGACGCGTTAAGCAGCGCCTGCGTCGGAAGGAAAGCGCGGGAGGGACGACCTGCATCGAAAGGAAAGCGCGGGAGGAACGGGTGACGGGTTTTTGATGGGCCAGATCGGTCAGAAGCGGGCTTGGGATCGGTCCAGACTCCCACAAACCTCCTCCATTTTTGTCTTGGGTTTACGGGAGAAATCGCGTCCGGACCGCTCCGTAAATCGATACATAATCGTGTTGGATGGCTTTCATGGTCCGGGCGATACGGTCCGGATGGTTGCGGGAGGTATCATGTCCGTATTGAAGATGCCCTGATGGAGCAAACTGCTTCTGTCCATCCTGATCATGAGCGAGAAAACTGCCTCTGTCAAAGCAGGTACATGGTTAAGCGATGCTTTTCACGAGCGAGAAAGGAAAAGAAAAGGATGAAAGAGGAGAGCAAAACAGGAGGGGAGTACGTTGCGTGCACGTGCATCGGCCGGTTCGATGCATGGGTGATACAGGTATGGACCAGCGGCGGTACGAGTGAATAGCCCAGCGACCGCGCCAACACGTCCTGGCCAGGCGCAGTCTTGAACAGTTGCATCTCAAGAGCAATTGAATTCCTGCTGCCACGCCACGAAAAAAGGCGGCAGTGCCACTGATTTGACGCTGCAACGACAGCATTTGTTGTCATCTCGAGGAATCTTTGGAAAGTGGCGACTTCTCATTCGAGAGGACTACCATACCATCTATGATTAGAAAACGAAAATGAAAGGCCCAGCAAAATTCCAACGAATTTCTGTTGGCCGCTGTTCTTTTCCTTGTGTGTGCCGCATCATTTTTTTAATTGACATGATCGTATCTGATTTGGCACAAAAAAGACCAAAAACTCAGGTAGTGTGTCGCTGCCTCCCGCTCCGAAGAGCAAGAACCTTTGAAGCTGGGACAGAAGCAAGCCCCTTAAGAAAAATAGCCAAGCAACGCAACATGGATGAACCATTCTGTTGGATCACGCTTTGTGTCTCAACTTTGTACTCCCTTCGTCTCAAAATTCTTGTCTTAGATTTGTCTAGATACGGATGTATCTAATACTAAAATATGACTTGATACATCCGTATTTAGACAAATCTAAGACAAGAATTTTATGACGAAGGGAGTACTAATTTTAGATGTGTTCATTCACATATCGCACGACACGACACACCACAGAGAAAAATGCTATTTGCATGGCCCCGTCGAATAAACTCGCGCCCAGTACGTACAGCCACAACGCGTCGTCACCATCAACAAACCTTCGTCGTCCTCTACCGCGAAGGCAATCAATCCGGCCATGTTCCCTCCCTCACGCCACATTGAATTCAAGCTTTTGAAACCGGGGCGTAGCCAAGACTGGGTGGTCCAAAAGGCTAACTACGTACTCCCTCCGTTCCAAAATAGATGACCCAACTCTGTACTAACTTTGGTATAAAGTTGGATCATCTATTTTGGAACAGAGGGAGTAACACAGTTATCACAAGGACGAACGAACCGTTGGCGGTTACACTAGGCTCAAGTGCTTAAAACGTTCCACGCAGGCCAGATCACACGGAACGAACGCAGAGCAGCAATCTACGGCGACCAGGGCTCGATTTTCAGATGCGGGGACTCGCGGAATCGTGAATAGCAACGATGTTCACACAGGTTTGTTCTTAGGTGGTTTACATAAAAGCACGACGACGAACCTTACTTGCGACGGTGAAAGTCTCCGGTCGACCAACATCCAGATCACCTGCTGCGGGAATGGTAATGCAGAAAGGCCATCCACTACCAATTTGCTGGCCTTTCCATGCGCATAACACAGCTTCAGTTCAGCAAGCATCATAACTAGTGAAGCCACTCTCTCATGGGTACTAATTATCCCAGGCTCCTGTACAAATAACGCGTGCGTCCCTTCAGCCATCACATCTCCAATGCCTGCCAAGGGTTGTAGATTGTCAATGAAAAACTGAATCTGGACAAACAGATGTGATTGACCCATAGCAAAGAAACAGATGGTGATACTAATAACTGAACGTAAAAACAGGACAAACATGGGTAGTAGCTATCCAGCTATACTAGCAGATATATCAGTAGATCATCATCACTAGTGCTAGTTTCATTATCAGCTGTCAACTTAGATGTGGATAAAACGGATAGGCGGTAGAGGTTATTACCGGGGAAGCCTGCATCCACCTTCCCCCCACCCAATCGCAGTGACGCCTCAGCTGTTCGAGCTCAAACTCATCTTGCTCCTTGTACGCCTTGAAGTAAACCTTGTACTTCTGGTCGCTGAGGACCTCGGATATCACGCCGACCCACCACCCATCGTTGGTGTACGCGTCGATCTCGTCAAGGACCTTGAAACAATTGGTGACAGGAATAGCTGGAGGAGAGGGCCTGATGTGCTCCTCCCCTATGGTTTCTTTCAGAGGCGTGGTCTCGTCGTCGTCCTTCAGCGCGTCGTACTCCACAAGGAACTTGTGTCCCACGGATTTGATGACCGTGCCCTGGAACCATGCTCCGTGGAAACCTTCCTCGTCGCTGCTCACTTCAACCCTGTCACCTCCTGTGAATTTTGTTCCTGACAGATTCTGAAAGATGGCACTACATTTGTTAAAAATGTTGGCAGTTTAAATTAATTTAAACAAAAAGAACAGAGGAATAAGTAATCATCATCATCGATGCGAGTTTGCATCTCATCTTACAATTTCAGAATTCAACAGAAAACACAGATTTTCTAATTCCGCCAAACTTGAGAGGACCTGCCGACGGATTCTTTTGATTAATTTGGTTTACTGGATGAGAGCATCGATAATACCAGGATAGAGAACTAGAGTCCAGCTGTTCCTTGAATTTTCTTCTGATCAAGTTATAAACTCAAATAGTTTGATTGTGCAAGTAATTGTCTAACTGATGTAATTGCCATGGATGTAGCTCATAACACATTTGATTTTTTTGGTGATTGGTACTAGTACATCCACTGATAAGACATTAGGCAACAAACACAGACAGTATAAGGTGCTACATTTGGTCATCTTTAGTTCCAGGTACAGAGACAATACAATGCTTCTTTAGCAGTGTCAAGTAACGGAGCTGATTCTTCCTCAAAAACAGAAAAAAAAGGTTTCGTTCTCTCTGATTTACTATATTCCTATCTGTGCCGCGAGAGGGTGGTGAAGTGGTAGGTACTTGAGCTAAAAGAGGCCAGAGATGTATGTTTTATCTCTTTGATCCAGAAAAATAATAAAAAGAGGAGGCAACAGGGTGAGCTGCATATTGCGTCACTGGAACAGATCACGGCAGCAGGATTAATAACTAATAATTTAGCCAGGTTAACAATTCTGAGAAGAAAATATATCTAATATCTCGAGTTTGTTAACAGTGTCACAGTTCCTGCACACAAATTTCATAGTTAAAGCCTTAAAGGGAACTGCACAATTGACCATGCTATAGTTAGAAAATGCCAGAACAGGAGCATCATGAATCATCACAAAATTCTTAAGCACCAATACAGCAAATATTGGTATCAACCACAGCTCATGTGTCAACAAAAGCTGCAAAGTTCTCTGAAAACAGGAATTGAAAACCATAGAAGTAAGGATTAGGAGCTGTGCTGTTGGACAACAGGAATTCTCTCTAGGCACTAGACATGAATGTATGCCATAGTTGCCATGCACATAAAAGGAAAACAATCCAAGAGATATGATCTCATGCTAAAAGTTCTACGGAATAGGGGCATAGGAAAGCGATCCAAGAGATATGGTTGCCTATCCAACACTCCCTGTACAAAAAATCCTATGGATTGAAATCATCCAATCCAAAGAGGCAAATAGGCTTGATTCATAAGTAAAAGTAGGTTCCGCTACAAGGAAAGCAACTTTAAGAATCCTCACCTTTTCACACCATACAAATTGATTATAGCACTAAGAACATAAACACATAAAAGCAGTGCAAGAAGCATCCACACAAAGTGCAAACATTTCAAAGGAATGTAACTCGAAAGATTCTGTACACACCTGTGCAACTTGCTTCCATTGGTTATCAGTCCAGTCATATCGAAGCCTCAGTGCGTTCTGCTGTAACTGAACCTTCTTTCCTGAAGTTGCTAACTTAAATGTATACGTTAACTTGGGATGGATCTCAGTGATCTTCCCTAGCCACCAGCCATCATCCTGGAAGCCTTCAACATCATCATTGACGCAGAAACTAATAACTGATGCACGTGGCGGGCAAGGTCTGATGTGCTTGATATCGATAATCTCATTGAACCGTTCACTACCCTTCCAGAAAGGGTACTCCACCAAGATGTTATTTTTCCAGATAGTCTTTGCAACAATTGCAGGGAACCAAGAGACAACAGAATCAGCTTCCAACCTGGCAACTTCTATTTGTATTCCTTTAGCATACGGCGATCTCTTGGATGTCTCCTGGTAGACAAAGAGTAGTTATTCAGCAGCCAATAATTGAAACAAGGTGATAAAAATACGCAAGTAAAGAAAACCTTGAAAATTAAGCAACACTAATATAAAACTACCATGACCAACACAATTGAGGGCATAACATAGAAGTTGATACCTATAACTCTAGAGCAATCAGAAAAGGAATCCAAATCATCCCATATGCTCTATCCTAGCCAATAATTACATGCATTTAAGACGCACCTAGAAGTAAAAGATAAAATACCAACACATGTATTAATATATAGGAGAAAACAGAAATCCCTCTAAAACAACAAATTTCAGCATAAAGCATTCGGAAGATCGTCAACAATTCAGGAATGTAGTTCCATAACAATCTTGTCATGTCAACTTGCACTGAGGCTCAGGAACTCTAATAAAAGAAACATGTCAGGAGAAGTAACAGCAGCAATATCGACTAGAAACTCATTGCAGATGTACACCAACTAGGCTCACTTTGGGGCTGTTTGGTTGGGCGCTCAGTTTGCCGCGCCTGAACAGAGGCGGGTGTGGCGCGCCACAAAGTGGGGCGGCCAAAACGGACGCCACACCTTAGGCAAAAATTTCTACAGCAAAAGCCTCTTTCAGTTGTGGCAAGCCTAACCTTAGTAGAGAACCAAACATATACCTAGGAAGATGCGGCACGCCACAGTTTGGCGTGGCTAGCTAAGGCTGGCAACCAAACAGCCCCTTTGTTTCGGTATGAATCCATAACACATTCAACAAATCCAACTAGCTTGGTCTGACAACTACAAACAGCCATTTGTTACTAGACAGAACACATGCCCTCCGGCAGCCCAGAGGAATTTATTCAATAAATCTGATGAACTGAAATCTTCCAGACAGTGGGGCACAAGCACTACACCTAGAAAGTGCACTCCATCAAATACTACATTCAGCAACAATCCATCAATACCACACTTAACAAAAGCGCAGAAGCAATGACACTAATCTCGAATTTCCAATGCTAAGATCATCCTGTAAATCATAACCCTAACTAGACTACGAGAGAACAAAATGGGATTCCCCCCAGAAACCCTAACCACGAAATCACATGGAGATGAATGCTCTACCGCATTCAACAACAACGCCTAGGTAACAGCAATCCGACGAACATTGCAAGATGTTCTTCTACTAACCCTAGCTATGGAATAAAGGGGGCGCCCCAGTTTGAATGGGGATGCAACGGCACAAAAAGACGATCTTTTTGCAAGATAGGCTGGGACTCGTACCATGTCCTCGGGGGAGCGCCACTCGCCGGCGACCCACTCGAGGTGGGGCCGGACATCGGCCGCGTCGAACTCCGCCTCCTCCCTCGTAGCCGGGAAGCGAACCGCGACCTTCCCGTCCGCCCGGCCCCCGCCGACGAGGGCGACGCCGAGCCACCACGCGCCGTCTCGGAGCGCGTCCACGGCCGCGTGCTCGGCGTGTGGCGCCGGCGACGGTGGCGGCGGGCGCGGGCGGACCTGCGACGCGGGCACGGCCTCCGGGAGCGCGCGGCCGGAGGCCCCCGAGACGGCGAGGGCGTCGTACTCGACCGCGTAGCTGCGGAGGTCGGGGTCGAAGCGCGCGACGACGGCGGGGAGGTGAGCCCCGCGGTAGGCTCCCTCGTCCGGGAGCACCTCCACCGCCTCGCCCACGGGGAAGACCTCCGTGGGCTCCGCCGGATCCGAAGCCCGCGACGGCGCCGGCGCCGGCTGGCGGCGGAGTCGCGGCGACCGCATTGGGGTTTCGGTGGTGGCGGCGGAGTCGCTGGGTGGGTAGTGGGGACTGGGCAGTGGGGAGAGCAGAGCACAGTAGGCGGCGGGCAGAACAGAACGAGGAAATGCTGTGGGTATTTGATTGATTGATTATTGAAGCTCCTGAACCGAAGAGAAGAGAGTTGGCGTCCGTCCGATCGTGATGGACGGTCAAGATGAGGAGCATACATTTCCGGTACTTTGACCATTTTCCCTCGTTTTTGTTGTAAGAAATAATTGAGAACTTGACTCAAGTTTATATGCACTTTGATCATTTGCCCCTCTTCACAGAATGGGCCCACAAAAAATGTTCAGAAAACCTATAAATCTGACCTAGCTCGCACCTAGCTCGAACACAGGGGGTGAGTTGATCAAGCTCCAACGCGAAAAGACAAAAGATGTATATCGTCACTACTCTGAGTGTTAAGAAAAGCGTGCTATAAGAGGTAAGGAATATATCCTAAAACCTCATCCCAAGTTCCCCAAGAGTGACACCCAAAAAGCTTAGGAAAAACATCTTACTCTACACTCTCGCAAAAAAAAAAACATCTTACTCTACAGCTTTTTTAGTGTGGCCTCGACGCCTGTTCGGAGGTTTTGGGCCGAACTTCTCGGATGCCCGGAATTTGGCTTAGTCTTCGATTGAAATTAGTAGCTTCGGTTTCAGCCGAATACTTTGTCTGAAGGTTGACCCAAGTTCCTCTGGACTTTGGGAGCACCCGAAATCTGACCTGGCTTTGGTTTCAGCTATAGCCTAAGATTTCGTACTAAATCTCCAAGTTGTAGGGAAATATCCTAACATGCAAATTTTGAGTAGGCTATAGCCTGTCGTTTCTTTCCCAAGGGGTATCTTCTTCCCCAATTGAGTTGAGCTTGTTTCTCTTGCCCACTCCATTATTCCAAAGCTCTAAAAGCTCCTCATCCTTTGCTCAAATCCATCCAAGCCTTTGAGTGAAAAGATAGATATCCCACGATCTACACTTCAACCAAAGAAAATTAGCCCCCATCCCCCTTTAGTTCATCGTTGATTTATTACTCTTTGAGTTGTGGGGACCCTTAGACGATTAGAGTCCATTCGAAAGCTTTCAAAAGTGCAGTGTTTCCTAGTAAGGTGTGTGAAGGTTTGGTGGTCGCCACACGACATCCATCAGTGAAATTGACATCCTTCCCAAGGAGAATAGGGTGAGCCATGATAGTGTTTGAGAGACTTTGGCTTTCGCACCTATACAACAGAGGTTAACACTTCCTCAAGAGTGTGCACTTCGGGGATACACCATTATCTCCAAGTTATGGTTATTTTGCTCCACTCATTTCACTTTGTGCTTGCTAGCTAGTTTATTGCTCTTCCTTAACTTCTGTAGGTAGCTTGCCTTGTCATATAGATTGTTCTCACCTAGTTGCATATTTAGAGAAGCATTAACCATAAAATTAATAATAAAAAGTTAAGAATTTATCATATAGGGGCAAGGCTCTTTTTAAGATATTTATCGCCTTAAGAGGAAGATGGTCGATGGCGGGGAGCAAATGAACGCTCCACCCCAAACTAGTTCCACTGCCCCTTTGACGACTGCAGACCTTGATTACCTTTGATCCGGTTTCAGATGTAGATAGTACTCACATCTTTCCTTAGGGTGACCCTCGGTATCGATCCCAGTGGCGGAGCTATGTAGGCTCCTGGGGTGGCTGTGCCCCCCCCCAAACATTGATGCAACTTGTGAAGAAAAAAAATATTGTGAGGGCTTAGATGAGAGATTTTTTAGCTTTTGCCCCCCCCCCAACACTCATATTTTACCATTTGCCCCCCCAGTTGATTCTTGCTAGCTCCACCACTGATCGATCCCACAATAAGTTCTATTTTTAGGCAAGGATTCAAGCAAGATATCGTTCTCGTAAGAGGTTTCAGTTTCCCAGACTGAACAAATAGGAGTTGTGATTGAGAGAGAGAGATCAAATAGATGGAAACAAGAATTGGCATGAGGACTTTACTTACAACCTTATACT
Organism: Aegilops umbellulata; assembly: GCA_032464435.1. NCBI lineage: Eukaryota > Viridiplantae > Streptophyta > Magnoliopsida > Poales > Poaceae > Aegilops > Aegilops umbellulata. The sequence continues at coordinate 70,590,459 of CP136054.1, forward strand.
TGCACTTATGATCTTATCTTAATTTCTAACATGGTCCTCGTAAACACCGTTATGATGTGGTCTCAATGATTAGATATGGGGAATGCATCCAAATAACATCACAATCGACCAACAACATGCATCGTGAGTCTATTGTCCAACCAAGGCCCGCGGGGTTACCTCGATTATTAAGGATTTCTCCAGACCAACACATTGGGCGTTTAATGATTGCACTTCATGATCCCAAAGGATTTGCTTTCGGCTACCGTACCAATCCTTACCATCACCGGCGTTAAGTGTAGCCTTCCACGTGTCCCTACACTTTACCTCCTCCTGGATTGATCTAAGGGATTCTGGGTACCTGCAGAGTCTTAGAACGAGAAGAAGACAAGAGACAAATACGTTGCAGATAACACATACGAATAACATTCAAGTTAAGCAAAGCCATACCAACAATTTGTGCACCAAGTGCATAGGGCTGCAAGGCTATGCCTCAACCCATTGCCTAAGGGTTACTCACACATCGCAATCAGATCACATACGGAAAATATTTGTGGATGCCATTGATAAAAAGATAAATGATTGTATAAAGTCTTACAATGTCACCATATGCGATGTATCGATTACAAATATGCTAACTATGGGAGATGGCTATGGAGATGGACACGACGGCGGCTAGGGTTTTTGGGAATGGGTGATGATGATCCCGGTTCTTTATTGCGAATGGCATGCCTTGTGTTGTGAATGGGGTCTCGCCCCTTTTTATGAAGTCTGTCGGGGATGATGTCACAGTGTCTGTGGCGAGTGGTACGAGCGCGCCCGCTCGTACTAGATATCGTCTTTGGCTCTGGATAGCCTGTGACGCTTCCCTTTGATATGACCTGATCTCCTCTCTTCATATTTCATGTAGCACTCCATTTCCCTCCCTTTTGTGGTCCAAAACCTACGGGCACTAATCATACAAAGGGATTTACAATCTTTGCATCTTTAAATATCCAAGAATATCCGCCTTAAAAATGGTGGAGTGAGTGTAAAAAATACACTAATCAGACCTCACGACCTCGTTGTAGTCCTACAAAGAAACCATCTCTGAGGAGGTCCTTAAACCGTCAAAGAGGAGCTTGGGGCAAGCTATGAAGTCAATACCTTCGTTGCTCCTAATGCCTCCCTTGAGGTTGAAGGGACCACAATGTGATGTCCGGATAATTAAGCTACAGTAAAACTTCTCTAATGATGCCACGTCATTCCGTTTACTGTTGGTATTCGCGTGTTAGATCAAAACACTCTAAATTCAAATTTAAATTTAGCAAACAGTCAAAGTTTTCAAAACATTTAAACAAAAATGTTCGGTGTGTGTCAAATATTGCTATGGTAATTTTAGTGACGAAAACATAATTTTACAAAGTGCCTAAGTGCTTTAAACTAAATAAATAGAATAGAAAATAAATAAAAGAAAGAAAATACAAAAACAGGAAACAACCTAACAAAAAAGAAGAAGAAAAGCAATCACCCAACACTGGGCTTCGGCCCAACTGGCCCAACCGGCCAGCCCACCCAATCCCTCTAACCCTAGCCGATCCCCTCGCTCGGTCCCCACCTCTCCCCACTTCCCTCACGACCCCCACTCTCTCTCGTTTCCCTCCCCTCTCTCTCGCTGGATTGGATCGGGGAGGAGCCCGATCTCGCGCCGACGCCGCGCCCCCACCACCGAACATCGTCGCCGGATCACCGCCTCGACCTCGACCGCCCATCGCCGGACCTCGCGTCGCCTCCTCGTCTCCATCCCCGACTCGCGTCCTCAAGCCACGCCGACCCTCGTCTCGGCAACGCTGTGAGCCGCCCCCCCCCCCCAATTTCCCTCCTCCTCTTTCCCTTACGTTCACCGCGCCGCCCGTCATGCCCCTCGCCGCGCGCACGCGCACCACCGCACCAGGCGCCACACGCGCCTCCCCCGCTCTGGTCGCCGAGGCTCGCGCACCCGCTGTGGCCTCGCCCCGCGCCGCCGTCCAACCACCGTGATGAGCCCCTGCCCTTCGCGACCACCGGCCCCGCCTGCTGCCGCCCCGCGCCACTCCCAGCCAAGGCCGTCGCGCGCCCTCCATCGCGCCTCCTCTGCTCGTCGCTCTCACCGGCGCCACTGCTTAGCTCCACTCCCTCCCTGGCCATGGCTCCCCGGAGCCGCCCGCGCCTCCCCCCCCCCTCTCTGACCCGACTGCTTGCAGCGCCGACGCTGCCGCTACATGCCACCGCCCAGCGCCATCACCACCGTGTTCCGGCCGCCCGCTGGTGGCCACGCCAAGCCGCGCCCGGGCACTGAGCGCCCGTACCCCGCGCCCGCTCAGCCCTCTCCTGGGTCGGGCGCCCGCAGCGCCCAGCGCCCCCGCCTGTTCGGGTTGCGCCCGCCCGCACACCCGCAAAGGCCCCTGGGGCCAATGACAGTGGGCCCCTGCCCAGAACGTTTTATTAAAAATAAATAATAATAATAATAATTAAATAATTAATTAAGGAATTAATTAAGTTAATTAATCATAATTAGATTAACCTAATTAACTATTAGTTAATTAATCAATCAATGACAGTGGGGCCCACCCCCTAATTAATACTAATTAGGTTAAATAAATTGTTTAATTAAAATGTGTCACTGACCAGTGGGACCCACTGGTTAGGTTGACCAGTCAACCCTGTTGACTGCTGATGTCAGCATTACATCATGCTGATGTCATAAATCCATTTCGAATTAAATTAAATAATTAATTAAAATCTAGAAATTAGCAAATCTTTAGAAAATCATATTTTTTAATCCGTGGCTCGGATCGAAAAACTTTCTACATGAAAGTTGCTCAGAACGACGAGACGAACCTGAATACGCAGCCCGTTCGTCCGCCACGCACCCCTAACATATATAACTCGCAACTTTCCTCCTCCGGCTCCTTTGCCCGAAAACGCGGAACACTGGGAATACTTTCCCGGATGTTTGCCCCCCTTCACCAGTATCACTTACTACCACGTTAGGTCACCTCTAGCACAACGTATTGCCGCTTCTTGCTTTGTGTTACATTTGATTGCTCTGTTATTTATTATGTTCCCCCTCCGTTACTTCTTTCCGGTAGACCCTGAGACCGATGCCGGTACCCCTGTGATCGACTACATCGACGACCCCTCTCTCTTGCCAGAGCAACCAGGAAAGCCCCCCCTGATCACAATATATCGCCTACTCTCCTCTATACTGCTTGCATTAGAGTAGTGTAGCATGTTACTGCTTTCGTTATTCCTAACCTGATGCATAGCCTGTCTTTGATACTGCTGTTGATACCTTTACCTGCAATCCTACTGCTTAATATAGGATGCTAGTGTTCCATCAGTGGCCCTACACTCTTGTCCGTCTGCCATGCTATATTACTGGGTCGTGATCACTTCGGGAAGTGATCGCGGGCATATATTATATACTTTACACTGTTACATTACCTGTGATACTGTTCGGACATGGGGGCTGAAGGGGCAGGTGGCTCCATCCCGGTAGAGGTGGGCCTGGGTTCCCGACGGCCCCCGACTGTTACTTTGTGGTGGAGCGACAAGGCAGGTTCAGACCACCTAGGAGAGAGGTGGGCCTGGCCCTGGTCGGCGTTCGCGGATACTTAACACGCTTAACGAGATCTGGGTATTTGATCTGAGTCTGGCCATTTGGTCTATACGCACTAACCACCTACGCGGGAGTAGTTATGGGTATCCCGATGTCGTGGTATCAGCCGAAGCCTTCGTGACGTCAGCGACTGAGCGCCGCGCCGGGTTGGACCGCGTAACGTGACTTCCTTTGTAATGGAGGTTGCTAGGTCTGCTCTCCGGCCGCGTGCGCAACGTGCAGGTGTGCTCAGGGCGATGGGCCCAGACCCCTGCGCGCTTAGGTTTAGACCGGCGTACTGACCTCTCTGTTGTGCCTAGGTGGGGCTGCGACGTGTTGATCTTCCGAGGCCGGGCATGACCCAGGAAAGTGTGTCCGGCCAAATGGGATCAAGCATGTTGGGCTATGTGGTGCACCCCTGCTGGGAAGTTAATCTATTCGAATAGCCGTGTCCCTCGAAAAAAGGACGACCCGGAGTTGTACCTTGACCTTATGACAACTAGAACCGGATACTTAATAAAACACACCCTTCCAAGTGCCAGATACAACCCGGTGATTGCTCTCCAATAGGGCATCGAGGAGGGGATTGTCGGGTAGGATTATGCTATGCGATGCTACTTGGAGGACTTCAGTCTGCTCTCTTCTATATGTTGTAAGATGGAGGCTGCCAGAAGTGTAGTCTTGGACAGGATTAGATATCCCCCTCTTATTCTGGCATTCTGCAGTTCAGTCCACTGATATGGCCCTTTACACATATACCCATGCATATGTAGTGTAGCTCCTTGCTTGCGAGTACTTTGGATGAGTACTCACGGTTGCCTTGTTTCCCCTTTTTCCCATCTCTCTACCCGATTGCTGCAACCAGACGATGGAGCCCAGGATCCAGACGTCACCATCGACGACGACTCCTTCTACACTGGAGGTGCCTACTATTACGTGTAGCCAGCTGGCGACGACCAGGAGTAGTTAGGAGGATCCCAGGCAGGAGGCCTGCGCCTCTTTCGATTGTATCCCAGTTTGTGCTAGCCTTCTTAAGGCAAACTTGTTAACTTATGTCTGTACTCAGATATTTTTGCTTCTGCTGACTCGTCTATGATCGAGCACTTGTATTCGAGCCCTCAAGGCTCCTGGCTTGTATTATGATGCTTGTATGACTTATTTTTTTATTTGTAGAGTTGTGTTGTGATATCTTCCCGTGAGACCCTGATCTTGATCGTACACATTTGCGTGCATGATTAGTGTACGATTGAATCGGGGGCGTCACAAGTTGGTATCAGAGCCGACTGCCTGTAGGAATCCCCTTTCCACACTCCTTGGCCGAAGTCGAGTCTAGACATTGCAAAACTTTTACTAACATGGCTGTGCGGCCCATGGGCCCACGTTGCCATTGGGTGGTAGCAGGATCTTTTTATTCCTCGACCTTTACTCTCGGACTCTGAACTCTCTTCTATTCGGGTTAAATGATTTTGCTAAAATCTAACTCTAGGTTCTCGTTACCACTTCCTGCCGGAGAGCCCATTTATTACTGATGATCGTCTGCTGCACGTGAAGACCAAGAAGATACTCTTCGCTGTTAACCCTAGAACTTGTGTTCATCGCGTTGCAATTCCCTTTCCACCGTCAACCCTTATGGATAACTACTTGCAGTTGTTATTCTTACATTCATCCCCAGTTGGTCTTGTTATTACAAGATACCCTGAAACACTCGTCGTTGTTTCGATAATCCTTTGAGCTTACTGCCTTGCTGTCCTTGTCACCTGAATACCCCTACGGATAATTCTCGCACTTATCGAGTATCCGCTCATCCTCCAGTTGTTCATGTGTTTCACAATGGTCTTCGAAATACTATTCGATCCTCCAAAAATCCTTAGTAGCTTATTGCTCTGCAATACTTGTCTGCTTGCATGATGGATGCTTTCCATATGTCTGGCAATATTCATTAAGTATCCTTAGGCACCGTCATTTTGACCCTTTTAAATTATCTTTCCGGCTCAGACGTCATTTTAAACATGAGCTGGTTCTCAACCAATCCAATTGCCGTCGATTGTACCCCTAAGGCTATTCAACCTATCGATCCCTAATCAAAACATTGCTTCTGATCCCTTGATTGAAAATCACAATTCCTTTGCATTTGAGCTCTGGATTAGTCAGTGGTTTCTATAATCCGATGCTTGCATTGTTACTTCCTCTGGTTGTGTGCCGATGCTCACATCGGCTCTGTTACGGACCGGCAGATCCTTTAATGGATTTTATCCGACACCGTCCTTCATATTCATTAAACTTATGAGCCTTTCTTCGGATACATAATGCCTTTGGTAAAATGTATCTCCTGCTTTGACAACCATGCTCTACTTTCGAGCTTGTGTTAGTTACTCCTGAAAGTTTGTGGTATATGTTTCCACGATGCCCCGATGGGTTGAACCTATGCCTTCCTTAATATGTGTGAACTCGAAAGCTTTCATGAGTCATACTCTTCTGGTATTTTGCTAGATAAAATTTCAACATTATAACTTCTTCAAAAAACGAGGAGTGAATAAAAGGTTATGCATTGAAGAAGTGGGAGTCGACCTTGAACTTTGTGTTCATGCCCATGGACACGATGTAGATCTTATCATTAAAGCTTCTCTTAAATTAATTATTCCTTTGGTATAAGTTCATCTTATATCTGGGATCTGGCCTTTTGCAATCGTGGTTCCGACCATGTTCTCCTTTAAATACCATTTCGCGTGCAAGTTTAAGCGCTTGTCTTCTGAAGAGAAATACCCCAGTCCAACCTCTATTTGATGCATCATCGAGTATTACCCTGTAACGCCCTCGATGCGGCTATATCTCCCACGTGTCGAAGCACGACTTAGAGGCATAACCGCATTGAAAGCAATGTCGCAAATGAGGTAATCTTCACACAACCCATGTAATACATAAGGGAAAAAGATACATAGTTGGCTTACAATCGCCACTTCACACAATTACATGAATAAAACATTACATCATACGGTTACAATCAGGGCCCGACTACGGAGCCAAAATAAAAGAAGAAACCCCAAAAGCGACAAAGGTCCACGATCGACCCCAACTGGGCTCCACTACTGATCGACTAGAACGAAACAACATAAAGGATAAGATCTTCATCGAGCTCCTCTTTGAGCTCGGGTGCGTCACCTGCACGGTCTCAGCGGCACCTGCAAACTGGTTTTGGAAGTATCTGGTGAGTCACGGGGACTCAGCAATCTCACACCCGCGAGATCAAGACTATTTAAGCTTATAGGTAGGGTAAAAGGTATGAGGTGGAGCTGCAGCAAACGACTAGCATATATGGTGGCTAACATACGCAAAATGAGAGCGAGAAGAGAAGGCAAAGCACGGTCGAACAACTATGATCAATAAGTGATCCTGAACTACTTACGTCAAACATAACTCCAACAACCGTGTTCACTTCCCGGACCCCGCCGAGAAGAGACCATCACGGTTACACACGCGGTTGGTGTATTTTAGTTAAGATCAACTTCGGGTTTTCTACAACCGGACATTAACAAATTCCCATCTGCCACATAACCGCGGGCACGGCTTTCGAAAGTTCAAACCCTGCAGGGGTGTCCCAACTTAGCCCATGATAAGCTCTCGCGATCAACGAAGGATATTCCTTCTCCCCGGGAAGACCCGATCAGTCTCGGAATCCCGGCTACAAGACATTTCGACAGCAATAAAACAAGTCCAACAAAGCCGCCCGATGCGCCGATATCCTGATAGGAGCTGCACATATCTCGTTCTCAGGGCAACACCGGATGAGCAGTCCGTACAGCTAAAACCAAGTCTCAAGTTTCCTTGAGAGGGCGCTGCAAAGGGCTCTAGTTCGGACCAACACTTAGACAAGCATTGGCCCGGGGGGGCTGAATAAAGATGACCCTCAGGCTGATCAGGCCCAAGGGAAAGGGATAGGTGGTAGGCAAATGGTAAAACCAAGGTTGGGCCTGCTGGAAAAGTCTTATTCAAAGCGAACTGTCAAGGGGGTCCCATAAATCACCCGACCGCGTTAGGGACGCAAAATCCGGGAACATAACACCGATATGACGGAAACTAGGGCGGCAAGAGTGGAACAAAACACCAGGCATAAGGCCGAGCCTTCCACCCTTTACCAAGTATATAGATGCATTAATTAAATAAGATACATTGTGATATCCCAACAAGTAAACATGTTCCAACAAGGAACAACATCTCCATGTTCTAACAAGGAACAAACTTCATCTTCACCTGCAACTAACAACGCTATAAGAGGGGCTGAGCAAAGCGGTAACATAGCCAAACAACGGTTTGCTGGCACAAGGTGGGTTAGAGGCTTGGTTTAACAATATGGGAGGCATGATAAGCAAGTGGTAGGTATCGCAGCATAGGCATAGCAAAAGAGCGAGCAACTAGCAAGCAAAGATAGAAGTGATTTCGAGGGTATGGTCATCTTGCCTGAAATCCCGCAAAGAAGAAGAACGAGTCCATGAACAAGACAAACAGAAGGAGTTGAACGAATCCTCACAACTCCGGGACGAAACCGAAGCTAACGAGAGGCAACCCGGAAACAAACAAACAACATAGTAAACAACCAACACATGAACATGGCATGATGCACAACCAAGTATGATGCATGTCCGGTTTAATGAGGCATGGCATGGCAAAATGCAACAAACAATACTACAAGTTAAGTGGAGTTCAATATGCAACGAGTTGCATATTGACGAAACACCACGTGACTTATTAAGTTCTCTCTCGGTTATGTACCCATCAATATTAAATGTTGTTAAACATGGCAAGAGATGAAGCATATGAAAACTAACTATTTAGGCAAGTTTAAATGAGGCCGGAAATAACAAACAACAATTCCGGAAAACCCTCATATGCATATTTCGAATTTGGTACTGTTCTGCCTAAAACATATTTTAATGTTGTTAAACAGGAAAATAAAGTGGACCATGTTAAACTAGGCATTTTTCTACCCCATTTACATATATAATTTGTTAAATTCCGAGTTAGGGTTATTTAGTTATGAATTAAATCATTTTAACATGTCATTTAAGCAAATTAATGCAAACAGCAATTTTAAATATTTTAAACATGGATGAAAGTGGGATACTATTAATCTACACATAATTTTAAGCAAATTTCATGTATAATTCATTTTAATCCGATGCACCAATTGTGAGTTATTAAATGCATGAACAAGGAGGGTTTTTCTGCAAAACAGTAAAACACTGGATAAATCCTAAAATCGCACAGACTGAAAAAAAAACACTACTGGGCTGAAACCAGGGGTGGCTGGGCGCTCACCATGGGCCTTGGCCCGGAACTGTGGATGCGGTTGAGGCGCGCTGGGCCTGGCGCAGATCTGGCCCAAGCGGGCGAGGGCCACGGTCAACGGGGCGACCGGCTGCGCTTGCGGTCGTCGAGGCGATCGAAGCAGAGGGCGGGGTCGTCTCGTTCTAAAGCAGAGGATCGAGCCGTGGGGGTCGAAGGCAGGCAGTGGCGCATCTGCACAGGCAAGGGCGCGGGCGGATGGCGTGGAGGCGAACGGCTCCGGGCGGAGTCTCACCGGAATGAAGCAGGAGCGGTGGCGCTGAGGACTCCGGCGACGCAGGGGCACCGAGGCACTGCGCGACGAGCTGCTCCTGCTTGATGCAGACAGCGGCAGCCAGGGGCGCGAAGGAGGCCGGGAAGACGGGGACCCGCCGGATCTGGCAGAGACGGCGACGAACGGAGCGTGGGCGTGGGGCTCCGATGACGCGGGAAAAGCAAGGGAGGCCGGAGTGGGGCGCGGCGGGGTCTGCCTGCTGGCTTGCTACGGCGAGGCGGGGAGGAGGCCGGGATCCATCGGGAGGCTTCATGGCGCTGGTGTGCTCCTGCTTGAACAGAGAGAGAGACCGAGAGGTGAGAGGCATCCATAGGAGGCAGAGAAAGCGAGAGGAGGGAGATGGCAGGGAGCGGGACGACCTGGTGCGCGAGCAGAGGAGCTCCTGCTCCTGTGGTCGCGGTCCGAGGCGGCTGCACGGCCGAGCGGCAGGGTCAACGAGCGGAGACTCGAGCGGCTGGGCGAGGATTCGAGGAGAGGGTGGAGTCTGCGGGTGGATCTGGAGGCTGGCTCGCGATTGGTGGCGCGCGGAAAACAAGGGGAAGATGGCGGCGGTGGCGACGGGTGGATGGGACAAGGTCCCTAGGTTTTAGGAATTGGTCTAGGGTTAGCCTATTTATATAGGTGGGGATTAGAGTAGGGGTTACCTCGTTCCTCCGATCGTAATCGGACAATCGAGAATAAATAGGTAGGGAGCCCAATTAACAAAACAGAGATGTTTTGTAGTCATTAGGGGATGACCCGGACACAACGGTGGCGACTATCCGGGTCGGGTTCGGGACAGCTTTCGGACGCGCGCGCGAGGAGGACTGCGGGCTGACGAGAGAGGTTAGGTTGGGTCTAGCGGATTGTGAAGAGCGGGCTGGTCTGAGAGAAGAGGTGAGAGATGCAGCCCGGCACGGTTTCCGGAGACCGAAAACGTCCGACGTTAGACCGGCTATATTGCCGCTATAGTTATCCGTTGGGGCATCAAACGGACTCCGAATGCGATGAAACTTGGCAGGCGGCCTACCTACAATATAACAACACCACATGCCAACTTTCAACCCATTCCGAGAACATTCTCCGGCCACTTATAAAATAATATTTCGGACATGCCGCGGGCGCGTGCAAGTGTGTCTGGGCTCAGAACGGACAACGGAGAGAACAAAGAGACCGGGACGGATGCAAGTTTTGAAAACATGATGATGCAATGCGAATGACGACATGATATGCAATGCATGACACGCAAGCAATGACAAGGCAACATCAGCGAATAACTGGAAGACATCTGGCACATCGGTCTCGGGGCGTTACCCTCTGGTATCTCGAGATTATCTTGAAACTGCATAATTTCTTATGAGTTCTTCATCAAGTACTACATACTCACTGATTACAATTTTTCATGGGCTCTGAGTTATTAAACACTCAAAGACACCGATAACTGAACCGAGTCTGCACTACGGGTCAACGACACTTGATAATCTTCTTTAAGTACGAGTTTGTACCCGATCACGCCATTCCTAGCCTGCATGGCTATATCATTGTCGTGGTAATTTTAACTGTGCTACCTGGTCCTTATTCTCAGAGCACCACTTCGACGATGAGCTAAGCTTACGTCGATTTTCCTTGTCATATTATTTCACCTTGAAAAGCAAGCTTGCTTTGGAGTTTGTGTCGTATCCATGGTTTCAATAACCTTTTGCTTCATCATTCCTTTGACTTGATGTCATCGCCAATTGATTACATCTTCATGAATTCTCTCGACAAATTGTCGTGATCATCATCAACATTGTGACTCCTAGGTTTCCAATTGAATTCATGATGAGAAATACCATCCTTGCCCTCGATGAATTTTATGGTCGTCGACCACTTTATTGCCTTCCCACCAACACAAGCATGTTCGTGTTTGGTGTTATACCTTGAGATCCTTGCTATCCAGCATTTGTTCTTCTTACCTTGGAATATTACCACCTTTTTATGTCAAGAATGTCGTGGTAATTTTACCACCTCTTGAAAATTCTTGGTATAGTGATACTTCTCACCATCACCATTCTTTCTTGGTCCCCGTGTTGATTCCAACAAGTGAACGGTGTTGTTTGGATTCTTCCCTTCTAGCAACCCTATTGCTAGGAAGTTAATGGTCGGCCGTTCATTCTTAGACTATTGATTATTGAATCACCGTTCTGACATTGGTCGTGCAACCCTACCCATATTTCGGGCGCACCTTTCAACCAATGTTTAATTGTGTATGTTTTCCTCGAGCATACATCATTATATCTTTTGTTCTGACAAATTTTATATCCTTGTTCCCATACTTGTGGAAATACATCTTTTTGGAAACCTCGATGAATTGTCGTTGAGTTCATCAGCTACCACCTTGTCCCTTCATTGGTTTAATGATGAGCTCCTATTTCGGAACTCGCTTCCATAGTAGATTTCCCGAGAATCTTACAATGTCGTCTCGTCAATTCATTTTGCACCTTTCCTTCTCAGGCATCCTGAGTCCGAGGTATCCTAACACCGATCGGATCTGAGCCTCGGTCAGATATGATGGTTGGGACATATTTCCAAGAGTTATAACATTGGTCTTTATATGACTCGGTAAGGTGATGTCATGCCTAGCACACCCGACCGGAGGACCTATTGTTCTAATTTCCTTTTTAGCAAGGTTAGCCATTCTTCCCTGAGGAAATTATAAGACTTATTCTATAAGTTGATCCTGATGGATCCCTTATGTATCCATAGCCCGATCTTCACCTGTTGTCCATGTCAATGCTATCTCAAAGCATGTCTATGGTACTCCATTCTTCAGCAAGAACATTTGAAGCCCAATGCTAATTATTTCTTGCTCAACTATCCAAACACCGTTGTATGGATAATGTCATGAAGTTTCTCTCCCCTTTCCTAAAGGGTTTTATACATTATATCCTGTTGTAGATATCATGCTCTGTTTGTCCTTAGCGAAGGATATACCCCTGAATAATGTGTTTAAACACATTTTCCTTTCCATTGCTCTATTTAATCTGATGACCACATTTTCCTTTCCATTGATTTGTTTAATCTTCCTCGTGATCCATATGATTTAAGCAGTAATATTCTTCTGCTTATGTAAACACCTTGGTGTACAACCGTGTCAGTAAGACCCTGTTGTATTTGTCGATAGCATTCCGGTAACCACCGATGAACGAGAACTTAGCCTATTGGTCCGCCTCGTTGAACGAGCGGGAGAAATGGTTCTCTTCGTCCCTCGCCTTGGTACCGATGTTGTTGTCGGCATAACCGACAGACTAACCTCTGACATGCCTTGCCTACATGACCATGCAAGATGTCAACGCCCTTCCTACTTTTAACCCACATGGTGGGCCCATAACCCACAGTTCCACAGGATTGAAACCTGACTCTCTGGTACCCCCTGTTTCCAAAGTTATTCCTCGCGCGTGGCCCCGTACGTAATTCACGAGCCACCTTTCTAGAGATGATCTATTCTGGTATCATACACAATACTTATTCCCATTGCTTTGGACCCCCTTTCACACTCTATTTCAGGCAATGAACGATTGCCTATCCGCTTGAAACTCCTTATTGTACCTTATTACTTTTCTCTCGATAATTTCTTAAGTATCTATTCGAGGGTTACTTTCTACCACATTCTCGGAGTTATCTGCCAGATAGTTGACCATGAAGGTCCGTTCTTCAGAACTTACCCCTTATCATTATCGTAAGTACAATGAAGTTCCTGAAGAAAGGACGACAACCTCATCATGATGCATTGATGCATACGAATGAAGACATCAGTGCTATGGATCGACCACTTCGAGAAGAGCAACCAAGACCGAGAAGAATCGTTAGAATTTCGTAACCTATTCTTCCCCCTTACTCCCCTCTTAAATCTCGGGATGAGATTTCTTGTAGTGGAGGAGAATTGTGACGCCCGGATAATTAAGCTACAGTAAAACTTCTCTAATGATGCCACGTCATTTCGTTTACTGTTGGTATTCGCGTGTTAGATCAAAACACTCTAAATTCAAATTTAAATTTAGCAAACAGTCAAAGTTTTCAAAACATTTAAACAAAAATGTTCGGTGTGTGTCAAATATTGCTATGGTAATTTTAGTGAAGAAAACATAATTTTACAAAGTGCCTAAGTGCTTTAAACTAAATAAATAGAATAGAAAATAAATAAAAGAAAGAAAATACAAAAACAGGAAACAAACTAACAAAAAAAAGAAAAGCAATCACCCCCCACTGGGCTTCGGCCCAACTGGCCGGCCCCAACTGGCCCAACCGGCCAGCCCACCCAATCCCTCTGACCCTAGCCGATCCCCTCGCTCGGTCCCCACCTCTCCCCACTTCCCCCCACGACCCCCACTCTCTCTCGTTTCCCTCCCCTCTCTCTCGCTGGATTGGATCGGGGAGGAGCCCGATCTCGCACCGACGCCACGCCCCCACCACCGAACATCGTCGCCGGATCACCGCCTCGACCTCGACCGCCCATCGCCGGACCTCGCGTCGCCTCCTCGTCTCCATCCCCGACTCACGTCCTCAAGCCACGCCGACCCTCTTCTCGGCAACGCTGTGAGCCGCCCCCCCATTTCCCTCCTCCTCTTTCCCTTACATTCACCACGCCGCCCGTCGTGCCCCTCGCCGCGCGCACGCGCACCACCGCACCAGGCGCCACACGCGCCTCCCCCGCTTTGGTCGCCGAGGCCCGCGCCCGCTGTGGCCTCGCCCCGCACCGTCGTCCAGCCACCGTGATGAGCCCCTGCCCTTAGCGACCACCGGCCCCGCCTGCTGCCGCCCCGCGCCACTCCCAGCAAAGGCCGCCGCGCGCCCTCCATCGCGCCTCCTCTGCTCGTCGCTCTCACCGGCGCCGCTGCTCAGCTCCACTCCCTCCCTGGCCATGGCTCCCCGGAGCCGCCCGCGCCTTCCCCCCTCTCTAACCCGACTACTTGCAGCGCCGACGCTGCCGCTACACGCCACCGCCCAGCGCCATCACCACCGTGCTCCGGCCGCCTGCCGGTGGCCACGCCAAGCCGCGCCCGGGCACTAAGCGCCCGTACCCCGCGCCCGCTCGGCCCTCTCCTGGGTCGGGCGCCCGCAACGCCCAGCGCCCCCGCCTGTTCGGGTTGCGCCCGTAACCAGCACACCCGCAAAGGCCCCTGGGGCCAATGACAGTGGGCCCCTGCCCAGAACGTTTTATTAAAAATAAATAAATAAAAATAATAGTAATAATAATTAAATTAATTAATTAATTAATTAAGGAATTAATTAAGTTAATTAATCATAATTAGATTAACCTAATTAACTATTAGTTAATTAATCAATCAATGACAGTGGGGCCCACCCCCTAATTAATACTAATTAGGTTAAATAAATTGTTTAATTAAAATGTGTCACTGACCAGTGGGACCCACTGGTCAGGTTGACCAGTCAACCCTGTTGACTGCTGATGTCAGCATTACATCATGCTGATGTCATAAATCTATTTTCGAATTAAATTAAATAATTAATTAAAATCTAGAAATTAGCAAATCTTTAGAAAATCATATTTTTTAATCCGTAGCTCGGATCGAAAAACTTTCTACATGAAAGTTGCTCAGAACGACGAGACGAACCCGGATATGCAGCCCGTTCGTCCGCCACGCACCCCTAACATATCAAACTCGCAACTTTCCCCCTCCGGCTCCTCTGCCCGAAAACGCGGAACACTGAGAATACTTTCCCGGATGTTTGCCCCCCTTCACCAGTATCACTTACTACCACGGTAGGTCACCTCTAGCACAACTATTGCCGCTTCTTGCTTTGTGTTACATTTGATTGCTCTGTTATTTATTGTGTTCCCCCTCCGTTACTTCTTTCCGGTAGACCCTGAGACCGATGCCGGTACCCCTGTGATCGACTACATCGACGACCCCTCTCTCTTGCCAGAGCAACCAGGCAAGCCCCCCCCTTGATCACCAGATATCGCCTACTCTCCTCTATACTGCTTGCATTAGAGTAGTGTAGCATGTTACTGCTTTCGTTATTCCTAACCTGATGCATAGCCTGTCTTTGATACTGCTGTTGATACCTTTACCTGCAATCCTTCTGCTTAGTATAGGATGCTAGTGTTCCATCAGTGGCCCTACACTCTTGTCCGTCTGCCATGCTATATTACTGGGTCGTGATCACTTCGGGAAGTGATCGCGGGCATATATTATATACTTTACACTGTTACATTACCTATGATACTGTTCGGAGATGGGGGCTGAAGGGGCAGGTGGATCCATCCCGGTAGAGGTGGGCCTGGGTTCCCGACGGCCCCCGACTGTTACTTTGTGGCGGAGCGACAGGGCAGGTTCAGACCACCTAGGAGAGAGGTGGGCCTGGCCCTGGTCGGCGTTCGCGGATACTTAACACGCTTAACGAGATCTGGGTATTTGATCTGAGTCTGGCCATTTGGTCTATACGCACTAACTACCTACGCGGGAGTAGTTATGGGTATCCCGATGTTGTGGTATCAGCCGAAGCCTTCGTGACGTCAGCGACTGAGCGCCGCGCCGGGTTGGACCGCGTAACGTGACTTCCTTTATAATGGAGGTTGCTAGGTCTGCTCTCCGGCCGCGTACGCAACGTGCAGGTGTGCTCAGGGCGATGGGCCCAGACCCCTGCGCGCTTAGGTTTAGACCGGCGTGCTGACCTCTCTGTTGTGCCTAGGTGGGGCTGCGACGTGTTGATCTTCCGAGGCCGGGCATGACCCAGGAAAGTGTGTCCGACCAAATGGGATCAAGCGTGTTGGGCTATGTGGTGCACCCCTGCAGGGAAGTTAATCTATTCGAATAGCCGTGTCCCTCGGTAAAAGGACGACCCGGAGTTGTACCTTGACCTTATGACAACTAGAACCGGATACTTAATAAAACACACCCTTCCAAGTGCCAGATACAACCCGGTGATTGCTCTCCAACAGGGCATCGAGGAGGGGATTGCCGGGTAGGATTATGCTATGCGATGCTACTTGGAGGACTTCAGTCTACTCTCTTCTATATGCTGTAAGACGGAGGCTGCCAGAAGCGTAGTCTTCGACAGGATTAGATATCCCCCTCTTATTCTGGCATTCTGCAGTTCAGTCCATGGATATGGCCCTTTACACATATACCCATGCATATGTAGTGTAGCTCCTTGCTTGCGAGTACTTTGGATGAGTACTCACGGTTGCCTTGTTTCCCCTTTTTCCCATCTCTCTACCCGATTGCTGCAACCAGACGATGGAGCCCAGGATCCAGACGCCACTGTCGACAACGAATCCTTCTACACTGGAGGTGCCTACTACTATGTGCAGCCAGCTGACGACGACCAGGAGTAGTTAGGAGGGTCCCAGGCAGGAGGCCTGCGCCTCTTTCGATTGCATCCCAGTTTGTGCTAGCCTTCTTAAGGCAAACTTGTTAACTTATGTCTGTACTCATATATTGTTGCTTCTGCTGACTCGTCTATGATCGAGCACTTGTATTCGAGCCCTTGAGGCCCCTGGCTTGTATTATGATGCTTGTATGACTTATTTTTTATTTGTAGAGTTGTGTTGTGATATCTTCCCGTGAGACCCTGATCTTGATCGTACACATTTGCGTGCATGATTAGTGTACGATTGAATCGGGGGCGTCACACACAAATACTCGTGTCCCCCCTATACCTACCAACCCCCTTGGCTTTGTACCCCCATTGTACGTAGTTTAGCCCAACCTGCATCCGCGTATCAACCACACGTATGCTCCACCCACCTTGGACGTTTCTCTTTTTTTAACTAGAAACTTTCCATGGAGTCTCATGTTCCTAGTGCTTCCACTCAATTTTGGGATGTTGTCATTCTTGGCTTCAACCCATATGATCCGAATTCAATCTCATTGCAATGGAAGCTGAAGATGATCAACTCAATGCTACCACCCTTCACATGCTCCGTCAAGCCGTGCCCTAGGACCATCAAGATTCCACCACCCTCTTAGAGACTTCCAGTGAGATTTGGGATTTGTCTTGCCAAGATGTTTTGAAGGCGACGAATGCATTCAACAATAGAAAAAATTGAAGTTTCTCACGAAAGAAGTCAACATGTTCATGAACATTCCAAATACTATATTTTTCGGAGCTTATATCTTGTCGTGTCATTGAAGAGCAATCGATGTGAATGCGCGAATGATTCTTTCATGGTGATTTAGTTCATTGGAGCTATGGTCCCACTATGGTGATGATAATTGAACAAAGGCTGAATTTTACCACAATATCTCCCAATGACGTATTGGTCACCTTCGTCATGCATTCATGATCCAACAGAGCATGCATGCTACGAGAGAGAAAATGACGATGACGACACCGTGAACCAACTAGAGTTGGAAGCATAGCCCTAGGGGTTGATGAAGAAAATAAAGGTGGTGCAAGGACAATGCATTGTATTTTGCGAGCATATCAAAAGAGACAACTGCAAAGTAGAGCACATCGAGTCGAAGACAGGAAGCATTGCAAAAAGGAGAAGAGGATGGACCTGTTGTTCTTGTGTTTTTATGCCCATAGTAACATCTTGTTTGTGAATATGGTATTTATTTTTCCATATCAAAACATGTATTCTTACGTTAAGCGGGTTTAAAAAAATTGTTTAACCCAAGCCGTTAAAAGCTACTTAACTATGAGAGTCCACCTAATCAATTGTCTGATGTTTTGGTCAAATAATGTATAGCTCACCTCTTTTTTGTTTTCATCTGAATCGTGATATTAATATATAGTAATATTTTTTGCTTGTTTTTTCTTTTTGATCTTCCCTTCGCTTGTGTGCAGTAGTGCTATCAAAACTGAACCATACGAGATATTGTCACCTCAGTAAGTAATTAGCTCACTTTGATCAAACTGCACAATAATGTGCGTGATCACACTGTGTGCCGAGTGATCTTCAGATCCCTTAGAGCATCTCCAGCCGTTCGGCCCCCCAGACACAAAAAAGCGCCGCTTGGGGGCGAGCTGGCGTTTTTTTCGGCATGGGGGCGAGCACGTTCCCAGCCGCCGCCCCCAGGTCGCCCCCAGACGCCCCCACAGTTCATCCAAATTTCAACAAACACGGCCAAATTTCGGTGAAATTTAGGCGTTTTTTTACATGAATAAAAGGGACGAAAAAAAACCTAAACTACAGCTGATGCTTCTCCTCCTTAACACGGCCGCTGCTCGACCCCTCGCCCCAGCGCGCTTCTTCACTTGAGCGGCGGGTCGTTGCCGCCCTCGACGTGCGCGAGGACGCCGCTGAGCGTGCGGCCAGGGACGCCCCACCACAGGCGGCGGCCCTCGCTGTTGTTGCGGCCGTGCGGCATCTGCGCGTTGTTGGTAGAGACGAGCCGCTCCTCCTGGCGGCGTTCGAAGTACGCCGCCCACGCCGCGTGGTTGTTGGCTGCGTACTCCGGGAGCGCCCGCTCCGCGGCCGTCAGGGACGCCCGCGCACGCTCGATCTCGACGTGAAAATAGGGCGTCTCGGGGACGGGCAGAGGGGGGACAGGGACCCCGCCGACGCTGAGCCTCCACCGCGACGGAGTGTGTACGTCGAGCGGCGCGGGGTAGTTGGCCTCGTGGAGGAGGTAGGCCTCCCACTCATGCAGCGAGCGGCGGCCGACTCCGTTGACCGCCGCCGCGTCGCCGGGGTACCTCGCGCTCATGGTTGCTGGGGGGGGAGAGAGAGGGGCTCGAACGGCGGAGAAAGGGGAGGAAGTGCGGCGGCGAGGAAGGGGAGGACTGCCGATGGATGGGTGCCTCACCGGCGTGGCCAGGGGCCGCCCGTGAATCAATGGCAGGCTGACCGGCGGCAGCCTGGCATTGATTCCCCGCGGGAAAATCGAGACGATGAGGACGACCAGCCTTCGTCTCGCTGACGCGCCGGTCCCGCCACTCTTTCGCGCCAAAACGTTCGCGCCGGCGCCCCAGCGCGTCAGGTTCGGGTTGGATGCGCCGGCACCAATTTCGGCCCAATCCGCTGAAAAACAGGCTCGTGGGAGCGCGACTGGGCCGATTTTTCAGCGCCGGCGCTAAAATACAGCCTTGGGGGGTCCTGTTGGGGTCGCGGCTGGAGATGCTCTTAGTCTGAACGTTGAAAGGGAGAGCATATAGGTCTCCACTTTTCGAAGTCTCGATAAGGTCAGGTGCCGTTGTTCCATCTCCACTGATTAGCCGCCCACTGCATCATTGTCTTAATTTCCCCCCTCCCGGTCGTCCTCCCGTAAACGGCCATGGAAGTGGCTTCTCCTAGCTCCGATCGAGATCTGCAGGCAGGGCTGCACCCCTCCGCCGGCTCCAGCTCCAGCTCCAACCCCATCTCCAGGTTTCTATTGTTTGCTCTGCGACTGCGGTCGATATTGGGCAATCCCCTGCTAACTAACTTCATGATCCAGAAGCTGTAATACACCATGAAAATCCTCCTACTTATTGCGGTGGAACTCAGGCTCCGTGACACCCGTTTTACTGTTCACGCACGAAAATCATATTCTGCGGTTTTAAAAATCCCTGAAAAAAATACACATGGACATAGAGATGTATACTACTCACATCTCTTTGAAATTTCATGCTGAACTACGCATCTCCTAATTATTTACGAGTGTATGTATGCTATGCTATGTCTCTGACTTGCTCCCATACAGATTCCTGCTTGCAAATCTGTTATTAATCATAGTAATATGGATTCGTCTCTATTACTAGTATATGTGAATAATGTTTTCCATATAATATATCATAAATATTTAACATGAGTAATCTAATAATATTATTCTCAAGTGATGAATGTAAGTACTCCCTCTGTCTGGAAATACTTGTCATCAAAATGGACAAAAAAGGATGTATCTAAAACTAAAACACATCTAGATACATCTCCTTTTATCCATTCTGATGACAAGTATTTTCGGACGGAGGGAGTAATATTTTGTAATTCAATAGTTTTTTACACGAATATATTAATAGTCAAAGTTATAGAAGTTTGACTGCACTCTTCTAGCACATCATTTCTTTTTCAATGGGTTTACTATGTTCTCTAATTTACTCATTCTTAAGGGTTTTCATTTGTACCAGCAGAGACAGTAACATGGCTAGAAAGTTACAAAATGCAGCATGTTTAACTATGCGAGTACTACAACAAATCACAGATAATTTCTCCGAGAAGCGAAAAATTGGTCAAGGCGCATATGGAACAGTTTACAAGGTAACACGGCATTCTTGGTTTTCGACTCTGAATACAATAATGTAGTGCATTAAGCAATCTTACTTGCTTAATTACAACTGGCAACCTTGTGACACACTTTCTAACTACTCCCTCCGTCCCATAATATAAGAGCATTTTTGACACTAGTGTAATGTAAAAAATGCTCTTATGTTATGGGATGGAGGGAGTAAAACACAACAGAAAACTGAAGATAACATGATCCTTATTTCTTTCTGCTTTTCAAATGATATGGACTTATGAAATGAAGTTGGGGCTATGCCCTGGACTTATGACTTGAGTAGGGGGTGCATGCCAGTGGGGAAGAGATAGCTGTAAAGCTGCTCCATAATAACCTGCAAGGAACTGACGACGAGCAATTCAAACGTGAGTTTGAAAACCTCATGAGGCTTGATCATCAAAACATTGTACAGTTAGTTGGCTATTGCTACGAAACACATCATAAACCTATGCTGCATAACGAAGAAACCATTTACGCTGAAGAAACAAACAGAGTGCTGTGTTTTGAGTATATGCGAAATGGGAGCCTTCAAAAGCATATTTCTGGTACAAGACTTCTCCACTTCGAGCATACTATACGGAGTATTTAGCATCTGAAGAAAATAAGGTTTGTTTATATTTCTATTCCATTGAATCTTTTGTTTTAATTTGTAGAGGAATGTGATGGACTTGATTGGCACACGCGTTATGAAATTATCAAAGGGACATGTGAGGGCTTAAAATACCTTCATGAAGGATTCAAAGAACCAATTTACCATATGGACTTAAAACCTGACAATATACTGCTAGATGAGAATAAGATGCCAAAACTAGCAGATTTTGGCTTGTCTAAGCTCTACGATGGAGAACAATCGATGATCACTCAAAGTCTTGCGGGAACAATGTGAGTGATCAAATTTCTCCTGCAATTTTCTCTAAAAAAATTCTCCTGCAAATAAGTTGTTTCATAGTGAAGCAGAATATTCTAATTATATACATTGTATGTTTAATATTTATGCTTCCTGCTCAGTGGATACTTGCCGCCGGAATATTTATTTGAACACGTAGTCTCGAAAAAGCTGGACATATTCAGTCTGGGTGTTGTAGTGACAAAGATAATTACCGGACCTAGAGGCCCCACCAGAAGGGCTGAAATGACACGCCAAGAGTTTACTAATCAAGTAAGTAATGCTATTTTCACTTCATAAAACAGATCAACTGTCAGTTTTGCAAATATTATGATAGTCTTACATTGCAAAGTACCCTTTCCTAACATATTAGTGTATTTTGTTCATAAACATGAACGTATTTCATATTCCAAATTTCTGTTGCAACACCAGTTTTATGTTTCCTTTAACCACCTAGTAAATATCCAACTTTATTTTCTACAACTTCGATCCTTTTTGCTTGTTCTTGTCTCTCTTTTTTTGGAAAAGGAGGATCAGTCCCCCCGCCTCTGCATCATAATGATGCACACATGCATATTGATCATTACTATGTCTTACTACATGTCTGTAAAAAATCCTAATGATGCAATGGCATGAGAGTAGCTTTGTGGCTAATCTAGTTATTGCATTTGCCCACTCAAAATTTGTGTGTGCAGATTAAGGGTCAAAGTTATACATGACTGACCGCATGCATTCTAAAATGACATAAAAAATAGAATGGCGGTAGTATTATCTAAGCATGCAAATTACTCTACTACTCCTTACTTAATATCAATGAAAGCAGCACTGCTGTATTTCATAAAAAAAAGAAGGCACCGAAGCTATTTTTAATGTTTTCTTGCTCATCAACGACTAGAAAAAAAGCCTTATAATTTCAAAAGTAGGATTTATCATCCTAGCTTACCTCAACTTGTTCGGTACAAAAGGCTTTGTTGTTTTTGTAGTTCTTGTTGGAGGAGGATTTATCATCCTAGCTGTATGCTTTGATTTCATAGGTACATGTAAACTGGAGGAAGAGGTTGCAGGAAACATGGCATGCTTCCCGACAACTAGAAGCTTATTGCAACCAAGTGAAAATATGCATTGAAATAGCATTGACATGCATGGAGAATGATAGGCACAAAAGGCCTACTATAGTGGATATCATACATAAACTGAACCAGACTGAAACTGCGATCAAAGAGCTGAAAAATGATCAGGCTTACAGATGGACAAGGTAATTAAGACTGTCAGTTGGCATGAGTGCGCCCAGGCTTTCCTTTCATTTTTACAACATTGATGCATTCATCCGTTTTAGTGATATTTGTAGTTATTAAATAAATACAATTTTACAAGGGACATGAATCCTTATTCATTATTTAATATATTTATGCTACTTAAATTTTGAATCCGGAGGCAAATTGCCTTGATATTATGGTTGCCTCTACATGACTCTAAACTGCTTTGTTCTTCACTCTTTGAATTAATATAGTATCCTAGGAATCATTTATGCCTGAAATTAAATATGTTTGTTCCAAACATTTACGAGTGAAAAAGTGAAGCAAAGCCTTGGAATTATTGCTTAAGCCCACCTATTTACAAATAATGGAGAACTTTATGTCTTTGAAACACCAGTTTGGCCATGGCTCACAATGCACCAAGGTAAAGCGTGCTATTCTGTCAAGATTTTGGTATAGTTAAATTTATGTATGGGACCTTTCAGCAGAAAGATTTGGTAGTCAAACAATCAAGATTGTAGAGATAGACAAAGTTGGTTGTCTTACCAGGTCTGTTTTCTCTTTTTGCAGCAACAATATTATCAGGGATGTTGTAGCGCAAGGAAGTGATCAATGTGATTATCATGCTGTACATGATGAAAACCCATCACTCATGGGCCCTCTTAGGAACATATCAGAAAACATAGAGGGGGTTGAGAATGAATACTCAGATGAAGAGGACGACCCGCTGCCAGGCGTAGAAGGGCTAAGAATCACTGGTGAAGCTTTTCCTGGAAGAGAACTTCAAGTGAGTGGGTATTCCATCAACGGGACCACAAGCTGTAATTTTCAGGTGCGCTTCATAATTGGGGCTCAACACATTCTGATATTCTATCAAATTCCTGTCTCTGAGTTCTGTACAATTCTCATGTTTGCAAAATGAAAATAAATTGTATGCACAGTGGGTATGCCATTTGGAAGATGGATCGGTGAAGTTCATAAAAGTAGAAGGTATATATTTCCAGTAGCTGCTAGGAAGCTTTTGTTCAATATCGGCGTGCTGAAATAAAATTCAAATGAACGTTGCCCTTCCCTGATGTAGGTGCAGAGCAGCCCTCATATTTAGTTACCGCTGATGATGTGGACACTTTACTAGCCATTGAGGTCCAGCCACTAGATGACAGGAATAGAAAGGTGAATCCTCTCGTCTGATCATTCTCAATTGGAATTTTCTGTTTTAGCTTGGTCTTTTTTCTTAGGACTATCTCTGTATCTATCAAGAAATTATTACAGCACTCATACATAGTTGTTTGTTTAGGCTGTGTGCATCCTAGCTATGCAGAGGCCGGGTGTTGCTCATCATGATTTGTATCCACTTGATGCTACATTTTGAGTTAATTAAAGCGTCCTTTATCGGAAAAGAACATAGTTGTTTGTTTGAATACTATAAAAGGGTTGACCACTATAACTTTCAGTAGGACGCTCATTATATTTAACTCTATCTGAAGATTTTCCTTCGCTCTGCAGGGGGACATCGTTAAGGTTTATGCTAATGGGCAAAGAAAAATTCCTTGCGGTGAGTTTGCCGAGATAATATTTGTATCTTGGTAGATGGCGTTAACTTTCGTATTCCAGTTGCATGTTTTGAAGAACCATGCATGCATATTGCTGAGTACAGAATCATTATCTGTGCAGATCCTATAGCGGAGGAGCTTATCAAGAAAACCCTTTTAGTTGGGCATGCGTCTTATGAAGTCCTTCTGACTGCGGTCTGTCCAAGGCTCAAAGAATTTTGCTGCACTTTTTTTATGTCATATAATCTTGAAACTTTGGCTTTGCAGATTCCGGGTTTAGAAACGTGGGAACCTGCTGTATTGGCAATAACGAGGGAAGGTTACAGCATTAAGTGCAACGGACAGCGTGGTGTTGTTGCTACAGAGACATTCCAGCAATACCCGGATGTATGTTTCCTATACATGGCTATCTCTTGCTTCTGATTATACCCTGTCCAGTCACAATAAAGCGTGACTTCTGTGATACGATCTTTTGTAAAACAACGTTATTTTTGTAAATAACTAAGCACTCCATTTAAAATTAATTGAAGTTCTAACCTTGTTTTAAGTCAAAATTTTACCAAGTCTATAGAAAAATATGTAATATCTATAGCATCATATAGTATGGATTATTTTCATGATGAATCTAATGAAATTAATTTGATGTTTTAGATGTTGATATATTTTTAGCCTTGCAAAGCTAGAAGTTCAGTTAATTTGGAACAGAAGGAGTATAGATTGGCGCCGTGGAATTTATGTTAACATTTATTCAGACAAAGTACTTCCATGATGGTACAGTTTAGTTTTGTAATTTTAATTGAATGAATGACTGGTCAAATTTGCAGAAAGTCAAGTAAAATGTAGAACTTCTTTTCTGACGGGGGATAGTAATTGTTAATTTTTCTTTATGCATTTTTGTGCTTGTGGGTTCTCGAGTGTTGAACTGAGCAATGCATTGGCTTGTTCAGCACGTAGTAATGTGCAGGTGACAAGTAATCTAGCATTCCTCACAAAAAAAGAAGAGAACTAATCTTGTATTACGTTTACAGATCAATATACCTCCTGAAATGGAACGTCATACTGAATTTTCAATTCAGGCTGCCTATGGTCCTGAGTATATTCTCCAACCTGCTGAAAATGCCCCGTGAGTTTGCAACTATTTATTTCGCTATACTGCAGCTTGTCTGTCAAAGGCTCGAAGATAACAGTTTCCAGTTTAATATCATTGTTATTTGCGTCGCTGCGGTATTCATATTTTAGAATGATGACCTTGCACATACAAATTGTATTGAGGCATATGATGAAGTGTTGGTTATTTGAACTTGGCAGATCACGAGATACTATTGTTCTAATATTGAGGCTGTTCACGATGCAGGTACGAGTTGATTGTCTAACGTTTTGTCTCTTGAACTGACTTTGATTTGTGCCTCGTATGCACTTGAAGTTAGCAATGTCGTGTGTTTTTTGATAGTACCTCATGATATGCAATAGGAGTAACAAGTTGGCAGTTTCTTTTTTTGCTCAGGTATATGATGAAATGAAAACGTGTGTATGTTTTTTGCAGGCTGTTGAGAAGAGTAGAAGAAGAAGAAGGGGCATTTTCTTCAATTAGAGTAGAGTGGAGTATCATAGAAGATGGGGCTGGAGTATTTATGTTTGGCTCGTGATCCTTTGTGTTTCCTTCATTTTATTGGTGCGAGTGTGATGTACTCCCTCCATCCTGAAATACTTGTCGGTGGAATGGATGTATCTAGACGTATTTTAGTTCTAGATACATCCATTTTTATGTATTTCTCCGACAAGTATTTTCGGACGGAGGGAGTAGCATTTTACTCTATCTACCCATCAAGAAAAAAAGTGGTTCGGTTACTGCTTACTGGGATCGGAAAAGTGAGCTGACAAACAGAAGTTGCTTGCGCCCTGCCGCCGATGGCTACATCAGCCTGCTTTCTGACTTCGGCCAGGGTTTCATGGCCTTGAAAATAGAAGGGAGCGTTGGAATGAAATTTAATTATAGAATGACGTACATCGGGAATGAAGGGGTCATTCAGGAACTCCACCACAACCCACCACGTGACCCCTGCGTTGCCCCCGCTCGGGCGACTCGGGCGGTTCCGCAACCCTAGTCGCCATCGGGGCCGAATCCACCTTCCCTCACCCCGTCACCATCGGAGATCCGGACGCCGCCGGGATGTACCCGGGGGTGGTCGGCGGTGGCGGGGATCCTCCTCTCTCCAGCTTCTCATGGGTGGTGCGGAGTCCTTGTGCGTGTGGAGGCGCGGCAGATCCGGCGGCGGCTGGCCCTGCCACGGGCAACGGTGACTGCAGCGCATCGAGCAGCCCAGTCACGGGCGGCGGCGGGCCTGGTTCAGGCGGCGACGACTTATGCTGCGACGGCGCGTCATCCGGCTTAGGGTCGGCGACGGCGTGGAGGGCCTGGTGGGCTGCTTGGCGGCGCCTCTGGTCAGATCTCTTCTGGCCAGTGCAGCCGGCGGTGGTGGTCATCTCCTCCATTGGAGGTGGTCGGCCTGAGGCCGGGTGGTCAGATCTCGAGATCCATCATCTAGTCCCTGTTGCGAGTCGGGGAGACATGGTTGTCGGTGGAAACGAGACAACGGCAGGTGATGGCGGTGTTCTGCGCCGTTACCTTGATGAGGGCATCGTCGAGTAACTACTGTCAACCCACTCATGCTGCTTCGGGGGAAACCCTAGGATCTGGTGTTCCAGATCGGACGATGACGACATTACGATGTCGTTTCTCTTTTGGGAGTATCGTTTGTGGAGCAGCGCGGGAAGGCAGAGGCAGGAGGCGGAGCAGCTTCGTCTTGAAAGGAGCTTCGGTGGACATGTTAAGTCATGCTTGGCCGACAGGTGCTACGCTTTGGCATGCCTGATCGGCAGGTGCTACGCACGAAAGACCTTCTAGAGTCTTCACGTCGGGATGGACGAGCGCAGGGCGGTGGCGTCATTGGGCGCCGTGGTGGCGTCGAAGGTTGGTCGGACTGGCAAGGATGATGCCGATCTCTCATGAAGATGGGACAACGGTTCGATGATGATGGCGGCTTCTAAAACGTGTGCATATGGTGTACGCTTTAGGTCTACCGCGCCGGTTGTTGGTTCCGATACGTTATATGGATGGATCGGCGACGATATCGGTTATAGATATGGGGAGTGAGAGCATTCCGCATTATCAAGTTTGTAGGTGTGAGTGATGGCTTCGGGTGGCTTGATGTATGTTCTTCTCAAACCTTCGTGGAATAATTAATAAAGATGACTGTATGCATCGATTGATTAAAAACCGGGGGTTTAACCTCCTTTAAAAAAACAATATGCTTGAAAATGAGAATCCGGACACTGAAGAAGCCATTGTCAATGGTGATGGTGTATGTGGTTGTGAAGATTGCGGGAACTAGTAGATACCCCGCGCGTTGCCGCGGGACTTTTATCGACCTTATGAGACATGCTGGTATGCACATTGCAACAACTGGCATAAGTATGCATAATATGCATGAACATGATTGAATAGAACAAAATTGGATCTGTCCGTGTAGCTTGAAGCCTCAAATGCATGATATGCGGAATATAGGGAGAGGTTTTGGATACAATGGTTGCATCATATTATTCTGTTGTTAGAAGCACAAATGGAAATAAATGACATCCATGTTTTCTGTTCTAAATGCTACCTACTGATTTAGGTAAAGCAATTCTGTACCGATTTCTCTCCTCCGACGTTCCATCGAACATGAACGGTCCATCATATTGATTGATTCAAGGAAACACTTACTCGGGGGCAAGAATATACGACTGTAGAAATGCAGTGAGAAGGGACAAATGGAATGGAAGCAAATCTTAGAACTACAACAGTTTACTGTTCTACCGGAGTTTCAGAAACATCCAAACTGAGCTAAACTGAATGATTAATTGAAGGAGAGATAACTACCTGAATGGGAGGCAAACAACATGATCATAAGCAGTACATCACCAAATTTTCACCTCAGAAACTGAGCTCATATTTTGGGTGCCTTCATTGTTCCAAGATTGAAAAGAGAAAAATCAACTAATCAGACACCTAGAAGATAGATGAGGGAGACCACGAACCTGCTTTGCCTATGCAATAATCACAGCAAGTCTAATGCTGAGATTGCATGCATCCATGATTAGGGTCGGATGTTGTATGCAGGGAAAGTCTTATGAACCAAGTTATGAAGACTACCGGCAAGGAACACAGTAGAAGGGTGACATCAATTCTGGAGCAGAGTACGGCGGGCGCCGAAGCCATGGAACTATGGCAGAGCAAAAGGGTGAGGTGGAGGGCCGCTCAATGCAGCATTCTGGAGTGGACAACATGATTGGGAGGTGATCCTCGTAGCTGGATGCATCAGCCGATGGCTTGGCGACATGCCAGCTGACCCAAAAAGTTAGTGGTTGTATGAAGTTACTTAAGGAATAGAGGATCTTATTTTCACTTTTTTGTTGAACCATCTGTAAATGAGATGGATCTGAACCTCCCATGTTCTTCTGTTCTCCATGAAGCATCTCCATAATTTCTCATGAGTGCTTCCTGTAGCTACAATTCCTATAAACTCTAAAGCATAAATTGATTGGTGTGACTTGTGAGGATATGGGTCTGTAACAGGAAGCCTCGGGCTGAGCTAAAGGAGAAGCGAGAGTGGAAGTTGGTGCATCGGATGGGCACATATATAGCACTGGAGGTAGAGCCAAAGAGGCGTTTGTGAAAGGAGGTGGAGTGTTGTGCCTCGTCAATGGAAAGTAGTAAAGCCAAATGCCTCATTAGTTTGCCAGTTCGTTTTCCGGCCCCACGGGGATTAGTCGGATGACGAAACGACACGCTAAGGCTTTCATCAGTTCCAGTTTCATGCATTGTTTGTCATGAATTATTGTGTCAACATTTAATAATGGGCTGCATGTTGATGGAGTAATTAACAGTGGACTGCATGTGCCAGCGAAGGAAACTGAGCGCTGGAAATTGGAACAGAGTGCTCTGGAATTTTTTCGTAAGGTGGAAGGTTGTTAACAGCCGCTGATGTGTCAAATTGCTTGGAAACTGAATGCTTATGTGGCACCATGTTGATGTGGATAGTGTGCATGTTGAGAGAATTGGTAGTAGTGGGGATCAACTTCTTAAGAATGTAAGATGTCTTACCCTCAATGAAGGGGACGTGTATGTCGGATATGATTCTGGCAAATCCCTTGGTACGTTATCTCGACGTGATGAGTTAAAACCCTACTTCTGCTGTGCATATATTGCAATTGGGGTGTACAAAGTACAGGTAATACCAAAGGATTATATTGTGTTCTGTCGACTAGCTTGGACTCGACTTATATAACATGAGCTGTTTTACGATGATTGGGTTAGTACTCGGAGTACTTAGCAGTACTTACATGTCTGATCACGTCTGATTTTTATTAGCCGTCAGATCTTGCGGGGAATTTTAATTGACTAAATTTAATATGTTAATTGCGATAAGGGCATAATGGTTCAGGGGGAAATATTTTTTCTTGAACCGATCACCTGAGGACCAGATCCATGTCTACTCGATCCAGTTCGGAATCCTCCTCCGATCTATTCGTCGCCGCTCGCCGCTCCTGACCTTCTCCGTTCTCGACCTGCCCGGCGAGAGGAATAAATTCATCGTCCTCGTCCTCCACCCAACCAACCCCAGCCCCCCATGCCGTCACCGAAGAAGAAGAAGGTCGGATCTGCGCCGGCTGAATCGGCGGCGACCGCGGCGGGCGATCCCATCTCTTCGCGCGTACCATCCTTAAGGTATGAATTCGGCTTGGCGTTCTGCTCGTTCTCTTGGCCGTTGCGCCCCTCCACCGTGCATGCAGTACAACCTCAACCTCACAAGATCCGGGTACGGACTAGAACAACGAATGGAAAGCTTCATCGTGACATAGTTTCTCTTGAGCTAATCGCATCATGTTTGTTTAAGTAAGATGTTGAGGGCATTGCTTACTTCCTTTGGTACTGCAGAAAAAAAGTGACTTACTTGACGTTTGAGATGAGATATACTAAAGGAAGATGAGATACCGGTTCCATAGTTCACTTAATTTAGTTTATTAAAGTCATCATCACTTTAGGTTTGCATAGCGCATGAAATATAGTTTAAAGGAAGATGAGATACTACTTGTTGGACGTTGATGATTGGTTTCCCTCACATGTCAAACCAGCAAAGTCTTTTCCATGCACTTGTCTTTGCCTATGAGCTATTTTACACCTGCAACATTGATAAACAGAAAGATGTTGATGATTGGTTTCCCTCACATGTCATATGCAGGAAGACATGGCGTATGCAAGTGATGAGAGTATGTTCGAGTATCTAAATGTTGTCAGCAAGATGTTTGATAGTGAGGCTGAAGGCTATGAATTCTACAACAAATATGCTCTTGAAAAAGGTTTTAGTGTGAGGAAAAGCTACGTTGAGTGGGATGGATCCAACACAAATACACAGTTTTAAGGAAAATTGTGTGTAGTCGTCAAGGGTTTCGCGAAGAGAAGCACATGAAAAGAAAGATGGAAGATAGAAAGAGGAGGCCACGAAGTTTAACTCGTGTTGGGTGTAATGCTAAATTGGTCATTGCGAGACAGGAGGAAACCGGCCGGTGGTTTGTCAAGGATTTCATCGATGAGCACAGCCATCCTCTAGCCCCACGGGATCTTTCTTGTCTGCTGCGTTCGCACAGACGAATTAGCGATGAGCAGAAAGCGGACATTGCGGACATGAAAAAATGTGGGATCCGCAAATACCGTATTATGGATATTTTGTGCTTTCAATACGGTGGATTTGATAAGGTTGGATGCATAAAGAGGGACATTTATAATTTCTGCCATGCTAATAAGCAGGAGACAATCAGTGCCGGTGATGCTAATACGGTGATCATGCACATGATGGCGAGGCGAGAGCGAGATGTGGATTTTTTCTTCAAGTACTTGGTAGACGAGCATGGCCATCTGAAGGGACTGTTCTGGGCTGATAGTCAATCGCGACTTGATTACAAGGCTTTCGGAGACGTCATTGTTTTCGATAGCACATACAGAATCAACAAATACAATCTGCCATTCGTGCCGTTTGTCGGGTTGAATCACCACCGCAACACTGTTATATTTGGCTGTGGTATAATTTCTCATGAAACAAGCCAGGCATACAAGTGGATGTTGCGGACCTTTTCTGATTGCATGGCACAGAAGCATCCGATATCTGTGATCACAGATGGGGACCTTGCAATGCAGAGAGCAATAAGGGTGGTCTGGCCAGACTCAAACCATAGACTATGTATATGGCACATTCAGCAGAACATTGTACGCCATCTGCATGATGACGACGTAAATGAGGAATTCAGATCTTTCATTTATGATACTTCTTCCATTGAAGAGCATGAGATAAAATGGATACAATTCTTACAACGGAATAAAGTAACCAGTGAGGAGTCTTGGCTGCATCAGATGTATCAGATGAGAAAGTTGTGGTGTGCTCCATATCTTGAGGGGCGTTGTTTCCTAGGATTGAGCAGCAATCAGAGGAGTGAGAGCTTGAACTCTGTGCTACATACGCATCTTGAGGGTAAGATGTCATTGTTTGAAATGCTAGAGCACTATGAGCGTTGCCTTGCGTCGCGACAGATTAACGAAGCTCTCCATGACGTCGAAGCCTTGCAGTCCGTTCCATTTACAGAGGAAAATGCTTCGCCGCTTGAGAAACACGCCGCAACAGTTTTCACACCTAGTGTCTTTAAGATGGTCTTATGGAGCATAGATGCTGTCAGCAAATGTCAGATCAGATAGATACTAGATGGATCAGAAGATTCCACTTATGTTGTGTCCAAGCAGGAAAGAATGGATAAAAAGTTTGGAGTGCGCATTGAAGAGCAAGGAGGTCTTTTGCACAGGGTGAGTTGTTCTTGCCGTAAGCTGGAATGCGCAGGCACACCATGTTCCCACATTTTTTACATATTTGGGATTTTAAAACAAACAATTTTGCCCGGTTGTTGCATTCCCACTAGGTGGACTATGAATGCAAAATGTGCATACACACCTACCAGAAAAAATCAGATGTATGACTACTCAGTAAGCCTGCAGAGGTACCGCGAGTTGCGGAATTGTAGTCACGCCGCAAGTTTCAAGGCATGCCACTCTGATGAGGACCATCACCGTCTAAAGATGCTTTTGCAATCACAACATCATGGCAAGCAATCAAGTTTTGAACAAGCTGACAGCAAGGAGTCAACTAATGCTCAGCATGACAGCATTAGGTTTGGCCCGTTGATGCCGCACTCGCAGAAAGTTGATAAGGTTCTGGATCCCGTGCATGTGCCAGGACGAGCTGCACCAAAGAAAAGGCTGCAGGCAAAGACAAAGAAGTCAAGATCACATAATATCTGTGGCTATTGCAAGAAACCAGGTCACAATCGACGTAAATGCGCTAAATTGTTAGAGGTACGAAATATGTTCATATTTATTTTTTGCATGTGTTTTACTCATAATTGATGTCCATGTGATTTATTGTATCCTTCTGTGTAGGATCTCGAGGCTGAACTGTGATATCTACATACAGCATGAACTGACGATGAGCCAGAGAAAGTCGTGTGCCATTCAGCTTTGTGTGACGTGGTCTTTACATTCTATTTCATCGTGACAGTAATTTAGTGAAGTGTGGTTGTACTGCCATGTTACTGTATTAGTTCGACATCTTTCGTTTCCATTTTCTGTGTGTATCATTTGATGTCCAACTTTAAGAATGATGATGTATTTCGACAAATTGGGCACTATGATTCTTCACCCTTACTATGGTTGTCATGCATATTCATAATCATCATGCATATTCTTCATTTACAGAGCAATAATGACTGACGTATTTTTTAAATAAGCGGGGCCCACTGGGGTGTGCTTGGAAATCTTTGAGAAACCTCCATGCACGTTCATCTTCGCTGCATGCAAATCGGGCGGCAGCCGCTGTGCCAGTAGCTGTCAAGGCCTTGATGAATCACTATTCACATGCAGGTCCCCGACTCTTGCATGCAGGTCCCCGACTCTCGCATGCAGGTCCCCGACTCTTGCATGCAGGTCCCAAATTTTCTTGTACATTGTGACCCACATGTGCCAAACATGTGTATGAAAGAAAATTTTGAAAAAAATTATTTCACAATGCCCCCTTGAGGCATAGACCGATGTTTTCAGCAGTCAGTCTAGAGGGCATTATAAATTCAAAAAAATACAAAAACTTAGAAACCTAGTTTTGTTTGTGGAAGAGATCATGTGTGCCAAAACTGAGGTGATTTGGAGGTGGTCGAAAAAATGCCCGCATTCCGGAGGGACCATTTGGTCTAACTTAAGCCAGTTTTTGAAAAAACGTGAATTTTTCCACCACCTCCAAATCACCCAAATTTTTTTGTACATGGTGACCCACATGTGCCAAACATGTGTATGAAAGAAAATTTTGAAAAAAATTATTTTACAATGCCCCCTTGAGGCATAGACCGATGTTTTCAGCAGTCAGTCTAGAGGGCATTATGAATTCAAAAAATTCAAAAAAATACAAAAACTTTGAAACCTAGTTTTGTTTGTGGAAGAGATCATGTATGCCAAAACTGAGGTGATTTGGAGGTGGTCGAAAAAATGCCCGCATTCCGGAGGGACCATTCGGTTTAACCTAAGCCAGTTTTTGAAAAAACGTGAATTTTTTCACCACCTCCGAATCACCCAAATTTTCTTGTACATGGTGAGCCACATGTGCCAAACATGTGTATGAAAGAAAATTTTGAAAAAATTTATTTTACAATGCCCCTTGAGGCATAGACCGATGTTTTCAGCAGTCAGTCTAGAGGGCATTATAAATTCAAAAAAAATACAAAAACTTGGAAACCTAGTTTTGTTTGTGGAAGAGATCACGTGTGCCAAAACTGAGATGATTTGTAGGTGGTCGAAAAAATGCCCGCATTTCGAAGGGACCATTTGGACTTAAGCCAGTTTTTGAAAAAACGTGAATTTTTCCACCAACTCCAAATCACCCAAATTTTCTTGTACATGGTGACCCACATGTGCCAAACATGTGTATGAAAGAAAATTTTGAAAAAAATTATTTTACAATGCCCCTTTGAGGCATAGACCGATGTTTTCAGCAGTCAGTCTAGAGGGCATTATAAATTCAAAAAAAATTCAAAAAAATACAAAAACTTGGAAACCTAGTTTTGTTTGTGGAAGAGATCATGTGTGCTAAAACTGAGGTGATTTGCAGGTGGTCGAAAAAATGCCCGCATTCCGGAGGGACCATTTGGTCTAACTTAAGCCAGTTTTTGAAAAAACGTGAATTTTTCCACCACCTCCAAATCCCCCAAATTTTCTTGTACATGGTGACCCACATGTGCCAAACATGTGTATGAAAGAAAATTTTGAAAAAATTTATTTTACAATGCCCCCTTGAGGCATAGACCGATGTTTTCAGCAGTTAGTCTAGAGGGCATTATAAATTCAACAAAATTAAAAAAAATACAAAAACTTGGAAACCTAGTTTTGTTTGTGGAAGAGATCATGTGTGCCAAAACTGAGGTGATTTAGAGGTGGTCGAAAAAATGCCCGCATTCCGGAGGGGCCATTTGGACTTAAGCCAGTTTTTGAAAAAATGTGAATTTTTTCACCACCTCCAAATCACCCAAATTTTCTTGTACATGGTGACCCACATGTGCCAAACATGTGTCTGAAAGAAAATTTTGAAAAAAAATATTTTACAATGCCCCCTTGAGGCATAGACCGATGTTTTCAGCAGTCAGTCTAGAGGGCATTATAAATTCAAAAAAATTCAAAAAAAATACAAAAACTTGGAAACCTAGTTTTGTTTGTGGAAGAGATCATGTGTGCCAAAACTGAGGTGATTTGGAGGTGGTCAAAAAATGCACATTTCTGATAGTTTCACAGGTTACAAAATATATTATTGGACAGAATATAGACAGCAGCACGCAGCAACAGCACATTCATCGAATACAATAGAAGATTAGTCTCCGAATACAATTCATCATATTAGTCTCCGAATTCAAAAGACCGAACAAAGATAGAACATTACAAGTCTCGAGACCGCGAGTAGCGAGTTTGTCTTCACATTACAAGTCGATATCGATCATCTAAACTACCATCACATAGAAGAGAGTTGCGGTCATCACGATGAGCATCATCGCGATGAAGCTGGTCTTCATCCGGTTCCTCCAACGCTCCCTCCTCTCTCCCGCTAGATAGCGGGCGTATCTAGATTCCGCCTCCGCCCTAGTTGTGTACCCTTTGTAACTGTTACCGCTGAAACGGTGAACCTGTCTCCGACACTCCTCCTAGTCGTCGTAGACTCCGGGAACCTTACCCTTGTACACGACATACGACGGCATCTCTATGCCCAAGCCAAACAACAGACAATACATAAGCAATAAATAAGTATGCAACAAAAGGATCGGAAGAGAAAAACAAGACATTAATAGCACGATTCATGGTCCTACTAATAAATAGCATCAATTACATCTAAGTTGAACGACTGTCCAAACCAAAGAGACATACAATTCATTAAAGTTTAATTACAACATGAGCCAATCAATGTTTCAGAACTACACATAGCATCACTACTTTCGACTCGACTCATGGGACCGGAGCGTGGATGAAGCCGCCGTCTGTCGTGATGGTCATGAAATCGTGGGCGTTGTCAGCCTGCATTTGTAGCGTTGTGTTTATCTCACTGCACAGAACACGGAATGTTAGAAAAAAAAGAACGACCGAAATCTAAGAAATCATATGTTACGGGGCGGATGATCCTGATGTGATCCTGATGTAGTTTTTCTACTACAATTCTCTCCAGGTAGCAAAATGCATGAGACTTTGGTGATGAAGAGGCAGATGGTGAAGATACAATGCAAAATCTGGTGCCATTTTGGCTGATGGTGAAGATACAATGCATTAAAACTCTGGTGCCATTTTGGCTGATACTTTGGTGCAATTTTGGTGGCATTTTTTGCTGTTTTGGCTGATGTTGTTTTGGTGCTGTTTTGGTGCCATTTTTGATCTCTTAATATGGTTGCAGTGATCATTAAGTTTAGAGCAAAATATGGTTGTTATTTTTTTGTTTTGTTTCAGAAACAGGACAAACCAAAGGGCCCACGTCTCCCCTCCAGATTTTTCGAGGGCCAAAGGGCAGGATGTTTGAGTTTTCGAGGCAACTCCCCACGTCTCCCCTCCACTGGCAACTCCCCACGACTCCCCTCCATTGGCAACTCCCCACGACGCAGGGAACTCCCCTCCTATTCCATTGCCGCTCCATCTTTCTCCCTCTGCCTCCCTCCTCATTCCATTGCCGCTCCATCTTCCTCCCTCTGCCTCCACCATCAAGCAACTCCCCTTTGCCTCCACCATTGCTGGCCAGGAGGGCAATGGCGGAGGAATCGTGGAGCAACTCCCCTCTGTCTGCCAAGAGAATGGCGGAGGCATCGTGGAGCAACTCCCCTCCGTCTGCCAAGGATCACCTAGGTGAGGCGTCTGGCAAGGAGCCGCTGGTGGTCGACGACGACGTTCCGGTCCCCGGGCAGAAGCAGGACTACACCGTGCCGCTCATGGTTGATATCCACCTGAAGAAGGAGAAGCTGGATGTCGTATGCACCAGCAATCCAAACGAAGCCGACAAGAGGATCCACGAGATCAGGAGGAGGCTCGACGGCATGCTTTCTCGGTCGATCGGCGTTGATGTCGAGTATACCAGGGAAGACGAACCTCTGCAAATGGCTGCAGTTCTGCAGTTATGCGTGGAGGATCTCGTCCTGGTATACCACATCACCGTGGCAACCAAATGGTAAAAACATCCAGTTCTGAAGTTTCTGAAGTTCTGACGTTTCTGTCTAATTAGTAGTTTCTGAAGTTTCTGAAGTAGATGCAATAGTTCTGAAGTTCTGAAGTAGATGCAATACTAGTTCTGAAGTTCTGAAGTTTCTGTCTAATTAGTACTTTCTGGAGTTTCTGAAGTTTCTGAAGTAGACGCAATAGTTCTGAAGTTCTGAAGTAGATGCAATACTAGTTCAGAAGTTCTGAAGTTTCTGTCTAATTAGTAGTTTCTAAAGTTTTTGAAGTAGATGCAATAGTTCTGAAGTTCTGAAGTAGATGCAATACTAGTTCTGAAGTTCTGACGTTTCTGTCTAATTAGTAGTTTCTGAAGTTTCTCAAGTAGATGCAATAGTTCTGAAGTTCTGAAGTAGATGCAATACTAGTTCTGAAGTTCTGAAGTAGATGCAATACTAGTTCTGAAGTTTCTGTCTAATTAGTAGTTTCTGAAGTTTTTGAAGTAGATGAATTTGATGCACCAGATTAATTTGACGCAGGCCCAAGGAACTCCGCCCGCTCCTGCAGGAGAAGAAGCTGCACACCTTTGTTGGCTTCTCCATTGGAGGTGACAAGGAGAAGCTGAAGTTGTCTGGTTTGGAGATCAACCCCGACAAGTACGTCGACATGCAGCGCAAATGGAGAGTTCCAAACAATGGAAAGAAGTGGCAGTCTTTGGCTGAGTTTGCAGCCAGCCTCATCCACCCATCGTACAAGGAAATGAAGCAGAAGATCAACAAGAAATTGGACCACAAACTATGGGGGGACATCCCACTGCCAAACAACCTCATCGAGTACGCAGCGAAAGATGCGTACGTCACCTACGAGGCATGGAAGAAAATCGAAACCATCAAAGAAGGTTTGAAGCAATGGCAAGAGGCGGAGGATCATTGGGATGACCCCTACTATTGGGGATATTGAGTTGTTTGTGGTATTATGTGTCTCAGTTTGTAGTTATGTGGTTGAACAAGTTTGCTTTTGTAATGATGAACAAGTTTGCTTTTGTTATGTTGAACAAGTTTGCTTTTGTAATGATGAACAAGTTTGCTTTTGTTATGTAGTTATGTGATTGTTATGATGCTGGTGCAGAACACTTATGGTTGTGATGTGATGCAAAATCCTTCAAGTTTTGGTGATCATTTAGTTCAAGTTTTGGTCAGATCATACAGAATGTTGTCTAGAAGTTTTTGTGATCATTTAGTAGTTTTTTTATACAGAAGCCTTTCACTATAACTGTCTGATCCTAGCAAAGACATGCATGACACATAACCACTCCCAAAAAACCTGCAGAAGTGCAATAACTGAAAAGGCTGAAGTTCTCAGCATGAAGAATCACACAACACAACACCTACATTATGATGATACACTATCAACTACAGACCTGAATGCATCCAATTCAGCCTTTCCCAAGTAGTGATGGTAACTGAAAGTATAACAACTAAAAACGCTGCTCTACTGTATGTGTCCAATAGTGCCATCATAACAGAACTTGGAAAAGTCCTATATTATACAGTAGCAAGCATCACAAGTTTCAGATGGTTTTCTAGCAAGTATTTTCCAGAAAAGTGGATTGGTGGCACAAAATTGCTACACTCAGTCGATCTACCTCGCATTATCAGCATGGATACCATTGAGACGTGAACAGAAACCGGGGTACCTGCGCTGTCCTGCGGTGGTTGAGGAGATGGATCCGGCAGCGAAGCCCAAGGAGGGTCGTCGGAATGGCGCCTGCCGGCTGGTGCAGGGGCCGGAGGAGGCCCTCGCTCGTTGGAGGGAGGATGAGAGGAGAGGAGCGGGTGGCGCGCGCTCGACCGATCCCATTCGGGGGTGCGGGGGCGGCGGGGTGGAGTCGCCGACGGCGTGCAGGCGCGGCGGACGGAGGGGGTCGAGTGGGGGATCTGGCGAGGGAGGGAGGGAGGCCACAGTGCGAGGGGAATAGGTGGAGTGGGGGAGGGTTCTAATGGCCTAATTCGGGTGGGCCTAACTCGGATGGGCCGTCCCACGCCAGCCTCACCCGCTGGGTCACTGGATGGACCGTTGGGCCATCTCGTTGTCTGCGCCTGAGGCATGCATGCATGGGAATGGCGGCGACATGGGTTTGCATGCACGGGTGGCGGACGTGAACTTTATATATCCGAACTATGTTATGATTTCTACCCGAAAACAAGCTCCCGTGCGACGCGCTCCCGTGCGACGCACGCCTCTCGCGTAATACGCGATTCCGATGCGACTGCGTGCCAAATCTTGGCACGACATTGCTGATCTTCTGACCAGGTTCGATCCGCCGGCGAGGGCGCCGCCTGGAGCTCACCGACGTCGATGGGGTGGTGGTGGACGCGCGAAGCTGGCCCGAGGATGTTGGGTTCACGATGGGCCGAATGGTGGAATTCCCGTGCCATTTGGCACGTATCGCGGCGGCTGACCGGTGGGGCGACCCCATGGCGGTTCCCGAGGTGAGTAATGGCGACGAGGGTGGTGGGGGGGGAGGGGGAGAGGTTATTAGGCCGACGCATCGGCTCTCCGCCACTTCCTCCACCACTCCCTCCCTCTCAGATCTCATCCAAAACAACCGCTGCGACGCGACGCTCCCAGAGCTAGGGTTTGATGACGACGCGCGAGCAGCAGATGTGGGCTCTCGCCGCCGGCGACGAAGTGCTGATGGGGAGGCTTCAGGAGCTCAACGGCTGGTTCCCGACGGCGAAGGCCCTCAACGACGCGTCGGAAATGGTGAGAGACAAGCTCAGGGGAGAAGAAATCCTCCGCTGCTTCCCCAACTACGAGCGCCAGCCGGCGATGGGGGTGCTCCTCTGGGCGATGCTGGAGGGGAGTCTCTGGATCCAGAGCAGAGGGAGAAGTGGAAGGTGTTCCGCTCCCTCCGCTACCGCCCGATCCAGCCGCGGGCGCCGCCGCCGGCGCAGCCGCCGGCGCAGCCGCAGGCACCACCGCAGGCGGTGGTGATGGGGATTCCGTCTCCTGGATCCAGATGGCTCCCAATCGAAATCGAGGAGGACCAAGTGTTGGCTGTGACTCCAAGACGCAGGGCCAGGACGCAGCGACTCCAACCACGCTTCCCCGCCACTCCCCTCGCTTCCCG
Organism: Aegilops umbellulata; assembly: GCA_032464435.1. NCBI lineage: Eukaryota > Viridiplantae > Streptophyta > Magnoliopsida > Poales > Poaceae > Aegilops > Aegilops umbellulata. The sequence goes on from CP136054.1 coordinate 70,630,487, forward strand.
AGGCGCTCGCCTCGCCTCCTTGCCCTCTCCCGCCGCCAGTAGGACGCTCGCCGGCTGGTAACCGTTTATGGTTAATGGCCGGTGAAGGCTCCGAGGAGGTGGAGGTGAGGGAGCCCTCTGTTTTCTCTTCAGGTATGTTTCCAAACCCAAAATACTTGGTATCTACTGCTTCGATTTAGGTAGATGATACTAGAATTGGGAAGAAAAAGGGGAACAATGTTATGATTGAGAGATGATAGTAAAAAGAAAAAAGGGTGTAAGGGGATGGTTGGTTGATTGGTCCATCTTGCAGATAAAGGAGCCATGAAGAAAAATGTTGTAGCTGGGAGCAAGAGTACTAGAACGGGCAGCAAATGAGGTGTATACAGCTGGGCAAGGGTGGCGGATCAACGTGGCGAGGCTTCCCAGATGAACGGCTGTGACATCTTCACACTGTTGCTGCTGCGGTTCTCAGTCTTCTTGTTTCTTCTAGATGGTAGCTGCTATTTTGTTGTTGATGTATTGGTTTGTGTAAGACTTATTTGCTCTAGGCTTTGTTGCCCCTCGGAGTTCAGAGTTGTTGTGGCCTGTGTTGGCCTTTTGGTGGGTTGTTTTTCATGTTGGTTGTGGGTTCTGTTCCGTTCTGTAATGTCTAGTACTTTGTTATGATTTCTACCCGTCTATTTGATATGTCGTTCGTTAACTGGAAATTGTTTTTCGACGTTGTATGGTTTTGTAGGCTATAATGATTACGCACACGTGTAGATGAAAGGCACGAAAAAAAACAGTTTCAACAAAGACAACATAAATGATTTTTTACAAGTTTTATAGATGGAAACTTCTTTAGATGCAATGCCATCTCACAAACAACTCAGAAACAACTGTATGATTGATCATAAAACACATGCATTGTTGTTCAAAGAATTGTCTCATGAATAAATTGTACCATAATCGCAAACATAGTGTGAAACAGAAAAAAAATGTTTGTTTGCAACAAAATAATCCTGGTTTGAAGCTTAAACTGGTCTTGTAGTCCTAGGTGCTAGTACTATATTACAAGTTTTAGAGTGGTTGGGCTTTTTTAGAATTGTTTTCGACTCCGAAAACAATTGAGCCTACTCCATATGGTCTTCTGCACTGCCAAAATCCAGTGACCTCTTGCGTTGCGTCGTTGGAGATTGCGTCGGGCTTGGCGACGACCCATGTGCTTCAATCTTTTTCTCTTTAACATCAATGTAACCATACAACTGAAGTTGTTCTTGGTCTTTCTCCGCCAACTCTCTAGCAAGACCCTCCATTTCTTGGATTCTCACTCCCTGTAGAAAACCATAGGAATTGTATTAGGAAGAACTCAAAAAAGACATAGCCATAAACTAGACGCATGTAACATTTAAAATTTAAACCTCTGGATCAATGTCATCCTCGGGAAAACAACCCGTAGTTCTATTGTACACAATGTACAGGTGACATGTCTTGCTGCCATTCAGACCAGAAAGCATTTTTTCTACATCATCTGGTCCTGCAATCAAGAACATTCCTTCTGGCAGCTTCCACGCGGACCCGGCTAAGTAGTACAGTTCTGCTCCCATTTTGCAACCAAAAGAATCTCTCATTTCACTCATAATGAGATCGTAGGTCACTTTGGCGGGTTCAAAAATTCTGACTTCTGCCGGGTGTTCATCAAAGTATGCTCTCGGGACATGTGACATCTCATCATCCCTACTAACAAAAAATTCCATGACAGCACCTAGTATCTCACATCAGAGTTAATACATTCAATGAGTAAAGGGGCAAACATAATTTTTTATGTGCATAGCAACATTGCGGCATTGTTACCTGCTTTTGTGGAATGTACCCTTCATGTGGAGTGACCGGGGATTGTGCCATCTCAAACCTTCTCACCTTGTTATGTGGAATGTATCCTTCATGTGGTGTGGCTGGGGACTCTGCCATCACAGGTTTCTTATCCTGCGTATGAAACGTCGACAGTGGGTTTACACACAAGTTTTGAAAGATCATACCATATCTTGGGTATGCATCGTTGCGAGGTACTTACAAGGGGAGAATTGACGATATGTTATTGGGGTGGACTGATGTGGCATTGAACGGGTGACTCTATCGCAATGTCTCGAGTAAATGGCGACTGTGCCGTCTCATGATGCTTAGCCTACATACAATCGCTGATATAAGGTTGCCACAAATTGAAGATATTTGTATCATAGAATACGTAGGTCCTTAATATATAGAATCGGTGCGAGATACTTACAGGGGGAGAATAATTGAAGACATGTTGTCGGGGTGGCCGTGAGATCACACGGTCTTCTAACATATGTCCTTCCAAGCGGACCTTCTCCAGCATGGCCTTATAATCCATGTCCGACCACTCCTATAGCAGCTTACTGTCCATATCCGCACGTGCCTGCAACACATAGGCATCCATCCTGACTCGCTCTGTCTGTATAATACCGTCCACAAGCTTTCGGTCCTTCTGCAACGTTTGATGCATTTCCTTGTAGCCAAGGACAAACTTTTTTCCATGTACTCACAGTCCCGCTTATACTTTTCTTCAATCTCAAGACGCATCTTCGCCATCTTACGGGAAAACTCCTCACGCTCCTCCTTTATCATCCTGTCCACGTATGAGCGTTCTTTTTTCAGTTTCTTATCTACCTCAGCGCGATCCTTTTGCACCTTCAAGTCGATCTCCCGACGCGCTTCATGCAAAGACTTGTCGTACTCCGCATGGTTGTTATGCGCCTCTGAGACCATGGTCCCTACAGCAACACATATACCCATAGTATGAAAACTGTATCCACAACCTCATCCAACTAAGTCGAAACAATACGACCGTGAAAAAACATTCATAATCAGTTTGTACGATCAACTACTACAAACTATCAATCAAAAAGCTCTTGCATGACATCTTGTACTCGAATTACACCAGAACTACTCAACTATGGCAAAAGCTAGATTTTCTAATCTCTTCGGAAATGACTTCTTGGTCGAATCAATGGAAAAAATAATTAGCACTGCAATCGAAGATGAAAGGAGCCGTGGAGGAGACCTTTTTAATCCGGCGTCGGCGTGGTCGCTTGAGAAGCGATGGCGCGATCCCGGCGATGGCTATGTGAGGAGAAACAAGGTAGATGGGGGTGGTTAGGATAGTGTAGATATGCGGTAGAATGGGAAGGTATATATCCGTGATTGTAGGGTTAATTAGTTATTTTGAAGTAATGCGCTTTGATGCAAGTTTTTTTTAACGAGCGCGATCTTTTCAGGACTTCCAAAACATGTGCACTGACCGCGGGTCGAACCACATATCACACAAGCCCGAGCCATCGCCGTGCCCATGCCAACCCGCGGCCCACCATTCTAACTTATTGTTCTGTAAAAAAGGAAGAGCAATAAATTCATTCCAAGAATTTCCAGAAATAATTGTCAACCCATTTTCGTTGGTAATTACGAGATATGTTTGGCGCAATTAGTGGCTAACTGGTTTTTTAGGAATAGTGGCTACTTGGTTTGATACATGTCAAACGTTACGTTCAGATTAGTTGCATTATTTCGTTCATTTTTTACCCAAAAAATCTATACAAAGTGTTAATTGGACAATGTGAACAATGTGGCACGAAGGTTGTCGGCCCATCCAGTGGATGGAACGGATCGATCGTACCGGATGGAATCCATTGTAAACCAAGCCTAAACCCTAAGCCCAAAAAACCAAAAAACCCTGAACCCTAAACCCTGATAACCCTAACCCCCCAACCCACACACACACACACACGAAACCGTAAAAACATTCAAAATTTTGCCCCACGTGGAAACCATTATGCATGAATTCTCTATGGGGTCATGGGATGCCATGAAGAAAGTTAGGGATCATTAGTACATGTACAGCAAGTACGATCTCTGACACGCGCATTTTCGGTCCCTGTACATGTAAACCAACCCAACATCGATCCGGTTCAGTGGATGGATGCATGCTCTATGTGGCACGACGTATGTCGGCCGAGCCAGTCGACGGACCAGATCGATGCTACCGGAGGGAATCCATTGTAGACCAACGCTCCATCAATGTCCGGTGTGTGTTCTACGTCCACCGTAAGACAAACATAGTTCCGTCAACCCTAAAACCCTTAAACCCTAAACCCTGATAACCCTAACCCCCCCACTAAACCGTAAAAACATTCAAAATTTTGCCCCACATGGAAACCATTATGCATGCATTCTCTATGGGGTCATGGGATGCCATGAAAAAAGTTTGGGATTATACACGCAAGTACGATCTCTGACACGCGCATTTCCGGCCTAGCATGTCAACACCCCGAAAGCACTAGCTGGGTTCCTCACCTGTATGAAACCAACCCAACATCGATCCGGTCCAGTGGATGGATGCATGCTCTATGTGGCACGAAGTTTGTCGGCCGAGCCAGTCAACAGACCGGATCGATGCTACCGGAGGGAATCCATTGTAGACCAACGCTCCATCAATGTCCGGTGTGTGTGCTACGTCCACCGTAAGACAAACATAGTTCCGTCAACCCTAAAACCCTTAAACCCTAAACCCTGATAACCCTAACCCCCCCACTAAACCGTAAAAACATTCAAAATTTTGCCCCACATGGAAACCATTATGCATGCATTCTCTATGGAGTCATGGAATGCCATGAAAAAAGTTTGGGATTATACAAGCAAGTACGATCTCTGACACACGCATTTCTGGCCTAGCATGTCAACACCCCGAAAGCACTAGCTGGTTTCCTCACCTGTATGAAACCAACCCAACATTGATCCAGTCCAGTGGATGGATGCATGCTCTATGTGGCACAAAGTTTGTCGGCCGAGCCTTTCAACGGACCGGATCGATGCTACCGGAGGGAATCCATTGTAGACCAACGCTCCACCAATGTCCGGTGTGTCTGCTACGCCCACCGTAAGACAAACATAGTTCCGTCAACCCTAAAACCCTTAAACCCTAAACCCTGATAACCCTAAACCCCCCACTAAACCGTAAAAACATTCAAAATTTTGCCCCACATGGAAACCATTATGCATGCATTCTCTATGTGGTCATGGGATGCCATTAAGAAAGTTTGGGATCATTAGTACATATACATGCAAGTACGATCTCTGACACGCGCATTTCCGGGCCTGCATGTCAACACTCAACCCTAAACCCTGATAACCCTAACACCTGATAACCCTAAACACTGAACCCCTAAACCCCTAAACCCTAATAACCCTAAACCCCAAAACCCTAAACCCCAAAACCCTAAACGAGTTGACAAGATTTTCTTATTTCTTTATATCATTTATCCAAATCTCACATAACTCACGCGGCCCACCCCTCCCTATATCCCGCGATTACAGCTCCGCATTCTAACCACCCGGGCCGTCCGCACCTCCCACGACCGCTGCAAGATCAGATCGGAGACGATGGTCGCCCACGGAATACAGGAGTCGGCGGCCACCACTCGCCGCCTACCGCCAACGTGATCTGAGGGCTCGGACGTCAGTGTTCTTCTCGCGGCCTCCTCCTCGCGTGAACGCACCGTTTTTCCTTTGCATCGTAGACCGCGCTATACCGGCACTTATAGTTTCCGACGCACTAACCGCCGCCATCTACTCGGTGGCACCGTCTCCGAGATAAGGTATTAGCTGATCGTAACTCTTTATAATCGTTGTCCGCCGCTGCTTTAGTAGTTGAACCCTCATAGGTTTTGCACCCAAATAGGTTCTGTGCTTAAACCCATAAGTGGATCATATGTTAAATGACCCAGTTAATTTTGTTAAAATTAATTCTCTGCTAATTTTGTTATACATTTTCCAATTTTGTTCAGATTAATTGAGCCAGATTTTATCATTGCATATGAGCCAGCAATGTCAGTTTCAGATACGAACCTTCATAATGGAGAAAAGCCCATCTCCGAAACTACCGATGCGGTAAGTAATTGACTGTTTGTGTACAATCGTTTCGTACACATAATTCATGTGTACTCAGTATAATTTAATGGCATGTAACAGGAACTCGCTGAAAAGCATGGTCATATGAAGTTAGTATGCTCACAGACAAGGTTCAGAAAAACCATGAAACTGTTGTCATAAGACCACAAAAAGTACATCATATCAGAAACCAGTCTTGGCGGTCTAACCCAGATGCATGAAGTGACTCTACGGCGCATAATGTTGACTAGCCAAGAGCATAGATATGGACACGCAATCCATTACCATCGGTAAAACGCCAATTCCTATAACAAAAGAGGACGTGCAAGGTATATTTGGCATTCCGATAGAAGGGGAGGATATAGAGCCACATCTGGAAATGCAAACCGACACAGAATTGTTTACCGCCTATGCAAACAATGGGCAAATTTTGGTTTCTGACCTTGAAACGGCGATCCGAGCTCCCAAAGCCCCAGACGGCGATTTCCTGAGACGGTTCATTCTGTACGCAATTGATACTGTTCTAGTACCAACATCACAACATTATGTGGACTCGAAATTTCTCAACCTTGTTACAGATCTTGAAAACCTTCGGAAATTTAACTGGGGATGTTTCACACTTAATCACTTCTTCAAGTTTGTTCACAAGTTTAGAAATCGAGATCACGTAAATCTACAAGGAAATCTAATTCTGCTCTAGGTTAGTGCTAGATCACTACTTAATGTCCTTTAATTATTGTTCTGTTGCATATATGTATGGTGATGAACTAATTTATTGTGTAGTATTGGTACTGGGAGCACGTGCGTAGTGACCGATTAATGTATGCTTCTAGACCCCCTCCATTGATCGCACGATGGGACGAAATGATGGCTACTTTAAGAAGCGATGCTTACGAGAAAGGAGGTCTTCGTAATGGGCTGATACCTATCTACAATTGAACTTTCTATATCCGAATTTTTATTTGGTACTAATGGTTCATTATATTTTATAAAAATAGGCTGTCATGGAAATTTGTGCTCCTCAACGATCGTCCGAGAATTCTAATAATTTTCCAAGAAAAAAAGATGAACATGTGCATCAACATGATTCGTATCGAGCACCATCACAAGGACATCAATTTAGTAGCCAGCAAGTACGTACTCCAAAGACTATTTGTTTTTGCAATATCACAAATAGGTGTCATGGAACCTCATTCATTTAGCTATTGTTATCAACGGGGTTTTATTTTGTTTACACAGATTGAAATGGTAGTTGAAGTCATGAATGCACGCATTACTGATCATGAAAAGAAGGTAGGCAGGAAGTTAATGGAAATTGAGCACAGATTTGATGTCAAATACCAGACTCTAGGTGAAGACTTGATCGACATGAAGACTAAAACTGGCACTAACCTAGGTTGTCGAAGGTCGAGGACGAAATTAAAGACTTAAGGAAGGAACACCATGTATGTCATACTGTGCATTTTGTATTTTTTATGAATATGTTCCTTCATGTTCATTATTGTTTGCATTGTTACAGGAATTAAAATACGAATTTACAAGCAACCGACAATCAGTGTCACAGAAAGGAGGCGTGCAGGTGATCAATACGGCCCAACACGTTAATATCTAAAAGTAACAAACTAATGATGAACTACCTTTGTTCATTGCAGGATCAAGTCAATGTGTGCAATTCATCCCTGACAGGAACTCCTAGGGCTAGCCAATTCACGACAGGGACTTCGAGTACACCAAGTGCAAGACATGTGACGGAAAATAATGAGGAACCACAATTAACTCCGATGAAGCATGTCTTTGGTAATTGTTGGGGATATTGCTATCTGGGGTAAACCGGCCTGCCGGGCCCGGGTTACCTCCGTCAATAGACCCGAGATGTTAAAGCCCAAGGAGAAATAGAAGGGCCCAAGGCCTATAATCGGTTTAAAGGTTTATGGTGTAAACCGGCCTGGGGTAAACTTGTATTGTAAGTTAGGAATAGAGAGATCGACCCGGGCAGGTTTGTAAGCCGGAGGTCGGGACTTTGCAGACCGACGGGCGTCACCCGTGTATATAAGGGGACGACCCGACGGCGGTTTGGGGAGAAAAAACAAGAACTCGAGGTTTAGGCGAAGCTTATCGCTCCCTAAGCCCTCGAAACCCATCAATCCCATCACAACTAGACGTAGGCTTTTACCTTCATCGAAGGGGCCGAACTAGTATAAACACCGTGTCCTTGTGTCCACTTTTAACCCCTTCAAGCTAACCCGTTGCGATGGCTCCACGACTAAGTCCTCCCACTAGGACATCTGCCGTGACAAATCCACGACAGTTGGCGCCCACCGTGGGGCTATCGCGAGATGGTTACAGGTTTTTGGAGGGCCGCTTTGAAGGACTCGAGGGTTACGCTGTGGGACGGATGACCAAGAGCCGCCGCGGAAAACTCTACATCGACAGAACAGGCTGGGGCCCCGACGCCGGCTCGATCGAGTACGGGTACCGGGTCCCCTTTGGCGGCATCCATGTTTTCATCGGCAAGATCGGAGAACCGGGCCCCGAGTTAGGCGTCTGCGCCAACCTCGTCGAGACAGCTCAGTGCACGAGATCGACCCTGGCTAAACCGACCAGGAAGCACGCCTTCGTGGGAGTCATCCACGGAGGAAGCTACGAGGAAGGATCCGAATCTGGTGACGAAACCGCCATCTACTCCGGCGATGAAACGTCGACCGGGGAGACCGAATCTCTTTACCAGCTACAAGATGATCGGATTGGGGGCGGCTCCGATGGCAACAGTATTCCGGACCCCTCTGATCTGCCCTATCGGGTTGGGATCTTCATGGCTGGAACACAGGCGGCGCCACGATCATCAACTGCAGCAGCAGCGATCTCCGGATCGGCAGCAGCAACGGCTGCGCGGGCGGGAGGCCCTACGGGTTCACCAGCCCAAGTTTTGTCAGACCTGTTTGACGCACTGGCAGCGCTCATGGCGGAGGCCAACCCGGTGGATCAGGAGGTTCATAATGCTGAGATTGCCAAAGTGAGAGAGCAGATCACTCAAGCTAAAGCGGAGCTGGCAGCAGAAGAGATCAGGATGACGGCGGAGCGCGCCGCTTTGGATGCACAGGCTTACAGGCTCATGATGGACCAGAATGCGTCTCAGGAAGTCCTGAAGAGGAAATCCCGATCTCGATTGCCTGCAGCCCTCGACGCCCGAAATCTCTTCAACACCCCGGGGGTAAACCGTGCGGAGGCGACAGTTGGCGCCCCGGTTCAGCACCGGATGATAAGCCTGCCTCGTCACAACACTGGTACACCACCGGCCGTGCCAACACCGTCAGGTCATTATTCCAAACCGATGGATAACCTCGTCGCGGCGGCAGCTCGGCTGGAAGCCATTCCGATCGAAGGCGATTCACCGCAGGACGTAGAGACACGCCGGGTCAAGGAGCTCCTTAGGACCGCGTTGGCCCAACAAGAAGCATATTCACAAAGCCGTGATCGGATTCACTCCACCCCTCGCCCCAGCAGGAGCCATAGTAGGCGTATGGAGGAGCCGGCTGTTTCAAGCAATGCCAGGCGTGAAGCGCTCCGCGGCAACAACCCGACAGGCGTCGACAATGCTCAGGAGAGTGTGGATCGCACCCGTGCGCGGGAGGCCGGGATAGCAGCGCAGCATCAGGCTCGTCAGCTTACACCTATCTTCCCAGCGGCTACGGTGGAACCGGGGGTGGTCTCCAGTTCTTTGGGAGTACCGTGCCTTGTTCCCGCTTTACGCAACGTACGCCTGCCCAAAGACTTCAAAGGCCCCCGCAAGGTACCAAACTACACGGCAGATCAGCCTCCGGAGACATGGGTGGAGAGCTATGAAATGGCTATGGAGATGCTGGATGTGGGTGACACGGCATGTGCCAAGTATTTTACTATGATGTTAGAAGGAACGGCCCGGACTTGGCTAAAGAGCTTACCGCCTAATTCAATTAGTTCATGGGCCCAATTGCGCGCCCGGTTTATCAAGAATTTCAAGGACACGTGCAAACAGCCAATGTCGATAGTTGACCTAGCAGCCTGCGTTCAGCAAGAAGGGGAATCAACTACCCATTGGGTACGGCGGGTATCAGAAGTTTTGCACTCGTCAGATCGCATCAACGCAGACACCGCCGTGGTGCTGTTGGAAAGCAACTGTCGGTTTGGCCCTTTGAAGCTAAAGCTGGGCCGGATGAAGCGTGATTGTACAGATATAGGAACGCTCATGACCGCTTTAGTGAAGTATGCAGATTCTGACAGTACCAAGGATCCTGACTCTGGTGATGACAAAGCAGGGAAGGGAAAGAAGAATAGCAACACCAAAGGCCAGCAACATCGGCCGGCAGGTAATGGAGGCGGAGGTAAGCGTAAACCGGACGGGAGCATGGACTTGGTGGCCAGCACAAGTGCACAGAATAAAGGCCAGCGGCGTAAGGGGAAACAGCCAAGTTTCCGCGCAAATCCCGGTCCTAATCCGGAGCGTTTGAACTTTTTCTTAAACCAGCCCTGTCCGAAGCACGGAACAAAAGAGGAACCAGCAACCCATCTTTGGAAGGATTGTTATATCATGAAGGAATTCAAAAGCTCAAACACTTTCCAATATGATCACAGCTCCGGCGGTGGTTCAGGTTCCGGATCAGGATACGGTGGCGGAAATTCCGGTCCAGGGTTCCAGGGTAATCCGGGCGGACAGGACAGCCGAAATAATCAAAGTAATCAAAATGGTTACGAACAACAGCAATCAGGTTATCAGAACAACCCAAAACAGTTGAGTGGTGGACAGTATCATGTCTTTACTACAAGCTTGGATAAACGAGATAGAAAGCTTCAGAGGCGGGCAGTCAGTGCTGTCGAACCGGCCACGCCTCACTATCTGCGTTGGTCGGAACAACCTATCATATGGAGCCGAGAAGATCATCCTCCCAGGGTTTATAATCCGGGTCAGTTAGCACTAGTGGTAGCGCCTCAGGTGGGAGGTTATAAGCTCACCAAAGTGCTCATGGACGGAGGGAGCAACATTAACATCTTGTATTATGAGACCTTCCGTCGCATGGGACTGGTGGATAAGGATCTCAAACCGACCCATACCGTGTTCCACGGGGTGGTGCCTGGCAAGTCTGCATATCCGGTCGGTAAGATAGCCCTTGAAGTGGTCTTTGGCGATAGTCACGATTCCAGATCAGAGACGCTGACGTTCGAAGTGGTTAAAATCCAAAGTCCGTACCACGCTTTGTTCGGACGGCCAGCCTATGCGAAATTTATGGCACGGCCCTGCTACGTGTATCTGCAACTTAAGATGCCGGGTTACAAGGGCACTATAACGGTTCATGGCAGCCGTCGAATCGCTTTGGAATGCGAGGAAGGAGATGCGACTTATGCAGAATCGGTTTGTGCTACGGAGGAGCTAAAGCAGTACAAAGACAGTGTTGACCCGGAGGACATGACTTCGTTGAAGAAGCCAACCACGGACCACGATCCGGCCTTGAAGTTCAAATCAGCGGCCGAAACTAAGCTTGTTGACTTCGTGCCTGGCGATTCATCCAAGCAGTTCAGCATCAGTGCAAACTTGGATCCAAAATAGGAAAGCGCGCTCATCGAGTTCATCCGTGAGAATCGGGACATCTTTGCATGGAAGCCGTCTGACATGCCTGGTGTACCGAGGCAACTCGCTGAGCACACCCTTAATGTGGATCCTAAGTATAAACCGGTAAAGCAGTTCTTACGGCGGTTTAACGAAGAAAGACGAAAAGCGATTGGTGAGGAAGTGGCCAGGCTCCTGGCAGCTGGTTTTATCGTCGAGGTTTTTCATCCCGAATGGCTTGCTAATCCGGTGCTGGTTCTTAAGAAAAACGGCACCTGGCGCATGTGTGTGGATTACACAGACTTGAATAAAGCTTGTCCAGCGGATCCTTTTGCTCTCCCCCGGATTGATCAGATCATTGATGCTACGGCAGGTTGCGAGCGTTTGAGTTTTTTGGATGCCTATTCAGGTTATCACCAGATCAAGATGGCAGTTAAGGACCAGGAGAAGACGGCGTTCATTACTCCCTTTGGAGCCTTCTGCTATGTGTCTATGCCCTTCGGGCTTAAGAGTGCGCAAGCTACTTACCAACGGTGTGTGCAAAATTGCCTCCACGAGCAGATTGGCCGTAATGTGCATGCTTATGTGGATGATATTGTGGTCAAGTCACGAAAGAAGGAGACCCTGGTTGACGATTTGAAGGAGACTTTCGATAATTTGAGAGTGTACCAAATGATGCTCAACCCGGCTAAATGTGTTTTTGGTCTGCCTGCAGGCAAGTTGTTGGGATTTTTAGTATCCCATAGAGGAATTGAGGCTAATCCGGAGAAGATCACAGCCATCACCTCCCTGGCCAAACCGAAATGCGTCAATGATGTTCAGCGCATGGCCGGACGGATTGCAGCATTAAGCCGGTTTATCAGTCGCCTTGGTGAAAAGGCGATCCCCTTGTATCAAATGCTCAGGAAGACGGATCAATTTGTCTGGAGTGCGGAGGCAGATAAAGCGTTCGAGGACTTGAAGCGGCAGCTAGTCAATCCGCCAGTTTTGGCAGCCCCTGTAGATAAAGAGCCACTCCTGTTATATGTGGCTGCGAATGCCAGAGCAGTTAGTGTGGCGATGGTGGTAGAACGAAAGGAGGCTGGAAAGGAACATCCGGTTCAGCGACCGGTTTATTATATCAGTGAAGTACTTATCGAGTCCAAACAAAGGTATCCGCATTGGCAGAAGCTGGTATATGGTGTTTTTATGGCAAGCCGGAAGCTGAGGCAATATTTTCAAGGACACCCCATCACGGTGGTCAGTTCTGCTCCTTTGGGTGACATCATACAGAACCGGGAGGCGACCGGTCGGATTGCTAAGTGGGCTATCGAGCTTGGGCCGCACGGTTTAAGATACGTGCCCCGGACGGCTATAAAGTCACAAGCACTTGTCGACTTCATAAACGATTGGACAGAGTTACAAGCGCCTGAGGAGAAGCCAGATAACACCTATTGGACTATTCATTTTGACGGGTCCAGGCAATTGGAAGGCTCGGGGGCTGGAGTCGTTTTAACTTCCCCACGAGGAGATAAGTTTTGTTATGTCCTCCGTTTAATGTTCCCCTGTACAAATAATGCGGCTGAGTATGAAGCTTTGCTTCATGGTCTTCGGATGGCTAAAGAGATGAATCTGAGCAGAGTTAGGTGCTTTGGTGATTCGGATCTGGTGGCTCAGCAGGTATCTGGCACCTGGGATTCTAAGGACCCGCTCATGGCTGCATACCGACGTGAAGTAGATATGGTGGCTGGGCATTTCAAAGGCTATCAAGTGGACCATGTGGACCGCAGAAAGAATGAGGCAGCGGACGCTTTAAGCCGCTTGGGCTCTCAGCGTAAACCGGTCCCACCCAATGTTTTCTTGGATGTGTTGTATCACCCATCGGTACAGCTACCCGGTGAGCTGGAGTTGGCTGTTCCTGATCCGGAAGCTCAATTAGTGGCGGTTCTTCACGTCACCCCGGATTGGACGCTCCCTTATCTGGCATATATGAACCGGGGTGAGTTGCCAGAAGACGAAAGCTTGGCTCGACAGATAGTACGGCGGTCCAAGTCTATGACCATTCTCAAAGGAGAGCTACATCACCGCAGCGTGTCAGGAGCGCTGCAACGGTGCGTATCCCCTAAGGAGGGGTGTGAGATATTATGTGAAATACATGAAGGGGATTGCGGCCACCACGCCGGTTCAAAATCTTTGGTGGCTAAAGCGTTCCGCCACGGTTTCTACTGGTTAACTGCTCATGCTGATGCAGAAGACCTGGTCAGGTTATGTGATGGTTGCCAGAAATTTTCCAGACGAGCACACATACCGGCTCAAGAATTGAGGATGATTCCAATCACTTGGCCGTTTGCGACTTGGGGGCTCGATATGGTTGGGCCTTTTAAGCGTTCCAAAGATAAGAAGACCCACCTACTGGTGGCGGTTGACAAATTTACAAAGTGGGTGGAGGCAGAACCTGTCAGTAAATGTGATGTTGCCACGGCGGTTCGGTTTATAAAGAAGGTGATCTTCCGGTTTGGCTTTCCACACAGCATCATCACAGATAATGGTACCAATTTATCCAAGGGAGCCATGAAAGAGTTCTGTGCACGGGAGCATATACGGCTTGATGTTTCTTCGGTAGCGCACCCACAATCTAATGGTCAGGCAGAACGAGCGAATCAAGAGATCTTGAGAGGTATCAAACCCCGGCTTCTGGTCCCTTTGCAAAGGACGCCAGGTTGTTGGGTGGAGGAGCTACCGTCTGTATTATGGAGCATCAACACCACGCCTAACAGGTCCACGGGGTTTACGCCGTTCTTTATGGTCTATGGAGCAGAGGCGGTTCTCCCAAGTGATATACGCCATGACTCACCTCGTGTGGCAGCGTATGTTGAAGCGGACAACGAGCAGGCACGGCAGAACGCTCTTGACTTGTTGGATGAGGAACGTGACTTAGCAGCTGCCCGTTCAGCGATTTACCAGCAAGATCTTCGCCGTTACCACAGCCGTCGGGTTAGGACCAGAACCTTTCAAGAGGGGGATTTGGTGCTTCGACTCATCCAAGACCAGTTGATCAGCATAAATTATCCCCGCCTTGGGAGGGACCTTTTGTGGTCAGCAAGAATCTGAATAATGGGTCATACTACCTGATTGATATTCGAGAGCACAAAGATTCGCGCACGTCAGAGGAGGAGACCAGCAGGCCGTGGAACATAGCTCATCTTCGACCTTATTATGCATGAGCCTTGGGCTCTGTTTATGTACATATCATGACCATGTATATATTATGATTAATACAATAAACCGGAGCCTCGAGTAAAGCGGGGTCTCTGCTGTTCTTCACATCATGCGTGTTCTTCCCCTTGAGGCCGCTTCACCAAAGATCAAATTAAGGATTCCGGTTTAAGAGTCCGGTTCAAGGGAAGATGACTCCTGCAAAGCTTTGAAGCCCTTAATATCCGGTTTAAAGATCCCGGTTCAAACATGAGGCTTCCTGTTCAAACATAGGTCGTATTCGAACCAAAGAGAACATAGCTATTCAAACATGGGGCTTCCTGTTCAAACATAGGTCGTGTTCGAACCAAAGAGAACATAGCTATTCAAACATGAGGCTTCCTGTTCAAACATAGGTCGTATTCGAACCAAAGAGAACATAGCTATTCAAACATGGGGCTTCCTGTTCAAACATAGGTCGTGTTCGAACCAAAGAGAACATAGCTAAACCCTATAAGGTCAGTTGGGGACCTAGTCGGCCTGAACCGTAGCTGCACCTCCGGGGGGCTTGGTCATGTCTTGACGACGGTAATGCCTTCTGGCTGGCACATTTGCCACTGAATCAGTTGGGGACCTAATCGACTTGAACCGTAGATTACGCCTTATGGGAGCTCGGTCATGTCTTGATGATGGTAATGCCTTCTGGTCGGCTTTTTAGCCAATGAATCATTTGGGGGCTTGGTCGTGTCCGAACCAACGCAATGCCACTTGATCGGCCCTTGGCCATTGAGTCACTTGGGGGCTTGGTCGAATCCGAACCAATGCAATGCCATTTGACCGGCATATTTGCCACGATTCAGTTAGGAGCCTAGTCGGCTTGGACCGTAGCTACACCTCTTGGGGGCTTTGTTTCTTGTCTTGACGACGGTCACGCCTTCTGAACGGTTCATAGCAACCATTATTTGCATGCGTTTTACCATCGTGTTGCCCTCTAGTATTTGGTTTTTGTTTTCTACCTTTATTGTGGTATTTTTTGTTCTCCGGAACGTCAAGTATTTTTAAGCCGATTCAGCTGACACAGCCCGGTCCTTTTTTTTTAACCCGGAGGCAAATTGCCCGGTTTGGCAAAGGCGCAGCACGGTTCAGGTGGTCGAAAAATCACATTGTACTCAGTAAAGACAGGAAACATAAGTTGGAAAAGTCATTGGAAAAGGCATCAGTACCCGTGCGCGAAGGCACATTCAAACACAGAGGTATTAAACTATCTTATTACAAGGCAGCGTAGTGCCTGAATATATTGTTTGTTGACGGATTAAACGTCACCAACTAAGGGGAACCGGAGAATGGATTACGCCTGTTCGCCGCCTCGGTTCGAAGGCTGTGGATCGTCTTGCGCCGCGTCAGCTCTATCTTGGTTACCCATTGGCTGGAAATCAGCAGTGGTCCAGTCGATTCCCATTAGCGCTTGAAAGACAGCTTCTTCGTGAATCAGCAAAGACGGTTCAATGTCAGGGGCGTAGGTATGCTTACGGATTGGAGGAATAAGGTTTCCCGCTTCAGGGACCGGGGCAGCTACTCGTTTGTTCTGGTTATCGTATTGGGCTTGGTAATGTGACAGATCTGCTTCCTCAGCCAATTGACAAGCTAGGGGGCGCACCGCCCGGTTTATCGCCCTCAAATCGTCTTCACCAAAGTCTGAACCGTCTTCCTTCAAGCTGGGGTATCCTTGGGCCGCTTCGACAGGATCGAAATCTGGTACCCACGCTTTGGCCCGGATCAAGGCAGTGATGGCTCCAGTTCGAGCAGCTGATCTTTTCAACTCTTCAATCCGGGCTGGAAGCATGGACAGCCTCTTTAACGTGTCTTGAATCAGAGACGGCGCAGGGTTGTTATGCGATGCAGTGGTGATAGCTCTTTGTGCTCCGGTGTACAACTGTTCAATCAGAGTATAAGCAGCTTTGAGTTTCATCCGCACATCAGAACCCAAGTGTCCAATACGTGAGCCTGCAGTATTTCAAGATGGATTACAAACCAGACATAGGATGTAGCAGACAAGGTACAAATTGGAAGAAGGGCATCAAAAAGTTTACCAAAGACGGCAGAGGTCATGGAGTGTATTTGTCGCTTCACGGTGGATAATTCATCGACCACCGGTTTAAGAGCAGCTTCGGCATTTTCAGCCCTCTTCGTCAAAAGAGCTCTCTCAGTAGCCCAATCAGCTTGTTCTTTTTTGCGGCTTTCTTTCAGCTGTTCCATAATGGTTAAGGCATTGGTCAATTCATCCTTCGCTTTTTCAGTTTCAGCCTGTTGGGTTTTTAAGATTTCCTGAAGGTCCGAGACTTGTTTCGCTTTGGTCTTCAGATCCCCCTGCAGCAGGTCGTCAACAGTGTTCAGAAAATATTGCACGGTTTGGAAGTATCAACCACACAAGCAAGTTATGTGCTCGATACTTGGGGGCTAATGCATACTTGATTTTAACGCAAGTTTTCCATTACAAAAAGTCCCAAGATTAATACAAGTATTTAAACTTGGCACTTGGGGGCTAATGGTTATCTGATGATGTTTTCTGGTTATGACCTATGTTGAAGCCTTGGGTTTTCTAAACCGGACCTTAATTGTCAAGGCAGCCTGATCCGGTTTACCATCTCGGTTTGGAAATATTGATAAGCTAAGTTGCAATGGAATGAAGCACAAGGGAGTTACCTCAAGTTTCTCCTTCATCATCTTGATCATGCCAGCTTCATAATCCCGACTGGTGTACAGTCGGTTCAGGTACCCAGAATAAAGATCCGGGGCGCTTAAAGCGGCGTACGTAGAGGAGTCAAGGTCCCATTTGCCCTTTATGGCCGAGATTTCGTCCTTGGCAGTATGCTTGGCTAAAGTAGCAGCGTTCCCCGGTTCAGAGTGACCGATGCCGGTAATCACAACATCATCATCCTTGGAATCGCTGCTCTGCAGTGGCCCTGTCGGTTTATCAACAGTTCCAGAAGGGGGGATGGATTCCTCAACCCGAACAGGACTGGCAGGCGGATCAGTACGGCTGGCAGGTTCGGTAGTCCTTTCTTCAGCGCAGGTGTCATCTTGCGGAGATAGATAATTCCGAGTATCTTCACGACCCAGAGCATCAGCATCAGGAGTTTTCTCCGGTTCAGGAGCGGCAGTTCCTTCAGCCGGGTTATCCAGACGAGCCTTCTTGCTCGGTCTAGGTTTAGCCCTGGAAAAAACCCAAAGATTGAAAAAAACGGTGTAAGATGGGTTAAGAGACCCATACAGAGATATGTTGTGATCGGTCCAACTTACCCAATAACTGTCTTCAGCGGTGGCAGTTGAGTGGCTGAGGATTCACCAGAAGATGAATGGGAGGTGACCTGATAATCGGAGTCAGATGGATTAAGAGGCTGACGAATTAAACCTGTTTTAGGAGGAAAGCTAGCGCATAAATCGGAGACCTCTGTGCGGCGTTTCCGAACCGGGCTGTTCGGTAAACCGGCGGAGGTAACTACCTGGCCGCTATGCCGGGTGGTGCGTCGAGCTTCATGTTGCTGGGTCTTCACAAGAAATTTGGGATCCAAATAAGCAAGAGGATGAGAAAATTTAATTTTCCGGTTTGCTTGGCGAGGTTTTTTCAAAGGCAAAGGAACGGCGTCAGAAGAAAGAATAGTTACCTCTGGGCCTTCAGCATTGCTCGCTTCAGCGTCGTCCTGACAAATATCATCATCAATAAGATGCATAAAAAGTAAGCCAACTGAATCGAGGTCTACCCCAAGGTCCGGATTACCCACATCATCCCCCTCTAAATCCGGGGTAGAGGAAGCGATGTTCCGTTTTTTCTGAGCGGGCTTCTTCACCCTCGTTTTAGGTCGGGTTACCCTTTCGGTCGGCTCTTGAAGCTTCTTGCTCCAAAACGGATCATCTCCCTGTGTCAGAAAGGACTGGAGTTAGCAATATGTGTATAAAGAGATCATAAATTCTATAACAGACAGAGGGGAAGTGCTTACAGCAGGTGGCTTGTTTGTGGCACAAAATGGAAGCAGGCCGGTTCGGGCGCAAGCATATTCCGGTTCATTCAGCATCTTTTTCACAGCTTCGGTGACTTCGTCTTCCGTTAGCTGAATGTTGCAGTGCCTCAAAGGATCATCAACCCGGCCCGTGTATTGACACATTAAACCGGAGCGGATGCTAAGGGGCAGGATGCTCCATGAAATCCAGCAGCGGGCAAGGTCTACCCCCGTCAAACCGTTAGCCATGAAGGCTCTGAGCTTGGACAGCTGAGGGGCATACTTACTCCTCTCTTTGGCGGTTAGCCTTTGGGGGAAGGGGTGGGTATTGCTAAGCCTCTCCGGACGGAAGCCGGGCAGTGGATTTTCTTCAGCAGGGGAAGTATCCTTGCAATAGAACCAAGTGTGATTCCATTCTTGCGGATGACTATGCAGCTTGGCATGAGGATAAGTCACTTCTTTCCTCTTTTGAATCGTCACACCACCCAGTTCCATATTAGGGCCGTCGGTAAATTCGGTACGTCGGTTCAAATGAAAACAGTCCCGAAACAGCTCTACGGTAGGTTCCTCCTGGAAGTACGCCTCGCAAAGCACTTGAAAATGGCAGATATTCATGACTGAGTTTGGACCAACGTCTTGTGGGCGCAACCTAAAGTTAGCCAGGACGTCCCGATAAAATTTTGAACCGGGTGGGTTAAAACCCCGGGCCAGGTGATCCGCAAACACTACCACTTCTCCCTCCTGTGGGGTAGGAGGACGTTCATTTCCTGGAACCCTCCAATGGATGGCATTTTTGCTACTCAAAGCGCCAGTCAGAACTAAGTTGTTTAGTTGGGTCTCAGTGATGCGAGAGGGAACCCAGTTGCATTCGTACACCTGTTTTGCCATGAGGAAATCTACAAGACAAAGGTGTTCCAGTTTGAGAACAAATGTGAATGTAAACCGAAGATGCTCTTATATAGAGTAAGGTTATCTACGATGATATCATCCAGTGGTTGATCAAGGGGACTAATGGATGTGTGGATTGGTTTGCTCGCTCTGCTGGAAGTTAAACCGACCAGATCTAACAGTGGTGAATATGAAAGCAGAAACAGATCCCATACAGATTCTTTCAAAGCAGTGGATCTATAGCTAGGGCGAAAAAGAAATAAAAATATGAGGTTTGGCTCACAGCAGAACAACATGGGTTCGACAAGCAGGGAGATGAGTACAGATTTATAGAGATGAGTACATAGCATCATCATCTGTTGGCAAAAACTCTCAGCAGGTATCAAACTGACGATGTCGTCCTAGCATCAAAGCTGCTATGGGGATGAACAAGGAACAGTGGCAGGATGACGAACCCTAGAACAGATCTAAAAGCAAGAAGAACAGGGGCCTTACCGGGAGCCAAGCGGATGAGAAAGGTCGCCGCGGTGCTCTGATCCGATCAGGTTGATGCAGCGGCCGGAGTGGAGGCAGTAGCTGATGGCGGTGGCGGAGCTCCGAGGTCTGGGTCGCGAGGAAGACGAAGAAGGGGGCGAAACGGAGGAAAGGAAGATGGCCTTCAAGTCCTATTTATAAGGCGCGGCGCGCGTGCCAGGCGCGCGAATCCAGGGGCCGGAGATTTCGGGAGCCCAGCCGTCGCCCTGATTCTTGCGGATTAGCAAAAGGAGACGATAACTTCGCACTGACGTCATATCGGTTCACCGCAGTAAAAGGAGACGAAGAAAACGGCGGTTCAACAGTTGCTGGAAGACATTTGAAAGATAGAAATTTTTTATTAAGGACTGACATGAACCTGTTCAAATCAATCTGGGGCCTAATGTTGGGGATATTGCTATCTGGGGTAAACCGGCCTGCCGGGCCCGGGTTACCTCCGTCAATAGACCCGAGATGTTAAAGCCCAAGGAGAAATAGAAGGGCCCAAGGCCTATAATCGGTTTAAAGGTTTATGGTGTAAACCGGCCTGGGGTAAACTTGTATTGTAAGTTAGGAATAGAGAGACCGACCCGGGCACGTTTGTAAGCCGGAGGTCGGGACTTTGCAGACCGACGGGCGTCACCCGTGTATATAAGGGGACGACCCGACGGCGGTTTGGGAAGAAAAAACAAGAACTCGAGGTTTAGGCGAAGCTTATCGCTCCCTAAGCCCTCGAAACCCATCAATCCCATCACAACTAGACGTAGGCTTTTACCTTCATCGAAGGGGCCGAACTAGTATAAACACCGTGTCCTTGTGTCCACTTTTAACCCCTTCAAGCTAACCCGTTGCGATGGCTCCACGACTAAGTCCTCCCACTAGGACATCTGCCGTGACAAATCCACGACAGTAATGATTACAAGTTCACGGATGAGGACATAGAGACAGCCGTTTACATCTGCGGAACATACGACCCTGTTGAAATAGCTAGAATCGGAGACATTACCCTGACAGCAGAAAATCTGAAGCGAAATTTGGACGACAAATACATTTATGGTGATGTAAGCCCATTATACTCTATTCTACATCATTACTGCAACAACTGTCTTATTATTGTATAATTGAAAATTTGGCAGGTTATTATGGCATATGCTCGCATTAGCCAAATTGAGAATGATACTACCTCAATCATATCCCCTCAAGAAACCGAAAAGCTGTTACAAATGAAGGGGGTGGTTCCTGTTGGACGTGCAGCCTCATGGTTAGCTCGTGTAGCAGGAAAATTTGTAGGGCGCCGAAAGGTACACGTTTTCCACACTTTCGTAGTTTACGTACACACTGTACACGACAAATTTCGGTTCTCAACCCAACCCAAATTTTACTACAGGTGCATGTCCCACTGAATGTACACCAAAACCATTGGATGCTAATGATGTTTAATTTTGACAAAAAAGAAATTCAGACTCTGAACTCCATGAATTATCATTGCGACAAGACCAAGGAAGATTCTCTTGTAAGTGTTCTCTTGCTGCCTCTTTTGATCCGCATGGAACATGAGCTCCCAAAGTACCGTAACCCTATGTATAACTCGTCGTACCCTAGATGGACTTGATTCAGTTCTGCATTGACGAAGCTGTCAAGAAAGGGTTGATATCACCAGCTAAGAACATCAATTTTGCCGAATGGACCAAAAAACGCTATGAGAACATACCACAACAGACCGATGGGTACGCATGGCCTCATAAATTATTATTTGCGTACACGAATAAGATTACTGATCTTTAACTAAACATCGCAGGACTTCCTGTGCGGTTTGGACACTGCAGTACATGTTGTCATGGAACGGGGATGAAATGACCGATATTTTGAACCAGGTAATTGAATGCCTAATTTAAATTTGTACTTTGTTTAGCTTGAAAGCTATGCTGACGTCAGTGTCGGTTATCCAATATAGGTAAGGATAGATATTTTCAGGTGGAAAATATGTACAGCCTTACTGCATTCAAATTGCAATGCGCTTCGTCTCGAATCATATAAGTTCCCCATAACGGTTAGCGCTACATCAAGAATATATCATTTATTTCGTAAGTCTCATGATTAAAACTAACGCAGCACTCTCTCTTATACAGAAGGAGGTGTACGATGCCCAGCAAGCAGTTCTACCTGATGCTTCAGAAGAGGACGTACAATTAGTCAACAATCCTGATGGTTCCAACGAACCTGACATATCCAACTCCCAGAAGGATACCGATGCACCCAACTCCCCCAAAAATGGTGCACCCAACTCCCCCAAAAGGAAGAGAGCACGTGGACGCCCGAGAAAGCTAGTCGATCCCGAGGAAGCAGCAAAAACAAAGAGTCTTAAAGAACTGAAACTTAAATTTGACAGCAAGAACATAGCCAACCAAGTGTCTTCGTTACCATCACGGTCACGCAGAGAGCATAAACCAGCATCAGCTTTATTGAGCCCATTCAAACACAAATAGGTAGCATCAATTGATCATCAATTGATACATGCTCATGCTCATGCTCTACTTTTAGCATCATTTGATACACGTTTCGTTTTTCTTATCAGAAAGTGGAAATAGATACTTTTGGCAATCATGAGCATCCTCTACTTATTGCAATATCTAATGCATTGATACATTCTCATGCTCATGCTCTACTTTTAACATCATTTGATACACGTTTAGTTCTTATCAGAAAGTGGAAATAAGTACTTTTGGCAATCATGAGCATCCTCTACTTACTGCAATATCTAATGCATTGATACATTCTCATGCCCATGCTCTACTTTTAGCATCATTTGATACACGTTTAGTTCTTATCAGAAAGTGGAAATAGGTACTTTTGGCAATCATGAGCATCCTCTACTTATTGCAATATCTAATGCATCATCAGTACAAAGCTTGATTTGGCAATAGGTGGAATCGGCAATCATTTGCATGCTTTAATTTTGTCAAAAATTAATGCATAGTTCAGTTGTAACTGCTCATAGATATGGCAGGAGCATGCTGAGTTATACACTAAACATAGTCATGCCAAGCTATAACTACCATAGTCATATTATTAGAGTTCCTAGCATGCATCACCGTCCGGCAGAATAACACAACAACCATAACATAGACCACGGTACGCTACTTGAGTTGCTAAGGCCTTGTACAATGCAAGGTGCTTAGGGGAGTTGCTTATAGAAATAAACAAGGCTTTTTCTTAAGCACAGGTGCTTATTTGTACAGGGTAGACGCATAACTAGGCATCTCTCCTGTAGAAATAGGCACCGGTGCTTCAGAAAAACCTTGTTTATTTTTCTAAGCACCACCCTAAGCATCTAGCATTGTACAAGGCTTAAACATGCATCACCAAAATAGTATTAACAACTAGGAACACTAAACCAGAGTAGTAGCAAACTCTTAACATAAACGGCAGATCAACCACCGCTAAGCATAGGTTCAGACACACCATACGACATCAGTTTTAGACTCGAACAACAAAGAAACATAGATAACATAAGAGGACACGGCGGTCCTGGGGCAGCAGCAGCACTCTAGCAGCACATCACTTCTCTCCCTTCTTCAATGCATGTTGTAGGGCTCATTGACTTTGACAATCTCGAGGAAGCGTGCGTAAGCAGCATGTTTAGCCAGAGTACTCGCACTACGATTCTTACCATGTCCGTTGCCAGTGCTGAAGGCATGCTGGATCATGCCATCTATGCCGCCACCGATCACCTTGCAACGGAAAGGGCATCCAATATTGCCAAAGAAATGGTACTTGATCTTCCCAGCAATCAGATGCCTCAGGGTGTACCGGCTCTTGCTGTGCCTGCTGTCCATGCTGTAGTCCACGTCGTCGTCATCCTCCTGTGAATTAGTGATTAGTACACATAGAGCAACTCAGCTAATCTATTATGGTACAATGACTTTAATTACAATGTTTTGAAAGTACACATATGTAACATGGCAACTATCTATTTGCTAGAAATAAGGCGTATGTGCACATACATAATTGAGCCAAAGAAAATGACATGCATAAATATGGACGGTGGAATAGTTGCATTTATAGATTAGTGCACAAGTAGTACATAATTAACACATGAAAGACTTCATGAAGTGGCTTGGTTTAATGATATTTGATACTTGTTACAGGTGTAATTCTTATTGGAATCAGAAAAATGGCTTCATTATACTCCTCCATGTTTCACACAAGGGGGGTTTGTTCTATCTACTGGAATGAAGAAACCTATTCTTTCTGACAGCGGCAATACTGCTTCTCCAACATTGTTAGACCCTGATAAGTTTCAGAAGGAAATTGGTAAAGGAGCTATGGGGTGTCTCACTGCTCATATTGATGAGAGATGTGGCTGTGATCATCTAGATAACATACTGTGCAAAATTGGCTAGATGAAATCTTTTGATTTTTTGGTACCTAGTGGATATGTATTGTCAGCCCATAATTATTAAGGGAGCGATCACTTCCTTTGCAAAATGGAAATCTGTATAGAATTTGCAAATGGATCATCTATGAACATGTGTGCAACCCAATCATCTATGAACATGTGTGCAAATTAATTCATCTACATAAACTAAAATGAATCAGGAACTGCAGCATTTTATCACTGTCCTGGGGAAGCCAATGGAGAATCCTGCCATATATCCATTGTTTAACCCACTTTTTTCATTAATGTATCCCTGCCATGAACATTTTCTTGTATTTGGGTTCATTACCCCACTTCTTTCATTAATGTATCCCTTGTGAAACTTATGCTCATCTAGTTAACAAGACAAACCCCAATGCCATGAAAAAAAACAGAGTATTTGCTGGAATCAGAATGTGAATCATATTTAAAAATCCACATCCAACATGAAGATCTATGCTAGATCCCCACAATCCTACATACGTACAACTAGCACGCCCAAGTGAAATTGATAATCATCTAGTTAACAAGAAAAACCCCAATGCCATGAAAAAAACAGAGCAAAAAACAGAGTACTACCTCAGATAGCTCGTCGATGGCATCCTCGTCGAAGTCGCTGCCCTTCCTGCTATCTAGGTCGAACTTCTTTATGGTGTTCTCCTCGAAGAGCTCTTTGATTTCGTCATGCACCTTGCGCTTACGCCTTCTCATCTCCTCCTCCTCCAGATCTTCCCCGACCTTGTGCTCGCCGACGGGTGCCTCGACAGCTGCGATGGCAGCGGGAGCAGGCACAACGGTCGCTGCACCGCCAGCTTCCGCCGCTACGGCGGACTCAGCCGCTCCACCCACGGCTGCAGCCACGGCAGCAGACTGCTCTGCTCCGATGGTTGCCTCCGGCTCGTCCGCCGCATCTTCACGCCCGCGCTTCATCATCGGTCAAAGACAGGAGGAGGGAGGCGTAGGAAGGGAGGAGGGTGGTGAGGAAGGAGGAGAGGGTGGTGGGGTGGTGAGGAAGGAAGAGAGGGTGGTTAGGTTTGGGAGAGGACGAGGGTTTTCTACCCGATTTGGGGAAGAAATGCACTGCTCCTGCCTCTTGGAGTTACCGAGAAGCCGCGGGTGCCGATTTGACTTGACACACCCACCCGGCCGTCCCCATTCCATGTGGGGACGTGGCGGTCGTGCACGCGGTCATGCACCTCCTGCGGTTTTCCATCAATTGCTATCGGTCTCACAAGTGGGCCCCCTTGTCATCCACACAACCGAGCCACCACATGTACCGCATTTTTCTTTCTCCCCGTCTCGACCACTCCACATCTTTCTTTCTCTCCTTCTCAACTAGCGCCGCCGCCGCCATCTCCCGACGACCCCTCTCTTTGCTGCCGGTGCGCGGCCGCCGCCAACTCCGGCAAGTACGTGAGATCTCCCCTCTTCTTCCCTTCCCCAAACGCGTCTCCCTACGGAGGCGGATCTGAGCCGATTGGTTTGGACTGAAACTTAGTTTTTGGATTGGATCTTGATTTGGTTTCTATGGTTTGAGACCAAATCAATCAATTAGTTTGAGCCGCCACTACCACCTACTACTGCTTCAAATCCAAGAGCCGATGTTGCCGACCGGAGCTCGTCAGCTCTCTCGAGCTTTGATGCCATGTCTGCTCTAGATTCATGACGTGCCCTCGCATATGGCTTTGTCCATGGTTTGAACCTTTGGATTCAATTCAAAAGTTGAAAACGGTTTGGACTGGTTTGGATGATGAGCATGTATAGTTTGGTTTGGTCTAGATTCTAAATGAAAATATCTGGATTGGTTTGGTTTTGATGTGTGCCGTGGATTGGACTGGTTTTAGTTTGGATGCCGAACTATTCCCAGGTTTAGATGAGACGGGCATTGCCATTGTCATTGGCATTGCTTTATTACGTAGATGATAGAAAATAGATTGATTGGCCATTGCCAGTATAGGTTATCACTATGATTTATTATATGTATGATCTTTGTATTGTACTATGTACAATTCAACTTAGAGTTCAACATGTTCTGTGTAGAATGGAGGAAGCACAATGTGGACGCTGCAACTCACGGTGCCGGACCAGCCTTTCTACTGCCATGCTGTTCGGCATCTACTTCCAGCCTTCTTTTGTTGTTGCAGCGGTAACAATTTATATGAACCTTCTGACAGTACATTCTTTTTGTTTTTTTTTGCTATTTCCACTAATGTATTGTGTCTGTTAATTGTTTTTATCTTACACAGATCGTACCATGCAATGTGAGATTGGCATTCAATGAGCTCGTCGCAGACACCGTGACCTTCGACGCTCTTGGGGGCCCATACACTATGCAGGTTGAGAAGGGGCGAAAGATAACCCAGATAGAAGGAGATGATTGGGATCGTTTCATTGCCTGCATGCGTCTTAGTGGGGGTGAATTGATTAGCTTCTCCTTCAGAAGAGATAGGCCCAGGATTTCTGTTATCTATCTAAATTTGATTCCGGATAGTGAGGATGAAGTTCATGAGGAGGAAGATGGTGCTGATTCAGATGATGACGATTCAGATGATGATGAGAACCCACTTGTTGAATACCTGTATGCCCAAGGACTCAGACTGGGCGACGAGGAAATCGGCAACCTCTAGGACATGCTTCCGCTATGTGAAGACTACCTAGGGAAGCCATTTGTGACCCGCCTCACAAGGACGAATGTTAAATGGCATATCATGGTATGTTACTTAGTGTGGTAATTACATGATATGCGTGCTTAGTTAGTGTAGTAGTTCATATGATATGCATGTTTTTGTACTGTGATGAGAGGCCTAGTTTAGAATTCATTTAGTGAAGAATTTTATGACATGCATGTATTGTAGTAATATGCGATGATATGCTTAGTGTACGCAGTAATCTAATGATATGCCTAATTACTATAGTAATTTGATGCTTGGCGTATAGTGTAGTGATGTGATGATATATATGCTCAGTGTTGAATCCAATGATATATGTGTATTGAAGTGTATGCTTTGTTGATAATTGCACGTGATATGATCATATATCATGTCAACTGTTTTCAGAAATTACCTAAGAGGTTACTTGATAGCTGTGGCATCGACCCAGGTGAAGAAGGCATGGCTGTTGGACTACGCCTTACCAAAACGGGCTCCATCACCAGCTGTGCCTATGCAGTGGACACGAACGGTCGCACTGTCTTGAGCAGGGCAGGGTGGAAGAAGTTCCTTCGTGCCAAGAATCTTCGGGTAGGACAGGCCATCCTACTCACTGTTGCGAACACCCGTCGCCATGACTTGAGGATGATGATCACCATCCACCTCATTTAGAACTGGGGTGGGCCATGTATCAATGTGAAATGAACTTGTTATGTTAGCTCTTGTTTGCGAGTACTTGTCGTGTATTACCGTACCTATATCTACTCATATCTAGGTACTATTGCTTGTGATGGATTGCAACTATTATTAACTGGTAACTAATGCTCTACTAGCTATGATTATTCCACTGTGTGATGTTTTATATGCTGTAGTGTGACATGGTAACTGTTATATATGGTAGAGGCTGGTCTCTAAGACCTTGTACAATGCAAGGTGCTTAGGGATGTGCTTCCACTGTGTGATGTTTTGTACGTGCCAGGTTGTAGTATGAAATGCTAATTGTTCTATATGGTAGTGGCTGGTCTCTAATTGGACCGACATGTTGAACTAGTATCAATGGTAGAGGCGTTTCGTTGTGCGTCACATCCAACAGTTTACATAATTAATTATCCAAAGATTAAGGTATGAAACCCTTGGTCATACATAGCAACATTTCGTTCCTAAAAAATAAGGAACTTCCACATTCAAACTAACTAATACTACAAATTCGAAGGAACTACTTAATACATTAACAACACATAGGGAAGTAGCCCTGGTCCAACGGCTTGAGAAATGACGAACAAATACTGAAAGAAGAAGGATCAGCCAGTAGCAGCACCATCAGCCTCCCAGCCTCACAACTTCAGCCAGCCTGGTGAACTCCAGGTTTTTTCCTACAAAACACACATGTGATGTTGGAGGCAAGAAAATAAATATGCCAGGGGTCTTGTCATGGCATCTAATCGCATGGAATGCTAGTACAAATGATGGAGAACAAAACATCCAACATGAGCAAATTCATAGGAGTTCTAGATCCATGGATACCATCAAGAAAAAATGCTCAGTTTTAATTCAGACACAAGACTTGGTGAAAACATGCATATTCATATCAGCAACATTGATATGGCATCTTTGCAATCTTGGGTCAGTGACTTGTCTTTTGTTTCATGGCATGACAATAATTTTAACAATAAATAGACATGAAATTGACCCAAACTCATGTACAAAGTTATGCCATATGATGCATGGATTAATTCACACATAAATGACAAAATGCCAACTTTGTATAGAATTTGTAGTACTGAAATATTTCAGTGTATACTGAAACTGCAGTAATGAAATAATTCAGTGTGCATCGGTGTGTACTGAAATTGTAGTAACGAAATATTTCAGTGCCTACCGGTGTGTACCGAAATATTTCAGTGTCTACCACTACAACATTACAAATTTTGCCTAGGGCAGTACCGAAATATTTCAGTGCCTACCGGTGTGTACCGAAATATTTCAGTGTCCACCACTACAACATTACAAATTTTGCCTAGGGCAGTTCCGAAATATTTCAGTGCCTACCGGTGTGTACCGAAATATTTCAGTGTCTACCACTAGAACATTACTAATTTTTCCTAGGGTTCATATGATGCCTAGGGTTCACGTACATCATAATCCATCCTCCAAATACATGTACTCAAATATTCATGCAATTCATTGAGATTAAAATGCCATCTACCATTCCCTCTCTGAGCTATTTCGATCAGTATCACCACGATGTAAGCACGAGCAGTAGGAAGATGAGGAGTGGGGAAGCTTACTCTAAACATAGCTACCGCCGCCGTTCAGACGAGGAGAGCGGCGAGGGAAGCGTGGAGAACGGCGGGGAAGCGAGGTCGCGACCACTGTCCTCCTCATCTTGCGCTTCGGAGTCTCCGGTGACTCGGTTGGAGGCTGCACAATCTGCAACGGCACCTCGTGCACGGTGGGTTCCTGATCCAGTGGATGCTCTACCCTGGATCTGAACGCCCACCACCTCCGCCTGGTCCACTCGCTGGACGAATTGGCCTGCTCCATCGCCCAGAGGAGGATCTCGATCTTGTGAATCGGTTGTGCGGGCGGGGGGCAAAGCTTTGCCCTCTTCTTCTTCGTCAAATTCTTGAGAGTGGCCATTGCCGTCCAGCTCATCTGCCTTGTGTTGTCAAACCAAGAACGGATCTCCCTCAACCTGGCCAACTTGACATGGTCGCCGCCGGCGATCTGCACGAAGTCGGTGTTCTCGCCGCCGGCCATCAGCTCGATCTGCCGTGGAAGAGGGGGTGGGGGTGGGTGTGGGGGGGGGGGGTTGCCTGAGTGGAGCGAAGTTGCAGCGGCAAGAAGGAGGAGATGACTGCGGTGGACTTGGAGGAGAGGGAGGAGATGGCCGCCGATGAGTAATTGTGGAATGTGTAGCACCATGGCGGCGGTTATGCATTCGACGAGAGGGGCGGCGCGTGCAAATTTTCCTAGGACTAAATTGCCCCTAGATTAAAACGCGTCCCCACCTTGTCACGAGTACCGGCCCCACTCGTTTTAGTACTTTCGCGTACTTTCATCGGAGTACTACCCAGTACTTCGTATTTGTCTGCCGTTAGATCGACATCAACGAATGGTTCTAAAAAAGCTCAACCACTCTAAAACTTGTAATATAACATACCATGCCCATATGGTTACACAATCTAGTTGGCTACATCGGTGGCGGGGAGTTCTTCACGTCTCTGGCTTCCTTGTATTGAATAACAAGTCTTTCAGAGTCTTCTCCTACGAGGTCCATGAGTCAAACTGATGGCCCAGGCTCGAACCGACCAAGGGGTCCTCAGGCTAGCCTACATGGGAATGGAAGCATCGAATCCATGCCAATCGGTTATCTCGGCCACCCATGCATGTTCCCCAATTCCGCTGCCGCACGCCAATGTATTGCCTCTGTGGTGGCGGCGGGAGCTCGGGAAAGCCGGACAGGCGGTCGCGGGAGGAAAGCGCGCGACCACAGCCACGGGTAGTGCTATCAAAAGTACAAAACTGAACTATGTGAGGCATTGTCACCTAATTAACTCACTTTTAACAAACCGCACAATGATGTGCGGGATCAAATTGTATGCAGACTAATCTTCAGAGCCCTTAGGGCATGTACAATGGTACTCCCTCCGTTCCAAAATAGATGACTCAATTTTGTAGTACAAAGTTGAGTCATCTATTTTAGAACGAAGGGAGTATTATTTTAGTAGTGCCACGTAGGATAAAAAGATGAGATGGAGGAGAGAGACTTATAAGAAAAGTCTCTTATTTAAGAGAAAAATAAAAGAAGACAAAAGATAATCTTTTAGCACAATATGTTTGACCGTGTTTTTAGGAATAGCTAAGTATTAAAGATAAGGATAAGAAATGACATCTTGTAAATATCTTTTTTGTTATCTCTAAATTACATGTAAGACTTAAAATAAAACTGCTTTATCAATTATTGTACATGCCCTTAGTCTCAAGGTTGAAAGGGAGAGCATGCAGGTCTCCACTTTTCCAAGCCTCGATAAGGTTAGATGTCGTTGTTCCATTCCATCTCCACTGATTAGCCGCCCACTGCATCCTCCCGGTCGTCCTCCCGTCAACGGCCATGGATGTGGCATCTCCTAGCTCCGATCGAGAATTCGAGATCCGCAGGCAGGGCCGCACCCCTCCGCCGGCTCCAGCTCCAGCTCCAACCCCATCTCCAGGTTTCTATTGTTTGCTCTGCGACTGCGGTCGATATTGGGCAATCCCCTGCTAACTAACTTCATGATCCAGAAGCTGTAATACACCATGAAAATCCTCCTACTTATTGCGGTGGAACTCAGGCTCCGTGACACCCGTTTTACTGTTCACGCACGAAAATCATATTTTGTGGTTTTAAAAATCCATGAAAAAAATACACATGGACATAGAGATGTATACTACATCTCTTTAAAATTTCATGATGAACTATGCATCTCCTAATTATTTACGCGTGTATGTATGCTATGCTATGTTTCTCTGACTTGCTCCCATACAGATTCCTGCTTGCAAATCTGTTATTAATCATAGTAATCCGGCTGTTGCTTCTGATTATTAAGTATCAGTTTTGCTGAAACACATTTAGATGTACCAGAAGTATTGCACATCTAAATCCTATGCCATTGATCTTACGCGGAGATTCGTGTGGGTATTTTTATTTCCCCTTTTTCTTTTCCTTTTTATGCTTAATTAAGTCACTTAGATGTGCAATAAATTGGGCACATCTAGATGATTCTTTTCTATTACTAAATAAAGCCCTCACGTCGCCCCGGGCGACACGGGGGAACCCTAGCGCCACCGCCTCCAGGTCCCCCTCGCCCCCTCCCTCGCTTCGCCGCCGTTGGATGGGCCGCCAGCGAAGTCCGCGCGCGCCCCAGGGAAAGTGGCGGCGGGGAGCTTCCCCTCTCCGCGGCGTTGCGCGCGCATGCGCTGGCTGCGTCGCCTCGGGCACGGGCGAGATGCAGGGCCGCGGGAGAGGCTTCAACGCGGGGAGAGGCCGGATCCTGGCCAGGCTTGGCCGGATCTAGCTTCTCCGCCCCCGTTGGCCGCCCTCGATGGGGCTCGGTGGCTTCGTTCCGGCGGCCAGCGAGGGCTGGATCCCTGGGCGGCGGCCCCGGACGGCGGAGGATGTGTTGGCGGCTGTGGACTCGCGACGGGCGACGTGGCGGCCGCGGTGGTGGACGATCCGTGCACAAGACGCTTGATGGAGGCCATTGGAACAGATCGGGGTGAAGACCTGCTCGCGGCTGCTGCCAAGGCCGGCGATGGCGGCACTATTCGGTGTCGTTCCCTTGTTGAAGGCATCGCTGTTGAGAAGTTCCAGGCCACTATCTGCTACCTCCGGGGGAAACCCTAGATCAGTAGATCGGATGACGACGACATTATTGTGTCGTTTCCCTCTTGTGGCGTCATTCTTGGAGGTGTTCACGGGCTCCGGGGACCAGTGGATGGAATAATTGGTCGAGCGGTGATTCATCCTGCACATTAATGGTGGCGTTTCTCGGCGGCGTGGCGCAGTGGAGACTCGTCGCCCGATCTGTGGCGAGGGACTCGCGCAGGAGGGTGACGGTATCAGGCGTCGTGGTGGCGTCGATGGCAGAGAGGCCGGGCAAGGTGGTGCAGCAGTACATCATTGAAGATGGATTGGTGGCAGGTGGCTGCGGCGGCCTCATACCCGGCAGGCGTCCTGGTTGAGGAGTGCGCCGGACTGGTAGGTGCCCCATACCCGGCAGGCGTCCTGGTTGGGACCTCAGGTCTTAGATGTTTAGGTTTGGCTGCGATGTCTGTTTGGTATTAGGCCCAGACTATCATCCCTTCATCAATTGGATAGGAGTAGCGACAATTGTTGCTTAATGGTGGCTTTAGGCTTACTTGTTGTATGACTTTGTAAGGTGTTGTGAGAATAATTAATAAAGTGGCCGTATGCATCGCCCAGATGCAGAGGCCGGGGGTCCTCCTCCTTTTCTAAATAAATAAATAAATAAATAAATGTGAATAATATTTTCCATACAATATATGATAAATATTTAACATGAGAAATCTAACAATATTATTCTCAAGTGATGAATGTAACTAATATTTTTTTACACGAATATATTAACATTCAAAATTATAGAAGTTTGTAAGTGCATCTAGTGCCCTTAGTGATTTTGGTGTATTGAAGACTTATAGGTTAAGCATCTGATGTGTTTATGAGTGTACACAGGTCTATAAGTCTATGAGGAGTTTGAAGCTTACAGTAAAAGTCGACCCCTAAAAATGAAGTTCTTCGACTGAAGACTTTGATATTCTGAAGACTTTCTGAAGACTTTGAAAGTGAAGAAATTGGTGTGACCTTGAAGACATGGTATTCGTTTGAGGAACGTGAAGCGTGAAGACTTTTGTTTTCGTAGTTTCATTTTTCTCTTTCTTGAGTCATAGGAAACACCGTACTGTTAAAGGGGGTCGAGGAAATACTAAGGAGAAAATTTTCATGTGATGCTCAACTCAAATCCTACACCTACCAATCCCTTCGAGTGAAGCCATTGGAAATCTCATACAGTTCAGTCAATTTCTTCAGTGACAGAGACGTAGTTCTTCTGGTCACTAAGGACTTTGCTCTGACTGACGAGTTAGGAATTCGCCAGTGCGAATTGCCTACACAGTGAGGAACATGATAGCCCTCAGGAATTTGTACTCCAAATTTCCGACCGTTGCTGTGCCACGCGCCAGCTGTCCTAAAATATCTTGTCCACCTAACGGTCATATCATTGAAGGGCATTTATGTCTTATCATGTCGGGCTGCTCCCTAGGCTATAAATAGCCGACCCCCTTCAACCACTAGCTGGTTGGCTGCTCCGCGTGAACTTGACACTTGTCATTTGGGAGCAACCCATCCTCCGAGGACTTTGAGCGAAAATCATCAAGTGAGAAAAATCCAAACCCAAACCCAAAACACCTACAAACCCAAAGTGATTGAGCATCACTGAAGAAATTGATCCTGCGTGGATCCGACGCTTGTTACCTTTGAAGACTGTGCTTCTTCCAGACGGTTAGGCGTCAAGGTCTAGAGCATCCAAGAGGAATTGTGGATCGCCGAGTGACCAAGTCTGTGAAGGTTTGGAAGTCACCTGAAGACTTACCACGAGTGATTGGACGAGGACTGTGTGTCCTTAGTTCAAGGAGAATACGGTGAGGACTTGGTGTCCCGAGCTGCGTGCTCAGGACTGGGTGTCCGGGACTGTGTGTCCTCGAGTTTAAATACTCAGCCGCTCCAACCAGACGTACAACTGAGACAGCAGTTGGAACTGGTCTACCAAATCATTGTCTTCACCAAGCTTACTGGTTCCATTTCCTCAACACTTTCATTTCCTCATTAGTTTGTTGTCTGTTTGTTCATATCTGTGTTTGAAGACTTTGACTGAAGACTTTCACAAATTCCTCAGTTCAATTTCTTCAGTCTGTCTGTCTTCATCTAGAGTTATCCTGTGCCTACGCTTTCTGTACTCTGTGTTTGTCTTCATTTCATCATGATGACCATGCATGTAATCTGTTATGTTTACTTCTGAGTACTTATTCCGCTGCTAGTATTTCTTCGCTAAGGAATTTCCTCACGAGCAAATTCCTCAGTGAAGAATTTCATAAAAATCGCCTATTCACCCCCCTCTAGTCGATATAACGCACTTTCAATTGGTATCAGAGCAAGGTACTCCCTTGTTCTGTGTGATTTTGGTTTAACCGCCTGGAGTTTTAGTTATGTCGACCGCAGGTATGATCAAAGTCTCTGCTGGGTGTCCTACCTTTGATGGGACGGACTACCCCTACTGGAAGAACAAGATGCGCATGCATCTTGAGGCAATTGATAACGATCTCTGGTATGTTGTGGAAAATGGTGTTCCCTCCGTCTCACCCTCACTGAACGCTACCGATGTGAAGAGATTCAAGCAACTTGATTCCCAAGCGAAGAATATCATATGTGGTCATCTGAGCAAAGGACAGTATGGTAGAGTGAGTGCTTTGGAAACTGCTAAGCTTATCTGGGATAGGCTGTCAAAAGTCAATGAAGGAGTTTCAACTCAGCGTGATTCTCGAGTTGATGTTCTTCGAAATCTCTTCAACCGCTTCAAAAGACTCGATAATGAAAATGTTCAGCAAACCTTCGATCGCCTCACTGACATCTCAAATAAGCTTCAAGCACTTGGTGCCACTGATATCACCGACCATGAGGTGGTGAAGAAATTGCTGAGATCGCTTGATTCCTCATTTGACACTCTGGCACTGATGATTCAAGAGCGTGCTGACTACAAGTCACTTGACCCCGCTGATATCCTCGAGAGGCTAAACACTCATGAATTCCAGCTTGCTGAGAAGAGAGATCTCTACGGTTCGAGCTATGGCAGATCACGTGCACTGAAGGCCAAAGTAGTATCTGAGTCCGAAGATGAAGACTCTGATAGCAGCCTTGGTGATCCTGAAGAACTGAGTCATGATCTGGCGCTACTTGTGAAGAAATTCCATAAGTTCTCAAGACGTGGTCGTTTTGGAAAATCCTCAAGGAGCAACGATTCCTCAACCAGTGACTATAAGAAGAGGCCTTGTCACAAGTGCAAGAAACCAGGACATTACATTCAAGATTGTCCTCAGTGGGAAAAGGAATCAAAGAAGAAGAAATACAAGGATTACAGTTCTGATGATGCGAAGAAAAAGAAGAAATCATCAAAATCCTCGAAGTCTTCGTCTCACAAGAAGAGCAGCTCCAAGAAGGCTCGGGCATTCATTGGCAAGGAAATGGACTCTGAGGCTGAATCTGAAGAAAATGAGGAAGAGTAACAATCTGAAGACTCTGAGTCTGGTGTGGCGAGCCTAGCCCTCGCTACTGCATTCGTCAGCAAATCCATCTTCAACGCTGAAGAAAGTGATCTCACCAACAAGGCTGACGAAGGCAGTGATGACTACGCTCCCACCTATTGCTTCATGGCAAAGGGTGCCAAGGTACTCAAATACGCCTCCTCTGAATCTAGTGATGGTGAATCTGATGAAAATCTTAAGCCTAGCTATTCTAAACTTGCTAAGATTGCTGTGCAACAACACAAGGCTTTTGAAAAGGTTCAAAACATGCTAGACAGAAGTGATGATATGTTGGGTGAAGAAATGGATCGCACTAAGGCCTTGACTGAAAATCTTCAGAGACTTCAGACTAAGCTTGACAACCTTCAAAATCATCATAACACTCTCTTATCTGATCATGAGAAGCTTTCTTATGAATATCTTCAAAAGAAGCAAGATCTTGAGAAGCTAAGAGTGAGTTATGAAGATCTTCAGAAGGAGCGTGATTCATTACTTGCTCAACAAATCAGCGCTGCTCAGGAAGAATTTATTCCTCCATGTTTAAAATGCATTGAACGAGAATCTTCTAATTCTTCACCTGAATGTTCAAATGCTTCAAATGTTACAAATTCTTCACCTGTCTCTACTATCACTAATTCCTCATCTGAGGACATTGCTAGTATCACTGACGATGCAGGGCTGAAGGAATTGTACATGACAGGCATGTACAAAAGCCTCAAAGGGCATCAGGCTCTTTGTGATGTGCTTAAAAAGCAGATCCTCAACAGGAACCCTAGGAAAGAGGGTATTGCCTTTGAGAGGAAACTCAATGCGGATGGTACTTATTGGAAGCCTGAGCAGTACCCCAAAACCTCATGGGTTGCTGCAAAGGGACCTCCAGTTGATCCATCTGATTTATCTGGCTATACATGTGAATCTTCTCATTCTTCTGATGAGTCATTTGACTTCAACTATAAACTATTCAAAAATCAGAATGGTGAAGTATTTGCTAGATATGTTGGCACTAACTGTAGGAACGGTTCCCCTATGAAGAAAATCTGGGTTCCCAAAAGCTGCCTTGAAAGTCTTCAGGTGAATGTCCTCATGACACCACCTGTGAAGAAAAGGAACCCCAGATCTAATTCTTCATATGGACCAAATTCTTCATATGGATCCAAGTCTTCATACAGACCAAATTTCTCACATGGATCAAAGTCCTCATATGAACATCATCGTGCTAACAACTCTGTTTTGCAGGGAAGAGCCAAGGGCTACGAATATGAGCATTATTCATCAAAGTATTATGTTCATAAGTCCTCGAAGTATTTCTCTGCTTATTCATATGCTTACCCTAACCCCTCTTATGTGAAACGAAATGGTTTGGCTGCTTTGCCACCATTCTCATATGGAGCTCGCAGAGTGATGAACTCTTTGCCACCCCTTCAGATGTGGGTGGTGAAGAAAAAGAACTAATCTCTTCTGCAGGGTCAGGTCTCCAGACGTGCTGTAACGTCTGAAGAATTTGCTGGGGACCTGACAGAATTGCCTGAAAGGACGCAGGCTAACCATGATGAAATGAACTTTCATTTCACACGTCCTCCCTCTGTTTTATCGGTTCTACTGCTTGATGAAATTGATCTGATGAATTGTGATATCATATTCTTCACTACTGAAGTATATGAGGTTCGTAAGTTGCACTAATTCATCTGCAGGATGATCAACCCAAATCCACTGAATGGGTACTTGATAGTGGATGTACAAATCACATGACCGGTGACAAGAATCTTTTGATGGATGCTCCCTTATCAGCATCACACATGAAGCATATCATCTTCGCTGATAAAAGCAAAAGTCAGGTATTGGGTCTAGGTAAGGTTGCCATCACAAAGGATCGACACATGGACAAAGTCATGCTTGTTGAGTCCTTAGGATACAATCTTATGTCTGTCTCAATGCTTTGTGATCTTGATATGGTTGTTGTCTTTGGCAAGTATCGTTGTGTTGTGATTATGGAATCTGACAAATCCAAAGTCTTCGAAGGCTTTAGGAAAGGAGACTTGTATATTGTTGATTTCTCTGCAGATTCACAACCTGCCGTGTGCCTACTTGCAAAAGCTTCAGAAGGATGGCTATGGCATCGACGACTTGGTCATGCTGGCATGAGGAATCTGCACACGCTTGCGAAGAAGAAGCATGTCATTGGCATTGAGAATGTCAAATTCCTCAAGGATCACTTATGCGGTGCCTGTGAAGCTGGAAAGATGACCAAGGCCAAGCATCCAGCGAAGACTATCATGACCACTACTCGTCCATTCGAATTGCTTCACATGGATCTCTTCGGTCCTAACCATTATTCCTCTGTCTCTAATGAAGCATCTCAATATGGTTTTGTTATTGTTGATGATTACTCTCGTTACACATGGGTGCACCTTGTCTCTTACAAAACTAAAGTGCAGGAAGTCTTCAAACGATTTTCTTCGAGGGCTTCAACTAACTTTGGTGTGAAGATCAAGCACATCAGAAGTGACAATGGCACTGAGTTCAAGAATTCGGGTCTCGATGACTATCTTGATGAACTTGGTATTACTCATGAATTATCTGCTCCTTATACTCCTCAACAGAATGGCGTCGTGGAGCGCAAGAACATGACTCTTGCTGAGATGGCTCGCACTATGCTCGATGAGTACAAAACCCCTCGTCGTTTCTGGGTTGATGCAATTGATACTGCGTGCCATATCATCAACAAAGTATATCTTCACAAATTCTTCAAGAAGACTGCCTATGAACTCCTCACTGACAAGAAACCCAATGTGAGTTATTTCAAAGTCTTCGGTGCTAAATGCTGGATTAGAGATCCTCATCACAACTCTAAATTTGCACCGAAAGCACATGAAGGTTTCATGCTTGGTTACGGAAAGGACTCGCACACCTACAGAGTCTTCAACAATGTTCTTCACAAGATTGTTGAAACTGTAGATGTGCGGTTCGATGAAACTAATGGCTCGCAAAGAGAGCACCTACCTTCTGTGTTAGATGAACCAGCACCTGAGGAATCGATCAAGCACAAGGCTACTGAAGATATCATTCCTACTGAAGAATCTGCTGAAGAATTCATTCCAGAATGTGAAGAACGTCGAACTGATGCACCTGAAGAAAATGCTGAGGAAATTGATGCTGAAGAAAATGCTGATCAAATTCCTCAACGGCAACCAACTCACCCTCGCGTTGCAAAAGAAGTGCAAATGGAGAAGATCATCGATGACATTAGAGCACCAGGTCCTCTCACACGCTCAAAAGCTTCACATCTATCTAACTTTTGTGGGCACTTTGCTTTTGTCTCTATCACAGAGCCCACTAAGGTCGATGAAGCATTTCTGGAGCCTGAGTGGATTCAGGCCATGCAAGAAGAATTACATTAGTTCAAGCTCAACAACGTATGGGAACTGGTCAATCGTCCCGATCCTCGCAAGCATAACATCATTGGTACAAAGTGGATCTACCGCAACAAGCAAGATGAAAATGGTGTTGTGGTGAGGAATAAGGCACGACTAGTAGCTCAAGGCTACACACAGGTTGAAGGAATTGATTTCGATGAAACTTCTGCACCTGTTGCTAGACTTGAAGCTATTCGCATATTACTTGCTTATGCTAACCATCATGATATCATCTTATACCAAATGGATGTGAAAAATGCATTCCTCAATGGTAAGATTGAGGAAGAAGTATATGTTGCTCAACCACCAGGTTTTGAAGATCCAAAACATCCTGACAAAGTCTTCAGACTTAACAAGGCCCTATATGGCCTCAGGCAGGCCCCACGGGCGTGGTATGACACATTGAAGGAATTCTTCATGAAGAAAGGCTTCACACCCGGTTCACTCGATCCCACTCTTTTTACTAAATCATATGATGGTGAACTGTTTGTGTGCCAAATATATGTTGATGATATCATCTTTGGCTGTACTGACCAACGTTATAATGATGAATTTGCCTATATGATGAGTGAAGAATATCAAATGTCTATGATGGGAGAATTGAAATTCTTCTTAGGTCTACAAATTCGTCAACAGCACAATGGGATATTCATATCTCAGGAGAAATACCTCAAGGATGTCCTGAAGAAATTCGGCATGCAAGACTGCAAAGGTCTCAAAATTCCTATGCCCACAAATGGTCATCTATGCACTGATGAAAATGGTACTGACTTCGATCACAAGGTATATCGCTCCATGATTGGCTCTTTATTGTACTTATGTGCATCTAGGCCAGATATGATACTTAGTGTTTGCATGTGTGCACGATTTCAAGCTGCACCGAAGGAATCACACCATACAGCTGTGAAGCATATTCTTCGATATCTAGCTCACACACCAACACTAGGATTATGGTACCCCAAGGGCTCAGACTTTGACCTCATTGGATATTCTGATTCTGACTATGCTTGTGACCGTGTGGATCGCAAGTCAACATCTGGTACTTGTCATTTCCTCGGACGATCCTTGGTCTGTTGGTCCTCGAAGAAACAGAACTGCGTATCACTGTCTACTGCTGAAGCTGAGTACATTGCTGCTGGTTCTTGCTGTGCTCAACTACTATGGATGAAGCAAACACTCAAGGACTATGGAGTCAACGTGAAGAATGTGCCTCTTCTCTGTGACAATGAGAGTGCCATCAAGATTGCTCACAACCCAGTTCAGCACTCGAAGACAAAGCACATTCAGATTCGTCATCATTTTCTTCGTGATCATGTGTTGAAGGGCGACATTTCTATTGAGCATGTGAAGACTGAAGAACAGCTAGCTGATATCTTCACTAAGCCCTTGGATGAGAAGAGATTTAGTAAGTTGCGGTGTAAGCTGAATATCTTAGAATCTTCGAATGTACTTTGAAAATGCACTCATCCTAACACTTATGCAAAATTGATGACTTAGATGTGCAACACATGAAGAAACGTTTTTCTTCAATCAATGAAGAATAACACTCTAAGTGTGAAGAAATTAATGAAGAATTTGATTCTCAGAACCCTACGACAACTGTACGCGGTGTCTGAAATCATCATTCTTACACGGTGGGTCACGCCACCACAAAAGTTGAAAATCTTCAATTTGAGTTTTTCCTCAGCTTTTAAAATTCTTCAGTTTTTCAAATTCTTCAAACTTTACAAAGTCTTCACTTGTGCCGTCGTTTTTCTTCATTGGCTATATGTATATGAGTTTATGTCCTCTACAGCATTCACTTATAGCTATTTCTTCAAGTTGAATTTTTTTAAGTGAATGTGATCGGACCCTTCCGTTCTATGCTATACTCAATCCAGTCTATTCACAAATTCTTCATGTGCATTCTATTTGAAACTCGTTCAAATTCTTCACTGTGTCCTTGTCAGCTGAAGAAATTGCGAACAGAACGTTAAAATTAATCTTATCCAAACCTTCGGTTTTGCCGCTCAATCTGTTCCACTTCCCACGATGGATTATTTTACTCACCCACGATCTCCACTACACAGTACGTGGGTGACACATGTCAAGTGAAGGAGAACGGCCAGGGGCATGTTAGTCCTAAATCTTCGGACAAGCAGTTTTTACTGCGGCTATAAATACCTCTCCGTCGCCATCTTCACTTCTTTACTCCGCTCGATCTCACTTCCCCCGCTCGAGTTTCCAAACCCTAGCGCCGCCGCTACTCCATCGTCGTCGGTGAGGAAGAGCTTCACTGCCTTGACCTCGTCGCCGACGTACTCGCGCCAACTGCGGAAATCTTCACCTCCGCCGCCGCCGTAGACGTCTTCCTCCGCCAAGTTAGGGCGTGGAAGATCTGCATTGACGAACTTCTCTGTTCCAACTCACAGTTCGTCGTGTTCTTCATTCAGGGTAATTAAAAGCTATTTTTACTGCCCTCTTTGATTCAAAGTTTCTCTACAAAATCTTCAAAGGTGTTTTATTCTTCAAATCCTCACACACAAAACACCTCACTCATTCTCTGTTCTTGATTCATTTCCCTAAGTCTAAATTTCTTCAAGATTCCTCAATTGTGTGGATTCTCAATCTATACAACTCTGGAACCTAAGATATATATGGAACTTAGTGAAATTCCTCAAGACGAATCTGGTCAAATTCCTCAAAACTTGTTCTTTATGAAAAACCCTCTGAGAACGCATATGACCTCTTCAAATTCCTCGCAACTATACTCTGTTCACAGGTACACATGTCCGCTGCTGAATCCTTAGGTTCTCATCAACTTAACTCATTTGCAGCGTTCCTCGAAGAAAAGTTGCATACATCTTCAGAGAATTCCATTGTTCAAATCCCTCATCTGAAGAAAATGGCTGAAGGTAAAAGGCCGCAGAAAGGAGGAAAGAGACCAGAGGTCATGACTGCATTTGAAATCCCTGAGGACATTTATGTTGGGTATTGCACACCTGATGAATCCAAATTTGGTAAAGAAGACAAAAATCAGCGCAAGGTGCGCATCCAAAGGATTGAAAGGAGATGGGCACGTGAGTGGAGGGAGTATAGATACGTCACTCCCAAGTACATGAAGAAATTCGCAGTAAACCCTCCATGCCCAAGACCTCCATTGGCACCTGGCCAAGTGGCTGATCCCACAAGCATCAGAAGAGGAGAGGATTTTCCTCAAGAATGGGCTAAGCGCCAGCGTAAACTGCAAAAGCAAGCAAAAGAAGCAGTGAGGAAATTCAATGAAGAATCTGCTGCTGCTGCTGCTGCCACTGAGGCTTCTGCCAAGCCGAGGAAATCAATGATGAAGAAGCCTGCTCGTAAGCCAAGTGCTTCACCTTCAATGCCCTCACGGCCAAGTTCCTCAACTGCGCCCTCACGGCCAGAATCTTCAAAATCTTCAAAGCAAATTCCTCATGCTGCTCCTGCTCCCACAAAATCCTCAGCTCTTGTGCATCTGGCCTCATGCCAAAGGACAACTGGCATCTCTATTGCCTCTGGTGTCTCAGCTAGTTCCTCAGCTGCACCAAAATTCTCAGCTGGACCCTCGTTATTGAAGAAAAAGGCTACCGCTGGACGCGGCACTCGCCCAAGTCCAAAGAAGCAAGTGGTCTTCACTATGCCCTCTGATGATGATGAAGCTGATGAAGAAGAACTCGCTGAAATCATCAGAGACCGCCAAGAAAGGGCTGCTAAAGCCAAAGGCACACTTGTGCCCCTGCTTTTGGATCCAAGGGCGATCCTAGATTATATTGATCTCTGGCACAAGGATCCCAACACTCCTATGCCTGATTTCAAGCTGACACCTGGCCAAAGTCACATGCTGACTCACTTCATCCAAGAGGAGAAGTGGAAATATGATAGGGCCAGAGAGATCAAGAAATCCCAGTACCGCAAAGAGAAGCTGTTGAAAAAAAATGTTCTCAAAATGAAGCCTGAGGAACTTGTCAAGATGCAGGCTGAGATCAAAGCCCTCAGCGACAACTTTGACTCGTACTATGCTGATTGGCAAGGAGCCAAGGTCAGATTTGTGAGGCTGACTGATACCTTCACCAAGGGTACTGCCTCAAAGCAACAAATTCCTCAAGCTGAAGCATCAGTTCAGCAAACTGAAGAACATGCCAGCACCGCTGATGAAGTTTAGGCTGCTGAAGAAAATGCTAGTTCCAAGGCTGATGACTGTGCTCCAGCCGTTGATGAAATTGCCAGGGCATCACTAGTGGTGCACCTGAAGAAAATGAAGTGACCAGGGCAACTGCATCAGTTGTGCCTGAAGAAATTGAACCAGATTCCTCAGCTCCACCTGCACCAACTCCAACTCCAGTTCTTCCCTCTGCTTTAGATGTGAAGAAAACCGATGCTGTAGA
Source organism: Aegilops umbellulata (assembly GCA_032464435.1). Lineage (NCBI taxonomy): Eukaryota > Viridiplantae > Streptophyta > Magnoliopsida > Poales > Poaceae > Aegilops > Aegilops umbellulata. Next base: position 70,674,282 of record CP136054.1, read on the forward strand.
GCGAGCTGCAGTAAAGAAAAGGAAAGCATCAAGTGCTTCAGAATCTTCAATCCCAAAGAAGATGAAGCCCATGACCAGCTCATTTGCCAATCCAATTGATGCTGTTCCTATCTCCTCCATGCCATCAAAGGACCTTGTTCCTTTTGATGAAGATTATGAGATCCCCAGTGGATCAGATGAAGAAACTCAGTCTGCTGCTTCCTCAGAGCAGATTGATGAAGAAATTGAAGTGGATACAATCACTTCAACCCCAATAGTCTCATCACAAATGCCTCAGTTTGATGCTGAAGAGGCTTGTGTTGAAGAAATTGATGATGAAGATGTGGATGTTGGAAGCACAACTCCAGTAATGAATGACGACTTTTGGGAAAGTCAGCATCCCAATTCCCCACTCTTCACTCCCCTACAGCAAATTCCTCACTCTTCTTCACCAACCATAAAATTGAGCTCTGATGCAACTCATCCCACTGCTTCTGTGAATGAAGAAATTCCAGCCACTAGTGCTGAAGAAACTGCTGCTGAAACAGACAAGGTGACTGCACCTGAGGAACATACTGAAATTCCTCAGCCTGAAGAACCTGAGCTTGTGATTCCTGAGGTCGTGATGCAACTCACTGACACTCCTCTGCCAAGGCCAAAGGATCCATTCTCACGCAAACAGAAATTCAAGGCTGAAGACTTCTATAGCGAGCACGTATTCTTCACTGAATACAATCCTTATGACTTTGCTCGCATAAGGAAGAGGCATTTCTGGACTGCCAGCCAAGCAAATTTCTATTCCTCAGTGCTTTACAACAATGACAAAGTCTTCGACCATGCACATATTCCTCACGTGGATATGGAGTCTATGCTGTGCTTCACGCCAGTCCTCGGTGTTCTTTACGACGCTGGGCTGCTTAATTTCTGCACTGATATATGCGATTGGAATGAAGAACTTATTCTTCCGTTCTATGCTACACTGCACATCACTGGCAACTCTGTAGATGTCAATTCATGGGTTCTGGACTGGATGACTGAAAATACACATTACAAGGCCCCAGCAACTGAATTGCTTCGCTGCCTTTCTCTTAGTCCACCCACTGAAGATGCGCGTTGCGTGTATGATGAACCTGAACTGTCAAACCACTATATGCAAGTGCTCATGAAGCCTCTGAAGCCAGGGCAATCACCTCGTACCAAATTCCTCGTCAAGGAATTGTTGTATGTGCCTAGGACTGTCTATCACATTCTGACGAAGACAATATGTCCCATCAAAGGACATGATTCTTCTGATGAAGAAATTGTTGGCATCATGAAGAATATGCTTTTCAATATCATACATGGCGTTCCCATAAACTTCCATGATTTCTTCATGAGGACTCTGGCCAACATTGCTATGTCACCATTTGAGCTGAAGCCTTATGCACCTTGGATTATGATATTCATCAGGACAAGGTCTTCACTCAACTACAAGGCTGAAACCCTCAACCACTGCAGCTACTTGCCTCCTATTGAAGTCCTCAAAAGGACATTTTCCTCAGCTGATGAAAAGGGCAAGGCCACTGCTGTGATAGATGAAGGCATTCGTCCATTGGATGGTCAATTTCGCAAGGCTGCTTCTTATTCCACCAATGATGACTCTGCCACACATGACTCTGCTGCTAATACTGCCAAGACAAATCCTCAAGCCACAGCACCCAGGGTGATGACTGATCGTGAGTTACTCCTTAGTCTTCATCAAAAGGTTGATCGCAATCACAAATGGGTCAAGCGTCAGGTTGGTTCAATTCTTCATAACATGACTGCCACATATAATGCAGTGAAGAAAAACCATTACTACCTTCATGAAACCTTCAACCGCACCTGGGCTGTTCTGTCTCAAGTATATAGTGCTGAAGATTTAGAGAACATGGGCCTCAAAGAAGAATTTTCCTGGTCGGCACCTCCGCCGAAGAAATTCAAGAAGGTCAAGGTTCCTTCTCTGATGGCCAGTTCATATTCTTCATCGCGCGACACTGATGAAAATGAAGACTTGGACGACACTGCAGCAGGCCCTACTTCAACAACCGACCCCAACAACACTGGCGCTCCTCCATCGACTTGAATATCTTCAGGGGCGTTAGTCCTCAGTTTCTAGCCTTTTGGTCATTTGATGACAAAGGGGGAGAAATCTGAGTTAGTCTTCAAGCGGGTCTATAATAAGGGCATTTTTTTAAGTTACAACTCTCGTTCTTTCGAAACTTTTATTGGATTGAGTTGTAATCTTAAACCCTATGGTGCTTGGTGCTCTGATACTTTTGTCGCTCTATGCTCTGATACTTCGATACATGCTTGAGCTCTGATGCTTTTGATGCGTATTCTGCATGCTTATTCCTCATTAATGTTATCGCACGCATGCTGAATTGCATCAGGCACCATATTTCATCATGCATTTCAAATTCTTCATATCATGTATCAAATGCGTGTATGAATTACAAGATATAGGGGGAGATCTCCATGATTTAACTCTTCAAGTGTGCATTGCTTCAAAAGCAAATTCCTCACTATGCACAACTTCAGGGGGAGTTCTTCTATATCTTGCAATCACATTCCTCAATATTAGTTTCTACACTTCACATATTTATCCCCGTTGAAAACTTAACCTATATTGTCATCAATCACCAAAAAGGGGGAGATTGTAAGTGCATCTAGTGCCCCTTAGTGATTTTGGTCTATTGAAGACTTATAGGTTAAGCATCTGATGTGTTTATGAGTGTACACAGGTCTATAAGTCTATGAGGAGTTTGAAGCTTACAGTAAAAGTCGACCCCTAAAAATGAAGTTCTTCGACTGAAGACTTTGATATTCTGAAGACTTTCTGAAGACTTTGAAAGTGAAGAAATTGGTGTGACCTTGAAGACATGGTATTCGTTTGAGGAACGTGAAACGTGAAGACTTTTGTTTTCGTAGTTTCATTTTTCTCTTTCTTGAGTCATAGGAAACACCGTACTATTAAAGGGGGTCGAGGAAATACTAAGGAGAAAATTTCCATGTGATGCTCAACTCAAATCCTACACCTACCAATCCCTTCGAGTGAAGCCATTGGAAATCTCATACAGTTCAGTCAATTTCTTCAGTGACAGAGACGTAGTTCTTCTGGTCACTGAGGACTTTGCTCTGATTGAGGAGTTAGGAATTCGCCAGTGCGAATTGCCTACACAGTGAGGAACATGATAGCCCTCAGGAATTTGTACTCCAAATTTCCGACCGTTGCTGTGCCACGCGCCAGCTGTCCTAAAATATCTTGTCCACCTAACGGTCATATCATTGAAGGGCATTTATGTCTTATCATGTCGGGCTGCTCCCTAGGCTATAAATAGCCGACCCCCTTCAACCACTAGCTGGTTGGCTGCTCCGCGTGAACTTGACACTTGTCATTTGAGAGCAACCCATCCTCCGAGGACTTTGAGCGAAAATCATCAAGTGAGGAAAATCCAAACCCAAACCCAAAACACCTACAAACCCAAAGTGATTGAGCATCACTAAAGAAATTGATCCTGCGTGGATCCGACGCTTGTTACCTTTGAAGACTGTGCTTCTTCCAGACGGTTAGGCGTCAAGGTCTAGAGCATCCAAGAGGAATTGTGGATCGCCGAGTGACCAAGTCTGTGAAGGTTTGGAAGTCACCTGAAGACTTACCACGAGTGATTGGACGAGGACTGTGTGTCATTAGTTCAAGGAGAATACGGTGAGGACTTGGTGTCCCGAGCTGCGTGCTCAGGACTGGGTGTCCGGGACTGTGTGTCCTCGAGTTTAAATACTCAGCCGCTCCAACCAGACGTACAACCGAGACAGCAGTTGGAACTGTTCTACCAAATCATTGTCTTCACCAAGCTTACTAGTTCCATTTCCTCAACACTTTCATTTCCTCATTACTGCGTTGTCTGTTTGTTCATATCTGTGTTTGAAGACTTTGACTGAAGACTTCCACAAATTCCTCAGTTCAATTTCTTCGGTCTGTCTGTCTTCATCTAGAGTTATCCTGTGCCTACGCTTTCTGTACTCTGTGTTTGTCTTCATTTCATCATGATGACCATGCATGTAATCTGTTATGTTTACTTCTGAGTACTTATTCCGCTGCTAGTATTTGTTCGCTAAGGAATTTCCTCACGAGCAAATTCCTCAGTAAAGAATTTCATAAAAATCGCCTATTCACCCCCCCCCCCCTAGTCGATATAACGCACTTTCAAAGTTTGACTGCACTCTTCTAGCACATCATCTCTTTTTCAATGGATGTACTCTGTTCTCTAATTTACTCGTTCTTAAGGGTTTTCATTTGTACCAGCAGAGACAGTAACATGGCTAGAAAGTTACAAGATGCAGCATGTATAACTATGCGAGTACTACAACAAATCACAGATAATTTCTCCGAAAAGCGAAAAATTGGTCAAGGCGCATGTGGAACAGTTTACAAGGTAACACGACATTCTTGGTTTTGGACTCTGAATACAATAATGTAGTGCATTATGCAATCTTACCTGCTTAATTACAACTGGCAACCTTGTGACACACTTTCTAACTACTCCTTCCATCCCATAATATAAGAGCGTTTCTTATTTTATGGGACGGAGGGAGTAAAACACAACAGAAAACTCAAGATAACATGATACTTATTTTCTTATGCTTTTCAAATGATATGGACTTATGAAATGAAATTGGGGCTATGCCCTGGACTCATGACTTGAGTAGGGGGTGCATGCCAGTGGGGAAGAGATAGCTGTAAAGCTGCTCCATAATAACCTGCAAGGAACTGACGACGAGCAATTCAAACGTGAGTTTGAAAACCTCATGAGGCTTGATCATCACAACATTGTACAGTTAGTTGGCTATTGCTACGAAACACATCATAAACCTATGCTGCATAATGAAGAAACCATTTACGCTGAAGAAACAAACAGAGTGCTCTGTTTTGAGTATATGCAGAATGGGAGCCTTCAAAAGCATATTTCTGGTACAAAACTTCTCCACTTCGAGCATACCATACGGAGTATTTAGCATCCGAAGAAAATAAGGTTTGTTTATATTTCTATTTCATTGAATCTTTTGTTTTAATTTGTAGAGGAATGTGATGGACTTGACTGGCACACACGTTATGAAATTATCAAAGGGACATGTGAGGGCTTAAAATACCTTCATGAAGGATTCAAAGAACCAATTTACCATATGGACTTAAAACCTGACAATATACTGCTAGATGAGAATATGATACCAAAACTAGCAGATTTTGGCTTGTCTAAGCTCTACGATGGAGAACAATCGATGATCACTCAAAGTCTTGCAGGAACAATGTGAGCGATCAAATTTCTCCTGCAAATAAGTTGTTTCGTAGTGAAGCAGAATATTATAATTATATGCATTTTACCTGTTATATTTATGCTACCATCCTCAGTGGATACTTGCCGCCGGAATATTTATTTGAACACGTAGTCTCGAAAAAGCTGGACATATTCAGTCTGGGTGTTGTAGTGACAAAGATAATCACGGGACCTAGAGGCCCCACCAGAAGGGCTGAAATGACACAACAAGAGTTTACTAATCAAGTAAGTAATGCTATTTTCATTTCATAAAACAGATCAACTGTCATTTTTGCAAATATTATGATAGTCTTACATTGCAAAGTACACTTGCCTAACATATTAGTGTATTTTGTTCATAAACATGGGCGTATTTCATATGCCAAATTTCTGTTGCAACACCAGTTCTATGTTTCCTCTAACCACCTAGTAAATATCCAACTTTATTTTCTACAACTTCGATCCTTTTTGCTTGTTCTTCTCTCTTTTTTTTTGGAAAAGGAGGATCGGTCCCCCCGCCTCTGCATCATAATGATGCACACAGGCACATTGATCATTACTATGTCTTACTACATGTCTGTAAAAAATCCTAATGATGCAATGGCATGAGAGTAGCTTTTTGGCTAATCTAGTTATTGCATTTTCCCGCAGGGCTGGATTAACGAGCTGCTCGGCTCGTTCGGCTCGTTATCATTAAGTTCATTACATTAAGCTCATTATCATTAAGCTCGTTAATATTAATGAGCTAAAACCTCTGTTCAGCTTGGTTTGTTATGAGCTCGTTATGCTCGCGAGTGTTCACGAGTGTTCGTTAAGGTATTAAACAACACCGAAGAATCCCATGATCCCATAAAAAATTCACAATAGAATAAACTAAATAAGGACGTCAAGGTAATAAACAACACAGAAGAATCCCATGATCCTATCAAAAATTCACAATGGCATAAATTAAACAAGGACGTTTGGTTACTAGCGGCTGGCTCCTGGTTGACTCTAGGGTCTCCTGGCGGCTAGCTCATAGGTCTAGAAGAAGTGCCGAAGTGGGTTGGGGTGCTAGGCCCCTAGGCTAGGCTAACTAGCAACTCTTTTGTTAGTGGACTGATTTGAACTAGGGGTCTCATGTCAAACTTTTGAAAATTAGCGAGCTAAATGAATTAGCTCCTGAAACTCGTTTGCTCGCCCGTTAAGCTCGTTAATCTTAACGAGCAAAAGACACTGTTTGGCTTGGTTCACTAACTAACGAGCACGCGCTGAAACGAGCCAAACTATTGAGCGCTCATTAAGCTCGCGAGCTTCGAGCTTTTCGTCCAGCCCTATTCCCACTCCAAATTTGTGTGTGCAGATTAAGGGTCAAAGTTATACATGACCGTCCGCATGCATTCTAAAATGACATAAAAAATAGAATGGCGGTAGTATTATCTATGCATGCAAATTACTCTACTACTCCTTACTTAATATCAATGAAAGCAGCACTGCTGTATTTCGTAAAAAAAAGAAGGCACCGAAGCTATTTTTATTGTTTTCTTGTTCATCAACGACTAGAAAAAAAGCCTTATAATTTCAAAAGTAGGATTTATCATCCTAGCCTACCTCAACTTGCTCGGGACAAAAGGCTTTGTTGTTTTTGCAGTTCTTGTTGGAGGAGGATTTATCATCCTAGCTGTATGCTTTGATTACATAGGTACATGTAAACTGGAGGAAGAGGTTTCAGGAAACAGGGCATGCTTCCCGACAACTAGAAGCTTATTGCAACCAAGTGAAAATATGCATTGAAATAGCATTGACATGCATGGAGAATGATAGGCACAAAAGGCCTACTATAGTGGATATCATACATAAACTGAACCAGACTGAAACTGTGATTAAAGAGCTGAAAAATGATCAGGCTTACAGATGGACAAGGTAATTAAGACCTGTTAGTTGGCATGAGTGCGCCCAGGCTTTCCTTTCATTTTTACAACATTGATGCATTCATCCGTTTTAGTGATATTTGTAGTTATTAAAAATATTGCAATTTTACAAGGGACATGAATCCTTAATCATTATTTAATATATTTATGCTACTTAAATTTTGAATCCGGAGGCAAATTGCCTTGATATTGGTTGCCTCTACATGACTCTAAACTGCTTTTTTTCTTCACTCTTTGAATTAATATAGTATCTAGGAATCATTTATGTCTGAAATTAAATATGTTTGTTCCAAACATTTACGAGTGAAAATGTGAAGCAAAGCCTCTGAATTATTGCTTAAGCCCACCTATTTACAAATAATGGAGAACTTTATGTCTTTGAAACACCAGTTTGGCCATGGCTCACAATGCACCAAGGTAAAGCGTGCTATTCTGTCAAGTTTCGGTTCAGTTAAATCTATGTATGGGACCTTTTAGCAGAAAGATTTTGGTAGTCAAACAATCAAGATTGTAGAGATAGACAAAGTTGGTTGTCTTACCAGGTCTGTTTTCTCTTTTTGCAGCAACAATATTATCAGGGATGTTGTAGCGCAAGGAAGTGATCAATGTGATTATCATGCTGTACATGATGAAAACCCATCACTCATGGGCCCTCTTAGGAGCATATCAGAAAACATAGAGGGGGTTGAGAATGAATACTCAGATGAGGAGGACGACCCGCTGCCAGGCGTAGAAGAGCTAAGAATCACCGGTGAAGCTTTTCCTGGAAGAGAACTTCAAGTGAGTGGGTATTCCATCAACGGGACCACAAGCTGCAAATTTGAGGTGCGCTTTATAAATGTGTTTCAACATATTCTGACATTCTACCAAATTCCTGTGTTTCTGAGTCCTGTACAATTCTCACGTTTGCAAAATGAAAATAAATTGTGCATTCAGTGGGTACGCCATTTGGAAGATGGATCGCAGAAGTTCATAGAAGGTATATATATTTCCACTAGATGCTAGGAGGCTTTTATTTTATATTGGTGTACTGTATGAAAATTCAAATTAACATTGTCTTTCCCTGATGCAGGTGCACGGCAGCCCACATATCTAGTTACTGCGGATGATGTGGACACTTTACTAGCCATTGAGGTCCAGCCACTAGATGACCGAGAAAGAAAGGTAAATCCTCTAGTCTGGCCATTCTCAATTTGAATTTTTGTTTTAGCTTGGTCTTCTTTGGTTAGAACTATTTCCATATCCATCACGAAATTAGTACGCCATTTGGAATTTTTTTGTTTTGGCAGGCGTCCTGGTTGGGACCTCAGGTCTTAGATGTTTATGTTTGGCTGCGATGTCTGTTTGGTATTAGGCCCAGAATATCTGCGCCCCTTCATCAATTGGATAGGTGTAGCAACAGTTGTTGCTTAGACGGTGGCTTTAGTCTTGTTGTTGTTTGGCTTTGTAAGGTCGTGTGAGAATAATTAATAAAGTGACCGTATGCATCGCCCAGATGCAGAGGCCGGGGGTCACTGGTAGAAAAAGGGGCTTCCATACGCCGCCATTAGTCCCCAACAGAACTGAACCGCGACCAAAGGGCTCTTTAGTCGCGGTTCGGGAGAAGGCCCGCGACCAACTACCTGGGCCCCCGCGTTCGGTCGATAGCTGGCGGACGGGAGGGTCTTTAGTCCCGGTTGGCCAGGCCAACCGGGATTAAAGGTCCCCGAAGGCCTTTAGTCGCGGTTGGCCAGGCCAACCGGGACTAAAGGCCCATCCAGCTGGCGGACGGGAGGCCTTTAGTCCCGGTTGGCCTGGCCAACCGCGACTAAAGGCCCATCCCTATATGTACTCAGCTCACTCCACTTCACTCAGCTCATCACACTTCACAATTTTCAGAAGGTGGTGGTGGGGTGGTGATGGTTTGCTTTTGGTTTCTCCTATGCACACAAGGTGTTTGATGAAATGCCCGAGAGCCTGAAACAAGCCACACTTGAGCTTTCTCATTTATTTTTCCTTCGCGATCGCGGTTAGCAACTCGAACCTTTCATGTGTCATTGATAAAATACGCATGTGTGTAGTTCATTGTTTAATTAGTATTATTTCTAGCTACTTAGTTTAACAAATGCATGATGGTTAATTATATACTTTATATAATAATAATGCAGATGAATCGGCAATGGATGTACGGTTCCCGACTCTCCGGCGAGTTCACTACGGGTTTGAAAGATTTCCTCGTAGTGGCAAATGCGAACAGGCAGCAAGGTTTTATTATCTGTCCATGTGCTGTCTGTAAGAATGATAAGGGTTACTCCTCGCCAAGAAGAGTTCACATGGACCTGCTTATGCATGGTTTCATGCCAAGCTATTATTGTTGGACCAAGCATGGAGAAAGAGGGGTCAGAATGGAAGACGATGAAGAAGGGGATGATATCGATGACAACTATCGTGATCATTTCGGTGATACTTTCATGGAGGATGATGCTGAAGGTGGGGAAGGGTTAGGTGAAGGTGAAGAAGAGGCACATGATGAGCCCGCTGATGATCTTGGTCGGACCATTGCTGATGCACGGAGACGCTGCGAAACTGAGAAGGAGAGGGAGAATTTGGATCGCATGTTAGAGGATCACAAAAAGTCGTTGTATCCAGGATGCGATAATAGTCTGAAAAAGCTGGGCTGCACACTGGATTTGCTAAAATGGAAGGCACAGGAAGGTGTAGGTGACTCATCATTTGAAAATTTGCTGAAAATGTTGAAGAATATGTTGCCGAAGAATAACGAGTTGCCCGCCAGTACGTACGAAGCAAAGAAGGTTGTCTGCCCTCTAGGTTTAGAGGTTCAGAAGATACATGCATGCATTAATGACTGCATCCTCTACCGCGGTGAATACGAGAATTTGAATGAATGCCCTGTATGCACTGCATTGCGTTATAAGATCAGAGGCGATGACCCTGGTGACGATGTTGAGGGCGAGAAACCCAGGAAGAGGGTTCCCGCCAAGGTGATGTGGTATGCTCCTATAATACCACGGTTGAAACGTCTGTTCATGAACAAAAAGAATGCCAAGTTGTTGCGATGGCACAAAGAGGACCGTAAGTCCGACGGGCAGTCGAGACACACCGCTGATGGAACGCAATGGAGAAAGATCGACAGAGTTTTCAAAGATTTTGCAGCTGACGCAAGGAACTTAAGATTTGGTCTAAATACTGATGGCATTAATCCTTTTGGCGAGCAGAGCTCCAGCCATAGCACCTGGCCCGTGACTCTATGCATCTACAACCTTCCTCCTTGGTTGTGCATGAAGCGGAAGTTCATTATGATGCCAATTCTCATCCAAGGCCCTAAGCAACCCGGTAACGACATCGATGTGTACCTAAGGCCATTAGTTGAAGAACTTTTACAGTTGTGGGCGAAACCTGGTGTACGTGTCTGGGATGAGCACAAAGGAGAGGAATTTGATCTACGAGCGTTGCTTTTTGTAACCATCAACGATTGGCCTGCTCTCAGTAACCTTTCGGGACAGACAAATAAGGGATACAATGCATGCACGCACTGCTTACATGAGACTGAAAGTGTACGTTTGGTTAATTGTAAGAAGAACGTGTACCTGGGTCATCGTCGATTTCTTCCCCGAAATCATAACGTAAGAAAGAAAGGCAAGCATTTCAACGGGAAGGCAGATCACCGGCCGAAGCCTGCGGAACGTACTGGTGCTGAGATATTTGATATGGTCAAGGATTTGAAAGTCATCTTTGGAAAGGGTCCTGGCGGACAATCAGTTCCGCGGGGAGTTGACGGGCACGCACCCATGTGGAAGAAGAAATCTATATTTTGGGAGCTAGAATATTGGAAAGTCCTAGAGGTCCGCTCTGCAATCGACGTGATGCATGTTACAAAGAATGTTTGCGTGAACCTGCTAAGCTTCTTGGGCGTGTATGGGAAGACAAATGATACAAAGGAAGCACGGCAGGACCAGCAACTTTTGAAAGACCCAGATGACCGGCATCCGGAATGGTTTCAAGGTCGTGCCAGCTACGCTCTTACCAAAGAAGAGAAGGTCATTTTTTTTGAATGCCTGAGCAGTATGAAGGTCCCGTCTGGCTTCTCGTCGAATATAAAGGGAATAATAAACATGCCGGAGAAAAAGTTCCAAAACCTGAAGTCTCACGACTGCCACGTGATTATGACGCAATTGCTTCCGATTGCTTTGAGGGGGCTCCTACCGGAAAATGTTCGAGTAGCCATTGTGAAGCTATGTGCATTCCTCAATGCAATCTCTCAGAAGGTAATCAATCCAGAAGATCTACCACGGTTACAGAACGATATGGTCCAATGCCTTGTCAGTTTCGAGTTGGTGTTCCCACCATCCTTCTTCAATATTATGACGCACCTCCTGGTCCACCTAGTCGAAGAGATTTCCATTCTCGGTCCTGTATTTCTACACAATATGTTCCCCTTTGAGAGGTTCATGGGAGTATTAAAGAAATATGTTCGTAACCGTGCTAGGCCAGAAGGAAGCATCGTCAAGGGCTATGGAAATGAGAAGGTAATTGAGTTCTGTATTGACTATGTTCCTGACCTTAAACCGATTGGTATTCCTCAATCGCGGCACGAGGGGAGACTAAGTGGAAAAGGCAAGATCGGAAGGGATACCACGATATGTATGGACGGTCATTCTATGACTGAAGCACACCACACAGTCCTGCAAAATTCCAGCTTGGTGGCTCCGTACTTCGAGCAATACAAGAATATTTTACGCTCGGACAACCCGGGGAAGCCTGAATCCTGGATTAGAAAGGCCCACATGGAGACTTTCGGCAGTTGGTTGCGAAAACATTTCATGAATGACAATGATGTTGGAGATCAGCTGTACATGTTGGCCAAGAAACCATCTTCGACTATAACGACTTTTCACGGGTACGAGATAAATGGGAATACATTTTACACCATCGCCCAAGATAAAAAGAGCACCAACCAAAACAGTGGTGTCCGCTTTGATGCAGTAACCGAGAATGGGCAAAAGGTCACATATTATGGTTACATAGAGGAGATATGGGAACTTGACTATGGACCCTCCTTTAAGGTCCCTTTGTTCCGGTGCAAATGGTTCAAGCTAACAGGAGGTGGGGTAAAGGTGGACGAGCAATACGGAATGACAATGGTGGATTTCAACAATCTTGGTTACCTTGACGAACCATTCGTCCTTGCCAAAGATGTCGCTCAGGTTTTTTATTTGAAGGACATGAGTAGCAAACCGAGGAAACGGAAAGATAAGAAAACGATCAGTACATCATGCGATGATCCAAAGCGCCACATTGTTCTTTCAGGGAAAAGAAACATCGTGGGAGTGGAGGACAAGACAGACATGTCAGAAGATTATAATATGTTTGGTGAAATTCCGCCCTTCAAAGTGAACACTGACCCAAGCATTAAGTTAAATGATGAGGATGCTCCATGGATACGGCACAATCGTAAGCAAGCAGGGACGTCCAAGGGGAGAATTGATGTGTAATAATGTATAATTGTACCAAACTTTGTATTTGGTCGATGAACTGAATGATGTATCAAACCTTTTGTCAAACCTTCAAGGGATTTTAAGATTTTAAAATGAATTAGTTTTATTTTTCTGATTTTTTTGATATATAATTGTATTTTTAAGATTTTAAAATGAATTAGTTTTATTTTTCTGATTTTTTTGATATATAATTGTACTTTTAAGATTTTAAAATGAATTAGTTTTATTTTTCTGATTTTTTTGATATATAATTATACTTTTAAGATTTTAAAATGAATTAGTTTTATTTTTCAGATTTTTTTGATATATAATTGTACTTTTAAGATTTTAAAATGAATTAGTTTTATTTTTCTGATTTTTTTGATATATAATTGTACTTTTAAGATTTTAAAATGAATTAGTTTTATTTTTCTGATTTTTTTGATATATAATTGTATTTTTAAGATTTTAAAATGAATTATTTTTATTTTTCTGATTTTTTTGATATATAATTGTATTTTTAAGATTTTAAAATGAATTAGTTTTATTTTTCTGATTTTTTTGATATATAATTGTACTTTTAAGATTTTAAAATGAATTAGTTTTATTTTTCTGATTTTTTTGATATATAATTGTACTTTTAAGATTTTAAAATGAATTAGTTTTATTTTTCTGATTTTTTTGATATATAATTGTACTTTTAAGATTTTAAAATGAATTAGTTTTATTTTTCTGATTTTTTTGATATATAATTGTACTTTTAAGATTTTAAAACTAAAAATATGCCACCACGGACCTTTAGTCCCGGTTGGGGAGGCGGACCGGGACTAAAGGTCACCCTGGTGACCTTTAGTCCCGGTCCGCCTCCCCAACCGGGACTAAAGGTCGGTCTGCGCGGGAACACCTTTAGTCCCGGTTGGGGAGGCGGACCGGGACTAAAGGCCACCTTTAGTCGCGGTCCTCCTCCCCAACCGGGACTAAAAGTCCTACTATATATATACCTGTTGGCAGTTCGCCTCCTCATTCTCTCCGACCCGACGCCCCGACGCCCTGACGCCCCGACGACGACGCGCCCCGACGACGACGCCCCGCCTCGCCGTCGCCGCGCCGTCCCCGCGTCCCCGCGCCGCCGTGAGCTCCTCCTCCTCCCTTCCCCCTCTGTCGTCGGCGCCGTCGCCCCGCCTCGCCGTCGCCGCGCCGTCCCCGCGCGCCGTCCCCGCCTCGCCGTCGCCGCGCCGTCGCCGCGCCGTCCCCGCGCTGTCGTCGCGCCGTCCCCGCGCCGTCCCCGCCTCGCCGTCGCCGCGCCGTCGCCGCGCCGATGTGAACAGAGAAGAAAAAAGAAGAAGAAAAAAAACAAGAAAGAAAAAGAAAGAAGAAAAAAGAAAGGAAAAAGAAAAACAAAGGAAGAAGAAAAAAAGAAAAAAGAAAACATAAAAGAAAACATAAAAGTGCATAATTAAAAGTGCAAAAATGGTGGTATAAAAGAAAACAGAAGAAAAAAGAAGAAGAAGAAAAACAAGAAAGAAAAAGAAAGAAGAAAAAAGAAAGGAAAAAGAAAAACAAAGGAAGAAGAAAAAAAGAAAAAAGAAAACATAAAAGAAAACATAAAAGTGCATAATTAAAAGTGCAAAAATGGTGGTATAAAAGAAAACAGAAGAAAAAAGAAGAAGAAAAAAACAAGAAAGAAAAAGAAAGAAGAAAAAAGAAAGGAAAAAGAAAAACAAAGGAAGAAGAAAAAAAGAAAAAAGAAAACATAAAAGAAAACATAAAAGTGCATAATTAAAAGTGCAAAAATGGTGATATAAAAGAAAACAGAAGAAAAAAGAAGAAGAAAAAAAACAAGAAAGAAAAAGAAAGAAGAAAAAAGAAAGGAAGAAGAAAAACAAAGGAAGAAGAAAAAAAGAAAAAGAAAAAGGAAGAAGAAAAACAAAGGAAGAAGAAAAACAAAGGAAGAAGAAGAAAGAAAGAAAAAAGAAAAAGGAAGAAGAAGAAAGAAAGAAGAAAGGAAAGAAGAAGAAAGGAAAGAAGAAAGAAAGAAGGAGAAAGGAAGAAGAAGAAAGAAAGAAGAAGAAAGGAAAAAGGAAGAAGAAGAAAGGAAGAAGAAGAAAGAGGAAGAAGAAAGGAAGAAGAAGAAAAAAAGAATTTTTACTTAAAAAATCTTATTTTTTAATTCCTCCTCCTCTATGTCCCCTTAATCTTATTTTTTAATTCCTTTACACTTAAAGAATTTTTACTACATGCAGGAGTGACATATGGCGGACGACAGAACCGAGCCGCTTAGGGATCCGGAGGCTGAACGTTATTTAATGGGCATCATCAACAACGAGATTCCTTATGTGTCGGGCTCAGAAGATGAGCAACAAGAGGATGATGTAGTCTCTTCTTATCTGAACCTTGCCGGTGACGATGATCAAGAAGATGAAGGAACGGACATTGTCGACGGAGGTCAACCGTCAACAACCGACAATCTCCAATTGCAAGTAGCAACAACCACCTCCGGCGAGGTATTTATATACATTGAGAGCCTCTCGTGATACAAACTTACTGAAATGTGAATACATATGTATTAACGCGCGCGACTCTCTTTCTTTTTTTAGCCCTCCGGATCCGGATCGAGTACGACAAAGCATCGTGGCAAATCCAAGGCGATGAGAACAGGAGAAACATATGCCATTGAGTCTGTCAGTGAAACCGGCAAGCCCCTACAGCACACCTCAAAGTTTGTCAACCAATGCGGAGTCGTTGTTAGAGACAACGTCTCGATCACCGTCCAGGAATGGAATGAGCCAAAGAAGGCACGTCTTGGTTTCAGTTTTGTCGACAAGAGAACGAAAAAGGATTGCTGGAGAAAGCTTATGGAACATTTCATTCTACCTCCGGAATACAACAAAGTCGATGAATTCGGTAACGAGGTTCCGGGTGGACGTCAGAGGAGGAGGCTAGTTAAAGAGTTCGCTCTTCAGAAGATGGCCGATGCATTCCGGAACTTCAAGAAAAATTTAACCCGTGACTATGTCAACAAGGGCAAGACTCCGGATTTCAATGGACAACATAAGAAACTGAAAGATGATTGGCCAGAATTTGTGAGGCAAAAGCAATCGGACCATTTCAAGGAAATATCGAAAAAAAATAAGGATAATGCGGGTAAGAAAAAGTACCATCATGTTATGGGGCCAGGAGGATACCGCATTGCGGACCCTAGGTGGCAGAAGATGGGGGAGGACCTGAGGGTGCGAGGAATCCCTCTAGGTACAGAGGGATGGGACCCAAGGGCCAAAAGCTGGTGGTACGGGCATGGGGGGTCGCTAGACCCGGAGACAGGGGAGTGTGTTCACCGGCATCGACACTTTGCTCCGACCCAAGCCCTTATTGACGCAATGACCCAAGCTCAAGCGGGCTTGATCAAGTTCAACAGAGAGAAAGACGCACTGACTTTAGCCCTCGGGAATGATGAACACGGAGGACGTGTACGAGGCAAAGGCAAAGTTTCGTGGAAAGTAGGGTTTTCCCAGGACAATGACCCGTACGGTTACAGAAGCCATAAGAGAAAGACGGACCGGGATGCAGATCTTATGACGAAGTTTGCATCGGAACTCCATGAGTTGAAGCAGACCGTGCATGTACTAATGAAAGAAAAATCGGCTGCAGGGCCGCATGAAGATCATGAAGCGGATCGCGAAAGCCAGCAGCGGAGAAGCAGCGTGGCTTCCACGGATGCCCCGCCTTGTGCTAGTGCACCGATGATCGAGACTCGTGCACCGGAGCCTCACTACCCCGTGGATGATGTAAAGGAGATGAAAGACTGTGATCTGCATTATCCCGTGGGGAACATTTCCATGAAGGTAGCTAGCGGCAGTGCTTTACCCTGTACACCTGGAGCACTCCACCACAACAACCCCATTGCATATGGCTATGCTCGTGTCACGGTGGAAGACATAGTCCAAGGGTTTGAGGACCTCGAGATTGACAAACCTACACCCGAAGGGGAGAGAAGACTTGGAGATGTCAAGCGCCAGTACATTCTATGGAAAAAGAAGTACATAGTGTTTCCAGGCGAGGCGCCAAGGCCAGCAAGTCCACCCCCCTCCGATGGTGGTGGTGGTGGTGGTGGCGGTGGTGGTGGTCGTGGTGGTTCACCTACACCTCCTTCACGCCATTCGACGCCGTCCCCCGATCCACAACATCCGGCGGGTACGACGCCCCCCAATCCTCCTCTGGCGGGTACGACACCCCCCAATCCACCTCCGGCGGGTAAGCAGACACCCCCCAATCCACCTCCGGCGAAGAAGCAGAAGCAGGCGGACAGCAAGGAAACCCGCTCCTGGACTATTAACCCGGACCCTTATGTACATAAGACCACAAGGGTACCGGAGCCATCACTGAAGCCTCTCCTCCCAAGGCCTGGGGAACTTAGTGATGCTGACCTCACATTGGCCGCGGCTGCTGATTATGAGAAATGGAAGGCGGATATGAAGGCCAAAAAACAGCCTGAGCCCAAGCAAGTATTCACTGAGAAGCAAAAGAAGTGGGCTAAGGATTTTTTGACGACACCGTCCCAAGCCGAGCTGAATATGCCTGACGACTATGGACATGAACTTCGTAAGCAAGCAAAAATGTTGAAGGAGGAAGAAAGTCGTAAAAAAAGCGGGAAACAAGTTGACCAGCTCGGGATGCAGAAGAAACAATCGATCCCCCCGCTCATAGTGAAAGCCGGTCCGGAAGAGGACCCCGAGATCATAGCAGCTGCGGCAGCACTTGGATTGACTGTAGCGGGTGCCATGCAACAAGCGTCCGAGATGGGTTTGACTCTTCGTGCCTGCTTAGACCTTGAGGATGCGCCTGTAGGTGAGATAGCATTCCAATATGTGCGGAAGGGGCCTCTCGTCGAGCCTGAGCAGGAAAATAGTCTACCACAACAAATGCGAAATCTGCTACGTTGGTACAAGCAATTCATATCATGGGCCGACAAAGAATATGTTTATGCGGATGTTACAGAACAGCATCACACCAAACGGTACTCTGTAGAAATTCATATGAGTGAATTGTTCCAGCTGTTCAATCTGCGCGCCCTCGACAAATCTATGCTGAGTTGCTACGTTCTGTAAGTGATTTATTTCTACCTCATCTCGTTCTTCATTATTGCCTGCACTATATATATATATATATATATATATATATATATATATATATATATATATATATATATATATATTGTCCTAACTATATTGTTTGGTACGCTATTATGCAGAATGAAGATTTGGGAATGCAAAATAAGAAACATCCATGATGTTGGGTTCATTGACCCACATATCGTTAATGGACATGTGTTACAACATCACCCCGAAGATGTGGAGAAAGACCTGTACAAGTTTCTTACAAAGCATCAACTCAAAAGTCATATTCTATTTCCTTACCATTTTGGGTGAGTGTTTTCTCTCTTGTGCCCATTCTCTTTTGTTTACTCCATGCATGGTATGTCTAATCGATGAGTTATGCATGACTGTGCATGTAACGTGTCCGCAGGTTCCACTGGATTCTGCTAAATATTGAACTTCACACCTCCACAGTTCTAATCAGCGACTCTAAGGATTCGGATCCAAAGCATTGGGCCGACATGAGAAAAATGCTGAAAAAGTAATTATTTTCAATCATTTGAGCTCTATATCGATCGGTCTCTTTCGTTCATTTCCTAATATCAACTAACTAATATAATTCCCTTATTCATTTGATTTTCTTTGCCCTGTAGGGTTTGGAGACGGTTTTCAGAAGAAATTGTCGGTGAATTCAAACATGAGCTAGATTTCAGAAAGTTAGTTAATGTGGATCAGCAGCCACCGGCGACCGATCTATGTGGATACTATGTTTGTGAGAACATTCGGAGAGAAACCACTGAGCGGAAGGAATCAGCTAGCGTGCGGAACGCGAGGGATAACTTGCGGAGGAGGCTTAGTCCAGAAGCTCGCTTCCGACCAATTCAAGAAGAATTAGCAGGATTTTTAATGAGGGAAGTCATCGATCCTAAAGGACAACACTATACCGAGGACGTAGAAATTTATATGCATACCCGAGATTGAAACTTGTTCGAAGTTGTATATGGTCATCCATCGTAATTGTGTATGGAAACTTGTTCAAAGTTGTATATATATATTATATATTCCTCTTGAATTCTTCTTGTTTGAAATTTCATATGCATGTATATATATAGTAGCGTAGAATATGTGTACTGAAACTTCATCAAAAATAAAATAAAACACAAAATAAAATATAAAACAAATAAAACAATACAAATTAAAAAGAAACCAGGTTTAGAGGGGCTAAAACCCTAAACCTGCGGAGGAGGCCTTTAGTCCCGGCTGGCCACGAGAGCCGGGACTAAAGGTCCTCGGCCCCGGCGGACCACGGGCGCCCACGTGGCGGGCCTTTAGTCCCGGTCAGCCACAAGAACCGGGACTAAAGCCTTTTGTCGCGGTCCGGAAGAGCCGCGGCTAAAGAGGGGGGGGGGGGCTTTAGTCGCGACCCTTTAGTCCCGGTTGCACAGCCGGGGCTAAAGGCTGTTGCGAACCGGGACTAGAGGGCTTTTTTCTACCAGTGGGTCATCCTCCTTTTCTAAAAAAAATCCATCACGATTAAAAAACCATGCATGCATATTTCTGAGTACAGAATCATTATCTGTGCAGATCCTGAAACTAAGGAGCTTATCAAGCAAACCCTTTCAGTTGGCCATGTGTCTTATGAAGTTCTTCTGCCTGCGGTAGGTCCAAGGCTCAAAGAATTTTTCTACACTCTTTTTTATATCACATAATCTTTGAAACATTAACATTGCAGGTTCCGGTTTTAGAAACGTGGGAACCTGCTGTATTGGCAGTAACGAGGAAAGGTTACAGTATTAAGTGCAACGGACAGCGTGGTGTTGTTGCTACAGAGACATTCCAGCAATACATGGCTGTATGTTTCCTATAATTAGCTGTCTCTTGTTTCTGATTATACTCTGTCCAGTCACAGTAAAGCGTGACTTCCGCGATAGAATCTTGTAAAATAGTGTTGTCTCTGTAAATAGCCAAGTACTCCTTCCGTTCCAAATTAGTTGAAGGTCTTGCTTTGTTTTGGGTCAAATTTTTACCAAGCCTATATAAAAATTTGTTAATATCTACAACATCATATATATAGCATGAAAAATATATTTTATGATGAATCTAATGAAACTAATTTGGTGTTCTAGATGTTGATATATTTTTCTCTAGCCTTGAAAGCTACTCCCTCTGTCCCAAAATAAGTGTCTCAACTTTATACTAACTTTAGTACAAAGTTTTACTAAGGTTAAGACACTTATTTTGGGACGGAGGGAGTAGAAGTTAAGTTAATTTGGAATGGAGGGACAGGGAGTATAGATTGGCGCCGTGGAATTTATATTAGTAACATATTTTCACATAAAGTACTTTCATAATGGTATAATTCAGTAGGTTTTGTGAATTTAATAAAATGACTTGTCAAATTTGCAGGAATTCAAGTAAAAATAGCACTTCTTTCCTGACCGGGGATAGTAATTGTTAGTTTTGCTTCATGCATAACTTTACTTTTGGGTTCTCAAATGTTGAACTGAGCATTGCATTGTCTTGTTGTGCATGCACAGATGACAACCAATCTAGCATTGCTCACAAAATGAAGAAGACAACTAATCTAGCATTCCTCACATAATGAAGAAGACAACTAATCTTGGTCTATTTTTTCAGATCAGTATCCCATGTGGGCATCCTACTGAATTTTCACTTCAGTCAGCTGATGGTGATGAGTATAGTCTCAAGCCTGCAGAAAATTCCCAGTGAGTTTGAAACTATGTACTACTCCCTCCGTCCCACAATATAAGATCGTTTTTTAAGCTATGTTAGCTTGAAAAACGTTCTTATATTATGGGATGGAGGGAGTATTTCATTACATAATCTGAATTCGATGGTCTGTCGAAGGCTCGACGAATAACACTTTTCAGTTTAATATCATCATTGTTTGTGTCTCTGCGGTATTTATATTTTAGAACGTAAGAATCGTATGGAGACATAGGTACTAAGGGCCTGATTGGATTGTTGTTTTCCACGCTTTTACACCTGTAAAAGATACAGACCTCAATCGGTCGTTTTCTTTTCCGGTTGGAAATAACAGATGGCTGGTGATATACACTTGTAAAACTAATACGGGCGTATAAATTTACCCCCATTCCAAGCGGGGCCTAAGTGTTGGTTCTTTGGGTTTTGCAGATCACGAGATACTATTGTTCTAATACTAAGGGCGTTCAGGATGCAGGTACGAGTTGATTGTCTAACATTTTGCCATTTGAACTGGCTTTGATTCGTGCCTGCTATATATGCACGTGAAGTTAGCACTGTCATGTGTTTTCGTAGGATATCATGATATGCAGTAGGAGCAATAAGTTCACATTCCCTTTTTTTGATTTTATTAGGTACATGATGAAATGAAATGCAGGCTGTTGAGAGGATTAGAGCGAAGATTTGGGCGCCTTCAAGTTGGAGTAGAGTAGAGTAGAAGGTTGGGGTTGCTTAAAGATATTTAAGTTTGGCTTGTGATTCTTGTGTGCAGAATGAAAGCACAAGCTTGGTTTCCTGCATTTTATGGGTCTATCTGTCAGACTGTATGTCTGTGTCTGCTCCGCTGTTAAGGATCCAATTTTGCTGGTTACTGAGTGTGAGATTGGAAAAGTGACCCGACGAACATAAGTTGCTTGCGTTGTGCCCTGGTACTAGAAAGAAAAGCACCTCATGAGAGGCCGCAGACGACAAGGTCGGGGCGACGGCAGCGAGCTGGCTACACAACGTGACGGAGACGGCAGCGGAAACTCGTCGTTGCACAGATGGGAGGCTCAATGCCTGTGCAGAGGCAAAATTTACCGGAAAAGGCTTTCGCCCCGCTTTATAAATAAAGCAAACCGCCACAAGACATACAACCACAACAGGTCCATACACACACACCACCCAAGTACCACAACAAAGTATTAAGGTTCTGCTGAGGGCACAGCTCAACAAGCCCAGAAGAAAGAGAAAAAACAAAGCCTGCCCAGCGCAGCTGAACTAGTCAGGCTCCGGCGGAGGCGGCGGGGGCGGGGGCGACAGGCGAACGGCCATCGAGCGGAGATCGGCGATGAAGGCTGAGATGGCGTCCCGATCCAGGGTGCGGCTAAGCGGCCGCCAAAGCTGCAAGAAACCTGAGAATTTGTAGAGAGCATCAGTAGCGCGACGAAGAGGAGTACGCTGGATCACAAGCTTATTGCGAACGGTCCAAAGCGTCCAGGCAAGGACCCCAACCTCCAGCCACCTAATGTGGCGAGAGGACGAAGGGGATAATTGGAGTTCAGCAAATAAGTCCGGGAAATTGGTGTGGCACCAACTCCCATCGACAATCTCGCGAAAGCAGCTCCAGAGGAACCGGGCGGAGATGCCGGCGAAGAAGATGTGGTTGGAGTCCTCGGGAACAGCACAGAGGGGGCAGATACCAGTGCCCGGGCCATTACGCTTGCGGACCTCCACACCGGACGGGACCCGTCCACGGATCCACTGCCACATGAAGATGCGAATTTTCAGGGGGACGCGGACGGACCACACCATCGATAGGGGGAGGGGAGCGGAGGAGGGGGCAATGGCCAAGTATAGCGATTTGGTAGAGAACTGGCCCGACGGCTCCAGGTGCCAGCGCACAAGGTCCTGATCCCCATCCACCAACGGCTCGTGCAGAGCAACGCAGTCAAGCAACTCACGCCAGGCGGCGGATTCCGCCGGCCCAAAGGGCCGACGGAAAGCAAGGCGCCCTAAGTCAAGAAGGGCCCTATCAACAGAGATCATAGGGTCGACAGAGATAGAGAAGAGGATGGGGAAGCGGGCCGCAAAGGGAGAGTCACCGACCCAGCGATCAAACCAGAAGAGCGTCGAGAGGCCGGACCCCACCGAGATAGAGGTACCAATGCGGAGCACCGGTAGAAGCTGGACGAGGGACTGCCAGAACTGAGATCCTCCCAATTTCTGGCAGAAGGCAAGGGGTTGACCAGGCAGGTACTTATTCCAGATAATGTCCAGCCAGAGGCCACCATGACCCTGCGTGATACGCCACAGCCACCGGGATAGAAGGGCAATATTCATCCGTTTAGAGCACATGATGCCCAATCCACCCTGCTCCCTGGGCTTGCAGATGTCAGGCCAGCTGACCATGTGATACTTCTGCTTGCCATGCTCGCCAGCCCAGTAGAATCGGGACTGGATTTTGGCGATCTCCTTATGGAGAAATTCATGGAGGCTGTAGAAACTCATAAGAAACAAGAGGAGGCTGGAGAGGGATGAGTTGATAAGGATAGTCCGGGCCGCCTTGGAAAGCCACCTGCCCTGCCAGGGCTCGCATCTGGACTGGAGCTTGGTCACGTAGGGCCGTAGGTCTGCGACAGAGAGGCGCGAGTCACTAATGGGCGTCCCAAGGTAGGTAGTGGGGAAAGAGCCCAGGCGGCAATTAAGTCTGTTGGCAATGGCCACAGACTCAGAGGGGGAATATCCCATCACCATAACATCGCTCTTGTCGAAGTTGATCTTGAGGCCCGACATCTGTTGGAAGCAAAGAAGGAGGAACTTGAGGTTGGTGATGTCCATCTCCGAGCCTTCAACCATGATGATCGTGTCGTCAGCATACTAGAGGATGGAGATTCCCGAGCCCCCAGAGAGGTGGGGGGTAATCCCTCGGATGTGGCCCGCGGCTTTTGCCTTATCGAGAATGGAGGCCAAAGCGTCCACGACCATATTGAAGAGGAACGGGGAGAAGGGGTCGCCTTGGCATACCCCACATAGGGTAGGGAAGAAGGGACCGGTCTCGCCGTTGATGTTGACCGCCGTGCGACCGCAAGAGACCATTTGCATGACTCTCGTGATCCACCGGTCGTCAAAGCCCTTCCGAAGAAGGACTTCCCTAAGGAAGGGCCAGCTAACCGTATCATAGGCTTTGTGAAAATTGATCTTCAGAAAGACCGCCTTTCAGGCGCTTGACCCGGACCTCATGAAGCACCAGGACACCATCCAGGATGTACCGACCCTTAATGAAGGCTGATTGGTTAGGGTGGGTAATCCGATCTGCAAGCAGGGTCACCCTATTGGCGTACCCCTTGGCCAGGATCCGGAAGATCACGTTAATGACCGTAATCGGGCAGAACTGGTGGATGTCAGTCGCCCCAGGGACCTTGGGGATGAGGGAGATGGTCTCGAAGTTGAGGCGGCCTAGGTCAATAGATCCCACGAAGAATTCATCAAAGATGGCCATGACCTCTGGTTTAATCACGTTCCAGAAGGTCTGGAAGAAAATGACCGGAAGACCGTCCGGGCCCGGAGCAGAGGAGGAGTTCATACCCGTGATGGCCTCCCAGACCTCCTGCTCAAAGAAGGGAGCCGTTAGGGACGCGTTCTCTGCGTCAGAGACTAGTTGGGCGCCGGCCCAACAATCAGGGGCGAGAGAGATGCCGCTCCGAGGAGCGGGAGAGAAGAGGGAACGATAGAAACCGTCAACATGGAGCGGATGCCCCGGGGGTCCTGGAGGAGGGTTACCCCATCCCATAGGCAGGGAATGGTGTTGCGTCTACGGCGCCCGTTGGCAATCGCCTGGAAGTAAGCCGTATTCGCTTCACCCTTCAGTACCCAACGCTGAGCGCCCCGAAGGCGCCAATAGGCTTCCTCATCGGTGTAAATCACGGAGAGCTGGTCTTCGAGGTCATAGCGGGAAAGCCACTCGTCCGGGGAGAGACCCACCGCGTCAGCCCGAAAGTCGAGAGCCTGGATCGCGGTGAGCAACGCCTTCTTACGCTCCCTGGCGTCACGGCCCAGGTTGGCCCCCCAGCCCTTCATAAATTGCCGGCCACGCTTCGCACAGAAGTGCCACGTGTCAATAGCAGAAGGGGGGAGAGGGTGGGGGTGGGCCCGAGCCTCGATCCACCGAGCACAGACGGCGTCGGTAAAACCTGCCTGGGAAAGCCAGAAGGTCTCAAAACGGAACCAAGGGGGGATCGGCGGACGCTCGTCCGCAGAGGAGAGGAGCAAGGGGACATGGTCCGAACCAATCCGGGTGATGGCGCGGAGAGAGGCTAGGAGGCACCGGAGGTCCCATTCCGGGGAAACTAGGACCCTGTCCAAGACGGACAGGGTCGGGGAGGCTTGTCGGTTGGTCCAAGTAAATCGGGCCCCAACCCGATCAATCTCCCGGAGGGCGAGGTCAGCAATGAAGTCGTTAAACATGTCCATCCGGGCAAAGCAAACATTGCCATTGTTCTTGTCCTCCGCTACGCGTAGCAGGTTGAAGTCGCCCCCGACCACCACGAGGAGGGAGGCGGCCGAGATTTTCCGGTGGAGCTCTTCCAAGAAGGAGGCCGACCTACTATGATCGGCCGGTCCATAGACAATGATGATCTCCCACTTGAAGTTGAGTGACCTCTCGAAAAGCTCCATGCTAACGAAGAATTCGCCCCTATCCATGCTGCCCACCTCAAAGGTGGCATCCTTTACACCTAAAAGGATGCCACCCGAGTGGCCCGCGCTCCCACTAGAAGGGAGCCAGTGCCACGCAAAAAGGTGAGAGCTCAGCCGGTCAAGCTCAGGGAGCGCAAAATCACGACACATGGTCTCTTGCACAGCCACGATGTCGATGTGCTCATCTCGCATGTATTCCACTAACTGGCGGCGGCGGCCATCATGGCCGAAGCCGCGGATGTTCCAGAAGAGGGCCCGCATTAAGGAGCCATTGGGGGGCTGCTTGACCCCAGAACACAGGAAGCGCTAAGCGCACGAAGGGCCGCCGTGCGGGAGCGGGTGCGTCCCTGAATCTCCGGCGCGGCCACCGAGGAAGGAGGGGCCGTTGGTTGCGGCAGA
This sequence comes from Aegilops umbellulata, assembly GCA_032464435.1. Classification (NCBI taxonomy): domain Eukaryota; kingdom Viridiplantae; phylum Streptophyta; class Magnoliopsida; order Poales; family Poaceae; genus Aegilops; species Aegilops umbellulata. Next base: position 70,699,871 of record CP136054.1, read on the forward strand.
GGCGGAGAGGAAGGTCCCCCAGACGTAGAGGCGGCTGGGGGAACGAGGAGGGCCGCCCGGGCCTCCACAAGTTTCCCATCGAGAATCTCACGGGCTCTGATGGCCGCGATCTGGGCGAGAGGGGGGCCAACTTCCCCTCGGAAGATGATCGCGGAGTCGGAGGCCACTTTGGCGAGGTGACCCAGCGGAACAGACTCAAGCGCAGAGAAAGAACAAGACGAAGTAGAGGGGGGAATGGAGGGCGTACCTGGCTGTTGGAAATATGCCCTAGGGGCAATAATAAATTGATTATTATTATATTTCCTTGTTCATGATAATCGTTTATTATCCATGCTAGAATTGTATTGATAGGAAACTCAGATACATGTGTGGATACATAGACAACACCATGTCCCTAGTAAGCCTCTAGTTGACTAGCTCGTTGATCAATAGATGGTTACAGTTTCCTGACCATGGACATTGGATGTCGTTGATAACGGGATCACATCATTAGGAGAACGATGTGATGGACAAGACCCAATCCTAAGCCTAGCACAAGATCATGTAGTTCGTATGCTAAAGCTTTTCTAATGTCGAGTATCATTTCCTTAGACCATGAGATCGTGCAACTCCCGGACACCGTAGGAATACTTTGGGTGTGCCAAACGTCACAACGTAACTGGGTGGCTATAAAGGTACACTACAGGTATCTCCGAAAGTGTCTGTTGGGTTGGCACGAATCGAGACTGGGATTTGTCACTCCGTGTGACGGAGAGGTATCTCTGGGCCCACTCGGTAGGACATCATCATAATGTGCACAATGTGATCAAGGAGTTGATCACGGGATGATGTGTTGCGGAACGAGTAAAAGAGACTTGCCGGTAACGAGATTGAACAAGGTATCGGGATACCGACGATCGAATCTCGGGCAAGTATCGTACCGATAGACAAAGGGAATTGTATACGGGATTGATTAAGTCCTTGACATCGTGGTTCATCCGATGAGATCATCGTGGAACATGTGGGAGCCAACATGGGTATCTAGATCCCGCTGTTGGTTATTGACTGGAGAACGTCTCGGTCATGTCTGCATGGTTCCCGAACCCGTAGGGTCTACACACTTAAGGTTCGATGACGCTAGGGTTATAAAGGAAGTTTGTATGTGGTTACCAAATGTTGTTCGGAGTCCCGGATGAGATCCCGGACGTCACGAGGAGTTCCGGAATGGTCCGGAGGTAAAGATTAATATATAGGAAGTATGGTTTTGGCCACCGGAAGTGTTCTGGGCGTCACCGGTAGTGTACCGGGACCACCGGAGGTGTCCGGGGGTCCACCAAGTGGGGCCACAAGCCCCGGAGGGCTGCATGGGCCAAGTGTGGGAGGGGACCAGCCCCAAGTGGGCTGGTGCGCCCCCCCCCCCCACAAGGGCCCAAGGCGCAAGGGAGAGGAGAAGGGGGCAAACCCTAGGGCAGATGGGCCCTAAGGCCCATACTGGTGCGCCTCCCTCTCCCCTCCCCCTCTTGGCCGCCCCCTCAAACCCATCTAGGGCTGCCGCCCCTCTAGGGGTGGGAACCCTAGAGGGGGCGCACCCTCCTCCCCTTCCCCTATATATATGAGGCCTAGGGGCTGCCCAAAAACACACGATTTGATCTCCCTGTTGGTGCAGCCCTACCTCTCTCCCTCCTCCTCTCTTGCGGTGCTTGGCGAAGCCCTGCAGGATTGCCACGCTCCTCCATCATCACCACGCCGTTGTGCTGCTGCTGGATGGAGTCTTCCTCAACCTCTCCCTCTCCCCTTGCTGGATCAAGGCGTGGGAGACGTCACCGGGCTGTACGTGTGTTGAACGCGGAGGTGCTGTCCGTTCGGCACTAGGATCATCGGTGATTTGGATCACGACGAGTACGACTCCATCAACCCCGTTCACTTGAACGCTTCCGCTTAGCGATCTACAAGGGTATGTAGATGCACTCTTCTTCCCCTCGTTGCTGGTTTCTCCATAGATAGATCTTGGTGACACGTAGGAAAATTTTGAATTTCTGCTACGTTCCCCAACACTGGCTCCAAGTTACGGGCGGCAGCACGGAGCTCCGCCCGCTCGGGGATGGGCAGCGCCGGGCTGCCCTCAGGGTGGGCAGCATCCAGCCGAGCACTCCGGCGGGAGGCCACCACCGGGGAGGAGGTCGACCGACCGCGACGGGAGTAGGCGGCAGACAGGGGAGGGGGGGCTGGGCCGCCAGAGGCATGATGATCCGGGCCGCCCCCGCCCCAGGAGACGAGGGAGGGGATGGTAGCAGTCCCGACCCAGCACAGCCGAGGAAGATCTGGGCCGGGGGTGATGGTGCGGCCGGAGGGGGAGGAGGCGCATGGGGGGCCGGAGAGCAGGCCTCCGAGGCAGCCCGTGGAGATGACGGGGCCGGAGGAGCGTCAGGCTGCGGGGAGGAGACGACGACGGGGGAGGCGAAGCCAGAGTGGGGGGGACAACCACAGGAGGCGTCCCCCCAACCGCGGGCGCCGCCGAAGAGTCGGAGAGCGGGCCGCAGAGCAGGCCCACCGGGGCCAGCACAGATGGCGGGGACGAGGTGGGGGAGCGCGGGGAGGAGGCCAGGCAGACCACCAGGCCCACACTGGAGATGTCGCTCCCCTCGGATGGCGACGCGTCAGAGATCGGCGGGCCATCCACCGGGGGGCGAGAGGCGGCCTGGCGGCCCTTGCCCCCCGCTGTCGGAGGGGGGGCGAGGGGGAGGGGGAGCGGGAGTCCTTGGACGCCCCTTCCTCATCCGAGCGGTGAGAACGAGAGCGGTGGCGGCCGTGGTAGTCTCCGCCGGCCCCCAGGTTGTCACCAGGGGGCCGACGTCGAGGAAGCGGGGACGCCCAACGTGGTTGGGAGGCTCGGGGGCGATCCTGAGGTCGAAGCCCTGGTCGTTGAAGAAGACCCGGACCGAAGTGCGCAGCTTGGAGGAGTCGAGGCACTTGACCTTGACCCGCACCTCCTCCTCCTTGCGCAATGAGAGCTCGTCGACCACCACCACCTTGCCCAAGAGGCGAGACATCTGGCGGATGACAAGCTCGGACCGCGCAATATCGGGGAGACCGGAGATGAGGATCCAGGCGGTGTCGAGGACAGCCACGGCCTGGGCGTCGAGCACTGGCTCGGATATCTCGACAACCAGCTGGTTGAGCGCGAGAGTGATCCGGCCACTACGTGTCGCGTAGCCGAAGCTGACGGAGTCGGGGAAGACGACGGAGAAGACGTGACCGGCGGTGGGATGACCACCCAGTCCTACTGGTGGCGGTAGAGGTGGTTGAGCTCGGCCTCGATCATCTCTGGGGACGCCACCCCATCAACGACCGTGACAATCGCCTGAAGGGAGGGCGACGCGGAGGGGCGTCCGGGACCTCGAGGTGGAAGAAACCCAACCCCTCGATCCCATGCCCATACATCATGAGCTCCGAAACCACCGGTCTATCCGGGCACAGAATGGCGGGGAGGCCGGGATCCTTGCAGAGGTAGCAGCACTGGGGGTTGACGCAAGCAACCTGAGAATGCCCCCTCACCCCACAGTTGAAGCATGGGGGGCGAGGGAGACCGGAGACGGGGCCCGAAACGGAGGAGGCTCCCGGACCCGCGGGGGGTGACACGGCCGTAGTGAGGCGGTCACCCCGGCGCTTCTTCTTCTTGGCAGGCCCAGGACGGCCGCGGGTGGTGCCACCACCATGAGCCGGAACCGGGGCCGCAACCCCAGTGGAGGCCGTGTGCGGAGGGACATAGCGGCGAGTGTCCGGGGTGGGGAGGATTCCGTCCCGCGGGCGAGGCGAGCCGACCCGGGCCGGACGGGAGGGGGACGGGGAGCGTCCCCGACGATGGAACGGCGACGGGGAGCGCCGGCGGGCGCGCCAGTCCCCCGACGACGCACGCGGCGACCGGGACCGCGTCCGGTCATCGCGGCGGGAGGGGGAGCGGCGGCCGTCCCGAAGCTCCTGGAGCTCACGCCGGAGCTCCTCCTCACGTCGAAGGGAGTCGGGGGAGGGGCGGGACAAGTCGCGAAGGGGGTCCCCCGCCTTCCGCTTCGCCTGGGGAGCCGGGTCATTCCACTCCCGCGTCATGGACAACCGCGGCGCAGCGGGAGCCGGGAGGGACGGGGCGAGGGGAGCGGGCGGGGAAAGGGGAGCCGGCCGGCCGGATGAGGGAGGGGGAGCGGCAGGGGGCGCCGGAGGGGCGAGGCGAGGGATGGAGGTGAGCAGGGGGCGGGACGGGGAAGGGGAGTGGAGGAGGCGGTGCACTGGGACGGGGGCAGGGGGAAACCACGGGGGGGGGGAGGGGGCAGATCGAGCCGATGCCCCCTCCGCTGGGCCTAGGGCACGGGGAGGGCCCACCCAGGTTGGGCCGGCCTGCGAGGGGAGGGAGGGGTCGACCCGCGGTGGGCCGCGCAGGGGCCACCGGGCGCGATGGCCCGAGGCCCAGCAGCCCAGATAGCCCCGCCGAGTGGCCTGTGCCACGGGGGAGAGCGGGGGTCGTGGGGGAAAACCCTACCGGATACGGCCAGCGGCTCCGCCGCCGGCGCCGGACCGGCGAGGGCAGCGGGAGGGGGCCGGGCGACCCGGGTCGTCTGCACATGGAACCCGAAGGAGCCGAAGTGCGCTATGAACGGCCGGTATGGCGCCGGGCGTGGCGACGGAACCGGGAGGAGGGGAGGGAGGGAGAGGGACAACAGGGGGAAGGAGGGGCCGGCGACTGGGCCCCCACCGCCGGCCGGCGCCAGGAGGAGCGGGCGGGGCCCCGATCGGCGCGCCCGGTCACGCCCCAGGCAAGCACGCGGCGGCGACGGAAGGCCCTACCGGCCAAGGCCACACCTTGGAGGGGCGGCACCCGAGCCGGGCTCCGGGGAGTCGAGGGAGCCGACGGCGGCGCCCGCCTACCGGAAGCAGAGCCCCTCACGTGGGGGGTTGAGCTAGCCAGCCGCCGGGGCAGGTCGGGCCGGCGGGAGGAGCGGGGGGTGGAGGGGGCCGGGGGAGAGGGGGGAAGGGGGAACGGCGCGTCCTCCGCGCAGTCCGCCCATCGGAAGGGAGCCGCCGGGGCAACCGGCGTGGAGGGCGGCGGCGGGGCCGCGCCCGGAGAGGCCGGCGGCGCGGAGGCAGAGGCGGCGGAGGTGCCCGCGAAGGCGCCAGAGGAGTCGCCAGACGCCATGCCTCACAGAATCAATTTCCCCTGCAAGAAATTAGCTCCTCCTTTTGGTTCCATGTCAGAGACAAAATTTCAAGGCGGCCATGGCCCATGGCGGAAGACGGAGCTGGAGAAAGGCGGCGGGCCAGCCTCCAATAGTAATGTCGGTGCCGAGCGGCTGTCTAAGTGGTCGGGGCGTGCCGCGACCACCCTGCAAGCGGCTTCCATGTCATGTGTGCTGCGTGGTAGCCGAGGGCATGGCGGGCGGGTGGACGGGGTGGCTCATTGGGCATGTCGGGCTCGAGGGAGAGAAGGAGAAGGGCGCGGAGGGGCAGCCGCGGCGGCCTCGGCTTGCCGGCCGGCGAGGCTCGAGCGAAGCTAGTGCTGCTCTCTTTATGCGCGTTACGTGTTTGATGTAATGCCTGAGAGCGTGAGAGAGGACGAGGAAGAAGAAGACTCAATTTGCCCGCGTGACAGTTCTCTTTTTGCCAACTCAGATCTATGGGCGGGTCCGGCCAGTTAGAAACAAAATTTAAGAGAATAGCATTTACTGTCAGTGTTTTTTTGTGATTGTCAAGCGTTGCGTTAGGTGCAAAGTGTAGGCCAAACGTATTGTGGTGGATTTTTTTCGCTAATGATGACTGTAATGTGATGTTTTTTTTGGATTTGACTCTCATTTTCAGAGCCCGCTATTGTTGATTGATGTACTAGAGCTAGCGAGTTTAAAACACCTAGCGATGGCAGTAACGCCTCATTTTCCGCCCGGCAATGCTACACGTACAAACGATTTACAGGCTTTTACGGAATGGTTAATCTTGATTGGTCAATAAATGAGCGGGGCGGCCCACCTCCCTGAAAATCAGGTGGGAAAGGTTTGTGATTGGTTGTTAGATGGAAGGAGCTTGTAAAAGCGTGTAAGTCTTTGTATGTCTAGCATTTTCCTTTTCCGCCTCTCTGTGGATGAGAGCCTCTATCGTCCGTTGCTGCTTGTCGAGACCATTTAGGCGTTGATCTTCTACTGAACTGCAGACTTAATTGTTCTCTATTTCATTTTAATGAAATGGCTGTATGCATCATGTTGATGCTAAAGCCGAGGGTTAACCTTTAAAAAAAATTAGGCGATTATCTCGGCTCTTCTGCATAATTCTTCCTAGAATCACGGCCCGGATTTTCTTGAGGCGTTGGACTGTCGTGAGGCGCTAACACTTGCACATGATCTTATGCTGGACATGGTGCTTATCTCGTGTGATTGTAAGCCTTCTTTTTTAGCAAAGTTTTCTTCTTCTTTAGGCCTAGGTAGCTATGGTTGGGTGCTTGACCCTTTTTGTATCCCTTTAAACCTTTCGGTTAATCAATAAAGTTGTAATGCCCCGAGACCGACGCTCCAGACGGCTTCCATGTTTTTCGTTGTTGACGTGTGTTTTATTTGTTTGCTGCATTCATCATGTCATCATACGCATTGCATCCGCATGTTTTCATAAAACTTGCACCAGTTCGTAGTTGCCGCGCCCCCCTTGCTTTCGTTGACCGTTCCGAGACCAACCTTGTTCTTCGTTTGCCCTCTTGCTTAAACCGGAGTCTCTCAGTACAATGCATAGACCCCTTGCGCGCGTCCGAAACCTCTCCGAACCCAACCCGCACGGTCAAGACCAACAGGTCCGGATCATCCCTAAACATCTATAAAATATATGCGTTTCTCCATTGAACTCCCCTAACCTTCTATTCTTGACCGTCCGATTTAAACGGAGGGTCCAAAATCCGCCCCCTAGCTATATAAACAGTCAAACCCTAACTAGTCAGTCCCATCCATCCAATCCCTCCTCCGCCGCCAGTCTCTCGCATCTTCATCGGGATCCTCCCAGATCCATCTCCCTCCAACCAGCGCCCGAGCCTCCACCTCTCGATCTTCTCCCGATCCGAGTTCTCTCCGACCACCTCCCTTGATTTTCGCCGCTGCCCAATCCACAGCCTCCTCTGCCCATCGCCCGAGCCTCCTCTCCTCCAGGAGCATGAGCTCCTCCCGTGCGCGCCTTCACCTGACCCCGTCGCCTCCATCTTCATCGGAGCACCACCGGATCAGCAGGTAGCCGCCGTGCCCAGCCTCGCCCCTTCCCTTCTCTCGATCCCTCTCATCTTCTCTCACCCGACTCTGTCCCTCTCTGTTTGCCTACAGGAGGAGCTGTCGTGGTTCTAAGTCTGACAGTAAGAATGGGGGGTAAGTATGGAGAGGCAAGATCCTAGCTATGGAGTAGTTGTATGCGCAAGGAGTTTTACGAGTTCGGGCCCTTCTCTGAGGAAGTAACAGCCCTACGTCTCGGAGCCCGGAGGCAGTCGACTGGATTATGTGTGTGTGTTACAAAGTTCCGAACCTTTGTCTTAGTGGAGGGGGGTGGCTTATATAGAGTTCGCCAGTACCCCAGCCAGCCCACATTACAAAGAGTTTAATGTACATAAAGAGAGGGGGTTACTGGTAACGCCTGTAATAAAGGACCATGAAGGCCATAAAAGCTACTTATGAGATGACCGTTTGTGGGCAGTGCCTTCAGGTCTTCTTATAGTCGAGTGGCTGTCTTCATGGTCGACTGCTTGTGCTTCCGGTCGAGTACGCTCGTGTCCGTCGACTGGGCTGACCAGGTCGACTGAAATGTTGATACTTCTCAGAATGTCTTTCATTGTAGGAGTCATGTCCTTGATTGGGTACCTTAGGTATGATAAGTTACCCTACCCTAGGTACGTATCCTCGTCATTAGCCCCCGAATGGGTCAGGGGTTAAGTGAGAATGGGGCCGAGCCTATGCTTCCGACTCAACCTCCATGCTTCGGTTGCATCTGTCTTTGGATAAATGGAAGTTACGGTGGGAACCCATTCTTCAGTTGCCTTGATCCATTCAGATGTCCGTCGAGTGGTTTCATATTACCGTCGAGTGTGTTTACGTGACGAGTCTCTTGGGAGACTTAAGGAAACGGATCTTTTCGTCTGACAAACCGTCCTGTCGATCGCGGATCTTGCGGGATTTGAAAATTGAGAAGCGCATCGGGCGGAGAAAAATCACGCGAATCGGCTGGATAAGGCAAGGGCGCCTCGATCTCCGCTCCACCTTTTTCGCCACGTACCACGCGTGCGTCCGCTGCGGGATTTGACTGGGGGGCGCAGGCCCACTGATCAGCCACTCGGGTGTGGCCTTATATAAGGTAATGATTCCGATTTTTTTACTGTGCGCCCTTGTCTTTCTTCTCCCTTCCTCCGTAAGCCTCTGCCTCGCTCTTCGCTGCAATCTCGACACCGCCGCTCGGCCAAGACCTCGTTCGAGACAATGGGGACGGACAAGACGGCGGCGGCGGAACGCGCGAAGAAGGCCGCGGCAAAGGGTAAGGGGAAGAAATCTGGCCGAGGCGGGTCGTCTTCGCGGGCCGCTCTGCCGTCCGGCTGGTTACAGGGGGATTGGATGCCCTCCATCCTTACTCAAGCGGATATCGACGACATGGTGGAGGGGGGACTCATTCCCTACAAGGCTGCTCGCCTCCCTGGGGAGGAGACGGAGCCGAAACCTCGCGAGGGTGAGCGCGTCCTGATAGCCACCCATGTCGACCGGGGGTTTTCCCTGCCCCCGAGTCCTTTTTTTAGGGCCTTTCTGAACTTCTTCGGAGCGCAGCTCCACCATTTCACGCCCAACTCCATAGTCTATCTTGCTGCGTTCGTGTCTCTGTGTGAGTGTTTCTTAGGCTGTCGACCTCATTGGGGCCTCTTCAAGCATATCTTCACTTGCCGATCCCAGTCGGTTAAAAGGCTTAACCCGGACGGGGAAAGGACGCAGGTGATCCAGATGTGCGGGGGCCTCGGGATCCAGACGAGGGGTAAGAGTTGTTTTCCTCCCATGACACTTCCCGATTCCGTGCGCGGGTGGCAGTCGACTTGGTTCTACTGCAAGGACCAGCCGACCCCTGGCCACTCGACCGGCCTTCCTCCTTTTACCTTGGACCGAGTGCAGAAACCCGCTTCTTTGAAAGTGGTTCCAGAGGAGAAGGCTCAGGTGAAGGTATTAGTCAGTCGAGTGGTTGAGTTGGTTCGGGAAGGCGTGACCGGCATGGACTTGCTCGAAGTCTTCCTCCAGCGACGAATCCAACCTCTCCAGGCTCGGGATCACTCGATGTGGTTGTATTCCGGGCCCGATGACTCCACTCGGATCCACCCGGAGGGGGTCGAGGCTTCTGTACTGGAGAGCTGGCTGACCAGCATGACCGGGAATAAGGACAACCCCAGGGGTTCCAGGAGGATTGCTCCGCTTGATGGGATGATGGAGACAGACAAGGTACGTTTTACTTCTTCCGACTGAAATTTTCACTCCGTCTAGTGACTGGCTTGCGATAAGTCGACTGATCTTTGCTCTGCTCATTGTCTTGCAGGAGATCAACGACATGTATTCGATGTCGAATGGGAACCAGGAGCAAGTATCTGAAGGAGGAGGGAGTGGAGGCGAAGGAAGTGAGGGTGGAGGTGATGTCGAGGAGTGGGAATCTGATGATGACGTAGAGGTGGAGGCCAGCGACGAATCGGGTGATGAAGATGAAGAGGTGGAGGTCGACCTTCCTCGACGCGAGAGACGCTCCAAGAACGCTCAGGATCCCGCCGTGGAGCGCAGTCAGTCGAGTGTTCCGGTGGGCCAGTCATCCAAGCGCCCTCGGACCGCGTCGCCGACCCCAACTGAGAAGGCACCCAAGCAGCCCAGAGCCATCCCGACCAAGCCACCCAAGTCCTTGCCCAAGATCAGGGTCGCCATCCCTGTCATCTCTGGGTAAGTGACTGTTTTTATCTTTCTTGAGTCGACTAGAACGGATTCTTAGTCGATTCACTTTCAAATTATTTGCTTGGAATCGTGTAGCGCCGCTACTTCCGAGACTTCCATCCAGAATGTCGATGAGACTATGGAGGACGCCGTCACTTCCAACTTAGGTATAATCTTTGACACGATCCGACTGTTTTAACTGCTGAGTTGATTGGATATTCATTTCTGAACTTTTGTAGCTCCGACCAACATTATTGACCTTCCGGATGATGAGGAGGAGGCGGAAGTGCCGCTCAGGCCTTTTAGGAGGAGAGGCCGGAGGGCTCTGGTCGACAAGGCTCCTCAGACCGCGTCGACTGCTGAGGCGGTGGTCCAAGGGGGTGACAACACCGCCCGGACTACTGTGACTTTTGCTGAACCACTGACGACTGCCCGGCCTTCGTCGTCGACTGCTCCCCCACTGGTCGACCCGCCCTCGTTCTTCGCCGCCTACCAGACCCCGGAGGATCAAGCGAGTGCTGCTAAGGAGGCTATACGTCAGGCGGGGCTCGTGATGGAGCAGACCAAAGCGGCTCGGGATGCCAGTCAAGCGGCCTATGACATCAGCTCGGCGTTGCAGCAGAACGTCCAGGTTAGTTGGTCTTCACTTGCGTTGTACACCCACTGGGTGCTGTTGATCTGAAATTTTTCATTGGTGGGGGCACGCTGAGTGCACCCACTGGGTGTAGTCCCCAAGGCCACGGTCGACTGCTGGCAGTCGACTGCGGTCTTTATGCTTTCAAACTTCCTCACTCGACTGATCGGATTGGGTCGAGTGGAAATCAAGGAAAACCGGTGGCTACTGTCGACTGCTGGCAGTCGACTGCGGTCTTTATGCTTTCAAACTTCCTCACTCGACTGATCGGATTGGGTCGAGTGGAAATCAAGGAAAACCGGTGGGGGCACGCTGAGTGCACCCACTGGGTGTAGTCTCCGAGGCTACTGTCGAATGTTTTGATTCGGCTGTAGTCTTAGAAGTGTTGTGATGTTTCTTTCAGTCACTCGGGGGTAATTTGTCTTTGATACCCTTTGTCGATTGACTCTTTGCAGAAGTCTTGTGAGCTTGTTGCTCAGCTCGCTGATCTGAAGGATAAGCAGATCCAGCTTAATCTTGATTTACAGTTTGCTCAGGAAAACGTGCAGAAGGCGAAGGATGAAGCAAAAGGTATGGCTGGTGAGGACTCGACGGCTGTCTCTGTTCTCCTGCCTGTTCTCAACTCTGTGCTCATTGTTGCTTTGCAGACGAACTGGAGAAGGCCCTGAAGAAGAAAGATCTTGACCTTGCGGAGGCACAAAAGGCGGCTGCGGAGAAGTTGAAGCTCGCTGAAGAGAAACTTGCTTCAGTCGGTCAACTTGAGAGCGAGAATGCTAGGCTGAAGTCTGCTCTTGACGCGGCCAATAAGGAAGTGAGTCGACTGAAGACTGACAAGGTTAACCTGACTGACAAGATCGGCCAGATGGCGGGGAAGCACAAAGACTTGGAGGATTATCTTGGAGGTCTTGCCAAGAAACTATTCCTCATGCTTGAAGGTAATCCCCTTTGCACGACTGACTTGCTGTTGTCGACTCATCATTTGATTACAATTTTGCGTTGTCAAAACTTCTTTCAGAATTCTGTCGGAATTTTGAGGAAGAGACCAGTCGAGTGGAGACCAGCCTGGACCCTATCAATTCTCCTGTGAAGGATGAAGTGGCCATGAATGTCCTCCGGTTGGAATCCCGTATCGCTGGTGTGGTGGACTACCTGGCTCGACTGAAAGCTGCAGTATCGCGGATCGACTCCGCACTCTGGCCCAAGGAGACGCTTCAGAACGACCTTGAATCCTTGGTCACTCGACTAAGTGAGGTTCCAGGCCGAGTGCAAGAATGGAAAAAGTCTTCTGCCAGGTGTGGTGCCGATGTTGCTCTGTCGCTGGTTCGTGTCCACTGCAAGGAGGCTCGAGAAGAGAAGCTGGCCGCCCTCCAAGTTGCCAATACGAGGAAGCATAACTTTCAGGACTTCATGGAGACCTTCATCGCTGCAGCCACTCGGATCTCTGATGGGATTGACTTGGACGAATTTGTTGCACCATCCAGTCCTCCACCGGAGGAGTAAAAAACTGTTGTTCCTTGCCTTAAATTTGCCTCGGAATGCCGAGTGGTTTATGTAACCGATAAACTCCGTCGAGCTTATAACTCGAGTACTTTTATTTGCGATCCAGGATCTTTTGATTTTATCCGAACATGGCTCGACGTTGAATGTCTTCGTGACTTGATCCGCCGATCTACTATTCGTTGTTCCCTCAGAGGCTGCTATTCGTTGTTCCCTCAGAGGCTGCCTGGTTTGCACGATGCTTATCGCGGCGATGGTGTCTGTCAACATGGCTTAGGCGAGCACTGGGCTGCAGCTAAGTCCCCGAGTGGGAGGTTTGCTCTCCACTCGGTAGGATTCCAATTACTTAGGCGAGTGCTTGGACTGCAGCTAAGCCCCCGAGTGGGAGGTTCGCTCTCCACTCGGTAGGATTTCAATTACTTAGGCGAGTACTTGGACTGCAGCTAAGCCCCCGAGTGGGAGGTCTGCTCTCCACTCGGTAGGATTTCAATTACTTAGGCGAGTGCTTGGACTGCAGCTAAGCCCCCGAGTGGGAGGTTCGCTCTCCACTCGGTAGGATTTCAATTACTTAGGCGAGTACTTGGACTGCAGCTAAGCCCCCGAGTGGGAGGTTTGCTCTCCACTCGGTAGGATTTCAATTACTTAGGCGAGTGCTTGGACTGCAGCTAAGCCTCCGAGTGGGAGGTTTGCTCTCCACTCGGTAGGATTTCAATTACTTAGGTGAGTGCTTGGACTGCAGCTAAGCCCCCGAGTGGGAGGTTTGCTCTCCACTCGGTAGGATTTCAATTACTTAGGCGAGTCCTTGGACTGCAGCTAAGCCCCCGAGTGGGAGGTTTGCTCTCCACTCGATAGGATTTCAATTACTTAGGCGAGTGCTGGGACTGCAGCTAAGCCCCCGAGTGGGAGGTTTGCTCTCCACTCGGTAGGATTTCAATTACTTAGGCGAGTACTTGGACTGCAGCTAAGCCCCCGAGTGGGAGGTTTGCTCTCCACTCGGTAGGATTTCAATTACTTAGGCGAGTCCTTGGACTGCAGCTAAGCCCCCGAGTGGGAGGTTTGCTCTCCACTCGGTAGGATTTCAATTACTTAGGCGAGTGCTTGGACTGCAGCTAAGCCCCCGAGTGGGAGGTTTGCTCTCCACTCGGTAGGATTTCAATTACTTAGGCGAGTCCTTGGACTGCAGCTAAGCCCCCGAGTGGGAGGTTTGCTCTCCACTCGGTAGGATTTTTTCAAACTTAGGCGAGTGCTTGGACTGCAGCTAAGCCCCCGAGTGGGAGGTTTGCTCTCCACTCGGTAGGATTTTTTCAAACTTAGGCGAGTGCTTGGACTGCAGCTAAGCCCCCGAGTGGGAGGTTTGCTCTCCACTCGGTAGGGTTTTCTGAAAACTTAGGCGAGTACTTGGACTGCAGCTAAGCCCCCGAGTGGGAGGTTTGCTCTCCACTCGGTAGGATTTTTTCAAACTTAGGCGAGTACTTGGACTGCAGCTAAGCCCTCGAGTGGGAGGCTGGCTCTCCACTCGGTAGGATTTTAATTTCTTAGGCGAAACGGATTCGCAGCTAAGCCCCCGAGTGGGAGGCTGGCTCTCCACTCGGTAGGATTTTCTGAAAACTTAGGCGAAGCGGATTCGCAGCTAAGTCACCCACTGGGGGAAATTTAGACAAACAGAAAAAGAAATTCTTGCTTGAAACAAAAGAACTACAGAGGTACTTTTATTACATCTCAGTCGAGTGAGTTTTTAAGTGTAAAAAGTACGGAGCAGGTCCGCGTTCCATGCTCGAGGCTCGTCGATCCGTCGATCGATGTTGTAGAGGTGATACGCTCCGTTGTGCAGGACTTTGGTGATGATGAAGGGGCCTTCCCAGGTCGGGGCAAGCTTGTGAGGTTTTTGCTGATCCACGCGGAGGACCAAATCTCCTTCCTGAAAGGCTCGACCCTTCACATTTCTGGCATAGAACCGACGCAACTCTTGCTGGTAGATGGTCGAACGGATTAGAGCCATCTCTCTTTCCTCCTCTAAGAGGTCGACTGCATCTTGCCGGGCCTGTTCTGCTTCTGCTTCGGAATATAACTCGACTCGAGGCGCGTTGTGGAGCAGGTCGCTCGGCAAAACCGCTTCGGCTCCATAGACCAGAAAGAATGGTGTTCTTCCAGTCGACCGGTTAGGGGTGGTCCTCAACCCCCATAGTACTGACGGAAGTTCGTCGACCCAGGCGCCTGCTGCGTGTTTGAGATCACGCATCAGTCGGGGTTTTAGTCCTTTGAGGATGAGGCCATTCGCGCGTTCGGCCTGTCCATTCGACTGAGGATGAGCAACTGAAGCGTAGTCGACTCGAGTGCCCTGAGAGGCGCAGAAGGCTTTGAATCTGTCATTATCAAAGTTTGATCCGTTATCCGTGATGATGCTGTGCAGAACTCCATATCTGAATATCAATCCCCTGATAAAACTGATGGCAGTGCTTGCGTCGAGGTCCTTTATGGGTTTGGCTTCTATCCACTTCGTGAACTTGTCGACTGCAACCAACAAGTGGGTGAAGCCACTCCTACCAGTTCTCAGTGGTCCGATCATGTCTAGACCCCAGACAGCGAAAGGCCAGACGAGTGGAATGGTCTTCAAGGCGGAGGCGGGCTTGTGAGACATGTTGGAATAAAACTGGCACCCCTCGCACTTGTCGACTATATCCTTTGCCATTTCGTTCGCCTTTGGCCAGTAAAAACCCGCTCGGTATGCTTTGGCCACGATGGTCCGAGAGGACGCATGATGGCCACAGGTCCCCGAGTGGATATCCTCAAGAATTATTTGTCCTTCTTCAGGTGTGATGCACTTCTGACCAACTCCAGTCGCGCTTTCTCTGTATAGCTGCCCTTTGATTACTGTAAAGGCTTTGGATCGACGGACGACCTGTCGAGCCTCTTCTTCATCTTCTGGGAGCTCTTTTCTCATGATATACGCAATGTACGGCACTGTCCAATCGGGAGTGGTGATCATAACTTCCATAATCAGGTCGACCACAGCTGGAACCTCCACTTCGGTCGAGTCAGAGGCGCTTTTTGGTTGTGGAGGCTCTTCTGTGAAAGGATCTTCTTGCACTGATGGTGTGTGAATGTGCTCCAAACACACATCTTTAGGGATGGCCTCCCTTTTGGACCCTATCTTCGCCAGATCATCTGCAGCTTGATTTTTCAGTCGGGGTATATGATGGAGCTCCAACCCCTCGAATCGTTTCTCCAGCTTCCTCACTGCGCTGCAATATCCCGTCATGGATGGGCTTCGGACGTCCCACTCCTACATCACTTGATTAACAACCAGATCTGAGTCACCGTAGACCATGAGGCGACGGACGCCGAGTGAAATGGCCATACGTAATCCGTATAGAAGCGCTTCATACTCTGCCTCATTGTTGGAGGAATCAAAGTGAATCTGGAGGACATACTTGAGCTTATCTCCTCGGGGGGAAACCTGTACAACCCCCGCACCGGATCCGTTCAGCATCTTGGAGCCATCGAAAAACATAGTCCAGTGCTCCGAGTGAACTTGAGTCGGAAGCTCCTGCTCGGTCCACTCGGCGAGGAAATCAGCTATTGCCTGGGACTTAATAGCTTTCTTTGCCTCGAACTTGATATCAAGAGGAAGAAGTTCAATTGCCCATTTCGCCACTCGACCGGTTGCATCTCTGTTATGAAGAATCTCTGATAATGGAGCGTCGCTGACGACTGTGATAGAGTGATCAGAGAAATAATGAGCAACCTTCTTCGTGGTCATGTAAATCCCGTAAACAAGCTTCTGATAGTGGGGATATCTTTGCTTCGACGGGGTCAGGACTTCAGAGAGATAATAAACTGGGCGTTGAACTTTCAAGGTCTTTCCTTCCTCTTCCCGCTCGACCGTAAGAACAGTACTAACGACTTGTCCCGTGGCTGCTATGTAAAGCAACAATGGCTCTTTGCTGACAGGAGCAGCAAGCACCGGCTGGGTGGAGAGCAGAGCTTTTAGCTCTGCAAATGCTGCATCAGCTTCTGGAGTCCATTCGAACGTGTCTGACTTCTTCATCAGTCGGTAAAGAGGCAGCGCCTTTTCACCGAGCCTGGAGATGAATCGACTTAGGGCGGCCAAGCATCCAGTAAGTTTCTGGACATCGTGCACACGCACGGGGCGTTTCATCCGGAGTATGGTGCCAACTTTTTCGGGGTTAGCGTCGATTCCTCGTTCGGAAACAAGAAAACCGAGTAACTTTCCTCCAGGGACTCCAAATGTGCACTTCGACGGATTGAGCTTGATATCATAATTCCTGAGATTGGCAAAAGTTTCAGCTAGGTCAGTCAGCAGGTCGGAACCTTTTCGTGACTTGACCACTATGTCATCCATGTATGCTTCTACATTCCGACTGATTTGAGTGATTAGGCACTTCTGAATCATTCTCATGAATGTAGCTCCAGCGTTCTTGAGACCGAAAGGCATGGTAACATAGCAGAAACACCCAAATGGGGTGATGAAGGCTGTTTTTATTTCATCGGGTCCATACAGACGGATCTGATGGTATCCAGAGTAAGCATCTAAAAAAGATAACCTCTCGCATCCTGCAGTCGAGTCGACTATTTGGTCGATGCGAGGAAGAGGAAAATGATCTTTCGGGCAGGCCCGATTGATATGCTTAAAATCGATGCACATGCGCAACGATTTGTCCTTCTTAGGGACCATCACAACATTGGCGAGCCACTCGGAGTGGTAGATCTCGCGAATGAATTCTGCTGCTAGGAGTCGGGCCACTTCTTCGCCAATGGCCTTTCTCTTCTGAACGGCGGACCGTCGGAGATGCTCCTTGACTGGTTTGACCTTTGGGTCGACTCGAAGGCGGTGCTGGCCAGTCCCCTGGGCACACCTGGCATGTCAGCAGGCTTCCATGCAAAGATGTCCCAGTTCTCACGGAGGAACTGGACGAGCGCTTCTTCCTATTTGGAGTCGAGTGTAGTGGAGATGTTGGTTGGAGCCGCATTTGGATCGGTCGGGTGGATGTGGACTTGCTTGGTCTCACCAGTCGACTGAAATGCTGACTCCGTGGCGGGCTTCTTGGCTCGTAACAACTCACTTGGATCCGCAGTCTTCTGGTACTCTTGTATCTCTATCTTGGCCATCTGAGCATCAGCAATTTTGGCGCCTTTCTGGAAGCACTCCTCTGCCTTCTTCCGATTGCCAACGATGGTGATTACACCTTTGGGGCCAGGCATCTTCAGCTTGAGGTATACGTAGCATGGTCGAGCCATGAAACGAGCATAGGCTGGCCTCCCAAGAATGGCATGGTACGCACTCTGAAAATCCACGACCTCAAAGGTTAACTTTTCTTTCCGGAAATTCTTCGAGTCACCAAAGACGACGTCGAGAGTGATTTGACCGAGTGACTCAGCTTTCTTCCCAGGAATGACTCCGTGGAAGCTCATGTTGCTGGGGCCGAGTCGGGACATCGGAATGCCCATCCCCTTCAACGTCTCTGCATACAACAAGTTTAGCCCACTGCCGCCGTCCATCAGAACCTTGGTCAGTCGAGTGCCTTCAATAATTGGGTCGACCACCAACGCTTGCCTCCCTGGGGTGGCAATATGAGTCGGATGATCGGACTGGTCGAAGGTGATGGCGGTCTGGGACCACTTCAGGTAGTGGGGTGTCACCGGAGCGACCATGTTTACTTCGCGATTGATGACCTTCAGTCGACTCTTACTTTCGACATCAGCGAAAATCATCAGAGTGGAATTGACTTGGGGGTATTCTTCACCGCTGTCTTCCCTGTCTTCAACTTTTTCTGACTCTTTCTCTTTGTCCTTGGCCTGCTTCCCTTGGAAATGTTGCATCAGGAGTCGACATTGTCGAGTGGTATGCTTAGGGTAAATGAGATTTCCCTCTTCATCTTTCTTCGTGTGAATGTGGCATGGTAAGTCCATCACATCGTTCCCGTCCTGGTCTTTCACTTTCTTGGGGTTCCAAGGACCCTTGGGTTTCCCCTTAAAATTCCCTGGGGTCACAGCTAAGGCTTCCCCGGGGGCGACTGGCTCGGCCTTGCGCTTCTGCTTCCGACTGGAGTGTCCTCCGCCGGCCTCATTAGCGGCTGCCTTATACTTGCCACTCCGGAGTCTATCTTCCTCTTCTCCGTTCGCGTACTTGATGGCGATTTCCATCATTCGACTCAGGGTCATATCCCCGGTTCGACCGAACTTCAAACTTAACTCCCTGTTTCTGACGCCTTCCTTGAAGGCGCAAACTGCCTGATGATCGGACACATTCTCGACCGTGTGATTCAGAGGGATCCACCTTTGGATATAATCCCTCAGGGTTTCACTCGACTTCTGAACACATGACTGCAATTCCGTCAACCCCGCCGGTCGCTTGCAAGTCCCTTCGAATGTCCTGACAAACACCTGGGCTAGATCTTCCCAAGTATAAATACTGTTGGGAGCCAACTGAATCAACCACGCTCTGGTTGATCCTTCCAACATGAGGGGCAAATGCTTCATGGCCACCTCGTCATTGCCGCCTCTGATCTGAACAGCCACTCGGTAATCCTCGAGCCATGTGTCCGGCTTGGACTCTCCGGTGAACTTGCTGACTCCAGTCGCCAACCTGAAGTTGGGAGGAATCACTGCAGCTCTGATTGCTCTGCTGAAACACCCGGGACCTGAGACGTGAACTCTGTTGCTGGACGGCGCGCCTCTGTCACGGTCTTCTCGGTGAGCTCTATTTCGGTCGACCAGACCTTGAACGATGATGGATCTCGCATCAAAGCCTGGTTCCCTGGGGTCGACTGGGACCCTTCGCCCAGTACTGAACTGGCGTCTGTCCTCTTGCCGTCGAGGAACGTACGACCCCGCTCTTCGGGCAGGAGAAGGCACTCGACGTTGATCGTTGTGATCGAATCGGTGCTCATATCGCTCGTGCCCTTGGTATTGATCCTCGTGCCGGCCTCTGTGTCCTTCACGCCTCGGGGGCGACCTTGGACTATGAGCCGACTGAACGGAATTCGCAGTGACGGATCGACTGTGAATCCTGTTGCGCGACTGAGATACGGCTGAATTCTGGTCACCCGCCGCACGGAGCAAATCTCTGATCTGCAACAGACCTCTCCCTGCCTCTGACTGTGAAGGCTGGATCGACTCCGCTATGCGGGCCGCAGCTGCCAAATTCTGAATCGGGGTACGGTATACCTGGGTCGGCGGCTGGAAGAGGCGACGACGACTGGACTCGGGAGCGGGCGGTCGTGCGCGCTCGTCGAGTGCTCTCTGAAGATTCTCCAGTCGAGTACGTTCAGCCAAGTTGGCCAAGCGCACCTCCTCCAGGGCTCGTGCCTCAGGGGTTTCTCCAACGATAGGAGTGTGAAGGGCGTCCATGTTCCGGCGACGGAGTTCCTCCCTCTGCACTGAGGTAAGGGGCTCGGGCCTGTACTCTTCGTGGCCCCGCACCGGAATCCCCCTGCGGCAACCTCTTCGGTGTGGGGGAATCCGGGGGGACTACGTGGTCCGTCGACCATTAGTACTTCCGCCGCTGGATCGCTGCTGTCGCACTCGGACGCAGTCTCTACGGAGCCAGTCGACAGGTCGAACAGGCCGTAGAGTGACTCGTCGGGCTCGATTGCCGCGACTTGGGGGATGGCCGACTGGCGGGCCAGTGCGTGCTTCACCCACCGCTGGAGTCTCGACCGACCGGTGCGCTTGCGCCGGTGGGAAACTGATGACGACGATGGCGAAACGAATGCCGACCTGTACTGGGTCGACGATTGCCGCAGGAGGACGCCGCAGACGCATGCGCGAAAATGCGTGGCTCCGCGGGCGGGAAGCGCGTCCACGTCGAGTGGAGCCTCCTGCAGCCAAGCAGAGTTGTCGACGATGAAGGAGAGAGCGCCGAGACGGATCTCGCGGCTCTCGACCATGACTCCGCTCGAAAACATGATGTGGGGTGAAAGAATCCCAACTCCTCCAACAAATCGCTAGAACACCTGCCCCACGGTGGGCGCCAACTGTCGTGGTTCTAAGTCTGACAGTAAGAATGGGGGGTAAGTATGGAGAGGCAAGATCCTAGCTATGAAGTAGTTGTTGTTGGAAATATGCCCTAGAGGCAATAATAAAAGTATTATTATTATATTTCCTTGTTCATGGTAATTGTCTTTATTCATGCTATAATTGTGTTATCTGGAAATCGTAATACATGTGTGAATACTAGACACCAATATGTCCCTAGTAAGCCTCTAGTTGACTAGCTCGTTGATCAATAGATAGTCATGGTTTCCTGACTATGGACATGGGGATGTCATTGATAACGAGATCACATCATTAGGAGAATGATGTGATGGACAAGACCCAATCTCAAGCATAGCACAAGATCGTGTAGTTCGTTTTGCTAGAGCTTTCCAATGTCGAGTATTTTTTCCTTAGACCATGAGATCGTGTAACTCCCGGATACTGTAGGAGTGCTTTGGGTGTACCAAACGTCACAACGTAACTGGGTGACTATAAAGGTGCACTACAGGTATCTCCGAAAGTATCTGTTGGGTTGACACGAATCAAGACTGGGATTTGTCACTCCGCATGACGGAGAGGTATCACCGGGCCCACTCGGTAATGCATCATCATAATGAGCTCAAAGTGACCAAGTGTTTGGCCACGGGATCATGCATTACGGTACGAGTAAAGTGACTTGCCGGTAACGGGACTAAACGAGGTATTGGGATACCGACGATCGAGTCTCGGGCAAGTAACCTACCGATTGACAAAGGGAATAGTTTACGGGGTTGCTTGAACCCTCGACATCGTGGTTCATCCAATGACATCATCGAGGAACATGTGGGAGCCAACATGGGTATCCAGATCCCGCTGTTGGTTATTGCCCGAGAGTCGTCTTGGTCATGTCTGCATGTCTCCCGAACCCGTAGGGTCTACACACTTAAGGTTCGGTGACGCCAGGGTTATTAGGAAGACTTGTATGTGACTACCGAATGTTGTTCGGAGTCCCGGATGAGATCCAGGACGTCACGAGGAGTTCCGGAGTGATCCGGAGGTAAAGATTTATATATGGGAAGTTGTCATACGGACACCGGAATAGTTCGGGGGCATATCGGTATTGTACCGGGGCCACCGGAGGGGCCTCGGGGGTCCACCGGGAGGGGCCACCTCTCCCGGAGGGGCTCATGGGCTGCAAAGGGGAAGGGAACCAGCCCAAAGTGGGCTGGTGCGCCTCCCCCCAAGGGCCCATGCGCCCTAGGGTTTGGGGGAACCCTAAAGGGGGCGCCCCCTTGCTTGGGGGGCAAGCCCCCTCCCCCTTGGCCGCCGCCCCCCCCCTCTAGATCCATCTAGAGGGGCCGGCCCCCCCTTGCCCCTTCCCCTATAAATAGAGGGGTGAGGGGAGGGCTGCAGACACAACTGAAGGCGCAGCCCCTCCCCTCCCCAACACCTCTCCTCCTCCGTACGCGCTTGGCGAAGCCCTGTCGGAGTTCTGTTGCACCAACCTCACCACGCCGTCGTGCTGCCGTTGGAGTCCTCTTCCTCAACCTCTCCTTCCCCTTGCTGGATCAAGAAGGAGGAGACGTCAATCGTCCCGTACGTGTGTTGAACATGGAGGTGCTGTCCGTTCAGCACTAGGTCATTGGTGATCCGAATCACGACGAGCACGACTACGTCATCACCATCCCCTTGAACGCTTCCGCACGCAATCTGCAAGTGGTATGTAGATGCAATCTCTCTCCCATGACTCGTTGCTTAGATGAACTCATAGATGGATCTTGGTGAAACCGTAGGAAAATTTTAATTTTCTGCAACGTTCCCCAACAGTGGCATCATGAGCTAGGTCTATGTGTAGTTCTCTATTGCACGAGTAGAACACAAAGTAGTTGTGGGCGTCGAATTGTCAATTCTTCTTGCCGTTACTAGTCCTATCTTGGTTCAGCGGTATTGTGGGATGAAGCGGCCCGGACCAACCTTACACGTACGCTTACGTGAGACCGGTTCCACCGACTTACATGCACTAGTTGCATAAGGTGGCTGGCGGGTGTCTGTCTCTCCTACTTTAGTTGGATCGGATTCGATGAATAGGGTCCTTATGAAGGGTAAATAGAGATTGACAAATTCACGTTGTGGTTTTAACGTAGGTAAGAAACGTTCTTGCTAGCAACCTATAACAGCCACGTAAAAACTTGCAACAACATTAGAGACGTCTAACTTGTTTTTGCAGCAAGTGCTTTGTGATGTGATATGGCCAGAAGTTGTGATGAATCATGTGATGTATGAGATGATCTTGTTATTGTAATAGGAATCACGACTTGCATGTCGATGAATATGACAACCGGCAGGAGCCATAGGAGTTGTCATTATTCTTTTATGACCTGCGTGTCACCATGTAAATTACTTTACTTTATTGCTAAACGTGTTAGCCATAGTAGTAGTAGTAATGGTTGGCGAGCAACTCCATGGAGACACGATGATGGAGATCATGATGATGGAGATCATGGTGTCGTGCCGGTGACAAGATGATCATGGACCCCAAGATGGAGATCAAAGGAGCTATATGATGATGGCCATATCATGTCACTACTATATAATTGCATGTGATGTTTATTATGTTTTTACATCTTGTTTACTTAGAACGACGGTAGTAAATAAGATGATCCCTTACAAAATTTCAAGAAGTGTTCTCCCCTAACTGTGCACCGTTGCTAAAGTTCGTCGTTTCGAAGCACCACGTGATGATCGGGTGTGATAGATCCATACGTTCACATACAACGGGTGTAAGACAGTTTTACACATGCAAAACACTTAGGGTTAACTTGACGAGCCTAGCATGTACAAACATGGCCTCGGAACACGGAGACCGAAAGGTCGAACATGAGTCGTATAGAAGATACGATCAACATGGAGATGTTCACCGATGATGACTAGTCCGTCTCACGTGATGATCGGACACGGCCTAGTCGACTCGGATCATGTAACACTTAGATGACTAGAGGGATGTCTAATCTGAGTGGGAGTTCATTAATTTTATTAGATGAACTTAATTATCATGAACTTAGTCTAAATCTTTACAATATGTCTTGTAGATCAAATGGCCCACGGTAATGTCAGCCTCAACTTCAACGCGTTCCTAGAGAAAACTAAGCTGAAAGATGATGGCAGCAACTATTCAGACTGGGTCCGGAACTTGAGGATCATCCTCATAGCAGCCAAGAAAGATTATGTCCTAGATGCACCGCTAGGTGATGCACCATTCCCAGAAAACCAGGACGTTATGAACGCCCATCAGTCACGCACTGATGATTACTCCATCGTTCAGTGTGGCATGCTTTACAGCTTAGAACCGGGGCTCCAAAAGCGTTTTGAGAAGCACGGACCATATGAGATGTTCGAGGAGCTGAAATTGATTTTCCAAGCTCATGCCCGGGTCGAGAGATATGAAGTCTCCGACAAGTTCTTTAGCTGCAAAATGGAGGAAAATAGCTCTGTCAGTGAACACATACTCAAGATGTCTGGGTTGCACAACCGCTTGACTCAGCTGGAAGTTAATCTTCCGGATGAGGCGGTCATTGACAGAATCCTTCAGTCGCTCCCACCTAGCTACAAAAGCTTCGTGATGAACTACAACATGCAGGGGATGGAAAATACCATTCCCGAGTTGTATTCAATGCTGAAATCCGCGGAGGTGGAGATCAAAAAGGAACATCAAGTGTTGATGGTGAATAAAACCACTAAGTTCAAGAAAGGCAAGGGTAAGAAGAACTTCAAGAAAGACGGCAAGGAGGTTGCCGCGCCTGGTAAATCAGTTGCCAGGAAGAAGTCAAAGAATGGACCCAAACCTGAAACTGAGTGCTTTTATTGCAAGGGAAATGGTCACTGGAAACGGAATTGCCCCAAGTACTTAGCGGATAAGAAGGCCGGCAACACTAAAGGTATATGTGATATACATGTAATTGATGTGTACCTTACCAGTGCTCGTAGTAGTTCCTGGGTATTTGATACCGGTGCTGTTGCTCATATTTGTAACTCACAGCAGGAGCTGCGGAATAAGAGAAGACTGGCGAAGGACGAGGTGACGATGCGCGTCGGGAATGGTTCCAAGGTCGATGTGATCGCCGTCGGCACGCTACCTCTACATTTACCCATGGGATTAGTTTTAAACCTCAATAATTGTTATTTAGTGCCGAGTTTGAGCATGAACATTGTATGTGGATCTCGTTTAATACGAGATGGCTACTCATTTAAATCCGAGAATAATGGTTGTTCTATTTATATGAGTGATATGTTTTATGGTCATGCTCCGGTGGTTAATGGTTTATTCTTAATGAATCTCGTGCGTGATAATACACATATTCATAGTGTGAATGCCAAAAGGTGTAAAGTTGATAACGATAGTCCCACATACTTGTGGCACTGCCGCCTTGGTCACATTGGTGTCAAGCGCATGAAGAAGCTCCATGCTGATGGACTTTTGGAGTCTCTCGATTATGAATCGTTTGACACATGCGAACCATGCCTTATGGGCAAAATGACCAAGACTCCGTTCTCCGGAACAATGGAGCGAGCAACCAACTTATTGGAAATTATACATACTGATGTGTGCGGTCCAATGAGCGTTGAGGCTCGCGTAGGATATCGTTATGTTCTCACACTCACTGATGATTTGAGTAGATATGGCTATGTCTACTTAATGAAACACAAGTCTGAGACCTTTGAAAAGTTCAAGGAGTTTCAGAATGAGGTTGAGAATCAACGTGACAGAAGAATCAAGTTTCTACGATCAGATCGTGGAGGAGAATACTTAAGTCACGAATTTGGCACACACCTAAGAAAGTGTGGAATAGTTTCACAACTCACGCCGCCTGGAACACCTCAGCGTAATGGTGTGTCCGAACGTCGTAATCGCACTTTATTGGATATGGTGCGATCTATGATGTCTCTTACCGATTTACCGCTATCATTTTGGGGATACGCTCTAGAGACAGCCACATTCACTTTAAATAGGGCACCGTCTAAATCCGTTGAGACGACACCGTATGAATTATGGTTTGGGAAGAAACCTAAGCTGTCGTTTCTAAAAGTTTGGGGATGCGAGGCTTATGTCAAGAAACTTCAACCTGAAAAGCTCGAACCCAAATCGGAAAAATGCGTCTTCATAGGATACCCTAAGGAAACCATAGGGTATACCTTCTACTTAAGATCCGAGGGCAAGATCTTTGTTGCCAAGAACGGAACCTTTCTGGAGAAAGAGTTTCTCTCGAAAGAAGTAAGTGGGAGGAAAGTGGAGCTTGATGAAGTACTGCCTCTTGAAACGGAGAATGACGCAGCGCAGGAAAATGTTCCTGTGGTGCCTGCTCCAATTAGAGAGGAGGTTAATGATAATGATCAAGATACTTCGGACCAAGCTTCCACTGAACTTCGTAGGTCCACAAGGACACGTTCCGCACCAGAGTGGTACGGCAACCCTGTCCTGGAAATCATGTTGTTGGACAACGGTGAACCTTCGAACTATGAAGAAGCGATGGCGGGCCCGGATTCCAACAAATGGTTAGAAGCCATGAAATCCGAGATAGGATCCATGTATGAAAACAAAGTATGGACTTTGACAGACTTGCCCGATGATCGGCGAGCGATAGAAAATAAATGGATCTTCAAGAAGAAGACGGACGCGGATGGTAATGTCACCATCTATAAAGCTCGACTTGTCGCTAAGGGTTATCGGCAAGTTCAAGGGATTGACTATGATGAGACTTTCTCTCCCGTAGCGAAGCTGAAGTCCGTCCGAATCATGTTAGCAATTGCCGCATACTATGATTATGAGATATGGCAAATGGACGTCAAAACGGCATTCCTTAATGGCTATCTTAAGGAAGAACTGTATATGATGCAGCCGGAAGGTTTTGTCGATCCCGAGAATGCTAACAAGGTATGCAAGCTCCAGCGATCCATTTATGGGCTGGTGCAAGCATCTCGGAGTTGGAACATTCGCTTTGATGAGATGATCAAAGCGTTTGGGTTTATGCAGACTTATGGAGAAGCCTGCGTTTACAAGAAAGTGAGTGGGAGCTCCGTAGCATTTCTCATATTATATGTGGATGACATACTATTGATGGGAAATGATATAGAATTCTTGGAAAGCATAAAGGCCTATTTGAACAAGTGTTTTTCAATGAAGGACCTTGGAGAAGCTGCTTATATATTAGGCATCAAAATCTATAGAGATAGATCAAGACGCCTCATAGGTCTTTCGCAAAGCACGTACCTTGATAAGATTTTGAAGAAGTTCAAAATGGATCAGTCCAAGAAAGGGTTCTTGCCTGTATTGCAAGGTGTGAAATTGAGCTCAGCTCAATGCCCGACCACGGCAAAGGATAAACAAGAGATGAGCGTCATCCCCTATGCTTCAGCCATAGGATCCATTATGTATGCCATGCTGTGTACCAGACCTGATGTAAACCTTGCCGTCAGTTTGGTAGGTAGGTACCAAAGTAACCCCGGCAAGGAACACTGGACAGCGGTCAAGAATATCCTTAATACCTGAAAAGGACTAAGGACATGTTTCTCGTTTATGGAGGTGACGAAGAGCTCGTCGTAAAGGGTTACGTCGATGCTAGCTTCGACACAGATCTGGATGACTCTAAGTCACAAACCGGATACGTGTATATGTTGAATGGTGGAGCAGTGAGCTGGTGCAGCTGCAAGCAGAGCGTCGTGGCGGGATCTACATGTGAAGCGGAATACATGGCAGCCTCGGAGGCAGCGCATGAGGCAATTTGGGTGAAGGAGTTCATCACCGACCTAGGAGTCATACCCAATGCGTCGGGGCCGATCAAACTCTTCTGTGACAACACTGGAGCTATTGCACTGGCCAAGGAGCCCAGGTTTCACAAGAAGACCAGGCACATCAAGCGTCGCTTCAACTCCATCCGTGAAAATGTTCAAGATGGAGACATAGAAATTTGTAAAGTGCACACGGATCTGAATGTCGCGGATCCGTTGACTAAACCTCTCCCTAGGGCAAAGCATGATCAGCACCAGAACTCTATGGGTGTTCGATTCATCACAATGTAACTAGATTATTGACTCTAGTGCAAGTGGGAGACTGTTGGAAATATGCCCTAGAGGCAATAATAAAAGTATTATTATTATATTTCCTTGTTCATGGTAATTGTCTTTATTCATGCTATAATTGTGTTATCTGGAAATCGTAATACATGTGTGAATACTAGACACCAATATGTCCCTAGTAAGCCTCTAGTTGACTAGCTCGTTGATCAATAGATAGTCATGGTTTCCTGACTATGGACATGGGGATGTCATTGATAACGAGATCACATCATTAGGAGAATGATGTGATGGACAAGACCCAATCTCAAGCATAGCACAAGATCATGTAGTTCGTTTTGCTAGAGCTTTCCAATGTCGAGTATTTTTTCCTTAGACCATGAGATCGTGTAACTCCCGGATACTGTAGGAGTGCTTTGGGTGTACCAAACGTCACAACGTAACTGGGTGACTATAAAGGTGCACTACAGGTATCTCCGAAAGTATCTGTTGGGTTGACACGGATCAAGACTGGGATTTGTCACTCCGCATGACGGAGAGGTATCACCGGGCCCACTCGGTAATGCATCATCATAATGAGCTCAAAGTGACCAAGTGTTTGGCCACGGGATCATGCATTACGGTACGAGTAAAGTGACTTGCCGGTAACGGGACTAAACGAGGTATTGGGATACCGACGATCGAGTCTGGGCAAGTAACCTACCGATTGACAAAGGGAATAGTTTACGGGGTTGCTTGAACCCTCGACATCGTGGTTCATCCGATGACATCATCGAGGAACATGTGGGAGCCAACATGGGTATCCAGATCCCGCTGTTGGTTATTGCCGGAGAGTCGTCTTGGTCATGTCTGCATGTCTCCCGAACCCGTAGGGTCTACACACTTAAGGTTCGGTGACGCCAGGGTTATTAGGAAGACTTGTATGTGACTACCGAATGTTGTTCGGAGTCCCGGATGAGATCCAGGACGTCACGAGGAGTTCCGGAGTGATCCGGAGGTAAAGATTTATATATGGGAAGTTGTCATACGGACACCGGAATAGTTCGGGGGCATATCGGTATTGTACCGGGGCCACCGGAGGGGCCTCGGGGGTCCACCGGGAGGGGCCACCTCTCCCGGAGGGGCTCATGGGCTGCAAAGGGGAAGGGAACCAGCCCAAAGTGGGCTGGTGCGCCTCCCCCCAAGGGCCCATGCGCCCTAGGGTTTGGGGGAACCCTAAAGGGGGCGCCCCCTTGCTTGGGGGGCAAGCCCCCTCCCCCTTGGCCGCCGCCCCCCCCCCTCTAGATCCATCTAGAGGGGCCGGCCCCCCCTTGCCCCTTCCCCTATAAATAGAGGGGTGAGGGGAGGGCTGCAGACACAACTGAAGGCGCAGCCCCTCCCCTCCCCAACACCTCTCCTCCTCCGTACGCGCTTGGCGAAGCCCTGTCGGAGTTCTGTTGCACCAACCTCACCACGCCGTCGTGCTGCCGTTGGAGTCCTCTTCCTCAACCTCTCCTTCCCCTTGCTGGATCAAGAAGGAGGAGACGTCGATCGTCCCGTACGTGTGTTGAACACGGAGGTGCTGTCCGTTCAGCACTAGGTCATTGGTGATCCGAATCACGACGAGCACGACTACGTCATCACCATCCCCTTGAACGCTTCCGCACGCAATCTGCAAGTGGTATGTAGATGCAATCTCTCTCCCATGACTCGTTGCTTAGATGAACTCATAGATGGATCTTGGTGAAACCGTAGGAAAATTTTAATTTTCTGCAACGTTCCCCAACAGTTGTATGCGCAAGGAGTTTTACGAGTTCGGGCCCTTCTCTGAGGAAGTAACAGCCCTACGTCTCGGAACCCGGAGGCAGTCGACTGGATTATGTGTGTGTGTTACAAAGTTCCGAACCTTTGTCTTAGTGGAGGGGGGTGGCTTATATAGAGTTCGCCAGTACCCCAGCCAGCCCACGTTACAAAGAGTTTAATGTACATAAAGAGAGGGGGTTACTGGTAACGCCTGTAATAAAGGACCATGAAGGCCATAAAAGCTACTTATGAGATGACCGTTTGTGGGCAGTGCCTTCAGGTCTTCTTATAGTCGAGTGACTGTCTTCATGGTCGACTGCTTGTGCTTCCGGTCGAGTACGCTCGTGTCCGTCGACTGGGCTGACCAGGTCGACTGAAATGTTGATACTTCTCAGAATGTCTTTCATTGTAGGAGTCATGTCCTTGATTGGGTAC
Organism: Aegilops umbellulata; assembly: GCA_032464435.1. NCBI lineage: Eukaryota > Viridiplantae > Streptophyta > Magnoliopsida > Poales > Poaceae > Aegilops > Aegilops umbellulata. The sequence goes on from CP136054.1 coordinate 70,729,187, forward strand.
CTTAGGTATGATAAGTTATCCTACCCTAGGTACGTATCCTCGTCAGGAGCCCCTCCGCCATGGATGGCCGCCGCCACGAGCGACGCCAGGGACCTCCGCGTCTCGTGCTCCCGCGCAGTCTCCGTCGTCACTCGAACGCCATGGATGCCTCCCCGAGCTCCAGTTCGCCTCGCGGTCGCCGGGAACCGGTGTCCCGCGGCCGAAGCCGGCCGTCCCCGACTTGCTGAACCATGCTGAGCTGCCGGAGCCCCGCTTCAAGTCCCCGCCGGTCTTCCTCCACGACGCTACCGCCTTGGACGTCTCCCGCCGGCCTCTGTTTTCCCCGCAACGCGTCGGCCACCTCTAGCAGCACCTCGAGGCCGAGCAGCTACACCTGCGTCGCCCGCCAAGTCCTGCGCCGCTCCGCCGCCGCGCCAAGTTCCGCCGCCCCGCCCACGCCTTGCCGGATATGCCCCGCCAGATCCGCGTTACCGGCCCCTCCCGGAGTCACACCAAGTCCCCTGCGCCTCCTCTGCATCCAGCACCGCTCGCCTCCTCTGCTTCGCCCCTGCACGAGCAGGACGGCCCCGCCCTGCTTCGCGTCCGTCCAGATCCGGCGCTGGCCCACCGTCTTCGACCTCTCTCTGCGTGCCCGCAAGCTCACCGCCGCCAGCGTCCTCGCCAAGTCCAGCTTCCCGCGGCCTCTGCTTCCCCTCCATCGAGCAGGAGCTCTGCTCGTCCCGTGCGCCTGGAGACGGGCGACGACTCTTCTGCATCGCTAGCCAAGCCCCGCTGGAAGCCACGCGCGAGCCCGTGGGTCCCATTCGCCAGCAGTCAAGGCCCAGCCCAGCGCCCTTTCTTCGTCAGTCCGAACCGCAAGCCTGCTCCAGCTCCTCACCGGCCCAACTCCAGATCCGGCCTCTGGCCCAATGTGAGCAGCTCCCCATCCCAGATCCATAAGTTTCGGCCCGTGCATGTTTTTTTCCTTGCTGCGAATTTATCTAATTATCCAGAGAGTGCAGTTTTATAGAAAAACCCCTAGTGTTCATGCATCTAATAACTAATTAATCATGCTTCATATGTAAATAATATATATATATGAAAAGTGCTTAGAATTTCATCTAGTTTCATAATATGCTGCTTTCATGCATGTTTAAAATGTTTAAATTGTTGTTTGCATTAATTTGCTTAAATGCCATGTTAAAATGATTTATTTCATAACTAAATAACCGTAGCTCCAAATTAAATGTTCTTTATATGTAAATGGGGTAGAAAAATGCCTAGTTTAACATGGTGCACTTTATTTTGCTGTTTAATAACAATAAAATATGTTTTAGGGCAGAACAGTACGAAATCTAAAATATGCACATGAGGATTTTCCGGAATTGTTATTTGTTGTTCCGGCCTCATTTAAACTTGCCTAAATAGTTAGTTTACTTATGCTTCACCTCTTGCCATGTTAATCAACATTTAAAATTGTTGTGTACATAAATGAGAGAGAACTAAATAATTGATGTGGTGTTTCGTCAATATGCAACTCGTTGCATATTGAGCTCCACTTAATTTGTAGTGTTGTTTGTTGCACTTTGCCATGCCATGCTTATTTAAACCGGACATGCATCATACTTGATTGTGCATCATGCCATGTTTATGTGATGGTTGTTTACTATGTTGTTTGTTTCTTTCCGGGTTGCTTCTCTTGTTAGCTTCGGTTTCGTTCCGGAGTTGTGAGGATTCGTTCGACTACGTCCGTTTGTCTTCTTCATGGACTCGTTCTTCTTCCTTGCGGGATTTCAGGCAAGATGACCATACCCTCGAAATCACTTCTATCTTTGCTTGCTAGATTGCTCGCTCTTTTGCTATGCCTATGCTGCGATACCTACCACTTGCTTTTTCATGCCTCCCATATTGTTAAGCCAAGCCTCTAACCACCTTGTCCTAGCAAACCGTTGTTTGGCTATGTTACCGCTTTGCTCAGCCCCTCTTATAGCGTTGTTAGTTGCAAGTGACGATGAAGGTTGTTCCTTGTTGGAACATGGATATTTGTTGGGATATCACAATATCTCTTATATTATTAATGCATCTATATACTTGGTAAAGGGTGGAAGGCTCAGCCTTATGCCTGGTGTTTTGTTCCACTCTTGCCGCTCTAGTTTCCGTCATATCAGTATTATGTTCCCGGATTTTACGTCCCTAACGCGGTTGGGTGATTTATGGGACCCCCTTGACAGTTCGCTTTGGATAAAACTCCTCCAGCAAGGCCCAACCTTGGTTTTACCATTTGCCTACCTACCACCATATACCCCTTCCCTTGGGTTCTGCAGACTCAAGGATCATCTTTATTTTAGCCCCCCTGGGCCAGTGCTCCTCTGAGTGTTGGTCCGAACCGAGCAGCCTGCGGGGCCACCACGGGGAAACTCGAGGCCTGGTTTTACTCGTAGCTTGACTTATCCGGTGTGCCCTGAGAACGAGGTACGTGCGACTCCTATCGGGATTTGTCGGCACATCGGGCGGCTTTGCTGGACTTGTTTTACCTTTGTCGAAATGTCTTGTAAACGGGATTCCGAGACTGATCGGGTCTTCCCGGAAGAAGGAATATCCTTCGTTGATCGCGAGAGCTTATCATGGGCTAAGTTGGGAAACCCCTGCAGGGTTTGAACTTTCGAAAGCCGTGTCCGCGGTTATGTGGCAGATGGGAATTTGTTAATGTCCGGTTGTAGAAAACCTGAAGTTGACCTTAATTAAAATACATCAACCGCGTGTGTAGCCGTGATGGTCTCTTCTCGGCGGAGTCCGGGAAGTGAACACGGTGTTGGAGTTATGCTTGACGTAGGTTGTTCTAGGATCACTTCTTGATCATAGTTCATCGACCATGCTTTTGCCTTCTCTTCTCGCTCTCATTTGCGTATGTTAGCCACTAGATATGCTAGTCGCTTGCTGCAGCTCCACCTCACTACCCAGTCCTACCTTTAAGCTTAAATAGTCTTGATCTCGCGGGTGTGAGATTGCTGAGTCCCCGTGACTCACAGATACTTTCAAAACCAGTTTGCAGGTGCCGATGAAACCGTGCAGGTGACGCACCCGAACTCAAGGAGGAGCTCGATGAAGATCTTGTTCATTGTGTTGTTTCATTTCGGTTGATCATTAGTGGAGCCCAGTTGGGACGATCGGGGATCTGTGTAGCATTTGGGGTAGTCTTCTTTTATTTTGGTTTCGTAGTCGGACCTTGATTGTATCTGTTTGATGTAATGCTTTATTCATGTATTGCATGAAGTGGCGATTGTAAGCCAACTATGTATCTCTTTCCCTTATGTATTACATGCGTTGTGTGAAGATTACCTCACTTGCGACATTGCTTTCAATGCGGTTATGCCTCTAAGTCGTGCTTCGACACGTGGGAGATATAGCCGCATCGAGGGCGTTACAAAAGTGTGGCCTAATGCTTAATAAAAAAAAAAGAGCAGAGCAGCAGCCCTATCACGTTGGACTGGATGGCAGTGTGAAATCATGCTGGACTGGCTGGTAGCGGCAAGTGTAAAATTACGTCGTGAAGATAATTGACTGAATTTTCTCTCTAAAAAAACAAATCAACCTGTAGTTGGATGGCTAAAGAGACTGTGGTATTCTCAACCCATCAGGGTTCAAATCCTGATACTTGTATTTATTTCTGAATTTATGACGATGTGGAGGAGACGTTTCCGTCGATGATGAGGTGCCCACGGTGACTTCGTACATTTCAAGATAAATATACCGGCTCGATCTTTAAAAGTTGCTCATAGAGATAGGTTGTGCGTGTGTGTTCATAGAAGTGAGTGTATGCGCGTGTATACGAGCGCTTGCGTTTGTACTGTGTTCAAGAAAAAAAAGAATTTTCTCTCTGAAAAGGAAGGCGGTTCGGGCAATCGATCCGGAACGTATGTGTACGTGCGTGAGATCTGACGGCGGACAGCAGTTTTATTTGTTTCTTAATTTTTTTGAGGCAATGTTTCTTAATTATTAATCGCAGCATTATTCCCTCAACCAAGCGAACGACCAGAGAGGCCTCCTTCCCGAGCACAACAGTTCCTGCCCCACCGCCGGCCGAAGCCTCCGCTGCCCCGCCGCCGGCACAGGAACCCAGCAGCGCCACCCTCCGTTGAGTAGCCGCTCCCGCCCGGAGCTAAGCCGGCCACCAGTCCATAGGCAGGTAGCCACCACTCGTCCTCCCTCCTCCCTCCTCCCTCCCTCCTTCCTCTTGCATCCTCTGTTTGTTCAATTTCTTTCCTGATTTTTTGTATTGGATGAGTACTTGCGGTACATTGCATATTGTGAGAATATAATGATGACTATTTCTTGATGAGTACTTGCTGCATGATTTTTCCGGTGCATGTTCAAGTTTACATACCCCGCAAACAAACAAAAAAGTTTACATGTGCAAGGATTTTGCTTGATACGTAGGTGTTTGTGATAATGCTTGTAGGAACAAATGTTTACAAATTGTAGTTTGTGTTTTTTTTTCAGATGAGCAAATGTTTTGGTTTAAACATCTTAGCAGTGAAAACATGCAATGATTGACGATACATGAAAAGGAAAAGATCAAGTTGTTTTATCTGCACCGTCTTGACCTGAAATGAAAGCTCAGCAGTAACATGCAATCTGAGAGAGCAGGAGCTTTGTCTTGGTTATACTGACCGAAATTGGTTAACACATTAGTACTAGTGGTATTGTTGGCATGGTAGATGTCCCAAATCTTGTTTATGATTGGGAATATAGTCTACTGTGACTCTGTGTTGTTGATTTTAACAGTCAGACATAAAATATTACCGTTTCAAGTGATTGTTTCTCCTTTTGCATGTTAGCTGATTGATCTTCAGGTTCCACATTTCGTGTTATGCCATACTGCAAGCCTTTCTGTATTTTTGCTCAGATTGTGCTACTGTGCACACAAGAGAAATTGTTGGTTTCTTGTTTATTCATACAGTTTTTGCTCAGGTTACGCCGGTGGCCATGGTGTCACGGCACGGCATCCTCCTCGCCATGGGCCTCATATCCGACCACTTCGGCCCCCTTGTAGCTGTAAAATCTCTGTCCACCTCCTACCCTAGTGTGTCAGCTCATGCGTGCGCGTGATGCCCTAACTCGCGCCGCCCGATCCCTCTCGCAGAAAGTGTGCGACTGCCTCCTCCGTCACGGAGCGCTGCAGCTGCTGGAGATTGTCCGCCGTCTCAAGCTCCCGCAGGGCCAAGTGAAGAACTCTCTCCTTGTCCTCATCCAGCACAATTGCGTTCAGGCCTTCTTATCGACCAGAGGCAAGCCCATATGCAAATCCCTTGACTATATTATTTGATTTGATGCCCTCCTAGTCTGTGACAACATTTTTCTGTGATTGTAGGCAATAGGACGGTGACGCTCTACCTGGCCATCTTCGATAATGTCCTGCATCGGCTGCGCTTCTCAAAGTTCATCTCTGTTATCCGTGCGGACATTCCAGAGGTATTTACTGTGATGTGAACTTGATTTTAATTAATGCCTGCTTGGTATAAGTCGGGATTGATTAAAACAGCAGTCATAATTCTCTGAATGCTGAAGCCAGTGATAGTTCATTTTAACAGAGATGAAAATAGCACCATAAGATTAGCATATGACATTTTCATTTATTTTCCTTTCTTTTTATTGAAACATAAGAGTAAAGAAACAAAACTCAAACTACTCTTTATTATATATCTCGCACACGATTACATAGATAGATAGATCACTAAGCAAGCACTCGAAAATAGATCGAACTAACTTTTATTCAACTAAATCAAAGAATAATTAAATATCAAACTAAAATAGATAAAGACAAAAATAGTGGTGGTGATACGATACCGGGGCACCTCCCCCAAGCTTGGCACAAGCCAAGGGGAGCACCCATACCATGAACTCAAGTCTCCTCTGGTGGGGAAGATGATGATGGTGGTGGTGGAGTAGCGTCACACTTCAGGCTCAGGAGGTACTCCAATCTACGAACGATGCTCCGGAGGGCGATGATATACTCTTGCAACAGAATATTTTCATGAATGAGATATTTATTTTGCATACAAACCATTTCAATGGTCCTAAGGGCATCTCCAGCCCCGCCCCCACGAAGGCCTCCCCAGGCGTTTTTTTTGCGCCGGCGCCGAAAAATCGGCCCAGTCGCGCCCCCAGGAGCCCGATTTTCGCCGGCCTGGGCCGAAAACAGCGCCGGCGGACCCAGGCCGAACCCGGCGCGCTGGGGTCGCCCGGGGGCGCCGGGCGAACTTTTTTGGCGCGAAAAAGCCGCGGGCCCGCCGCGTCAGCGACACGGCTCCTTTCTCGGCCCTTCGTCGTCCTTATCGCCTCGTTTCCCGCGGCGAATCAATGCCAAAGCTGCCGCGCTGCCGCGCCGGTCAGCCTGCGCCATTGATGCCTCACGGGCGGCGCAGTGAAGGTCGATGACGCGTCCCTCGCCCCGCCACGCGTACACACGGCGGGCACGCGTACGAGCGACGCCTCGGCCTATATAAGACGCGCCCCAACGAGCTCGGTCTCGCCATCTCCAGTTCATCGCACCGTTCCCCTCATCGCCGTCGTTCCCCCTCTCCTTCCTCTCGCCGTCTCTAGTTCGTCGCACCCATGGCCGAGCGCTTCCCAGGCGACGGCGCGGCGGCGAACGGCTTCGGCCGCCGCCATCTTCATGAGGACGAGGCTCGCCTTCATTTCGAAGCCGAGTACCCGGTCCCGCCAGACATGCGGGTGCCCGGGGAGTGGAGGATCAGCGCCGGCGGCGTGCCGGTGCCCCCGCTACCCGCCGGCGCGGCGCGGCGTGCGGAGATCGCACGCATCCACTCGAACTTGCCGCGTGAGGCGAGGGAGGGGCCACGGTACGTCCCCGACTCCCCGCTCTGGGAGCCTTACTTCCGCCGCCGTCACGCCCGGCAGCTTGAGGCCACCAACGGCGTCGTGCCCTCCGGCAGGCACAACGCCACCGGGCGTCGTCTGTGGTGGGGCGTGCCCGGGCGCACGTTGGAGGCCGTCCTCGAGTACATCGAGGGCGGCAACATGCCGCGCCTCGAGTATCCCGCTCCCCCGTCCTTCTCACGCCGCTGGGGAAGCTCCTGGACCCCGAGGCGCATGGACACCGGGGGGTCCTCCTCCTTATCCGGCGGCTCGCCCTGCCTCCGCCCCGTCAAGCCGGAACCCCAGGGCACGCCGGTCAGCGCGCGCACCCGCAGCTCCGGCTTCCGCATCGGCGACAACGCCTCCCCACCCACCGGCCGCTTCGTCCTCGTCGAGCCCAAGCCGGAGCCCGTCCTCCCGACGGAGTACGAGGAGATAGCCCGGCGCGGCTTCTCCGACGAGGACGCCCTGTGGTGGGCGCGGGACGACTACCTCCGCGTGGAGACGGTCCGGCAATGCCGGGCCCTGGAGGAGATCGCCGCCCGCAGGTGTGGGCGCGAGGACGAGCACGGCGTCGTGGTCCTCGACAGCAACGACGACGACGCCGCCCCCGGACCGTCCAACCCGCCGCGCCAACCGGGGGAGGGATGCAGCAGGGAAGGCGGAGGCGTAGGCGGGGGCGGCGGCGACGACGACGACGACGACGACGGCGGCGGTGACTACACGCGGTTCTACAGCCTCCTCGGCATGTAGAACCGCGTGGACGGGCGGCGAGGGAGACGGCGGGGGGTAGCCCGCGGTAGTTTTTTTTTTTGTAAAATTTGTTTAAGTTTGAACGAACTCGCCGATGTTTGCATTAAATTTGAGTCATGTTTGCGCCGTCTTTTATTTTTTTTACTAACCGTGGGCGTCGCGACTGGGGGGCATCACGCCCCCAGTGCGCGGTTTAGCGCCGGTGCGCCCCGAGGGGGCGATTTTTTGCCCCTCCTGGGGGGCCAACGGCTGGAGATGCCCTAAAAGCTTCAATTTCAGTATGGGTAAGATGATCGTAGTATGGTTGAAGGATGTCTTCTTCTGCTGCTGCTGCAGGAACGGCTTGCCCTATTGCTGGAGCTTGATCTCCCACGACTTTCTTGACCTTATCACCCTTGATGGTTTCCTCTGGTTCCTCTCTCTTGAGTTCTATCTTCATCAACCAAGCATCTTCTTCTACTTTGCTGGAGGAGGGAGAAGACATGATGCCTGGCTTGACAGATTTCTCCGTTGTTTCGTGCTTTTTTTTTTTGTTAGATCTGTTTGCATTAGATTTCTCCAAATAAATGTTTCCCGCCGACCAAATACGAATAACCACTTGGAAGAAGCACATGTATACATACACATAAGGATGTAAACATTTCAGTTTTTCAACTGAGAATAACTTGTGGCAATACGAAACATAAGGCAATTTACAGACAAAACAACAGGCCAATGTTTGAAGGAGTCGAGGCTTTCAGTGTTTAATATCCACGCACAGGAGACCAAATGTGCGGCTAGGGTTTAGAATTTGACTAAACCTGGAATGAGCAATACAATATCACAGTAATCTGATGGCACACTGTCCTGTGACGAAAAAGGGCGCTGCAAGTTAATTTGTAATCTGATGGCATACTATTAGCCTTTTTGTGTTTTACAGTTATCTGCTGCCTGAATTACAGGTAATTTCACCTTTGTATTTTTTTAGTCACACACCTATATTAGTGGTTATTATTTGATGTTATTTTTAGAAAACTTGATGTCATCTCCATGTGTCCATTGTTTCTGTTCAGGCTGTGCAGGAATTCCTTGCAGTAATTTTTGAACCATAGCCCATTCATTGTTACATTGTATTTTCTAAACTATTTACATTGTAAACAAAGATGTAATTCACAAATCACAAGCTGGGATATAGTTGTTTTTGAACCATAGCCATTCATTGTTACAGTGTATTTGTGAACAATTCACAGTGTAAACAAAGTTGTAATTCACAAGCTAGGATACATTAATTTTTGAACCATAGCCATTCATTGTTACAGTGTAATTCTGAACTATTTATATTGTCAACAAAGATGTAGTAATTCACAAGCTAGGATACATTAATTTTTGCACCATAGCCATTCATTGTTACAGTGTAATTCTGAACTATTTATAGTGTCAGGAAAAATGTAGTAATTCACAAGGATACAATATTTTTTGAACATAGATAGATATTCATTGTTATAATGTATTTCCGAACTATTTACAGTGTCAACAAAGATATAATTTACAAGTTAGGATACAATAATTTTTTGAACATAGTCATACAATGTTACAGCATGTCTGAACTTTTAACAATGATTGAGTAACTTCTTTACAGTACTTTTTCTATATGTTTTGATAGTAATCATCATGCACAACTATAGTAAATTTGAACCATAGATCTAGGTGTCTTTTCCAGTCAAGACTTTAAAATTTTTACGGATTGCTTATGACAGTAACTAGGAGGTGTTTTTCATGTGATTGACAACTGTCTTATTAATTTTTTTTACAGTAACCTGGTTTCCACTGCCAGATGTAATGTAACAAATGCTTCGGTGTGTTTCTGCTCCTTAACTGTTACAGATGCTCCAGTTCACAGTGTGTACCAATCGATCTAAATTTACAGTGGCAATGAAGCACATTTACAGTGTGTTTCAGACAGATTTCCTTGTTATTTTTAGTTCTATGTTTAGTGTAACGTTACAAATGCTTGAATGTGTAAGATGATCACTTGCTGTCAACCCTCTTCTGAAGTTTCCCTCAGTTGTTGGCACTGCTTGAAGGTGTAGTTCAGAAGTTGTAAGATGAAATGCAGTGTCATGTTCCTTGGAGTTTCCCTCTTCTCAAAGAGCATCCAGAATCATCACACATCATAGTAAAAAATAATCTAAGAGGGGACTGAACTCAGCCTAGCAGCACTTCAATTTGGGGTGTGGAAGTCGAACAGCAGTCCAGGACGGCAAGTTTCTCCTCGTCGCTCCAGGTGCTATGCTTGGTCACCATCTCCCAGTCCCAGGGCCCCGCCTTGTCCTCGACATGACCATGCTTGAACACCGCAACACGGCGCAGCGCTGCGGAAGCATCCACCGTGAACCTCACGAGGCTGATTAGCTGATGATGTATCCTGCTCGTGCTCTGAAAGCCAATAACCACCAACTCATTCAAATGGCGGTGGCGCTGCCAAGAAGATGACGACGATGGCTGCTGCATCTGCAAGTAGGAGGAGATATTCTGACCACCTGCTGGCTCCTCATCATGTTGGCACTGGGATTGGGACCGGGATTGGGAAACATGGACATGAAGACTCTCCAGCAGTGGTGCTGCCTGGATGAGGATGCGCGGCCATGAGACATCCCAGGAGGATGGCACATCCGCAACAAGCAGCTTCTTCAGATTGGGCATCAGAGGAAACAGATTCTTCTTCAGATTGGGCAGAACCCGCATCTCTGGCCCAGTAATGCGCAGAATGAGATTCATCAAGCTGATGGCGGCGTCTTTCAACAAGAGCATGGACATGGAGATCAAGTGATTCACAATGGAGTGGTCCAGTGGACCAATAGACAAGACGAGGCTCACATGCGCAAGGCAAGGGACGTCGGCGTCGGAGCACAACAGAACGCTGCCGTCCACGGCGGTGAGCCTCTCGAGCTTGGGGAGAGAGTGGATCTTGACGGTCATCAACGGGCCGTCGGCGACAAGCTCTCTGATCTCTGACATGGGCGCGTCGAACACCAGCCAGCCGGCTGTGTCCTTGTCGAAGGAGCAGGAGACGAGGTGCAGAACTCGGAGCTGAGGGCACGAGGCGACCACGCCCTCCTAGACGGCGGCGGGCGTGGAGCAGGGCAAGTCCCGCAGTACGAGCGTGGTGAGAGCGGTGAACCCCTCCAGCGGCGGGGGCAGGCAGTTGACGAGCTTGAGGCATCGCAGGCGGGACTCGCCGGGCTTCCTGCTGATGCGACCACGGGGCAACGTGTAGACCGGACGAAGATGCGTGATCGGCTCCGTCGACTTGGCGACGACCTCGAGGTCCTCGACACCCCAGGAATCGACGGCGTCCGCGACCAGGCGGTTGATGGTGGCGGAGGTGCTGAAGGCGAAGAACTCGAGCGATAGCCTGCTGCACGCACGCCGGTGGCGGCGGGCTCTGAGGCTCCTGACGGAGCTGGCCATGGCGCGCATGGCGCGGCGCTCGTACCGTCCGACGATGGCGCGTAGTCTCCGGCTACACCCGCGTAGCGCGTCCAATGTCACTGCCTCGTTGAGGAGGTCGAGCCACCGCCGGTAGCGCGGCGGGAGCGCGTCGCTGACGTTGAGATCCAGGGCGGGGAGCTCGCGAGGGAGGTGGGCCCAGCGCCTGCAGAGCGCGGCGGCGCCAAGCGCGCTGCGGGTGTCGAGACGGCCCAGGATCTGGAGGATCAGGTCGTCGGAGAGGGCATTGAGGCGGTCCTCATCGCGCGGCCGCTGGCGCCGGCGAGAGAAGAGATCCTTTCTAGCCATCGCTCTCCTCCGAGAACAATTGATTTAATTTAGCGGTTCCGGCGGTATTGTGTGGCGCGCCTAGATAGAGGATCGGTCGAGTGGAAATTTAGCAGCGATTGTTTGATGCTTGTCGGAATCGAAGACTCCGACTGGGGATCGAGAACGGAGAGACGGCGTGGGGGTTTGAGAGAGTGGGGCTAATTTTCGAAGCAAAACGCGCCATTTCTTTTCTTCTTCAGTATATTCATTTCGAATTCATTTCGAAAATGCTAAAAATCTAACGACAGATTTTTAGCATCTATGAACGCACTCTCGACCATGTATCTTTTTGAACAAATCTTTAGTGAAGGCTGGTGCCACATAATCTCCTGGTGTCGTCCGCGCTGTGTGACCCAAGAAATGAATGACCCACAATATTTTCCTTTCTTCCCGCTCCTCACTGTAATTTTATCCACCGCTTTACTTTTTATAAAGTCTTTGATACATTATTACAAGACATCTATTTATGTGTCTTATTGTGACCTTGTGTGCAGTGATGGAGCTTTCCTTTAGCTTCGTCAGTGCTTGTGTGTACTCTTCATAATCCGTTTTTTCTAAAGAGATAGTATGTGGTTACTTCAAAAAAAATTATGCACCGAGTTTCTCTTTTCACTCCATCGAAGAAAAGAAAAGGAGCCCGGTCTCCTCTCCCGCGCCTGCCCCTCGAAAGCAGCTGTTGTCCGGCAGCATCCCGCCTCCGTCGCGCGCCTTTTTCGTCAGCGGTGTGGGCAACGGTGGACGGCAACAAGGACAAGGAAACTGGTGGCGTTGATGCTCGACGAAGGCACACACACTCTCTACATTCGGCCCAAGGCAACTTTTATTGTCCAGTCGGACAACGCCATCCTGGTTTCAAGGTCCATGGCAGCCTTCATGTTGGAATGTAGCAGTTGGGACCGATAGACGCTTCAGCAGTTGTCACACCCTGATTTTCATGCCACAATACTTAAGCTAATAAATCATGATAAAATGTGGTTTGACAAAAACTTTTGAGTGTTTTGGACCTTGCCTTGATTGGATTTTGTGTGTTGTTTGCAAGTGCTCTAAAAATCAAATAAATCCTCCAACTCCTATACTTCATCTCTTTGCTCCAAACTAGGGATGAAAATAGAGTGGAAACTTTCCTTTTTCCGGAGGAAAAATGGAAACGGAGAGGAAATATGGAAACGGAAATGGAAATTTGCAAAACGGAAGTGGAAATGGAATTTTTTATGCGAAAATAGAAACAAAAACGGAATGGTGTTTTCCGGTGGAACATGCATGGAAATGAAACTTTCCATTTCCGTGAATATGGGATTTCTCTTTTTACTATAGACCAATAGCTGATTTGTAGCCCAACCACCAAAGAGAAACAATGACAGACTTAGTAGAATGGATCAAAGGCCCAACTTCTACTACCACACATGTACTCAGCTTGACCCTATACGCAATTGTCTGGTACTACTACAATACTACGCTAAGTTGCTAACATAATGATATTATTTTATAGCCATGTTAACAACTCATTAAATTTGTTTGTTTTTGTGTGTATTTCTCTATGATTCAAGGGAGTTTTTAAGTTCTGATCAACGCCTAGTTCTGTTTTCGTATCCGCTCTGTATTTGCTCCGTGTCCGTTTCTGGTAATATCTGTTTCCGTATTCATTTCCGGGGTTTCTGTATTCGTTTCCGCTTCTGCGAAAAATATGAAAACAAATATGATAGCACTCAGTTCCATCCGTTTCCGCTCCGTTTTCATCCCTACTCCAAACTATTGAACCAATGATCATGCCATGTGTATAGGACATAAACATAATTTCTTACAAAAATAATTTGGCCAAATAGTATTTTCAAAAATTAGTTTTCCAAAAACCCCTGAATTGAGGGTTGTACTGCAAGTACTTAATTCAGGGCAGTAAAAATATTTTCTAAAATATGTTTGACTCCTATTAGATATAGGATACCCATAAACTACAAAAATATAATTTTAAAAGTTATTTTCCTATTTTATTTAGTAGCTTTTTCTTAAGGCCAGAAATTGTCTTTAATAGGGAAAAATTATTTTATTGTTTTAAGAATATTTGACAAAAATCAGGGAAACTCAATGGGCATATATTTCCCATATATATGAGTTTCAACACATGGTCATGATCAAAATATTGGACAAAACCTTCCAAAACCATTTCTGCCGATTTCAAGGATTTGAAATATTTCTACAAGAAATATTTTCCAATAAATACAGGAAAATTCTAGCAAGTCACATATGCCTAATATGATGATATTGCACAGTTTCAGCCCAACCCAAACTATTTTGGTTCACCAAAATGCACCAAAACCCTCTCTGACCAGAATCAAATTTGAACAAGTTTGTACTACCAACTTTCTCTCCTTGACCCCAACTTTTGTGAGCATGTTCACATGACCAAATGAGGCCACTACACCAAGTGGTTCATTCGTGGGCCTCGACCCCTCTCTCTTCCCCATGAACAGTACTTGGAGAAGAATCAGAAGACTTTGAAGACCCAGAAGACTTTGTTGAACCAGGCAAGCAGCCCTTTGACCATGTCTATGAAACCCTTTTTATGCATGTCATATAGCACCATATTGTTGTTGCAAACGGAATCATGATGAGGTGGTAACCACTTTGAAGGGTTGCCTCTGTTACTTCCTCGTTGATACTTGCATTGTGCATGACCCTACCTCCTTATGAGGGTTACGTCGGTGGGAGTAGATAGGATGCTAAAGTAGTTGCTACGCAAAAAGGGACGGGAATATGCATGGTGATGGAGACAAAGTATTTTCAAAAGACTTTTTGAAAACCCCGTCGGGTGCCACTTATGCCCGAGGGAGATAATGAGATGGGTAACCACTTGATGATGAAGCGGTGCACCGAGGCAAGTGTGTGTTGTTTTCAAAACGGATTGGTTTAAGTTGCGACCGTTATTCCAACATTACATGCGCAACCACTCTACCCTTATATGGGAAAGGGCATTATTGATTACCTAGGCTGATACTAGCTTGGAGCCCGCATTACTAGTGACGGGGGAGAGTGGGTGCTCTCTCTCGGGACGGGGTCGTGCCAGGTAGGGCGGCCAAGAACATTTTTATAGGGCACCAGACACACCGTTGGTACCCCGTGCCAGTGGTATGTATGGGAGCGAGGCTCCACGATTTTAAGTTGTGAAATGTTGGGCACGGGGGTTACTACCAATCGAGTGGTGAGGGAGTCCTGGATTAGGGGGTGTTCGGATAGCCGGACTACACCTTCAGCCGGACTCCAGGGCCGTGAAGATACAAGATTGAAGACTTCGTCCCGTGTCCGGAAGGATCTTTCCTTGGCGTGGAAGGCAAGCTAGGCGTGCGGATATTCGAGATCTCCTACCATTGTAACCGACTCTGTGTAACCCTAACCCTATCCGGTGTCTATATAAACCGGAGGGTTGTAGTCCGTAGGACAACCATCATCATACACAATCATACCATAGGCTAGCTTCTAGGGTTTAGCCTCCTTGATCTCGTGGTAGATCTACTCTTGTACTACCCATATCATCAATATTAATCTAGCAGGAGTAGGGTTTTACCTCCATCGAGAGGGCCCGAACCTGGGTAAAATAAAGTGTCCCTTGTCTCCTGTTACCATCCGACCTTGACGCACAGTTCGGGACCCCCTACCCGAGATCCGCCGGTTTTGACACCGACATTGGTGCTTTCATTGAGAGTTCCTCTGTGCCGTCACGATCAGGAAGGATGCCTCTTCCCGTCTTTAAAGACGGCGCCATTACAAAAGGAGCCTTGGCTGTCGGCCAAACTCTCTGGCTAGGTGGTTTTCTCGCAACCGCCTGTTCGGCTGTTGCGCCGACGGTGACCTCCCGGGTCATCGAAAGCAACCTCCACGTCGGCTCAGAACTCGCCGAGCAATTGGATCCGATGGAGCTCTCTTCTGTAAACGAGCTCCTGGATCGCATCGCCGCACTGGGCGTCGCTACAAATTACGACCAGGTTGGGCTTAAACCCGATCTAAGAGAAATTAACTCTCCCCAAGTCACCCACCACGTTGCTGTGGTAGAGACACAATGCGGCGACCCTTCATCTATCTTAAGGACTAGCTACGTCCGAATTCCCGAATCCTCCATGCCGGATATCCGCGGAGGGGAGGATACAATCCAAGACCTGGGCTTAAAATCAGGCAAATCGGATAACATCCAAGACTCCGGATCTCATAATTCGGAAGTTCTTCGGCCTCCGAACAGCAAACTGGGCGAGGTCTCAGATTCAACGACACCCGCCCGCCCGATCTTAAGCGATCTTTCCCAAATCAGGCAAATGCCCGAAGAAACAGTACATCATTACTGGGCCAGATTCCTCCTGGTTATGAACAGGATAAAGGACTGCAGCGAGGGAGACGCAATTTCAATCTTTTGTAGTAACTGGACGGACAAGGGAATACTCAACGCGTAAGTCGTCGTAATATTACACGCTTTGCTGACTTGGCGTCCATAGTACAAAAGTACTGTGTGATGGAAAGTGCTTGGAAAACTGAAATAAAATTTTGGGATAATCCGGCCTTGAATAGCAATCCCGTCCGAACTAAGAGGGTGCACCACAGTAAGGCACCCAGACTAAATACCAAAAAATCAAAACCCTTTAGAGGGCATGGAACCGTACTGGAAAAGTGGCTAGATGGACCCTGCAAGATTCACAGTGCAGAGGACGCCACCCCAACTCATAGCCTCAGGGCATGTTGGATACTCCGGCAGGTGGCCAAAATTGGCAAGGACCTCCTAATTCCAGAGATCGAAGGAAACCAGCCCGAGAATTTTAGTTCCGTTCTCACAGTCTTTGAGACTTTCGCATCAAATAACATGCGAAAAAGAACACTCCGCAGCCTCACTGAAGCCTATCAAGTAGCGACAATAAACCCATGGAGTAATACTGCTATCACCTTCAACGCGAGTGACGAACCTAAATTTTGAACAGCCCGGGCACCAGCCGCATTGGTCCTCAGTCCCATAGTGGACGGCTGTCGCCTCGCAAAGGTACTCATGGACGGAGGCAGCGGATTGAACCTCATTTACGAGGAAACCCTCCAAAAGATGGAAATAGACTGGAGCCGCATTGAGCGAAGCAGCACAACCTTTAGAGGAATAATCCCCAGTCAGGAAGCGCGCTGCACCGGAAAGATCACACTAGATGTGGTATTCGGCACGCCAGATAATTACAGGTCCGAACAGATCACGTTCCAGGTGGCCCCGTTCAAAAGCGGATATCACGCTATACTAGGACGGGAGGCTTTCACAGTTTTCCAAGCTATACCCCATTACGGGTACATGAAGCTTAAAATGCCTGGGCCAAACGGAATTATCATCCTCGCTAGTGATCCGGACATAGCACTCCGCGCCGAGAACAAGACAGCCGCATTGGCCCTCGAGGCACTATCCGAAACCTTAGCGGCCGAAGAACTGACTGCACTGCGATCCACGGTCAATAGGGATGATGTGATACTCGATAAGAGATCCAAATCCACATCCTTCAAACCAGCGGACGAAATAGTCAAATTCCAGGTCCACCCAACGGACCCCAATAAAACAGCCTCCATCGGGGCAAGACTGAACCCTGATGTATGCGCCGCACTGCGAGAGTTCCTACGAGAGAACTGGGACATTTTCGCTTGGCACCCTTCAGACATGCCAGGAATCCCACGCAGGTTGGCCGAACACAGCCTAAATATCCAGAAAGGATTCAAACCTGTCAAACAAGCCCTTCGGCGTTTCTCCGAACCAAAGAGACAGGCTATGGGAGAGGAGCTAGCCAAGTTATTGGAGGCCGGATTCATTAGAGACATAAAACATCCGGACTGGCTAGCAAACCTGGTGATGGTACCAAAGAAGGACAAATCCTGGCGCCTGTGTGTCGATTTCAAAGACCTTAATAAGGCTTGCCCAAAGGATCCTTTCCCCCTCCCTCGAATAGATCAAATCATCGATGCCACTGCAGGACACGATTCGCTGTGCTTCCTCGACGCATACTCCGGTTACCATCAAATCAAGATGGCAGAATCAGACCAAGGCGCAACAGCATTCATCACACCATACGGCCCATTCTGCTTCAACACAATGCCCTTTGGGCTAAAAAACGCCGGCGCAACATATCAGCGCATGATTCAAACATGCCTGGCAAACCAGATCGGCAAAACAGTGGAGGCGTATGTAGACGATGCGGTCGTTAAATCAAGACATGTCGAATCTCTAGTAGACGACTTGAGGCTTACATTCGACAACCTCCGAAAATACGACATTAAGCTCAATCCGGAAAAATGCGTTTTCGGCGTTCTAGCCGGAAAGCTCCTGGGCTTCATTGTATCCGGTAGAGGAATTGAAGCAAATCCAGCTAAAATCCGAGCTTTGTCACAATTGGATGTCCCAAAAGACCTCAAACAAATACAGAAACTCACCTGATGCGTGGCGGCGTTAAGCCGCTTTATCTCTCGCCTGGGAGAAAAGGCATTGCCCCTTTACCGCCTCCTTAGGCGCACCGAACACTTCGAGTGGACAGACGCTGCCACGGCCGGACTCAAGGAAATAAAGGCCATCTTAGCAACAAACCCAGTCCTGGCCGCGCCGAACACTGGCGAACCCATGCTATTGTACATTGCCGCAACTCGTCAAGTTGTTAGCGCAGTACTCGTCGTCGAGCGGGCAACGGACGGACACAAACTCCCCCTTCAAAGGCCGGTTTACTACGTGTCCACTGTCCTTACACCATGCAAATCACGGTACCCGCATTACCAAAAGATTGCATACGCGGTGTTTATGGCATCCCGGAAGCTACGACACTACTTTCAAGAGTGTTCTATAACAGTAGCCTCGGAAGTACCACTCAACGATATTATCAACAACCGCGATGCAACGGGCCGGATAGCAAAATGGGCCATAGATCTCCTCCCGTTCGACATAACCTACAAACCACTGTGAGCCATTAAATCGCAAGTCCTAGCCGACGTCGTCGCCGAATGGACAAAGGCCGAACTCCCTAAAGAGTACGTCACATATTCAAACTGGATCATGCATTACGACGGCTCCAAAATGTTGGCCGGACTGGGGGCTGACGTCGTTTTGACGTCCCTTACAGGAGACACAGTCCAATATGTACTCCAAATTATGTACACGGACTCCAACAATGCAGCCGAATACGAGGCCCTTCTACATGGTCTCCGGATGGCAGTATCCATGGGCATTCAACGCCTGGAAGTACGCGGGGATTCAAACCTCGCGATATCCCTAATAAATGGCTGCTTCGACGCCAAAGACCCAAAAATGGCAGCTTATCGCAATGCCGTTCTAAAAATGTCAGTTCGGTTCGAGGGACTGGAGTTTCACCATATAGCCCGAGAAAATAATCAGGCAGCGGACGTCCTGGCACGCATCGGAGCAAAACGAGATGCAGTCCCCCCAACATCTTCTCAGAAAGATTATTCAAGCCATCTGTAGCATGGGAGGGGGAACCCTCGGATAACAGTCCGGACACAACCGCACAACCCGACGCCGAACAATCTGACATAATCGGAGGCCCTGCCACCGAAATCACACCTTCAGCCCACGTAATAATGGCGGTCATCGCCCCGTGGACAGAACCATTCCTAGCCTACCTTACTAGGAAGGAACTCCCAGAGGACCAAAACGAGGCACGCTGCATAGTGCGGCGATCTAAAGCCTATAAAGCCCACGAGGGAGAGCTCTATAAGAAAAGCACTACAGGAGTCCTTCAAAGATGTATCTCCGAAGAGGAAGGGCGGAGTCTGTTGGCTGAAATTCATGCCAGACTCGGTGGCCACCACGCCGCAGCTCGGTCCCTTGTAAGCAAGGCTTTCCGTACGGGCTTTTATTGGCCGACGGCCCGAGTAGACGCTCATGACTTAGTCAAACGATGCGTCGGTTGCCAGCTCTTTGCAAACCAAAGCCATATGCCGCCCAACGCCCTCCGAACTATCCCCATCACTTGGCCTTTTGCGGTCCGGGGGCTTGACATGGTGGGACCCCTTAAAGGTGGAACCCACAAGAAAAAAATACTTATTGGTCATGGTGGATAAATTTACCAAATGGATAGAAGCCAAGCCTGTTAAGACGGCGGAATCCGGACCTGTGATAGACTTCATATCCGGGGTTGTACACCATTACGGCGTCCCTCACAGCATCATCACCGATAACGGCAAAAACTTCACCTCCGACGAAGTAAAGCTGTGGTGCAAAAACATGGGCATTAAGCTCGACTATGGAGGAGCTCGACTCCGTACTCTGGGGGCTGTGAACCACGCCGAATCGTACCACTGGATTCACACCATTCTTTATGGTGTACGGCGCAGAGGCAGTTCTGCCCTGCGACATAATTCATGACTCACCTCGAGTGCGCATGTACGAAGAAAGAGAAGTCGAGCTTGATCGGCAGGACAACCTGGACGCCTTAGAGGAGGAGCGCGACGTGGCTAAAGCCCGTTCCGCATTTTATCAACAGCAGGCTCGAAGATATCAAAGCAGAGAAGTACGGGCCAAAAATTACAACGTTGGCGAACTAGTTCTACGTCTGCCGGATAAGAAAAAGGACAAACTCAAGCCCAAATGGGAAGGTCCCTTCATAATTGACCAAGTCCTGACTGGTGGAGCGTACCGCCTGGGAGATGCGTCGGATAACCGACTCGAGCCGAACCCATGGAACGCCGCACGTCTCCGGAGATTCTACGCCTAGCGCCGGACTCTGGGTTTGTCTCCTTCCTCTGTCCATTTTTTATATATATTTTTCTGTTTTTATTTGTCTCCTCCCACTCTTTCCTTTTATAGCCCTTAAAGGCTCATCATGTGACGCGCTACCCGCGCTCCTTAAACCTGGGGGCTTCTTTAACAGAAGCTTATTTATATGGGTTTTACGCCCAACGCATGCGTCAGACTTTCGCATGCACCTTTTCTTCACCATTATATGCATCGATATGACTTAAGTTTTGGCCAAGCTGGGTTGCCTGGCTCCTGTGCTTACCCCTACGTTCCCGATTGTTCGGCTAGGCGGTAAATGGAGCACCTCTGCGATTGCTACTGCCGGATAAGCCGGATGTGTACCTCAGACTGGGTGAAGCCGAAAGCTAGCGTTCTTAAGGGAATATTCGGTCGGTGAACTAAAGATGAACCTTTTTTTACTTATACATGCCCCCAGATGTTTTCCTGCATTTGCAGTCCGGACGTGCACTTCAGGGCACGTCATCCCAGCGAAAGGAACCCTTAACGGAACTATTCTCTCTGGAAGATGTTTCTTATTAACCATGTAATATAACATAACTAGTTGGGCACTTGTCTGATAAAGCACTAATGACCCCTACGCCTGGTCTCCATGCATACCTCGGTTCTTATATAACCGTTATGGTATTCGGACACACTCCGGACCGTCAGGTCCCGAGGTCGAAGCGAAAAGGTCGGCAACGACAAACGATCTACAATCCGGCTAGAAGGCATTACACATGTCAATTATAAATTACATAGTCATCCTGACTAATTGTATTCCTCCTCTATACCATCTAACAGGCTGTCTAATTTGCAGTCCTGTTGGGAATACTTTGCGGCCAATTCTACCTGGCCATACACTAAGCTCACAGGGATCTCCTTCCCGCCAGGCCCCACCGGTCCGACCTCGGCCATGTGATTGGGGTCAGACTTCGTAAAGCGGGTCTTCACCATGGCCCAGGCCTCCCTAGTGCCCTGCCGGCAGGCTGATATCTTCCACAACCGGAAGCGCTGCCGAGCTCCCTTCAACTTCTCCGCAAGTTCTCCAAGGCCCTCAGGTATGGAGTCGGCAGGCCACAAGGCTTGGGCAATACTTCGCATCACCTGCCGAACTCGTTCGTGCAGTTGCGAGAGTTCGGGAAGAAGATCGCCCGTTGAACCGGGCATCTCCTCTGCAGGACGACCTGTCAGCATACCTACAGACATAACTCTGTTAGTCGTCTTCCTCGCCGAACTCCTTTTTCAAGAGTTCGCTTAAGCACTTACTAAAAATGCTGCGTCGAAGTCGCTGATTCTCCTTATTGGAGTCCGACAGCTGGCCACGAACATCTTTTAGTTCAACATCCAACCTGGTGTTGGCATCCTGGAGATCATTCTTCTCCCGCCTCACCTTTGTTAGCACGTTTTCACCAGCCTTTAACCGACGTAGAAGCTGTTGCCTGTCCGGATCGAGTCCGGCGCCATCTGCAATACCATTTGTCAGATTGGCACTTAAATCCGCACAATACTAAATATTCTGGGGTATTGTTTACCTGCAAGGGTCTCTTGAGACCCCCCCTGCTGCCGTTAGTGCGGCCTCTAGTTGGGCCCTGCACCTTTCCAGCTCTTGGGACAGCACGGTGTTCTTCTCGGTAAGAAGCTGCATGTTATATGATTCTCGAATCAGTTATTTCCACTGCTTCAAGTCTCGGGGCTACTGGCATATCTATATTTACTAAAATTTTCTTACCCGTATGTCTTTTACATACTGCTCCGTGGCTCTGGCTAAACCATTTTGAGCGGCACGGAGGTACGCGTCTCCCGAATTGAAGGCATCTAAAGCCTCCTAGGAGAAACAAGCATCGCGAAGGACTGTCCGGCGACGCCTGTGGTTCATGGCACTCTCCACCTCGGAAGGGGTGACAGACATCCTGTCCGCATCCTCTGATGGAGGAGCATCTGGTGCGTGCCTTGTGCGGGCCTCCGCTTCCGGGCCGGGCGTTGGAGTCTGGCTGGTGGAGGCGCGATTGGCAACCTCTCCGGATATAGTCCGGCGAGGTCTCTTCGTCCTGAAGATAGCACGAATGTTAATATACCCTGAAGGAGTAAAACACCAGGGTAAAAGAGAGGGTACGCCATACCTTTGCTCTGGCACCTCGGTCCGGACTACGTTCCTTTTTGCCCCACGGGGCCCTGCGGCCCCTTGCCGGCTAGCTGCAGCGGGGTCGGCTTCCCGCCTCGGGAATCTCCCCTACAAAGCACGGTTGCTGTCAGAACAACCAAACCCGTGAAAACGGAATCCCTCTTAAGGGGGTAAAGCTCTGGTATTTGTCACCTGGGAGGCCGGGATTAACCCTGGGTAATCAGCTATAATAGCTACCAAGGTATCGTCCTTGCTTAGCTGATAAAACACTCCGTTGATGAGCTCCACCGCTAAGTCCGGATCCTCTTCGGAGTCCGGATCAAAGGACCGTTCTGGGTCCTCTGGCTGTGGAGGACGGCTGTTTATGTTTTTTACCTCCTGACGCAGGTCCTGCATTGAAGTCGTTAGACTGCCTATTTAATCATGGGAATGTAAAATGAACAGGGAAGCACGACTGTCCGCTTAACCAATTCGGAGGACTATACATGGAAAATCCGCCCTGCGGGTCGACGCGGAGGAATTCCTCTTCTTCTCCCTTGTACAAAGAGGATAAGATCTTCATTAGAGCGGCAGGCGAGTCCGGCCCTTTACGGCCGTGACGGGTGGCGTCATCTTCCCCATTGAAATCCCACATGGGGTGGCTTCTGTATTGGAGCGGCTGCACCCCCCGCACAATGCATATGGCCATGACTTCAATCATGGTTAGTCCGGAATGAGCCAGTAGCTTAATCCGGCCCATTAAGTAAAGGACGTCTCCGCCATTCTCTCTCTGAGAGCTCCGAGGGCGCCAGCTCAGGCGTTTCTTCAGGGGAGCATTGTTGAACTCAGGGAGACCGGCCCGGAGAGGGTCCGGCAGGGGGACGTCGTCTATATAAAACCATTCTGAAGGTCAGTCCTCGGACGCCTTCTTCGGGGTTCCGGACGGGTATCCGGTCCCGGCGATGCGCCATACTTCGGCTCCGCCCACTTGATATATGGACCCCTCTTGGGAACAGGGCACCAGGCAGAATATCTTCTTCCACAGCGCAAAGTGAGCCTCGACGCCTAAAAATAGCTCGCAAAGAGCAACGAAGCCCGCGATATGTAACACGGAGCCGGGCGTAAGGTGGTGCAGCTGGAGGCCGTAGAACTCCAGAAGCCCACGGAGAAAGGGATGAATTGGAAATCCCAGTCCCCTTATTAGATAAGGGACCAGGCACACCCGCTCCCCTCTAGAGGGACTAGGTGAGTTCTCCGCTTGTTTTCTGCCTTGATAAGTGGCGAGTCCGGCTCGGACCGAGACCATATAGGCTTGAGGGAGAAATCCCTTGGCTTGGAGAGACACTAATTCGCTATGCGGGATGGAACAACTCTCCCAGTCTCCAGGGATAGGACTGGAAGGGCGAGAGGAGGAGCTACGGCGGCTGGCCATGTTGGAATGGATCTTTGCTGGAGACGCTCTGATGATTTCTCGCAGAAGGGGAAGGTGTGGTTTGGATCTGAATCCCCATCCTGTTAGATAGGCGGCTCGTTTATATGGCTAGGGGCTTGGATGTAAAATTGCCCCGGCTTTTCGCATTCGTTTGACACGTGGAAGGCGGCCATTATTGGGCGTGAAAGCCAAGGAGCGCTATATTATAAAAATCGGATGTTACACCCGCAGGTACACAAAGTTTGAAGGAGAACCCGCCTTGCAATGCCGAAGACAATCTGCGCGCCGGACTCATCGTCATTGAAGCCTGGTTCGGGGGCTACTGAGGGAGTCCTGGATTAGGGGGTGTTCGGATAGCCGGACTATACCTTCAGCCGGACTCCAGGACCGTGAAGATACAAGATTGAAGACTTCGTCCCGTGTCACGAAGGATCTTTCCTTGGCGTGGAAGGCAAGCTAGGCGTGCGGATATTCGAGATCTCCTACCATTGTAACCGACTCTATGTAACCCTAACCCTATCTGGTGTCTATATAAACCGGAGGGTTGTAGTCCGTAGGACAACCATCATCATACACAATCATACCATAGGCTAGCTTCTATGGTTTAGCCTCCTTGATCTCGTGGTAGATCTACTCTTGTACTACCCATATCATCAATATTGATCTAGCAGGAGTAGGGTTTTACCTCCATCGAGAGGGCCCGAACCTGGGTAAAATAAAGTGTCCCTTGTCTCCTGTTACCATCCGACCTTGACGCATAGTTCGGGACCCCCTACCCGAGATCCGCCGGTTTTGACACCGACAAGTGGACTCCATGTTAGTGTCGTCTAGGGAAAGATAGTGATCGGGTGCTTACCCCGGGTACTTGAGGTACCGCGGGTCGTGGATGACACGGAAGTTCCCTGGATCTTGTGGGTAAAGTGTGCAACCTCTGCAGAGTGTAAAACTATTCGAATAGCCGTGTCCACGGTCAAGGACAATTGGGTAACCGCTCTTGGTCTACATCCACTTGTTTACAAACCAGTGTGTGTGTGGGAAGAATCACTTGGTTCAAGTCAAAGGACTTGACATGATTGAGCTGGGTTGATGCCCACTCTATTTATGTTGATATCTGTAACCTGTCCTCATGGTTAATTGAATTCTCCTCATGCATGTCTTACAAGTTCTTGAACATGTCATTGCACTCAAAACTAGCTTTCTGCAAAAATTTACCTATATCATGCATTGTTGTATCTCGAACCAAAACATGGGTTGCTTGCGAGTACATTCAAAGTACTCATTGGCTTGCCACTGGTTATTTTATTGGCCAGGCATGAAAGACAAGATATATTGAAGAGTTCTTTGGTGACGATCGTGCGAGCTAGGACGCTTCCCAGTCAGAATGCCTGTAGGGTTAAGGCAGATGGCATGGGTCCAAGTTGTTATTAAAGTTTTTCGATGCGAAGTTATACTCAAGACTTGACCATAATGGTCATAATTTATGTAAGACAGTATGTATGGATGTAAGACTCTTGTTATTCAGCTTATGTGTGTTCAGTGAGCATTGATCTCTGGATCACTGTACACGTGCATTAGGTGATCACGACTCATGAGTCGGGGTCCCCACAGCAGTGGTGCGGGCTTCAACCTCTTATGCATATGGCTTTCTAGCATGCGTTTTCGGAGCATGTGATCATGTCGGTGCACTGACGGGCTTCTTTCTCCACACATTTCTCTTCCACCCGCTCGGCCATACAAGCGTTACGCAATGCCCACAACTCGATTATTCCGTCATCATCCGTGCCGGGGGGGGTGTTGAAATATGGGGTGGGCTCTAGGCCCATCAACAATTTCAGAAAAATCTCTAAGGGGCCATGTGGGTTATATGGCACTAGGTGTAGTGAAAAGTTTAGTCTCATCCCGCTAGTGGAGAAGGAGTTTGGTCGCGGTCGGGGTCGAGGGAGGCGGAGGAGTCCTGCTGCGGTGCCTCTCACAGCTGGAGGAGGTAGAGGTGAAGCTGGGTCCAGCCCAAGGTCGAGCTTGCTCGGGCCATGGCGATGACGTGGTGTGGAAAGGTCTTGCCCGGCGGCGGCAATGGTTGGGAAGGAAGGAAATGGAGGGACTAGGATTAGGGCTAGCTCGGGGTAGGTCTTATAGGGGCTTTAGGGCAACCCCGGCCGTCAAATCAAGCCGGCTGCCGACGTGGAGCCTCCTGATGGCCTGCCGTATAGGAGGTAGGAGAAGAACATGAGGGATCGCCTCTGATGGGCTTAGTGGGCTGAAATCAAACAGGTAAGTGGCAGGTGGGCTGCTACTGCTTCTTCTTTCTTTTAGTTTTCTTCAGACAAAAAAATAAAGACCGAAAAGCACAGTAATATAGGAGAGGGTTGAGAGAGATATGAGAATATCCCTGGAGTGCTGAATTTGCGGAGGATTTGAATAAATTGATTTGGCAATTTTTAGAGGTAGAAAAATAATCCAAGTTTGAATTAAGTTCAAACTTGAGCCATTTTTTAACCCAACCAAAACAAGTCCAAATGGTATGAAATTTGGCAGAGAGGTTAAGGATGAGGTGCACCAGCATCAAGAAAAGAATGAACATCTATGAAGGAGGGGAAAATGTCACTTGCCAAAATGAAAGAAAGAAGAAGGAAGGAGGAGGTGATGATGCATGATCATACATGGAGCAATCAACGAACATAATGTAGAGGCAATGCACATGATGGACTTGGAAACAACATGGATGACACAATGCTATAATATGATGCATCAGGCAAAGGATGGCACAAAGCAAAATGACAAGAGGCACAATGCAACAAATGGAATGGCACAATGCAATATAATAAAAGATAAACATGATACAATAAACAAAATATGGAAATGGCATAAACACATAGGAATGAAATATGCGAAACAATTATGATAATGCCACAAACACAAAAAAAACACACAACAACAACTAAAATAAAGGAAGGCATCTGGAGCATCGCTCTCGGGGCATTACAATCATGATCTATTGGAAGGGACGGTAGATGCTATCCTCCGAGTCCATAATGGCAAGTTTATAGCTCAGGAAATGATTATCGCCGTAGAGGATGAAAGGTTAAACATAGCCAAATGCAGTGTTTATTTGTCGCTTATTTGTCACAGCAAAAAATGACTTTTTCGACGTGTGCGCTTTTTTCTTTTCTTTTTTGTTTCTATAGAGAAAAGGCCCGTAGAGAGACGAAAAGGGGTGTTCGGGCTGGGAGGCCTCTCCTCCCGTATGAAATCGCTCGTCGGGAGCAAGCTGTCGTATCGAACCTTTGTTCGGTTTGGAAGGTCACGAGACCGAATGTTCGGTGGTTATCGACGTCCTAAAGTTAAAACACTAATTGCACGAGCTACGGTGCCCCAGCCTATCCACCTAGGCGATAAAAAATTATTGATTTTTTTACCCAACCACACAACCTAAAAGCAATGCCCCAGCATCCTCATCTCTTCTTCTTTTTTTCTTAGGGTCTTTTACATTTGTGTCCCTAACTCGAACCCACTACTCAGATTTGCCCCTAATTTCAAAGGGTGCTCAAATTTGCCCCTCTGCCGTTAGGTGTTCTCATAGAAATGCCCTTCCGTGCCGTCTCCGTCCAGTCAAAGCCGTTTGGCCGTTATTTGACCATTTCATCGACATTTTTGCCCTTGTGTGCATGTGTCACTTACTCATGGGACCCACTCTCAAATAATAAAACAAAAAAGCATTTCTCTCACCCCCTCTCTCACACACACTTACATGTGGGGCCAATCTAAAAAAACAAAAACAAACAAAAAAACAAAAAAAAACAGAACAGTACTATTTAATCTAGATACTGGGCCCACATGTCATTGGCTTATCAATATTTTGTTTTAATTAGTCCTTTTTATTAACTAAGTGTGGATTAGGCCGTGGTTGCCGCAAGCGACCAAATACTATGGCGGAGGCACGCTGGGAGGCTGCGAGGTGGCCGGCTGACGGAACCACGCGATAGCCCTTGCTCTACCGCGTCCAAGGATGTGGGGTTCAGACCATGTGGTCGCTGGAGCGAGGACTTCGACGATGGCGGCCATGGCAGAGCTCGGAGCTCATGGGGAAGATGACCAGAGGTGATGGAACTTGCTATGGAGGACTCCCAAGTCTACTGTGGTACATCAGGATCCCATAGGAGTCGCTAGGACCGGCCGACCTACTTCAACGACGTCGAATCGAAGGCGGCGGTCCGAGATCGGAGGCGGGGAAGATGCGTCCTGGTGCTCTGTCCTGGACATCTATGGTCGAAATCAGGGGCTGGTAGGATGAGTTCATGGCGTACGAGCTTCCTGGCGAGGTAGTGGTGCTTTAGATTGCCGTTGGCCGCGCGGAGACGACGGCAGCGGCGACGGTGGTACTTTGCAGAGGTGAGAGAGAGAGGTCGTGAGTGAGCGAGGGAGGTAGGGAGAGGGATGGGGAGGGATGGAGGGAGGGCTACGACGGGTGGGGAGCTAGCCGCGGCAGCGTACGGTCCCTCGCAGCCGGCGCTCGCCGTAGTTGAGAGAGAGAGAGGTCGTGAGGTAGAGGGAGAGAGGTGGGAAGTGAGAGAGAGATCGTGAGGGGCCCACATGTAAGTGAGATGGGGAGAGGAGGTGAGAGAAAGAGTTTTTCCTTTTATTTTTTTCCTGAGTGGGACCCACATGTAAGTGACACATGGAGGCAGGGGTAGAATGTCCAATAAACGGCCCGTAGACGGTCAACGTCCTTTGACTAGACGGTAACGGCACAAAAGGGCATTTTTATAAAGTGAACTAACGGTGCAGGGACAAATTTGAGCAGGCTTTGAAATTAGGGGCAAATGTGAGTAGGTGGTTCGAGTTAGGGACAGAAATGCAAATGGCCCTTTTTCTTACCTTTTTCCATTGTGATCATTTGCCATTTTCTTTTTCTCTACCCCCCTCTCTTCTCATTTTCTTCCTTCCCTCATGAAGCAACCGGCTCCTATGCAGGAGCCCGTCCGAGGCTTTGTCCGACACCCAATCCTAGTTGGCATGCGGGGTGTCCGGTTGAAGCCACCTGTTGGCCATGCCCTAATTATTTTTTGCCTTTTTATTTTTGACTTACCAAATAAACTTGTGTTTTGTTGATAAGCCAATAAATAACTACAAAATAAAATTCTAAAATACATTTAGGTTCCGTAAAAAAAATCATGAGGCCATACTTACTGAAGAAGAAAAGATCCCATTAAAATAAATAGAGAAGAACAATAGAAATGCCGCGTTTTTGCGAGAGCGGCGTTTCGGTGCCCGGATGCATCTGCACCCGGTCAAAAAAAATTCGTAAAAAAATAAAAAAATTCTAAAAAAATTAGGGTGGTAGACAATTTGATGCGTGAGGTACGCTCCAATTTTCAAAATATTTGAACTTCTGTGCAGCTCTCAGAGCATACCTCACGCACCAAATTGTCTACCACCCAATTTTTTTTGAATTTTTTTGAATTTTTCTAGTATTTATTTTGATTTTTTCCGTAAGCGTAGGTGCAGATAAGCTCGGGTTCAGATTCGAATTTTCGCGTTTTTGCTGGCTTTTCCCCAACCTCCGGACCACGCCGTCTCTCCGTCTTCGATCCCCATTCAGAGCCCGCGATTCCGACAAACATCGGACAATCGCCACTATATTTCCACTCGGCCGATCCTCCATCCAGTCGCAAATTTCCACCGGAACAGCGATGGCTAGAAAGGATCTGTCTTCTCGCCGGCGCCGGCTCCCCCTCCGGCGGCCGCGCGATGAGGACCGCCTCAATGCCCTCTCCGACGACCTGATCCTCCAGATCCTGGGCCGTCTCGACACCCGCAGCGCGCTTGGCGCCGCCACGCTCTGCAGGCGCTGGGCCCACCTCCCTCGCGAGCTCCCCACCCTGGATCTCAAAGGTCAGCGACGCGCTCCCGCCGCGCTACCGGCGGTGGCTCGACCTCCTCAACGAGGCAGTCACATCGGACGCGCTACGCGGGTGTAGCCGGAGGCTACGCCCCATCGTCGGGCGGTACGAGCGCCGCGCCATGCGCGCCATGGTCAGTTCCGTCAGGGGCCTCAGAGCCCGCCGCCACCGGCGTGCGTGCAGCAGGCTGTCGCTCGAGTTCTTCGCCTTCAGCACCTCCGCCAGCATCAACCGCTTGGTCGTGGACGCCGTCGATTCCTGGGGTGTCGAGGATCTGGAGGTCGTTGCCAAGTCGACGGAGCCGATCACACATCTTCGTCCGGTCTACACGTTCCCCCGTGGTCGTATCAGCAGGAAGCCCGGCGAGTCCCGCCTTCGAAGCCTCAAGCTCGTCAATTGCTTGCCCCCGACGCTGGACGGGTTCACCGCGCTCACCACGCTCCTGCTGCGGGACCTGCCCTGCTCTACGCCGGCGGCCGTCTACGAGGGCGTGGTCGCCGCGTGCCGGCAGCTGCGGGTTCTGCATCTCGTCTCCTGCTCCTTCGACAAGGATACAGCCCGTTGGCTGGTGTTCGATGCGCCCATGTCAGAAATCAGAGAGCTTGTCGCTGACGGCCCGTTGATGACCATCAAGCTCCGCTCTCTCCCCAAGCTCGAAGGCCTCACTGCCGTTGATGCCAGGGTTCTGTTGTGCTCCGACGCCGACGTCCCCTGCCTTGCGCATGTGAGCCTCGTCTTCTCCATTGGTCCACTGGACAACCACTCCATTGTGAACCACTTGATTGCCTTGTTCATGCTCTCGCTGAAAGACGCGGCCATCAGCTTGAGGAACCTCATTCTGCGCTTTACTGGGCCAGAGATGTGGATTCTTCCCAATCTGAAGAATCAGTTTTCTCTGATGCCCAATCTGAAGAAGCTGCTTGTTGCGGATGTGCCATCCTCCTGGGATGTCTCATGGCCGCGCATCCTCATCCAGGCAGCACCACTGCTGGAGAGCCTTCATGTCCATGTTTCCCAGTCCCAGTCCCGGTGCCAACATGACGAGGAGCCAACAGGTCGTCAGAGTACCTCCTCCGACTTGCAGTTGCAGCAGCCATCATCTTCTTCTTCTTGGAAGTGCCGCCGCCATTTGAAGGAGCTGGTGGTTGTTGGCTTTCAGAGCACGAACAGGATACATCATCAGCTAATCTACCTCGTGAGGTTCGCCGTGGATACTTCGATGGCGCTGCGCCGTGTTGCGGTGTTCAAGCATGGTCATGTCGAGGACAAGGGGGGGCCCTGGGACTGGGAGATGGTGAGCAAGCAAAGCACATGGAGCAACGAGGAGAAACTTGCCGTCCTGGACTGCTGTTCGACTTCCACACCCCAAATTGAAGTGCTGCTAGGCTGAGCTAAATCTATTCTTAGTATAGATTATGTATTATGATGCGTGATGATTCTGGATGCTCTTTGAGAAACTAGATTGACCGATGGATGTGCATCTCATTTGATTTATATGCTGCTGTGTAACTAAAAGAAAGAAATGCGCCCGTTCCGTTAAGTTCGGTTATTTGGGGCTCCCTGTTTAATTTCTGTCTGGGGCTCCCTGTTTAATTTCTGTCTGTATTTGCTGGGTAATGAAAGAGGTCACTACTTATGCTGGCTGGAGTATCCCTCGCTACATTCATCGAGTTAGTACTACACTTGAAGGACCTCAAGGCGATACGGTGAGACGGGAATGGAATGAATTTTCATCATAACTGGATTATTAGGAGTATTTCTTTCAAATATTGGTACTACTTCTTTTGTCATGCCAGATCAGAATCCTCATGCCTCCTTGAACCATAGGCTCTTGAATATATGTTTATCATTTTCTAGGAGTCCTGATGGCTCGTTGAACCATTGGCTCTTGAATATATGTATACCTTCTGATCTCTTGACAGTTGTTTTGGTTGCAGCTAGCTTGTGCAATATGTTCTGAAGGGTATTCCTCCAATATGATAGCGTTCTGCAGCCTGTGCTTGTTTTTATCGCCTGTTTTCCTTGTGATTTATTTGTCTGATGTCTGATATGTTCTGAAGGGTATTCTTCCAGTATGACAGTATATTCTGAAGGGTATTTTTAGGTTCCTTATTTTCTTCGCCTGATGTCTTGCTTTTGGGGCAGCATTGTACATCATTCTCCTCCTTTATTTATTTTGCTTTGTATTTCGCTGTAGTGTTGAACTGCCGCTGTTGGATTTTGGTTATGCTATTAGGCTCTGGTGGTGGCTTTGGGTTTTTCTGTTCCTGATTTTCTGAGCAGACATCTTCTTAGGCCTCCTTTGGTTCATAGAATAGGAATTTTATAGGAATAGAAATCATAGATAGTGAGATGACATGCATCTCAATTCCTATAGAGAAAGAGATGTTATTTGGTGCATAGGATAGGAACTTTTAATTGAGTCTAGGCTAATGTGTTTTTCATTCAAAATATGAAGGATTGATTCATATCCTACATAGGAATAGGAATCCATTCCTATAAACCAAAGGGCTCCAAAGGAATTTTTCCTTTGCAAATCCTATCCTATAGAGTTCCTATAAAATTCCTACAAACCAAAGGAGGCCTTAGCATAATGTTGTGGGTAGGTATTGATTTTGATTGATGTTCGTTGGCAGGAAGTGCCTGGTGTAGTTCTTTCCGGGGTATAGGTTTAGTGCTTGGTTGCGATTGATGTTTCCCCGGCCCCACTCTTGGGCATGGTGTACCTGCTTCTTGCTACATCCCGGCGGCCGGCCGGCCTGGTGAGCGTTCCTCTTGTTCTCCTTCTGTAGCAGTGGCGTTGGATTTGGCGCTGCTATTGGGTCGTCAAAACATCAAAGCACCAGTGCTGGCAGTCTTGGCGGTGAAATGGAGAGTGAATGTGAGGGCGCTCACATGAATTGTTGAGTTTTCTTCTCACTCATGAGTGTTGAATTTTGTAGTTCTTGTACTTTGTAGTCTAACCATTTCCAGCTTTCTTGCAGTTACCTGTTATGACAGCATGCCTAAATTCAGGTCGTTGTGATGCAAATTTGGTAACAATTTTTTTAGCATGTATTCCTTTTATCCCATATAATATAAACTACACTAGTGTAAAAAACGTTCTTATATTATGGGACGGAGGGGGTGGCACAGAAATTATCACATCACATTTTAGGACCTGCTTAAGATAGGTTGTTTGACTTTGATGTGATGATAGGAGTGCAAATGATGCCAATTCATAGAAAAACAGTAAATTCTTATAGACAGAGTTTGAAAGCACAAGTGCTCCCTGGGTGATTTTGTTAATTAATATCAGCATATCTCTTGTTGGACTAATATCTTTATCTATATTTCAGATGAGTTCAATAATAGCATGGCATGGACAAGAGGATGTGGAACCCCTTCAAAATGCTAAGGACAAAGATTGGCAAAGGCTCAAGACTCTTTATTTTCATTTTAGTGATCCAAGATTACATTGAGTCTATAGGAAAGTCAATACTATTAAAAGGGGATACGGTGTTGCTTAACGATCTACTTGCTCAAAGTGCTTACTGATATTGCTCCAAAATCCTCAGCCACTTTCTTATCTCCACATAACTCCAAAATCTAAAGTCAAATTCGGCCCCACCGATTTGATCTATCCGGCGCCATCGAATTTTTTTTGACATAGCCACTGCCAGAAACCCTAGACAATTCGGTTTCACCGATACGGACCTCGGTCTCACCGAGATGGCATTGCAAACTCTCTGTTTTCCTTCGTAACGTTTCGGTCTTATCGAAATGAGCGATCGGTCCCACCGAGTTTGCGTTGCAAACTCTCTGTTTCCCTTCGTAACGTTTCGGTCTTGGCGAAATGAGCGATCGGTCCCACCGTGTTTGCCTGACCAACTATCTGTTAACTTATTGCTGAAATCGGCCTCACCGAGTTCATGCAATCGGTCACACCGAGATGAAGTTTTGCCCTAGCCCTGGCACATCGGTCCCACTGAGTTGATCATGTCGGTCCCATCGAGATTCCTAACGTTCACATTTTGACGTGAATCGGTCTTACCGAGTTTTTCTATTCGGTCTGACTGAGTTGGGTCAAATGTGTGTAACGGTTGGATTTTGTGTGGAGGCTATATATACCCCTCCACCCCCTTCTCCACTTGTGAGAGAGCCATCAGAACGTGCCTACACTTCCACTACTCATTTTCTGAGAGAGAACCACCTACTCATGTCTTGAGACCAAGACATTCCAATCCAACCATAAGAATCTTGATCTCTAACCTTTCCCAAGTTGCTTTCCACTCAAATCATCTTTCTACTATAGCCAAATCAGTGAGAGAGAGTTGAGTGTTGGGGAGACTATCATTTAAAGTACAAGAGCAAGGAGTTCATCATCATCACACCATTTATTACCTTTTGGAGAGTGGTGTCTCCTAGATAGGTTAGGTGTCACTTGGGAGCCTCCGACAAGATTGTGGAATTGAACCAAGGAGTTCGTAAGGGCAAGGAGATCGCCTACTTCGTGAAGATCTACCCGAGTGAGGCAAGTCCTTCGTGGGCGATGGCCATGGTGGGATACACAAGGTTGTTCTTCGTGGACCCTTCGTGGGTGGAGCCCTCCGTGGGCTCGCACATCCGTTACCCTTCGTGGGTTGAAGTCTCCATCAATGTGGACGTACGATAGCACTACCTATCGAAACCATGCCAAAAATCTCCATGTCTTCTTTGCGTTTGCACACTCCAATCCCATCTCTTTACTTTCTTGCAATGTACATGCTTTACTCTTTCCGCTGCTTATACTCTTGACATGCTTGCTTGAACTATAAAGTTGTTATTTATATTTCCTTATATCATGATAAATGTTTATTATTCATGCTAGAATTGTATTAACCGGAAACTTAGTACATGTGTGAATACATAGACAAACAGAGTGTCCCTAGTATGCCTCTACTAGACTAGCTCGTTAATCAAAGATGGTTAAGTTTCCTAGCCATAGACATGTGTTGTCATTTGATGAACAGGATCACATCACTAGAGAATGATGTGATGGACAAGACCCATCCATTAGCTTAGCACTATGATCGTTTAGTTTATTGATATTGCTTTCTTCATGACTTATACATGTTCCTATGACTACGAGATTATGCAACTCCCGAATACCGGAGGAACACTTAGTGTACTATCAAACGTCACAACGTAACTGGGAGTTCTTAAGTAATTTCACTTAGATGATTAGAGGGATGTCTATCTAAGTGGGAGTTCTTAAGTAATATGATTAATTAATTGAACTTTAATTTATCATGAACTTAGTACCTGATAGTATTTTGTATGTCTATGTTGTTGTAGATAAATGGCTCGTGCTACTGTTCCGTTGAATTTTAATGCGTTCCTAGAGAAAGCTAAGTTGAAAGATGATGATAGCAACTACACGGACTGGATCCGTAACTTGAGGATTATCCTCATTGCTGCACAGAAGAATTACGTCCTGGAAGCACCCCTAGGTGCAAGACCCACTGCAGGAGCAACGCCGGACATTGTGAACGCCTGGCAGAGCAAAGCTGATGACTACTCGATAGTTCAGTGTGCCATGCTTTACGGCTTAGAACCGGGACTTCAACGACATTTTAAATGTCATGGAGCAAATGAGATGTTCCAGGAGTTGAAGTTAATATTTCAAGCAAATGCCCGGATTGAGAGATATGAAGTCTCCAATAAATTCTATAGCTGCAGAATGGAGGAGAATAGTTCTGTCAGTGAGCATATACTTAGAATGTCTGGATACCACAATCACTTGACTCATTTAGGAGTTAATCTTCCGGTTAATAGTGTCATTAATCTACAAGAGCTTCGTGATGAACTATAATATGCAAGGGATGGATAAGACAATTCTTGAACTCTTCGCGATACTAAAGGCTGCAGAGGTAGAAATCAGGAAGGAGCATCAAGTGTTGATGGTCAACATGACCACTAGTTTCAAGAAAAAAGGCAAAGGTAAGAAGGGGAACTTCAAGAAGAACGGCAAGCAAGTTGTTGCCCAAGTGAAGAAGCCCAAGTCTGGACCTAAGCCTCAGACTGAGTGCTTCTACTGCAAAGGGACTGGTCACTGGAAGCGGAACTGCCCCAAATATTTGGCGGATCAGAAGGATGGCAAAGTGAAAGGTATATTTGATATACATGTTATTGATGTGTACCTTACTAATGCTCGTAGTAGCGCGTGGGTATTTGATACTGGTTCTGTTGCTCACATTTGCAACTCGAAACAGGGGCTACGGATTAAGCGAAGATTGGCTAAGGACAAGGTGACGATGCGCGTGGGAAATGGTTCCAAAGTCGATGTGACCGCCGTCGGCGCGCTACCTCTACATCTACCTTCGGGATTAGTTTTAGACCTGAATAATTGTTATTTGGTGCCAACGTTAAGCATGAACATTATATCTGGATCTTGTTTGATGCGAAACGGTTTCATTTAAATCAGAGAATAATGGTTGTTCTATTTATATGAGTAATATCTTTTATGGTCATGCACCCTTGATGAGTGGTCTATTTTTGTCGAATATCGATAGTAGTGATACACATATTCATAGTATTGAAGCCAAAAGATATAAGTTTAATAATGATGGTGCAACTTATTTGTGGCACTGCCGTTTAGGTCATATTGGTGTAAAGCGCATGAAGAAACTCCATGTTGATGGGCTTTTGGAATCACTTGATTATGAATCACTTGATGCTTGCGAACCATGCCTTATGGGCAAGATGACTAAGACTCCGTTCTCCGAAACAATGGAGCGAGCAACAGACTTATTGGAAATAATACATACTGATGTATGTGGTTCGATGAGTGTTGATGCTCGCGGCAGGTATCGTTATTTTCTGGCCTTCACAGATGATTTGGGCAGATATGGGTATATCTACTTGATGAAACATAAGTCTGAAACATTTGAAAAGTTCAAAGAATTTCAGAGTGAAGTGGAAAATCAACGTAACAAGAAAATAAAGTTTCTACGATCTGATCGTGGAGGTGAATATTTGAGTTACGAGTTTGGTCTTCATTTGGAACAATGCGGAATAGTTTCGCAACTCACGCCACCCGGAACATCACAGTGTAATGGTGTGTCTGAACGTCGTAATCGTACTTTATTAGATATGGTGCGATCTATGATGTCTCTTACTGATTTACCGCTATCATTTTGGGGTTATGCTTTAGAGACGGTTGCATTCACGTTAAATAGGGCACCATCTAAATCCATTGAGACGACACCATATGAACTGTGGTTTAGCAAGAAACCCAAGTTGTCGTTTCTTAAAGTTTGGGGTTGTGATGCTTATGTGAAAAAGCTTCAACCTGATAAGCTCGAACCCAAATCGAAGAAATGTGTCTTCATAGGATACCCAAAGGAGATTGTTAAGAATGGACCCTTTCTAGACAAGAAGTTTCTCTCGAAAGAAGTGAGTGGGAGGAAAGTAGAACTTGATGAGGTAATTATACCTGCTCCCTTATTGGAAAGTAGTTCACCATAGAAATCGGTTCCAGTGATTCCTACACCAATTAGTGAGGAAGCTAATGATGATCATGAAACTTCCGATCAAGTTACTACCGAACCTCGTAGGTCAACCAGAGTAAGATCCGCACCAGAGTGGTACGATAATCCTATTCTGGAAGTCTTGTTACTTGACATGACGAACCTACAAACTATGAGGAAGCGATGATGAGCCGAGATTCCGCGAAATGGCTTGAAGCCATGAAATCTGAGATGGGATCCATGTATGAGAACAAAGTGTGGACTTTGGTTAACTTGCCCGATGATCGGCAGGCTATAGAGAATAAATGGATCTTTAAGAAGAAGACTGACGCTGACGGTAATGTTAGTGTCTACAAAGCTCGACTTGTTGCGAAAGGTTTTCGACAAGTTCAAGGAGTTGATGAGACCTTCTCACCCATAGCGATGCTTAAGTCCGTCCGAATCATGTTAGCAATTGCCGCATTTTATGATTATGAAAATTGGCAAATGGATGTCAAAATTGCATTCCTTAATGGATATCTTAAAGAAGTGTTGTATATGATGCAATCAGAAGGTTTTGTCGATCCAAAAGGTACTAACATAGTGTGCAAGCTCCAGGGATCCATTTATGGACTGGTGCAAGCCTCTCGGAGTTGGAATATATGCTTTGATAGTGTGATCAAAGCATATTAACACATCTTCAACGTATCTATAATTTTTGATTGCTCCATGCTATATTATCTACTGTTTTGGACTATATTGGGCTTTATTTTCCACTTTTATATTATTTTTTGGACTAACCTATTAATCGGAGGCCCAGCCCAGAATTGCTGTTTTTTTGCCTATTTCAGTGTTTCGAAGAAACGGAATATCAAACGGAGTCCAAACGAAATGAAACCTTCGGGAACATGATTTTCTCACCGAATATGACCCAGGAGACTTGGACCCTACGTCAAGAAAGCCACGAGGTGGGCATGAGGTAGGGGGCGCGCCCACCCCCCTAGGGCGCGCCCCCACCCTCGTGGGCCCCATGAAGCTCCACCAACGTACTTCTTCCTCCTACATATACCTATGTACCCCCAAACGATCAGATACGGAGCCAAAAACCTAATTCCACCGCCGCAACTTTCTGTATCCACGAGATCCCATCTTGGGGCCTGTTCCGGAGCTCCGCCGGAAGGGGAATCCACCACGGAGGGCTTCTACATCAACATCATAGCCTCTCCAATGAAGTGTGAGTAGTTTACCTCAGACCTTCAGGTCCATAGTTAGTAGCTAGATGGCTTCTTCTATCTTTTTGGATCTCAATACAATGTTCTCCCCCTCTCTCATGGAGATCTATTCGATGTAATCTTCTTTTGCGGTGTGTTTGTTGAGACCGATGAATTGTGGGTTTATGATCAAGATTATCTATGAACAATATTTCAATCTTCTCTGAATTATTTTATGTATGATTGGTTATCTTTGCAAGTCACTTCGAATTATCAGTTTGGTTTGGCCTACTAGATTGGTTTTTCTTGCAATGGGAGAAGTGCTTAGCTTTGGATTCAATCTTGTGGTGTCCTTTCCCAGTGACAGTAGGGGCAGCGAGGCACGTATTGTATTGTCGCCATCGGGGATAACAAGATGGGGTTTTGACGTCTCCAATGTATCTATAATTTTTGATTGCTCCATGCTATATTATCTACTGTTTTGGACTATATTGGGCTTTATTTTCCACTTTTATATTATTTTTGGGACTAACCTATTAACCGGAGGCCCAGCCCAGAATTGCTGTTTTTTTGCCTATTTCAGTGTTTCGGAGAAACAGAATATCAAACGGAGTCCAAACGGAATGAAACCTTCAGGAACGTAATTCTCTCACCAAACGTGATCCAGGAGACTTGGACCCTACTCCAAGGAACAAAGGAGGCAGTCATGAGGGTGGGGGGCGCCCCCCTAGGGCGCGCCCCTGCCTTGTGGGCACCTCGAAGCTCCACCGACGTACTTCTTCCTCCTATATATACCTACGTACCCCCAAACGATCAGATACGGAGCCAAAAACCTAATTCCACCACCGCAACCTTCTGTATCCACGAGATCCCATCTTAGGGCCTGTTCCGGAGCTCCGCCGGAGAGGGTCCTCATCACGGAGGGCTTCTACATCATCATAGCCCCTCCGATGAAGTGTGAGTAGTTTACCTCAGACCTTCGGGTCCATGGTTATTAGCTAGATGGCTTCTTCTCTCTTTTTGGATCTCAGTACAATGTTCTCCCCCTCTCTTGTGGAGATCTATTCGATGTAATCTTCTTTTTGCAGTGTTTTTGTTGAGACCGATGAATTGTGGGTTTATGATCAAGTCTATCTATTAATAATATTTGAATCTTCTCTGAATTCTTTTATGTGTGATTGGTTATCTTTGCAAGTCTCTTCGAATTATCAGTTTGGTTTGGCCTACTACATTGGTTTTTCTTGCCATGGGAGAAGTGCTTAGTTTTGGGTTCAATCTTGCGGTGTCCTTTCCCAGTGACAGAAGGGGCAGCAAGGCACGTA
The DNA here is from genome assembly GCA_032464435.1 of Aegilops umbellulata. Lineage (NCBI taxonomy): Eukaryota > Viridiplantae > Streptophyta > Magnoliopsida > Poales > Poaceae > Aegilops > Aegilops umbellulata. The sequence goes on from CP136054.1 coordinate 70,768,771, forward strand.
TTGTATTGTTGCCATCGAGGATAACAAGATGGGGTTTTATCATATTGCATGAAACTATCCCTCTACATCATGTCATCTTGCTTAAGGCGTTACTCTGTTTTTAACTTAATGCTCTAGATGCATGTTGGATAGCGGTCGATGAGTGGAGTAGTAGTAGTAGACGCAGGCAGGAGTCAGTCTACTTGTCTCGAACATGATGCCTATATACATGATCATACCTAGATATTCTCATAACTATGCTCAATTCTGTCAATTGCTCAACAGTAATTTGTTCACCCACCATAGAATACTTATGCTCTTGAGAGAAGTCACTAGTGAAACCTATGGCCCCCGGGTCTATTCTCATCATATCAATCTCCATCACTTTAATCTTGCTTTCTTTTTTACTTTGCCTTTTACTTTTCACTTTGCATCTCTATACCAAAAATACCAAAAATATTATCTATCATCTCTATCAGATCTCACTCCCGTAAGTGACCGTGAAGAAATTGACAACCCCTAATCGCGTTGGTTGCGTTGAGCTATTGTTTTGTGCAGGTACGAGGGACTTGAGCGTAGCCTCCTACTGGATTGATACCTTGGTTCTCAAAAACTGAGGGAAATACTTACGCTACTTTGCTGCATCATCCTCTCCTCTTCGGGGAAATCCAACGCAGTGCTCAAGAGGTAGCAAGAAGAATTTCTGGCGCCGTTGCCGGGGAGTCTGCGCAAAAGTCAACATACCAAGTACCCATCACAATCCCTATCTCCCGCATTACATTAGTTGCCATTTGCCTCTCGTTTTCCTCTCCCCCACTTCACCCTTGTCGGTTTATTCGCCCTCTTTTTTCCGTTTGCCTTTTTCTTGCTTGCCTTTTGTTTGCTCGTGTGTTGGATTGCTTGTTTGTCGCTATGTCTGAAATTGGGGAAATTATCGCCGATATGGGCGATAAGAATATCATAGAAAATTCCGATGCTCCTGCTGAAGAACCCCCTACCTATCATACAAAAAGATTTCGAATCGGTAGTGGTAATATTATTGGAAAAGGAGTTATTCAAGATTTCTTTACTTGTGCCGGTGCTTTGCCCTCTATGGGCGGTTCTATTATTTATAGAACTAGTAGTCTTGCGGACGCTATTGCCATGCTTATTGTTGAACTTGAAAGGCAATTTATGCATATGCACCCTTCTATACAAAGAATTTTCCTAGAATTTTCTAATATCGAACACTCCTCTGTTAAGCGTGCCGCTACTATCTTTTTGGCTCATGAATTCATATTTATAATAAAAGAGGCTAAAGAAATCTTTGCACATTACAGGGTGGACGCCGGCCGTCCCCCTATAGAATCTATCCTCTTTTATCAAGAAGAAATTATGCGCTTTCAATCTCTTGACTATGTTGCTTTCAATGAAAACCTTAGAAAAAAGGTGCCTACCAATATTTTAATTAATAGAATCTCCCAACTTAATGATGATTTGCCTATTAGAAATAATGAGCTAGGATGCTCTCTTGAGTTTAGGCTCACAAGGTTCTGTCAAAAGAATGCTTATAATGATGAATTGGTTGTGCAATATGAAGGGCCGAAAGAGGAACCTATACCTCCTAAAATTGATCTTGGGGACTTTTGTCCTATTAAATTTAGCCCTTTTGATTACTTTTGCTTGCCTCAAAGAAAACTTGCTGCCGAACGTAGAAAATATGAAATGAGTTTAACCGATCTATCTTATTACTACGGCACTACCTAGTTCTATCCTTGTTTTTATGCCTAGCTAGGGGCGTTAAACAATAGCGCTTGTTGGGAGGCAACCCAATTTTTTTTAGTTTTTTTAGTTTTTGCTTCTTTTTAGGAATAAATAATCCATCTACCTTCTGTTTAGATGTGGTTTTGTGTTTTAATAAGTGTTTGTGCCAAGTTAGACCTATAGGAACTTCTTGGATGATAGTTATTTGATCTTGCTGTAATTTCCAGAAACTTTCTATTCACGAAAACAATTGTTAAAAATCACCAGAACGTGATACAATACTGATTCCAATTGCTGCTGATAAATAAACAAATTTTCTAGATCTTCCTATTTTGGTAGATTTTTTGGAGTTCTAGAAGTTTGCGTTAGTTACAGATTACTACAGACTGTTCTGTTTTTGACAGATTCTGTTTTTCGTGTGTTGTTTGCTTATTTTGATGAATCTATGGCTAGTAACATAGTTTATAATCCATAGAGAAGCTGGAATACAGTAGGTTTAACACCAATATAAATAAAGAATGAGTTCATTACAGTACCTTGAAGTGGTCTTTTGTTTTCTTTTTCTAACGGAGCTCACGAGATTTCTATTGAGTTTTGTGTTGTGAAGTTTTCAAGTTTTGGGTGAAATCTTTTGATGGATTATGGAAAAAGGAGTGGCAAGAGCCTAAGCTTGGGGATGCCCATGGCACCCCAAGATAATCCAAGGACACCAAAAATTCAAAGCTTGGGGATGCCCCGGAAGGCATCCCCTCTTTCGTCTACTTCCATCGGTAATTTTACTTGGAGCTATATTTTTATTCACCACATGATATGTGTTTTGCTTGGAGCATCTTGTATTATTTATTTCTTTGTTTATTAGTGTGCCACAATCATCCTTGCTGTACACACCTTTTGAGAGAGCCATACATGAATTGGAATTTGATAGAATCACTGAAAAAAATAGCACGCTATAGCGCCGCTAATAGCACGCTATAACGTGTATAGAATTGTCTCGCTAAAAAAATCAATGTACAATGCCTCGCTAATAGCACGATATAGCGCGCTATAGCATGCTAATAGCATATTTTCAGGGGCTATGCTATTTTCTGTAGCATGCTATTTTTTTTCCTTGGATAGAATACTCTATGTGCTTCACTTATATCTTTTGAGCTTGATAGTTTTGCTCTGTGTGCTTCACTCATATCTTTTGAGCGTTATAATTTTCCTCTATGTGCTTCACTTATATCTTTTAGAGCACGGTGATGGGTTTGTTTTAAAGAAACTATTGATCTCTCATGCTTCACTTATATTATTTTGAGAGTCTTTAATAGCATGGTAATTTGCTTAATAATAATATGCTTGGTGTTCAAGATTTGTAAAACTTTGTTTTGAGTGAGTTGAATACTAAGAAAAGATTGATACTTGATAATTGTTTTGAGATATGAAGATGGTGATATTAGAGTCATGCTAGTTGAGTAGTTGTGAATTTGAAGAATACTTGTGTTAAAGTCTGTGATTCCCGTAGCATGCACGTATGGTGAACCGTTATGTGATGAAGTCGGAGCATGATTTATTTATTGATTGTCTTCCTTATGAGTGGCGGTCGGGGACGAGCGATGGTCTTTTCCTACCAATCTATCCCCTAGGAGCATGCGCGTAATAATTTGCTTTGATAACTTCTAAATTTTTGCAATAAGTATGCAAGTTCTTTATGACTAATGTTGAGTCCATGGATTATACGCACTTTCCTTCCTTCCACCATTGCTAGCCTCTCTAATACCGCGCACTTTTCACCGGTATCATACACCCACCATATATCTTCCTCAAAACAGCCACCATACCTACCTATCATGGCATTTCCATAGCCATTCCGAGATATATTGCCATGCAACTTTCCACCGTTCCATTTATTATGACACGCTCCATTTTTGTCATATTGCTAGCATGATCATGTAGTGGACATCGTATTTGTGGCAAAGCCACTGTTCATAATTCTTTCATACATGTCACTCTTGAATCGTTGCATATCCCGGTACACCGCCGGAGGCATTCATATAGAGTCATATTTTGTTCTAAGTATTGAGTTGTAATTGTTGAGTTGTAAGAAAAATAAAAGTGTGATGATCATCATTTTTAGAGCATTGTCTCAAGTGAGGAAAGGATGATGGAGACTATGATTCCCCCACAAGTCGGGATGAGACCCCAGACGAAAAATAAAAAAATAAAAGAAAAAAAAGAGGCCCTAAAAAAAGAGAAAAGGCCCAAATAAAAAATGAGAGAAAAAGAGAGAAGGGACAATGCTACTATCCTTTTACCACACTTGTGCTTCAAAGTAGCACCATGATCTTCATGATAAGAGAGTCTCTCATTTTGTCACTTTCATATACTAGTGGGAATTTTTCATTATAGAACTTGGCTTGTATATTCCAATGATGGGCTTCCTCAAATTGCCCTAGGTCTTCGTGAGCAAGCGAGTTGGATGCACACCCACTTAGTTTCTTTTGTTGAGCTTTCATATACTTATAGCTCTAGTGCATCCGTTGCATGGCAATCCCTACTCACTCACATTGATATCTATTGATGGGCATCTCCATAGCTCGTTGATACGCCTAGTTGATGTGAGACTATCTTCCCCTCTTTTTGTCTTCTCCACAACCACCATTCTATTCCACATATAGTGATATATCCATGGCTCACGCTCATGTATTGCGTGAAAATTGAAATTTTTTGAAAATGTTAAAGTATGAAACAATTGCTTGGCTTGTCATCGGGTTGTGCATGATTTAAATACTTTGTGTGGTGAAGATAGAGCATAGCCAGACTATATGATTTTTTAGGGATAACTTTCTTTGGCCATGTTATTTTGAGAAGACATAATTGCTTTGTTAGTATGCTTGAAGTATTATTATTTTTATGTCAATATAAACTTTTGTCTTGAATCTTTTGGATCTGAATATTCATACCACAATTAAGAAGATTTGCATTGAAATTATGCCAAGTAGCACTCCGCATCAAAAACTCTCTTTTTTATCATTTACCAACTCGAGGACGAGCAGGAATTAAGCTTGGGGATGCCTGATATGTCTCCAATGTATCTATAATTTTTGATTGCTCCATGCTATATTATCTACTATTTTGGACTATATTGGGCTTTATTTTCCACTTTTATATTATTTTTGGGACTAACCTATTAACCGGAGGCCCAACCCAGAATTGTTGTTTTTTTGCCTATTTTAGTGTTTCGGAGAAACAGAATATCACACGGAGTCCAAACGGAATGAAACCTTCGGGAACGTAATTCTCTCACCAAACGTGATCGAGGAGACTTGGACCCTACTCCAGGAACAAAAGAGGCAGTCATGAGGGTGGGGGCGCCCCCCTAGGGCGCGCCCCCTGCCTCGTGGGCCCCTTGGAGCTCCACCGACGTACTTCTTCCTCCTATATATACCTACGTACCCCCAAACGATCAAATACGGAGCCAAAAACCTAATTCCACCACCGCAACCTTCTGTATCCACGAGATCCCATCTTGGGGCCTGTTCCGGAGCTCCGTCGGAGAGGGTCGTCATCATGGAGGGCTTCTACATCATCATAGCCCCTCCGATGAAGTGTGAGTAGTTTACCTCAGACCTTCGGGTCCATAGTTATTAGCTAGATGGCTTCTTCTCTCTTTTTGGATCTCAATACAATGTTCTCCCCCTCTCTCGTGGAGATCTATTCGATGTAATCTTCTTTTTGCGGTGTGTTTGTTGAGACCGATGAATTGTGGGTTTATGGTCAAGTCTATCTATGAATAATATTTGAATCTTCTCTGAATTATTTTATGTATGATTGGTTATCTTTGCAAGTCTCTTCGAATTATCAGTTTGGTTTGGTGTACTAGATTGGTTTTTCTTGCCATGGGAGAAGTGCTTAGCTTTGGGTTCAATCTTACGGTGTCCTTTCCCCGTGACAGAAGGGGCAGCAAGGCACGTATTTTATTGTTGCCATTGAGGATAACAAGATGGGGTTTTTATCATATTGCATGAAACTACCCCTCTACATCATGCCATCTTGATTAAGGCATTACTCTGTTTTTAACTTAATACTCTAGATGCATGCTGGATAGCGGTCGATGAGTGGAGTAATAGTAGTAGATGCAGGCAGGAGTTGGTCTACTTGTCTCGGACGTGATGCCTATATACATGATCATTCCTAGATATTCTCATAACTATGCTCAGTTCTGTCAATTGCTCAACAGTAATTTGTTCACCCACCGTAGAATACTTATGCTCTTGAGAGAAGTCACTAGTGAAACCTATGGCCCCCGGGTCTATTCTTATCATATCAATCTCCATCACTTTAATCTTGCTTGCTTTTTCTTTGCCTTTTACTTTTCACTTTGCATCTCTATACCAAAAATACCGAAAATATTATCTATCATCTCTGTCAGATCTCACTCCCGTAAGTGACCGTGAAGGGATTGACAACCCCTAATCGCGTTGGTTGCGTTGAGCTATTGTTTTGTGCAGGTACGAGGGACTTGAGCGTAGCCTCCTACTGGATTGATACCTTGGTTCTCAAAAACTGAGGGAAATACTTACGCTACTTTGCTGCATCATCCTCTCCTCTTTGGGGAAACCCAACGCAGTGCTCAAGAGGTAGCAGGTTTTTATCATATTGCATGAATTTATCCCTCTACATCATGTCATCTTGCTTAAGGCGTTACTCTGTTTCTGTTAACTTAATACTCTAGATGCATGCTGGATAGCGGTCGATGAGTTGAGTAATAGTAGTTGATGCAGGCAGGAGTCGGTCTACTTGTCTCGGACGTGATGCCTATATACACTACAAAAAAATACACTTCCGTGATGATACGTGTTTGTCACAGTAGGTCGCTTTTTTTGTCATGCATGTACATCCATGAAAAATTTATGACAGAATCAAGATAGTCATACCTGTGCAGTCATAGAAGTGTTCCATAACATTACCAAAATTGTCATCACGGAAGTGTCCACTTCCATGACGATAAATAGCGCGTCACGGAAGTGCTTTCGTCAAGGGTGACCGACACGTGACATCCACCGTAACGGAACGCCGTTAAGCTATCGGGTCGGTTTTTGGATTCGATAACCCGTTAACAGCCCCGACCAATGGGGATTTTCCACGTGTAAAATCATCATTGGCTAGAGGAAACACGTGTCGGCTCATCGTCGGGACAGATGTCATCCACTCACTGGACAGAAGGCACCTATGATACGTCGACACGTGGCACGACCCAACAAGTTTAAATGGGTCGGCCCAACTAAAGGCCCACAAGATTTTGTGGACCATAATGGGTTGGCCCAGCTAAAGGCCCACAAGATTTTGCGGACCATAATGGGCTGGCCCAGCTAAAGGCCCACAAGATTTCGCGGGCCATAATGGGTCGGCCCAGGTAAAGGCCCACAAGATTTTTGTGTGCCATAATAGGCCGGCCCAGGTAAAGGCCCACAAAATTCTTGCCGATCATAATGGGCCGGCCCAGCTAAAGGCCCACGAGATTTCGCCGACATTAATGGGCCGGCCCAGCTGTAGGCCCACAAGATTTTGAGGACCCTAGTAGGCCGGCCCGTTAACTGGCTGCCATGTTTTGGGCCAAATGCCGACCCATATTTGATCCGGTCTATTAATAGCCTGCCACGCTCCGGGCCTAATATTAGCCCATATGAGATCCGGCCCGTTAAAAGCCTACCACGTTCTGGGCCAAATTACGGCCCGGATCAGGTCCGACCCTTTAAGAGGTTTTGGGCCTAATTATGGCCCATATCAGATTCGGCCCATTAACTGGACACTATGCTTTTGGGCCCACTTGCTAAAGGCCCACTTAGTAATTCGGCCTGATATTAGTTTTGGCCTGTTAAGGGCCCGTTTAACATTTCGGCCCTATATTAATTTCAGCCTGTTAAAAGCCCGTCATATAGTTGGGCCTAACTACGGCCCGGTTTGCATCCGGCCTGCTCGCAGCCGATATCTGATTGGGCCAAACAAGGACCGAGACAATTTTTCGACCTGTTAAAAGCCCGTGATTTGATTCGCACAATCATGGGCTGGGGTTCATTTCGGGCTGCTGCCGGCCCGTGAGCTGATCGACACGTTTCAGGCCCAACCTACATCGTGATTGCATGACGGCCCGATTATGTACCGTAATTTTACGGTTTGGCCGGTTTACTGCGAAGACAGGATATATATACAGTAAAATAACTGCAGCATCGTGAATAAGAAAAAACCTATACTATACAATAAAGAAATTACGACATATTACATCCACTGGGCATCAAAGTTCGCCACTATGATAATAAAGCACAAGCAGACAGCAGATTACATACACTGGGCATCAAAGATCGCCACCAGTGCAGATAAACACGCCGACAAAATAATATACAAAACCGACAGCACTTCAATAGAGTTCAAGAAAGGTGTAACACCCCAGATGTAACTTGCCATATTTGTAATCCAACTCTTGCCATTCCCGGCTATGTGTTATGATATTCCCTCCGTGGTTGGGTTCTCTCCGTTTTGCATATTGGTCATGTCATGCATTTCATATCATGTCATCATGTGCATCGCATTCGCATACGTGTTCGTCTCATAAATCCGAGCATCTTTCCCGTTGTCCGTTTTGCAATCCGGCGCTCCTATGTCTCCCGGCGTCCCCTTTTACATTTCTTCGTGAGCGGGTATTAAACATTCTCGGAATGGACCGAGGCTTGACATGTGGCCTCGGTATAGCACCGGTAGACCGCCTGTCAAGTTTCGGGTCAATCGGAGTTCGTTTGGTACTCCAACGGTTAACCGGGTAACCGTGAAGGCCTCGTGTGTGTTGCAGCCCAAAACCCCTTCATAACAGCCCAATGACCCATCTAAGTCACTCCCATGTCCTCCGCCGTTCGATCACGATCGCGTGGCCGAAAACCGTGCTCAATTTGGAGCTCCCTAGCCCCTTCTACCTATAAAAATGCCTCCCCCGTCCAAATCTAAGAGAGGCACCCCGAAACCCTAATCCCTCCTCGAAATCCGCGCCCGCACAGTGCTCCGCCGCCACTTGTCCCGCCGCCGGCGCGCCCTGGCCAGTGGGAGCGTGCCACGTGGCGCTCCAGCTCCCCCGCCGCCGCCAGCCCGCCGGGGCCCGAGGCCGGCCCGCCCCGGGCCGCATCTGGGCCGCGCCCCCGCGCCTCCTCCGCCGCCCCGCGTCGTCCGCCCGCCGCCGCCTCGCTCGCGCCGCCGCCGCCCCTCTCCCGCACCGCGCCGCTGCAGCCCGCCGCCCGGCGCCGCCGCCCGCCGCCTCCCGCGGTCGCCGCCGACGCCGGGTGCCGCAGCCCGCGGATCCCGAGGATCCCCGCGCCGGATCCGGCCTCCGCCGCCCGGATCCGAGGATCCCCGCCTCCGGCAGCCTCCTCCGACTACTCCGGCGAGCCGCCGGCGCCAGATCTCGGCCATCCTCGATTTCCGTGCCCGACGGTTGACTTTCTCCTCGCTCCTCGATTTCTCTAAGTCATTAAGTTTTGCATCATATTCACATGTTCCCAGTGCCATAATTTTGCATCCATAGCTCCGATCCGTGCGTATAATATGTCGATTTGTTCGTCTCGAAGAGTACATCATTTTGATCCATTGCATAATTTTCATTTGAGGTCATCTCAATGCCCGAAATGCTGTTAGAAGAGGGCTAGTTGATGTTAGTTGCTGGATCTTATCTGAACATGCACTTTTGTCATTTTTGCCATGATTAACGTGTATCTCCTATGAAGTTGTGTCCTACATGAGTTTTGTAACATGCCATGTTACCTTTCCAGATAATTTTGCCATGTATTTTTGTGATCTATGTGGTGACTAGCACAAGCATGCAAACTAGGTCACTTGATGTTGGTGATTTCAGAGACTTGGTGATTTCAAGTCCCTGACTGCTGTTATTTTCATGCCATGTATTCATGTTGTTTCTGAGAGATCTATGCATAATTTGAGCATGATCAGTAAGGGAGTTTTGAACTTGAGTATTTGCTCTATCTATCCATGCCTTTGTTTGCAATTATGGAGTGCCATAGCTTGAGTCAATCGAGCTCTATTTTAGCTTCAAAATGTTGCTGGCAGATTGTTTACATGTTATTCGATTTTGCCAAGCTTGGTGTTGTTGATCCTTGAATGATATGTTGTTATTCTTGCCATGTATTGTTACTATGCCATGTCTTATTGATGTATGTATGCTAAGTTTATCATGCAATGCTCTGTAGTGAGTGCATCGAGCCCACGAACATGCCTACATGTTATCTGTTTTTGACATGTCCAGTTTTCTGCTAAGTCTGAAACCTGTAGCGAAACTTGCTTAATTGACATGGGTGTAATCATATTTTCTGATCCTTTTTGGCTTATGGTCAGTAAGGGACTTTTGTCAAGTGCTATGTGTAGATTCATGCCATGCCTTTCTTTGCTACGTTCTGAACCTGTAGCATGTTGTTTCGTTGCTCTGAACATGTCATCCTGATGTTAGTTTCTGCTATGTTGATTATTTCACCAAGTCTGTGAACCTGTTATCTTGTGCACTTTTGCCATGCTTGTTTGGACCTGTTATGATGTGATTTAGCCGTAGCTCAGTGTTCATCTTTTGTCGAGCATCTTGAGTAGATTACTGTCATATGCTTTGTTGCCATGTTTGGGTGCAGTAGCTTAATTATTTGTTGCTTGCTAAGTAGCCTCATGCTATTTATGGCAGTTTCGTGTCATTCTTGTATTGCTTGCCATTTGCAAACCGTGCATCCGATTCCGGTGATCTTTATATTGATTTCAGCCGAAATCACCTCATCTATCCAGTGGCACGCTTGGTTTGCCAAGATTATGCCTTGTTCATCCTTGTCCTTCCGAAACATGCATACGCATTGCATATCACCTCTCGCATATCATGCCATGTTTTGCATCATGTTGCTTGCGCATTGCATCGTGGTTGATTTTGGTTCCTTTGCTTGTTCTCTTGTCTTGGGTAGAGCCGGGAGACGAGTACGTGAACGAGGATCTCGTTGAGAACGCTTACGAGGACCAAGCTTTCGACAACTCTGAGAACCTTGCAGGCAAGATGACCATACCCTCGAAATCACTTCTATCTTTGCTTGCTAGATTGCTCGCTCTTTTGCTATGCCCATGCTGCAATACCTACCACTTGCTATATCATGCCTCCTATATTGCCTTGTCAGCCCCTAACCATCCATGTCCTAGCAAACCGTTGTTTGGCTATGTTACTGCTTTGCTCAGCCCCTCTTATAGCGTTGCTAGTTGCAGGTGAAGATGAAGTTTGTTCCTTGTTGGGACATGATCTTTTTGTTCCTTGTTGGAACATGTTTACTTGTTGGGATATCACAATACCTCTTAGTTAATTAATGCATCTATACACTTGGTAAAGGGTGGAAGGCTCGGCCTTATGCCTGGTGTTTTGTTCCACTCTTGCCACCCTAGTTTCCGTCATACCGGTGTTATGTTCCCGGAGTTTGCGTTCCTTACACGGTTGGGTGATTTATGGGACCCCCTTGACAGTTCGCTTTGAATAAGACTTTTCCAGCAAGGCCCAACATTGGTTTTACCATTTTCCACCTAGCCTTTTTCCCTTGGGTTCTGCAGACTCAAGGGTCATCTTTATTTTAACCCCGGGCCAGTTCTCCTTCGATTGCTGGTCCAAACCGTCAGCCGTCGGTGGCCACCAGGGGCAACTCTGGGTTCGCCTATCGGAAGTTTGGACAATCCGGATGTGCCCTGAGACCGAGATATGTGCAGCTCCTATCAGGATTTGTCGGCACAATCGGGCGGCTTTGCTGGACTTGTTTTGTTGCTGCCGAGATGTCTTGTAGTCCGGGATTCCGAGATTGATCGGGTCTTCCCGGTAGAAGGAATATCCTTCGTTGACCGTGAGAGCTTATCATGGGCTAAGTTGGGACACCCCTGCAGGGTATTATCTTTCGAAAGCCGTGCCCGCGGTTATGAGGCAGATGGGAATTTGTTGATGTCTGGTTGTAGAAAACCCGAAGTTGACCTTAACTAAAACACATCAACCGCGTGTGTAACCGCGATGGTCTCTTCTCGGCGGGGTCCGGGAAGTGAACATGGTTGTTGGAGTTATGCCTGACGTAGGTTGTTTCAGGATCACTTCTTGATCACTTCTAGTTTCTCGACCGTGCTTTGCTTTCTCTTCTCGCTCTATTTTGCGCTGTAGCCACCATATGCTAGTCGCTTGCTGTAGCTCCACCCCACAAACCCCTTTCCCACCTTTAAGCTTAAATAGTATTGATCTCGCGGGTGTGAGATTGCTGAGTCCCCATGACTCACAGATATTATCACCTCAGTTGCAGGTACCAACGATGCCAGTGCAGATGACGCGTCCGAGCTCACTTGGGAGTTCGACGAGGAACGTGGCCGTTACTATGTTTCTTTTCCAGATGATCAGTAGTGGAGCCCAGTTTGGGGTGATCCGGGGATCTGTTTAGCATTTGGGGTAGTCTTCTTTCATTTTGGTACCGTAGTCGGACCTTGAGTGTAATCTGTTTGATGGATGTTATTTATGTACTTGCGTGAAGTGGCGATTGTAAGCCAACTATGTATCTTTTCCCTTATTTATTACATGGATTGTGTGAAGATTACCTCACTTGCGACATTGCTTTCAATGCGGTTATGCCTCTAAGTCGTGCCTCGACACGTGGGAGATATAGCCGCATCGAGGGCGTTACAAGTTGGTAATCAGAGCCTTTCCCCGACCTTAGGAGCCCCCACTGTTTGATCGTCTTTAGTGGCCGAGTTGTGTCTAGAAAAATGTTTTGAGTCATTTAGGAATTATATATCGGAGAGTTTAGGAATTCTTTTTACTTCCCAGTCCCTTCGACCTTCTGGTAAGGCATCCTAACGTAGAGTTTTGACTCTTCTCTTCTCAAATTTCACTAAATTTTTTTTTAGGATCACGCGGGTATATTACAATCGTTCCGATGGTTTTATGATGACAACATTGTCTTGGTTGCCTCCTGACATTTAGGGGTTGTGGCAGTGTCCCGGGGAGTTGAGCTCCGAGGTGTTGTCGTCATAATTTTATCGTTGCGGTTTTGGAATACCTGAGTTTAGTACGCCGACATCGAAAATCTCTTTTGTACAGTTGTTGGTGAGATAACCCTGATAGCCCAGTACTGTGGCGAGTGCAGGGGTATTGCCATGACTTGTATAACGGATGCTTTTCGAAGGTTGAGGTAGACGATTTCCGAAGGTTTCTTGGTTATGTGTTGAAGGATGGATACAGCTGGTTGTAGGATTTGCTAGTTTGGGTGAGATATTATGCTTCCCCTGTATCCCCAACACCTGATTGCATAACCGGAAAGTTTTGGGAGTTTATAAGTGGGAATTCTTGTAGCTCTAGTATTTCTTCCGCAGATATTTGGTTTGTGATTGGGTAATCCTTACCAAGTAATTGTTCACTTCCGTACCTTGTTGATTTTATTCCTTACCATGTTCTAAGTGGCTTCTCAGCTTTGGAAGTGTGATGATTTACATTGGAATTCATTCTTCACTCTCGTTCGAATGTTAATTGTGAAGACTATATGTTGCAATTTTGTTCCTTTGATTCAGCCTCAATATATCTCTGTCAAGATGCTAATGGATGTCACCCTCTTCAGGATGGCTCCACCAACGCGTCAGAATCCGGAACGCAATGAAGGAAATCAGGCTAACCCTCCGCCACCACCTCCGCCTCCGGAAGCTTGGCAGGCCCTGATGACTGCCACAAATGCCAATGCTCAGATTTTGATTCAGCTCTTGCAAGATCGCAACCAAGGGCAAGCTAATCAAGAGAATCAAGGCCAAGGCAACAATCAGCCGCACTTCGCTTCACTGAACCAGTTCCTTGCTAATCAGCCAAAAACCTTCAGCTACTGTGTCGAGGCCACAGACGCAGATGATTGGCTCGTGGACATCAGCAAGCATTTCGAGTGCAGCAATGTCAGACCTGAGGACTTTGTCAAGTTTGCCTCGTTTCAACTCAAAGATCAAGCTGCTGAGTGGTTCCAGCAATACAAAGATTCCAGAGGAGGTCGTGTGATCACTTGGGATGATTTCCGTCGTGACTTCAAAGCTCACCACATTCCAGAAAGTGTTGTTGAGCTTAAGCGTGAGGAATTCCGCAATCTCAAGCAAGGAACCATGTCTGTCTATCAATACAACACTCAGTTTCAGAAACTGTCTCGTTTTGCAAGGCAAGACATCCCTGATGAGAAGAGTATGATCTACCAATTCAGACGTGATCTCAGAGAAGATCTGCAGCTTGCTCTTGTGCTTTTCGAGCCATTAAAGTATGATGAATTCTACAACATGACACTGAAACAAGAAGCTGCTCAGCTCAAGTGTGAGGCATCTAAGAAGAGAGTCAGAGACGCAGTTCAGTCTTCTTCTTCTTCACTTGTGGCAGCTAAGCAACAGAAGTTCTGGTTGCCTCCTCCTCCTCCGTTCCGTCAGCCTTATCAGCAGAAGAATTCAAGTGGTCGTGGATCTTCCCACCCACCCAATCCTGGCTATCAGAACAAGTCTCAGAATCAAGCTCCAAGGCCAAGTGCTCCTTACCATCGTCCGCTCTCAGAGGTGACTTGTAACAAATGTCAGCAGAAGGGTCACTATGCGAACAAGTGCTTCAACCAAAGGCGCCTTCCGCCTCCTCCTCCTGTGAAATCTTCCAGCAATGCAGTGGTCAAGCATAATTCCCAGCATGCCAAGGTGAACATGATGAATGCAGCTCAAGCGGAGGATTCTTCTGAAGTGATCATGGGTAATCTTCCTGTTAATGATATTCCTGCTAAAGTCTTATTTGACACTGGAGCATCGCTTTCTTTCATTTCAAGACCTTTTGTGGCTATGCATGATTTGGGTACTCAAGTTTTGCCGAGACCGTTGTCTATTAAGTCCCCGGGCAAGCAAATGACATCTAATGTTTGGTTCCGGATGTCTCTATCAAGATGGGTGACTATAAATTTCTTTCTTCTCCAATGGTGCTTGGTGATTCTGATATTGATCTTATTCTCGGGATGGACTGGCTTTCTAAGCACAAGGCTCAGCTTGAGTGTGCTGCCAGGGAAATCAAATTGACTCACTCTTCTAACGATGTGATCATCTATGCTTCTCGTGATGACACCATTCGGTTGTTTTCTCTCAATGAGAATGATGAATTGGAGGCTATCTCTCAGATTCCAGTTGTTTGTGAGTACCAAGATGTTTTTCCAGAAGAGCTTCCGGGTATGCCTCCCCGTCGGCCAGTCGAATTCGTTATTGATCTTGAGCCTGGCACGGAACCCGTTTGCAAGCGTCCTTACAAGCTTGGACCAGATGAGCTCAAGGAATTAAAGATTCAACTCGATAAACAAGAACGTCTGGGTCTGATCAGACCGAGTTCTTCTCCTTGGGGTTGTGGTGTTCTTTTTGTCAAGAAGAAGGATGGCACGGACCGACTTTGCGTCGATTACCGTCCATTGAACAAGAAGACTATCAAGAACAAGTACCCACTCCCCAACATCAATGAGCTATTTGAGCAACTTAAAGGTGCTAAGGTGTTCTCCAAGCTTGACCTTCGTATGGGTTATCATCAGATTCGCATTCGTGAAGAACATATTCCCAAGACAGCATTCAGAACAAGCTTTGGTTCTTATGAATATACTGTCATGTCTTTCGGCCTCGTCAATGCTCCTCCATATTTCACTCGCTTGATGAATTTCATCTTCAACCCCTACATCAACGAATTTGTCTTGGTCTATCTCGATGATATTTTGGTCTTCTCCAAGAATAAGAAGGATCATGCCGAACATTTGCGATTGGTACTCGACAAGCTCAGAGAGTATCAATTATATGCGAAGTTCTCCAAATGTGAATTCTGGCTTGATGAAGTTCTTTATCTTGGCCATATCATCTCTGCAAAGGGCATCGCTGTTAATGCAGAGAGGGTGTCTGCAGTTTTGAATGGGAATCCTCCTCAGAATGTCAAGCAGCTTCGCAGTTTTCTTGGACTTGCAAGCTATTGCCGAAGATTCGTTGAGAATTTCTCAAAAATTTTAAAGCCTCTTTCCAACCTCCTCCAGAAGCATGTGAAATATGTCTGGTCTCCTGAGTGTGATGTTGCTTTCAAGACTCTCAAAGAGAAACTTGTCACTGCTCCAGTTTTGACTCCTCCTGACGAATCAAAGCCTTATGAAGTATTCTGTGATGCTTCTCTCCAGGGCCTCGGTGCTGTGTTAATGCAAGAGAAGAAGGTTGTTGCCTATACCTCTCGCCAGTTGAAGCCCAATGAAAGGAACTACCCCACTCACGATCTTGAGTTGGCGGCAGTTGTCCACGCACTAATAACATGGAGACATCTCCTGTTGGGAAGGAAAGTGGACATTTTCACAGATCACAAGAGTCTCAAGTACATTTTCACTCAGCCTCATCTCAACCTCAGGCAAACTCGATGGATCGAAATGATTCAAGAGTATAATCCGAGTATTGAATATACTCCAGGCAAGGCTAATGTGATTGCAGACGCTTTGAGCAGAAAGGCTTACTGCAACAGCTTAATCCTCAAGCCATTTCAACCGGATCTTTGTGAAGCTTTCCGCAAGTTGAATCTCCAAGTTGTTCCTCAAGGTGTTCTTGCCAACCTCATTGTCTCTCCTACTTTGGAAGATCAGATTCGTGAGGCACAATTGTTGGATACCATGGTGAAGAAGGTGAAACGTGGTATTGAAAAGAGCATCCCCAAATACAAGTGCTATCGAGTTGATGACAGAGATACTCTTTTCTTCGAGGACCGGATTGTGGTTCCAAAGGGTGATCTTCGTAAAGTCATTATGAACGAAGCGCACAATTCTCTTCTGTCAATTCATCCTGGAAGTTCGAAGATGTACCATGACCTCAAGCAGTCGTATTGGTGGACTCGAATGAAGCGTGAGATCGCTCAATTCGTGAATGAGTGTGATGTCTGCAGAAGGGTGAAAGCAGAACACCAACGACCAGCTGGTCTTCTCCAACCTCTTGCTATTCCAGAATGGAAGTTGGATCATATCGAAATGGACTTCGTGACTGGTTTTCCTAAGTCCAAGCGTGGAAATGATGCTATCTTCGTCGTTATCGACAAGCTCACCAAAGTGGCTCATTTTCTTCCTATCAAAGAGTCTATCATAGCAGCGCAGCTGGCAGAGCTCTACACCTCCAGAATTGTCTCTTTGCACGGCATTCCGCAATTGATCTCTTCAGACCGTGGCAGCATCTTTACCTCCAAATTTTGGGATTCTTTTCAGACGGCCATGGGCACCAACATCCGCTTCAGCAGAGCGTTCCACCCTCAGACTAGTGGACAAGTTGAGCGTGTCAACCAAATTCTTGAAGATATGCTCAGAGCTTGTGTTATCTCTTTCGGCATGAAGTGGGAGGATTGTCTTCCTTATGCTGAATTCTCTTACAACAACAGTTTTCAAGCCAGTTCGGGCAAAGCCCCATTCGAGATTCTCTATGGCAGGAAGTGCCGTACTCCTCTCAACTGGTCTGAAACTGGTGAACGCCAATTGCTCGGCAATGATTTGATCTCAGAGGCTGAGGCTATGTGCAAGGTCATTCGTGAGAACCTCAAAGCCGCGCAATCGCGCCAGAAGAGCTATTACGATAGCAAACACCGAGATGTGGCATTCGAGATTGGAGACCATGTTTACCTCCGCGTCTCTCCAATGAAAGGAACTCGTCGCTTCGGTATCAAGGGGAAACTTGCCCCCAGATACGTCGGCCCTTTCAAGATCATCGGCAAACGAGGCGATCTCGCCTATCAACTTGAGCTCCCCTCCAACTTTGCAAATGTGCACGATGTCGTCCACGTGTCACAGCTTCGCAAGTGCTTCAAGACGCCTGAGCGCACCATCAACTTCGAAGAGATTGATCTTCAAGAAGATTTGTCCTATCATGAGCATCCAGTTGCTATTCTTGAGACAACTGAGCGCAAGACTCGCAACAAGTCAATCAAATTCCTCAAAGTGAAATGGTCACATCATTCAGACCGAGAGGCCACCTGGGAGTGTGAAGACCACCTACGTTCCGAGTATCCGGAGTTCTTTCAGTCCTAGATCTCGGGACGAGATCCTCTCGTAGTGGTGGTGTGTTGTAACGCCCCAAATGTAACTTGCCATATTTGTAATCCAACTCTTGCCATTCCCGGCTATGCGTTATGATATTCCCTCCGTGGTTGGGTTCTCTCCGTTTTGCATATTGGTCATGTCATGCATTTCATATCATGTCATCATGTGCATCGCATTCGCATACGTGTTCGTCTCATAAATCCGAGCATCTTTCCCGTTGTCCGTTTTGCAATCCGGCGCTCCTATGTCTCCCGGCGTCCCCTTTTACATTTCTTCGTGAGCGGGTATTAAACATTCTCGGAATGGACCGAGGCTTGACATGTGGCCTCGGTATAGCACCGGTAGACCGCCTGTCAAGTTTCGGGTCAATCGGAGTTCGTTTGGTACTCCAACGGTTAACCGGGTAACCGTGAAGGCCTCGTGTGTGTTGCAGCCCAAAACCCCTTCATAACAGCCCAATGACCCATCTAAGTCACTCCCATGTCCTCCGCCGTTCGATCACGATCGCGTGGCCGAAAACCGTGCTCAATTTGGAGCTCCCTAGCCCCTTCTACCTATAAAAATGCCTCCCCCGTCCAAATCTAAGAGAGGCACCCCGAAACCCTAATCCCTCCTCGAAATCCGCGCCCGCACAGTGCTCTGCCGCCACTTGTCCCGCCGCCGGCGCGCCCTGGCCAGTGGGAGCGTGCCACGTGGCACTCCAGCTCCCCCGCCGCCGCCAGCCCGCCGGGGCCCGAGGCCGGCCCGCCCCGGGCCGCATCTGGGCCGCGCCCCCGCGCCTCCTCCGCCGCCCCGCGTCGTTCTCCCACCGCCGCCCCTCTCCCGCACCGCGCCGCTGCAGCCCGCCGGCCGGCGCCGCCGCCCGCCGCCTCCCGCGGTCGCCACCGACGTCGGGTGCCGCAGCCCGCGGATCCCGAGGATCCCCGCGCCGGATCCGGCCTCCGCCGCCCGGATCCGAGGATCCCCGCCTCCGGCAGCCTCCTCCGACTACTCCGGCGAGCCGCCGGCGCCAGATCTCGGCCATCCTCGATTTCCGTGCCCGACGGTTGACTTTCTCCTCGCTCCTCGATTTCTCTAAGTCATTAAGTTTTGCATCATATTCACATGTTCCCAGTGCCGTAATTTTGCATCCGTAGCTCCGATCCGTGCGTATAATATGTCGATTTGTTCGCCTCAAAGAGTACATCATTTTGTTCCATTGCATCATTTTCATTTGAGGCCATCTCGATGCCCGAAATGCTGTTAGAAGAGGGCTAGTTGATGTTAGTTGCTGGATCTTATCTGAACATGCACTTTTGTCATTTTTGCCATGATTAAAGTGTATCTCCTATGAAGTTGTGTCCTACATGAGTTTTGTAATATGCCATGTTACCTTTCCAGATAATTTTTCCATGTATTTTTGTGATGTATGTGGTGACTAGCACAAGCATGCAAACTAGGTCACTTGATGTTGCTGATTTCAGAGACTTGGTGATTTCAAGTCCCTGACTGCTGTTATTTTCATGCCATGTATTCATGTTGTTTCTGAGAGATATATGCATAATTTGAGCATGATCAGTAAGGGAGTTTTGAACTTGAGTATTTGCTCTATCCATCCATGCCTTTGTTTGCAATTATGGAGTGCGATAGCTTGAGTCAAGCGAGCTCTACTTTAGCTTCAAAATGTTGCTGGCAGATTGTTTAAATGTTATTCGATTTTGCCAAGCTTGGTGTTGTTGATCCTTGCATGATATGATGTTATTCTTGCCATTTATTGTTACTATGCCATGTCTTATTGATGTATGTATGCTAAGTTTATCATGCAATGCTCTGTAGTGAGTGCATCGAGCTCACGAACATGCCTACATGTTATCTGTTTTTGACATGTCCAGTTTTCTGCTAAGTCTGAAACCTGTAGCAAAACTTGCTTAATTGACATGGGTGTAATCATATTTTCTGATCCCTTTTGGCTTATGGTCAGTAAGGTACTTTTGTCAAGTGCTATGAGTAGATTCATGCCATGCCTTTATTTGCTATGTTCTGAACCTGTAGCATGTTGTTTCATTGCTCTGAACATGTCATCCTGATGTTAGTTTCTGCTATGTTGATTATTTCACCAAGTCTGTGAACCTGTTATCTTGTGCACTTTTGCCATGCTTGTTTGGACCTGTTATGATGTGATTTAGCCGTAGCTCAGTGTTCATCTTTTGTCGAGCATCTTGAGTAGATTACTGTCATATGCTTTGTTGCCATGTTTGGGTGCAGTAGCTTAATTATTTGTTGCTTGCTAAGTAGCCTCATGCTGTTTATGGCAGTTTCGTGTCATTCTTGTATTGCTTGCCATTTGCAAACCGTGCATCCGATTCCGGTGATCTTTATATCGATTTCAACCGAAATCACCTCATCTATCCAGTGGCATGCTTGGTTTGCCAAGATTATGCCTTGTTCATCCTTGTCCTTCCGAAGCATGCATACGCATTGCATATCACCTCTCGCATATCATGCCATGTTTTGCATCATGTTGCTTGCGCATTGCATCGTGGTTGATTTTGGTTCCTTTGCTTGTTCTTTTATATTGGGTAGAGCTGGGAGACGAGTACGTGAACGAGGATCCCGTTGAGAACGCTTACGAGGACCAAGCTTTCGACAACTCTGAGAACCTTGCAGGCAAGATGACCATACCCTCGAAATCACTTCTATCTTTGCTTGCTAGATTGCTCGCTCTTTTGCTATGCCCATGCTGCGATACCTACCACTTGCTATATCATGCCTCCTATATTGCCTTGTCATCCCCTAACCATCCATGTCCTAGCAAACCGTTGTTTGGCTATGTTACTGCTTTGCTCAGCCCCTCTTATAGCGTTGCTAGTTGCAGGTGAAGATGAAGTTTGTTCCTTGTTGGGACATGATCTTGTTGTTCCTTGTTGGAGCATGTTTACTTGTTGGGATATCACAATACCTCTTAGTTAATTAATGCATCTATACACTTGGTAAAGGGTGGAAGGCTCGGCCTTATGCCTGGTGTTTTGTTCCACTCTTGCCACCCTAGTTTCCGTCATACCGGTGTTATGTTCCCGGAGTTTGCGTTCCTTACATGGTTGGGTGATTTATGGGACCCCCTTGACAGTTCGCTTTGAATAAGACTTTTCCAGCAAGGCCCAACATTGGTTTTACCATTTGCCACCTAGCCTTTTTCCCTTGGGTTCTGCAGACTCAAGGGTCATCTTTATTTTAACCCCAGGCCAGTTCTCCTTCGATTGCTGGTCCAAACCGTCAGCCGCCGGTGGCCACCAGGGGCAACTCTGGGTTCGCCTATCGGAAGTTTGGACAATCCGGATGTGCCCTGAGACCGAGATATGTGCAGCTCCTATCAGGATTTGTCGGCACAATCGGGCGGCTTTGCTGGACTTGTTTTGTTGCTACCGAGATGTCTTGTAGTCCGGGATTCCGAGATTGATCGGGTCTTCCCGGTAGAAGGAATATCCTTCGTTGACCGTGAGAGCTTATCATGGGCTAAGTTGGGACACCCCTGCAGGGTATTATCTTTCGAAAGCCGTGCCCGCGGTTATGAGGCAGATGGGAATTTGTTGATGTCCGGTTGTAGAAAACCCGAAGTTGACCTTAACTAAAACACATCAACCGCGTGTGTAACCGTGATGGTCTCTTCTCGGCGGGGTCCGGGAAGTGAACACGGTTGTTGGAGTTATGCCTGACGTAGGTTGTTTCAGGATCACTTCTTGATCACTTCTAGTTTCTCGACCGTGCTTTGCTTTCTCTTCTCGCTCTATTTTGCGCTGTAGCCACCATATGCTAGTCGCTTGCTGTAGCTCCACCTCACAAACCCCTTTCCCACCTTTAAGCTTAAATAGTCTTGATCTCGCGGGTGTGAGATTGCTGAGTCCCCGTGACTCATAGATATTATCACCTCAGTTGCAGGTACCAACGATGCCAGTGCAGATGATGCGTCCGAGCTCACTTGGGAGTTCGACGAGGAACGTGGCCGTTACTATGTTTCTTTTCCAGATGATCAGTAGTGGAGCCCAGTTTGGGGTGATCCGGGGATCTGTTTAGCATTTGGGGTAGTCTTCTTTCATTTTGGTACCGTAGTCGGACCTTGACTGTAATCTGTTTGATGGATGTTATTTATGTACTTGCGTGAAGTGGCGATTGTAAGCCAACTATGTATCTTTTCCCTTATTTATTACATGGATTGTGTGAAGATTACCTCACTTGCGACATTGCTTTCAATGCGGTTATGCCTCTAAGTCGTGCCTCGACACGTGGGAGATATAGCCGCATCGAGGGCGTTACAAAAGGTTAGCCCTGCTGGGGAGCTGCAGTGCAAGCAGCTAAGCAAGATGATGAGACTGCGCTTGTTCAACACTTATATCTTCCTCACTCTGAAAGATAAACAAGCAGACAGATGACAGGTTTTGCACATAAAAGTATCAGTGCTGACAATTCATCACATTTCTTACTGACGAATAAAGTGACACAGTTTAAATTTGCATTAACACAATATGGTATTGTTCAGGTCAAGACATGGCAGGAAATGACATTGTGAAGGAGTTGGCAGCTTCACGACACCACTGGACTACAGATCAAG
This sequence comes from Aegilops umbellulata, assembly GCA_032464435.1. NCBI lineage: Eukaryota > Viridiplantae > Streptophyta > Magnoliopsida > Poales > Poaceae > Aegilops > Aegilops umbellulata. Next base: position 70,791,175 of record CP136054.1, read on the forward strand.
AACTCATAAGTATCAATGGTTAGTGTGCTGTCAATTTATACCATTTCAGATTGGCAAATTAAGGGACGGTTTAAATATTAGTAGAATGATATGATATTGTTCATAGTTAAGACATTGCAGAATATGACATTGTGCTGTAGTGGGTAGGTTCACCACACCACTGGATTACAGATGAAGAACAGAAGCATAAATGCAGTGCAAAAGAAGATCACTTGCTCTGTATAGTTTAATTTACATGGTATGAAGAAGGAACTTGGTTGTACAACTGAAAACTTAAATTGAGAAAGGACGAACTTTTGTTTATGAACTACATATAATAAACTTTAAACAAGCAATTTGATGCAAACACCAAAAATAAACAGTTGTTGCAGTCATGCCTAACCAAATATATACTACAAAGTTTGAAGGCTTGAGATGGACAAACTTACATTATTGGTGAAGACAGGCTCTATAAAGGCCTTGTCCATGCTGATGGGGGGGGGGCAATTCAAGAAGTTTACCACAGAATCTTCTTCAAAAGCATTGCCTTTATTCTACATTTTGTTAAGAGTAAATATAGATGTGATAATATACGAAAAAATGGAGAATATTTAAGATAAGATGAAGAGTGATGCTATAACCAAGTAGCTATAAATGTAAGTGCAGCGATACAGACAAAAGGTACAACCAAGAGCAATGCACAGCTAAACTTCTTCAGTACCAACCTTATGGTAAGAGTAAATATAGATCTGATGTGTAGAAAATGGAGGGCAAAGGAAAATAAGCTGCAGAGTGATGGTACATGAACAACTACCTGTCGTTATAAGTACACTGATAAAGGACAGCATGTACTTACAAGAACAATGCAGAGCGAAAAAACATTGGCATTGGATATATTCTACACTAATGTAACCATTCATACAGATCAGATAATTTGGAGTGAACAATTGATAAGCAAGCTATCATGCATACTGCTGTCACATAATGAACCAGGTATGTATGCAAGTACAGTGATACAGGACAACAGGTGCTAACAAGAGCAAAGCAGCGGGCAGCATATTTGCGATATCTTGTCGTTCTTGTCAAACCGGAATTCTTCTTCGAGCATATTTCCTGCAAAAAAGATCCGTAAGGCACATGCAGAAAAGTAGAAGTTCAAATTGTCATGTGATTTCATAGACAGTACCTCATCCTGGGAACGAGACCAATGCATAACAAGGTTTTTCCATTCAATGTCTTCTAAATTTAGCACAGGAGACTTCACCGAAAATTCGTTTATAGACTTGTCATCAAAGTGTGATTTCCTCAGGTAACACCGATACTGTTGCAATGCTTCCTTGAAAAGCACAAGCAAGCTTTGCTCGTCATGACTATCCAGATTGACCCTCGCCTAGTTACAACAATGTAATGTAAATCATTGATGTGTTCAATCAGCAGAAAACAGGAAACTAATAACCATGAATAATAGCACTTACACGTAAGTTGGACAGGAAGATGTGAAAATGGTGTTTGTCTTCACAATAATCTTCCCATTATGGGAATATATGCACGTAGTGCCTAACAACATTGAAAGCGTTTTCTTTTAAACTGGGAATAAATGGAATGGGGTTCCAATCTGCAGGAATTGACCGTCTCTGCAGTTGGGATAGGTCTTCGGCCGGTGGACTTGCTGTACTTTTTGCTGGAGTGGGATTTTTCTATGGTACAGCTGGTGCTATGGAAAATGAAATCGGTATACCTTTTGCTGGAGTGCAGGTCCTGTGTGGTGGGGCTAGTGGTGTGGCCAGTGAAGTATGGGTACAGTCTGCTGGAGTCGGTCCTACGTTTTGTGTCACTGGTTGTACAACCAATATAAGTGGGGTGCTGTCTGATTTCTCCGGCACCACCACATTTTTCAAGGACTTTGTTGGTGCTCCTTCAGGTTCGGCAATCACCCTCTTCCTTTTTGATGTCTGATGCACAAGAACAACATTTGAGTGGAAAAACATGGTATGATGACAGATGGAATATGTATTGATAATGGATGGGCATGGCATCTCGACATATATGATGAGTAAACTAAGCAGATGGCGGTGCAACAAAGTAGAAGAAATGCAAGACAACATATGCAAGATACGCGCAATTAATAAAACCTTGCCAAATTAGAACAGGCACCTTGATGGGTGAACAGGACAGGCCATCTGCCATTGACTCCTCGAGGTTAGAATAGTCATTAGGATGATATTCTGAGCAAGAATCAACAGGTGGGGAGCGTACGAGTTTCATTGCTTCTAGAATGGCACTCAATGCCTTGCTGCCAATTTTGCAAGTCATTGCAGTGTTCCACAATATTCTTTTGACGCGCGGATTCTGATATTCACTGTAATTGCGTATAATATCTGAGAACCATGAAAACATAAATAGTTGTGAGATTATCTTTGTAATGCAGATGATATTCTAATATAGGGGCACCCCTGTAAACACTTGTGTGCTATCACTGGATTCTGATGAGAGAGCTCATGTGTGCTGTAATATGGTGCGTGCATTTATATAATCTGGCACAAGTACACAAAAAAATAGGCTCCAGAAGTAAGGATAGCTGGCAGATGATAGGTTCATAATATACTATATAGAGAGTTTATTGCAAAACCATGATAACAAGAGCACACAGCAACTAGGCAAATCATAGTGTACATAACAGGGGTACACCATAACCAGGATATATAAATCGGGAAAGTGGAACTCGCTGGAAATTATGGTGTTGTATTGCTGCTAGTAATTGAAAGCCTGTCGATCATGTACAGGCCAGCTCTATCAGCTGTTGTCTGCAGATGTCCCTGCTCCCCTTCCTGACAAGGAACATACTGTGCTTCCCATACAGAACACCGCACGGGCCGCCGGCCAAACCACCGGCCCCACCGCCTGTGTTCCTCCGCCACCCCCACCCCCGCCCCCACCCGTGTAGAGTTTTCTTCGTTCGACGAGGCCCCACCCCCCCACAACCACCGTCCCCACCCAAGCCCCTTCGATCGCACCGGCGAACTCCGGCGAGCTCTGAAAAACCGACTGACCCAATTTTGAAATTTAGTCTACTGTGATTTAACTACTGTGGAATATAAAAGGGGGAAACCATAAGCATTGCGAGTATGGTGTTGAGCGTGCCATGGCGGATCTGAAGGTGCAACCGGACAAAGGCAACTTCGCAACCAAGACAAGAAATCAGAGTAAAGTAGTGGCGATCTATTTTCTTGCTGCGATAAATAAGTTGAGCAGATACGAAAGAGTACCGCCTCTGGTGCGGCGCCGTGTACGCATCTGCTGAGAATTTGACGGTGCTGCGGTAGCGATGGCTGTCGGCGGTGTGGAAGCAGATCTAGGAGGGTAGACGGTGGCGGCGGGGCGCGGTGGACGAAATGGTTGTAGGAGCGGCGCCGGCAAGGTGGACGACGACGGGGATGAAGCGAGAGGACAGGATGCAAGGATCCCGGTCCGAAGCCGTGGATGAAAGAGGTCGATCTCTTGTAATGGACGACGGCGTCGGGGTATCAGCTCCGACATGGTGGAGGAGGACGGCGGTGGATGGGGTGGTGGACGGCGGTGGACAGAGGAGGGTGGGGTGGAGAGGGTGTTTTGGCGCCCACGGAGTATGAATGGGGAAAAGGGAGGTAGAGAGGAAGGGGGGACCATGTATTTGTTGGAAATATGCCCTAGAGGCAATAATAAATTAGTTATTATTATATTTCCTTGTTCATGATAATCGTTTATTATCCATGCTAGAATTGTATTGATAGGAAACTCAGATACATGTGTGGATACATAGACAACACCATGTCCCTAGTAAGCCTCTAGTTGACTAGCTCGTTGATCAATAGATGGTTACGGTTTCCTGACCATGGACATTGGATGTCATTGATAACGGGATCACGTCATTAGAAGAATGATGTGATGGACAAGACCCAATCCTAAGCCTAGCACAAGATCGTGTAGTTCGTATGCTAAAGCTTTTCTAATGTCAAGTATCATTTCCTTAGACCATGAGATTGTGCAACTCCCGGATACCGTAGGAATGCTTTGGGTGTGCCAAACGTCACAATGTAACTGGGTGGCTATAAAGGTGCACTACGGGTATCTCCGAAAGTGTCTGTTGGGTTGGCACGAATCGAGACTGGGATTTTTCACTCCGTGTGACGGAGAGGTATCTCTGGGCCCACTCGGTAGGACATCATCATAATGTGCACAATGTGATCAAGGAGTTGATCACGGGATGATGTGCTACGGAACGAGTAAAAAGAGACTTGCCGGTAACGAGATTGAACAAGGTATCGAGATACCGATGATCGAATCTCGGGCAAGTACTATACCGCTAGACAAAGGGAATTGTATACGGGATTGATCGAATCCTCGACATCGTGGTTCATCCGATAAGATCATCGTGGAACATGTGGGAACCAACATGGGTATCCAGATCCCGCTGTTGGTTATTGACTGGAGAACGTCTCGGTCATGTCTGCATGGTTCCCGAACCCGTAGGGTCTACACACTTAAGGTTCGATGACGCTAGGGTTATAAAGGAAGTTTGTATGTGGTTACCGAATGTTGTTCGGAGTCCCGGATGAGATCCCGGACGTCACGAGGAGTTCCGGAATGGTCCGGAGGTAAAGATTTATATATAGGAAGTATTGTTTTGGCCACCGGAAGTGTTCTGGGCATCACCGGTAGTGTACCGGGACCACCGGAGGTGTCGGGGGGTCCACCAAGTGGGGCCACAAGCCCTGGAGGGCTGCATGGGCCAAGTGTGGAAGGGGACCAGCCCCAGGTGGGCTGGTGCGCCCTCCCACAAGGCCCAAGGCGCAGGGAAGAGGAGAGGGGGCAAACCCTAAGGGCAGATGGGCCCTAAGGCCCATGCTCCCTGCGCCTCCCTCTCCTCCCCCCTCTTGGCCGCCACCCAAAAGCCATCTAGGGCTGCCGCCCCTCTAGGGGTGGGAACCCTAGAGGGGGCGCACCCTCCTCCCCTTCCCCTATATATATGAGGCCTAGGAGCTGCCCAAGTCACGCGATTCAATCTCTCTCTTGGCACAGCCCTGCTCCTCTCCCTCCTCCTCTCCCGCGGTACTTGGCGAAGCCCTGCAGGATTGCCACGCTCCTCCACCACCACCACGCCGTTGTGCTGCTGCTGGATGGAGTCTTCCTCAACCTCTCCCTCTCTCCTTGCTGGATCAAGGCATGGGAGACGTCACCGGGCTGTACGTGTGTTCAACGCGGAGGTGCCGTCCGTTCGGCACTAGGATCATCGGTGATTTGGATCACGGCGAGTACGACTCCATCAACCCCGTTCACTTGAACGCTTCCGCTTGAAGATCTACAAGGGTATGTAGATGCACTCTCCTTCCCCTCGTTGCTGGTTTCTCCATAGATAGATCTTGGTGACACGTAGGAAAATTTTGAATTTCTGCTACGTTCCCCAACAGTGGCATCATGAGCTAGGTCTATTGCGTAGATTCTTTGCACGAGTAGAACACAAAGTAGTAGTGGGCGTTGATTTTGTTCAATATGCTTACCGTTACTAGTCAATCTTGATTCGGCGGCATTGTGGGATGAAGCGTCCCGGACCGACCTTACACGTACACTTACGTGAGACAGGTTCCACCGACTGACATGCACTAGTTGCATAAGGTGGCTAGCGGGTGCCAGTCTCTCCCACTTTAGTCGGATCGGATTCGATGAAAAGGGTCCTTATGAAGGGTAAATAGAAATTGACATATCAAGTTGTGGTTTTGCGTAGGTAAGAAACGTTCTTGCTAGAAACCCATAGCAGCCACGTAAAACATGCAAACAACAATTAGAGGACGTCTAACTTTCTTTTGCAGGGTATGCCATGTGATGTGATATGGCCAAAGGATGTGATGTATGATATATGTGATGGATGAGATGATCATGTTCTTGTAATAGGAATCACGACTTGCATGTCGATGAGTATGACAACCGGCAGGAGCCATAGGAGTTGTCTTTAATTTATTTATGACCTGCGTGTCAACATAAACGTCATGTAATTACTTTACTTTATTGCTAACCGTTAGCCATAGTAGTAGAAGTAATAGTTGACGTGACAACTTCATGAAGACACGATGATGGAGATCATGATGATGGAGATCATGGTGTCATGCCGGTGACGACGATGATCATGGAGCCCCGAAGATGGAGATCAAAAGGAGCAAAGTGATGATGGCCATATCATGTCACTATTTGATTGCATGTGATGTTTATCATGTTTATACATCTTATTTGCTTAGAACGACGGTAGTAAATAAGATGATCCCTCATTAAAATTTCAAGAAAGTGTTCCCCCTAACTGTGCACCGTTGCGAAAGTTCGTCGTTTCGAAGCACCACGTGATGATCGGGTGTGATAGATTCTTACGTTCGAATACAACGGGTGTTGACGAGCCTAGCATGTACAGACATGGCCTCGGAACACATGCAAACACTTAGGTTGACTTGACGAGCCTAGCATGTACAGATATGGCCTCGGAACACAGAAGACCGAAAGGTCGAGCATGAGTCGTATGGTAGATACGATCAACATGAAGATGTTCACCGATGATGACTAGTCCGTCTCACGTGATGATCGGACACGGCCTAGGTGACTCGGATCATGTAATCACTTAATTATCCTGAACATAGTCAAAAGGTCTTTGCAAATTATGTCGCAAGCTCGCGCTTTAGTTCTACTGTTTTAGATATGTTCCTAGAGAAAATATAGTTGAAAGTTGATAGTAGCAATTATGCGGACAGTACAAGGCTTGTGTCCTTAATGCACCGCTCGGTGTACTGGACCTCGAACGTGGTCTGTGGACGTTGCGAACATCTGACATACACGTTTTGATGACTACATGATAGTTCGGTAATGATAAATGGTTTAGAATTGAGGCATCGAAGACATTTTTTGAAATGTCGCGGAACATATGAGATGTTTCAAGGGCTGAAATTGGGATTTCAGGCTCGTGCCCACGTCAAGAGGTATGAGACCTCCGACGATTTTCTTGGCCTGCAAACTAAGGGAGAAAAGCTCAATCGTTGAGCTTGTGCTCAGATTGTCTGAGTACAACAATCACTTGAATCGAGTGGGAGTTGATCTTCCAGATAAGATAGTGATGTTTTTCCAAAGTCATTGCCACCAAGCTGCTAGAGCTTCGTAATGAACTATAACATATCAGGGATAGATATGACGATCCTTGAAATATTCGTGATGTTTGACACCGCGAAAGTAGAAATCAAGAAGGAGCATCAATTGTTGATGGTTAGTGAAACCACTAGTTTCAAGAAGGGCAAGGGCAAGAAGGGGTACTTCATGAAACGGCAAATCAGCTGCTGCTCTAGTGGAGAAACCCAAGGTTGAACCCAAACCCGAGACTGAGTGCTTCTGTAATAAGAGGAACAGCCACTGGAGCAGAATTACCCTAGATACTTGGTAGATGAGAAGGCTGTCGATAGAAGTATATTGGATATACATTATGTGAATATGTACTTTACTAGTACTCCTAGTAGCATCAGGGTATTAGATACCGGTTCGGTTGCTAAGTGTTAGTAACTCGAAATAAAAGCTACGGAATAAAAGGAGACTAGCTAAAGGTGAGCTGACGATATGTGTTGGAAGTGTTTCCAAGGTTGATATGATCAAGCATCGCTCGCTCCCTCTACCATCGAGATTGGTGTTAAACCTAAATAATTGTTATTTGGTGTTTGCGTTGAGCATAGACATGATTGGATTATGTCTATCGCAATACGGTTATTCATTTAAGGAGAATAATGGTTACTCTATTTATTTGGATAATACCTTCAATGGTCTTGCACCTAAAATGAATGGTTTATTGAATCTCGATCATAGTGATACACATGTTCATGCCAAAAGATATAAGATAGTAATGATAGTACCACCTACTTGTGGCACTGCCATGTAAGTCATATTGGTATAAAACGCATGAAGAAGCTCCATGTTGATGGATCTTTGGACTCACTCATTTCTGAAAAGATTGAGACATGTGAACCGTGTCTATTGGTATATACGCATGAAGAAACTCCATGCAGATGGACCATTTGGACTCACTTGATTTTGAATCGCTTGAGACATGCAAATCATACCACATGGGCAAGATGACTGAAAGCTTCGGTTTCAGTAAAATGGAACAAGAAAGCAACTTGTTGGAAGTAACACATTTTGATGTGTGCAGTCCAATGAGTGCTGAGGCACGCAGTGGATATCATTATGCTCTTACTTCACAGATGATTTGAGTAGATACTGAGTATATTTACTTGATGAAACACAAGTCTGAATTATTGAATGGTTCAAGTAATTTCAGAATGAAGTTGAAGATCTTCGTGATAAGAGGATAAAATATCTATGATATGATCATATAAATGAATATCTGAGTTACGAGTTTGGCACTGTGGAAATTGTTTCACGACTAGTACCGCCTGGAACACCATAGTGTGATGGTGTGTCCGAACATCATAACTGCACCCTATTGGATATGATGCATACCATGATGTCTCTTATCGAATTACCACTATCGTTCATGGGTTAGGCATTAGAGACAACCGCATTCACTTTAAATAGGGCACCACACAAATCCATCGAGACAACACCGTATGAACTATGGTTTAGAGAAACCTAAGCTGTTGTTTCTTAAAAGTTTGGGGTCACGACGCTTATGTGAAAAAGTTTCAGGCTGATAAGCTCGAACCCAAAGCGGATAAATGCATCTTCATAGGACACCCAAAACAGTTGGGTATACCTCCTGTCTCGTATCCGAAAGCAATAGGGATTGTTTCTAGAATCGGGTCCTTTCTCGAGGAAAAGTTTCTCTCGAAAGAATTGAGTGGGAGGATGGTGGAGACTTGATGAGGTTATGGAACCGTCACTTCAACTAGTGTGTAGCAGGGCACAGGAGTTGTTCCTATGGCACCTACACCAATTGAAGTGGAAGCTTATGATAGTGATCATGAGACTTCGGATCAAGTCACTCCCAAACCTCGTAGGATGACAAGGATGCGTACTACTTTAGAGTGGTACGTAATCCTGTCTTGGACGTCATGTTGCTAGACAACAATGAACCTACGAGCTATGGAGAAGCGATGGTGGGCCCGGATTCCGATGAATGGCTCGAGGCCATAAAATCCGAGAAAGGATCCATGTATGAAAACAAAGTGTAGACTTTGGCAGAACGGGTCGATGGTCGTGAGGCTATTGAGTACAGATGGATTTTAGAAGGAAGACGGACAATGATGGTAAATGTCACCATTAAGAAAGCTCGACTTGTCGTTAAGATGTTTCCCGACAAGTTCAAGGAGTTGACTACGATGAGATTTTCTCACTCGTAGCGATGCTAAGAGTCTGTTGGAATTATGTTAGCAGTTACTGCATTATTTATGAAATCTTGCAGATAGGATGTCAAAACATTGTTTCCTCGATGATTTTCTTGAGGAAAGGTTGTACGTGATACAACCAGAAGGGTTTGTCAATACTGAAAGATGCTGACAAGTATGCAAAGCTCCAGCAATCCTTATAAGGACTGGAGTAAGCATCTCGGAATTGGAATGTACGCTTTGATGAGATGATCAAAGATTTTAGGTTTATACAAAGTTTATGAGAAACTTGTATTTCCAAAGAAGTGAGTGGGAGCACTATAGAATTTCTGATGAGTATATGTTGTTGACTTATTGTTTATCGAAAATGATGTACAATTTCTGGAAGGCATATAGGGTTGTTTGAAAAGTGTTTTCAATGAAAACCTGGATTAAGCTACTTAAACATTGAGCATCAAGATCTATAAGGATAGATCAAAATCGCTTAATAGTACTTCCAAACAAACACATACCACGACAAGATTTTGAAGGAGTTCAAAATAGATCAGCAAAGAAGGAGTTCTCGGCTGTGTTACAAGGTGTGAGTATTGAGCAAGACTCAAGACATGACCACGGTAGAATAGAGAGAAAGGACGAAGGTCGTCCCCTATGCTTTAGTCATAGGCTCTAAAGTATGCTATGTTGTGTACCACACCTGAAGTGTGCCAAACCATGAGTCAGTCAAGGGGTACAAGTGTGATCTAGAAATGGATCACAGGACAACGGTCAAGGTCATCCTTAGTAACTAGTGGACTAAGGAATTTTCTCGATATGGAGGTGGAAAAAGAGTTCGTCGTAAAGGGTTACGCCGATGCAAACTTTGACACTAATCCAGATTATTCTGAGTAGTAAAATTGGATTCGTATAGTAGAACAGTTATTTGGAATAGCTCCAAATAGAGCGTGGTAGCTGCATCTAGGATATGACATAGATAAGCACACACGGATCTGAAAGATTTTAGACCCGTTGACTAGTAACCTCTCTCACAAGCGAGATATGATCAAACCCCATGGGTGTTGGAATCATTGCAATCACATGGCGATGTGAACTAGATTATTGACTCTAGTGCAAGTGGGAGACTGTTGGAAATATGCCCTAGAGGCAATAATAAATTAGTTATTATTATATTTCCTTGTTCATGATAATCGTTTATTATCCATGCTAGAATTGTATTGATAGGAAACTCAGATACATGTGTGGATACATAGACAACACCATGTCCCTAGTAAGCCTCTAGTTGACTAGCTCGTTGATCAATAGATGGTTACGGTTTCCTGACCATGGACATTGGATGTCAATGATAACGGGATCACGTCATTAGAAGAATGATGTGATGGACAATACCCAATCCTAAGCCTAGCACAAGATCGTGTAGTTCGTATGCTAAAGCTTTTCTAATGTCAAGTATCATTTCCTTAGACCATGAGATTGTGCAACTCCCGGATACCATAGGAATGCTTTGGGTGTGCCAAACGTCACAACGTAACTGGGTGGCTATAAAGGTGCACTACGGGTATCTCCGAAAGTGTCTGTTGGGTTGGCACGAATCGAGACTGGGATTTTTCACTCCGTGTGACGGAGAGGTATCTCTGGGCCCACTCGGTAGGACATCATCATAATGTGCACAATGTGATCAAGGAGTTGATCACGGGATGATGTGCTACGGAACGAGTAAAAAGAGACTTGCCGTTAACGAGATTGAACAAGGTATCGAGATACCGACGATCGAATCTCGGGCAAGTACTATACCGCTAGACAAAGGGAATTGTATACGGGATTGATCGAATCCTCGACATCGTGGTTCATCCGATAAGATCATCGTGGAACATGTGGGAACCAACATGGGTATCCAGATCTCACTGTTGGTTATTGACTGGAGAATGTCTCGGTCATGTCTGCATGGTTCCCGAACCCGTAGGGTCTACACACTTAAGGTTCGATGACGCTAGGGTTATAAAGGAAGTTTGTATGTGGTTATCGAATGTTGTTCGGAGTCCCGGATGAGATCCCGGACGTCACGAGGAGTTCCAGAATGGTCCGGAGGTAAAGATTTATATATAGGAAGTATGGTTTTGGCCACCGGAAGTGTTCTGGGCATCACCGGTAGTGTACCGGGACCACCGGAGGTGTCGGGGGGTCCACCAAGTGGGGCCACAAGCCCTGGAGGGCTGCATGGGCCAAGTGTGGAAGGGGACCAGCCCCAGGTGGGCTGGTGCGCCCTCCCACATGGCCCAAGGCGCAGGGAAGAGGAGAGGGGGCAAACCCTAAGGGCAGATGGGCCCTAAGGCCCATGCTCCCTGCGCCTCCCTCTCCTCCCCCCCTCTTGGCCGCCACCCAGAAGCCATCTAGGGCTGCCGCCCCTCTAGGGGTGGGAACCCTAGAGGGGGCGCACCCTCCTCCCCTTCCCCTATATATATGAGGCCTAGGAGCTGCCCAAGACACGCGATTCAATCTCTCTCTTGGCACAGCCCTGCTCCTCTCCCTCCTCCTCTCCCGCGGTACTTGGCGAAGCCCTGCAGGATTGCCACGCTCCTCCACCACCACCACGCCGTTGTGCTGCTGCTGGATGGAGTCTTCCTCAACCTCTCCCTCTCTCCTTGCTGGATCAAGGCATGGGAGACGTCACCGGGCTGTACGTGTGTTGAACGCGGAGGTGCCGTCCGTTCGGCACTAGGATCATCGGTGATTTGGATCACGGCGAGTACGACTCCATCAACCCCGTTCACTTGAACGCTTCCGCTTGACGATCTACAAGGGTATGTAGATGCACTCTCCTTCCCCTCGTTGCTGGTTTCTCCATAGATAGATCTTGGTGACACGTAGGAAAATTTTGAATTTCTACTACGTTCCCCAACAGTATTCAAGGCTCGCTTGTCTCAAATGCGAGGAAATTTACAAACTTAGCCCCGTTCCAAATTTCTACTACATCACAGCAACACTAGTCGGTTGGGGATAGGATGGTAATCTCGCATACACCGAATATTTGCCGACGAGAGTTTGTTTTTGGCGCCCACCGTGTATGAATATGAATCGGGGAGGGAGTCGATTTCGGCCGAGGACACACTGTGTTTTGGCGCCCACCATGTATGAATCCGGGTGAGAGGCGGTTACGTCACGTTTGGGTGAAATTACAAACCTACCCCTATCGAAACCTATAGAAATCCAGCATATAGGCTTTGCGTGGCAGGGATAAGCAGTAGTGATTTCCATCTCGCAGATTTTGGTTTCGGGCGGTTACTGCGACTTTCCCCGCTTCGTTCAAATTTTGCAGAGTGCACGTTTACCGTGCCAACTCAATTCGAATCCCGTTTGTATTCTATTTTTTTTCCGGGCGGGATCCATTTTCAATTGGAATTACATTCTATATACATCATTATATATATATATATATATATATATATATATATATATATACTTTCAAAATCACAACAAAGAATTCTGCTACTTTATATGTATAATATGATTTACAAATACAACGATCTCGAAATCTTAAGGTTGAATTCGGAAAAATTTAACCAAATTATGTTCTACTAAAATGTATGGATCAGTAATATCTACATATTAAATAACATAGATGTGCGTGAATTCATATGAGTATGCATGTTCGATAGATCAATTTTGGTTCAAGTATGGATTACATGTATCATCATCTCGAATTCAAATATTTGAATCCCTTTTTTGTTCACTCCTTTCACGCCCATCTCTCTTGCATACATGCTACTTCAGGTAGCTATCACTCTCTTTTCTCCAGCTCACCCGCACACTCACTTCATGTTGCTCCTATCCTCGCAAACATGGTCTCTCGACGTCTCCCTTGAGAAGTGTCACACTCTCCCTATCATTATAAATTACACGGTTTTCATTATCTCTCACGTCTCTACTGTTCTGTGGTATCACTCGGTACCTAAGCTTTCTTTTTCACCGCCAAACACACAGTCTCCACTCGTCTTTCACTTTGTCTTTCTCTCTATGGGATTCTCTCACACACCCTATATGTCTCTACATATGACTCATACCACTAAAATTACTCTCTCTATCTCTCCTGTAGACACAACATTTGTTGCGGTCTCCTTTTTGTCTCCATCCCAGACTGACATTATTTATTTGTTTACCGATCAGACAACCCCGACTACCGTCTCCTCTCTCTCTCTCACAGACACACACGCACAACTCCTGCTTCCACTCTCCTTCCCGACTACCGTCTCTCTCTCTCTCACACACACACAAAACTCTCGCTTTCGCACCCCGACTCGTATTTCTCTCACAAACATTTATCGACTAGCTAGCCTCTAGATAGGTTTATACACCTGCACACTCGTGCTTCCACCATCGCATACATGTCTCTCTCCCGTTCCTTGTATCTATGTAGATTTTTCTTCCCTTCTTGAGACACGCCCTCTCGATCGTGCACACACACACTATCACCTCATTTTAAGCTGATACCTGTCGCACACACACTCCTGGTGTCTTTGTCACACATGCACTCCGTCCTCCTCCACTCGTCCTCTCTCTCACACACACATGGGCTTTTTGCAACAACTAGCAAGATGCCCATGTGTTGCACAGAACATCAAGATGCATTTGTGTGAGTAGTTTATCTTGTGGGGGGAAAGGATGAACGAGGGAAGGCCTTATTTGCAAATGTGGAGAGGGGTGTGGGTATCTTTTTACAAAATTGCCATAGTTTCCTTCCTATCCGTCAGATATAGATCGGACGGCCTATATTGCAGGATGGCAGGCACACGATCATCACCGACAATGCTTATTATAAGAGTAGGGATAAAAAATAGAGTTGGTGATGATGGTGGGCCTGCCATCCTGCAATGTAGGTCGTCTGATTTATATCTGACGGATAGGAAGGAAAATATGGCAATTTACCCGCACTCTTCACCACATTTGCAGATAAGGCCTTCCCTCGTTCATCCTTTCCTCCCACAAGATCTTGATGTTCCGTGCAACGCACGGGCATCTTGCTAGGAAGAGTAGAAATTAGACATATACCACTTCTCGAATCTTGAAACCAACAACATTCCTCCCTTATCTCATCAAAACCGCTAAAGGAATATATTTCGAGTGAAACATAACATATTTTTAGTGATATACGTATTTCAAAGCTAGACTTTTTTTTATCAAATCGGTGAATATGTATTAATCCAGTGGCGGAGACAGGCCTGGGGCAGCTAGGGCTATAGCCCCAGGCCTAGAAACAACTTCCTTTGTAATTTTTTCATGCAAAGCATAGAAAATCATAGAAGTTTATCACTCAACATAGCACAGCCCCAGGCGTAGTCTGCATCTAGCTCCGCCACTGTATTAATCTACTTTGATCGTGTGGCAACGCATTGGCACATTGCTAGTAGTTATTATAATTTTTTGGACACCAGACAAACGGTGGAGTACATATACGAAGAGAAGAGGCGCACGCACGCAGTCGGCCTCTCGCTGTCTCGCACACATGAGTGTCACGTAAAGGCGACGTTAAAAAATAAACCATAAAACCCTAGGGGCACGGTTGCTGCATTCGCGGGTACCGGGTACGTGGTGAAGCACCTTTGTAGGAATAGTCAGCTCGCGTGATAATTTTATCCGTAGGAGTTGATGGTCGGCACCACAGGTGAACGGCTTGGAGCGCGGTGGCTCACCAATTGCCACAGATCAAGTAGCCACATTTAAAATATCATTTTTTAGCGGGGTTAAGAGTTCTGATTTTCAATGGCGCGTTATAAGTAGTAAGTAGTTTTTAGAACGATTGGTATGGAGCGAAAATGTAATTCATAGTACTACATACCTCCTTGGCGTATGGTTGTATGGTTTGTTTTTTTTGTGATGGAGGTTGTATGGGTTTATGTTGCGAGATGTTGAACCTCATAGTTCTAGGGAAAATACTATGGTTTAGATTTAGATGCTGGTTTTCTTTAATGAAAATCGGAAGGGGAAACCCTTCTTCGATTAAAAAAAACTACTACCTCCATTCTGGTTTACTAGTCCCCATCGTACTTTGGGTCAAAGTTTGTCCACGAACTTTACTTGTAAAATGTGAATGGAAAACGAGATTCTGTTATACCCAAACAAAAAAGGACTGGAGGGAGTGATTGCTCTGACACGGACGCGACCTCTCATAGCGCAGGCATTGAATCGGCACGCCGGCCAAGAGGGCCGCACTCGCTGCAGGCCCGGCTGAGCACGCCTCCTCGCCGCGTGCAACCAGCTTAAGACTGCCCCGCCTGCCTTCATTGAATCCGCACGTGTGCCGACAACACATCCTTCCGCGAGCCGGCAGGCATTTTAGAACACAAAAAATGACTAAAATATAATTAATTTACGCATGGTCTTGACTTGTTGTGCTCGCACTGGTAGCAGGAACTAGTAGAGGATTTTCTTTATTTATAACTCTCCTCACATTTTTTTGGCTTTAAGTGAATCATGGTTGTGGACATTATGTATGAATGTGCAGATATCTGTGAACATGAGTTTGATGTGGAAGTTGAACTTGGAATGTCGGGCTTGCGCGTGAACTATACCATGTCCAATGCTTCGTCTGTTATTGTTTGGAAAGTAATTGCTGTTATTACATGACCCAAAAAAAACATTTTGTGCCACATCAGTAGATGCACAGACATCACAACAGGCATGCTGACTGGATAAACATTTGAACCTAGCTATTATGAAGGAAATTTTGTATTGACAACAGTTTTAGATAGCAGGAGACGCCTAGCCTGCTCTGCCTCTGCTAGCTTATTTCTGGCTTCTTCCATCTCTTCTTTGGCTTGGGTGAAGTGAGCATCTGATTGCTCTTTTCACTTCTTCAGGAACTCATTCTCAAGGGCTGTTGCACGCTTTCTTTCAGCCTTTACTAATGCCACGAGGACACGAACAGCTGACGACTCCACCTGGCTTGTGTGTAATCCAGCATCATCTGGGAATTTGGACCTTGTGTCTAATCCAGCATCATTAGGGAACTGGCACCTTGTGTGTAATCCAGCCTCATTTTGGAAACATGATCTCGAGGTCGACCATACTTCCCTCCTCGCAGGAACTGCATCCTGACATGAAGTTACTTCTTTTTTAGATCAATACTCAGAGCAACCTAGATCCATTTAGTAGAAGCCAGATAAAAAGAACTCGAAGAAGTGAATTCAAAAGGAAAAAAATAAATAAAAACATACTACAAGGTGAGAACACCCACTTCCTACATCTAGCTAAAAACGAAAGCATTAGGACGATTAAGACTCTTCTTATTACACATCGAAGAACACCACGCTTAAGAGAAACAGAAACTACAACATATACACATCGAAGAACACGAGGCTACATGAAAGTAATTGAAAGGGTGTTACTTACCAAAGCTTGTTTTACAGGTTCGGTGCGGCTCCTCTTTAACTTGCCACGCTCCTTGAAGATGTCCCGAATATCCCGTGTTTGGTCTTCATTGCTCCTCTGCATGTTCGCACTCGTGGTTTTAAAATCTCAACATGGCAAGAAAAATATACTACTAGTAATACTCACGCATCTTGTGGGCAACATTAAAGCACTCGTCTGGCATGTTAGAGCATCTCCAACAAGATAAACTACTCATACAAATGCAGCTTGATGCGTGCAACGCATGGGCATTTTGCTAGTTCTAAAAACCTTTCCATCATTTGCCACACTACTGGTTGCAGATGAAAAACCTACCCAAGCACAGCGCTATACAGGAGCGACGCACAATTACAAGCTGACATTCTGTTGGACAATGGAGGCTATCACCAATTACTTTTACGGGAACAATAACACCCAGGAAATTTGAAGGGTAGGTATGAACAAAATTGGAACTGCACATGTACTGGTAAGTGATTCAATACACACATTACCAATTGAGGAGGAGAACGATCGTCGCGGCGGCCTCTGTCAGTCATGGTCGGCAACGGGAGTCAGTTCATTGTCCACGACGGTGGTACTTCTGCGCTTGGCATCGGCTTTCGGGAAGCAGATCCGAGACCGTGGAAGACGGTGCCGGGAAAGAGGCTCCGTGTACGACGACGACGGTGGACCGGCTCCAGTGCGGCGTACGAGGTCGTCGATGAGGCAGATGCACTGCGGTGGACAAGTGCGCCGATGTAAAGGGGAGGAGCACGAAGGCTGTGGTGTCGTGGAGAAGTCTATTTTGCGGTGGGGATAGAAATTGGGGAGTATTCAGGTGTACTACTCTGGGTGCCGAGGTGGGGTTGGCTGGGTAGGGTGAACCTGAAGTTACGAAAACAGCCCCCTACCAAGCGTCATCCATAGGCCTGTTCCGAAGGCTATGATGGTAACTTCCCACTGCTCGAATCAGGGTCGCGGGAGATTTTCCCGCCGACCTCAAAATTTTGTGACACTGGACTCCTCGTGTGGCGTGTTGAGTGATTCGGCTAAGCAACTAGCGAGTAGTAGTAGTAAACTCTGCATATTAGGTTTGACCAAAGTCAAACTTCCTAAAGTTTGATCAAGTTTATAGAAAAATATAAACATTTACCATAACAAATATGTATGATGTGAAAGTACATTCAATAATGAATCTAATGGTATTTATTTGTTATTGTATATGTCAATATTTTTTGTTATAAGCTTTCTGAGAGTTTACAAAACTTGACTTTGACTAATGCTAATACGCGGACTTAAATAAAAACGGAGGGAGTACACATTTGTTTTCTTAGTTTGTAGTGAACTAATCATTTGTTGAAATTCTGAAATAAATATATTAGGCTATTGACTTCGAATGTAATGGTCTATACAATTCAATAGTTACAATCATTGTCGAATCCCAAGATGTATACAAGGTTTATAGTACTTCACAACATGCTCAAACTCACATAATCCCAGTCAAATGAGAATCTAAATGCATTTCATAGTTATTACTTTGTAGGATGCAACAAGAACAATCATAACTCTACATCAGCCATTATAGAAGCAACATTTTGACATATCCCAATGTGTGAATGAAACGTGCAGAGAGAGCTTTTGAAGATGGAGCAGATGGGGCGAGAAAGATTGTATGTATGTGGACGAGAGAGTAGGAGACAAACCTAACGAGACAGAGAGAGAGATAGAGAGAGAAAGAGAGAGGAAGAAGTTAGGTCTGTGAGAAAGATGCATACATGTAATATACATGAGATGCGTGTGCATCTGGATTCTGTATACGTGGAAGGAGAAGAGACAACATGTTTGATGAGAGAGCAGGAAAAACATGGACAAGAGGGGAAGGATCTCGTGGGTTGAGGGATTGAAAATTTTCTGCGGGGGAGAAAGGGATTGGTAATTTTGTGCAAGAGAGAAAGAGAGGGTGGGGGGAGGAGTCAGTCAGCCGTCGTCACATCACCCTGCTTCCAAATGACCCCGCATTCTCTAGCGCGGTGTGGTCGCCGTCTTCGATCTGCTCGTTGCCCTCTTTGAAGATTGAGGTGTTGTGCATGTTGGGGTGCAAAGAAGCACAAGCGAGAGTGGTCGCCATATAACCTTGGATGGGGATGAATTGTGTGCTCGGGGGAGTGTGTGTGTGTGTGTGTGTTGTGCTGCGTGTGTCTCTCTCTCTCTCTCTGTGTGTGTATGTCAGATATTGAGAGACAACAAACCTAAGGAGAGAAATGGGTATTCACGAAGAGATTGTGCGGGCCTTGAGGTGGGCAGGGGCCGGGTGAGGGTGTCAAAATGTGCGCGTTGATGCATGTGTTGCATGCAACCGTGCGAGGGACGGACGAATCGAGAGAGATGGTTGTTGTGTTACGGATGCTCCTCTCTCTTTCTCTCCCTCTCTCTCTCTCTCACACACACACACACAAGTAAACTAGAAGACCGTTCTCTCATGTATACACAACGTATCGGCATCTGTCTATGTCTCACTCATGCATGATCATTTGCACATTCACACCTCTCTATGTCTGTATCACACGCACACCATCTCCACATTGCCCTTCCGCCACAACACACATATGGACACATACACACGTTCTCTCTCAGTCACACACACAAAATCAGTATTAAAAAAACTAGGATGCACCTAAAACGTCCAAATCCAAATAAACACGAACTGGAGCTAAATTCAAATATATGGAAATATTGCAGCATCAAGAACTTTCATAGGAAAAAAAGTTAAGTAATATTCGAGGATTGTTATCACACACACAAAAAGGTTCGGTGGATGTCCTTCAAGCGCGACACAGTGACGCACCGTTCGATCGACCGCGCGGCCGCGGTTCACGCGCTTGCACAGGATTCCGTATCGTGGTTGTGGTACTAGTACTAGTACGGTTTACGTGTACTAGTATGGTTTTCTTTTAAGTTTGACCAACCTTATATATAAAACTAAAAGTAAGCTCCCACATGCGCACTCATCAATATGCCGGCGCCGCCATTGCGCATGCCGGTGCCCGCCAACTCCGGCCAACAATTTCTCGCTCATCACCGCCGTGTCGCCGCCATCCCTGTGCCATGAAGCCGAAGGCTCGCCCGCTCACGTCGTCTGCAGTCCCTCCTCGCGATGCCGCCGCGCTGCCAAGCACGTGAGCAGCTGGTGTAGCCGCATCTATGCACACATCATATGAAGAGGAGGATGAGCGCGTGCTCCAGCACGCCGGCGAGGAGGAACTAGCGTGTCATTGTCGTCTCCGCCCGCACGGAGGAGGCGCGCATGGTGGCTGTCACGGCGGAAGCCGGCCGCGCACGCGTCGAGCCCGCAAACCGGGTGCCGACGCGGAATCTACCTTCGAGACCTTGAATGCCACATGGATCCTGCAATCTGAAGGAGCAATTTGGGTCAGTCGACTCATGTGAGCCGTTTGATGCAACATGGATGGCTAGAAGGGCTTCTTCCACCTCTTTTGTCGTCTTCTTCCTTCGCTCCGTCGAACTTCTTTCACAAATCGACTGACCCAAATTATACTACTAGTACGAACGTATTAAGTACAGTAGGAACACGAAGATACGAGCAGTAGTACCAACTGCAAGAAGAATAGTAGTAAGACATAGTACTAGTACTACTGTACGTACTAAAGAGTTCAAATAACGAGAAAGAACATAAACATAGTTCTGCTGGGGCCTCAGCACAACACACCCTTGAAATAAACTAATAAGCAACTAGTCCGCTTGACACTGCAGTAGAACCAGCATGAGCGACGGCACTGCCACCTACTTGGAGTCCGAGTCCATTTCCTCAACTTCGTCCTCGTCCCTCTTCCTCTTCCTCTTCTCCGACGCTTCTTTGCTTGAACCGGACACTGGGTTCTGCTTCTTCATCCAACCCTTGTAGATATTTAAACAAAGGTAGGCATCCATTGCTGCGTACAGGATGTGATCTTCATCTAATGTCTTCGACTCCCATGCATGATGAAACTCATGATGAGGTTTCTTCAGTTTAGCGTACGAAGGATCAATGATGGCTGCTGCCAGGGTCAGCATTGAAGGTTGAGAGGAGGACACCAGGCTTGCCTTCTGGAGATCGAAGGGCTGGCCTACAATGAGACCTATCCGACGCAGGACGTCACTGTTGTTCTTAAAGCCTACAGTAATGAATTTCACTCTTTTGTCCTTGAGGAAGTTCTTAAAATCCTGGCACTCAACGTCGGCATGGCATATGTGGTAGATCAAGCAAACGTTATGTACGCAAACCTGGATCACGGCGGGCTTCTTCCTCTCTTCGTCCTTTAGATCCTTCTCTCGTCCCAGGACTGTGGTGTACTAAACATCTAGCCCAGCGACCCACTCATCCGTTGAACTGTTGAACATGTGTAGGAAGCGAGCAAGCCATGCTTTCACTGTCTCGGATCCACGTGTGTAGATGACGATGAACTGATCGCCGGTGATGGCTCTAACCTGGTACTCAGCGGCAACCATGGAGATTTGGGAGGCCATGGATTTTGAAGGAGGGTTAGGAGAAGTTGAACTATTGTACCCCGCAAAAAAAATGGGAGCGAACTAATGTGAAAGGACAGGACGACTGGGAGAACTATTGTAAGGTAGAAGACGGGGACGAGTAGGGCGTGCGAACGGCATGGGGTTGCTGGCTTGCCCGGTGGATAAACGGCTGCAAGCCCCCAAAGAGTTCTCGAGAACTATGCGGGACCCACTAGATGTCATGTCTACTAGACCGCTATTGTAGGCCTGACGGTATAGATTCTGCCTGTTCGCACGCCATGCCAGCGCGTGGATGTAACTTCACTTAATTCCGTCAAACGTCGCGCCTCCCACAACCTTCGCCTCCCTCGCGTGGTCGCGCCCTTTGAGACTTTGACCGTGTCGGATTTCGGGTTCCAGCAGACCCTTAAGGTTTGAACTCTGGGGTGCGCGCGGAGATTATGCCCTCTACCTCTCCGTCTCGCAAAGATCTAACTACTGAAAGAACAACACAAGAGACACAGGGTTTATACTAGTTTGGGCCACCATTGTGGTGTAATACCCTACTCTAGTTTGTGGTGGGTGGATTGCCTCTTGGGCTGATGATGATGAACAATACAGGGAAGAACAGCCTCACGAGGGTCTGTTCTTGGCTAGGACGATGAACTGCTAGGAGGAGTTCAGCCGCCCTTCTCTCTCTCTCTCTGCTGTCTGAGTCTTTCTAACCGGTTTCTCCCTGATGCGATTGCTAGATTGCTCGATGCCTCTACCCTGGGGGTGGCTAGTCCTATTTATAGGCAAAGGCCCTGGGCCTCTTCCCAAATATTGAGCGGGAAGGGTGCCAACAATTGGCCAATTTGAAGGGGAACATCTAGTACACTTATCCTGACTAAAGTTGGTCCTCGCCTGCCAAAGGCCCTGTGGTGACGCCGTTCTGGGCTCCACGATGACCTCCTTCCCACCGTTGGACTGGTCTTGGTCTCGTTGCACCAAAATGGATGCCTTTGCTTGATCCTCTCGCCTGCACTTGCCCCCTTTGCACCAAAGAGGAAAGGGAGACAATGCGCGGACTGGCGCCCGCCTGGCACCCTTGGTCGTCATGGCTTGCGTCATGGGCACCTCGCGAGGTACCCCGCCTTGATCTCTCCGCCTCCTCGTGAGCCAGCCAAATGAGGTCGTGCCTGAGGAAGCGCCGTGTAGTCCGCCCCGCGAGGCTTGGCCCCTCGCGAGGGTCTTGGGTCTTGTGTTGATGAAGATGGGCCGTGCTGGGCTCCCTTTCGAGCCACGCCGCAGGCCGCAGGCAGGCAAGTCTGGGGACCCCCGTTCGGAGAACGCCGACAGTAGCCCCCGGGCCCAAGGCGCGCGTGGACTTGGCTGTGCCGAGAAGCGAAAGGGCAAGGGCGAAGCGCCGCGGGCCCTAACAGCCTGCGGCCTTGGGCGCCGCGTGGCGGTTGATTGGACGTGGGCGGCACTGTTCCCCCACACTCCCTTATTTTACGCCCTGCTAGGTGGACTCGCAGTTGTACACAGCCGCTCCCCTTCCTGTTGCTCGACCGTCCCCTATTCTTCCTCCCTTCGAACTCCGACTCTTGTCTCCAATCCCATCTCACATCTTCCCCCTCCTTTCCATCGCCATGGCTCCGACGAAGAAGGAGAAAGGGAAGAAACCCATGCCTCCATCTCGTTCGCCGCCGTCGGTGGCCCCCGCCGTCGGCCGGTCGATCATACTCAATCGAGAGTGCCTGGATAAGCTCAGCCCGGCTCTGGCCACCATCTTCAACGAGTGTGGGAGGACGACGGCCTGGTCTACGTCTCACTTCCCCAGTGACAGGATAATCACTGAGGTTCATTATTTCGCCAACGCCTTGTGGGCGGGTCTGGTTCCCCCCTTTTCCAATTTCTTCAAGGCCGTCCTCTCTCATTACCAGATCCATATGATGCATCTGGGTCCTGAATCCATCACCCTCTTTTCGGTCTTCGCTTTTGTTTGCGAGGCGATGATGGGCATCCCTCCTTCCGTTGCCTTGCTGCGCCACTTCTTCTCTTTGCGCCTTGCTGACCCCACTCAATGCTCAGCGTGTGTGAGCTTCGTCGCCACGCCTGAGACTGCGGCCTCAGGGATCGACTTCAAGCTTCCTTCGCCTTCAGCTGGGTTCCGCGAGCGGTGGTTGTACGTTGAGGTCGGGGTGCCCAGCCCCCTGCTGGTGAAGCCAACTTCGCCTGCTGTACCCAATTCGGGCTGGGGCCAGGAGACGCTCGTGAGCCCCCGGCTCGCCTTCGTCTGGTGCCGCTTCACGTTCTTGAGATCGCTTTGGGTGATGGCACCCAAGGTGGTGAAGGAGTTCCTGTTACACCGCATTGCCCCTCTCCAACGCCACTCTCGCCGAATGTGGGCCTTCAGCGGGCATGATGATCGCATGAGGCTCCAGGAAGAAGACCTGACGCCTGGGGCGCTAAGGACAGTGATCTTGGTCCTGACTGGTGACCCCAACCCGGGCAGCATCCAGCGGGGAGGGGCCCTGCTATACCTCTGCCAAAACAGGGACGACTTCGTGAAGCAGATGCCCTCCTTTGATGAATGGGGGTTGCGCCCCGCTGGCTTCCAAGGGCCTCGCGAGAACCCTGTGGTGGTGACCGCCCTTCCGGTCGGTCAAGGCGAATCCTCCTCGAGTGGTGGAGCTGGGAGGCATGAGATGGCGGAGGCCGAGAAGGCTCCCGATGAGCTGACTGCGCCTGGCGATGCCCTCGAGGGAGCAGCTCCCGAGGCCCGTGCTGCTGAGGCTGTGGGTGGCAAGCAGCCGCTCCCAGCACCTGGGGCCGAGGCTCCTGAGGCCCCGGCCGCGTCTTCTGGCGAGGTGATTGGCAGCACGCGTCAGGTAGGCGCCCCTGACACGGATCGCTTTGTTGCTCCGTCTTCGTCGCAGGTTGATCCTTGCGCTCTTCTCTTGGGCCGCTTCCGTGTGGACTTTGAGGCCCTCCGGAGGAAAAGGAAGGCCCTGGGTGATGACTTCTCTTGTCGCTTGCTGAAGCGCCGGAAATACTTCGCTACTGACGAGTAAGCCTTCTCCTTAACTGGGTCCTGATCCCCTTGCTGCGTCTACTGATCCTTACTCCGCAGGCCTCTTCCAGCCGAGGTCGTGGGAGTCACTGAGGCGCCGCCTCCTTTGGCTTCGCCTCCCCCGTCGTCCCCAAGTGCTCCGAGCAGCACTGCTCTCGTGGTGAGGGCGAATGAAGGGGTGGACCGTCCCGAGGTGCACCGCAGCCCTTCTCTTCTTGCGATCTTCCTTCGCGGGCCCTTTCTTGGCATAGCTAGCCTGCCATGGGCTTCTCGCCTAGCCACGGGCTGCGATTGGCCGAGGCGCCCCTCGCACCCTTCTTCTGGAAACGGGCTGGCCCCAGGCCGGGCTTCTGGCACGGCGCGCTCGGCCGTCGTGAGGGCGCCAGCCCCCAGCCCCCTGCCCGGAGGGGGAGCGATGATTTGTGGCCCACGGCGCTCGCTTGGGGCAGATGATGGTGTGGAAGACGTGCTCGGGCGCACTCGGGAGCGCCGTGCTCGTCGCCAAGAGTTCCTTCAAAGGGCGACTGACGCGGTGGACCTGCTTGGGGAGGAGCTCGCTGGTGAAGACGCGTGCCTGGAGGCCGAGGGCCTGCGCCTGGCCGCAGGGAGGCGCGAGCTGGAGGCCGCCATTGCCCTCGCGCGTCACCAGCGCGACCTTGAAGACGAAGAAGCGAAGGCGTCGCTAGAGGCCTCTCGGGCGGCCCGATCCCAGGCCGCTGAGGAGGCCCTGGGAGCTGACCGGCAGCGAGAAGTAGCGAAGGAGCGGGCTCGGGAGCTCCTGGCCCGATGCCACTCATTGGAGGAGCAAACGGAACTGCATGAGGCGGCCCTTGCGTCGATGAAGGTGGCCTCTGGCGACCCAGCCGAGCTCCAGAAGCGTGAGGAAGCGTTGACGTTGGAAGCCGCCGAACGCACCCGCGAGTACGAGCATTTGGAGACGAGGGAGCGCCTGGTGACGCAGGCGGAAGATGAAGTCGCCGCACGGGAAGCACGTGTCCTGGAGGAGGTTGGTCGTCGGGTGGCGACGGCACGCCAAGGCCTCGAGCGCGAGTTCGAGGGGAAGCTGGAGTTGATCCGGGTCAAGGCTGAGGGAAGAACCGCAGCCCTGAGGGCCCAACGAGACGAGGCGACGCGGCGGGCCGACGCTTCCCGGGCCGCCCTTGAGGCCGCGCAAAAGGAGTCGGCTGCCCTCCAGGCCGAGGTGCTCCGTCTTCGTCAGCGGGTGGAAGAGGCTGAGGCCGTCGAGCGCCAGAACGCTGATGAGATACACCAGCGGCAGGTCCTGGAGCACGTTGTAGGATCTAGAAATAGGTGTGTCTAGAGGGGGGTGATTAGACACTTAGTGCTAAAGTTGCAATATTTAAACTTTATCGGTTTGAGTGGAGTTTTAGGCACAATTTCAACATACACAATACATATCAAGCAAGCATGCAAAGAGTATATGAGCAGTGAAAAGTAAAGCATGCAACTTGCAAGAATGTAAAGGGAAGGGTTTGGAGAATTCAAACGCAATTGGAGACAAGGATGTTTTTCCCGTGGTTCGGATAGGTGGTGCTATCCTACATCCACGTTGATGGAGACTTCAACCCACGAAGGGTAACGGTTGCGCGAGTCCACGGAGGGCTCCACCCACGAAGGGTCCACGAAGAAGCAAACTTGTCTATCCCCAAATGGTGTGTTGATGATGAACTCCTTGCTCTTGTGCTTCAAATGATAGTCTCCCCAACATTCAACTCTCTCTCACAGGATTTGGATTTGGTGGAAAGAAGATTTGAGTGGAAAGCAACTTGGGGAAGGCTAGAGATCAAGATTCATATGGTAGGAATGGAATATCTTGGTCTCAACACATGACTAGGTGGTTCTCTCTCAGAACATATGAGTTGAAAGTGTAGATGTGTTCTGATGGCTCTCTCCACGAGTGAAGAGGAGGTGGAGGGGTATATATAGCCTCCACACAAAATCCAACCGTTACACACAATTTACCAATCTCGGTGGGACTGAATCAACAAACTCGGTCGGACCGAAATAGTAAACCTAGTGACCGTTAGAGATTTTCGGTGGGACTGACATGCAACTCGGTAGGACCGATATGGTTAGGGTTAGGGCATAACGTAATCTCGGTGAGACCGATTACACAAACTCGGTGAGACCGATTTGGTAATAGGCTAACCAGAGAGTTGGTCAGGCAAACTCGGTGGGACCGATTACTAAACTCGGTTGGACCGATTTTGGTAATAAGTTAACCAGAGAATTTGCATTGTAATCTCGGTAGTACCGATTGCCTAAATTCGGAGACCGATTTTGACAATGGACATACACAGTGAGATTGCAATCCCATCTCGGTGAGACCGAGATCCCTATCGGTAGAACCGATTTGCTAGGGTTTGGCAGTGGCTTATGACATGTGAAACTCGGTGGCGCCGGATAGAAAGAATCGGTAGGACCGAGTATGACTTTGGGTTTAGGTCATATGTGGAAGTGGGAAAGTAGCTGAGGATTTTGGAGCATATCATTAAGCACATGAAGCAAGAGGCTCATTAAGCAACACCTCATCCCTCCTTGATAGTATTGGCTTTTCCTATAGACTCAATGTGATCTTGGATCACTAAAATGTAAAATGAAGAGTCTTGAGCTTGAAGCTTTTAGCCAATCCTTTGTCCTTAGCATCTTGAAGGAGTTCCCACAACCCTTAGTCCATGCCACTCCATTGTTGAACTTATCTGAAACATGCTAGTTAGAAACGTTAGTCAAACAAGAGATATGTTGACATTAATTACCAAAACCACCTGGGGAGCACTTGTGCTTTCAATCTCCCCCTTTTTGGTAATTGATGGCAACATACATCAAAGCTTTAGATAAAGATACAAAGAATAACAAGTAAAGCTTTGGTAGGACATGTAACAAACATAAGCTCCCCCTACATGTATGCAATCATGTGAATATAAAATATAGAAGCATGTGAGAGCATAATCATGATAGAGTAGGCAATGTGTTACATGTATCTTGGCCATATGCATCAGAGCAAAAGATTATTAAGAGAAATACCTTCATGCTTATGAGTCCTTCTTGCAAACAGTATGTACATAAGCAAGGATTCCTCATACTCATGATTTTGATGCACATACTTACCTTATAGTTTTGAGTTGGCTTAGGATGGAATGAACCTGCACAAACAAGGTTATATAACACAGGTACATCCACTAGCCAGAGCAAACAAAAGAAACCACAAGAATACCAAGACTGGGATGACATGTAGATAGTGAGTACAAGGTACCACATTGGATTAGACATGTCCCCAAGAGTAAAGATGTAACGCCCCCGATGTAACTTGCCATTATTGTAATCCAACTCTTGCCATTTCCGGCTATGTGCTATGTTTTTTCCCTCCGTGGTTGGGTTCTCTCCGTTTTGCATTTTGGTCATGTCATGCATTTCATATCATGTCATCATGTGCATCGCATTCGCATACGTGTTCGTCTCATAAATCCGAGCATCTTTCCCGTTGTCCGTTTTGCAATCCGGCGCTCCTATGTCTCCCGGCGTCCCCTTTTACATTTCTTCGTGAGCGGGTATTAAACATTCTCGGAATGGACCGAGGTTTGACATGTGGCCTTGCTATAGCACCGGTAGACCGCCTGTCAAGTTTCGGGTCAATCGGAGTTCGTTTGGTACTCCAACGGTTAACCGGGTAACCGTGAAGGCCTCGTGTGTGTTGCAGCCCAACACCCCTTCAAATCAGCCCAATAACCCATCTAAGTCACTCCCATGTCCTCCGCCGTTCGATCACGATCGCGTGGGCGAAAACCGCACTCCATTTGGAGCTTCCTAGCTCCTTTTAGCTATAAAAACACCTCCCCCTCCAAATCCGGGTCAAAAACCACCTCCTAACCCTAAGCTCGCCTCGAAATCCGCACCAGATCCCTCCGCCGCCGCCACCTGTCCCGCCGGCGGCGCCCCGGACCAACCAGGGGCCGCCACCTGTCCAGCGCCGCCGTCCGCCTCCGCCGGCCCGCGGGGCCCGGATCCGCCGCGCCGCCGCCCGCGGGGCGCCCGCGCGCCCCCGCGCGCGACCTCGCCGCCGCCTGCCTCCTTCCGCCGGTGCCGCTCCCCCGCCGCCGTCTCCACTTCGCGCCGCCGGAGCCGACCTCCACCGCGACCCCGCCCGCCGGTGCAGCTCCTCCGCCGGGACCCGGCCGGATCCGGCGAGATCCGGCCCGGATCCGATTTCCCCGGCCTCTCCCCGCAGCTCCGGCGCCCCTCAACGTCCTTCTCCGGCGACCCCCCCCCCCTCCGGCGAACATCGTAGTCCGCGCTGGGTTGACTTTTACCTCCTCCCCGAAATCTCTAAGTCCTTTATTTTCATCATTATCATCGCATCTTCATCATGCCATAACTTTGCATCCGTAGCTCCATTTCGCGCTTATAATATGTCGATTTGTTAGCCTCGAAGAGTACATCATTTTGTTCCATTGCATCATTTTCATTTGAGGTCATCTGGTTGCCCTAAATTCTGTTAGAAGAGGGCTAGTTGATGTTAGTTGCTGGATCTTATCTGAACATGCACTTTTGTCATTTTTGCCATGATTGATGTGTACCTCCTATGAAGTTGAGTCCTACATGAGTTTTGTAATATGCCATGTTATCTATCCAGAGGATTTTGCCATGTATTTTTGGGATCTATGTGGTGACTAGCACAAGCTTGCAAACTAGGTGTCTTGATGTTGCTGATTTCAGAGACTTAGTGATTTCACTAAGTCCCTGACTGCTGTTATTTTTATGCCATGTGTTCATGTTGTTTCTGAGAGATCCATGCATAATTTGAGTATGATCAGTAAGGGAGTTTTGATATTGAGTATTTGCTTAATCTGTCCGTGCCTTTTTTTGCAATTATGGAGTGCCATAGCTTGAGTCAATCGAGCTCTACTTTTGCTTCAGAATGTTGCTGGCAGATTGTTTACATGTTATTCGATTTTGCCAAGCTTGGTGTAGTTGATCCTTGCATGATATGATGTTATTCTTGCCATGTCTTGTTACTATGCCATGTCTTCTTGATGTATGATACTTAGTTTATCATGAAATGCTCTGTAGTGAGTGCATCGAGCTCACGAACATGCCTAGTCGTTAACAGTTTTCTGCCATGTCCAGTTTTCTGCTAAGTCTGAAACCTGTAACGAAACTTGCTTATTTGTCATGGGTGTAATCTTATTCTCTGATCCTTTTTGGCTTATGGTCAGTAAGAGACTTTTGTCAAGTGCTATGTGTAGATTCATTCCTTGCCTTACTTTGCTATGCTCTGAACCTGTAGCATGTTTTTTCATTGCTCTGAACACGTCATCCTGATGTTGTTTTCCTGACTTGCTGTTATTTCACTAAGTCTGTGAACCTGTTATCATTTGCACTTTTGCCATGATGGTTTGGACCTGTTATGATGGGATTGAGCCGTAGCTCAGTGTTCATCTTTTGTCGTGCATCTTGAGTAGATTACTGTCATATGCTTTGTTGGCATGTTTGGGTGCAGTAGCTTAATTATTTATTGCTTGCTAAGTAGCATCATGCTGTTTATGGCAGATACGTGTCATTCTTGTATTGCTTGCCATTTGCAAACCGTGCATCCGATTCCGGTGATCTTTATATCGATTTCAACCGAAATCACCTCATCTATCCAGCGGCATGCTTGGTTTGCCAAGATTATGCCCTGTTCATCCTTGTCCTTCCGGAGCATGCATACGCATTGCATATCACCTCTCGCATATCATGCCATGTTTTGCATCATGTTGATTGCGCATTGCATCGTGGTTGATATTGGTTCCTTTGCTTGTTCTCTTGTCTTGGGTAGAGCCGGGAGACGAGTACGTGAACGAGGAACCTGTTGAGAACGCTTTCGAGGACCAAGCTTTCGACAACTCTGAGAACCTTGCAGGCAAGATGACCATACCCTCGAAATCACTTCTATCTTTGCTTGCTAGATTGCTCGCTCTTTTGCTATGCCCATGCTGCGATACCTACCACTTGCTTTATCATGCCTCCTATATTGCCATGTCAGCCCCTCTTATAGCGTTGCTAGTTGCAGGTGAAGATGAAGTTTGTTCCTTGTTTGGAACATGATCTTGTTGTTCCTTGGTGGAACATGTTTACTTGTTTGGGTTATCACGATACCTCTTATTTAAGTAATGCATCTATATACTTGGTAAAGGGTGGAAGGCTCGGCCTTATGCCTGGTGTTTTGTTCCACTCTTGCCACCCTAGTTTCCGTCATACCGGTGTTATGTTCCCGGAGTTTGCGTTCCTTACACGGTTGGGTGATTTATGGGACCCCCTTGACAGTTCGCCTTGAATAAGACTTTTCCAGCAAGGCCCAACATTGGTTTTACCATTTGCCACCTAGCTTTTTTCCCTTGGGTTCTGCAGACTCAAGGGTCATCTTATTTTAACCCCCCCGGGCCAGTTCTCCTTCGATTGCTGGTCCAAACTAGAGCACCGTGCGGGGCCGTCCCTTGGCAACTTGGGTTATGTTGGCTCCTGTACGCTTCGCTTATCCGGATGTGCCCTGAGACCGAGATATGTGCAGCTCCTATCAGGATTTGTCGGCACAATCGGGCGGCTTTGCTGGACTTGTTTTATTGCTGTTGAAATGTCCTGTAGTCCGGGATTCCGAGATTGATCGGGTCTTCCCGGTAGAAGGAATATCCTTCGTTGACCGTGAGAGCTTATCATGGGCTAAGTTGGGACACCCCTGCAGGGTATTATCTTTCGAAAGCCGTGCCCGCGGTTATGAGGCAGATGGGAATTTGTTGATGTCCGGTTGTAGAAAACCCGAAGTTGACCTTAACTAAAACACATCAACCGCGTGTGTAACTGTGATGGTCTCTTCTCGGCGGGGTCCGGGAAGTGAACACGGCTGTTGGAGTTATGCCTGACGTAGGTTGTTTCAGGATCACTTCTTGATCACTTCTAGCTTCACGACCGTGCTTTGCCTTCTCTTCTCGCTCTCTTTTGCGCTATAGCCACCACATGCTAGACGCTTGCTGCAGCTCCACCTCATAAACCCCTTTCCCACCTTTAAGCTTAAATAGTCTTGATCTCGCGGGTGTGAGATTGCTGAGTCCCCGTGACTCACAGATATTATCACCTCAGTTGCAGGTACCAACGATGTCAGTGCAGATGACGCGACCGAGCTCACTTGGGAGTTCGATGAGGAACGTGGCCGTTATTATGTTTCTTTTCCAGATGATCAGTAGTGGAGCCCAGTTGGGTGATCCGGGGATCTGTTTAGCATTTGGGGTAGTCTTCTTTCTTTTTTGGTGCCGTAGTCGGACCTTGAGTGTAATCTGTATGATGGATGTTATTTATGTACTTGTGTGAAGTGGCGATTGTAAGCCAACTATGTATCTTTCCCCTTTATTTATTACATGGATTGTGTGAAGATTACCTCACTTGCGACATTGCTTTCAATGCGGTTATGCCTCTAAGTCGTGCCTCGACACGTGGGAGATATAACCGCATCGAGGGCGTTACAAAAGATATGCAATGAATTTAAATGACTTCTTTCCCTTAGATGTCTTGCTCCCCCTGAATCTGACATGGGATATTTGGAGAAGATAGGGAATAGAAAATCAGAGCTGAAAGATATGAATGAATAGAACTTAATGCAAATAAGCACATATGAACATGTCTTTCCTCCAAAAAGACATGTGTCATCTCTCCTCTTGATCATCAAGCATCTGGGATCCTTGAGTATCCTCTCCCCCTGGAGATCTCTTTCTCCCCCTTAATACATTCTCCTTTGTAGGTGATGAGCTTTGATGTGATCTCTCTCTCCCCCTTTGACATCAATTTCCAAGAAGGTGTTTCTGGAATCCGTCGAATGGGTTTGGTCCTTGAGACTCAGCACAAAGCAATGGATAAGATTGTGATGCTTGTAGAGGATAACATTCATTGAGTGGAGCTGGATCAGAAGAAATATAGAACAACTGGCAAACTGTTTTTCCTGTTGTGAAATCGGTGGCACCGAGTGGCATGTTTCGGTGGTACCGAGGGGATTCGGTTGGACCGAAAACTATAATTCGGTGAAACCGAGTTCATCACAGAGAAAACACTTGTCACCTCAGCTCACTAGTCAAATAAGATATCACAAAGATTTGCAATGAATTAACTGAAAGATTTGCAATGAATTGGATGCAGAAATATGCAGAACAAGAATCAAAAAGAAAAGAATGAAAGTTCTAGATGAAGTTTTTTTTGTCTGAAAAAGAGGGAGACAAATATGCAAGGGACAAATGTAAACACAGAAAAGAACACAAGAGAACTTCATCTAGAGTTGGGCGGTGACATAGTCACCTATGTTAGAGTATATTGACTTAGGAGTCAAGTGAGAACACTTGATCATAGGTCATACTCATCGTTTAAGCTCAAAATGGGGTTACCATTTTTCGTTTAAGTATCTTGATGTATTCTCATCTTGTTGAGTTGCTTTGACTCATGACTTGGAGTAAAGCTTCTCTAAGATGGAATATCATACCTTGGGTGGTGGTGTGGGTCTTGCTCATGTAGTGGAACTTGTGTGGGTGCTCAAGGTTGATGTAGCTCATCAAGAGTTGGGAGCACCACTTGGAATTTGAGTTCATCTACCTACATGGGTTAGTTCTTGCAAGGAAAAGCACTTGTATATCCAAAAATGACAATCATGAAGCTCAACATAGAATTTGTCAAAGGATATGTTCGAATGGTTTCGTGCTTCCTTGTCGTCAACCACCGTTGTGTAGAGACTTGGTGATGTAGAGATTGCTCAAGATGTAAGTAAGTTGCAATCTCATAGAATTATATTCAACCAAGTGCCTACATGGGTTAGATAACATGCAACGTACAAAATATATCCAAGACACAAGATAGTCATCATAAGAGATATATCATGGATTAGTCATAAGCTCATGTGATGCATGTATCCAATGGAGTTTCTACTCCAAATTTGAAGCATCAATAATGTTCAATTCTCCTCTCAACCTGCAAAACACTTTCTCATCAAGTGGTTTAGTGAATATATCCGCTAATTGCTTATCGGTGCGAACATGCTTAAGATCAATGTCACCCTTAGCAACATGATCTCGAATGAAATGACGACGAACTTCAATATGCTTAGTTCGAGAATGTTGTATAGGATTATGACCAATTTTGATAGCACTTTCATTGTCACAAAGTAGTGGAACATGTTTCACATAGACCCCATAATCTTTAAGAGTTTGGGTCATCCAAAGTAATTGAGCACAACATGAACCAGCGGCAATGTATTCCGCTTCAGCGGTGGATAAGGATACCGAGTTCTGTTTCTTGGAAGACCAAGACACAAGAGATCTACCAAGAAATTGACAAGTACCCGAAGTGGAATTTCTATCAACCTTGTCTCCGGCATAATCCGAGTCGAAATAGCCAACAAGATCAAAAGAGGACCTCTTAGGATACCAAATGCCAAAATTTGGTGTATGAATTAGGTATCTCACTATCCTTTTCACCGCTTTAAGATGACATTCTTTAGAAGCAGCTTGATATCGTGCACACATGCACACACTTAGCATAATGTCGGGACGTGAAGCACATAGGTATAACAACGAACCAATCATAGAGCGATAAACCTTTTGATCAACCGGTTCACCATATTTGGTCAAATCAAGATGTCCACTAGTAGGCATGGGTGTAGGCATACCTTTGCATTCTTGCATATTGAACTTCTTGAATAAGTCCTTGGTGTACTTCGTTTGAGAGATAAATGTACCTTCCTTAGTTTGCTTGATTTGCAAACCGAGGAAGAATTTGAGTTCACTCATCATAGACATCTCAAATTTCTCCGACATTAGCTTTCCAAACTTTTCACTAAAAAGAGGGTTAGTTGATCCAAATATGATATCATCAACATAAATTTGGCATACGAATAGTTCTCCATTAACCCTTTTAGTAAAAAGTGTGGAATCAATTTTTCCAATTTCAAAGCCACTTGCAATAAGGAACTTGGTTAAGCATTTATACCATGCTCTAGGAGCTTGTTTAAGACCATAAAGGGCTTTGTGAAGTTTGTAAACATGATTTGGTTTCTTAGGATTGACAAAGCCGGGAGGTTGTTTGACATAAACTTCCTCCTCTATTTCACCATTCAGAAAAGCACTTTTAATGTCCATTTGGTACAAGGTGATATTATGGTGATTAGCATAGGCAAGTAAGATGCGAATGGACTCAAGTCTAGCAACGGGAGCATATGTCTCACCATAGTCCATACCTTCGACTTGTGTGTACCCTTGGGCGACGAGACGTGCCTTGTTGCGAACCACTTGTCCATCTTCATCTTGCTTGTTGCGAAACACCCATTTGGTACCAATGATGTTGTGGTTGTTGTCGGGCTTCTCAACCAATGTCCAAACTTGGTTTCTCTCAAAGTTGTGTAGCTCTTCATGCATAGCATTTATCCAGTCCGGGTCTTCCAATGCTTCTTCAACCTTCATAGGTTCAATGCTAGAGATGAATGAATAGTTTTCACAAAAGTTAGCTAAACGAGTTTTTGAGCGAGTAATTCTCCCAGTTTGAATATCATTGTAGATTTGCTCGACGGGATGATCTTTAGCAATTCTTGCTTGAACCCGTGAAAGCTTTTGCTTGGGTCTTCGTTGAACATCTTCTTCATCTTGTTCTTCTTCTTGGTCCTCTTCATTGTTGACGTTGTCGTTCTCTTGTCATGGTGGAGAAGGAGGTTGTTGATGTTCATCTTGATGCATTTCCTCGTTTTCTTCATCTTGGTGTGTCCCACTTGTGGATGCCTCCGTGTCGATTCTTAGTTCACCTTGTCGTGAAGTAGAGGCTTCCACATGGACGGATGAAGTACTCTCCTTCACCTCCGTTGGACGAACTTTGCCAATGGACAAGTCTTGGATTGCTTCTGAAGGGTCTTTGTCTCCTACATCAATTGGCAATTGCTCTACTTGCGAGCCGTTAGATTCATCAAACTTCACATCTACCGTCTCTTCAACCTTTCGGGTGAAATTGTTGTAGACACGGTAAGTGTGAGAGTTTGAGCCATAACCAAGTAGGAAACCTTCATGGGACTTAGGAGCGAACTTTGAACGACGATGCTTATCAAGAATGTAGCATTTTGAGCCGAATACTCGAAAGTATCCAAGTTGGGGTTTGTTACCGGTGAGGAGCTCGTATGCCATCTTGCCGAGTAGCTTGTGAAGATACAAGCGATTTGTTGCATGGCAAGCTGTCTCAACCGCTTCTGCCCAAAAGTGCTTCGGCGTCTTGTACTCATCAAGCATCGTTCTCGCCATTTCGATGAGCGTCCGGTTCTTCCTCTCAACAAATCCATTTTGTTGAGGTGTGTACGTAGCCGAGAACTCGTGTGAAATCCCTTCTTCGTCAAGAAAGGTGTCCACATTTGCGTTCTTGAACTCCGTTCCGTTGTCACTCCGAACCTTCTTGATCTTCACGTCAAACTGATTTTGGGCCTTCCTAGCGAAGTTTTTGAAGATCTTTTGGACCTACGATTTATCATCAAGAAAGAACACCCACGTAAATCTTGAAAAATCATCGACTATAACTAGACCAAAAGAATTTCCACCGAGACTCTTGTAGGCATTGGGGCCAAAAAGATCCACATGAAGTAGCTCGAGTGGCCTCCTTGTGGTCATGATGTTCTTCACGGGATGCCTTCCTCCAACCTGTTTACCTGCTTGACAAGCACTGCAAAGTCTATCCTTATCAAATATGACATCGTTAACTCCAAGGATATGATTTCCTTTAATAAGCTTGTCAAGGTTTCTCATGCCAACATGACCTAGTCGTCTATGCCACAACCAACCTTTTGAGGATTTAGCAATAAAGCAAGTTTTAGGTTGTGCCTTTTTAGAGAAATCGACAATGTAAAGGTCACCTCTACGTATACCGGTAAAAACCATTTTATGATTGTCTTGACGAAACACTTGGCAATCTACCTCAGTAAATAGGACATTCAAACCGAAATCAGCAAGTCTAGATACTGAAAGTAAGTTGTAGCCAAGAGATTCAACGAGCATGACATTTTGAATGGAGCTATCGTGTGAGATGGCCACCTTACCAAGGCCAACCACCTTACCCTTTGAATTATCACCAAAAGTGACATATTTTCGAGGGCCGTCATTTTCAGCAAGCTCACGGAACATCTCTTTGTCTTCGGTCATATGATCAGTACATCCACTGTCGAGAACCCATTCCTTTCCTCCTGACACATATCCTCGAAGATTAGCCATAAGACCAAAGTGTCTCATTGCATCATCAAGATCAAAGTCACTATCATCATTCTCATCGTAGTATCCATGTTCAACATGGTCTTGTGACTCATCATTTCCTATAGAGAGTGATTCATTAGATAAATGATCATCAAAGTGGTCACTTTTATGAATTCTTATAGCTTCGGATATAATATCACTAATGATTCCAACATTTCCTTTAGCATGCATGAGATTAGTAAGCTCAAATAGACAATCACCAAAACTAGGTTCACTAGAGTTCATTTTACTCAAGGCAATAGATTTATGGAGAATTTCATCCAAATTTTTCAAGGAATAATCGGGAAATCGTTCCTCAAGAAATTTTCATATCGTATAGGCACAATTAAGAGTAGGTAAAGTAGCAATCAAGTTTTTGGGCAATCCTCTAATGATGAGCTCAACGGTTCTAAGATTGCGAATCATGTCAATATCTTCATCTAGGGTGGGATGCATAGGATAAACATGAGGAGCACAAGGACTAGCAATATACTTGTTCAAATGATATTGATTGAAAATTACAAGCATCTCATTTTTCCACTCATGAAAATACTCTCCATCAAGAATAGGCACTCTATGTCTAAGACTCCCTAAAGTAGACACATCCATCTTCCTCCAATGGTGATTAAACCAAGGCAATGGAAACCTGGCTCTGATACCACTTGTAGGATCTATAAGTAGGTGTGTCTAGAGGGGGGTGATTAGACACTTAGTGCTAAAGTTGCACTTTTTAAACTTTATCGGTTTGAGTGGAGTTTTAGGCACAATTTCAACATACACAATACATATCAAGCAAGCATGCAAAGAGTATATGAGCAGCCGAAAGTAAAGCATGCAACTTGCAAGAATGTAAGGGGAAGGGTTTGGAGAATTCAAACGCAATTGGAGACAAGGATGTTTTTCCCGTGGTTCGGGTAGGTGGTGCTATCCTACATCCACGTTGATGGAGACTTCAACCCACGAAGGGTAACGGTTGCGCGAGTCCACGGAGGGCTCCACCCACGAAGGGTCCACGAAGAAGCAACCTTGTCTATCCCACCATGGCCATCGCCCACGAAGGACTTGCCTCACTAGCGGTAGATCTTCACGAAGTAGGCGATCTCCTTGCCCTTACAAACTCCTTGGTTCAACTCCACAATCTTGTCGGAGGCTCCCAAGTGACACCTAGCCAATCTAGGAGACACCACTCTCCAAGAAGTAACAAATGGTGTGTTGATGATGAACTCCTTGCTCTTGTGCTTCAAATGATAGTCTCCCCAACACTCAACTCTCTCTCACAGGATTTGGATTTGGTGGAAAGAAGATTTGAGTGGAAAGCAACTTGGGGAAGGCTAGAGATCAAGATTCATATGGTAGGAATGGAATATCTTGGTCTCAACACATGAGTAGGTGGTTCTCTCTCAGAACATATGAGTTGGAAGTGTAGATGTGTTCTGATGGCTCTCTCCACGAGTGAAGAGGAGGTGGAGGGGTATATATAGCCTCCACACAAAATCCAACCGTTACACACAATTTACCAATCTCGGTGGGACTGAATCAACAAACTCGGTCGGACCGAAATAGTAAACCTAGTGACCGTTAGAGATTTTCGGTGGGACTGACATGCAACTCGGTAGGACCGACATGGTTATGGTTAGGGCATAACGTAATCTCGGTGAGACCGATTACACAAACTCGGTGAGACCGATTTGGTAATAGGCTAACCAGAGAGTTGGTCAGGCAAACTCGGTGGGACCGATTACTAAACTCGGTTGGACCGATTTTGGTAATAAGTTAACCAGAGAGTTTGCATTGTAATCTCGGTAGTACCGATTGCCTAAATTCGGTGAGACCGATTTTGACAATGGACATACACAGTGAGATTGCAATCCCATCTCGGTGACACCGAGATCCCTATCGATAGAACCGATTTGCTAGGGCTTGGCAGTGGCTTATGACATGTGAAACTCGGTGGCGCCGGATAGAAAGAATCGGTAGGACCGAGTATGACTTTGGGTTTAGGTCATATGTGGAAGTGGGAAAGTAGCTGAGGATTTTGGAGCATATCATTAAACACATGAAGCAAGAGGCTCATTAAGCAACACCTCATCCCTCCTTGATAGTATTGGATTTTCCTATAGACTCAATGTGATCTTGGATCACTAAAATGTAAAATGAAGAGTCTTGAGCTTGAAGCTTTTAGCCAATCCTTTGTCCTTAGCATCTTGAAGGAGTTCCCACAACCCTTAGTCCATGCCACTCCATTGTTGAACTTATTTGAAACATGCTAGATAGAAACGTTAGTCCAACAAGAGATATGTTGACATTAATTACCAAAACCACCTGGGGAGCACTTGTGCTTTCACACGTGCACGGCCCCATGCTCGCTACGCTCAGGGAGAGGGCTAACGCAGCCTTGGGCAACATCTGTGAGGCGGCTGTCGGCGAGCCGCACACGATCAACTATGCCGGCAACCTGCAGTTCTTCACCGCCGTGGTGACGCAGCTGGAGGCACGGTCGGTCAGGGCCGACAGGTTGGTGGAGGAGAGGAGCCGCGCCCTGCTCGGGCGCGCCTTTTCTCGTGTCTTCAGCTATCTCCGGAACATGGATCCCCACTTCGACTTCGACGCCGCCATCGCCCCTGTCCCCCAGGCCGTCCGAGGCGACCTGGCGCACTGGGTGGAAGACAACATGGACGCTCTTGTCAGGGCCTTCGCTTCGGATGACGACGACGTGGTCGTGGCTACGGACGAGGGCGGTGTGGTGGACGGCCCTGATGCCGCTGGCGGCGACGCAGGCAGCGATGGCGAGTTCAGCGATGCCAGCGGCGGCTCGGGAGGTGCTCCTGAGGACGCATTGGGGGATTTGTCCGAATGAGTATGTATCGCTCGTGTCTTTTTACCCTGCACGAGTAGAACTCAGGTGTTTGGCCTGATGGCTGTGAGAGCATTTTGAGGAGGGGAAGCCCCTCATGTAAAACATGTATACATCGTTTTAGCAGCTATTATATTGCGCGAGCACCCGCGCCTGGCGGCTGGCTGGTTTACCTTTGTTTCGCGCAGGCCCCGAGGCAGCCCGTGGGAGGACGTGGTGTCCTGAGTGTTCTCTAGTTGAAATCATAGGACGCGCAAGTGTCGCCGACGAGGGGCTTCATAGACGCTGGCCTTCTTCACAGGCTCCGGGCCTTTTCCCGCATGTGATGGCTTCACGGGCATTTGCCTTCTTCACAGGCTCTGGGCCTTTTCCTAAATGCGATGGCTTCACAGGCATTCGCCTTCTTCACAGGTTCCGGGCCTTTTCCTAAACGCGATGGCTTCACAGGCATTCGCCTTCTTCACAGGCTCCGGGCCTTTTCCTAAACGCGATAGCTTCACAGGCATTCGCCTTCTTAACAGGCTCCGGGCCTTTTCCTAAACGGGATGGCTTCACAGGCATTTGCCTTCTTCACAGGCTTTGGGTCTTTTCCTAAACGCGATAGCTTCACAGGCATTTGCCTTCTTCACAGGCTCTGGGCCTTTTCATGAAAGGGCATCCTCCGCAGGCACCGATACGTCCTCCCGAGAAGGAGCAACAGCGGCAGTCTGGGCTGCGCGTGAGCTAGGCCCGGCCCGGCTCGCGAGGGGCTCGCGAGGGGAGGCAGCTGTGGGGGAGCGGTAACCAGAACGCGAGAAATGGCTCGAACGAGACTAAGCACCCCTTCCCTGAACACACGCAAATCTCAAATTGGAATCCAACTTAAATCCAGCAGGGGAAAGTTACAACCAAAGAAGAAGTCAATGAAAACAGGCAAAAGGCCGCGTCCGGCACCTAATCTAGTCTTGGACGTCTTCTCACTAGCGTGGAGCTAAGTGTTGTCCACTGGGCGTGGGAGGGAGCCCCAGGGCCTGAGGCCGGCACCCCTAAGACTCCGGGGCGTGTACAGCCCCACTCATTATTACGTGAGAGTGTCACGGGGCGGCGAGCTTCACAGGCACTGGGCCTTCTTCATAGGTACCGGCCTTGCTTCATATCGCCAGACGAGGGCCCCGCCTTGCGCCACACTCTAGTGCCACCAACGACGACCGGAAACCAGGACGCCGCCGGTGGGGTAGAGCGGTCGCCAGCGGTTCCCCTGACGAACACGGGTCCTCCGCCAGGGGCAGGCCCTCAGGCGCCTCCCCAACGGAGGGCCTATCTCCTAAGAACACCTTGCTCCGAACGCCGCGGTGGTGATGTGGGATCTCTGCCCCTCTCCTGCAGCCCCCTGCGCCCTCCTCCCGAGGGGTAGGAGACTGTGGGAGCGGGGCAGCTGCTCACTGCGGCGACCTGCACCTCCTGCGATCCATGATTAGCGTATGCCTGCTCCTGAGGAATTAGTGGTACCCGATAGTTGTCGCCTCCATCGTGGCCGACGGAGCCGTCCTGGGGCTCCTGGAAGAGCTCAGCTTATGGTGTCTCGTCTCCCCAGCTTGGGCTGAGAAGCGAGCCCTGTTCGCCCTCGTGAGCGTGCCCTTGGTCCATCGTGTGGGGCACGTATTCTTCTGGCGCCGTCATCCCGAAGGTTGTGCTGTAGTGCTCCGTGTGCCATGCAGCGCTGCTTGACGTGCCCACCGCAGGGTGGTAGTGCGGCTGCCCGCCGGTGCCATGGGCCGCGCCGAGCCCTTCTCCCTCATGCGCCCGGGGCGGGGGCAGCGCCACCGTCAGTCCGGCGCTGGCGGATTCGCTTGTGTTGGGGTAGCCTTGGGGCCCGCGGAAGCGTGCGGGGCGCCCGCGCGTGTCGCCCTGGGCTTGAGACGGGAGCTGCATGCAGAAGGGGTGAGCCCCTAAAGCGGCAAAGCCCAGGAGTTCGGCGACCCGCTCCAGCAGCACGTCGCGGCCGCCTTCCAGCAGCCTACACTGCAGCATCTCTCAGGCCACCGTGAGCGCGGCCCTCGAGTTCGCTTGCTCCCGGCGGGTGTACGGTGTCGTGGTCGCAGCGTGATTGGAGGCCCTTGCCGCCGACCGCGCTTGCCGCGGCGTGAGGCTTGTTGAAGCCTGTCCGCGCCGCCCGCGGCCCGCAGCGCCCTGCGGACCACGAGCTGCCTGGGGCGCGGGGTCGCCCGAGGCAGGCGGCTCCGCACGGGCGGGCCACGCCGCCCATCGATCTTGGTTGCCCGCCTGGTCGCCGGACATGGCGATGACGATGCGACGGGACGCGGAGCGGTAGAAAGGTGGATTCCGGCGCACCCCTACCTGGCGCGCCAAATGTCGGATTTCGGGTTCCGGTAGACCCTTAAGGTTTGAACTCTGGGGTGCGCGAGGAGATTATGCCCTCTACCTCTCCGTCTCGCAAAGATCTAACTACTGAAAGAACAACACAAGAGACACAGGGTTTATACTAGTTCGGGCCACCATTGTGGTGTAATACCCTACTCTAGTTTGTGGTGGGTGGATTGCCTCTTGGGCTGATGATGATGAACAATACAGGGAAGAACAGCCTCGCGAGGGTCTGTTCTTGGCTAGGATGATGAACTGCTATGAGGAGTTCAGCCGCCCTTCTCTCTCTCTCTGCTGCCTGAGTCTTTCTAACCGGTTTCTCCCTGATGGGATTGCTAGATTGCTCGATGCCTCTACCCTGGGGGTGGCTAGTCCTATTTATAGGCAAAGGCCCTGGGTCTCTTCCCAAATATTGAGCGGGAAGGGCGCCAACAATTGGCCAATTCGAAGGGGAACATCTAGTACACTTATCCTGACTAAAGTTGGTCCTCGCCTACCAAAGGCCCTGTGGTGACGCCGTTCTGGGCTCCACGATGACCTCCTTCCCACCGTTGGACAGGTCTTGGTCTCGTTGCACCAAAATGGATGCCTTTGCTTGATCCTCTCACCTGCGCTTGCCCCCTTTGCACCAAAGAGGAAAGGAAGACACTGCGCGGACTAGCGCCCGCCTGGCACCCTTGGTCGTCATGGCTTGCGTCATGGGCACCTCGTGAGGTACCCCGCCTTGATCTCTCCGCCTCCTCGTGAGCCAGCCTGATGAGGCTGTGCCTGAGGAAGCGTCGTGTCGTCCGCCCCGCGAGGCTTGGCCCCTCGCGAGGGTCTTGGGTCTTGTGTCGATGAAGATGGGCCGTGCTGGGCTCCCTTTCGAGCCACGCCGCAGGCCGCAGGCAGGCAAGTCTGGGGACCCCCGTTCCTAGAACGCCGACAGACCGGTTATAAATGAGCAATTTTTTTGCCTTTTTTTGACAAGCAATTTTTTGCCTACTCCACATGCATGATACTCCCTCTGTTCCTTTTTACTCCGTCAACCGTTTGCAAAGTGTTTGACCAAATTTATACTTTTTTTTGAACACCACCTTATATTAATTAACCAGCCACACCAGTACACTCATTCGATACAATATTCACCACAGAGGGTGGTACGTTATTTACAAGAATACCATCTAATCTATTGTCAAAGCTATACTTAGCGATTAAGTGTGCCACCTTATTGGCCGAACGGCTAATCTTTGACAATTGAAGATTGTTGATCAACTTCGAGATGCTCAACGCTTTCATCTTCAGGTCACGCATAGCAGACCTGTCAATGCTTTGACAGGCATCAGTGTAATCCCACGACCAAATTTATACTAAAAATATCAATATCTACAATACTCCCAAAACACTTAGGCGCGGTGCATTAACTTCTACCTCGTTTCTTGTTTCTTGACATATCAGCCAATAGGAGATGTAGGTGTGCATGCTTTTAATGACTTGAGACTACCAAACACGACATGCCGTGGTTAGTTCATTGCATGAAATGCTATTAATTAGCAAATAAATATTAAGATCTCTCGTTTTCCCCTCCTCCTTGGTCACAGTGCACAATCTAAGATGACTTGCTTACCTAGACGGAGGGAGTACTGATTATAATGAGTATAAGAACTACGTTTTATAATGAGTGTAAAAATATTGATTTGACATTGTGAATGTTGACACATTGTGGAATAGTTTTTGAAGTCTGCAAAAGTACTCAACTAGTGCTGTCGTTCTCCACAAAAAAATGTGTTTACCAATGCATGCATGAACACTAGTTACTCTAACCCCCCTCTCTTCTTTAATTATTTGCCACATCAGCATGTTTTCTATTCCCGTGTGCATGATACCAGCTAAGATACCAACATTATGGCCATCCTTAATCATCGCATGCAATAATTTAGTGCACCTTGAAATATGAACAAGTGTGGGGCATGTTTGTTTTTAATGACTTGAGACTATACCTAGCCCGACATGCAAGATGACTTATTATGCACCGTTCCCCATACCTGCAGGAAGACCGTTCGTCTCCAAATCTTTTCCTCTCCATTTATGGAAACAATATGCCTGCCAAACTCTCCTTCTCCCTCCGGCGGTCCCACCACTCCACCCCGTGTGAAAAAATCTGCATGCATGACTCTCCTCCCCCCACGCTCGTCCAATCCGTTGTGACCAGCAATATTTCCACCCCTTCGCTCCCTCGTAATTTACTCCAACAAATATGCCCACATAGCTATTACTTAACTGCAGGTGCATTCGGTCATTGACAAATGGGCCCAACAGGCGTTTGGCCCACATGTCAGTGACGCAACTGGACCTACAGTTAAGTCAGTGCAGCTCAGTCCATATCTTACGTAGGTGTGCCATTGCTCGCTATAAATATTGCGCCTCCCACGACATCGCTATCTCCTCCCCCTCACGTTCACGTTCATCGCTATCTCCTCCCCCTCCCTCTCACGTCGACCACCATGGCATCGCCCCTCCCAAGCCCTAGGAG
The DNA here is from genome assembly GCA_032464435.1 of Aegilops umbellulata. Taxonomy (NCBI): domain Eukaryota; kingdom Viridiplantae; phylum Streptophyta; class Magnoliopsida; order Poales; family Poaceae; genus Aegilops; species Aegilops umbellulata. The sequence goes on from CP136054.1 coordinate 70,835,447, forward strand.
CCCCTCGCTGCACCGCGCGGACGGTCACGCGTCGCCGTTTCGTTCCTCGCCGCCACTAGTCAAGGAGGACGCGTCGGTGTTCCACTCCTCGCCACTACGCGACGCGTCGCCATTCCGTTCCTCGCCGCCACTAGTCGAGGAGGACGGGTCGGCGTTCCGCTCCTCGCCGCGACGCGACGCGTCGCCATTCTGTTCCTCGTCGCCACTAGTCGAGGAGGACGCGTCGGTGTTCCGCTCCTCGTCGCGACGCGTCGAGGTGGACGCGTCGGCTCCCCGCTACGAGGAGAACGCCGCGCCGCCCGCCGAGCCCCTCAGCCTTGAGGAGCTTTGGAAAGAAATGGATGTCGCCTTGTGGGAGGCTTTGCCTCCAGCAGAGCGCACCAAAATAGAGGCGGAGAAGAAGGCCGAGGAAGAGAAGCGCTCCGCGGAACAAGCTGCCTGGGAGGCCTATGTCGCGTCCGAGAGAGTCAGGCAATTGGCTCTTTAGCAGAAGGCTCGTGCGAGGGCCATGAGGGTGGCGGAGGACGCCCGTGCCGACGCCCTGAGTGTAGTCGGGCCCAAGCACCTCATCTACGCTTGGCGGTATGTGGACCGGGTGCACGCTTCCAGTGAGGAGGAGTACCTGTTGGCGCCGGATCACCACAGCGGTGAGATCGCGCTTGCCCGCCGGCAAGCCGCCAATCAGCACCTCGCGAGTTGCGAGGCTGAGGAAGAGGCGTTGTGTCGGTGCGCTAGGAAACGGTCGTGCACCAGGGCACTCGTGGCGCGCCGCAAGCGCTCCTGCGAGTGTCGTGGCTTTTAGGAGGAGCATAATTTTTGTTTCGTAAGGCGATCTCATTAGTTTTGGGACGCAAATGATAAATCCCGAACGTTCAAGAATTTTTAGCGTCCTTAATTAAGTATGTAAAAGGGAAAGTTTGGAAACCTTGTGTATTCGTACGCATTTTGCAAGTACGTGCATATAGCACAAACTTTACTATATACTATCGCACTACACGTCTCTCTTGATATATGCTTGCAGACTATGCTACTCCCTCCGTCCAGGTCAATAAGTCATCTTCGGTTGTGCACCGTGACCAAGAAGGAGGGAAGACTTATACACCTAGACGGAGGGAGTACTACTATTACTTATGTACGTGCAAATGCACATTTTAACATTACGATGCGGTTTTTGTAAAAGTAGGAAAACAACACTAGTCAAGCTTGTGAAACGATTCAATGCAAAACAAATGCAAAAATGCTCGTTTGATTGTTTACTTTTAGCTTCCTTCTCTGTGGTTATTTCTCTGTCGTACTTTGTACGGAGTATCTCACTGGTTGGAAAGGCATGCAAATTCCCAAACCGCTTCCTACACCCTGTATCTCACTGGTTGCCGGCGTTGATGTTGTCGCCCATGTCGTCAAGGATGAGGTTGCCGAGGTCGGGGAAGAAGTCGTCGTTCGTGAAGTCGTCGCTGCCAGCAATCACGCGAGTGCGCTCCCCAAAAACCTGATCGCCCCTCTCCCATATAGGATCACGAGAGGTGGGGTTCCGGAGGCCTGCTGCCCCTTCTCCCGGTGCACACCGAAAGGAGGGATGGAGAAGACTTGCTTGGCGGCGCAATGATCTGGAACGGTGGTGAGAAACTATATAGTGCGGGCCGGGTAGGTCGTGGGAGTATAGCTCTGTCCTCGGCTCGGCTCAATCCCGCAACCCGCAGCGCATCGTGACGAGGCGTGGCGTGGCGAGGAGAGCAAGGAGGAGGAGCGCGCGTGTAGGTCTCCTCTTCTCATGCTCATACAAGTGGTAGAAGAGCTCACCTTATAAAGGCCTACTAGCAAAATTCCAACATCGACCAGGCCGTCCATGAAACGGGAGTGGCTGTAGGGGACGTTGCGCCAGTTGAATATATGAGCAAGTTACTACGAGATTTAATCCGAATAAGCACAAAATAAATCATGACGGCAATAACAGAGATGAACCTAATCATGTGGACTAGCATAGTAGTAGGATACATAGTAGAAACATGAATTCTACCACGATTTCAAACAGGAAGGACAGAAACACATACGGTGCAACGGGATCAGCACCGTTGGCGTTGAGGTTGTCGCCCATGTCCAAACACCACGTAGACACGGTCTTTGAGCACGGTTCGTAGTCGTTCCACGCTCGGGCATTGAAGTTTGTAACTATTTTAGATTAGAATACACTACTCCTCCGGTGCTAGTAGTAGAGCGGAGTCCTACTATACTACTCTACTCAAGCAAGTTAGGGCATAGCATTGTAGGGAGTACCAGTACTGTGATCACTCAAGCAAGTTGTCTGGCATCGACATGACCCTACACTGCTGGTATGTGTCTCGTAAGTCAAGCGACGTGTTGTAGTCATCATCACATGTCCACTTCCCACAACACATATTCGCTTCTCCATCTTTGTCCGCACATAATATCGTCCAATCTTCCATCCCCGCTAAGGCGCCTCCCCCCCTCGTCCGAAACCCAAGCACTAACAATGGCAGAACCAAGCAGCATCCGCCGAAAGAGTGGCTGGAATTAGCTCCCCACAGAGGTAATCAAGCTCATTGTTTCGCGTGTGGACAATCTCAGTACCATGCCGCTCGCCACGTGCTCGTCGGAGCTGTACCGTTTACTCAAAGCCCTCAGGCCGGAGCTTTTTAAGCCAGATCCTTGCTTGCTAATGCCGCCTGATCTTCAGAAACGGCATGTCACGCAGCATAACGATCGTAGGGTGGCAAGCATCAACCCCCTTGACTGCGATCCGATCCCCGTCAGCCTCAACTACATTAACGGTATGTACTGGGTCGGCATGAACACGTCTTGGATGGTGCTCGTCGACGGTCGCGGCAACTGGATGCTCGTGGAGGTCTACACCCGGTGATTGATCCCCCTTCCTTCGATTAACACTGCACTGCTTTGGCACCGCGGCCCAGAATACTCGGAATCTTACAGTAGCCAACATGATACCAAGTTTGATTTTCTCAAGGTTGTAATCTGCCAAGTGCCCACAAGACCTGCGAATTATAAAGACTTCAGGCTAATTGCATTCTTCAACCGCGGTCTCGCCTATCTGACAGGTCACTGCGGTAAGTGGATAAATTTGCACGTCCATTGCAGGATCATACATCCTCCATGGTTCTCTGATGCCATTGAACACAAGGGCTTCATTTACACTGTCGACTCCTTTTATGGCTGGACGTATTGCTGGCCTACTCCAGTCATCGCTACAAACGGCTATTACAGCAGTATGTTACTTTCCTATGATATCATGATGGCTTGCTTATATTACTGTCAACATTTGCTGGAAAAGTATTCATGCTCATAACATGCCGTTCTTAAGATTGACTAAACCAAGAGCCCTTTTTTATTTGACTCCAACTTGATATGATGTTGTAGGCCGCCTGGTGTCCCTACCCTTCCTAATCCCAGAACCTTTCAAAGAAAAGCGACATGGCAGTTGCAGGTGGTTCCTGGCTCAGTCAGACGATGGCGAAAGATTGATGATCGTTCGCACGTACCGGACGTGTTGTTTCGCGGAATATGTTGGGGAACGTAGTAATTTCATTTCCTACGCACACACAAGATCATGGTGATGCATAGCAACGAGAGGGGAGAGTGTTGTCTACGTACCCTCGTAGACCGAAGCGAAAGCGTTGACGCAACGTAGAGGAAGTAGTCATACGTCTTCCCGATCCGACCGATCCAAGCACCGTTACTCCGGCACCTCCGAGTTCTTGGCACACGTTCAGCTCGATGACGATCCCCGGGCTCCGATCCAGCAAAGCTTCGGGGAGGAGTTCTGTCAGCACGACGGTGTGGTGACGATCTTGATGTACTACCGACATAGGGCTTCGCCTAAGCACCGCGACAATATGACCGAGGTGGAATATGGTGGAGGGGGGCACCGCACACGGCTAAGGAACGATCACGTTGATCAATTGTATGTTCTAGGGTGCCCCCTGCCCCCGTATATAAAGGAGCAAGGGGGAGGGGGCGGCCGGCCTAGAGGGGCGCGCCAAGGAGGAGTCCTACTCCCACCGGGAGTAGGACTCCTCTCCCTTTCCTTGTAGGAGAAGGAAGGAGAGAGGGGGAGGGAAAAGGGGGGCGCCGCCCCCCCCCCCTTCCTTGTCCTATTCGGACTAGGGGGAGGGGGCGCGCGGCCTGCCCTGGCCGCCCCTCCTCTTTTCCCTTATGGCCCATATGGGCCCATTAACCCCCCCGGGGGGTTCCGGTAACCCCCCCCCCCCCTCCCCCCCCCCCCCCCCGGTACTCCGTTATTATCCGAAACCACTCGGAACCATTCCGATGTCCGAATATAGTCGTCCAATATATCAATCTTTATGTCTCGACCATTCCGAGACTCCTCGTCATGTCCGTGATCTCATCCGGGACTCCGAACTAACTTTGGTACATCAAAATGCATAAACTCATAATATAACTGTCATCGAAACCTTAAGCGTGCGGACCCTACGGTTCGAGAACAATGTAGACATGACCGAGACTCGTCTCCGGTCAATAACCAATAGAGGGACCTGGATGCCCATATTGGCTCCTACATATTCTACGAAGATCTTTATCGGTCAGACCGCATAACAACATACGTTGTTCCCTTTGTCATCGGTATGTTACTTGCCCGAGATTCGATCGTCGGTATCCAATACCTAGTTCAATCTCGTTACCGGCAAGTCTCTTTACTCGTTTCGTAATACATCATCTCACAACTAACACATTAGTTGCAATGCTTGCAAGGCTTATGTGATGTGCATTACCGAGAGGGCCCAGAGATACCTCTCCGACAATCGGAGTGACAAATCCTAATCTCGAACTACGCCAACCCAACATGTACCTTTGGAGACACCTGTAGAGCTCCTTTATAATCACCCAGTTACGTTGTGACGTTTGGTAGCACACAAAGTGTTCCTCCGGCAAACGGGAGTTGCATAATCTCATAGTCAAAGGAACATGTATAAGTCATGAAGAAAGCAATAGCAACATACTAAACGATCGGGTGCTAAGCTAATGAAATGGGTCATGTCAATCAGATCATTCAACTAATGATGTGACCCCGTTAATCAAATAACAACTCTTTGTCCATGGTTAGGAAACATAACCATCTTTGATTAACGAGCTAGTCAAGTAGAAGCATACTAGTGACACTCTGTTTGTTTATGTATTCACACATGTATTATGTTTCCGGATAATATAATTCTAGCATGAATAATAAACATTTATCATGATATATAAGGAAATAAATAATAACTTTATTATTGCATCTAGGGCATATTTCCTTCAGAATACAATCACAGTCACTGCAAGGTCTTTGAGTAGGATCCCAACTTCTCTGGGCCTTCAGGAATTTTTGACTGGAGGCTGGTAAGTAGCCTTGGTACACGCTCTCTGTTTGTCGGACTGAATTATCCGATTAACCAGGAGATAACTGACGGCAAGGATCATGATGGTAGCGCGGTTTCGTTCATCAGGCAAAACTGTGTGTACACAGCGTACCATGCGTCTCTGCATGCACCATACCCTGATATGTGCCGCCACGCTCTGCAGCCCAAAGTAGGAGAGAGGGTCGCAAGTATCAGACTTCGACCTGCTGGCTGGAGTTTCCCCCGTCAAGCACCCATCTGGTTCAAGCCGTCAGCCAATCTCCACAGCTTAATAAATAGTAACGTCTAACTGAGCCAGTTAGGTAGATGCGTACACTTGGTGTAGTAGGATCTTTATTTAGTTTGATGCATACACTTGTTCTTTTTTGGTAGCCCTTTTGTAATGATGGCTGATGTTTGGTTTGGAAGAGCGAGCTGCACCTTCACTCTTCTGGCCTGCTTACTACTTCTGTTGCACCCCCAGCCCTGGTTGCTGCTGCTGCTGTTTTCAATGTACAATCAGTAGTATATTTCGTTTGTTGGTTGAAATAATGTGTTGTTAGAACGACAAACACAATGTTTTGGAAGTCGTTGCACGGTTCGATCCTTTAGTGCCCCGTACCGTACGTAGTGCATACTATTTATCATACGGAACACGTTTTTTTTTGAAACTCGGAACACATTTTCCACTTCTTGATAACATGTAGCCCACTGATGAAGGCCCAATAGAGAAGCCCATAATTAACTGGAAGGGAGGCTCTCACATGAATCCGGCCCAGGTACATGCTCATGGTCCCATAAACATAAATAAGTAAATAAATAAAGCTAAATGCTCATGCACCAGTTCTTGGGAAAATAGGTAGCCCAGTATTTCTTTTTGAAGAATACCTGATACATCTCCAACGTATCTATAATTTTTGATTGCTCCATGCTACTTTATCTACTGTTTTGGACTATATTGGGCTTTATTTTCCACTTTTATATTATTTTTGGGACTAACCTATTAACCGGAGGCCCAGCCCAGAATTGTTGTTTTTTGCCTATTTCAGTATTTCGAGGAAACAGAATATCAAACGGAGTCCAAACGGAATGAAACCTTCGGGAACGTGATCTTCTCACCAAACATGATCCAGGAGACTTGGACCCTACTCCAAGAAGTTTCCAGGGAGGTCACGAGGGTGGAGGGCGCCCCCCTAGGCGCACCCCCTGCCTCGTGGGCCCCTCGGAGCTCCACCGACGTGCTCCTTCCTCCTATATATACCTGTTGGAAATATGCCCTAGAGGCAATAATAAAAGCATTAATATTATATTTCCTTATTCATGATAATTGTCTTTATTCGTGGTATAATTGTGTTATCCGGAAATCGTAATACATGTGTGAATAACAGACAACAACATGTCCCTAGTGAGCCTCTAGTTGACTAGCTCGTTGATCGACAGATAGTCATGGTTTCCTGACTATGGACATTGGATGTCATCGATAACGGGATCACATCATTAGGAGAATGATGTGATGGACAAGACCCAATCCTAAACATAGCATAAGATCGCATAGTTCATTTGCTAGAGTTTTCCAATGTCAAGTATCCTTTCCTTAGACCATGAGATCATGTAACTCCCGGATACCGTAGGAGTGCTTTGGGTGTGCCAAACGTCACAACGTAACTGGGTGACTATAAAGGTATACTACGGGTATCTCTGAAAGTGTCTGTTGGGTTGACATGGATCGAGACTGGGATTTGTCACTCCGCTTGACGGAGAGGTATCATCGGGCCCTCTCGGTAATGCATCATCACAATGAGCTCAATGTGATCAAAGTGTTTGATCACGGGATCATGCATTACGGTACAAGAAAAGTGACTTGCCGATAACGAGATTGAACGAGGTATTGGGATACCGACGATCGAATCTCGTACAAGTAAAATACCGATTGACAAAGGGAATCGTATACGGGATTAATTGAATCCTTGACATCGTGGTTCATCCGATGAGATCATCGTGGAGCATGTGGGAGCCAACATGGGTATCCAGATCCCGCTGTTGGTTATTGCCCGAGAGCCGTCTCGGTCATGTCTGCATGTCTCCCGAACCCGTAGGGTCTACACACTTAAGGTTCGGTGACGCTAGGGTTGTAGGGATATGTATGTGCAGTAACCCGAATGTTGTTCGGAGTCCCGGATGAGATCCCGGACGTCACGAGGAGTTCCGGAATGGTCCGGAGGTAAAGAATTATATATAGGAAGTGCTGTTTCGGCCATCGGGACAAGTTTCGGGGTTATCGGTATTGTACCGGGACCACCGGAGGGGTCCCGGGGGTCCACCAGGTGGGGCCACCTGCCTTGGTGGGCCACATGGGCCTTAGGGGGTGCGCCTTGGCCATCTTGGGCCAAGGAGAACCAGCCCCAAGGGCCCATGCGCCAAGGAGACTTGGAGAGGGAAGAGTCCAAAGAGGGGAAGGCACCTCCGAGGTGCCTTGGGGAGGATGGACTCCTCCCCCCCTTGGCCGCACCCCTTCCTTGGAGGAAGGGGCAAGGCTGCGCCCCTCCCCCCCTCTCATGCGCCTATATAAAGGGAGGGGAGGGAGGGGTGGCCGCACCCTATGCCCTGGCGCCTCCCTCTCCCTCTCCAACACCTCCTCCTCCTCCGTAAGTGCACGGCGAAGCCCTGCCGGAGTACTGCAGTTCCACCATCACCACGCCGTCGTGCTGCTGCTGGAGCCTTCTTCCCCAACCTCTCCTTTGCCTTGCTGGATCAAGAAGGAGGAGACGTCACGCTTTCCGTACGTGTGTTGAACGCGGAGGTGCTGTCCGTTCGGCACTAGATCATCGGTGAATTGGATCACGGCGAGTACGACTACCTCATCCACGTTCACTTGAACACTTCCGTTGCAATCTACAAAGTGGTATGTAGATGCTATCTAATCTGAATACTCGTTGCTAGATGAACTCATAGATGGATCTTGGTGAAACCGTAGGAAAAGTTTTAATTTTCTGCAACGTTCCCCAACAGTGGCATCATGAGCTAGGTCTATGCGTAGTTCTTCTTGCGCGAGTAGAACACAATTTGTTGTGGGCGTAGATGTTGTCAACTTTTCTTGCCGCTACTAGTCTTATCTTGCTTCAGCGGTATTGTGGGATGAAGCGGCCCGGACCAACCTTACACGTACACTTACGTGAGACCGGTTCCACCGACTAACATGCACTAGTTGCATAAGGTGGCTGGCGGGTGTCTGTCTCTCCTACTTTAGTTGGAGCGGATTCGATGAAAAGGGTCCTTATGAAGGGTAAATAGAAGTTGACAAATCACGTTGTGGCTTTTACGTAGGTAAGAAAACGTTCTTGCTAGAACCCTAATTCAGCCACGTAAAACTTGCAACAACAATTAGAGGACGTCTAACTTGTTTTTGCAGCAAGTGCTTTGTGATATGATATGGCCAAAGTTGTGATGAATGATGAATGATCTATATGTGATGTATGAGATGTTCATGATATTGTAATAGGAATCACGACTTGCATGTCGATGAGTATGACAACCGGCAGGAGCCATAGGAGTTGTCTTTATTTTTTGTATGACCTGCGTGTCATTGAGAAACGCCATGTAAATTACTTTACTTTATTGCTAAACGCGTTAGCCATAGTAGTAGAAGTAATAGTTGGCGAGCAACTTCATGGAGACACGATGATGAAGATCATGATGATGAAGATCATGGTGTCAAGCCGGTGACAAGATGATCATGGAGCCCCAAGATGGAGATCAAAGGAGCTATGTGATATTGGCCATATCATGTCACGTTTATTATTTGATTGCATGTGATGTTTATCATGTTTTGCATCTTGTTTACTTAGAACGACGGTAGTAAATAAGATGATCCCTCATAATAATTTCAAGAAAGTGTTCACCCTAACTGTGCACCGTTGCGACAGTTCGTTGTTTCGAAGCACCACGTGATGATCGGGTGTGATAGATTCTAACGTTCACATACAACGGGTGTAAGACAGATTTACACACGCAAAACACTTAGGTTGACTTGACGAGCCTAGCATGTACAGACATGGCCTCGGAACACAGAAGACCGAAAGGTCGAGCATGAGTCGTATAGAAGATACGATCAACATGAAGATGTTCACCGATGTTGACTAGTCCGTCTCACGTGATGATCGGACACGGCCTAGTTGACTCGGATCATGTAATACTTAGATGACTAGTAGAGGGATGTCTATCTAAGTGGGAGTTCATTAAATAATTTGATTAAATGAACTTTATTATCATGAACTTAGTCTAAATATTTACAATATGTCTTGTAGATCAAATGGCCAACGTAGTCCTCAACTTCAACGCGTTCCTAGAGAAAATTAAGCTGAAAGACGATGGTAGCAACTATACGGACTGGGTCCGGAACCTGAGGATCATCCTCATAGCTGCCAAGAAAGATTATGTCCTACGAGCACCGCCAGGTGACGCACCTATACTCCCTGCAGAACAAGACGTTATGAACGCTTGGCAGTCACGCTGCGATGATTACTCCCTCGTTCAATGCGGCATGCTTTACAGCTTAGAACCGGGGCTCCAAAAACGTTTTGAGAGACATGGAGCATATGAGATGTTCGAAGAGCTGAAAATGGTTTTCCAAGCTCATGCCCGGGTCGAGAGATATGAAATCTCCGATAAATTCTTTAGCTGTAAGATGGAGGAAAATGGCTCTGTCAGTGAGCACATACTCAAAATGTCTGGGTTGCACAACCGCTTGACTCAACTAGAAGTTAATCTCCCGGAAGAAGCGGTCATTGACAGAATCCTCCAGTCGCTTCCACCTAGCTACAAGAGCTTTGTGATGAACTACAATATGCAGGGGATGGTAAAGACCATTCCTGAAGTATATGCTATGCTGAAATCAGCGGAGGTAGAAATCAAGAAGGAGCATCAAGTGTTGATGGTGAATAAAACCACTAAGTTCAAGAAGGGCAAGGGTAAAAAGAACTTCAAGAAGGACGGCAAGGAAGTTGCCGCGCCCGGTAAGCAAGTTGCCGGGAAGAAGCCAAAGAATGGACCCAAGCCCGAGACTGAGTGTTTTTATTGCAAGGGAAGTAGTCACTGGAAGCGGAACTGCCCCAAATACTTAGCGGACAAGAAGGCCGGCAAAACCAAAGGTATATGTGATATACATGTAATTGATGTGTACCTTACCAGTACTCGTAGTAGCTCTTGGGTATTTGATACCGGTGCAGTTGCTCACATTTGTAACTCAAAGCAGGAGCTGCGGAATAAACGGAGACTGGCGAAGGATGAGGTGACGATGCGCGTCGGGAATGGTTCCAAGGTCGATGTGATCGTCGTCGGCACGCTGCCTCTACATTTACCTACGGGATTAGTTTTAAACCTCAATAATTGTTATTTAGTGCCAAGTTTGAGCATGAACATTGTATCTGGGTCTCGCTTAATTCGAGATGGCTACTCATTTAAATCCGAGAATAATGGTTCTTCTATTTATATGAGAGATATGTTTTATGGTCATGCTCCGATGGTTAATGGTTTATTCTTAATGAATCTCGTACGTGATGATACACATATTCATAGTGTGAATACCAAAAGAGTTAAAGTTGATATCAATAGTCCCACATATTTGTGGCACTGCCGCCTTGGTCACATAGGTGTCAAACGCATGAAGAAGCTCCATGCAGATGGACTTTTAGAGTCTCTTGATTATGAATCATTTGACACGTGCGAACCATGCCTCATGGGTAAAATGACCAAGACTCCGTTCTCAGGAACAATGGAGCGAGCAACCAACTTATTGGAAATCATACATACCGATGTGTGCGGTCCAATGAGTGTTGAGGCTCGCGGTGGCTATCGTTATGTTCTCACCCTCACTGATGACTTGAGTAGATATGGGTATGTCTACTTAATGAAACACAAGTCTGAGACCTTTGAAAAGTTCAAGGAATTTCAGAGTGAGGTTGAAAATCAATGTGAGAGAAAGATCAAGTTTCTACGATCAGATCGTGGAGGAGAATACTTGAGTCACGAATTTGGCACACACTTAAGAAAATGTGGAATAGTTTCACAACTCACGCCGCTTGGAACACCTCAGCGTAATGGTGTGTCCGAACGTCGTAATCGCACTCTATTAGATATGGTGCGATCTATGATGTCTCTTACCGACTTACCGCTATCTTTTTAGGGCTATGCTTTAGAGACTGCCGCATTCACTTTAAATAGGGCTCCGTCGAAATCCGTTGAGACGACACCGTATGAATTATGGTTTGGGAAGAAACCTAAGCTGTCGTTTCTAAAAGTTTGGGGATGCGATGCTTATGTCAAGAAACTTCAACCTGAAAAGCTCGAACCCAAGTCGGAAAAATGCGTCTTCATAGGATACCCGAAAGAAACTGTTGGGTATACCTTCTACCTTAGATCCGAAGGCAAGATCTTTGTTGCCAAGAAGGGATCATTTCTGGAGAAAGAGTTTCTCTTGAAAGAAGTAAGTGGGAGGAAAGTAGAACTTGATGAAGTGTTACCTCTTGAACCGGAAAAGGGCGAAACTCAAGAAAACATTTCTGAGGTGCCTGCACCGACTAGAGAGGAAACTAATGATGATGATCAAGATACTTCTAATCAAGCTCCTACTGAAATTCGAAGGTCCACAAGGACACGTTCCGCACCAGAGTGGTACGGCAACCCTGTCTTGGAAATCATGTTGTTAGACAACGGTGAACCTTCGAACTATGAGGAAGCAATGGCGGGCCCGGATTCCGACAAATGGCTGGAAGCCATGAAATCTGAGATAGGATCCATGTATGAAAACGAAGTATGGACTTTGACTGACTTGCCCGTTAAACGGCGAGCCATAGAAAATAAATGGATCTTTAAGAAGAAGACAGACGCGGATGGTAATGTGACCATCTATAAAGCTCGGCTTGTCGCTAAGGGTTATCGACAAGTTCAAGGAATTGACTACGATGAGACTTTCTCACCGGTAGCGAAGCTGAAGTCCGTCCGAATCATGTTAGCAATTGCCGCATACTATGATTATGAGATATGGCAAATGGACGTCAAAACGGCATTCCTTAATGGTTTCCTTAAGGAAGAATTGTATATAATGCAGCCGGAAGGTTTTGTCGATCCTAAGAATGCTGACAAGGTGTGCAAGCTCCAACGCTCGATTTATGGGCTGGTGCAAGCATCTCGGAGTTGGAACATTCGCTTTGATGAGATGATCAAAGCGTTTGGGTTTACACAGACTTATGGAGAAGCCTGTGTTTACAAGAAAGTGAGTGGGAGCTCTGTAGCATTTCTCATATTATATGTAGACGACATACTTTTGATGGGAAATGATATAGAACTCTTGGGCAGCATTAAGGCCTACTTGAATAAGAGTTTTTCAATGAAGGACCTTGGAGAAGCTGCTTATATATTAGGCATCAAGATCTATAGAGATAGATCGAGACGCCTCATAGGTCTTTCACAAAGCACATACCTTGATAAAATATTGAAGAAGTTCAATATGGATCAATCTAAGAAAGGGTTCTTACCTGTGTTACAAGGTGTGAAATTGAGCTCAGCTCAATGTCCGACCACGGCAGAAGATATAGAAGAGATGAGTGTCATCCCCTATGCCTCAGCCATAGGTTCTATTATGTATGCCATGCTGTGTACCAGACCTGATGTAAACCTTGCCGTAAGTTTGGTAGGTAGGTACCAAAGTAATCCCGGCAAGGAACACTGGACAGCAGTCAAGAATATCCTGAAGTACCTGAAAAGGACTAAGGAAATGTTTCTCGTTTATGGAGGTGACGAAGAGCTCGTCATAAAAGGTTACGTCGATGCTAGCTTTGACACAGATCTGGATGACTCTAAGTCACAAACCGGATACGTGTATATTTTGAATGGTGGGGCAGTAAGCTGGTGCAGTTGCAAGCAAAGCGTCGTGGCGGGATCTACATGTGAAGCGGAGTACATGGCAGCCTCGGAGGAAGCACATGAAGCAATTTGGGTGAAGGAGTTCATCACCGACCTCGGAGTCATACCCAATGCGTCGGGGCCAACCAAGCTCTTCTGTGACAACACTGGAGCTATTGCACTTGCAAAGGATCCCAGGTTTCACAAGAAGACCAGGCACATCAAGCGTCGCTTCAACTCCATTCGTGAAAATGTTCAAGATGGAGACATAGAAATTTGTAAAGTGCACATGGATCTGAATGTCGCAGATCCGTTGACTAAACCTCTCCCTAAGGCAAAACATGATCAGCACCAGAACTCTATGGGTGTTCGATTCATCACAATGTAACTAGATTATTGACTCTAGTGCAAGTGGGAGACTGTTGGAAATATGCCCTAGAGGCAATAATAAAAGCATTATTATTATATTTCCTTATTCATGATAATTGTCTTTATTCGTGGTATAATTGTGTTATCCGGAAATCGTAATACATGTGTGAATAACAGACAACAACATGTCCCTAGTGAGCCTCTAGTTGACTAGCTCGTTGATCGACAGATAGTCATGGTTTCCTGACTATGGACATTGGATGTCATCGATAACGGGATCACATCATTAGGAGAATGATGTGATGGACAAGACCCAATCCTAAACATAGCATAAGATCGCATAGTTCGTTTGCTAGAGTTTTCCAATGTCAAGTATCCTTTCCTTAGACCATGAGATCGTGTAACTCCCGGATACCGTAGGAGTGCTTTGGGTGTGCCAAACGTCACAACGTAACTGGGTGACTATAAAGGTATACTACGGGTATCTCTGAAAGTGTCTGTTGGGTTGACATGGATCGAGACTGGGATTTGTCACTCCGCTTGACGGAGAGGTATCACCGGGCCCTCTCGGTAATGCATCATCACAATGAGCTCAATGTGATCAAAGTGTTTGATCACGGGATCATGCATTACGGTACAAGAAAAGTGACTTGCCGATAACGAGATTGAACGAGGTATTGGGATACCGACGATCGAATCTCGGACAAGTAAAATATCGATTGACAAAGGGAATCGTATACGGGATTAATTGAATCCTTGACATCGTGGTTCATCCGATGAGATCATCATGGAGCATGTGGGAGCCAACATGGGTATCCAGATCCCGCTGTTGGTTATTGCCCGAGAGACGTCTCGGTCATGTCTGCATGTCTCCCGAACCCGTAGGGTCTACACACTTAAGGTTCGGTGACGCTAGGGTTGTAGGGATATGTATGTGCAGTAACCCGAATGTTGTTCGGAGTCCCGGATGAGATCCCGGACGTCACGAGGAGTTCTGGAATGGTCCGGAGGTAAAGAATTATATATAGGAAGTGTTGTTTCGGCCATCGGGACAAGTTTCGGGGTTATCGGTATTGTACCGGGACCACCGGAGGGGTCCCGGGGGTCACCAGGTGGGGCCACCTGCCTTGGTGGGCCACATGGGCCTTAGGGGGTGCGCCTTGGCCTGCTTGGGCCAAGGGGAACCAGCCCCAAGGGCCCATGCGCCAAGGAGACTTGGAGAGGGAAGAGTCCAAAGAGGGGAAGGCACCTCCGAGGTGCCTTGGGGAGGATGGACTCCTCCCCCCCTTGGCCGCACCCCTTCCTTGGAGGAAGGGGCAAGGCTGCGCCCCTCCCCCCCTCTCATGCGCCTATATAAAGGGAGGGGAGGGAGGGGTGGCCGCACCCTATGCCCTGGCGCCTCCCTCTCTCTCTCCAACACCTCCTCCTCCTCCGTAAGTGCACGGCGAAGCCCTGCCGGAGTACTGCAGTTCCACCATCACCACGCCGTCGTGCTGCTGCTGGAGCCTTCTTCCCCAACCTCTCCTTTGCCTTGCTGGATCAAGAAGGAGGAGACGTCACGCTTTCCATACGTGTGTTGAACGCGGAGGTGCTGTCCGTTCGGCACTAGATCATCGGTGAATTGGATCACGGCGAGTACGACTACCTCATCCACGTTCACTTGAACACTTCCGTTGCAATCAACAAAGTGGTATGTAGATGCTATCTAATCTGAATACTCGTTGCTAGATGAACTCATAGATGGATCTTGGTGAAACCGTAGGAAAAATTTTAATTTTCTGCAACGTTCCCCAACAATACCTACGTACCCCCATTAGACCAAGGACGGAGCCAAAACCTAATTCCACCGCCGCAACTTCCTGTATCCACGAGATCCCATCTTGGGGCCTGTTCTGGAGCTCCGCCGGAGAGGGCATCCATCACGGAGGGCTTCTACATCAACACCATAGCCCTTCCGATGAAGTGTGAGTAGTTAACTTCAGACCTTCGGGTCCATAGCTAGTAGCTAGATGGCTTCTTCTCTCTTTTTGGATCTCAATACAATGTTCTCCCCCTCTCTCGTGGAGATCTATTCGATGTAATCTTCTTTTTGCGGTGTGTTTGTTGAGACCAATGAATTGTGGGTTTATGATCCAACTTATCTATGAATAATATTTGAATCTTCTTTGAATTCTTTTATGTATGATTGAGTTATCTTTGCAAGTCTCTTCGAATTATCCGTTTGGTTTGGCCAACTAGATTGGTAGTTCTTGCAATGGGAGAAGTGCTTAGCTTTGGGTTCAATCTTGCGGTGTCCTTACTCAGTGACAGAAAGAGTTGCAAGGCACGTATTGTATTGTTGCCATCGAGGATAACAAGATGGGGTATTTATCATATTCTATGAATTTATTCCTCTACATCATGTCATCTTGCTTAAGGCGTTACTCTGTTTTTAACTTAATACTCTAGATGCATGCTGGATAGCGGTCGATGAGTGGAGTAATAGTAGTAGATGCAGGCAGGAGTCGGTCTACTTGTCACGGACGTGATGCCTATATACATGATCATACCTAGATAACCTCATAACTATGCTTGATTCTATCAATTGCTCAACAGTAATTTGTTCACCCACCATAGAATATCTATGCTCTTGAGAGAAGCCACTAGTGAAACCTATGGCCCCCGGGTCTATTCTCATCATATCAATCTCCATTACTTTATTTTACTTGTTTTGCTTTTACTTTTCAATTTGCATCTTTATACCAAAAATAACAAAAATATTATCTCTATCAGATCTCACTCTCGTAAGTGACCGTGAAGGGATTGACAACCCCTAAGCGTTGGTTGCGAGTTGCTACCGTTTTGTGCAGGTATGAGGGACTTGCGTGTGACCTCCTACTGGATTGATACCTTGGTTCTCCAAAACTGAGGGAAATACTTACGCTACTGTGCTGCATCACCCCCTCCTCTTCGGGGGAAACCAACGCTAGCTCGAGACGTAGCAAGAAGGATTTCTGGCGCCATTGCCGGGGAGGCCTACGCAAAAGTCAACATACCAAGTACCCATCACAATCTCTATCTCTCGCATTACATTATTTGCCATTTGCCTCTCGTTTTCCTCTCCCCCACTTCACCCTTGCCGTTCTATTCGCCCTCTCTTTCCCTTTGCCTTTTGTTTGCTCGTGTGTTAGTTTGCTTGCTTGTTCGTCACGATGGCTTACCTAATTTTGGTGATCTTCACCTTAAAAGGCTAGAAGATATTGAAAACAATGTCAGGAAGTTTATGGTCTTGCAATTTGAGCATAATAATTTCTTTAGAAACGAGCTTAAGGAACAAAAGAGTTTTATGAGTTATATGAATAAAGGGCTCGATGATATGTCCAAAGAATTTGATGGTGTAAGAGCCCAAACTGCTCATCTTGAAAAAATGACCGCTGAAATTTCGGATATGCAAGCCACCTTAGTCAATAAGATGGTCGCTAAACCGAATAACTATGATAATCAAGATGAAGATATAAAAGCTATTGATGTGTCCCCTATTAAATCTTTGTTTTGCAATATGAATCTTGATGAATCTGATTATGATCTTCCCTTACCTAGAAGGCGTTCTAAGAATTCTGAGTTTTTAGATCCTGATGATGAAATTGATTAAAAAAAGGGATAAAAAGAAATAAAAATCTAGATATTGCTAAACCCACTATTTTGGATCTCAAGGAATTTAACTATGAAAATTGCTCTTTAGTTGATTGTATTTCCTTGTTGCAATCCGTGTTAAATTCTCCTCATGCTTATAGTCGAAATAAGGCCTTTACCGAACACATTGTTGACGCCTTAATGCAATCTTATGAAGAAAAGCTTGAGTTGGAAGATTCTATCCCTAGAAAACTCCATGATGAGTGGGAACCTACAATTAAGATTAAAATTAAAAATTACGAGTTTCATGCTTTGTGTGATTTGGGAGCTAGTGTCTCTACTATCCCCAAAGCTTTGTGTGATCTGCTAGATTTCCGTGACTTTGATGATTGCTCTCTAAACTAGCATCTTGCGGATTCCACTATTAAAAAGCCTATGGGAAGAATTAATGATGTTCTTATTGTTGCAAATAGGAATTATGTGCCCATAGATTTTATCGTTCTTGATATAGATTGCAATCCTTCATGTCCTATTATTCTTGGTAGACCTTTCCTTAGAACGATTGGTGCAATTATTGATATGAAGGAAGGGAATATTAAATTCCAATTTCCCTTAAAGAAGGCATGGAACACTTTCCTAGAAATAAAATAAAATTACCAAATGAATCTATCATGAGATCCACTTATGGATTGCCTACCAAAGATGGCAATACCTAGATCTATCCTTGCTTTTATGCCTAGCTAGGGGCGTTAAACGATAGTGCTTGTTGGGAGGCAACCTAATTTTATTTTGTGTTTTTTGTTTTTGGTTCTGTTTAGGAATAAATAATCCATCTATATTCTGTTTAGATGTGGTTTTATCTTTTAATTAGTGTTTGTGCCAAGTTAAACCTATTAGATCTTCTTGGAAGATAGTTATTTGATCTTGCTGTAATTTCCAGAATCTTTGCGCTCAGTGCCCGAATTGTTAAAAATCACCAGAACGTGATAAAATAGTGATTCCAATTGCTGCTGATCAATAAACAAATTTCCCAGGTCCTCTAATTTTGGTAGAATTTTTCAGGTTCCAGAAGTTTGCGTTAGTAACAGATTACTACAGACTGTTCTGTTTTTGACAGATTCTGTTTTGCGTGTGTTGTTTGCTTATTTTGATGAATCTATGGCTATTAAAATAGTTTATAAACCATAGATAAGTTGGAATACAGCAGGTTTAACACCAATAAAAATAAAGAACAAGTTCACTACAGTACCTTAAAGTAGTCTTTTGTTTTCTTTCTTTAACGGAGCTCACGAGATTTCTATTGAGTTTTGTGTTGTGAAGTTTTCAAGTTTTGGGTGAATTCTTTTGATGGATTATGGAACAAGGAGTGGCAAGAGCTTAAGCTTGGGGATGCCCATGGCACCCCCAAGATAATCCAAGGACACCAAAAAGTCAAAGCTTGGGGATGCCCCGGAAGGCATCCCCTCTTTCGTCCACTTCCATCGGTAATTTACTTGGAGCTATATTTTTATTCACCACATGATATGTGTTTTGCTTGGAGCGTCTTGTATTATTTGTGTCTTTGCTTGTTAGTCTACCACAATCATCCTTTATGTACACACCTTTTGAGAGAGCCATGCATGAATTGAAATTTGTTAGAATACTCTATGTGCTTCACTTATATCTTTTGAGCTTGATAGTTTACTCTATGTGCTTCACTTATATCTTTTTGAGCGTGATAATTTTTGCTCTAGTGCTTCACTTAGATCCTTTAGAGCACGGTGGTGGTTTGTTTTAAAGAAACTTGATCTCTCATGCTTCACTTAGATTATTTTGAGATTCGTTAATAGCATGGTAATTTGCTTAATGTTAATATACTTGGTATTCAAGATATGTGAAACTTTCTTTTTAGTGGGTTGAATACTAAGATAAGTTTGATGCTTGATAATTGTTTTGAGATATGGAGGTGATAATATCATAGTCGTGCTAGTTGAGTAGTTGTGAATTTGAGAAATACTTGTGTTGAAGTTAGCAAGTTCCGTAGCATGCACGTATGGTTAAAGTTGTGTAACAAATTTGAAGCATGAAGTGTACCTGGCTTGTGCATCCTTATGAGTGGCGGTCGGGGACGAGCGATGGTCTTTTCCTACCAATCTATCCCCCTAGGAGCATGCGTGTAGTACTTGATTTTTGATGACTTCTAAATTTTTGCAATAAGTATATGAGTTCTTTTGACTAATGTTGAGTCCATGGATTATACGCACTTTGACCTTTCCGCCATTTGCTAGCCTCTTCGGTACCATGCATTGCCCTTTCTCACATTGAGAGTTGGTGCAACCTTCGCCGGTGCATCCAAACACCGTGATATGATATGCTCTTTCACACATAAACCTCCCTATATCTTCCTCAAAACTGCCACCATACCTACCTATCATGGCATTTCCATAGCCATTCCGAGATATATTGTCATGCAACTTCCACCATCATCATCAGCAGCAGCATGACATGCTTTACTTTTGTCATATTGCCATTGCATGATCTTGTAGTTGACATCGTATTTGTGGCAAAGCCACCATGCATTATTTTTCATACATGTCACTCTTGATTCATTGCACCATCCCGGTACACCGCCGGAGGCATTCATATAGAGTCATATCTTGTTCTAGTATCGAGTTGTAATCATTATGTTGTAATCAATAGAAGTGTGATGATCATCATTATTAGAGCATTGCCCAATCAAAAAAAAAGAGAAAGGCCAAAAAAGGAAGGCCCAAAAAAAGAGAAAATAAAAAGGGCAATGCTACTATCTCTTTTTCCACACTTGTGCTTCAAAGTAGCACCTTGTTCTTCATGTAGTGAGTCTCATATATTGTGCTTCAAGGTAGCACCATGATTTTCATATAGTGAGTCTCATAAGTTGTCTTGTTCATAATAGTGGGAATTTTTCATTATAGAACTTGGCTTGTATATTCCAGTGATGGGCTTCCTCAAAATGCCGTAGGTCTTCATGAGCAAGCAAGTTGGATGCACACCCACTAGTTTTCTTTTGTTGAGCATTCTTAGCTCTAGTGCATCTGTTGCATGGCAATCCCTACTCCTTGCATTAACATCAATTGATGGGCATCTCCATAGCTCATTGATTAGCCTCGTTGATGTGAGACTTTCTCCTTTTTGTCTTCTCCACACAATCCCCATCATCATATTCTATACCACCCATAGTGCTATGTCCATGGCTCGCGCTCATGTATTGCGTGAAGGTTGAAAAAGTTTGAGATTATTTGAGTATGAAACAATTGCTTGGCTTGTCATCGGGGGTATAGAAGTTGGGAACATCTTTGTGTGACGAAAATGAAGCATAGCCTAACTATATGATTTTGTAGGGATGAACTTCCTTTGGCCAAGTTATTTTGAGATGACATAATTGTTTGATTAGTATGCTTGAAGTATTATCATTTTTATGTCAATATGAACTTTTGTCTTGAACCTTTCGGATCTGAATATTCATACCATGATTAATAAGATTTACATTGAAATTATGCCAAAGTATCACTCCGCATCAAAAATTCTCTTTTTATCATTCACCTACTCGAGGACGAGCAGGAATTAAGCTTGGGGATGCCTGATACGTCTCCAACGTATCTATATTTTTTATTGCTCCATGCTACTTTATCTACTGTTTTGGACTATATTGGGCTTTATTTTCCACTTTTATATTATTTTTGGGACTAACCTATTAACCGGAGGCCCAGCCCAGAATTGCTGTTTTTTGCCTATTTTAGTATTTCGAGGAAACAGAATATCAAACGGAGTCCAAACGGAATGAAACCTTCGAGAACGTGATCTTCTCACCAAACGTGATCCAGGAGACTTGGACCCTACGCCAAGAAGTTTCCAGGGAGGTCACGAGGGTGGAGGGCGCCCCCCTGGGCGCGCCCCCTGCCTCGTGGGCCCCTCGGAGCTCCACCGACGTGCTCCTTCCTCCTATATATACCTACGTACCCCCATTAGACCAGAGACGGAGCCAAAAACCTAATTCCACCGCCGCACCTTCCTGTATCCATGAGATCCCATCTTGGGGCCTGTTCCGGAGCTCCGCCGGAGAGGGCATCCATCATGGAGGGCTTCTACATCAACACCATAGCCCTTCCGATGAAGTGTGAGTAGTTTACTTCAGACCTTCGGGTCCATAGCTAGTAGCTAGATGGCTTCTTCTCTCTTTTTGGATCTCAATACAATGTTCTCCCCCTCTCTCGTGGAGATCTATTCGATGTAATCTTCTTTTTGCGGTGTGTTTGTTGAGACCGATGAATTGTGGGTTTATGATCCAACTTATCTATGAATAATATTTGAATCTTCTCTGAATTCTTTTATGTATGATTGAGTTATCTTTGTAAGTCTCTTCGAATTATCCGTTTGGTTTGGCCAACTAGATCGGTAGTTCTTGCAATGGGAGAAGTGTTTAGCTTTGGGTTCAATCTTGCGGTGTCCTTACTCACTGACAGAAAGAGTTGCAAGGCACGTATTGTATTGTTGCCATCGAGGATAACAAGATGGGGCATTTATCATATTGCATGAATTTATTCCTCTACATCATGTCATCTTGCTTAAGGCGTTACTCTGTTTTTAACTTAATACTCTAGATGCATGCTGGATAGCGGTCGATGAGTGGAGTAATAGTAGTAGATGCAGGCAGGAGTCGGTCTACTTTTCACGGACGTGATGCCTATATACATGATCATACCTAGATAACCTCATAATTATGCTCAATTCTATCAATTGCTCAACAGTAATTTGTTCACCCACCGTAGAATATCTATGCTCTTGAGAGAAGCCACTAGTGAAACCTATGGCCCCCGGGTCTATTCTCATCATATCAATCTCCATTACTTTATTTTACTTGTTTTGCTTTTACTTTTCACTTTGCATCTTTATACCAAAAATAACAAAAATATTATCTCTATCAGATCTCACTCTCGTAAGTGGCCGTGAAGGGATTGACAACCCCTAAGCGTTGGTTGCGAGTTGCTACCATTTTGTGCAGGTACGAGGGACTTGCGCGTGACCTCCTACTGGATTGATACCTTGGTTCTCAAAAACTGAGGGAAATACTTACGCTACTATGCTGCATCACCCCCTCCTCTTCAGGGAAAACCAATGCTAGCTCGAGACGTAGCAATACCCAAGCTAGGCCTATTTTTTTCTCCGAATTACTGGGCTGCAAATCTTTCAATACGAATAGGGATGCATTCCGACCTGGCTTAAGAGTATGGTCAATGTATGTTAAAAGTAATATCAAAAGGGGTTTAAAATTCCAAAAAAAATATAGCAAATGGGATATAAGTTTCTTTTTTTGTTTTTGTTCTTCACTAATATCTTATACGTATTTCATTGGATTTAACATGACATAGTAATAATTTATTTTTAAATTTGTTTTAGTATGGCTATTAATTTTTGGATTAAGAATATTTCGTTCCCCAGCAAAAATTTGTGAATTTTCAAAATTTCCCACATATTTAGTTAATTTTTTGACCCTGGTACTGACCAGAAAATGGCCAGCAATTCTAAAAATGGAAAACGGGCTGCAATAAATTCCATATGAATTAGAAAATGAGTAAAAATTATAAAAATAATAGCAAATGGGCTGTACACGCCACAGATTTCGAGGCCGACTTGTTTACGCAAGGCTTTGTCAGTGAACACACGATTCTAGCAGCAGTTAGTGTTGGATGTCCATCCAACGGCCGGCGTGCTTCTTCAATCTCTGATCTTCCTGCTCCAGCCGCCTAAACTAGCGCCGGCGGGACTGCCTGCTCCCTCCTCTTGTGGCCCGCTGT
Source organism: Aegilops umbellulata (assembly GCA_032464435.1). Taxonomy (NCBI): domain Eukaryota; kingdom Viridiplantae; phylum Streptophyta; class Magnoliopsida; order Poales; family Poaceae; genus Aegilops; species Aegilops umbellulata. The sequence continues at coordinate 70,858,509 of CP136054.1, forward strand.
GATGCCGCGTAGGCTTCCCCGGCCCACCCTACTCCCTCCGCTACTCCCTCAACTGCCTCCTTATTACGCGAAAAAAATGATTCCTCCCACTGACATCTGGGGCGCACCGGTTGGGAGGCTGACCTGTGGGCCTACTAAGTTGACGCGTACGCAGGGCTTGTCAACTTAGTCAACAAACGATTCTAGCAGCAGTAACCGTTGGATTTGAATCGAACGGTCCTGCTGCTTCTTCAATCGCTGCTCTTCTTGCACCAGCCGCCCAAACCAGCGCTCGGGAGACCGCCTGCTCCTGCCTCCAGTGGCCGGCTGTGCTGCCTATGAGGCCTCATCGCCCCCTACTACTCCCACCGCTAGCCAGGCCCTGCGGTGACGGCAGCCTCACACCGCAGCCGAACCAGTGAACCCTCGTACTCCTCTCCGCGTGGGCATCCACTGCCGCGTCTTCCCCGGCTCCGCGTCGTCCCCTTCCTAGGCCTCGCCGTCGTCCACCGCCTTGGTTCTCTCGGCGTGGCGTGGTCAACATGGTCAACGACATTCCATCGGAAGAGTACTGTACGTGGAGAGGCTGACAGCTGGGTCCACGGCCACAGCCCAGTTTTTTTGTGATTTGCCAAGTAAGTCGCTTTGTCAGGCCTGCTGGGCTGCAAATCTTTCAAGACGAGGAGAGCTTTCGTTCGGCTGGCCGAGAAAATGGCCCATCAGTAATGAGAAATGGGCTATACATTTTTAAAACACATCAAACCGGCAATTAGTTTGAAATATCTTTTTTTTCATTTCGAGATTTGAAATTACATTAATTTTTATGCGTGGAGAATTTGTTGGATTTTATATTGATATACATTTATTTTTAAAATTAGTTTGAATGTGAGTCGAAATTTCGGGATTAAAAATAGTTCGGACCGCACCGAAATATGCAAAATTTTGTATAATTTTTTAACCGTGGCCACAATATGGGCTGTAATGCTAACAAAAAGAATATGGGCTCCAAAAAAACCTTAATAATTAGCAAATGAGCTATAAATTATTAGAAATAATGGCAGATGGGTTGTATGCTGTTTTCCACAGATTTGAGGCTTTCCTAAAAAAAAGGTTGACACACAAGCAGTGACTGTTGGATGGCCATCCAACGGCCGTCGTGCTTCTTCAATCTCTGCTCTTCCTGCTCCAGCCGCTCAAACAGGCACCGGCGGGACTGCCTGCTCCCTCCTCCCCGCGGCCGGCTCTACTGCCGCGCAGGCCTCACCGCCCCACCGTACTCCCATCGCTGTCCTAGCCATCCCTCTACTCACCCACACCTGCTGTTATTCTCTGGCGACGGCAGACGAACCAGTAAACTCTCATACAATCGTACTCCCCTCTGCGTGGGAAACAACTGCCGAGTCTTCCCTACCTCCGTGTCGTTCCCTTCCTAGGCCTCGCCGTCGTCCACCGCCCTGGTGCTCTCGGCGCGGCCTGGTCAACGTGGTCAACGACCGACATGCATCTAAAGTGGACTTTACGTGGAGAGGCCGGCAGTTGGGTCCACGGCCGCACGCAAGGAAATGCCTCCTTATTACGTGCAAAATAATGATTCCTCTACCTGACATCAGGGACCCACTGAAAGGGCCTCTGTATTTCGCGAAAAAAACGTTACCATCGCTGACAGCTCGGACCCACCAGCTATATCTTCGCACGCAAGGAAGTGCCTCCTTATTACGCACAACAAATGAATACTCCCCCTGTTAGCTGGGACCCAGTATAGTGGCAGGCTGACTTGTGGGCCTACTAAGTTGAGGGGGACGGAGGGCTTTGTCAACTTAGTCAATATGCACGATTCTAGCTCCAGTGACCGTACGATGTCCATCCAACGGCCGTAGTGCTTCTTCAACCTCTGGTCTTCTTGCTCCAGCCGCCCAAACCAGCGTCGGTCGTGCCTCGTGCTCCTGCCTCCCATGGCCGGTTGTGATGCGGCGGAGGCCCCACCGCCCCTACTACTCCCACCGCTGGCCAGGACATCCCTCTACTCACCCACACCCCCTGTTATTCTGCGGCAACGGCAGCCTCACACCGCAGCGAACCAGTGAACCCTCGTACTCCTCTACGCGTGGGCATCCACTGTCGCGTCTTCCCTGGCTCCACGTCGTCCCCTTCCTAGGCCTCGCCGTCGTCCACCGCCCTGGTGCTCTCGGCGCGGCGTGGTCAACGTGGTCAAGGAACGGCTTCCATCGGACGTGGACTGTACATGGAGAGGCTGACAGCTGGGTCCACGACCGCAGCAAGGAAGTGCCTCCTTATTACGTGCAAAATAGTTATTCCTCCACCTGACAGCGGGACCCACCGGACGGGCCACCGTATTTTGCCCCCTGACTGTTGGGACCCACCAGCTACATCTTCGCACGCAAGGAAGTGCCTGACAGTCGGGACCCACCTGGTCGAAGCGTACGTAGCGTTGTCATTCTGGTCGCGAACGTGTACGTACATATATACTGGTGGATGTAGAGGCGCGCACGTGTCGTAGTAGAGGCGGCCAGGGTGCAAGAAAGAAAATACGGCCACGTATGTGTACATACGGGCGGGGTCTCGAACCCCTACTCGCGCATACGTACGGCCAGGGCTCGTGTACATGGCTAGGTCGGAACGGAGAAACAGCGTCATCGTCGTGTTCATGGGGAGGCAACGGAATGCATCGTGTTCATGGGGAGGCAACGGAATGCGTCGTGTTCATCGGGAGGGCTTGGACGGAACAGGCGATGGAAACGAGGCTTAGCGTATCGCAGAACAGAGGAAACGGCCTTGTGTTCGACCGGCCACATTCGAAACGGGGTCTTGTTCATCGAGAGGGGTCTAGCGTACCGCAAAATGGAGGAAACGGACCTCCTACGGTCGAAATGGGGGTCCTGTTGATCGGGAGGGGTGTGGCATACCACAAAACGGAGGAAACAGACCTCCTACGGTCGAAACGAGGGTCCTGTTGATCGGGAGGGGTGTGGCGTACCGCAAAACGGACGAAATAGATTTGTGTTGGAGCGCTACGGTCGAAACGGGGGTCCTGTTCATCGGGAGGGGTGTGGCGTACCGCAAAACGGGACTCCATAGGATACTTTTCATCTCCACCGTCGACCCTCTCTAGCCTCCACGAGCTACTGTTCATCCACCGCCGACCTCCTCCAGCCTCCACCTGCGACTGTTCATCCACGGGCTCCTGTTGATCCAGCCTCCACCGCGCGCTACTCCATCGGCTACTGTTCAACTAGCCCTCTCCACGGGCTCTTGTTCAACCACCCCTCCATGAGCTACTGTTCATCCTGCCCTCCACCGTCTATTGTTCATCCTACCCTCCACGGGGTGGTCCTGTTCATCCAGCCCTCCACGGGGTCCTGTTCATCCAGCCCCAACCGGCTCGATCGATCGGGGTCCTGTTCATCCAGAGGCAACACCATGGGGTCCTATTCATCCACCCCCACTGGGAACTGTTCATCCACCCCCTGCAACGCTCACTGTTCATCCAGAGGCAGCATCGATCGGCTTCAGTTAGCAGCAGTAGCAAAGGAATCGCTCGATCGGGTTCAGTTACCAGCCATCGATGGATCGCTCGGGTTCAGTAACGCGTAGCCTGCAGTGCAATCGCTCGGGTTCAGTTAGAGCCCAACGCCTCGCTCGGGTTCAGTTAGAGCCAACGCCTCGCACACACGAGCGTACATGTACGAGAGAAATGCGCATCGCTCAGCCCCCGACCTCCCACCGTAACCGGGAACTCCCCAAAATTTTCCTCGCCCTCGCTTCTACCACGGTTTTTTTGTCATGGACGGCCCAAAGAATGTCATGCAGCTGCGTCTCCGGCCCGCCCAGGACGAAAAGCCCATTTTCTGTCATGATTTTTTGTCATAGAAGTAGGAGCCCACCACATCTGTGATGATACCGGGTTTTGTCACAATTATTGTCATAGAATTGTCATGTGTATGACAGGAAACAAAATTCGTTCGGCCCAAAATGTCAAGATGTGTCTTTTTTTGTAGTGATACATGATCATACCTAAATATTCTCATAACTATGCTCAATTCTGTCAATTGCTCAACAATAATTTGTTCACCCACCGTAGAATACTTATGCTCTTGAGATAAGCCACTAGTGAAATCTATGGCCCCGGGGTCTATCTTCATCATATCTTCCTACGCTTTATTATTGCTTTGCTTTTTTACTTTGTCTTTTATTTTACTTTGCATCTTTATACCAAAAATATTATCTATCATATCTATCAGATCTCACTCTTGTAAGTGACCGTGAAGGGATTGACAACCCCTATTCACGTTGGTTGCGAGGAGTTATTTGCTTTGTGTAGGTACGAGGGACTCGCGCGTAGCCTCCTACTAGATTGATACCTTGGTTCTCAAAAACTGAGGGAAATACTTACGCTACTTTGCTGCATCATCCTTTCCTCTTCGGGGAAATCCAACGCTGTGCTCAAGAGGTAGCAAGAAGAATTTTTGGCGCCGTTGCCGGGGAGTCTACGCAAAAGTCAACATACCAAGTACCCATCATAATCCCTTATCTCTCGCATTACATTATTTGCCATTTGCCTCTTGTTTTCCTCTCCCCCATTTCACCCTTGCCGTTTTATTCGCCCTCTCTTTTCCGTTTGCCTTTTTTCTCGCTTGCTTTTTGTTTGCTTGTGTGTTGGATCGCTTGTTTGTCACAATGGCTCAAGATAATACCAAATTGTGTGACTTTACCAATACCAACAATAATGATTTCCTTAGCACTCCGATTGCTCCTCTTACCAACACTGAATCTTGTGAAATCAATACTGCTTTGTTGAATCTTGTTATGAAAGATCAATTCGTCGGCCTTCCTAGTGAAGATGTCGCTACTCATCTAAATAGCTTCGTGGATTTGTGTGATATGCAAAAGAAGAAAGATGTTGACAATGATATTGTTAAATTGAAGCTATCTCCTTTTTCGCTTAGAGATCGTGCTAAAACTTGGTTTTCATCTTTGCCTAAAAATAGTATTGATTCTTGGAACAAGTGCAAAGATGCTTTTATCTCTAAGTATTTTCCTCCCGCTAAGATCATCTCTCTTAGAAATGATATTATGAATTTTAAGCAACTTGATCATGAACATGTTGCACAAGCTTGGGAGAGAATGAAATTAATGATACGTAATTGCCCTACTCATGGTTTGAACTTATGGATGATTATACAAATTTTTTATGCCAGATTAAATTTTGCTTCTAGAAATCTTTTGGATTTGGCCGCGGGAGGCACTTTTATGGAAATCACTTTAGGAGATGCTACTAAACTCCTAGATAATATTATGGTTAATTATTCTCAATGGCACACTGAAAGATCTACTAATAAAAAAGTGCATGCTATAGAATAAATTAATGTTTTGAGTGGAAAGATGGATGAACTTATGAAATTATTTGCTACTAAGAGTGTTTCTTCTAATCCTAATGATATGCCTTTGTCTACTTTGATTGAGAATAATAATGAATCTATGGATGTGAATTTTGTTGGTAGGAATAATTTTGGTAACAACGCGTATAGAGGGAACTTTAATCCTAGGCCTTATCCTAGTAATCCTTCCAATAATTATGGAAATTCCTACAACAACTCTTATGGAAATTTTAATAAGATGCCCTCTGAATTTGAGACTAGTGTTAAAGAGTTTATGAATTCACAAAAGAATTCTAATGCTTTGCTTGAAGAGAAATTACTTAAAGTTGATGAATTGGCTAGGAACATTGATAGAATTTCTCTTGATGTTGATTCTTTAAAGCTTATATCTATTCGTCCTAAGCATGATATCAATGAGTCTCTCAAAGCCATGAGAATTTCCATTGATGAGTGCAAAGAAAGAACCGCTAGGATGCATGCTACGAAAGATGCCTTTATTAAAGCGTGTTTTTCCAATTTCCATGAAAATAAAGATGAAGATCTAAAAGTTATTGATGTGTCCCCTATTAAATCTTTGTTTTGCAATATGAATCTTGATAATGATGGGATTGAATATGATTCACCCTTACCTAGAAGGCGTTCCAAGAATTCGGTGTTTGTAGATCTTGATGATAAAACTGATAAAAGTGGGATTGAAGAAAGCAAAACCCTAGATGTTGCTAAACCCACTCTTTTGGATTTCAAGGAATTTAATTATGAAAGTTGCTCTTTAATTGATTGTATTTCCTTTCTGCAATCCGTGCTAAATTCTCCTCATGCTTATAGTCAAAATAAAGCCTTTACCAAACATATTATTGATGCCTTGATGCAATCTTATGAAGAAAAACTTGAGTTGCAAGTTTCTATCCCTAGAAAACTTTATGATGAGTGGGAACCAACTATTAAAATTAAGATTAAGGATCATGAATTTTATGCTTTACGTCATTTGGGTGCTAGTGTTTCCACTATTCCCAAAACTTTGTGCGATTTGCTAGATTTCCGCGATTTTGATGATTGCTCTCTAAGCTTGCACCTTGCGGATTCCACTATTAAGAAACCTATGGGAAGAATTAATGATGTTCTTATTGTTGCAAATAGGAATTATGTGCCCGTAAATTTTATTGTTCTCAATATAGATTGCAATCCTTCATGTCCTATTATTCTTGGTAGACCTTTTCTTAGAACGATTGGTGCAATTATTGATATGAAGAAAGGGAATATTAGATTCCAATTTCCATTAAAGAAAGGCGTGGAACACTTCCCTAGAAAGAAAAATAAAATTAAGATATGAATCTATCATGAGAGCCACTTATGGATTGCCTACCAAATATGGCAATACCTAGATCTATCCTTGCTTTTATGCCTAGCTAAGGGCGTTAAACGATAGCGCTTGTTGGGAGGCAAACCAATTCTATTTTTAGTTTTTTTGCTTTTGCTTCTATTTAGGAATAAATCATTGATCTAGCCTCTGGTTAGATGTGTTTTTATGCTTTAATTAGTGTTTGTGCCAAGTTAAACCTATAGGATCTTCTTGGATGATAGTTATTTGATCTTGCTGTAATTTCCAGAAACCTTATGTTCACAAAAACAATTATTAAAAATCACCAGAGTGTGATAAAATAGTTATTCCAATTGCTTCTGATCAATAAACAAATTTCCTAGGTCGTCCTATTTTGGCTGAATTTTTGGAGTTCCAGAAGTTCGAGTTAGTTACAGATTACTACAGACTATTCTGTTTTTGACAGATTCTGTTTTTCGTGTGTTGTTTGCATATTTTGATGAATCTATGGATAGTAAAATAGTTTATAAACCATAGAGAAGTTTGAATACAGTAGATTTAACACCAATATAAATAAAGAATTAGTTCATTACATTACCTTGAAGTGGTCTTTTGTTTTCTTTCGCTAACGGAGCTCACGAGATTTCTGTTGAGTTTTGTGTTGTGAAGTTTTCAAGTTTTGGGTGAAATCTTTTGATGGATTATGGAACAAGGAGTGGCAAGAGCCTAAGCTTGGGGATGCCCATGGCACCCCAAGGTAAAATCCAAGGACACCAAAAATCCTAATCTTGGGGATGCCCCGGAAGGCATCCCCTCTTTCGTCTTCATCCATCAGTAACTTTACTTGGAGCTATATTTTTATTCACCACATGATATGTGTTTTGCTTTGAGCGTTTTGTATGATTTGAGTCTTTGTTTTTTAGTTTACCACAATCATCCTTTCTGTACACACCTTTTGAGAGAGCCATACATGAATTGGAATTTGATAGAATACTCTATGTGCTTCACTTATATATTCTGAGCTATATAGTTTTGCTCTAGTGCTTCACTTATATCTTTTAGAGCACGGTGGTGGATTTGTTTTATAGAAACTATTGATCTCTCATGCTTCACTTAGATTATTTTGAGAGTCTTAAATGGCATGGTAATTTTCTTAATAATAATAAAATGCTTGGTATTCAAGATTTGTTAGACTTTCTTTTGAGTGTGTTGAATACTAAGAAAAGTTTGATGCTTGATAATTGTTTTGAGATATGAAGATGGTGATATTAGAGTCATGCTAGTTGAGTAGTTGTGAATTTGAGAAATACTTGTGTTAAAGTTTGTGATTCTCGTAGCATGCGCGTATGGTGAACCGTTATGTGATGAAGTCGGAGCATAATTTATTTATTGATTATCTTCCTTATGAGTGGCGGTCGGGGACGAGCGATGGTCTTTTCCTACCAATCTATCCCCTAGGAGCATGCGCGTAATACTTTGCTTTGATAACTTGTAGATTTTTGCAATAAGTATATGAGTTCTTTATGACTAATGTTGAGTCCATGGATTATACGCACTTTTCTCATCCTTCCACCATTGCTAGCCTCTCTATACCGTGCACTTTTCGCCGGTATCATACACCCACCATATACCTTCCTCAAAACAGCCACCATACCTACCTATCATGGCATTTCCATAGCCATTCCGAGATATATTGCCATGCAACTTTCCACCGTTCCGGTTATTATGACACGCTCCATCATTATCATATTGCTAACATGATCATGTAGTTGACATCGTATTTGTGGCAAAGCCACCGTTCATAATTTTTTCATACATGTCACTCTTGATTCATTGCATATCCCGGTACACCGCCGGAGGCATTCATATAGAGTCATATTTTGTTCTAAGTATCGAGTTGTAATTGTTGAGTTGTAAGAAAATAAAAGTGTGATGATCATCATTTTTAGAGCATTGTCCCAAGTGAGGAAAGGATGATGGATACTATGATTCCCCCACAAGTCGGGATGAGACTCTGGACGAAAAAAAAGAGGCCATAAAAAAAGAGAAAAGGCCCAAATAAAAAAAGAGAGAAAAAGAGAGAAGGGACAATGTTACTATCCTTTTACCACACTTGTGCTTCAAAGTAGCACCATGATCTTCATGATAGAGAGTCTCTCATTTTGTCACTTTCATATACTAGTGGGAATTTTTCATTATAAGAACTTGGCTTGTATATTCCAATGATGGGCTTCCTCAAAATTCCCTAGGTCTTCGTGAGCAAGCGAGTTGGATGCACACCCACTTAGTTTCTTTTGTTGATCTTTCATATACTTATAGCTCTAGTGCATCCGTTGCATGGGAATACCTACTCACTGACATTGATATCTATTGATGGGCATCTCCATAGCCCGTTGATACGCCTAGTTGATGTGAGACTATCTTCCCCTCTTTTTGTCTTCTCCACAACCACCATTCTATTCCACATATAGTGCTATATCCATGGCTCACGCTCATGTATTGCGTGAAGATTGAAAAAGTTTTGAAAATGTCAAAAGTATGAAACAATTGCTTGGCTTGTCATCGGGGTTGTGCATGATTTAAATACTTTGTGTGGTGAAGATAGAGCATAGCCAGACTATATGATTTTGTAGGGATAACTTTCTTTGGTCATGTTATTTTGAGAAGACATAATTGCTTCGTTAGTATGCTTGAAGTATTATTATTTTTATGTCAATATGAACTTTTGTCTTGAATCTTTCGGATCTGAATATTCATACCACAATTAAGAAGAATTACATTGGAATTATGCCAAGTAGCACTCCGCATAAAAAATTCTTTCTTTTATCATTTACCTACTCGAGGACGAGCAGGAATTAAGCTTGGGGATGCCTGATACGTCTCCAACGTATCTAAAATTTTTTATTGCTCCATGCTATATTATCTACTGTTTTGGACTATATTGGGCTTTATTTTCCACTTTTATATTGTTTTTGGGACTAACCTATTAACCGGAGGCCCAGCCCAGAATTGCTGTTTTTTTGCCTATTTCAGTGTTTGGAAGAAACGGAATATCAAACGGAGTCCAAACGGAATGAAACCTTCAGGAACGTGATTTTCTCACCGAATATGACCCAGGAGACTTGGACCCTACGTCAAGAAAGCCACAAGGTGGGCACGAGGTAGGGGGGCGCGCCCACCCCCTAGGGCGTGCCCCCACCCTCGTGGGCCCCACGAAGCTCCACCGACATACTTCTTCCTCCTATATATACCTACGTACCCCCAAACGATCAGATACGGAGCCAAAAAACTAATTCCACCGCCGCAACTTTCTGTATCCACGAGATCCCATCTTGGGGCCTGTTCTAGAGCTCCGCCGGAAGGGGAATCCACCATGGAGGGCTTCTACATCAACATCATAGCCTCTCCGATGAAGTGTGAGTAGTTTACCTCAGACCTTCGGGTCCATAGTTAGTAGCTAGATGGCTTCTTCTCTCTTTTTGGATCTCAATACAATGTTCTCCCCCTCTCTCATGGAGATCTATTCGATGTAATCTTCTTTTTGCGGTGTGTTTGTTGAGACTGATGAATTGTGGGTTTATGATCAAGATTATCTATGAACAATATTTGAATCTTCTCTGAATTATTTTATGTATGATTGGTTATCTTTGCAAGTCTCTTCGAATTATCAGTTTGGTTTGGCCTACTAGATTGGTTTTTCTTGCAATGGGAGAAGTGCTTTGCTTTGGGTTCAATCTTGCGGTGTCCTTTCCCAGTTTCAGTAGGGGCAGCAAGGCACGTATTGTATTGTCGCGATCGAGGATAACAAGATGGGGTTTTATCATATTGCATGAATTTATCCCTCTACATCATGTCATCTTGCTTAAGGCGTTACTCTGTTTTCGTTAACTTAATACTCTAAATGCATGCTGGATAGCGGTCGATGAGTGGAGCAATAGTAGTAGATGCAGGTAGGAGTCGGTCTACTTGTATTGGACGTGATGCCTATATACATGATCATACCTAGATACTCTCATAACTATGCTCAATTCTGTCAATGGCTCAACAGTAATTTGTTCACCCACCGTAGAATACTTATGCTCTTGATAGAAGCCACTAGTGAAATCTATGGCCCCCGGGTCTATCTTCATCATATTAATCTTCCTACGCTTTATTATTGCTTTGCTTTTTTATGTTGCCTTTTATTTTACTTTGCATCTTTATACCAAAAATACCAAAAATATTATCTATCATATCTATCAGATCTCACTCTCGTAAGTGACCGTGAAGGGATTGACAACCCCTATTCGCGTTGGTTGTGAGGGGTTATTTGCTTTGTGTAGGTACGAGGGACTCGCGCGTAGCCTCCTACTGGATTTGATACCTTGGTTCTCAAAAACTGAGGGAAATACTTACGCTACTTTGCTGCATCATCCTTTCCTCTTCGGGGAAATCCAACGCAGTGCTCAAGAGGTAGCACATATGGTTTTATAAAGACTTTTGGAGAAGCCTGTATTTACAAGAAAGTGAGTGGGAGCTCTGTAGCATTTCTGATATTATATGTGGATGACATATTGTTGATCGGAAATGATACGGAATTTTTGAATAGCATAAAAGGATACTTGAATAAGAATTTTTCAATGAAAGACCTCGGTGAAGCTGCTTATATATTGGGCATCAAGATCTATAGAGATAGATCAAGACGGTTAATTGTACTTTCACAAAGCACATACCTTGATAAAGTGTTGAAGAAGTTCAAAATGGATCAAGCAAAGAAAGGGGTTTTGCCTATGTTACAAGGTGTGAAGTTGAGTCAGACTCAATGCCCGACCACTGCAGAAGATAGAGAGAAAATGAAAGTCATTCCCTATGCATCAGCCATAGGTTCTATCATGTATGCAATGTTGTGTACCAGACCTGATGTGTGCCTTGCTATTAGTTTAGCAGGGAGGTATCAAAGTAATCCAGGATTGGATCACTGGACATCGGTCAAGAATATCCTGAAATACATGAAAATGATAAAGAGCTCATCATAAATGGTTACGTCAATGCAAGCTTTGACACTGATCTGGATGACTCTAAGTCACAAACCAGATATGTATTTATATTGAATGGAGGAGCTGTAAGTTGGTGCAGTTCCAAGCAGAGCGTTGTGGCGGGATCTACGTGTGAAGCAGAGTACATAGCTGCTTCGGAAGCAGCAAATGAAGGAGTCTGGATGAAGGAGTTCATATCCGATCTAGATGCCATACCTACTGCATCGGGTCCAATGAAAATCTTTTGTGACAATACTGGTGCAATTGCCTTGGCAGAGGAATCCAGATTTCACAAGAGAACCAAGCATATCAAGAGACGCTTCAATTCCATCCGCAATCAAGTCAAGGAGGGAGAAATAGAGATTTGCAAGATACATACGGATCTGAATGTTGCAGACCCATTAACTAAGCCTCTCTCACGAGCAAAACATGATCAACACCAAGACTCCATGGGTGTTAGAATCATTACTATGTAATCTAGATTATTGACTCTAGTGCAAGTGGGAGACTGAAGGAAATATGCCCTAGAGGAAATAATAAAGTTTTTATTTATATTTCCTTATATCATGATAAATGTTTATTATTCATGCTAGAATTGTATTAACCGGAAACTTAGTACATGTGTGAATACATAGACAAACAGAGTGTCCCTAGTATGCCTCTACTAGACTAGCTCGTTAATCAAAGATGGTTATGTTTCCTACCCATAGACATGTGTTGTCATTTGATGAACGGGATCACATCATTAGAGAATGATGTGATGGACAAGACCCATCCATTAGCTTAGCACTATGATCGTTTAGTTTATTGCTATTGCTTTCTTCATGACTTATACATGTTCCTATGACTATGAGATTATGCAACTCCCGAATACCGGAGGAACACTTAGTGTGCTATCAAACATCACAACATAACTGGGTGATTATAAAGATGCTCTACAGGTGTCTCCGATGGTGTTCGTTGAGTTGGCATAGATTGTCGTGGAATTAACACGTCAGATGTCTTCGTGGAAAGACTTAGTCGTGGAGCCATCGCAACGGGTTAGCTCGAAGGGGTTAAACCGGACAAGGGGACACGGGAGTTTATACTAGTTCGGCCCCTTCGATGAAGGTAAAGGCCTACGTCTAGTTGTGATGGGATTGATTGGGTTTCGATGCGCAGGGAGCGAATTCGCTAACCTGAGCCTCGAGTTGTTGTTGTCTGTCCCTAAACCGCCGCCGGGTCACCCCCTTATATACACAGGAGGACCCCGGCCTGTCTACAGAGTCCTGGGCTGACTTATACAAGTGCTAGCCTTGGTCTCTTCCTTTCTTATATTACAAGTTTATACAAGTATGGCGGTTTACCACCATGGGCCCTAAATCGCCCGTGGACTCTAGGCCACTACACTTCATCCGTAAAGCGCCATCCTCCGGGTTGTCTTGGGCTTCAGTATAGCTAAAGGTGAACCGGCCCCTCTTGGTCGGTTTACCCCTAGCGGTTATATCCTCCACATTAGGCCCCAAATTGGTTTGAACCTGTTCATGTCAATCTTCAATCCTTAAGAAAATTATTAAAGTTGATATCCACCCTTGTAAACCGCCGTATTGCCTTTCCCTGTGAACCTTAGTGAACCGCCGTGACGTCATCTTCTGTCACTGCAGTAAATTATGGTGATGTCATCCTTGCATACCAAGATTTATAAAGATTCCCTTCTCTTTATTTAATTCCTGAAGATCGAGGCGACAACTGTATCCTTTTCTGCCGCTTCAGACCCCTCGATTTTCGCGCCTGCCATTTTATCCCCTTTCCTTTATAAATAAGATCGAGGCTCCTTTCATTTTTCCCCCTTATCTCTCTGCCTTGTCTTCCTCCTCGCGACCCAAAGAACTCAAGTATCCCCGCCATCATTGACCTTGAAGCTCTGCCTCATCTCTGGCCGCTGCATCACCCTGTTTGTGCCAGAGTTTCTGTGACACTCCACCGCCGCTGCATAACTCTGGTAAATGCTCCCTTCTTTCACTTTATCAGATCTGCCTTAGGGTTTCAAATTTCTTTGATGTTCATCAGTGCTCATCAGCATTCATCAGCGTTTTACCTCGCTGAACCTAGTTATGCCTCATACTTTCTCCTTGCGGCTGGATCTGTAGGTTTTATTATACCGTACTACAGCATCTTTACTATTCCTGGATAAATCCTTGAACCTTCTCTGTTCTGCTTAACGCCATTGTAGGGCTCAGGAAATATTTCTTTACTGACCGTCGGTAGATCCAGTAATTAGATCACCCTCTTGTGAAACTTGTTTCTGCAGCACTTAGAAAATTTTTAGATCTCACCCTTGCACCGAAAGGCGGTTTAACCTGCGGTAACTGATAATTCCTCATATGCCATTAGCCCTCACTTAAACCGTCGTATAATGTTCAATAGCAATGATTGGTTCTCCTATGTACACCTTGATTAAATTTCCGGTTTAACATTATATGCCAACGTAACATTGATGAATTTACTTGGATCAGCAATCGTGAACCGTCCCATTTTGTTTTACAGATCATGTATGATGGCACCACAATTTGCTGCTTGTAACTGGGTCCCATCCCGGATTACCGAGACACAGATTAATAACTTTGTCACCACAGGCGCTTTAGCCCCATAGAACGTTCTTCAGTGGCGAGTCCCTGGACCTGAATGCCCTCCTGAACCCAAAGAGGGAGAGGTGATTGTGTTCTTGCAACATCTGGGCCGGGGCTTCAGTCCCCCCGGATCAAAAAATTTCTGGGATGTGCTTGCCAGCTTCCAACTCCATCCTCAAGATATAGGACCAAACTCAGTGTCCAATATATGTGATTTCCAGGTTTTCTGCGAAGTTTATCTGCAGGAAGAACCAACTGTTGATTTATTCCGGGATCTCTTTCACTTAAACCGCTGGACCGAATTCGCTGACGGCCCCAACACTGAACTTGGCGGTGTTTCAATTCAGAAGAGGAAAGAAGTTGAATTTCCTCATGCCAAACTTCATAGCCACCCAAAGGACTGGAACCAAACGTGGTTCTATTGTCAAAACACTGCTCCGACTGACGAAAATCCTCTGTCGGGTTACCGGCCATACCGGCTTAGCAGTAACCACCCTTTACCTCCACGACTAACAGCAAAAGAACGTCAAGCCTATGCATCCCAACTTGTTAGACTCCAGGCTTTTATGGCCAATGGTTTAACTGGCGTAGATCTTGTCCGTTGTTGGCTTTCATGGTGTATTTTGCCCTTAAGCCGCCGCCCCGGGTTAATGTGTGAATATACTGGCCAGACATATGACCCGCAACGGTTTAATCAAATAGAAATGACTGAGGATGAGGTCACTGAAAGTGTGAAGAAAATACTTGATGAAAGTCTCACTGTGTGCACTCAGGTCGGTCTGCCTCCTTATTATGCCTCCAACAAACTACCAGCGGTAAGCATTTTAACCTTGTATCTGCCTGACTCTGCTGTGCTTATAGCTTTATTGTAATAGTTCTTTGCACAACCTCCCAGGAAGACAGCTCCTTCTGGAGAAAGAAACCTCAAGACAAACCGGCCAAGGCTCCTCGGATTAAGAGCAAGGTCACCAAGAGAGCTGGCAAGAAGAAAGCTGCTGAGACTTCTAAACCACCAGAGGATGTCCATGAATCAAGTGAAGAGGTAGAACTTGACTCTCTTGGCTTTTATTTCATACATCTTATTGACAATGATTGCTCCCAGGATGATGCAGAGGCCAGCCGTGTGGATCACGTTGAGGTAATTTATCTTTCTGACTCAGAACTTGTGCTGGTTCAAAGGCTTCGCCGTGCCGTTCGGAAAGTGAAATGCTCTCGTCCTCTTGCTTATGTGAATCAAAAACTTTCTTTGAAGACACAACAAACCGAAGGTCGTCGCACAACTCGGCACAGTGGCCAACAGGTCACTTCTTCCGGTTTACCTCTGACACCAACCCGGAAACGTCGTCCTGAGGTTGCTTGTTATCCTGAAAAAGTTATCCTTTGAAGGGTTTTTTCCGGTGCCCTCTCAACCCATCTGACTCAAACTATCAGGTTTCTTCAAACTCGTCGGGCGGTTCCTCCACCACTCAACTGCCTCCATTGAAAACCGTCCCTGGGTAAGCATACAGCCTTTTATTTTTCCCTTATCCTTATATTGTCCCTGCTAATCTTTGTTTTGTTATTAGCGGCAAAGCTTGTCTGAGCAAGAAGGCTAAGACCAGTACCCCTTCTGGCTAGGTTGAACCGGCAGAGATTCCTGCAGATGCCCGTGAGAACCTTGATAATCCCATGGACAATTTTGTTCCGCCAGAACCAATTGTAAATGCTGATCCGCCAGAAGCTGACCCGGCCACTCATGAGGGCACCTCTAGTCTACATGCCACCCCTGCAAGTCCAAATGTTAACCCTCTGAACTCCACAGTTAATCCGCCAACTCCTCCTACCACTTCAATCCCAGAAAAGGATGATGAAGTTGTCGTTACCGGCATTGGTTATACCGCTCCAGGCAATCCGGTCACTTTGGCAAAACATAATACCAAAGAGGAAATTGCTCTCCCAGGCAAAGGGAAAGCGGAAATTGATTTGTCCAAATACGCTCATCTTTCTGTCCAGGAGCTTCATTCCGGATTCTTGAACCGGCTTTATGCAAGCCGAGACTCTGAAGCTGATTTGGTGAACCTGATGAAAGAACGCTATGAGGTATTCCTTCTCATCTTAATCTTGTATCCCGTAGCCCCCAAGGGTCGGGTTAAATTAGAAAGTTAAACCGGGACTTATAATCCCTTTTCATTTTGAGTACTCCTTATTGATGTTCCTTTGAGCAAATGTACATTAGCCCCCAAGTGCCCGGATTAAAACTTGTATTGATCCTGGGGACTTTAAGCCAGCAGTAATAAAGAAGCAATCCGCATTAGCCCCCAAGTGCCCGGATTAAAACTTGTATTGATCCTGGGGACTTTGATGTTATATTGATATCCATCTGTTACTGACAGGCGGAGATAAACGGTCAACGCACTCAAATTGCGGACCTTCAAGAAAGCATCAAATCTCAGCAAGTAGAATCTTCCAAGACCAAAGATGAACTAAAAGCCGCTTTAACTTCCCTGGAACAACTTAAAGAAAGCTTCAAGACAGAGCGTGCCAAGTGGGAAACTGAAAAGGATGCATTACGAAAACAAACTGAAGACGCCAAATCAGCTCTTAAACCGGTGGAAGAAGAGCTTTCCGGATTAAAACGCCAAGTGAATGCTATGACCTTTGCAGTGTTTGGTAAGTATTCCCACCAATATATGGCATTCCTTTTTGTAAGGCAGCAGTTGATAATCCTTTAAACTGTTTGTAGGAAGCCGTATTACTCATCTGGGCTCGGATGCACGGGTGAAATTTGAAGGCAGCATATACTTTGATTGAACAACTGTATGCTGGTGCCCAACGGGTTATTTGTGCAGCTTCTTATGACAACCCGGCCCCAATTCTGATCAAGGAAACGCTGGCGAGGCTTTCGATGGTACCAGCCCAGTTAGAAGAAGTGAAGCGATTTGCTGCCAAGGCAGGCGCGTTGTTGGCCCTTACCCGAGCCAAAGCGTGGATAGCTGACCTTGATCCGGCTGACCTTGCAAAAGGCTTTGCAAGCACACAAGAAAACGGGGCAGATTTTGACGATGCTGCCTTGAAAAAGGTGACAAGGGAAATGCGTCCTCTGGCGAGTCAGCTGGCAGAAGATGCTAACTTGACTGTTCATCGGTCTCGTTATGATGCAAATAACCAACGGGTTAATGCTGACTTGCCAGAAGTGCAAAATCTCATTCCGCCAACCCGTAAGCACACTTATGCCCCTGATGTTGATCCGTCAGAACTTATCAGTGAAGAAGTTGTCTTTCAGGCTTTAACCCGGATTGACTGGACAAGCACAGATTTCCAATCACAAGGTGAAGAAGAGGCTGAACCGGCGCCAAATGACCCGTCAGCTTCGCAGCATCGTGGCAACGAAGCTTAATCCGGCAAGTTGATAGATGCTCCACAGACTTTGTTCAGGGGAAAAACACCATATTTTGGGCCTTGAAAGCGCCTTGTAATAGGCTAGACAAATATTGTGATCCGGCTGCCATCGTGCACTGGGATATACTTTGCCTTGACCTGTCTGAGATTTTTAATACTCCCTTATGTTTGCTCCATATCATGCAATCCCTGTATCTGCATAAGAAAAATTTCTGTCCAGACGGTTTACCGATGGACAAGTCAAAAGTACCCCTCATATCTCGGCAAGCAACCATGGTTACTAACAACATAGCAATAACAAATCATACCTGTGATAAAGTATATTGCTGTTAGTTTTACCAATTGTGATACTAGAAGGATGAAAATCCAATTTCCAATATGCCATGATGGTATATGATATCGAACTGGGTTGCGATAAACACCAGACGATTGCTGGAGACAGTGTCAATCCAGACCGGTTTGAGGGATGCCGGGTTACCTTGATTTGAATGCTTAAACAGAAAAATCCGTAAGCCACACCGGGTTAAGAAACACCGGGTTCGTCGTAAATATGATGAAAAATAAAAAACTTAGCATGAACAAAGAAAACATAGCAAGGCTTTTCAAGGGCTGCCAGGCCCAAACCCAGGCTTTTCATGGGCTGCCAGGCCGCTGAGTTAAACCATTTGAGCAAAGCCTTTTAAGATGGGCCTCCAACTAACCAATCATCGTTTTAACTTTGACGAGTTCAGGGTCTCAAAGAGAGTAACTGTCAAACGTTCAACGGGTCGTGCCAGGATTACCTGGATAGGGGTGGCTTACTTGATGAAGGCAAGTTAACCCGGGGTTTTAGGTGAATACACCAGGCTTCCAAGCCGTGGGTCGATACCCGGCTACAAGGGTCCTTTCAAGCTCTTTGGTATTTGACACAAAGAGCCCCCAAGTAACTTTTTGAGCTGTACTCAATGGGTGCCTATGTTTGAGCTATGCCGTGAGCAACCAGACTCTCTTTGGCCCCTTGGGTGTGAAGCTCCCAAGCTAAGTGGTGGCGTGATAGCCGGTTTAAGAGGTAGTACTCCGCTTGTTTAAGCTGAAGCCCCCAAGTTAATAGATATTGGAAGAAAAACAACGGAGACCCTGCTTGATTTAGCAAGGGTGCCGGTTTACTTTATTGATCATAATATGTACATTGTCGAAATATATACATAAGAAAAGCCAATGGCTTCAAGCATAATAAGGCCGTAGGAGAGCTATGTTCCATGGCCGCCGGGTCTCCTACTCAGAGCTACGTGAGTCTTCTCGAACGTCAATGAGGTAGTATGATCCGTTGTGCAGATTCTTGCTGACCACGAAGGGTCCTTCCCAAGGCGGGATAGCTTGTGCATATCAGTCTGGTCTTGAACGAGACGGAGCACCAGATCACTTTCTTGAAAGGTTCTTGTTTTAACCCGGCGGCTGTGATAACGCCGCAGGTCTTGTTGATAAACTGCTGACCGAGCCAAAGCCATGTCCTGTTTCTCATCTAACAGGTCCAGCGCCTCTTGGCGTGCTTGCTCATTGTCCGCTTCAACATAATTTGCAACTCGGGGCGAGTCGTGACGGATATCGCTTGGAAGGACAGCCTCTGCCCCGTAAACCATGAAAAAAGGTGTATAACCTATAGACCGGTTTGGGGTGGTGTTTATACTCCATAGCACGGATGGTAATTCTTCCACCCAACAACCCGGGGTCCGCTTCAGAGGGACCATAAGCCGAGGCTTGATACCCTTCAGGATTTCTTGATTCGCCCTCTCCGCTTGACCATTAGACTGGGGGTGAGCCACAGATGCTAGATCAAGCCGGATGTGCTCTCTGTGGCAAAATTCCTCCATCTCTCCTTTAGAAAGGTTTGTACCATTATCCGTGATGATATTGTGTGGAAAGCCAAAACGGAAAATAATCTTTTTAAGGAATTGAACCGCCGTAGCTGCGTCACACTTACTGATGGGCTCCGCTTCAACCCATTTAGTGAATTTATCAACCGCCACCAACAGGTGGGTCTTCTTGTCCTTGGAAGGTTTAAAGGGTCCCACCATATCGAGCCCCCAAGTAGCAAACGGCCAAGTGATGGGAATCATGCGTAATTCTTGAGCCGGAACATGAGCTCGACGTGAAAATTTCTGACAAGCATCGCACCGCTTTACCAGATCCTCCGCATCAGAATGGGCTGTTAACCAGTAGAACCCATGACGGAATGCTTTGGCCACGAGGGATTTGGAACCGGCATGGTGACCACAATCTCCTTCATAGATTTCACGCAAAATCTCTTGCCCCTCTTCGGGAGAAACACAACGTTGGAACACGCCTGAAACGCTGCAATGGTGTAGCTCACCATTATGCACGACCATAGACTTGGACCGCCGGATTATCTGTCTGGCGAAAAGCTCATCATCTGGTAACTCGCCCCGGTCTAAGTATGCCAAATATGGGATAGTCCAATCCGGAGTGGCATGCAAGGCAGCTACCAATTGGGCCTCCAGATCAGGAACAGCTAAATCCTCCTCTGTAGGCAATTTCACAGGCGGGTTATGCAAAATATCCAAAAAGGTATTAGGTGGTACCGGTTTACGTTGAGATCCCAGCTGGCTTAGAGCATCAGCTGCTTCGTTCTTGCGCCGGTCGATGTGCTCCACCTGATAACCTTTAAAGTGGCCTGCTACCATATCCACCTCTCGCCTATAAGCTGCCATGAGTGGATCCTTTGAATCCCAAGTGCCAGAAACTTGCTGGGCCACTAGATCAGAGTCTTCGAAGCACCGAACCCGGCTTAAGTTCATTTCCTTAGCCATACGGAGGCCGTGGAGTAAGGCCTCGTACTTTGTTGCATTATTAGTACAAGGAAACATTAGGCGGAGAACATAACAGATTTTATCACCTCGAGGGGAAGTAAGGACAACTCCAGCCACCGAGCCTTCCAACTGCCTGGACCCGTCAAAGTGAATAGTCCAGTATGTGTTATCCGGTTTATCCTCTGGTGCCTGTAACTCGGTCCAGTGATTAATGAAGTCAACCAGCGCCTGAGATTTGACGGCTGTTCGAGGCATATACTTCAACCCATGGGGACCCAGCTCAATTGCCCACTTTGCAACCCGGCCAGTTGCCTCTCTATTCTGGATTATATCACCCAAGGGAGCAGAGCTAACCACTGTGACGGGATGGCCTTGAAAGTACTGCTTGAGCTTTCTACTTGCCATAAAGACTCCATATACAAGCTTCTGCCAGTGCGGATATCGTTGCTTGGATTCGATCAGTACTTCACTGATATAATAAACTGGCCGTTGAACCGGATATTCCTTTCCAGCCTCCTTACGCTCAACCACAATCGCCACACTGACTGCACGGGCATTGGCAGCCACGTACAACAACAAGGGCTCCTTATCAACCGGAGCAGCAAGAAGGGGCGGTTCAGCCAGCTGCCGCTTTAAATCCTTGAATGTTGTGTTAGCGGCGTCACTCCAGACGAATTTATCTGTTTTCTTCAGCATCTGATATAAAGGAATTGCCTTTTCTCCCAAACGACTGATAAACCGGCTGAGGGCTGCAATCCGGCCTGCCAAACGCTGAACGTCATTGATACATGCCGGTTTAGCCAAAGATGTGATTGCTTTGATTTTTTCCGGATTGGCCTCAATGCCTCGGTTGGACACGAGAAAGCCCAGAAGCTTGCCTGCCGGAACACCAAAAACACACTTCTCCGGGTTAAGCATCATTTTATAAGCCCGGAGATTGTCAAATGTCTCCTTGAGGTCGTCTATCAAGGTTTCCTGCTTCCTGGATTTTACCACAATATCATCCACGTAAGCATGAACATTACGCCCTATCTGCTTATGAAGACAATTCTGCACACAACGCTGATAGGTTGCTTGGGCACTCTTGAGCCCAAAAGGCATAGAAACATAGCAGAAGGCTCCAAAGGGGGTGATGAAGGTTGTCTTCTCCTAGTCCTTAACTGCCATTTTAATCTGATGATAACCCGAATAAGCATCCGGGAAACTTAGGCGATCACAACCCGTCGTCGCATCAATTATCTGATCAATCCGCGGGAGAGCAAAAGGATCGGCCGGGCATGCCTTGTTCAAATCTGTGTAGTCCACACACATGCGCCAAGTGCCGTTCTTCTTAAGAACGAGCACCGGATTAGCCAACCACTCAGGATGAAATACCTCAATGATAAACCCTGCTGCCAGTAGCCGGGCTACTTCTTCACCAATGGCCTTGCGTCTCTCTTCGTTAAAGCGGCGAAGGAACTGCTTGACCGGTTTGAACTTGGGATCAATATTGAGATTGTGCTCAACGAGTCCTCTCGGTACACCTGGCATGTCAGAAGGCTTCCATGCAAAAATGTCCCGATTCTCACGGATGAACTCGATGAGCGCGCTTTCCTATTTCGGATCCAGGTTGGCACTGATACTAAACTGTTTGGATGAATCACCAGGGACAAAATCAACGAGTTTAGTTTCATTAGCCGGTTTGAACGCCAGGGCCGGGTCATGTTCAGTTGTGGGCTTCTTCAAAGGGGTCATGTCTGCTGGATCAACATTGTCCTTATAGAACTTCAACTCCTCTGTAGCACAAACCGACTCGGCATAGGCCGCCTCGCCTTCCTCGCAATCAAAAGCAATCTTGCGGCTACCATGGATTGTGATCGTCCCTTTATAACCCGGCATTTTGAGCTGCGGGTAGACATAACAGGGTCTCGCCATGAATTTCGCATAAATCGGCCGCCCGAACAGCGCGTGATAAGGGCTCTGGATTTTCACCACTTCAAATGTCAATGTCTCAGCTCTGGAATCATGCTCATCTCCAAACACGACTTCCAAAGCAATCTTCCCAACAGGGTATGCCGATTTACCTGGTACTACGCCGTGAAAAACTGTATTCGACGGTTTAAGATTCTTATCTGTCAACCCCATGCGGCGGAAAGTCTCGTAGTACAGGATATTTATGCTGCTTTCTCCATCCATTAAAACTTTGGTGAACTTGTAACCTCCCACCTGAGGTGCTACGACCAAGGCTAATTGACCCGGATTGTCAACCCGGGGTGGGTGATCCTCTCTGCTCCACACAATAGGTTGTTCCGACCATCGTAGATAACGTGGCACGGCCGGTTCAACAGCATTGACCGCCCTCTTGTGAAGCTTCTGATCTCGCTTGCACAGGCTAGTCGTGAACACGTGATATTGCCCGATGTTCAACTGCTTGGGATGATTTTGGTAGCCTGGCTGCTGCTGATTCCCCTGGTTGTTCTGCTGGTTATTGCCATGGTTGTTCTGATGTCCTTGATTATTCTGAAACCCAGAGCTTGAACCGCCGCCCCCATTGAAACCAGGGCCTGAACCGCCGGGCGGACCCTGATCATACCGGTATAGATCAGAGTTTTTGAACTCCCTCATTATGTGACAATCCTTCCAAAGGTGTGTGGAAGGGGCCTCCTTGGTTCCATGCTTCGGACAGGGCTGGTTTAACAAGCGCTCCAGATTCATCCCGCCACCGCGCTGGGGCGGTTTACCCTTACGACGCTGCATATTCGTGTTAGCCACAAAATCTGAATTATCTGCCTTGCGCTTACCGTTATTCCCATGGCCTCCTTGGTTATGGTGCTGCTGCCCTTTCGCACCGTCGTTCTCCTTTCCCTTCTCCGGTTTCTCCTCATCAGACTCGGGATCCTTGGTATTATCAGAATCGGCATATTTGACCAAGGCTGCCATAAGTGTTCCGATATCATTGCAATGGCGCTTGAGCCTCCCCAGCTTCATCTTTAGTGACTTAAACCGGCAATTGCGCTCCAGCGTTAAGATTGCTTGGCCAGCGCTGATTCGGTCCGAAGAATGCAAAACCACCGAAACCCGGCGTACCCAGTGAGTTGTTGACTCGCTCTCCCCTTGAACACAGGCGTCCAGATCTACAATAGACATAGGCTGTTTGCAGGTGTCTTTGAAATTGGCTATGAACTGAGCCTTTAACTGCCCCCAACACTCGATGGAATTGGCCGGTAAGTTTTTCAGCCAAGTACGGGCTGTCCCCTCTAACATCATTGTGAAATATTTTGCACACGCCGCTTCATCCACTTCCAGCATCTCCATTGCCATCTCGTAACTCTTGACCCACGCCTCAGGCGGCTGATCAGCAGTGTAATTGGGTACCTTTCGCGGACCTTTGAAATCCTTGGGCAGTCGTATATTACGGAGGGCCGGAATAAGACACGGCACTCCCCAGGAACTGAAAGCGACCCCAGTGCCTCGGTCTATCGATGCCATTGGCTGAAGGGGGCGGTTTGATGGCGGCCAGCCTCCCTACGTGCCCTGCCATTATCTACCACATCTTGAGCATTTATCTTCCCATGAGTCGCGTTACGTCGCCTGGCACTGCTAGATACTTCCGGTTCGTCCATGTGTCTACTGTAGCTTTTGCTTGGACGGGGGGTCGAATGAATTCTATCCCGGCTATAAGAATAGGCCTGTTGTTGCACCACGACGGTTTGAAGAAGATCCCTGGCCCACCGTGTTTTGATCGCTGCCAATGAGTCACCTTCGATCGGAATAGCCGCCAGACGGGATGCTGCAGCAATCATATTATCCAACGGGCTCGGAAAGTGATCCGGTGGCGCAGCCACATGCGGCGGCTGATCGTCCGTTCGTCAAGGTGGTTCTGTCAGGCGTGGCTGATCCGGCGCTGTCCTAGGTGCTTCGGTCCGGTTTACGGCTGCTGGGTTGCTCGCCCCAGCCCCCGGTGTATTAAAGAGGTTCAAGCCTTCGAAGACCGGTGGCAGGCGCGATCGATGTTTCCGCCGCATTACCTCATTCGATGCGTTTTGATCCAACGCCAGCCGGTAATTCTGCGCCTGTATCAATTGTGACTGGGCGTCCAAAGCGGCCCGTTCCTCAGCCATCTTAGCATCTGCAGCCGCTAGATCCTCCTTGGCCTGTGCTATCTGGTCTTTCAGTTTTGCAACCTCCGCACTATGCTGGTCCTGCGTCTCCGGGGTAACCACCACGGTCATGAAGGTCGCCCAAGCATCCATTAGATCGGAGAGAACTTGAACCAGCCGGCGCCCCGGCCTCCTGCCGCCACGGCTGTTGAAGATTGCAACGTGGGCTGTGTTCCGGCCATGTAAACGGCGACCCGGCTCGGCAGTTCAGGGAGATCCGGAATACTACCGCCATCAGAATATCCCTCGAACCCATCGTCATGGACTTGGTACAGGGACTCAGTTTCACCGGTGGATGACTCGCTATCAGAGTAAACAGCTGTCTCACCTTCAGATACCGGTTCAGATCCGGCCCCATGGACGCATCCTACGAACGCCCGCTTCACGGCAGGCTTGACCTGGGTAGGGCTTGCACGCTGAGCTGTCTCGACAAGGTCGGTGCAGATGTCCAGCTCAGGACCCGGCTCGCCGATCTTGCCGATGAAGACATGGATTCCTCCAAAGGGGACCCGGTATCCGTACTCGATTGAGCCGGTCTCGGGGCCCCACCCTTCGTTGTCGATGTAGAGCTTGCCGCGACGACTCTTGGTCATCCAGCCAACTGCGTACCCCTTGAGTCCTTCGAAGTTGCCCTTCAAGAACTCGAAACCATCGTGCGATAGCCCCACGGTGGGCGCCAACTGTCGTGGAATTAACACGTCAGATGTCTTCGTGGAAAGACTTAGTCGTGGAGCCATCGCAATGGGTTAGCTCGAAGGGGTTAAACCGGACAAGGGGACACGGGAGTTTATACTAGTTCGGCCCCTTCGATGAAGGTAAAGGCCTACGTCTAGTTGTGATGGGATTGATTGGGTTTCGATGCGCAGGGAGCGAATTCGCTAACCTGAGCCTCGAGTTGTTGGTGTCTGTCCCTAAACCGCCGCCGGGTCACCCCCTTATATACACAGGGGGACCCCGGCAGGTCTACAGAGTCCTAGGCTGACTTATACAAGTGCCAGCCTTGGTCTCTTCCTTTCTTATATTACAAGTTTATACAAGTATGGCGGTTTACCACCATGGGCCCTAAATCGCCCGTGGACTCTGGGCCACTACACTTCATTCGTAAAGCGTCATCCTCCGGGTTGTCTTGGGCTTCAGTATAGCTAAAGGTGAACCGGCCCCTCTCGGTCGGTTTACCCCTAGCGGTTATATCCTCCACATAGATCGAGATTAGGATTTGTCACTCCGATTGTCGGAGAGGTATATCTGGGCCCTCTCGGTAATGCACATCACTATAAGCCTTGCAAGCAATGTGACTAATGAGTTAGTTGGCGGGATGATGCATTACGGAACGAGTAAAGAGACTTGCCGGTAATGAAATTGAACTAGGTATGATGATACCGATGATGGAATCTCGGGCAAGTAACATATCGATGACAAAGGGAACAACGTATGTTGTTGTGCGGTTTGACCGAGAAAGATATTCGTAGAATATGTAGGAGCCAATACAAGCATCCAGGTTCCACTATTGGTTATTGACCGGAGATGTGTCTCGGCCATGTCTACATAGTTCTCGAACCCGTAGGGTCCGCACGCTTAACGTTCGATGACGATTTATATTATGGGTTTATGTGATTTTATGTTCCGAAGGTTGTTCGGAGTCCCGGATGAGATCATGGACAAGACAAGGAGTCTCAAAATGGTCGAGACGTAAAGATTCATATATTGGAAGGCTACATTCAAACACCGGAATGGTTCGGGCCGTTTCGGATAAGTTTCGGAGTACCGGGGGTTACCGGAACCCCCCGGGAAGTTATTGGGCCTCATGGGCCTAGTGGTGGAAGAGAGGAGGCAGGTCAAGGTGTGGCACGCGCCTCCCTAGCCCAAACCGAATTGGACTAGTGCTAGGGGGCCGCCCCCCTAGCCCAAACCGAATTGGACTAGTGCTAGGGGGCCGCCCCCCTTTCCTTCTCTTCTCCCTCTCCTTCCCCCTTCTCCTTGTGGAAGTAGGAAAGGGGGGGGCGAATCCTACTTGGAGTAGGACTCCCCCCCTTGGGCGCGCCTCCTCCTGGCCGGCCTCCTCCTCCTCCCTCCTTTATATACGTGGGGATGGGGGCACCCAAAGGCACAACAGACAACCTCTTAGCCGTGTGCGATGCCCCCCTCCACAGTTTTACACCTCGGTCATATCGTCATAGTGCTTAGGCAAAGCCCTGCGCCGGTAACTTCATCATCACCGTCACCATGCCTTCGTGCTGACGGAACTCTCCCTCGGCCTCATCTGGATTAAGAGATCGAGGGACGTCACCGAGCTGAACATGTGTAGATCGCGGAGGTGTCGTGCGTTCGGTACTTGATCGGTTGGATCGCGAAGACGTTCGACTACATCAACCGCGTTACTAAATGCTTCCGCTTTCGGTCTACGAGGCTACATGGACACTCTCCCCGCTCGTTGCTATGCTTCTCCTAGATAGATCTTGCGTGATCGTAGGCAATTTTTTTGAAATACTACGTTCCCCAACACAGTGTCTACATGGAGATTTGGTATAGCAGTTCATCAGCGAAAAAGCCTGGCATATCACTTGCTATTGTTATTCCTTGTGGTGGTTGGCCAAAGGGACATGACAGAGGTGGAAGAGGCTGTGGAAATGGATGAGGATGCGGTGGAGATTACGGCGCCAGCGGTGCTAGCATGAGCAGCATACTTGGTGTCTGTTATTGCAGTGCGATCAATCTTAGAGAAAGAGGTTGATACGTCTCCAACGTATCTATAATTTTTTATTATTCCATGCTATTATATTATCTGTTTTCGATGTTTAATGGGCTTTAATATACTCTTTTATATTATTTTTGGGACTAACCTATTAACCGAAGGCCCAGTGCAAATTGTTGTTTTTTTGCCTATTTCAGTGTTTCGTAGAAAAAGGAATATCAAACGGAATCCAGACGGAACGAAACCTTTGCGAGGATCTTTCTTGGAACAAACGCAATCCAAGAGACTTGGAGTGGAAGTCAGAGACGCAACGAGGCGGCCACGAGGCAGGAGGGTGCGCCCAGGGGGGTAGGCGTGCCCCCACCCTTGTGGGCCCCTCGTAGCTCCACCGACCTACTTCTTTCGCCTATATATACTCTTATACCCTGAAAACATCCAGGGGAGCCACCAAACCACTTTTCCACCGCCGCAACCTTCTGTACCCGTGAGATCCCTTCCTGGGGCCTTTTCCGGCGATCTGCCGGAGGGGGATTCGATCACAGAGGGCTTCTACATCAACACCATAGCCTCTCCGATGATGTGTGAGTAGTTTACCACAGCCTTCGGGTCCATAGTTATTAGCTAGATGGCTTCTTCTCTCTCTTTGGATCTCAATACAAAGTTCTCCTCGATGTTCTTGGAGATCTATTCGACGTAATACTTTTTGCGGTGTGTTTGTCGAGATCCGATGAATTGTGGGTTTATGATCAAGATTATCTATGAACAATATTTGATTCTTCTCTGAATTCTTATATGCATGATTTGATATCTTTGCAAGTCTCTTCGAATTATCGGTTTAGTTTGGCCTACTAGATTGATCTTTCTTGCAATGGGAGAAGTGCTTAGCTTTGGGTTCAATCTTGCGGTGTCCTTTCCCAGTGACAGCAGGGCAGCAAGGCACGTATTGTATTGTTGCCATCGAGGATAAAAAGATGGGGTTTATATCATATTGCTTGAGTTTATCCCTCTACATCATGTCATCTTGCCTAATGCGTTATTATGTTCTTATGAACTTAATACTCTAGATGCATGCTGGATAGCGGTCGATGTGTGGAGTAATAATAGTAGATGCAGAATCGTTTCGGTCTACTTGACACGGACGTGATGCCTATGTTCATGATCATGCCTAGATATTCTCATAACTATGCGCTTTTCTATCAATTGCTCAACAGTAATTTGTTCACCCACCGTAATATATGCTATCTTGAGAGAAGCCACTAGTGAAACCTATGGCCCCCAGGTCTATTTTACATCATATCAGTTTATCATCAACTTGCCAATTTCTTTCGCCGTTTATTTGCAATCTTTACTTTCCAATCTATACAACAAAAATACCAAAAATATTTATCTTATTATCTTTATCAGATCTCACTTTTGCAAGTGGTCGTGAAGGGGTTGACAACCCCTTTATCGCGTTGGTTGCAAGGTTGTTGATTGTTTTTGCAGGTACTAGGTGATTTGCGTGTAGTCTCCTACTGGATTGATACCTTGGTTCTCAAAAACTGAGGGAAATACTTACGCTACTTTGCTGCATCACCCAACGCATGCTCAAGAGGTAGCAGAGGCTATGTATACCATGTAAGTTGTGAAGCGTATCTAACGCCGCAGGGCTGGATGATGTTTATATATACAGCAAGTCATGTCATAAAAGTCTCCAACGCGATCGCATGGATAGCTGCCGATATATGTGGTCTCAATTTAACACTTCGAACACATTTTTCTTATAGGGCTATATATCACAAATGCATGAAGTAACATTGGAGGTTTGGCTTGACAGTTGTAGTATCTCTTTTAGAACTTGTTCCAAAGTTCTAGAACTCAAACTTCAAGATATTTCAGGCAAAAACAGTATCTCATCCGTACTTCGGTGTGGCACATCACAACATCAACTCTGTCACGAAGAGACAGAATCAGAAGACTCAGAGATCACGATTTCTCTTATATCTACTTCCGACTACAAACTCTTAGGCATGTAGTCACGGTCTTTGGGGTCAGACTTGGTAGTCTCACTAGACAAGCTTGACATTAAGTGGCCCATCTCAATATCTCTCATGTCTTCTTCTCTTGCAGCTACAAAGGATAGGTTAGTATTTTAGCAATTTTCACTTACTGCATATCGAACCCATTGGTTGGTTTGGTAACGTTACTTGGGGAACCGCAGTTTAACATCCACATATCATTTTCTGTCACTTTATTTCTAACAAATTTTTTATTTACTCGCAAATTTAAATAGAAAGGGCTCTTATAAATCCCTTTTGATTTGAGCTTTTATATTTTCTCGGGTTTAAACAATTGAGATTAAAGAGCGAATAAAGCAGTAACTTGCAGAGCCGGTCCAAACTACTTTAGGGTTTGGGTCTATGTGAAATAATTTTCATACTCAAACTTTTATACTTATTTAATACTAAGTGTACCATATTATAATTTAATCAATATAATTTTCTATTACTCGATCACATAAGAATGTTTCCAAATAATAGTTAGATTATTCATTGTTACACAAATTTAATGTATATCCTTAAAAAATTTGATTCTATAAAATTTGAACTATATGATTTACCAACAAATCTCTTTCTGGTTAAAAAATCCTTCAAATTAATTTTCCAATATTGCATAAACTATATCGTGTATACAAATATATTTGCATATATGTGTTCGATCATATATCTTTTAATATTATTGAACAATATGGTAGATATTTCTAAATCATACATAGTAACAAATATTTTAATAGTGGTTCTAGGATATACTAATCAACCATATTCATAGAATCTTCTAGGATATAGCAAATGTGATTTGGAAGTTGGGTTCGGATCATCGAAAACCTAAAATATTATTGATTGTACTTTCGTTGCGATCGTGAGGATTCATTCGACTATGTTGGTTCGACTACTTCTTGGACTCGATATTCTTCCTAGCGAGATTTCAGGCAAGATGACCGTCACCTTGGATCTCACTACTATCTTTGCTTTGTTAGTTGTCTCGATGCTATCGCTATGTCGCGCTACCTACCACTTGTTTATAAAGTCTCCCAAATTGTCATGATAGCATCTAACCTTTTCCACCATCGTAGGCAAACCGTTGTTTGGCTATGTTACCGCTTTGCTCAGCCCTTCTTATAGCGTTGCTAGTTGCAGGTGTAGTTTCAGGTTGTTCCATGTTGGGACATGGATATCATGGGATATCACAATATCTCTTATTTAATTAAGGCATCTATATACTTGGTAAAGGGTGGAAGGCTTGGCCTTTTGCTTGGTGTTTTGTTCCACTCTTGCCGCCTTAGTTTCCGTCATACCGGTGTTATGTTCCTTGATTTTGCGTTCCTAACACGGTCCGAGTTTATGGGCCCCCTTGACAGTTCGCTTTGAATAAAACTCCTCCAGCAAGGCCCAACATTGGTTTTAACATTTTGCTCAACATAATAATAAACATGATAATAAATTTGACGCATAGGGAGTTAGCGCTACCCGAGGTTCGTTATTCAACTTAATACAGGGGGGCCAGTGCTGCTGGTGTTGGTCCAAACTAGAGCACCGTGTGGGCTACCTGGGGCAACTCGGGACGCTAGTTACTATACGCTTAGCTCATCCGGTCGTGTCCTGAGAACGAGATACGTGCGACTCCTATCAGAGTGTCGACGCGCCGGGAGGTCTTGCTGAACTTGTTTTACCATTGTCGAAATGTCTTGTGAACCGGGATTTCGAGTTTGATCGGGTTGTTCCGAGAGGAGGATTTTCCTCCGTTGATCGTGAGAGTTTGTGATGGACTAAATTGGGACACCCCTGTAGGGTTTGATCTTTCGGAAGCCGTGCCCGTGGTTATGTGGCATATGGGAATTTTTAATATCCGGTTGTAGAGAACTTGACACCAGATCCAAATTAAAATACACCAACCGTGTGCGTAAACTGTCTCTTTTCGAGTGAGTCGAGAAGAGAACATGGTGGGGTTATGTTTGAATGTAAGTAGTTCAGGATCACTTTTTAATCATTGCTAGTTTGCGACCGTTTGCGTAGTTTCTCGTCTTACTCTTGTACTTGTAAGTTAGCCACCATACAATGCTTGGTGCTCACTAGTGCAGAACCGGGCAATAGCACCGGTTCGTAAGGCCCTTTAGTGCCGGTTTAGGAACCGGCACTAAAGTGTGGGCACTAAAGCCCCCCCCCCCTTTAGTACCGGTTCCGCACGAACCGGTGCTAAAGGGTAACCACGTGGCACGAGCCAGCTCCGGGGGCCGGGAGCCCTTTAGTACCGGTTGGTAAAATGTTTGGGGGGGGGTTTGGTTTTGTGATTTCTTTTTCATTTAATTTTGTGTTTTCCATTTTAATTCTTTTTCGTTTCACCCGCAGATATATATATAATAACTCATGCATGCTCGCATACATCATCATATATAATAACAAGTCCTACTAGCTAATTAATCAAGCATCATCATACAACTTCTACTCGTTATTAATAATAAGTCATACGATCATCATGTCCTCATAGTCATCGAACCCAACCCTACATAATTGTTCTTAGCACATGATCATCAAGTATCAGGTAGGATCGGACCTAAATACACACTTAAGGTAAAATAGCATAAAACAATATAGACCCTGACTCTCCATTATGAAGAATGGAGATCATCCTGTCTCCAATTCTTGCGCCTCGCTTCCTTTTGCTTCCAAGAAGCTCCTTACGACTGTCCATACATTTTTTCCATCCTTTGACTGTCATGTCTCCACTTCTTTTAGAAATCCGGTATGGACAGTTGAGATTCGTAGGATGACCTGGATATATGTTCAAAACATGAAGGCTGCCGCCATTCTGATACATCAAATGAGGCACACAATCCTCTGGGATAAGCTATTGAAAAACATAGTAATAACTTCGTAGTTAGCAATGATGTACTAGTTTTAGAAGTATGCAAAAAGATGCACGGATGTCGTAATAGTAATAAAACTTACCAGGGTATCTCCATGGTAGTTACCGTAGTTCAACACGTGCACTAGTGGCACGTATTGACCATAATGTTGAGGAGTTCGATTGTAGATATTGTAATTCTCAATATCATTACAAAATCCAACCAGATGAGTTTTCTCCTTGTAAGTTAACTCAGAGCCATCTGTGTAGTAAGTTCTATCTACCATCTTCTGCACATTCTTTGATACTCCAAAATAAGTTGTCAATGAAAATAAGCTGTCAACTATTTTAAAATGAACAATATAAGTTTTATTAATAATTAACTATGTTTGAGAAACTCACATAGCGGTAGAACTAGAGGAGTACCAACAAGGACCCAAATGTCCATATTGTCTTGCTCGATTTCAGGATCACCAAGATCCATGGTGACAAGCATACCCTCATCAAAACCATACAATTTGCAAAATGCTTCCCAATTTTTGCAACCAAAATGGGTTACGCTCTCAGCATTATACAACTTTACTTCGAAATCCACATCATGATGGGTCCTTAGGTGAATTTTCTTCGTTTCAAAATTTTCATGGTCTTCAAAATCCATCCTCTCCAAGACATAGCGTCTTGCATAGCATGGGATCAACTATACTCGAATTGTAAAAGATGAAAATTACACATTGAAATAGTTGAAGTCATGCTTAATTATGACAAAAAAACACTTGTCGTCGTTGCGTACCGTTTCAACTTCGAAGGTCTCCTCGAGCTTAATGCTGAAGCGCCGACCATCGTCTAGGTGAGGCCTGTCGCACTCACCTCGATCGTCGTGGCACCAGTCGCACTCCCCCGGGAGACTTTCGTCGTCCGATGATGACATTTCCTATACGTTCATAATTCAAAGACTAAATTAGATCATTATTATTCAACTAATCATATGCATATGCCTTGCAAATAGTGCTCTCCAATTTGAGCATTCAATAAGAAAAATCAAATCGCAAAATAAAGTAGTATTCAAATTAGGATGCCTTCAATTATAAGAAAAACTACATCATCTCCATGTGTCCGTACATCGAATATTATCACTAATACACGTCGAATACTATATATCATACATATCGCCAGTACAGCTAGAACCGTAGCGCCCGACGGGTATCGGCGCGGGCGGTGGACACCCAAAGGGAAGGAACCATCACAGGATCATAGCTCCAGTGAGATCCCTGAAGAACCTGCCAGGTATTCTCGAACCTGCCCTCCAACGCAACCATGTAGCGACGGACGTGCTGGTCCTCCTCGCTGACATGGTGACGTACCAGCTCCGCGGTGTCCGAAAGCCTCGGCACCGTCACTGGCCCACGCGACCGCAACCAAACAAGGATCGGGTCAACGACGGGATGTCTCCTCACCAAGCTACGCCCCCCGGAAGGTAGCGCCTCCCAGTACCACCCCGGCGGAGCCCAGTCCCGAACATGGCCCATCTGGTCAAGCAGGTGTCGTCCTCCGCCGACTCGACGACGAGGATGCGGGATAGGCATCGTCCACGTCGATGCGGGAATAATTGCTTTAACTAAAAAAAGAAACTAGTTATATTAATTTTCTTGCTAAAAATAAACTACTTCTATAGTAAAATGAACCAGTTTTATTAAATCAACTAGTTCAACCAGTTCTATTAATTTTCTTGACATTACTATATATTTAACTTTTCTATCTAATTCATCTAACATTCGACATTAATCTAACATTTATATAAACTCAAAATATATAAAAAAAATTAAATAAACAAAAAACTCATTAACAAATAATATTTTAATTAGATCATGAAATATCAGATACCTAAATTTTCTTACTAAAAATAAACTATTTATATTAATTATTGAACTACTTCAAATCTCATATACCTAAAATAAACTAGTTCGACAATTTTCTTACTAAAAATAAACTAGTTATATTAATTATTCAGCTAGTTCAATTATTGAATACGTATATGTGTGTATATGTGTGTGTGTCCCCGTACGTCGCCGCCCCGTACATACGTACGAGCGGGGGTGACGCACGTACGGGCGGGGGCGTACGGGGCGGCGGCGTACATGTGCGACGACGACGGACGGCGGCGGGGAGAGCGAGAGAGACGTGTACCGCGGCGGGGACGACGACGACGACGGGCGGCGCGGCGGGGACGACGCGGGCGACGGGCGGCGCGGCGGGGACGCGGGCGACGGGCGGCGGCAGGGACGACGACGACGGGCGGCGGCGGGGACGACGACGACGGGCGGCGGCGGGGACGACGACGACGGGCGGCGGCGGGGACGCGGGCGACGGGCGGCGGCGGGGACGACGACGACGGGCGGCGGCGGGGACGACGACGACGGGCGGCGGCGGGGACGACGACGACGACGCGCGACGGACGACGGGCGGCGGCGACGACGACGGGCGACGGGCGCGCGCAAGAGGTGTTGAGACGAAAGAAGTGGAGATCTAACTGAATTTTCGCAAGTGTTGTATATATAGGAGAGGCCTTTAGTACCGGTTGGAGCCACCAACCGGTACTAAAGGCCAACTTTGGCCAGGCCAGGAGGCGGGAAGAGCAAGCCTTTAGTACCGGTTGGTGGCTCCAACCGGTACTAAAGGGTAGTCTTTAGTACCGGTTGGAGCCACCAACCGGTAGTAAAGGCCTCGCGCTGCCATCCCAAAGTTTAGTCCCACATCGCCTGGCGAAGGGCAGCCGCACTGGTTTATAAACCCAGCCGCGGCTGCCCTTTCGAACTCCTCTTTAAGCAGGCTTGTGGGCCTAAATTCTGCGCGCTGCCCTGTGAGTCTGCTGGGCCATTAAGGCCTGTAATTGCACGCATGTGGCCTAGCAGGCCCACAGGGCAGCGCCCCAATTTTTGTATAGTCTTTTTCATTTCTGCTTTATTTTTCTTCTATTTATTTCTGCGTAGTTTTTTGTTATATTTATTTTCTTCTATTTATTTGTGAGTAGTTTTATTCATCTAGTTTGCCAAAATTCAACATTTTCAGAGTTCATTTTGTAGTGATTTTCAATTTCACGGTCATTTTGTAAACGGTCATTTTGTGAGTAGTTTTATTCATCTATTTTGCTATATTTATTTTGTTCTATTTATTTCTGAGTAGTTTTTTATATAGTTTTTTTTCTTTTCAGCTATAGTTTTTTTCTTTTCTGCTATTTTTTCTTTCCTGCTATTTTTTCTTTTCTGTAAAACTTGATGGTCAAAGTCTGGAGTTATAACCAAAGTTAAATAAAAAAAAAGAAATGCCGACGTGCAATTAGTTTTTGCCATAACACAATAAGTCCGGAGTTGTAATAAGTTATTAAAAATAAAAAAGAGGTGCAATGCTTCGTTAATTTGCTTCAAGCCTATTGGAATAGTGTAAACTGCACTACGCGTAGCTCCGTGCAATCTACCATATTCCTGAAGGCTTGAAGCTAAGCAACGTGAGCATTGAGCCTCTTCTTCATTGTCTCTACAATCAGGGCTTATAAACCGCTCCTAGTCCCTCTCTCTTGGCGAGGTGGGACTAAAAAACAGCTTACTAAGAAACTGTAGTACCGGTCACCCTTTAGTACCGGTTGGAGCCACCAACCGGTACTAAAGGTGGTGCTATGCCTGCACAAAATTTAATGTCATTTAGTTCAAAACAAATCATTGAATGCATGAAAAATAGCAAATGAAGGCAGAATTGGTTGAAAGTTGATGGCGTCGCTTTGAATGGTGCATACTGAACGCACAAAAATTCTGGAATTGTAATAAGTTTAAAAAAATAAAATGCGTTTGTAACAGATGAGTTTAATTTTGTCAGAAACCTGACTATTCGAAAGAGATTGTTCAGTTTGTAAACGAAGTGCATCCAGTTTTAGCCGTAAGCCTCTCTACTTTCTTGCACATGCTATGTGGGTGAAATGATGATACCATGCCAAGTTTCAACTTTTTCAGAGTTCATTTGTAGTGCTTTTCAATTTCCAGGTCATTTAGTTCTCAAAACAAATCATTGAATGCATGAAAAATAGCAAATAAAGGCAGAAATGGTTGAAAGTTGATGGCGTCGCTTTGAATGGTGCATACTGAACGCACAAAAATTCTGGAATTGTAATAAGTTTTAAAAAATAAAATGCGTTTGTAACAGATGAGTTTAATACCGTCAGAAACCTGACTACTTCGAAAGAGATTGTTCAGTTTGTAAACGAAGTGCATCCAGTTTTAGCCGTAAGCCTCTCTACTTTCTTGCACATGCTATGTGGGTGAAATGATGATACCATGCCAAGTTTTAACTTTTTCAGAGTTTATTTGTAATGCTTTTCAATTTCCAAGTCATTTAGTTCTCAAAACAAATCATTGAATGCATGAAAAATAGCAAATGAAGGCAGAAATGGTTGAAAGTTGATGGCGTCGCTTTGAATGGTGCATACTGAACGCACAAAAATTCTGGAATTGTAATAAGTTTTAAAAAATAAAATGCGTTTGTAACAGATGAGT
The DNA here is from genome assembly GCA_032464435.1 of Aegilops umbellulata. Taxonomy (NCBI): domain Eukaryota; kingdom Viridiplantae; phylum Streptophyta; class Magnoliopsida; order Poales; family Poaceae; genus Aegilops; species Aegilops umbellulata. Next base: position 70,895,264 of record CP136054.1, read on the forward strand.
TTAATTTCGTCAGAAACCTGACTACTTCGAAAGAGATTGTTCAGTTTGTAAATGAAAATGCAGTTTTAGCCGTAAGCCTCTCTATTTTCTTGCACATGCTATGTAGGTGAAATGAATACCATGCCAAGTTTCAACTTTTTCAGAGTTCATTTGTAGTGCTTTTCAATTTCCAGGTCATTTAGTTCTCAAAACAAATCATTGAATGCATGAAAAATAGCAAATAAAGGCAGAAATGGTTGAAAGTTGATGGCGTCGCTTTGAATGGTGCATACTGAACGCACAAAAATTCTGGAATTGTAATAAGTTTTAAAAAATAAAATGCGTTTGTAACAGATGAGTTTAATTTCGTCAGAAACCTGACTACTTCGAAAGAGATTGTTCAGTTTGTAAACGAAGTGCATCCAGTTTTAGCCGTAAGCCTCTCTACTTTCTTGCACATGCTATGTGGGTGAAATGATGATACCATGCCAAGTTTCAACTTTTTCAGAGTTCATTTATAGTGCTTTTCAATTTCCAGGTCATTTAGTTCTCAAAACAAATCATTGAATGCATGAAAAATAGCAAATGAAGGCAGAAATGGTTGAAAGTTGATGGCGTCGCTTTGAATGGTGCATACTGAACGCACAAAATATAAGAGCATTTACATCATGATCTTATATTTCTTTACAGTCTAAATTGTCAATATGATCTTATAACATAAAAAATACTTTGATCATCAACGATCTTTGTGTGTACAATCTGAATTGTCAATATGAGTCATCAACGATTTATAAACCGATGAAGACTCATATTGCGGCCACAAATTCTACACATAGAGTTCAATGAAGACCAAGTGCTTGTGATAGTTTGAGTAATAACATATTTAAGGTGGTAAAAGGCTTGTTAGGGGAGCGAGGTGGGACTAAAAACAGCCTGCCACAACGTCATTAGTACCGGTTCGTGGTTCGAACCGGCACTAAATGGTGATGGTGGGGCCATAGCCTGACCGCAGGCTGACACAGCCTCTTTAGTGCCGGTTCGTGGAACGAACCGGTACTAAAGGTTCTCCACGAACCGGTGCTATTAATCGCCGCCACGAACCGGCACTAGTGTACACATTACTGCCGGCTGAAATTCAAACCGGCACTATTGTGCTTCACAAAAGACCCTTTTTCCACTAGTGGCTACTGCAACCTCACCACTTATTAATTCCATTCCCATTAACCTTTGCTAGTCTTGATACCCATGGTAATGAGATTGCTGAGTCCTCGTGGCTCACAGATTAATACAACAACAGTTACAGGTACAAGTAATGCGATGATCATGATGTGAGAGCGATGCTTATTTGTTTTGAAGTTCTTATGCTTCTTCTTCGATCAGGGGATAGGTTTCTGGTCGGCAGCCTGGGCTAGCAGGATGGATGTCGTTTGTATTTTTTGTTTGATTTCATCCGTAGTCGGATGCTGCTGTGTGATGCTTGATGCATTCTTGTGGCAATTGTATGCCTTTGTATGTATCGCCACCTGTTATTTAATGGTACGATGTAATGACATCCACCTTGCAAAGCGTCTTCAATATGAGGCTCTATTTTTTGTAGGACCTTCGAGTTCCTCTCGGATAGGATCACATATTGGGCGTGACAGAAGGCCTCCTTGTCTCAAAGCATCGCTTAAGGGAAAGGGCAGGCACAAGCCCGCTCACTCTTTTATTAGGGGCCAAGCCCGCTCACTAGCCCACACATTTTTTCTGTCTAAAAAAATGCATACCCCTTTTTTTTGCGAAAACACTAGCACATACCCAATGGCATCGTTTTTTTCTTTTTAGGAAATTTCTTTAAAAAATACAGGAAATACACTTTAAATTGTTTCATTTAAGAACGATAAAGTTAAACTATAAACGGTAGAAAATTAACGTTATGGAGTAACGCCTATGCCGTAGGATGCGGATTGTGCGGTCCTGAGATGGAGAGAAGAATCGTGCGGACACGGGGGAGAGAGCGTGGGACAGGTTTCGGCCAATTTTTACCTGCGTATTTCCCTATAGATGTGAACTAGCATAAATGTCTGTGTGTTGCAACGGGATACACCGTCTAAACGTTTTATGGAAGCAAAAAAAATATTCATTGTGATAAGTCCGGTGCCTGAAAGTCCTCCGTTTCAAAAAAAAAGTTTAATGTTGATGCACCTGTGGTGCCGGATCTTCAATTTGAGCATTTTTAGAAATGCCATATTTGTCACTAAAGTAGCTAAGGCTGGTGCCTTGAAGTCCTCCATTTTGATCTTTTTCATCGTGCTAGTGCTGAGTCCATAGGAATTCCACATCACCTACAAAACACACAAAAATTAAGAAAAGTAATAAAAACTAAAAAGGCTTGATGGGGGATAAGTGTAGTTTGTCTAGATGGAGCTCAACCTTAATTGGTCTCCACAAAACTGCAAGTATACCAAGCGATACAACTGAAACAAATTAGTCAATGTGTACGTGCAATGCACGTTAATTTTGAAGTATATTAAGTGTATGCGGATATTAAGTAGGATATTATTTGCGTTTTATTATGTGATTAGCACTATATTTGGCATAAAATTAACTGCATGCTAAACGTATTGAGCGCTCGACATTGAAGCAGTCTAGGTCGTTGGATTGACATGATTTGATGGCCGTAATTAATTGGATCTGCCTCTTTGGCTCTTGTTATATTAGTATAGATATAGATGCAGTGCCTATGAAATCTGTTTTTTTAAGGACGTCTATGTAATCTGATTTGGGATTGTAAGATTTTATGGGCCTTGACCCACTAAATCTTGTACGTGGGCCTAGGTAAAAATTTAACATCTCAAAGGCCATTTGAGTTGCATGGTAATTGTGTATTTTTATTACAGTATTATCAGTGAAGTGGAAGAATCACCAACATAAAAAAGTGATCTCGATTGTTTTGAGAAGTCTTTGAGTGAAATTATATCCCATCCTCATAAATAATGTAACTGTTATTTGTAATGAATAAAGTGTTTGTGTTTGAAGAAAACATAAAAAGTGAGCCGTTCTACTATTCCTAGTAGCATGCAAAAGAGAGCAATAACGAGCGCCCGCTCACTCGCTCACTCACTTCACGTCACGCCATGCAATGAGCGCCCGTCGCATTTTGTGAATCGATTTTGAGTTCAGGCTAATGTTATGGAAGAACAATTTTGCATGACGGTGCACTGCCTAGCTATGGGTGTATGTATTAATACCCGAGCTCGTTGTGGGCACGTCCAGTACCTCCGGAAAATTCTTTCAACACGTGTTAATTGAATCTCTTCACTCTCCCACATGTTCCTTTTGTGTAGAGGAGATACATAGGAGAAAGATTACACAACACACAACACATATAAAATGACACACCTATAGAGTTTCTTTGTGCTAAGCTGCTTATCCGGCGCCTCCTCGTCCCGGTGACTGCATGCACAACTGCCTGGAAGAGCAGGCCTCCGAAAAACCGCATTCTTTGAGAACTTGCATCGGGTAACGGACGATAAGTTTTTTAGGGAGCTTAGCGTCTAGCCATGACTACTGGCTCAAGTTCAACTACATCCTTGACGTCCATCCGCCTGCTTTGACTACTTTTTCTACGACGGATGACCACCTTGTCTTCATCACTACATGTGCTATTTGCACTGGTGTTTTCGGTGCTCTTGTATGTCTTGCCCTTCTATTTTTTTTACACGTGCCTTTTGTTCCATACACATATGTGCTAGATGTTCCTAGTATACCATATGTGATTTGCTATGTATGTAATCTTATGATGCTAATCTGAATTAAGTTTAAACAAAATCTGCGCAATTTCCTAACACTAGCATATGACATATCTAATTTTGCTCGAGCGCATTGTTTTTTTTTGTTTCTTATGTTCTTTTGGGACATTGTAGTGGCATCACAAAGCACTGTACTTTGCTTTGAAGGTTTCTAAATAACATAATTTGTGTCAATTCTGTTGAGAAAAAAAGTGCAACAAAGAGTGTACTCCGGCATCTAAAAAAACTAAAAAGATCATGTGGATTCGCCTCCTCTCTGTCTGCCGCTTCAGCGGCCGATGACGGAAAAAGAATCCGGTTGCCTCCTCTCCAGTTAACAGTTTACGTTAGGGTTTTAGTCCTCGCAAGTGCGGCGCTTGGGCGGATGGCCACGCTTCTTCTTTGAGTCTGTCTTCCGGAGTTTGATCCTCCTCAAGTTCGTCCGCTTGGACGTAGCCGACGAGCTCCGACATAGATTCCCGGCGTCTCATTGGGGAGTGATGTTAACGTTCCTCGTCATATAGCGAGATTTGATATTAGATGCTTCAGATCTATGCAAGGATTCAACGGTGACGATCGCGACTACAGAGATGCCGGTCCTTAGCGGCACATGCATGAAGACTTTCCGGCCGTCATCGACAAGGTCAAGCCGACTACTGTAGGGGAGCGGCGGTAGGGGTACATCGGCGGCTCGTTCTGGCGGTAACAGTGGTTTTTTCGTTGTCTCGAAATCTTAATGTAGTAATTTTTATTATGTTTAAGATATTTTGTACTTCCACCATCCGGAAATACTTGTCCTAGAAATGGTTGTATCTAGACTTATTTCCGGACGGAGGGAGTACTTCCAAAGAAATTTTATACTCCCTCCGTCCCATAATATAAGACGTTTTTGTAACCTATAAGAGGTTTTTGCAACTTTAGGTTAAAAAACGTCTTATATTATGGACGAAGGGAGTAATAAATATGGTCTTTTAAGAAAATAAAAAGACTAGCAGGTGCGATGGACGGCACGTGCTGGGTCGCTGTCCCAGGAAGCAAAGTGGAGAAGTCTTTTGTTAACGTTAACGAAGGACCGAGCTAACGACTACCGACCCGAACGTGCACCTGACCCGACCGAGCGAGCACAGACAACACCGGCAGATAGATCTTCTCCGCCACCTTCCTCCTTCCTCCCTGCAACCCAACCCAGCCCCGGCCGATCCCCTCTCCCCTCCTAGCCCTATCGCCGTCCGCGCGCATGCCCGTCGTCCCGTGAGCCGCCTCGCCGCCGAAAACCCTAGCGGCGCATTGCTCTCCACCCCGCTCTCCCCCACCCCCCGCGGATCTGGAGGAGGAGGAGGCGGCCGCCGCATGTCTCTCTTCCGCAAGTTCTTCTACCGCAAGCCCCCGGACGGGCTGCTCGAGATCACCGAGCGCGTCTACGGTGCGTCGCCGTTCCCTCTCCCCACCCACTCCGTCCGCCACTGCGTCGCACGGCATTCCCCTCCTCCCTCCCTCCCCATTTCCCGTTCCGGCGGCTGCGCCGGCGCATCCGCCGTCGTCGTCGCAGGGTTTCGGATAGATATTAGAACGCGCCGCCAACGTCCTCTCCCTTTCGTTTTGTGTGCGCAGTGTTCGATTCGTGCTTCTCCACCGATGTCTTCGACGACGACAAGTACGGCCAGTACATCGGCGACATCGTCCTGCACCTCCGGAGCCACTTCGCGGACGCCTCCTTCATGGTCTTCAACTTCCGGGAGGAGGAACGGGAGAGCCAGCAGAGCCTGCTGGCCAGCATCCTCTCCATCTACGACATGGTGGTCATGGACTACCCGAGGCAGTACGAGGGCTGCCCGGTCCTCACCATGGAGATGGTCCACCATTTCCTCAGGTCCGGGGAGAGCTGGCTCTCCCTGGGCCAGCACAACGTCCTCATAATGCACTGCGAGCGAGGCGGCTGGAACGTGCTCGCCTTCATGCTGGCGGGCCTGCTGCTGTACCGGAAGCAGTTCATCGGCGAGCAGAGGACGCTGGAGATGGTGTACAGGCAGGCCCCGCGCGAGCTCATCCAGCTGCTCTCGCCGCTAAACCCCATGCCGTCTCAGATAAGATACCTGCATTACATATCTCGGAGGAACGTGAGCGCAGAATGGCCACCAGGTGATCGACCTCTTACCTTAGACTGCGTGATACTAAGGAATACCCCGGGCTGTAATGGGGAGGATGGATGTAGACCGATATTCCGTATCTATGGGCAGGATCCTCTACTTGGTACAGATAACAGCCCCAAGGTGCTTTTTTCAACACCAAAGAGGAGTAAATATGTTCGGCATTACAAGCGGGTGAGTTTTGGACAATCTTCTGTTTTGAGAATTGGCAAATGAATTGCATTCTCTTCACTAGTTTTGCTACTAAACTTGAGTGGAGCCATAAACTGAGTATTTGCTTCGCTGTTAACATACCATTCTCATTTATTCTCATCTTACTCAGGCAGACTGTCAATTGATTAAGATCGATATCCACTGCCATATTCAAGGAGATGTTGTCCTTGAATGCATCAGTTTGGATGCTGATCAAGAACGAGAAGAAATGATGTTCAGAGTCATGTTCAACACAGCATTTATTAGATCAAACATTCTCATGCTAAACCGTGATGAAATTGACATAATGTGGGATGCAAAAGATCGATTCCCAAAGGAATTCAGAGCCGAGGTATTTAATCATCATTGCAGTCAACTTATTCTTTCTACAGTGTGCAGAAACTGAAGCCTTCTTCGTCCTTTGTTGTTAAAGATTCTTTTTTCAGAAATGGACACTGCAGATCATTTAGATCCCATGGAGATGGCAGGTATAGGGGAGAAGGAGGGCTTACCAATCGAAGCATTTGCAAAGGTTCAAGAGATGTTCAGCATAGTGGACTGGTTAGATCCGAAAGGGGATGCTGCAGTCCAGTTTTTCCAGCGCCTAACCACATATGAAAGTATACAGCTGAGGCAGGGATTGGTGTCTCCAACCAAGAAAGATTTGAGCATTAGAAAAGAAATAGGGCATTTGGAGCTTGGTTCACCGACCAAAAATATACAGCTGAGGCAGGGATTGCTGTCTCCAAGCAAGAAAGATTTGAGCATTAGAAAGGAAATAGGGCAATTGAAGCTTGGTTCACCAACCAAAAATGAATCTGACAATGTTCAAAACAAATCAAGCAATGCTGAAAACTCAACAGTCAATATGAACAAAAAGGAGTGTGATGGCATACACAAATTAGCCCCGTTGGACCCAGCCAGTATTTATCAAGGAAAATTAGGAAATTCTGTTGTTCCTGAAAACATAAACCCTCAAGTTCATAAGGAAATAACACATGTAGTTGACATCACTACCGAACGATCGTCTTCACCGGAAAAGCCTGACGAGCAATCTAGTCCAGTACAGTGCACTTCACCCTCTATGACTATGTCACAGCGGTTTCCACTTTCTAGGTCAAGTTCTGCCTTTCCTAGCAACTCACCTCCAAGATCACTTTCAGCATGCCCTAGATTTTTTAGCGTACCTTCAGCCCTAGGAATTACAGCTTTGTTGGAAGATCATGCTACATTTGGAGGTTCTGAGAATTGTGGTTCAACCATGATTGCACCTACGATGTCAGATCTTTCAAGCGCCACAATCAAAGTTCCGTCAAAACCATCATCAGGACAGCATCCAATAACAGGTTTTTCTCAACAAAATTCTTTTGTTGTACACCCATAACCTACTGTTGCCTGCAAATTTAACTTTTGCTGACGTGACAGGGACTCCGGTTGTAACAAAGGGTATGCCGCCGCCGTCGCCATCACCGCCCCCACCTCCTCAGCCATCAGGTCCGGTGTTGTTCGTAGCATCTGATGCTTTTATGCTGTCCGAGGAAGAAGATGACTTACCTAAGCCGTCTCCGAAGCATTCAGGTTTTGCTGAACCATCTAAATATATTTTAGTTAGTTTTTCCATCTCTAATTAAGCTTCCCCTGTCGCAGCTCCTTCATTGTTGCCCCACCCATCTCCTCCACATGAAGAATCCACATCGCAGTTACCTGGAACTACTACTCTGCCCGCAAATCATCAGCAGTCCTCAAGTAACAATGCACAAGAATCATCACCAACTTCTACTGCTCTTGCCACTACCTCTACTTCATTCAGACCTCCTTCACCGCCTCCACCTCCAGCTTCTCCTGTTAGAATAGTTGGACCTCCTTTGTCTGCACCTAAGTCCTCCCTCAGTAGACCTCCTGCACCCCCTCCACCTCCACCACTTGCTTCTACTTCATCTCCTGTTAGACCTCCTGCACCACCTCCACCTCCACCAGTTGCTTCTACTTCATCTCCTGTTCGACCTCCTGCACCACCTCCACCTCCACCACTTGCTTCTACTTCATCAGCTGTTCGACCTCCTGCACCACCTCCACCCCCACCAGTTGCTTCTACTTCATCGGCTGTTCGACCTGCTGCACCACCTCCACCTCCAACTCCCCCACTTGCTTCTACTTCATCTCCTATTCCGCCTGCTGCACCACCTCCACCACCTTCTCCAACATCATCTGCCATTAGATCTTCAGCACCGCTTCCGCCTCCACCTCCAGGAATTACTTCTACACCACCACCACCCTGCCATTCATCAAAACAATCTCCTCCTGCTCCACCACCACCTCATGCTCCAAGGTTCTCAAAGGATGCCAACCATCCTGGTGCTTCTGGCAATGTTGTACCTCCACCAGCACCTCCTGGTCTTAATGCTAATCTGTTTGGTACGAAGGGGCGTGGACCTGCACCTCCTTCAGGCCCAATGTCTAAGAGCCTTCAATCTGGTCAGACTATGTCCAGAAGGTCCAATCTGAAACCACTACACTGGGTGAAAGTTACAAGAGCGATGAAGGGCAGTCTCTGGGCAGAGGGGCAAAAAGCTGATGAAGCTTCAAAGTATCTCTTTAACATCTTGACTGCACCAAAGAATGGTCATATATATATATATATTTATGCTAATACATCTTTTGCATGACTTGTGCAGAGCCCCAGTGTTTGACATGTCAGAACTAGAAAATCTTTTCTCAACTGCTCTACCAAATTCAAATTCTAAGCGTTCAGATAAGTCAGGGAGTCGTGCATCTGGGGCAAAACCAGAGAAAATTCATCTTGTGAGTTTTAACAAATAATGTATCATTTGTTTTGCACGCAAATTGTTCCAGTCAGTGTGTATATTCCTGATCTTCATTTCTTTCATGCTTATTTCATTCTCGATTCTCTATTAGTCTATTACATATGGTACATATGATCTCTTGTGAGTGTGCTGCAAGTTATACATTATTTTTCTCTTTTTGGTGCCTTTATGCTAGTGGAAACTGAGTGTGCACAATCTATGTTTCATAGTATATATTGCATGAAGATATAATGAACATATGTCAGAAAACCATATCTAAAATTTAAATGAATCCTACATTTTTATTTTTCTTCTTTTCTCACAAACCACTTTATTATGTAAAAAAGAAATGCTGGCATTAAGAATGGTCAAGTCACAAACCAAAAGCTAGCAGTTAAGAGGTAATTAGTATGGTTTGATCCAGAATTCATTAGACCATAAGTGTGCAATTAAAAGGTAGAGATTTATCGGTGGCTCGGATCAATGGCATCCCATCCAATTGGTGCTTTTTATTTTAGTATATAGGTTTCACCACATAATCAGTTCATTTCTTTCTAAGCGCTTATAGCAGATGCATGGTAGACCGTAGAACATATTCAACTGATCAAGGTACTTAGGATCCCAGTTCTTTATGTTAGTTTCCTTCATGGCATGTAGTGACCTTGCTTAGTTTTGCATATGTCATTACGGGTGTTTGTAGCTACTATATATGCCTTCTTATTTTGCTTCGCGTTACTGTTTGTTTTTTCTAACATCAGCTGTTTGGCGATACAGATTGATCTTCGCCGGGCTAACAATTGTGGAATCATGCTTACAAAAGTCAAAATGCCCCTTCCGGACCTAATGGTAAGCTGATGGCCAACTAACCTTTGGCATGTTCTAATTAAAAAATGGTTTTATATAAATATCTGAGTATTGATGTTGCTAGTCATACAACAATGCCATATGTATTCCTTTGATAGACTTCTTTATATAGTCTATTAGATGATGGTGGGAGAGTTTTTAAGAAATGACGGTGAGAGAGTGGAATAGCGATTACTGATTAATCATTTCTTACTTAACCTGGAAATGCCTATTATTATGAATTTCTCATTGAAGTAACCTGAAATTAATTAAGAAATGAATGCCATGGTTTCTTTTGGTAGGACATTTACTTTATATCTTCGTTAATTATACCTATCATTTTTTCCTTTGAGAGCAGAGTGCTATTCTTGCTCTGGATGATACTGTCCTAGACGCTGATCAGGTGGAGAACCTAATTAAGTTCACTCCAACTAAAGAGGAAATAGAACTTCTGAAGGTAATTGTGGTGTTTGGTTTTAGTTCTTTACAAGATTCCTGAAGTTATCAGTTTTCATTACGCATTCTTGTCACCACTACAGGGTTACAAAGGAGATAAGCAAGATCTTGGTGAATGCGAACAGGTGACTTGCTTCCTTTCAGTTCGCTTTACAACTTTGTTACATCTCAAGTGAAACTTGTGGTGTATATACCATGGTTATCAGTATCACAATACGGATCGTAGTATCTTGTGATCTTACGTCCCTACTGCAGCCGATCGATACGTATTATGTAGTGCAGCAGCTATTCGATAATATCGAGTTGGATCATGTTACACGTCATAGAGTCCTTGGCATCACGACGTGAATCAAACTCAAATCCATTGATGCCATTCTAAGTAGCAAAAATCCACTCCACATTGGCACGCAGCAGTGCAGTTTTGTAGCAATTAACCAAGCCATGCTTGCTGGAGGTAGAACTGCGAGAGGAGTATTTAAGTTGCACATCTTCCACTCGTTTCATGATGTGGGACTAAAATAATGGAGTTTTGTCCTGTGAATGCCAGCAGCCAGTGGAGGACTTGTGGGTGGGTTGTGAAGTTAATGGGCCTAAAGCATTTCTCTTATGACTGTCAAACAATTCTGCTGATTGCTCACATTGGACATTGGCCTAAAATCAACTTAAATTTGGCATTTACATGGCTGCCCTGCTGCTGGTCATAAATCTGTAGAAGAAATGAGTTGGGCTGTAACCTAAATCCATTTGAAGTTTTTTCCAAGTATATAAATTAATTATACAGAACTAAAATATCACATGGTATCGTGATCCTATGTTACGATGCGATACTGCTGCGGAAAAATGACACTACTTATTATCCCAATACTGAGATACAATTTGCTTCTACTGCAGTTCTTCATGGAGCTTATGAAATTACCCCGTGTGGACTCTAAGCTGAGAGTTTTCTTATTCAAGATTCAGTTTCGATCTCAAGTGAGACATCTGATTCCTTTTCTTCTACTAGGAACTGTATTCTTTTGCTTGGCCTTTTTGGTATTGTATTGTTTAACTGTTTGTTCTTCTCAGGTGTCTGACCTTAAGCGGAATCTGAACGTAGTTAACTCATCTGCTGAAGAGGTGGATACTGTTAATTTGAAATTTCATATTGTGTGATTAACATCATGGGTTTCATATTCTTGCTGTGATGTTCATAGATAAGGGGTTCAGTGAAGTTGAAAAGGATTATGCAGACAATTCTTTCTTTAGGAAATGCGTTGAACCAAGGCACTGCTAGAGGTAATACCAATTGTAAAGTGATACTTCTTGTTCAGGAGACATTTAGTAACTGAAGTAATATATATCCTGTGGCACAATTTTTCTTCCTTATTTGAATGCTGTAAATAAATTAAAAGGAGTGACTTCCGAACAAGGATCCATAATTGTTACCTTCACTCTCGACTTACAATCCACAATGAAGCAACATGCTTGACAAGTTGACATTGGTTTATCTGCATGTACATACTATGATTCTCTCAAGATAAGAGTAGTAAATTTTCCTGTAAAAAGGATGACAGTGGTAAGATTTTTATTACTTCATGCTTCATGGTATGCTGAAGACTAATAATAGATTCTGAAGTTTTGGTTTAAGTGCCGTATGCAGTCATAACTTTGTGGCGTTTGAATTTTGAACTCAAATGACTGAAGCAGCGCATTTCATCATGATACGAAGCCTAATTAGTAGTTAGTGCTTCCTCTCAAAGTAGTTTAGGTATGCAATCTGTCATAGTGAGTTGTTGGCTGATATATTCGCTGTGAACTTAACGTTCATTTGTAATTTGCAATACGTAAAGTTCAGCTAGTAATTTAAGTACTCCCTCTGATCCATATTAATTGTCGCTGATTTAGTACAAAGTTGCTAAATCAGCGACAAGTAATATGGTTCGAAGGGAGTACTAGATTTGGATATAATTATATATTTCTTCTGAAGTTTGTACAGTTTGGACTATATGAAAATTCTTTTGCGTCAATAATTTGTTATAGGTATGTAGAATGTACCATCAGGTAAACACATGAGGCAAACCAGTGTGCACTTGATGCCCCTTTTTTATAGATCTGGCTGTATGAATATTAGTAATATAGCACACCATGCACCAATTTGGTAAAAGTTTGTACTGTATATAATGTATATAGAGCATGTATATTCTTGTTTACTTCTAATTGAAAAAGAAAGCATGCACAAATGTTTTTTATACAGGTGAGGTGTCAAATTTTCCTACGCATTTCTGTTAAGATATTGAGATATTGGACACATAGTATATTATTAATCATCCTCCGTGTTTCAGGCTTTCGGTGTGTTGTCATTATTCATAGTTTTCTGTACAGGTCCCAGAGAATTGAAATACAACACTTTGATACGATGGCACATTTTTCATGCTAATCATCTTATATGAACTCTATTAGCTTTTTTATAATTCAATATGCATTGTTTAATTTCTTTTGATTGCTCGTTGCTTTATTTTTTCCTGTCTGCACTACAGTTCGTTTTGTTATTGTAGGTTCTGCTGTTGGATTCAGGTTGGATAGCTTACTCAAATTAAGCGATACCCGTGCACGGAACAATAAGATGACCTTAATGCATTATTTATCCAAGGTATACATCTGTTCATATAGAAAAGTAGATAGTTTCAGTACTAACTTTTATTCCCTTGCCAGAAAACGTTTTTATGTAGGTGTGGATCATACAAATACAAAAATAAAGAATTTTTTCGCGTTCCAGAATATACAAGTTCAAATCATATCTACTAACTGGTATATCATGCATAGGAATCTCAAATTCCCGGGTTAGCCAACAATTTTAACGGATAAACCTTCTTAGTAAAATTCATCATTACCTAGCCTTGGATGCCGTGCATATAAAAATCTTTGCTTCTATAATACCATTGTAATAAGTAACCACATAACATGGAAAGCTTGCTTAACATGTTGTCCAGTGGATACTGGTATTTTGGTGAGAATTGAGAAGCCTGGAAAGAGCTAATAACTTTACAGGAACCTCGTTTGAAGTTACCTATGCTCATATTTAAGTTATCTTGATGGAACATTTCCCAGTTGTTTTGCTTATTCTGCAATTGATGCAATTAGTTAACTTGAGGTGAATATCTAGTTTCGCGTGTCATACTTAATTTCTCCGGTGTGCTGGGTTGTGTTCATGTATTTTCTCTCTGTTATTTTCCTCACTTTTTCGATGTGGCTTTGAACTAAGTCTTAGCTTTCTGAGGATACTGTCTTATGAGGTTCATACTTTTGAAGTGGATCTAAGCCCTCTCCAACTTGTCATTGTGATATGCTTAAAAATTCGGTTAGGTCCTCTTTGTAGGAAGTCTGAACTGCAGTTGATATGCTTGAATTACTCAATTTGTCATATCACCGCAGGTGCTTTCGGAGAAACTTCCAGAACTTCTTGACTTTCCTAAAGATTTGGCTAGCTTGGAGTTGGCAGCAAAGGTATTAGATCTGACGTGGTATTCGATGTTTTGGTCACTCTGAATATTGACAATCAATGATACATTGATTGAGTTACTAGAGAACTATTTGGCTGAATGCAGGTACAATTAAAGTCTTTAGCAGAAGAAATGCAGGCCATAAACAAAGGGCTCGAGAAAGTGGAGCAAGAATTAACTATATCTGAAAATGATGGTCCTGTGTCGGAGATCTTTTGCAAGGTAACTATAACAATTGTGTTTTGTTTTTCTTTTCTTTTTGAAATATGCTTTAGTAACCAACGATTGCAACCGTCTGATTGCAATATAGTGTGTGTGTACTGCCAAGGTACTGGCAAGATTTTTTGCTTGAAGTATTACACCATCATGATTCCACCAAACTAAGTACCTTCCTTTTACAGACACTGAAGGGCTTCCTCAGTGGTGCTGAAGCTGAAGTTAGAGCCTTGACTTCACTTTATTCTAATGTGGTATGTGTATCTCTTTAAGCAAAGAGTCATTTGTGCTGTAACACGCTGGCATATTGGTGGTAGCCCATGTGACCCATGTTGGTACAGTGCAGTAGTGCTAGAATTAGCTCAATATGAAAAGTTTAGATAAATACTGAAGGTACGTATGTAAGAAGCCAAACTATTTTTCATATATAAGTTCCACACCAAAAGGGTCTAGATCATGGAATCTGGGTTAGAAAAATATTTGTCCTCGAAGAGATCTCTGAAGACATGAAATGCGATTTAGGTAGCTGCAGGCTGGAATTTGTAAAGTATAGGTTCTTTCCAGGAACATGCAGGAGAGCTGTATGTGAATGCATTAGATAGAAAAAATAATTACACGGAGTTAGGCTCTAGGGGCATGCCCCAAAGAGCCGAACAGAAAACAACAGCCAAAAGTTACAGCTTACAAAGACCCAAAACAACCGAAAAACCCTTGGCTCCAGTTTATGTTGTCGGATTCGCTACAGGATCTAGAACCCTGGTGAGTTTCAGAGAACAGAGAGAACAGAGTGGTTTTTGTGCTGCGCCAACGTTGCAGCGTTTTCTGTTATTTTCACTCGCTATATCAGGTACAGAGAGGAATGACTAAGCCAGCTAACTATCTCCCGATCCACCTGCTGTGATCCGATTATGCTGCGCCATCCCACGGCCTCTTCTCACGGCATCCTGCAGATCGGGAGCACTACTGAAACGTGGGATCGTGTGCACGCAGGCAGCACGCCCAGCCTAGCTACGCGCATGTGTCACAGGCGACCATTCATTATTAACAGAAAAACAAAACTACTTCTATGTGGCAACAGAGATTATCTAAGGCTAACATTTCATCCCCTTAATCTCTTTACACACTTCCAATCCTTGTCACTTCGAGACGCTGCTGCAACTTGATGTACTGCACCCTGCCCAGTGCCTTCGTCAGTAGATCAGCTAGCTGGTCCTTGGTGCTCACATGATCAATCTTCACTATTCCGGCTTCCATGCAGTCACAAACATAGTGGAACTTGTTGTCAATGTGTTTGCTGTGGTCGTGGTGAACTGGATTTTTGCTAAGTTCAATTGCTGACTTGTTGTCCACCATTAGTCTGAAGCTCTCCGGTGGGTCACCTTTCATCTCTGCGAGCAGACGGCTCAGCCACACGCCCTGACATGTAGCTGGACAAGCTGCCACATACTCTGCTTCACAAGAGGAGAGAGCAACAATCTTCTATTTCTGGGAGCTCCAAGTGATCAGATTTCCACCGAGGAACAAGACATGGCCGGATGTGCTCTTCCTGTCCCCGACGTCTCCGGCGTGATCCGAGTCACTGAACCCAAGCAAGTGTGCACTGCTGTTGCCGGCCTTGTAGCTGCAACGATAGTCAATGGTGCCCTTGATGTAGCGCAGGATCTGCTTAACAGCAGCCCAATGGTGAGTGCTTGGCTTTTCCATGAAGCGGCTCACGATGCCGACTGCGTGAGCAATATCAGGGCGTGTGTTAACCAGGTAACGAAGGCTTCCAATGACACTGCGTATAGTGTTGCGTCCACTGGTTTTCCTCCATCTTCCTTGATCTACTTCAGTCTGCACTCCATACGAGTGGTGCAGCTGTTGCAGTCACTCATCCCAGCCACCTCCAGGATTTTTCCAGCGTAGCTTTGCTGTTTGAGAGTGTTCACTCCATCCCCTTGCGCCACTTCAATGCCCAGATAGTAACTGAGACGACCAAGGTCACTCATCTGAAACAACTGGCTCATCTGCTGCTTGAATTCCTCAATCTCTGTCAGACTTGTTCCTGTGATCACAAGGTCGTCAACATAGACACCCACCAGCAGGAAAGATTTGTTGTCACCGCGTCGGTACACGGCATGTTCCAGAGGACTGCGAGCAAAACCAAGTGAAACCATGGATTCATCAAATTTTGCGTACCACGCCTGTGGAGCCTGACGCAGACCGTACAGTGCCTTCTGCAGTTTCAGAACACTCTGTTCCTTGCCGGCGGTGACAAATCCTGGTGGTTGCGCCACGTAGACCTTCTCACCGAGTTCGCCGTTGAGAAATGCCGATTTCACGTCCATGTGATGGACTTGCCACCCACAATGCGCGGCGAGAGCGAGCAGGACGCGCACTGTCTCCATTCTGGCCACGGGCGTGAGCACCTCTTTGAAATCCACCTGCTGTCGTTGGACGTATCCTTCCGCAACCAGGCGGGCTTTGTGCTTGACGATGTTCCCTTCTGGATCGCGCTTCACTCGGTAAACCCACTTGAGGCCGATCACTTTGTGACCTGCAGGGAGATCAGTGAGCTTCCAGGTAGAGTTGTCCTTGATGGACTGCATCTCTGCATCCATGGCGCTCTTCAGGCTGCATTGGACAGTGCCTCGTCCACGTTCCTCGGCTCCTCAGTCGACAGGAGGCATCGCTCGAAAGGGATCATGAAGGCGTCGTCACGAGCGTCGTCCTCCGTGTCCTCCATGACACGCCTGAGATGTGGCGGGTAGCGGATCTGCCCGGAGTCAACGTCTCGGGCGTTGTCATGCGTGGGTGGCGTGGCCCACTTCATGTCGCGGTCGCCACGGGCGTGCTCTGCACCGGCGAAGCTGGCCCCATGGCTGGAGTCAAGGGGCCGGCGTCATGCGAGCTTGGAGCATGTGACGTCGTTGGCTTCGCGGGTGGCGTGGCCGCGACAGTGCACGACGTGCTGGCGAACGCACCTCTCGTGTCAATCTCTGTGGCGCCATGCTCGGTGATGTACTCCACCCAGTCTGGGCGTTGCGTGCTCTTCCGCCCAGAAGAACGCCGGCATGGCCATGCTTTTCAGCATGCACCGCGCCATCTCGATGATGGTCTGGTTGCGGCGTTCGACATACCCATTTTGCTGGGGCGTGTACGTCGTCGTGGTGTAGTGCTTGACACCGTGGTCGATGCAGAACTCCGCGAACTCGCCGCCGTGATCCGATTGAAACGCTCGGAGCTTGCACTGTCCCTCCACCTTAGCCACGGCCTTGATCCTCTTGAAGCGGTTGAATGCCTCATCTTTGGATTGCAGAAGCTCTACCCACATGAAACGGCTATGATCATCAACCACGAGGATGAAATACTTGTTGCTTGTCGGCGTCGCCGGCGAGATGGGGCCGCAGAGGTCGATGTGCACGAGCTTGAGCCCCTTTTTCGTGCGGTAATCGGTGGCTTGCGGGAGCGGTGATCAGTGCTGCTTCCCAAGTGCACAGCCGTCACAGTATTCCTCCACACGATCGATGTCAGGCATGCCTTTGACCATGCCCTTTGTGGACATGGCACGGAGAGCCCGAAAGTGGAGGTGACCCAGGTGCGCGTGCCAGCGCCAGGTGATGTCGTCGCCCTTGGCAAGCAGGCAGGTGGGCGTGTCGATCGTCAGTACACGATCGATGTCAGGCATGCCTTTGACCATGCCCTTTGTGGACATGGCACGGAGAGCCCGAAAGTGGAGGTGACCCAGGTGCGCGTGCCAGCGCCAGGTGATGTCGTCGCCCTTGGCAAGCAGGCAGGTGGGCGTGTCGATCGTCAGTACACGATCGATGTCAGGCATGCCTTTGACCATGCCCTTTGTGGACATGGCACGGAGAGCCCGAAAGTGGAGGTGACCCAGGTGCGCGTGCCAGCGCCAGGTGATGTCGTCGCCCTTGGCAAGCAGGCAGGCGGGCGTGTCGATCGTCAGTACACGACCGATGTCAGGCATGCCTTTGACCATGCCCTTTGCGGACATGGCACGGAGAGCCCGAAAGTGGAGGTGACCCAGGTGCGCGTGCCAGCTCCAGGTGATGTCATCGCCCTTGGCAAGCAGGTAGGTGGGCGTGTCGATCGTCAGTACACCAGTGTACAGGCGCGTCGCCGTGCGCTTGATGCGGGCTGCGGGCCAGAACGCGCCGCGCCGGGTCTCTGATCGTCATCATCCCGTCCTGGACATCGACCGCACAACCGCTCTCGTCGAGCTGGCCAACAGAGATTATGTTGCTTCGTAGGCTCGGGATGTAGAACACCTCTGTAAGTGCTCGCTGATCACCACTCTGACAGCGGAACACGACGGAGCCACGCCTGTGTATCGCCACGGCCGACCCGTCCCCGAACCTGATAGTGTAGTGCATGGACGCGTCCAGAGTCGCGAACACGTGCTGCTCGCCGATCATGTGGCTGCTTGCCCTTGTGTCAAAGTACCAAACGATGTTAGGTGACGGCACGCGGACAAGTTTCTCTTCATTCAGGAAGACTGCCCGCGGCGCGGCGACGTGAGTGGTGGTGACGCCGGTGACCATGTCCATGAGCAGACCCTGGTCGTGCTCGTCGCCCGCGCGCACGAGGTTGGCCTGCTCTTGCTTGCCCGCCTGTTCTTGTTCTCGTAGCCAGGTCCTGCACTCTTTTTTCCAGTTCCCTGTTATGCCACACTGATGACACTTTCCTTTCTTTTTCTTGCTGCCGGAGCTAGCGGACCTGCCCGCGCCCGCGCTATCCGGCGCGCCTTTGCCTCCGCCCTGTGATTTAGGCTTAGCAGGCGACTTGTTCTTGCCGCCGCCCTTGCTGGATGACGAGCCACCGCCGCCGCCTTGCCGCTCTCGGGCAAGCCACTTGTGGGTGAGCAGAAGACGCCCGGTGGACTGTGTGTCGTCGTCAAGGTCATAGTGGTCTTTGCACACAGACATGCGTCCGGTCAACTCCTTGATCGACATCGTCTTGAGATCGATCAGAGACTCGATGGCCATTGCCATCTGACGGTACCTCCGCGGCACGACGTGGAGGAACTTTTGGACGGCCTTGCGCTCCGTCATGGGGTTGCCATACAGCTACAGGTCGGCGCCGGTTCCGGTAAGTAGCAGCGTGAAATCCTCAATGGACTCCCCGTCTTTGAACTGGAGATCCTCGAACTCGCGGCGGTGCACTTGCGCCTTGGCCTCACGAGCCCTCTCGCTCCCCATGCAGAGCGTTTTGATGGTTTCCCAGGCGGTTTTGGCCGTGTCCTTGGCCGCCAAAACCTGGAGCATCTCCTGCGGCACCCCCGTGAGAATGATATGAAGAGCGCGCCGATTGTCACGTTCATCTGCGGTGCCGCCTGTCACAGCGGACCAGCCACCCGCGCCCTGCCACTTGACCTGCATCAGGAGTACCCACTCCATGTAATTGGTACGAGTGAGCACCATGGTCGGTGACGAGCCCTCGCTCTCGCACCACCCTCTCGACGATGCGTATCTTGCCGCTGCCGCCACCTGTCAGACGCGCCATGGACGCTGGCGTCTTCGGCGGCGACTTCGTGGCGCTCTTGTTCTTCTCCGACTCATCGCCCGACATGGACGCCGCGGATCAAACACTATCGGCCATTGAGGATGGATCGAACACCAAGCTCTGATACCAATTGTTGTTGTCGGATTCGCTACAAGATCTAGAACCCTGGCGAGTCTCAGAGAACGAGAGAATAGAGTGGTTCCCGGGAGGAAGCCCATTCCCGTAGAGGTTTTGGCCCTGCCGCTGATGTCGTGGACCGGCCTCTCTCCAGCGTGATGATCTTGCCGGTGAGAGTCTTCACAAAGATCTGCATCTTGTGGTCTTGACGAAGATCTGCATGCCACCCGAGGAGGGGCATGGTCTTGGACATGCAGGCAAGCTGCCCTTGCCACCCGTTGGCGGGACTGCCGCGGCCCCCGCTAGATGGATCCGTTGGACCCTGGTTTCCACGGGGTCGACAGAAGCGCATAAACATTTTCAAATATTCTTTTGTTTCCCCTTCCTTATGTGCCATATGAACAAAATAATAGGCTATCGAAGGCTCTTTATCTCTGAAGTTTTCATGTCAATTCTACCATCCATTCCTGTAACTGAGCATTAAGAATTGGTTTGATTTCCTTGATCTTGGCAATCCTCATACTCCATGAGATTACAGTCAGTGATACCGCAGCCAAGCAGAAGATGATCGATGTCTTCATTGCTAGATTGGCAGAAGATGCAAGAAGTTTTATGCGGAATGCCATGTTTAGTGAGTCTGCCCGTTAAACAGTATGGAGTTAAGGTTGAAAATTAGACTTAAGAGGTTGTTGAGGAACCAAAGCTGGACCTTCTCCTCATCAAGATAGGTGAACAAAGTTATTTTGTAAGCCTCTACACGTGAAAATTCGAAATGTTGGGAAGAAACAAATTCAGTATTAATGAATAAATATATAAGTAATCAGTGGTTAGAAAGTAATGTAAAATAAAGAAGACTTACAAATACTCGAAGTTAGTACAAAGTTGAGACACTTATTTTGGGACGGAGGCAATACATATTATTGTGTTGCTTCCAGTACGTTCTTGTAATATTTTTTGCACATGTGTTTAAAGTTCTGTCCTCTATTTATATTTCTGTTTAAATGCTGAATTTCTTGAATGCCATTTATTTTGTTTTATGTTGCCTATTTTATCTCAATCTTATAAGATTTTGTGGCTTTTATCAACTCAATTTATGACTCTCTTGGTCATCGGTAATCTGCAAAACACTTTTATTTTTAATGTTCTATATGGTTTTTTCACTATGAACACATTTGAACCTTGAAATTATATGTTCTCTTTGCACGTATATGAAAACATTCTTCGGGTTTTAATGATTGCACTATTTATATATCTCAAACCATTCAATTTTTCTGTGCTTCATGATATGTAATAATTCTAAATATTTCTGATAGTTATTGCTTCAGCTCTTTTATGGCATGTCAGAATTTTTCCTAGTTACCGTAGGAACTGAGCAGTTTCCTTTGAAAATTTAATGAAATTCATGTGTTCCAAATATGCCCTTGTTTTTTTCGTTGTTACTTGAATTATTTTCATTTGCCAAATTTGATCAAACTATTTCCTTCTACAATATGTGACATATTTTTTGTTTGTTTGAACTGATATTGAGGCTGTAATTTTTTGTAAAGACGGAACTTTGTCAACTGCTCAGTATTAATTAGACTAGGGTCACAATTAAAAAATGTTGGGTTGGACAGGATTGCATTCTGGTGCTACAAGGGAGCAGTGACGAATTGTAATCCTTTTCTGTAGAAGATGAATGGCAATTTTGGCATCCAGTCATTTGTGCAATTGATCTACTTTCATTTATAATTAATTTAAGTGCAATTCTGAACCTTGCAGGGCAGGAATGCAGATGCATTAGCACTTTATTTTGGAGAAGATCCAGCACGTTGTCCATTTGAGCAAGGTGAAGCTAGCATGATATTTGAGTTCCCTGTAGTTCTTCTTGAAATTAGTTACAACTTTGAGAGAAAGTACTGATACAACCTTTTTTTTACTCTTTAACAAATCCTTCCAAAATCTCCATGTTTTGCAGTGGTCACAACGCTCCACAACTTTGTGAAACTGTTCACGCGTTCACATGAAGAGAACTGCAAGCAGTTGGACCTTGAAAAGAAGAAGGCTCAGAAGGAAGCAGAACCAGAAAAGGCTAAGGGGGAAACAGAAAATGAGAAAGATGAGCTCAGTCATCCAATCAAAGAGCTAGACATCTCACTTCAATCACAACCACAAACTGCCAGTGCCAAATGATGACCTCTTTTACCAGAAGAACCTGGTGCTTTCTCTATGGCAGATGCACACTGGATATGTATGTTGCCCTGGGCATTAGTTACCAGGGATGCCAGTAAACCTGCAGCAACAAGAAGGCCATCGAATACACCGGTAAACATCCTAGCCTTTTGCAAACACACGTTATTTGCGCAAGCTGAAGGATGACTATTTAATTTTCAACAAGTAATAAGCGCACTTCACTTTGGATTCATCATTTTCGTTTTCACCAGCTGATTCGAAAGTTGTATGCCTGCAGTTATACTTGTAAGAGAGGGATTCCCGGAGAAAGTCCATCCCTGGCGACAAAGATGTATAGTTCTAACATAATAATAGTTCGTTTGGGTAGAATTATGTTATATGTAACTAGTGTTGAGCAAAATGTAAAATAAATTTTTGGTCAATAAAAATAGGTTCTTCCCTGTGGTGACAATAGAAAGGGCTGTCTTCTCTGTGGGACAATAGAAATGGTTGTTTATACAAAGCTTAGGCGGTGGAACTTGTATATCATTTCTTCAGTCTGTTTGACCTGCCCCTTGTAGTATAGTAACGTTTTGAAATTAGCTCTTGGTCGTCCATATCATATGTCTGATCGTGGCAATTCATCAGATTGGCAAGTAGCCGTCCGTTTGTAGCGGATGCATCCAACGACATGTACTTGGGCTATATAAAGTTTATAAACGTCTGCTCATCTCTGTTCCCCATCAAAAAAAAAAGAACGTCTGCTCATCTCTCTTCCCCATCTAAACCCCTAACCAGCGTCGCCCATGTCTTGCAAGCAGATCTTACCCGAGCCATGGCCATGTCCTTGCCACCGATTTTGACGAGAGCCATGGTGACTTGGTGAGCAGCACGTCGTGACCCTTGTCCCCGCCGGCCGCCGCACCCGGAAAGGCATATGGCGATCAGCGCATCTACATTCCAGATCGCCTCCCACCCTGTTTCTTGCCGCTGTCTCTAACAACCAAATTGCGAGCATAACGATCCGACGAGACCTCCCTCGATTAGCGCTTCGTTGTCCTTTGGACCCCACGTGTCCTGTGGACCCCACGCGGGTGGACCACGTGGCCACCCCCTAGCCACGTGGTGGTTGTGCACCGTAATAAGTGGGGTCCAAACCCTTTGAAAGCTTTCTGACTCAAAACTTTTTCTAATTTTTTTGTGATTTTTGAAGCTCTGTAAAATTAATTTTCGTGAAAGTCTAAAGACATGTAGAATGTAGCAACTGACAGTGGCATTAGTTTAATATGTTAGTCCAGAAAAAAAAATGATACCAAAGCTATGCCGAAATGATATAAACATTGCATAAAATAATTAAAAATTTATAATACGTTTTAAACGTATTAGTGGAAAAACTGCATTAGACAAAACCACCATGGGCCGACTCTGCTTGCGTCGTCCACGCCACGGGATCAAGACCACCGGCGCAACACATGCAGATCTTCACACATGTAGGCCTTGTTTGATTCGTAGGATTCTAAAAAGATGAGAATAGAAAAAACATACAATTGGAATGCCATGATGGGTTGTTTGATTATCATAGGAAAAACAAAGGATTTTTTCAGGCGTCCTTTGGTTGGAGGAATTCTGTAGAAATTCTATAGGGAAAAAAAATCTTTCAGAGTCATTTTGTTTGTAGGAATAGAATCATATTCCTATGAAGCAATTCTTTCTATCCTTCACATTTTATAGGAAAATAAATATTAGCCTAGACTCAATGAAAAAATTTCTATGATGAGGACAAAAAGGACATCTGTGGATATCTATAGCGCGGCGGCATGGTGGCGCGGTGGTGGCGGGGTGGAGTATCTCATATCCTATGAGTAGGAATAGAAAATATTAGCCTAGACTCAATGAAAATTTTTCTATGACGGGGTGGAGTATCTCATTTTCTACAAGTTTTCTATTCCCATGATATTCCAATCCTTTGAACCAAAGAAGGCTTCAAAGAGGTTTGAGTGGATGCTAGAATTTCTAGAAAAAATTCTTATAGAATTCGATCCTATGAACCAAACAACCAACGTAGGAAAAAATCCTAAGGATTTCGATCCTTCAAAATTCTTATGAAAATCGTTTAAATCAAAGGTGCATGTAGTTGTATTTTACCAATCCGTCGCATGACTTCCACGACCCGACCGCTGCACTAGCAGCCGCCAAGCAGAGTCTATAGACTATATGACATGAACGGACTCAACCCTGCATCATATCACTGAGGAGCTTTTTTTTTTTTCGGGAATATCACTGGAGCTTTGACTGATCTAGAGTTCCCACAGCAAGCCGGCCAGACCAAACTGTCGTTGAAGAGTAGCGCTAGCGCTAGCAGATCACAAACCAGATGCCAGATCAGGAGGAGAAGGGTTAGGGAAGAAGGGGAGGGGCAGGCTTAGAGAGTTAGCCAGTGATGGTGAGGAGGAATAAGGAGAGGATCCAGGTTGCTGGCGGTTGGGTGTCTCCGAAGCCGTGAGAGCGCTGTGTCCGCGAATGTAATCGTGTTGCTTATAAATTAGCGGGTCAAAGTGCAGCTATGGAACCTGCTGCTTAGAGCATCTCCAACAGCGACGCCAAAAGACGTGCTCGCGGGGTAAACTTTCACTTTATCGCGCGCGAAACGTTTTGGCGCGCTCCAGCGACGGCGGGAAACTAGCGCGTGTGGGGAAAAGGCGGCACAACGCGCGCTAGATTTGGCGCACTGCCGTGCTCGTCACGCGGCCTCCACACTGCCACACACGCTCTCCCCGCTACTCTGCTGCTTGCTCGCCGCTTCCTCGCCCCCGCCACCACCGCGCCACCATGCCGCCGCGCCGATCGTCTGGCTACCGTGGCCTCAGTCTATGCTATGAACTATGTATTGTTTATCGATCTATGCTATGAACTATGTAAAATATCTATGTATTGTTTTTATTATCTATGAAGTATGTATCGTTTTAATTTAAAAAATATGTATGCAATGTCTCGTGCGATAACGCGTGCTGCATTTTAGCACGCCTGCTGGAGCTACGCGCGCGTGCTAAATTTTAACGCGGCTGCTAGAGCCAGCGCTGCCCGCCGCGCTTTTCCAGGCGATGGACGCGCTGCAAAATACTCCCTCCGTTTAAAAATAGATGACTTAACTTTGTACTAACTTTAGTACAAAGTTAAGTCATCTATTTTGAAACGGAGGGAATACTTTTTAGCGCGCGGCGCCTTCGGCGGCTGTTGGAGATGCTCTCTGATGTTGCCAGGGAGTATGTTGTGCTAGGTGGGTTTTTTTTTTGATAAACTTGTGCTAGGTGGTTAATGGAATCTATGTTTACCCGATAAAAAAAAGCCGTGAGAGCGACCCAGGTGGCGACTCTCCTTGGGGTTCACTTGGCTTGACCTTGATATTTGCTAGGTAGGCACCACATAGGACTAGCTGGGACCCCCGGGTAGGAAATTAAACTTGACCAGAGCAAAGAGGTTGGTCTTTTAATAGTTCTCCAGCCGTATATTAAGCCGAGCTGCAAGAAGACTGGCTTAAATTACCCTAAGATATTAAAAAAAATGATCTATGCATTATTTGTCATGGCAATACAAAGAACACTAAAAGTATTAAGAAAACACATCTAGTTTCATAGACAACCTAGCGACGACTAAAGCACTAGAGCAAGCCGAAGGCACACTGCCATCATCACCCCTCCCACAACGGGCCAGGAAAAACTTGTTGTACTAAATATAGTCGGGAAGCCATCATGCTATGCTAAGGCCCCATAGGACCAAGGGACTAGAACAACAACCATTGACGACGAAGAGAACCATATATCGGAAGGATACAACTTGTAGACACACGAACGAACACTGAATCAACGGAGATCCATCGAAGACCAATACCGACTGAATCCCACTCGATCCGCCGAAGACACACATCCACACGCCCTCTAATAACGCTAGATGCACCGCCGGGACAGGGGCTAGGCGGAGAGGACCTTATCCATCTTCAGGGAGCCACCGCCGCCACGCCTTCCTGAGCAGGACACAAACACTAAGAATATTAATCAATCTTTTATCCACAACAAAGCTAGTAGGCAGCTAGCAAAGGAAAGTATTAAATAGTAGAATTATACAACACAATCCAATTATTCTGATTTAGAACATCTAGTAAGGATTAACATACCTTTTTCTCCTCCTCAATCTTAGCCTTGATAACTGAGTATAGGGCAACACCAGAAATAGCAATGGCTGTGCCAATTCCAGTTTGTGTGGTGATCTTGTTGCCTGCCCAGCATTCCAAAACGTATTATGTGACAAGAGTACACCAGTACAAAAGAACAAGAGCCAGACATATGTATCGATCTTTAAGAAACAACAGATTTTAGTGATACCGAAAATGATGATTGAGAAGCCGATGACAAAGACACGTTTCAACACGTTGCCGACGGCATGTGTTAGAGGGGCCACCCGCTGCAATGTGTTTGTTGCAACCTGTATGTCCAGAATTCTTTTAGGACCAAATTATAACAGATAAACGAAAGAATGACGAAACTATCATCAGAATGGCACAAGTATAATGCATATCTGGCGATATCATGCTTTATTTCTGTATCTGAAACAACTAAAAGAAGTCCATGTGCACGGGTAACACTGTGGTTGACATGGCTGAAGTTGATCAATATCATCTTGACGTGAAACTCTATACCTGGTTATAAAGGTGATAGAACAAGCCCGCCAAGAAAATATTGGAAACTAACTTTGTTAATCCAACTTTGTCAATTGCATCTTTAAATCCATGCTGCACTAGTTGAGGTCCTTCAATCTGCAAGTTAACACAGATAAATAAATATATCACAATCAATGGTCTATACATGCAGAATTGGCAGTAAAAGTAGTTTGTGAATAGGAATTTATACCGAAGAATCAGGTTAATCACGCAGTCACAAGCCATGGTGCTGCAGGACAAGCAATTTTTTATTCCATTGCATATTCTCACATTGTTTGTGTTGCAGAAACAATACTCATGTTATAATCAAAATTATAAACGCACTATATGTTCTCTTAACCATGATGCTAGATTGTTCATACAGAATATTTGGGATTATCATGCCGGCACCAATCGCATGGGGCATCATCTAGTTATACATAATTGCATATACAAACTGCATGCAGCCATGTCCACACAGACAAGAACAGGAACTTGTGACATTAGTTGCAGTGTCATATTATCTAAAGTTTAATGATAAATATAACTTACAATGAGTGCTGGAGGAATGCAGACGATGAGAGCAATTATAGAGATATAGGCATACAGATTGGTGCTATCCATGTCAGTCTGGGACAAATAGAAATAACGAGAAAAGTTGTTAAATACGAATTCTTCAAGAGGAAGGAAAAATGGGTGCAAAACCTTAAAGCAAGACACAAACCATAGCTTTCTTCGAATAAATGCTACGGTAGGTGAATGAGATATTAGAAATCATGGCATTGATGAAACCAGTCCAGTTGAATGAGAGTTCAGTGAGAGATGCGACTGATACACCTGTTCAGTTTAAAATAGTTAATCCTGGTCCACATCTCATAATAAGAATCGTGATTTTCGAGGTGTAATCCTAACATGATTCTACAATCATCGTGTCAACAAAGAAACTATCACCTAGTACCTACGGTCCTCATCTTAGCAATCTTGCTAGTCACACTTTATGACCTAAGCAACACCATACATCGTCACACACCAAAACAGAAGGGACAATCTACAACACTTGCACATCAACCACGTGTATAATTATGTGTTCTATAACATCTATTTTCCTCTTGTCCCGAATAAAACAGCATAAAAAATGGGAAGCTAAAACTTCATGTGAATATTAAACCATTATAACAGTGATGATGAAAATATTGTGCAGAAAAAGACATAAGTTACATACAGATAGCATCACAAGCAAAAAATGCAATAACCAGAAATTACCTATCACAACTGGAGCCAGAGATAACCACAATGTGAAGGGAACTTGCTGCCCAAGAATAAACTGTGAAGCAGCCGCATTGAAGAACGGCTCGAGAGCTGGATTGTATTTATTTGTTATTAAAATATAAAAAATGTTTTCCTTAAAAGATTAAAAACATATATAAAAAAGAAAAACGTCAGCACAACAAACAGAGAACAAAATTAGAATATCATTGAAGCACCTTTAATGGTGTGGGCAAATGAGACCGATACAGCAGCAAAAGACACAGTGCTCGTTACATGACCGATGGCATGGCAAATTGCAACTGGTAGCAGCAGCTTCAAAAGCGTTGAATTCATCGGCTACAAGAGTACAACAGTATTGGGTTTACTACTTCCTCCAGAAATAATGACATTAACATAAAAAGAACATGGACAAGAAACACTTGGTGATTCACAGAAATATAGAAAAAACTCTCAACGAAGAACTAAATTTACATTTTATGCATAGTTCAGTGTGATTCTTAGAAGCCCATGTCATCATTTATAAATTCCTGAAAATTTCAGAAACGCACTCTATAGCACTGTAGTGTAAGAGATCAAGGAGAATGGATCATAAGTTGATTGCAAACAGGTAAAGACACAGAAAAAAAATGTTGCAGTTCGAGTGATTTCTGTAAATGTTTGAGTTGATTCGGCTGTTTCAATTGTGTATATATCCATTGAAAACCAGCATCGTTTACCAACCATAAGGATTATGGTACCAATAAAGTATTATAAGTATTGTGTTAAGTACTTCAGAAAATAAACATAGAAACGGCTAAAGACATCAATGACCCAATGATTCATGTTTTCAAAATTATATTTTGTGAAACGCTGATCACTAATTGTGACTAAATATAACGAACCATGAGTCAGGGTTGTGGTGAGAAATACCGCACGCTTTAGGAGACCGGTGCTCCAGCTGATAAGGCAGTACAAGACTCCAACCGAAAGATGGGTCACCGACACAAAGCTACATGAATAGGTAAAAGTCTTAGATGATGAAAAGAACTGATCGCAGCATAAAAGAGAATTCGGACACATACTATGGATAGGGGAAGTAATCAAAGATCTTCTTGTTGAGGATGTTAAATATCACATTCAAAAAATACCTACAAATTATATCAAAATAGCAATCATTAGAGATCTGTGGTTTACATTTATACTATGATATATGACCTGCAGGTGAGGTGAGTGAGCATACCACATGAAGAAGAAGAAACCAGTGACAAGAGCCGGGTACCTCTCTAAAAACCCGATGGGCTTTGCTTGCCTGTAAGTGACAACAATAAGTTGTGTTAGGGTGAGACAACAAGTCGTGTTGGGGTAACAAGACTAATCTCAAAGCTCTCATAAAGGTTTGTGTTAAATTCTACACTCTGAGATTTTTATGTTTTGAGAAAACAACAAGTACAACATAGACGCACACTTTGAGATTTGTTAAGAAAAAAATACTTAATCACAAAATAATACTCTCTCCCACTATTGAAACTAACGAGACTGTGAGTGTACAGGCACAAGCACACAGCTGACATGCATGACCACACGTGACACACATGCGCATGTAGGTAGGAAACTATTGAAGACTCTACCATCCTAACTTGCCGTGAGCACGTATTATCCTACTTAACATGCATGGCTCCCTGTACTTTGAACAAACGTGGAATCCAAGTGGATAGAAATGAATAACCTCAGCTCTTAGGGCCACATAGCATTAGTAGTAATGCACATTTTCTCCTATGTTGAGAGCCTGCTCACGAATACAAATACATATTTAGACCAACTAAAGTATGCATGTGAAATCACATCCCAAAAAATTCATGAATTTTGGTAGGGCAAAGTATTTTCACTCAGTAAGTTGAGAACATAATAGATATAACATTGTAGCATTGGCATCCAAATAGAATGCTATCAGAGGAAATTAAATTATGAGCATTGGTTAGCTAATTAGTGTCATCACAATATTCAGAGCAAAGCATGATTTAAGTGTAGGGGTCCAACTTCATCTTGTATCCCTTAATTAGAAAGATGGAGTACAATTTGACTAGAATTTTGAAATAATTAGGCATTGTTTGGTGTTTCCCTAGCGAACAAGCGTCTGAACTGTGTGCCCAGTCAGCTGTGAGTTGTCCTCAGAAGTAGATCGAGCTCTTCAGTTTGGGAAAAATAACAAAACTACTATGGAAGATTTTTTAAAATAAAGTAAAGGCTGTTACAACGGCACAACTAATAATGGATAAAATGTGGAAATTCACTCCGTAATGCAGTGGGGGCGGCGGGAAGGCAAGAGCCAGGAGACACTAACCCCTGGGAGTCGGATGAGGGGGCGGCCGCGGAAGCCGACGTCCGGAGGAGCTTCCTACTCCCCGGAGAAGGCAGGGGCAGGGTGCCGAAGGAGGAAGCGGGGAACAGCGCCGGGCGGAGCTTCCTACCGCAGACAAGGTGGGCGGCGTCCGAGGCGAAGCCGCCTCTGACATGATGGAGCGATGGGGCTGCGCGGCGGCGTGACCGCTGGTGGCCGGCGACGGCGCCGCCACAGAGGATGGTCGCGAGCGCCGCCATTTGTTTTTACCGTGAAGACGTTGTGTGGTGGAGGTGCGCGCGCGCGGAGATAGAGCCCGTCAGACGAAAGAGCAAACAACAGTCGAACGGACGTCGCGAGGGGAGACGGCAGGAGCTCGGAGCACACCCCGCCCGGCCGGCCCGACCCCAAAAAGCCCGACCTGACCCGGCCTGGTCTTGCCCATGGGCCGGCCCTGGGCCTAAGTTTTGAGCCCAAAGGCCGGTCCGAGGGGCTTGTCTCGCATATTTTCATTTTAGGGAAGAGGCCTAGCCCGATGCCCGACGGGCTTCTCATCTGATGGGTCGGGCCTAGGCCTGAAATCTAGGCCTGATGGCCAGGCCTAGGTTTTCTTCTACGGGATTTATTAGACCCGTCCTGACTTGACTTATGGTGAGGTATAGAACACACTCGCAAACCAAAAATGATACATTTAGGAGCTCCAAGTCACGGAAGGAGTTTACGTATTAACTTGTGATGCGGCTTGAAGCTACGTCGATATTTTCCCAAAGAGAAAGGGATGATGCAGCACAGCGGCGGTAGGTATTTCCGGATACGTCTCCAAGGTATCTATAATTTTTGATTGTTCCATGCTATTATATTATCTGTTTTGGATGTTTAATGAGCTTTATTATGCACTTTTATATTATTTTTGGGACTAACCTATTAACCGAAGGCCCAATGCAAATTGCTGTTTTTTTGCCTATTTCAGTGCTTCGCAGAAAAGGAATATCAAACGTAATGAAACCTTTGCGAGGATCATTTTTAGAACAAACACAATCCAGGAGACTTGGAGTGGACGTTAAGGAAGCAACGAGACGACCACGAGGTAGGGAGGCGCGCCCCCACCCTCGTGGGCCCCTCGTGGCTCCACCGACCAACTTCTTTCGCCTATATATATACTCATATACCCTGAAAACATCCAGGAGCACCACGAAACCCTATTTCCACCGCCGCAACCTTCTGTACCCGTGAGATCCCGTCTTGGGCTTTTTCCGGCGCTCCGCCGGAGGGGGAATCGATCACGGAGGGCTTCTACATCAACACCATGGCCTCTCCGATGATGCGTGAGTAGTTTACCACAGACCTTCGGGTCCATAGTTATTAGCTAGATAACTTCTTCTCTCTCTTTGGATCACAATACAAAGTTCTCCTCGATTCTCTTGGAGATCTATTCGATGTAATTCTTTTTGCAGTGTGTTTGTCGAGATTCGATGAATTGTGGGTTTATGATCAAGATTATCTATGAACAATATTTGATTCTTTTCTGAATTCTTTTGCGCATGATTTAATATCTTTGCAAGTCTCTTCGAATTATCAGTTTGGTTTGGCCTACTAGATTGATCTTTCTTGCAATGGGAGAAGTGCTTAGCTTTGGGTTCAATCTTGCGGTGTCCTTTCCCAGTGACAGCAGGGGCAGCAAGGCACGTATTGTATTGTTGCCATCGAGGATAAAAAGATGGGGTTTATATCATATTGCTTGAGTTTATCCCTCTACATCATGTCATCTTGCCTAATGCGTTACTCTGTTCTTATGAACTTAATGCTCTAGATGCATGTTGGATAGGGGTCGATGTGTGGAGTAATAGTAGTAGATGGAGAACCGTTTCGGTCTACTTGTCACGTACATGATGCCTATGTTCATGATCATGCCTAAATATTATCATAACTATGCGCTTTTCTATCAATTGGCCGACAGTAATTTGTTCACCCACCATAGATTATGCTATCTTGAGAGAAGCCACTAGTGAAACCTATGGCCCCCGGGTCTATCTTCCATCATATTATTTTCCTATCAATTTGCTATTTCTACCGCCGTTTATTTTGCAATCTTTACTTTCCAATCTATACAAAAAATATACCAAAAATATTTATCTTATTATCTTTATCAGATCTCACTTTTGCAAGTGGCCGTGAAGGGATTGACAACCCCTTTATCGCGTTGGTTGCAAGGTTCTTGATTGCTTGTGTAGGTACGAGGGATTTGCGTGTAGTCTCCTACTGGATTGATACCTTGGTTCTAAAAAACTGAGGGAAATACTTACGCTACTTTGCTGAATCACCCTTTCCTTTTCAAGAAAAAACCAACGCATGCTCAAGAGGTAGCAAGAAAGATTTCTGGCACCGTTGCCGGGGAGATTTGCACCAAGTCAAGTCAAGATTTGATCTGCCGTCAACGAGCCATTTCTGGCGCCGTTGCCGGGGAGATCTACGCTCAAGTCAAGACATACCAAGTAACCATCACAAACTCTTATCCCTCGCATTACATTATTTTCCATTTGTCTCTCGTTTTCGTCTCCTCCACTTCACCTTTGTCGTTTTATTCGCTCTCTTTCGTTCGTCTCTTTTCGCTTGCCTCTTATGTGTCCGTGTGTTAGAACGTTTGTTTCGCCATCATGGCCAGTCCTTCTATCATTGTTAGTACTCCCGAGAATGAAGTTATTAATTTTAAACAAAGGGAGGGAGAAAATCTAAACGATGCTTGGTATAGAATTTGCAATGCTCAGAATAGATCCACTAGGAAGCAATCTAGTTCTGTTCTTCTTCGCAATTTTTACGTGGGCATCACTCCTTGGAAGAGATATATTCTTGATACCATTGCCGGAGGGAATTTCTTGGGTAGCCATACTTTTGATTCTTATAATACTATGATAGATTTGCTAGGCCCACCACCTCTTTTGGTTAATGGAACTATTTTAACTTTGGAACATGTTATGCAAAGGCTTGATATTATTGAAAATAAAATTGCCAAAGTAGAGTTGATCGAGAATTTGGATAAAAAGATTCACAACCAAATTACCCAATATGGATCTAAGGTAGGAGTTACTCTGAAAAGTTTTAGAGAAAAGGAACCCATAGCTAATGAAAAAATAGGTCAAGATTCCACTAGAATTGATAAACTTGAGGATATTATTACCAACTTAGGGTATGCCTTTTCCGCCGTTAGAAACACCTCAAACCTTCCTCCTACCAAAGTTGCCAAGTTTATGTATGTTCCTAAAAATAAGGGTGAATCTTCTAGTAAGGAGAATGAAGATCTCAAATCAATAAGTGTTCACCCCAACTTTTTCCCTATCATTAAGGAACCTTTTGCTACAAATGAATTTCTTGATTTCTTGCCTAGGAGTTTGATCATTAACAAAAAAGGAAACTCATAAGGATTATAAGTGTTCTATTGAAGAATTACATCCCAAAGATGATAATACCTAGATCTATTCTTGCTTTCATGCCTATCTAGGGGCGTTAAACAATAGCGCTTGTTGGGAGGCAATCCAATTTTATTTTTGTTGCTTGCTTTTTGTTCCTATTTAGTAATAAATAATTCATCTAGCCTCTGTTTGGATGTATTTTTATGTTTTAATTAGTGCCTGTGCCAAGTAGAACCAATAGGATCTTCTTGGGTGATAGTTGTTTGATCTTGCTGAAAAAGACAGAAACTTTGCGCTCATGAAAATAATTATTAAAATTCACCAGAACGTGATAAATTGCCAATTCGTTTCGAAGTAGATCAACATACAAATTATCAAGGTTGTCCTAGTTTTTTTTAGAATTTTTGGAGTTCCAGAAGTATCCGAACAAATCTGATTGCTACAGACTTGTCTGTTTTTGACAGATTCTATTTTTGTGTGTGTTGTTTGCTTATTTTGATGAATCTATAGCTAGTATTAGGGGGTATGAACCATAGATAAGTTGGAATACAGTAGGTTTAACACCAATATAAATAAAGAATGAGTTCATTACAGTACCTTAAGGTGGTGGTTTGTTTTCGTATACTAACGGAGCTCATGAGATTTTCTGTTGAGTTTTGTGTTGTGAAATTTTCAAGTTTTTGGGTAACGATTTGATGGATTACGGAATAAGGAGTGGCAAGAGCCTAAGCTTGGGGATGCCCAAGGCACCCCAAGGTAAAATTTAAGGACAACCAAAAGCCTAAGCTTGGGGATGCCCTGGAAGGCATCCCCTCTTCCGTCTTCGTCTATCAGTAACTTTACTTGAGGCTATATTTTTTTCACCACATGATATGTGTTTTGCTTGAAGCGTCTTGTATGATTTGAGTCTTTCCTTGTTAGTTTACCACATTCATCCTTGCTGTACACACCTTCTGAGAGAGACACACATGAATCAGAATTTATTAGAATACTCTATGTGATTCACTTATATCTTTTGAGCTAAATAATTTCGCTCTAGTGCTTCACTTATATCTTTTAGAGCACGGTGGTGGTTTTATTTTATAGAAATTATTGATCTCCCATGCTTCACTTATATTATTTTGGGAGTCCTTTAGAACAACACGGTAATTTGCTTTGGCTATAAAATTAGTCCTAATATGCCAAGATGGGTATAATAAAAACTTTCATAAGAAGTGCATTGAATACTATGAGAAGTTTGATACTTGATGATTGTTTTGAGATATGCAGATTGCAATACTAGAGTCGTGCTAGTTGAGTAGTTGTGAATTTGAGAAATACTTGTGTTGAAGTTTGCAAGTCCCGTAGAATGCACGTATGGTAACCGTTGTGTGACAAATTTGAAACATGAGGTGTTCTTTGATTGTCATCCTTATGAGTGGCGGTCGGGGACGAGCGATGGTCTTTTCCTACTAATCTATCCCCTTAGGAGCTTGCGCGTAATGCTTGGTTTTTGATGGCTTGTAGATTTTTTCAATAAGTATGTGAGTTCTTTATGACTAATGTTGACTCCATGGATTATACGCACTCTCACCTTTCCATCATTGTTAGCCTCTTCGGTACCGTGCATTGCCCTTTCTCACCTTGAGAGTTGGTGCAAACTTCGCCGGTGCATCCATCCCCCGTGATATGATATGCTCTATCACACATAAACCACCTTTTATCTTCCTCAAAACAACCACTATACCTACCTATTATGGCATTTCCATAGCCATTCTGAGATATATTGCCATGCAACTTTCCACCATTTCATTTATTATGACACGCTTCATCATTGTATTGCTTTGCATGATCATATAGTTGACATCGTATTTGTAGCAAAGCCACCATGCATAATTTATTATACATGTCACCCTTGATTCATTGCGCATCCCGGTACACCGCCGGAGGCACTCATATAGAGTCATATTTTGTTCTAGTATCGAGTTGTAATCATTGAGTTGTAAATAAATAAAAGTGTGATGATCATCATTAATAGAGCGTTGTCCCAAAAAGAAGAGAAAAAAAAGAGAAAGGCCAAATAAAAAAAGAGGTCCCAAAAAAAGAGAAATAAAAGGGACAATGCTACTATCCTTTTTTCCACACTTGTGCTTCAAAGTAGCACCATGATCTTTATGACAGGGAGTCTCTTATTTTGTCACTTTCATATATTAGTGGGAATTTTTTATTATAGAACTTGGCTTGTATATTCCAACAATGGGCTTCCTTAAATTCCCTAGGTCTTCGTGAGCAAGCAAGTTGGATGCACACCCACTTAGTTTCTTTTGTTGAGCTTTCATACATTTATAGCTCTAGTGCATCCGTTGCATGGCAATCCCTACTACTTGAATTGACATCAATTGATGGGCATCTCCCTAGCCCGTTGATTAGCTGCGTCAATGTGAGACTTTCTCCTTTTTTGTCTTCTCCACACAACCCTCATCATTATATTCTATTCCACCCATAGTGCTATGTCCATGACTCACGCTCATGTATTACGTGAAAGTTGAAAAAAGTTTGAGATTACTAAAGTATGAAACAATTGCTTGGCTTGTCATCGGGGTTGTGCATGATGAGAGAATTTTTGTGTGACGAAATGAAGCATAGCCAAACTATATGATTTTGTAGGGATAAGCTTTCTTCGGCCATGTTATTTTGAGAAGACATAATTGCTTAGTTAGTATGCTTGAAGTATTATTATTTTTATGTCAGTATTAAACTTTTATCTTGAATCTTTCAGATATGAACATTCATGCCACAATAAAGAGAATTACTTTAAAATTTATGTTAGGTAGCATTCCACATCAAAAATTATGTTTTTATCATTTACCTACTCGAGGACGAGCAAGAATTAAGCTTGGGGATGCTTGATACGTCTCCAACGTATCTATAATTTTTGATTGTTCCATGTTATTATATTATCTTTTTTGGATGTTTAATGGGCTTTATTATGCAATTTTATATTATTTTTGAGACTAACCTATTAACCGAAGGCCCACTGCAAATTGCTGTTTTTTTGCCTATTTCAGTGTTTCGCAGAAAAGGAATATCAAACGGAATCCAAACGGAAATGAAACCTTCACGAGGATCGTTTTTGGAACAAACGCAATCCAGGAGACTTGGAGTGGACGCCAAGGAAGCAACGAGGCGGCCACGAGGTAGGGAGGCGCGCCCCCACCCTCGTGGGCCCCTCGTGGCTCCACCAACCTACTTCTTTCGCCTATATATACTCATATACCCTGAAAACATCCAGGAGCACCATGAAACCCTATTTCCACCGCCGCAAACTTCTGTACCCGTGAGATCCCATCTTGGGGCCTTTTCCGGCGCTCCGCCGGAGGGGGTATCGATCACGGAGGGCTTCTACATCAACACCATGGCCTCTCCGATGATGCGTGAGTAGTTTACCACAGACCTTCGGGTCCATTGTTATTAGCTAGATGACTTCTTCTCTCTCTTTGCATCTCAATACAAAGTTCTCCTCGATTTTCTTGGAGATCTATTCAATGTAATTCTTTTTGCGGTGTGTTTGTAGAGATCCGATGAATTGTGGGTTTATGATCAAGATTATCTATGAACAATATTTGATTCTTCTCTGGATTCTTTTATGCATGATTTAATATCTTTGGAAGTCTCTTCGAATTATCAGTTTGGTTTGGCCTACTAGATTGATCTTTCTTGCAATGGGAGAAGTGCTTAGCTTTGGGTTCAATCTTGCGGTGTCCTTTCCCAGTGACAGCAGGGGCAGCAAGGCACGTATTGTATTGTTGCCATCGAGGATAAAAAGATGGGGTTTATATCATATTGCTTGAGTTTATCCCTCTACATCATGTCATCTTGCCTAATATGTTACTCTGTTCTTATGAACTTAATACTCTAGATGCATGCTAGATAGCGGTCGATGTGTGGAGTAATAGTAGTAGATGCAGAATTGTTTCGGTCTACTTGTCAGTGACGTGATGCCTATGTTCATGATCATGCCTAGATATTCTCATAACTATGCGCTTTTCTATCAATTGGTCGACAGTAATTTGTTCACCCACCGTAGATTATGCTATCTTGAGAGAAGCCACTAGTGAAACCTATGGCCCCCGGGTCTATCTTCCACCATATTATTTTCCTATCAATTTGCTATTTCTACAGCTGTTTATTTTGCAATCTTTACTTTCCAATCTATACAACAACAAAATGCCAAAAATATTTATCTTATTATCTTTATCAGATCTCACTTTTGCAAGTGGCCGTGAAGGGATTGACAACCCCTTTATCGCGTTGGTTGCAAGGTTCTTGATTGTTTGTGCAGGTACGAGGGATTTGCGTGTAGTCTCCTACTGGATTGATACCTTGGTTCTAAAAAACCGAGGGAAATACTTACGCTACTTTGCTGCATCACCCTTTCCTCTTCAAGGGAAAACCAACGTATGCTCAAGAGGTAGCATTTCCCTCAATGATGAGACTAAGGTTATCGAACCAATAGGAGAACCAAGCAACAATACATAAACGACACCTGCACACAAATAACAAATACTCGCAACCCGACGTGCAAAAGGGTTGTCAATCCCTTTCGGGTAGCGGCGCCAAAAATTGGCAAACGGACGTGAGAGATTTGTAAATATTGATAGATCGAATGCCAAATAAAATAAATTGCAGCAATGTATTTTTGTATTTTTGATTTAATAGATCTGAAAATAAAAGCAAGGAAAAATAGATCGCAAAGGCAAATAATATGAGAAAGAGAACCAGGGCCCGTAGATTTCACTAGTGGTTTCTCTCGAGAAAAATAGCAAACGGTGGGTAAACAAATTACTGTTGGGCAATTGATAAAACTTCAAATAATCATGATGATATCCAAGCAATGATCATTACATAGGCATCACGCCCAACATTAGTAGACCGACTCCTGCCTGCATCTACTACTATTACTCCACACATCGACCGCTATCCAGCATGCATCTAGTGTATTAAGTTCATCGGTGTAATGCAATAAGAACGATGACATGATGTAGACAAGATCTATTTATGTAGAAATAGACCTCATCGTTTTATCCTTAGTAGCAACGATACATACGTGTCGGTTCTCCTTCTGTCATTGGGATCAAGCACCGTAATATCAAACCCACTACAAAGCACCTCTCCCCATTGCAAGATAAATAGACCAAGTTGGCCAAACAAAACCCAAATATCAGAGAAGAAATACGAAGCAATCATGCATATAAGAGATCAAAGAAACTTAAATAACTTTCATGGATATAAAAAGATAGATCTGATCATAACACAAAGTTCATCCGATCCCAACAAACACACCGCAAAAAGAGTTACATCATATTGATCTCCAAGAGACCATTGTATTGATAATCAAAAGAGAGAGGAAGCCATCTAGCTACTAATTACGAACCGAAGGTCTACAAATAACTACTCATGCATCATCGGAGAGGCACCAATGGAAGTGGTGAACCCCTCCGTGATGGTGTCTAGATTGGATCTGGTGGTTCTGGACTCTGCGGCGGTTGGAATTGATTTTCGTC
Source organism: Aegilops umbellulata (assembly GCA_032464435.1). Lineage (NCBI taxonomy): Eukaryota > Viridiplantae > Streptophyta > Magnoliopsida > Poales > Poaceae > Aegilops > Aegilops umbellulata. The sequence continues at coordinate 70,934,152 of CP136054.1, forward strand.
GACTCTCCAAGGGTTTCTGGAATATTGGGGTATTTATAGAGTAAAGAGGCAGTCTGGGGGACACCTGGGGTGGGCACAACCCACCAGGGGGCGTCCGGGCCTCCTGGCGTGCCCTGGTGGGTTGTGCTCCCCTCGGAGCATCCCCAGGTGCTTCTTCGGCCCACTAGATGTCTTCTGGTTAAAAGAAATCTCCAAAAAGTTTCGCTGCGTTTGGACTCCGTTTGGTATTGATTTCCTGCGATGTAAAAAACATGCAGAAAACAGCAACTGACACTTGGCACTATGTCAATAGGATAGTACCAAAAAAATGGTATAAAATGACTCTAAAATGATTATAAAACATTTAAGATTAATAATATAACTGCATGGAATAAAAAAAATTATAGATACGTTGGAGTCGTATCAGCATCCCCAAGCTTAATTCCTGCTCGTCCTCGAGTAGGTAAATGATAAAAACAGAATTTTTGATGTGAAATGCTGCCTAACATGTCATCTCATATTCTTTTCTTTATACATGGACATTTGGACTTTTATATTGTTCAAAGCAATAGTCTAGTTTTGACATGATAACTTAAATACTCAAGCATACCAACAAGCAACCATGTCTTCCAAAATATCAACACTAACATAAGTTATCCCTAGCCCATCATGCTCAATCATTGATCCATTGATGAAACACACTCGCATATTAGCTACACCCAATACTCAAGTACGATCATAGTGCCTCCTAATTGGTGCTTTTATAAGAGAAGATGGAGACTCAAATTAAAAATAAAAATTGCATAAAGTAAAAGAAAGGCCCTTCGCGGAGGGAAGTAGGGATTTGTAGAGATGCCAAAGCTCAAAGCGAAAACTGAGAGATAAAAACATTTTGGGAGGTGTGCCTTTCCCACCAACGAAAACGACTTAGAGTTCCCAACACTTTCCATGCTAGATATATCATAGGTGATTCCCAAACAGAAAATAAAGTTTATTCCCTTTTCCACCATACTTTCACTTTCCATGGCTAACCGTATCCACGGGTGCCCTCCATACCAACACTTTCCAAGGAATTTATTATTTGGCAACATACAGTAAATTCATTTCTCATTTCGGGACTGGACATCCCTAATACCTTTGTCTTACTCTCGTGCAATGACAAGTGAATAAACACTCATCGTGAGAATAACACATTTAGCATGGAAAATATTAGCCACCCCTCACCGCCTCGCGAGCGGTACGAACACACAAAAGAGAAGTTTATTTTGAAAATTAGAGATGGCACATACAAATTTGCTTAGAATGGCAAAATAATACCGCATATAGGTAGATATAGTGAACTCATGTGGCAAAACTGGTTTAAAGGGTTTTGGATGCACAAGTAGTGATCATACTTAGTGCAAAATGAAGGCTAGCAAAAGATTGAGAAGCGACCAACCAAGAAACGAATAATCTTATAAGCGAGCATTAAGCATAATTAACACTGAATAATGCACCACAAGTAGGATATAATTTCATTGCATGACTATTGACTTTCGTGCTTGCATAGGGAATCACAAACCTTAACACCACTATTCTTACTAAAGCATAATTACTCATCAACATGACTCACATATCACATTATCATATCTCAAAACTATTGCTAAGAATCAAATTTATTTTGTCCAATGATCTTCATGAAAGTTTATTATATGCTTCTTGGATATCTATCACTTTGGAACTAATTTTCATGTGTTGCTTTTGATAAGCTCATACAAATAAAAGTGAAGATCATGAGCATAATTTTTCTTTCTCTCAAATTAATTTAAGTGAAGCAAGAGAGAATTTTTCTTGAAAATTTTTATAACTCTCAAATAAATCTAAGTGAATCAAGATAGCATTTCTTCAAAAATACCAAAGCACACCGTGCTCAAAAAGATATAAGTGAAGCACTAGAGCAAATTCATAGCTCATAAAAAATTTAAGTGAAGCATAGAGAACAATTCTAACAAGTCATGGCATAATTTTGGATCTCTCAAATAGGTGTGTTCAGCAAGGAACCAAGACTTAAAACACAAAATAAAACAAGCAAAGACTCATATCGTACAAGACGCTCCAAGCAAAACACATAGTATGTGATGAATAAAAATATAGCTTCGAATAAAATACCGATGGTTGTTAAAAGAAAGAGGGGATGCCACTCGGGGCATCCCAAGCTTAGTTGCTTGCTCTCTTTGGATAATAGCTTGGGATGCGGGGCATCCCCAAGCTTAGGCTTTTCTTACTCCTTATTCCTTCATCCATCGTAAGATAACCCAAAACTTGAAAACTTCAATCACACAAAACTTAACAAAACCTTCATGAGATCCGTTAGTATAAGAAAGCAAATCACTACTATAAATACTGTAGTAAACCAATTAATATTTTATTCTTGCATTATATCTATTGTATTCCAACTTTTCTATGGCAAAAAATCATCAAAGAAAACCATAGAATTATCAAAACAAGCACACAACGCAAAGAAAGCAGAATCTGTCAAAAACAGAACAGTCTATAGCAATCTGAATATTTCGAATACTTATGTAACTCCAAAAATCGTGAAAAAATAGGACAACCTGAGAAATTTGTATATCAATCTACTGTAAAAAATTCAGAGTTTTTTGTCGCTTCTGTGATTTTTAAAAATTCTAACTCTGGATGCAAAAGATTCTGTTTTTTCCAGCAAGATTAAATAACTATCTCCCAAGAAGATCCTAAGGTTATACTTGGCACAAACACTAACTAAAACACAATCATAATAGTGGCATAATTGTGCAAACACTCAAAACATAAAGCAAAAAGCAAAAATAAATTTTATTCATTTGGTTGCCTCCCAACAAGCGCTATTGTTTTACGCCCTAGCTAGGCATAAAGCAAGGATCTAAGTTTTGTCATCTTTGTTTCGAGATCCATAAGATGTCCTCATGATTGATTCATATGGAGGCCTAATTCTTGTTCTAGGAAAGTGTTATATACCCTTTCTTAATGGAAATTGGAACTTAATATTGCCTTCTTTCATATCAATCACGGCAATAGTGCGTAAAAATGGTCTAGCAAGAATAGTAGGACAAGACGGATTGCAATAAATATCAAGAACAATAAAATCTATGGGCACATAATTCCTATTTGAAAGAATAAGAACATCATTAATTCTTCTCATAGGGTTTTTAATAGTAGAATCCGCCAAGTGCAAATTTAAAGAGCATTCTTCAAGATCGGTAAAAACAAGCACATCACATAAAGATTTTGGAATTGTAGAAACACTAGCACCCAAGTCACACAAAGCAAAACACTCATAATTTTTAATCTTAACTTTGATAGTAGGTTCCCATTCATCATGCAATTTTCTAGAATTGAAACTTATAATTCCAACTTTTCTTCCAATGCCTTCATTATAGCATCAAAAATATGGTTAGTAAAAAATTAATTTTGTTCATAAGCATGGGGTGAATTTATCATGGATTGCAACAAAGAAGTACAATCAATCAAAGATCAACTATTATAATTAAAGTGCTTGTAATCCAAAAGAGTGGGCACATCACTAGTTAAAGTTTCGACCTCTTCAAACCCACTTTTATCAAATTTCTCAACAAGATTTTCACCCTCTGAAATATCAGGACGCCTTCTAGAAGTTGACTCTTCTCCAGTCCCTTTTTTATCAATCTTAACTTTGCTAAACAAGGAATCAATAGAAGAAACACCAATCATTTTAAGATCTTCATCATTTTTACGGAAGTAATCACTAGAAAACGCTTTTTCTAAAAATTCTCTTCTAGCTCTAAGCATAGCGGTTCTTTTTCTTATTTTCATCCATAGAAACATAAAGAGCTTTAATTGATTCCTCAACTTTAGGCACAAGAATTTTCATCTTGAGGTTTTCCACATCATGAGAAATTCTAACACTTCTAGAAAAATCATCAATCTTATTCAACTTTTCTTCTATGGTAGTGTTGAAAACTTTTTCCGTGTTGATAAAATCTTTAATATTATTCTCAAGATCAGAGGTGTTCCTATTATTATTATAAAATTGGTTTCCATAGGAATTACCATAATTATTAGAGGAGTTACTAGGAAAAGGCCTAGGATTAAGATTACCTCTATAAGTATTGTTATTGAAATTATTTCAAGAGATCAAATTCACATCTACGGAATCACTATTTTGCTCAATCAAAGTAGACAAAGGCATATTATTGAAATCAATAGGAGCACTTTTACTGACAACCAATTTCCTAAGAGCATCAACTTTTTCACTCAAAGAAGAGATTTCTTCAACAGAATTAACTTTTTGACTAGTAGGAGCTCTTTCGGTATGCTATTGTGAATAATTTTCCATAATATTATCAAGCAATTTGGTGGCTTCACCCAAATTAATTTCCTTAAAAGTACCACCCGCGGCGGAATCTAAAAGATTACGAGAAACAAAATTCAATCCCGCATAAATTTTTGTATGATCATCCAAAGATTTAACCCATGAGTTGGGCAACTCCATAACATCATTTTCATCCTTTCCCAAGATTGTGAAATATGCTCATGTTCAAGTTGCTTGTAATTCATGATTTGGGTTCTAAGGGAAATAATTTTTGCGGGCGGAAAATACTTAGTGATAAAAGCATCTTTGCACTTGTTCCAAGAATCGATACTATTGCGAGGCAAAGAAGAGAACCAAATTTTTGCAGAATCACGCAAAGAAAACGGAAATAATTTCATCTTCGCAATATCATTGTCCACATCTTTTTTCTTTTGCATATCACATAATTCCACGAAGGTATTAAGATGTGATGCAACATCCTCATTAGGAGTACCAGAAAATTGATCTTTCATAACAAGATTCAGCAAAGTAGTATTAATATCACAAGACTCCGCACTAGTGGCGGGAGGAGCAATAGGAGTGCCAACAAAATCATTGTTTTTGGTATTTGAGAAATCACACAATTTGGTGTTGTCTTGAGTTATGATGATTACGCAATAAGATTGCACTCAAAAACATATCTGGCAAGAAAAGGCGAACGAAAAAGAGGGCGAATAAAACGGCAAATTTTTGTGAAGTGGGGGAGAGGAAAACGAGAGGCAAATGATGAATAATGTAAATTGCAAGGAGGTGAGATTTGTGATTAGGAACCTGGTATATGTTGAAGATCCTCCCCACCAACGGCGCCAGAAATTGGTGCGGAGCCGGGAGATTATCTAAATACTTGATCTTCCCCGTCAACGGCGCCAGAAATTCCTTTTGATGCGGCTTGAATCTACGTCGGTATTTCCCCAAAGAGGAAGGGATGATGCAGCACAGCAACGGTAGGTATTTCCCTCAGTGATGAGACCAAGGTTATCGAACCAGTAGGAGAACCAAGCAACAATATGTAAACGGCACCTGCACACAAATAACAAATACTTGCAACCCGACGTGTAAAAGGGGTTGTCAATCCCTTTCGGGTAGCGGCGCCAAAAATTGACAAACAGACGTGAGAGAGTTGTAGATAGATCGAACGCCAAATAAAATAAATTGCAGCAATGTATTTTTGTATTTTTTGCTTTAATAGATCTGAAAATAAAAGCAAAGGAAAATAGATTGCAAAGACAAATAATATGAGAAAGAGACTCAGGGGCCATAGATTTCACTAGTGGCTTCTCTCGAGAAAATAAGCAAACGGTGGGTAAACATATTACTGCTGGGCAATTGATCGAACTTCAAATAAGCATGACGATATCCAGGCAATGATCATTACGTAGGCATCACGTCCAAGATTAGTAGACCGACTCCTGCCTGCATCTACTACTATTACTCCACACATCGACCACTATCCAACATGCATCTAGTGTATTAAGGTCATGGAGAAACAGAATAATGCAATAAGAATGATGACATGATATAGACAAGATCTATTTATGTAGAAATAGATCCCATCGTTTAATCCTTAGTAGCAACGATACATACGTATCGGTTCCCCTTCTGTCACTGGGATCAAGCACTGTAAGATCGAACCCACCATAAAGCACCTCTTCCCATTGCAAGATAAATAGATCAAGTTGGCCAAACAAAACCCAAATATCAGAGAAGAAATACGAGGCTATAAGCAATCATGCATATAAGAGATCAAAGAAACTCAAATAACTTTCATGGATATAAAAAGATAGATCTGATCGTAAGCTCAAAGTTCATCCGATCCCAACAAACACACCGCAAAAAGAGTTACATCATATGGATCTCCAAGAGACCATTGTATTGATAATCAAAAGAGAGAGAGGAAGCCATCTCGCTACTAACTACGGACCCAAAGGTCTACAAAGAACTACTCACACATCATCGGAGAGGAACCAATGGAAATGGTGAACCCCTATGTGATGGTGTCTAGATTGGATCTGGTGGTTCTGGACTCTACGGCAGCTGGAATTGATTTTCGTCGACTCTCCTAGGGTTTCTGGAATATTGGGGTATTTATAGAGTAAAGAGGCGGTCCGGGGGTACCCGAGGTGGGCACAACCCACCAGGGCGCGTCTGGGCCTCCTGGCGCCCTGGTGGGTTGTGCTCCCCTCGGAGCACCCCCTAGGTGATTCTTCGACCCACTGGATGTCTTCTGGTCCAAAAAAATCTCCAAAAAGTTTCGCTGCATTTGGACTCCGTTTGGTATTGATTTCTTGTAATGTAAAAAACATGCAGAAAACAACAACTGGCACTTGGCACTATGTCAATAGGTTAGTACCAAAAAATGATATAAAATGATTATAAAACATCCAAGATTAATAATATAACAGCATGGAACAATTAAAAAATATAGATATGTTGGAGACGTATCAACTTGCTCCCTCGATTTCAATCCAGTCTGCTAATGTAACTCCTCGTGATTTGAAGCCAACCAACCCTCGTTTCCCACCTCAGTATGCAACAGATCTTCCTTAAGGTTGGTTCTCACCAACTGTGGATTTCCAAGTCACAATGGCCTATACTTTGTTTGAAGGATTTTCTCGCAAAAATCCAATCCATTATTTCTCTGCTATGAGCATTCACAATCAGAGCTCACATGTCCTTCCCGTAGCCAACCCATATCTAGGACGGACCGGATGCGTCCGGACATTACGCCCACGTCAGGCCGGCCCACACTGGCCTATACCGTTCCCACCCCTGTCCCCACAAATATCCCACTTGGGTCAAGCCATGTTCATACCTGCTACCTCTTGAGCATGCGTTGGTTTTCCGTTGAAGTGGAAAGGGTGATGCAGCAAAGTAGCGTAAGTATTTCCCTCAGTTTTTGAGAACCAAGGTATCAATCCAGTAGGAGGCTACACGCAAGTCCCTCGTACCTACACAAACAAATAAGAACCTTGCAACCAACGCGATAAAGGGGTTGTCAATCCCTTCACGGCCACTTGCAAAAGTGAGATCTGATAGAGAGGATAAGATAATATTTTTGGTATTTTTATGATAAAGATTAAAAGTAAAGATAGCAAAATAAACGGCGCCAGAAACAGCTCGTTGACGGGAGATTAATATGATGGAAAATAGACCTGGGGACCATAGATTTCACTAGTGGCTTCTCTCAAGATAGCATAAGTATTACGGTGGGTGAACAAATTACTGTCGAGCAATTGATAGAAAAGTGCATAATTATGAGAATATCTAGGCATGATCATGTATATAGGCATCACGTCCGCGACAAGTAGGCCGACTCTTGCCTGCATCTACTACTATTACTCCACACATCGACCGCTATCCAGCATGCATCTAGAGTATTAAGTTCATAAGAACATAGTAACACATTAGGTAAGATGACATGATGTAGAGGGATAAACTCATGCAATATGATATAAACCCCATCTTTTTATCCTCGATGGCAACAATACAATACGTGTCGTTTCCCCTACTATCACTGGGATCGAACACCGCATGATTGAACCCAAAGCTAAGCACTTCTTGAAGGAAATATGCCCTAGAGGTAGTAATAAAGTTATTATTTATTTCCTTATATCATGATAAATGTTTATTATTCATGCTAGAATTGTATTAACCGGAAACATGATACATGTGTGAATACATAGACAAACAGAGTGTCACTAGTATGCCTCTACTTGACTAGCTTGTTGATCAAAGATGGTTATGTTTCCTAGCCATAGACAAAGAGTTGTCATTTGATTAACGGGATCACATCATTAGGAGAATGATGTGATTGACATGACCCATTCCGTTAGCTTAGCACTTGATCGTTTAGTATGTTGATATTGCTTTCTTCATGACTTATACATGTTCCTATGACTATGAGATTATGCAACTCCCGTTTACCGGAGGAACACTTTGTGTGCTACCAAACGTCACAACGTAACTGGGTGACTATAAAGGTGCTCTACAGGTGTCTCCGAAGGTACTTGTTGGGTTGGCGTATTTTGAGATTAGGATTTGTCACTCCAATTGTCGGAGCGGTATCTCTGGGCCCACTCGGTAATGCACATCATTATAAGCCTTGCAAGCATTGCAACTAATGATTTAGTTGCGGGATGATGTATTACGGAACGAGTAAAGAGACTTGCCGGTAACGAGATTGAACTAGGTATTGAGATACTGACGATCGAATCTCGGGCAAGTAACATACCGATGACAAAGGAAACAACGTATGTCGTAGAATATGTGGGAGCCAATATGAGCATCCATGTTCCGCTATTGGTTATTGACCGCAGACATGTCTCGGTCATGTCTACATAGTTCTCGAACCCGTATGGTCCGCACGCTTAAAGTTTGATGACTGTTATATTATGACTTTATGTGTTTTGATGTACCGAAGGTAGTTCGGAGTCCCGGATGTGATCACGGACATGATGAGGAGTCTCGAAATGGTCAAGACATAAAGATTGATATATTGGATGACTATGTTTGGACACCGGAATGGTTTCGGGGAGTATCGGGCATATACCGGAGTACCGTGGGGTTACCGGAATCCCCCAGGGAGACTAATGGGCCTATTGGGCCCTAGTGGAGAAGAGGAGGGGCGGCCAAGGGGCAGCCGCGCGCCCCCTCCGCCCCTAGTCCGAATTGGACAAGGAGGAGGGGCGCCCCCCTTTCCTTTCCCCCCTCTCTCCTTCCCTCTCCTCTCCTACTAACACATGGAAGGGGGAAGTCCTACTCCCGGTAGGAGTAGGACTCCTCATGGGGCGTGCCAAGGGTGGCCGGCCCCTCCCCCTCCTCCACTCCTTTATATACGGGGAGGGAGGCACCCCATGGAGACACAACAATTGATCCCTTGGATCTCTTAGCCGTGTGCGGTGCCCCCTCCACCATAATCCACCTCGATAATATCGTAGCAGTGCTTATGAAAAGCCCTACGTCGGTAGAACATCAACATCGTCACCACACCGTCATGCTGACGGAACTCTCCCTCAAAGCTCGGCTGGATCGGAGTTCGAGGGACATCATCGAGTTGAACGTGTGCTAAACTCGGAGGTGTCGTGCGTTCGGTACTTGATCGGTCGGATCGTGAAGACGTACGACTACATCAACCGTGTTGTGCTAACGCTTCCGCTTTCGGTCTACGAGGGTACATGGACACACTCTCCCCTCTCGTTCCTATGCATTACCATGATCTTGCGTGTGTGTAGGATTTTTTTTGAAATTACTACGTTCCCCAACAGTGGCATCCGAGCCAGGTTTTATGCGTTGATGTTATATGCATGAGTAGAACACAAGTGAGTTGTGGGCGATACAAGGCATACTACTTACCAGCATGTCACACTTTGGTTCGGCGGTATTGTTGGATGAAGCGGCCCGGACCAACATTACGCGTACGCTTACGCGAGACTGGTTTTACCGTGCTTTGCACACAGGTGACTAGCGGGTGTCAGTTTCTCCAACTTTAGTTGAACTGAGTGTGGCTACGCCCGGTCCTTGAGAAGGTTAAAACAACACTAACTTGACGAACTATCGTTGTGGTTTTGATGCGTAGGTAAGAACGGTTCTTGCTCAGCCCGTAGCAGCCACGTAAAACTTGCAACAACAAAGTAGAGGACGTCTAACTTGTTTTTGCAGGGCATGTTGTGATGTGATATGGTCAAGACATGATGCTATATTTTATTGTATGAGATGATCATGTTTTGTAACCGAGTTATCGGCAACTGGCAGGAGCCATATGGTTGTCGCTTTATTGTATGCAATGCAATCGCCCTGTAATTGCTTTACTTTATCACTAAGCGGTAGCGATAGTCGTAGAAGCAATAGTTGGCGAGACGACAACGATGCTACGATGGATATCAAGGTGTCATGCCGGTGACGATGGTGATCATGATGGTGCTTTGGAGCTGGAGATCACAAGCACAAGATGATGATGGCCATATCATATCACTTATATTGATTGCATGTGATGTTTATCTTTTATGCATCTTATTTTTCTTTGATTGACGGTAGCATTATAAGATGATATCTCACACAAATTCAACATAAAAGTGTTCTCCCTGAGTATGCACTGTTGCCAAAGTTCGTCGTGCCCAGACACCATGTGATGATCGGGTGTGATAAGCTCTACGTCCATCTACAACGGATGCAAGCCAGTTTTGCACACGTAGAATACTCAGGTTAAACTTGACGAGCCTAGCATATGCAGATATGGCCTCGGAACACTGAGACCGAAAGGTCGAGCGTGAATCATATAGTAGATATGATCAACATAGTGATGTTCACCATTGAAAACTACTCCATTTCACGTGATGATCGGTTATGGTTTAGTTGATTTGGATTCACGTGATCACTTAGATGATTAGAGGGATATCTATCTAAGTGGGAGTTCTTAAGTAATATGATTAATTGAACTTAAATTTATCATGAACTTAGTACCTGGTAGTATTTTGCATGTCTATGTTTGTTGTAGATAGATGGCTCCTATTGTTGTTCCGTTGAATTTTAATGTGTTCCTTTAGAAAGCAAAGTTGAAAGATGATGGTAGCAATTACATGGATTGGGTCCGTAACTTGAGGATTATCCTCATTGCTGCACAGAAGAATTACGTCCTGGAAGCACCGCTAGGTGCCAAACCTGCTGCAGGAGCAACACCAGATGTTATGAACGTCTGGCGGAGCAAAGCTGATGACTACTCGATAGTTCAGTGTGCCATGCTTTACGGCTTAGAACCCGGACTTGAACGACGTTTTGAACGTCATGGAGCATATGAGATGTTCCAGGATTTGAAGGTAATATTTCAAGCAAATGCCCGGATTGAGAGATATGAAGTCTCCAATAAGTTCTAAAGCTGCAAGATGGAGGAGAATAGTTCTGTCAGTGAGCATATACTCAGAATGTGTGGGTATAACAATCACTTGATTCAACTGGGAGTTAATCTTCCAGATGATAGCGTCATTGACAGAATTCTTCAATCACTGCCACCAAGCCACAAGAGCTTCGTGATGAACTATAACATGCAAGTGATGGATAAGACGATTCTCGAGCTCTTCGCAATGCTAAAGGCTGCGGAGGTAGAAATCAAGAAGGAGCATCAAGTGTTGATGGTCAATAAGACCACCAGTTTCAAGAAAAAGGCAAAGGGAATAAGAAGGGGTACTTCAAGAAGAACAGCAAACAAGTTGCTGCTCAAGAGAAGAAACCCAAGTCTGGACCTAAGCCTGAGACCGAGTGCTTCTACTGCAAGTAGACTGGTCACTGGAAGCGGAACTGCCCCAAATATTTGGCGGATAAGAAGGATGGAAAGGTGAACAAGGTATATGTGATATACATGTTATTGATGTGTACCTTACCAGAGCTCGCAGTAGCACCTGGGTATTTGATACTGGTTCTGTTGCTAATATTTGCAACTCAAAACAGGGACTAGGGATTAAGTGAACACTGGCTAAGGACGAGGTGACGATACGCGTGGGAAATGGTTCCAAAGTCGATGTGATCGCCGTCGGCACACTACCTCTACATCTACATTCGGGATTAGTTTTAGACCTAAATAATTGTTATTTGGTGTCAGCGTTGAGCATGAACATTATATCTGGATCTTGTTTGACGCGAGACAGTTATTCATTTAAATCTGAGAATAATGGTTGTTCTATTTATATGAGTAATATCTTTTATGGTCATGCGCCCTTGAAGAGTGGTCTATTTTTGATGAATCTCGATAGTAGTGATACACATATTCATAATGTTGAAGCCAAAAGATGTAGAGTTGATAATGATAGTGCAACTTATTTGTGGCACTGCCGTTTGGATCATATTGGTGTAAAGCGCATGAAGAAACTCCATACTAATGGACTTTTGGAATCACTTGGTACTTGCGAACCATGCCTCATGGGCAAGATGACTAAAACGACGTTCTTCGGAACTATGGAGCGAGCAACTGATTTGTTGGAGATCATACATACTGATGTATGTGGTCCAATGAATGTTGAGGCTCGCGGCGGGTATCGTTATTTTCTCATCCTCACAGATGATTTAAGCAGATATGGGTATATCTACTTAATGAAACATAAGTCTGAAACATTTGAAAAGTTTAAAGAATTTCAGAGTGAAGTTGAAAATTATCGTAACAAGAAAATAAAGTTTGTGCGATCTGATCGTGGAGGAGAATATTTGAATTACGAGTTTGGTGTGTCCGAACGTCGTAATCGTACTTCACTAGATATGGTGCGATCTATGATCTCTCTTACTGATTTACCGCTATCGTTTTGGGGTTATGCTTTAGAGACGGCCGCATTCACGTTAAATAGGGCACCATCAAAATCCGTTGAGACGACGCCTTATGAACTGTGGTTTGGCAAGAAACCAAAGTTGTCATTTCTTAAAGTTTGGGGCTGTGATGCTTATGTGAAAAAGCTTCAACCTGATAAGCTCGAACCCAAATCGGAGAAATGTGTCTTCATAGGATACCCAAAGGAAACTGTTGGGTACACCTTCTATCACAGATCCAAAGGCAATACATTCGTTGCCAAGAATGGATCCTTTCTAGGGAAGGAGTTTCTCTCGAAAGAAGTGAGTGGGAGGAAAGTAGAACTTGATGAGGTAACAGTACCTGCTCCCTTATTGGAAAATAGTTCATCACAGAAACCGGTTCCTGTGACGTCTACACCAATTAGTGAGGAAGTTAATGATGATGATCATGAAACTTTAGATCAAGTTGTTACTGAACCTCGTAGGTCAACCAGAGTAAGATCCGCACTAGAGTGGTACGGTAATCCTGTTCTGGAGGTTATGTTACTAGACCATGACGAACCTACGAACTATGAAGAAGCGATGGTGAGCCCAGATTCCGCAAAATGGCTTGAGGCCATGAAATCCGAGATGGGATCCATGTATGAAAACAAAGTATGGACTTTGGTTGACTTGCCCGACGATCGGCAAGCCATCGAGAATAAATGGATCTTCAAGAAGAAGACTGACGCTGACGGTAATGTTACTGTCTATAAAGCTTGACTTGTTGCAGAAGGTTTTCAAGAAGTTCAAGGGATTGACTATGATGAGACCTTCTCACCCGTAGCAATGCTTAAGTCTGTCCGAATCATGTTAGCAATTGCCGCATTTTATGATTATGAAATTTGGCAAATGGATGTCAAAACTGCATTCCTGAATGGATTTCTGGAAGAAGAGTTGTATATGATGCAACCGGAAGGTTTTGTCGATCCAAAGGGAGCTAACAAAGTGTGCAAGCTCCAGCGATCCATTTATGGACTGGTGCAAGCCTCTCGGAGTTGGAATAAACACTTTGATAGTGTGATCAAAGCATATGGTTTTATACAGACTTTTGGAGAAGCCTGTATTTACAAGAAAGTTAGTGGGAGCTCTGTAGCATTTCTGATATTATATGTGGATGACATATTGTTGATTGGAAATGATATAGAATTTCTGGATAGCATAAAAGGATATTTGAATAAGAGTTTTCCAATGAAGGACCTCGGTGAAGCTGCTTATATATTGGGCATCAAGATCTATAGAGATAGATCGAGACGCTTAATTGGACTTTCACAAAGCACATACCTTGACAAAGTTTTGAAGAAGTTCAAAATGGATCAAGCAAAGAAAGGGTTCTTGCCTGTGTTACAAGGTGTGAAGTTGAGTAAGACTCAATGCCCGACCACTGCAGAAGATAGAGAGAAAATGAAAGATGTTCCCTATGCTTCATCCATAGGCTCTATCATGTATGCAATGCTGTGTACCAGACCTGATGTGTGCCTTGCTATTAGTTTAGCAGGGAGGTACCAAAGTAATCCAGGAGTGGATCACTGGACAACGGTCAAGAACATCCTAAAATACCTGAAAAGGACTAAGGATATGTTTCTCATTTATGGAGGTGACAAAGAGCTCGTCGTAAATGGTTACGTCGATGCAAGCTTTGACACTAATCCGGACGATTCTAAATCGCAAACCGGGTACGTGTTTTTATTGAACGGTGGAGCTGTCAGTTGGTGCAGTTCTAAACAAAGCGTCGTAGCGGGATCTACATGTGAAGCGGAGTACATAGCTGCTTCAGAAGCAACAAATGAAGGAGTCTGGATGAAGGAGTTCATATCTGATCTAGCTGTCATACCTAGTGCATCGGGTCCTATGAAAATCTTTTGTGACAATACTGGTGCAATTGCTTTGGCAAAGGAATCCATATTTCACAAGAGAACCAAGCACATCAAGAGACGCTTCAACTCCATCCGGGTTCAAGTCCAGGTGGGAGACATAGAGATTTGCAAAATACATACGGATCTGAATGTTGTAGACCCGTTGACTGAGCCTCTTCCACGAGCAAAACATGATCAACACCAAGGCTCCATGGGTGTTAGAATCATTACTGTGTAATCTAGATTATTGACTCTAGTGCAAGTGGGAGACTGAAGGAAATATGCCCTAGAGGCAATAATAAAGTTATTATTTATTTCCTTATATCATGATAAATGTTTATTATTCATGCTAGAATTGTATTAACTGGAAACATGATACATGTGTGAATACATAGACAAACAGAGTGTCACTAGTATGCCTCTACTTGACTAGCTTGTTGATAAAAGATGGTTATGTTTCCTAGCCATAGATAAAGAGTTGTCATTTGATTAACGGGATCACATCATTAGGAGAATGATGTGATTGACATGACCCATTCCGTTAGCTTAGCACTTGATCGTTTAGTATGTTGCTATTTCTTTCTTCATGACTTATACATGTTCCTATGACTATGAGATTATGCAACTCCCGTTTACCGGAGGAACACTTTGTGTGCTACCAAACGTCATAACGTAACTGGGTGATTATAAAGGTGATCTACAGGTGTCTCCGAAGGTACTTGTTTGGTTGGCGTATTTTGAGATTAGGATTTGTCACTCCGATTGTCGGAGAGGTATCTCTGGGCCCACTCGGTAATGCACATCATTATAAGCCTTGCAAGAATTGCAACTAATGAGTTAGTTGCGGGATGATGTATTACGGAACGAGTAAAGAGACTTGCCAGTAACGAGATTGAACTAGGTATTGAGATACCCACGATCGAATCTCGGGCAAGTAACATACCAATGACAAAGGTGTAAGTGCATCTAGTGCCCCTTAGTGATTTTGGTGTATTGAAGACTTATATGTTAAGGATCTAATGTGTATATGAGTGTACACAGGTCTATAAGTCTATGAGGAGTTTGATATTTACAGAGAAAGTCGACCCCTAAAAATGAAGTTTTTCAACTGAAGACTTTGATATTCTGAAGACTTCCTGAAGACTTTGAAAGTGAAGAAATTGGTGTGACCTTGAAGACTTGGTTATCATTTGAGGGACCTGAAGCATGAAGACTTTTGTTTTCGTAGTTTCATTTTCTCTTTCTTGAGTCATAGGAAACACCGTACTGTTAAAGGGGGTCGAGGAAATACCAAGGAGAAAATTTCCATGTGATGCTCAACTCAAATCCTACACCTACCAATCTCATACAGTTCAGTCAATTTCTTCAGTGACAGAGACGCAGTTCTTCTGGTCACTGAGGACTTTGCTCTGACTGAGGAGTTAGGAATTCGCTAGTGCGAATTGCCTACACTGTGAGGAACATGATAGCCCTGAGGAGTTTGTACCTCAAATTTCCGACCGTTGCTGTGCTACGTGCCAGCTGTCCCAAAATATCTTATCCACCTAACGGTCATATCATTGAAGGGCATTTATGTCTTATCATGTCGGGCTGCTCCCTAGGCTATAAATAGCTGCCCCCTACAACCACTAGCTGGTTGGCTGCTCCAAGAGAAACTGACACTTGTCATTTGAGAGCAACCCATCCTCCGAGGACTTTGAGCGAAAATCATCAAGTGAGGAAAATCCAAACCCAAACCCAAACACCTACAAACCCAAAGTGATAGAGCATCACTGAAGAGATTGATCCTGCGTGGATCCGACGCTTGTTACCTTTGAAGATTGTGCTTCTTCCAGACGGTTAGGTGTCAAGGTCTAGAGCATCCAAGAGGAATTGTGGATCGCCGAGTGACCGAGTTTGTGAAGGTTCGGAAGTCACCTGAAGACTTACCACGAGTGATTGGGCGAGGACTGTGTGTCCTTAGCTCAAGGAGAATACGGTGAGGACTGTGTGTCCGGGACTGGGTGTCCTCGAGTTTAAATACCCAGCCGCTCCAACCAGATGTACAACTAAGACAGCAGTTGGAACTGGTCTACCAAATCATTGTCTTCACCAAGCCAACTGGTTCTATTTCCTCAACACTTTCATTTCCTCATTACTGTGTTGTGTGTTTGTTCATATCTGTGTTTGAAGACTTTGACTGAAGACTTTCTCAATTTCATCAGTTTAATTTCTTCAGTCTGTTTGTCTTCATCTTGTGCTATCCAGTGTTTACGCTTTCTGTACTTTGTGTTTGTCTTCATTTCATTATGATGACCATGCATGTATTCTGTTATGTTTACTTCTGAGTACTTATTCCGCTGCTAGTAGTTCTTCGCTAAGGAATTTCCTCACTAGCAAATTCCTCATTGAAGAATTTCATAAAAATCGCCTATTCACCCCCCCTCTAGTCGATATAACGCACTTTCAATTGGTAACAGAGCAAGGTACTCCCTTGTTCTGTGTGATTTTGGTTTAACCGCCTGGAGTTTTAGTTATGTCGACCACAGGTATGATCAAGGTCTCTGCTGGGTGTCCTACCTTTGATGGGACGGACTACCCCTACTGGAAGAACAAGATGCGCATGCATCTTGAGGCAATTGATAACGATCTCTGGTACGTTGTGTAAAATGGTGTTCCCTCCGTCTCACCCTCACTGAACGCTACCGATGTGAAGAGATTCAAGCAACTCGATTCGCAAGCGAAGAATATCATATGTGGCCATCTGAGTAAAGGACAATATGGTAGAGTGAGTGCTTTGGAAACTGCTAAGCTTATCTGGGATAGGCTGTGCAAAGTCAATGAAGGAGTTTCAACTCAGCGTGACTCTCGAGTTGATGTTCTTCGCAATCTCTTCAACCGCTTCAAAAGACTCGACAATGAAAATGTTCAGCAAACCTTCGATCGCCTCACTGACATATCAAATGAGCTTCAAGCACTTGGTGCCACTGACATCACCGACCATGAGGTGGTGAAGAAATTGCTGAGGTCGCTTGATTCCTCATTTGATACTCTAGCACTGATGATACAAGAGCGTGCTGATTACAAGTCACTTGACCCCGCTGATATCCTCGAGAGGCTAAATACTCATGAGTTCCAGCTTGCTGAAAAGAGAGATCTCTATGGTTCGAGCTATGGCAGATCACGTGCACTGAAGGCCAAGGCAGTATCAAAATCCGAAGATGAAGACTCTGGTAGCAGTCTTGGTGATCCTGAAGAACTGAGTCATGATCTAGCACTGCTTGTGAAGAAATTCCAGAAGTTCTCAAGACGTGGTCGCTTTGGAAAACCCTCAAGGAGCAATGATTCCTCATCCAGTGACTACAAGAAGAGGCTTTGTCACAAGTGCAAGAAACCAGGACATTACATTCAAGATTGTCCTCAGTGGGAAAAGGAATCAAAGAAGAAGAAATACAAGGATTACAGTTCTGATGATGCGAAGAAAAAGAAGAAGTCCTCAAAATCTTCATCATCAAAATCCTCGAAGTCTTCGTCTCACAAGAAGAGCAGCTCCAAGAAGGCTCGGGCATTCATTGGCAAGGAAATGGACTCTGAGGCTGAATCTGAAGAAAATGAAGCAGAAGAGGAATCTGATGATTCTGAGTCTGGTGTGGCGAGCCTAGCCCTCGCTACTGCATTCGTCAGCAAGCCCATCTTCACCTCTGAAGAAAGTGATCTCACCAACAAGGCTGATGAAGGCAGTGATGACTACGCTCCCACCTATTGCTTCATGGCAAAAGGTGCCAAGGTACTCAAATATGCCTCCTCTGAATCTAGTGAGGATGAATCCGATGAAAATCTTAAGCCTAGCTATTCTAAACTTGCTAAGATTGCTGTGCAACAACAAAAGGCTTTTGAAAAGGTTCAAAACATGCTAGACAAAAGTGATGATATGTTGGGTGAAGAAATGGATCACACTAAAGCCTTAACTGAAAATCTTCAGACACTTCAGACCAGGTTTGATAACCTTCAAGGTCATCATAACACTCTCTTATCTGATCATGAGAAGCTTTCTTATGAATACCTTCAAAAGAAGCAAGATCCTGAAAAGCTAAGAGTGAGTTATGAAGATCTTCAGAAGGAGCGTGATTCATTGCTTGCTCAACAAATCAACGCTGCTCAGGAAGAATTTATTCCTCCATGTTTGAAATGCATTGAACGAGAATCTGCTAATTCTTCACCTGAATGTTCAAATGCTTCTAATGTTACAAATTCTTCACCTGCCTCTGCTATCACTAATTCCTCATCTGAGGACATTGCTAGTATCACTGACGATGCAGGGCTGAAGGAATTGTATATGACAGGCATGTACAAAAGCCTCAAAGGGCATCAGACTCTTTGTGATGTGCTTAAAAAGCAGATCCTCAACAGGAACCCTAGGAAAGAGGGTATTGCCTTTGAGAGGAAACTCAATGCTGATGGTACATATTGGAAGCCTGAGCAGTACCCCAAAACCTCATGGGTTGCTGCAAAGGGACCTCCAGTTGACCCATCTAGTTTATCTGGCTATACATGTGAATCTTCTCATTCTTCTGATGAGTCATTTGACTCTAACTATAAACTGTTCAAAAATCAGAATGGTGAAGTATTTGCTAGATATGTTGGCACTAACTGCAGGAATGGTTCTCCTATGAAGAAAATCTGGGTTCCCAAAAGGTGCCTTGAAAGTCTTCAGGTGAATGTCCTCATGACACCACCTGTGAAGAGAAGGAACCCCAGATCAAATTCTTCATATGGACCAAATTCTTCATATGAATCCAAGTCCTCATACGGATCAAATTCCTCAAGGGGATCAAATTCCTCACATGGATCAAAGTCCTCATATGAACATCATCGTGCTAACAACTCTGTTTCCCAGGGAAGAGCCAAGGGCTATGAATATGAGCATTATTCTTCAAATTATTATGTTCATAAGTCCTCGAAGATTTTCTCTGCTTATTCATATGCTTACCCTAATCCCTCTTATGTGAAACATAATGGTTTGGCCGCTATGCCACCATTCTCATATGGAGCTCGCAGAGTGATGAACTCTTTGCCACCCCTTCAGATGTGGGTGGTGAAGAAAAAGAACTAATCTCTTATGCAGGGTCAGGTCTCCAGACGTACTGTAACGTCTGAAGAATTTGCTGGGGACCTGACAAAGTGCCTGAAAGGACGCAGGCTAACCATGATGAAATGAACTTTCATTTCACACGTTCTCCCTCTGTTTTATCTGTCCTACTGCTTGATGAAATTGATCTGATGAATTGTGATATCATATTCTTCACTGCTGAAGCATATGAGGTTCGTAAGTTGCACTAATTCATCTGCAGGATGATCAACCCAAAGCCACTGAGTGGGTACTTGGTAGTGGATGTACAAATCACATGACTGGTGACAGGAATCTGTTGATGGATGCTCCCTTATCATCATCACATCTGAAGCATATCATCTTCGCTGATAAAAGCAAAAGTTAGGTATTGGGTCTAGGTAAAGTTGCTATCACAAAGGATCGACACATGGACAAAGTCATGCTTGTTGAGTCCTTAGGATACAACCTTATGTTTGTCTCAATGCTTTGTGATCTTGATATGGTTGTTGTCTTTGGCAAGTATCGTTGTGTTGTGATTATGGAAGCTGACAATTCCAAAGTCTTCGAAGGCTTTAGGAGAGGAGACTTGTATATTGTTGATTTCTCTGCAGATTCACAACCAGCCGTGTGCCTACTTGCAAAAGCTTCAGAAGGATGGCTATGGCATCGACGACTTGGTCATGCAGGCATGAGAAATTTGCACACGCTTGCGAAGAAGAAGCATGTTATTGGCATCGAGAATGTCAAATTCCTCAAGGATCACTTATGTGGTGCCTGTGAAGCTGGAAAGATGACGAAGGCCAAGCATCCAGCAAAGACCATCATGACCACTACTCGACCATTCGAATTGCTTCACATGGATCTCTTCGGTCCAAATCACTACTCCTCTGTTTCAAATGAAGCATCTCAATATGGCTTTGTTATTGTTGATGATTACTCTCGTTACACATGGGTACACCTTGTCTCTTACAAACATGAAGTGGAGGAAGTCTTCAAACGATTTTCCTCGAGGGCTTCAACCAATTTTGGTGTGAAGATCAAGCACATCAGAAGTGACAACGGCACTGAGTTCAAGAATTCGGGTCTCGATGACTATCTTGATGAACTTGGTATTACTCATGAGTTATCTGCCCCTTATACTCCTCAACAGAATGGCGTTGTGGAGCGCAAGAACATGACTCTTGCTGAGATGGCTCGCACTATGCTCGATGAGTACAAAACTCCTCGTCTTTTCTGGGTTGATGCAATTGATACTGCGTGCCACATCATCAACAGAGTATATCTTCACAAATTCTTCAAGAAGACTACCTATGAACTCCTCACTGACAAAAAACCCAATGTGAGTTATTTCAAAGTCTTTGGTGCTAAATGCTGGATTAGAGATCCTCATCACAACTCTAAATTTGCACCGAAAGCACATGAAGGTTTTATGCTTGGTTACGGAAAGGACTCGCACACCTACAGAGTATTCAACAATGTTCTTCACAAGATTGTTGAAACTGTAGATGTGCGGTTCGATGAAACTAATGGCTCGCAAAGAGAGCACCTACCTTCTGTGTTAGATGAACCAGCACCCGAGGATTCTATCAAACACAAGGCTAGTGAAGATGTCATTCCTAATGAAGAATCTGCTGAAGAATTCATTCCAGAACGTGAAGAACGTCGAGCTGATGCACCTGAAGAAAATGCTAAGGAAATTGATGCTGAAGAAAATGCCGATCAAATTCCTCAACGACAACCAGCTCACCCTCGCGTTGCAAAAGAAGTGCAAGTGGAGAAGATCATCGATGACATTAGAGCACCAGGTCCTCTCACACGCTCAAAAGCTTCGCAGCTATCTAACTTTTGTGGGCACTATGCTTTTGTCTCTATCACAGAGCCCGCTAAGGTAGATGAAGCATTTCTGGAGCCTGAGTGGATTCAGGCCATGCAAGAAGAATTACATCAGTTCAAGCTCAACAATGTCTGGGAATTAGTCAATCGTCCCGATCCTCGCAAGCATAACATCATTGGCACAAAGTGGATCTACCGCAACATGCAAGATGAAAATGGTGTTGTGGTGAGGAATAAGGCACGACTAGTAGCTCAAGGCTACACACAGGTTGAAGGAATTGATTTCGATGAAACTTTTGCACCTGTTGCTAGACTTGAGGCTATTCGCATATTACTTGCTTATGCTAACCATCATGATATCATCTTATATCAAATGGATGTGAAAAGTGCATTCCTCAATGGTAAGCTTGAGGAGGAAGTATATGTTGCTCAACCCCCAGGTTTTGAAGATCCAAAACATCCTGACAAAGTCTTCAGACTTAACAAGGCCCTCTATGGCCTCAAGCAGGCCCCACGGGTGTGGTATGGTACATTGAAGGAATTCTTCATGAAGAAAGGCTTCACACCCGGTTCACTGGATCCCACTCTCTTTACTAAATCTTATGATGGTGAACTGTTTGTGTGCCAAATATATGTTGATGATATCATCTTTGGCTGTACTGACCAACGTTATAGTGATGAATTTGCCTATATGATGAGTGAAGAATATCAAATGTCTATGATGGAAGAGTTGAAATTCTTCTTAGGTCTTCAAATTCGTCAACAGCGCAACGGCATATTCATATCTCAGGAGAAATACCTCAAGGATGTCCTGAAGAAATTCGGCATGCAAGATTGCAAAGGCATCAAAATTCCTATGCCCACAAATGGTCATCTATGCACTGATGAAAATGGTATCGACTTCGATCATAAGGTATACCGCTCCATGATTGGCTCTTTATTGTACTTATGTGCATCTAGGCCAGATATAATGCTTAGTGTTTGCATGTGTGCCCGATTTCAAGCTGCACCGAAGGAATCACACCATAAGGCTGTGAAGCATATTCTTCGATATCTAGCTCACACACCAACACTAGGATTATGGTATCCCAAGGGCTCGGATTTTGATCTCATTGGATACTCTGACTCTGACTATGCTGGTGATCGTGTGGACCGCAAGTCAACATCTGGTACTTGTCATTTCCTCGGACGATCCTTGGTCTGTTGGTCCTCGAAGAAACAGAACTGCGTATCACTGTCTACTACTGAAGTTGAGTACATTGCTGCTGGTTCTTGCTGTGCTCAACTGCTATGGATGAAGCAAACACTCAAGGACTATGGCGTCAACGTGAAGAATGTGCCTCTCCTTTGTGACAATGAGAGTGCCATCAAGATTGCTCACAACCCAGTTCAGCACTCGAAGACAAAGCACATTCAGATTCGTCATCATTTTCTTCGTCATCATGTGTTGAAGGGCGACATTTCTATTGAGCATGTGAAGACTGAAGAACAACTAGCTGATATCTTCACTAAGCCCTTGGATGAGAAGAGATTTAGCAAGTTGCGGTGTGAGCTAAATATCTTAGAGTCAATGAATGTACTTTGAAAAGGCACTCATCCTAACACTTATGCAAAATTGATGACTTAGATGTGCAACACATGAAGAAACGTTTTTCTTCAATCAGTGAAGAATAACACTCTAAGTGTGAAGAAAGTAACGAAGAATTTGATTCTCAGAACCCTACGACAATTGTACGCGGTGTCTGAAATCATCATTCTTATACGGTGGGACACGCCACCACTAAAGTTGAAAATCTTCAATTTGAGTTTTTCCTCAGTTTTGAAATTCCTCAGTTGTTCAAATTCTTCAACTTGCAAAATCTTCACGTATGCCGTCGTTTTTCTTCATTGGCTATATATTTATTTATGAGTTTATGTCCTCTACAGCATTCACTTATAGCTATTTCTTCAAGTTGGATCTTCTGCTAAGTGAATGTGATCGGACCCTTCCCCTCTATGCTATACTCAATCCAATCTGTTCAAAAATTCTTCATGTGCGTTCTATTTGAAACTCGTTCAAAATCTTCACTCTGTCCTTGTCAGCTGAAGAAATTGCGAACGGAATGTTAAAACTAATCTTATCCAAATTTTCGGTTCTGCCGCGCAAACCATTCCGCATCCCACGATGCATTATTTTATTCACCCATGATCTTACACGATCTCCACTACACAGTACGTGGGTGACACATGTCGTGAGAAGGAGAATGGTCAGGGGCACGTTCGTCCTAAATCTTCGGGCAAACAGTTTTTCACTGCCTCTATAAATACCCCTCTCCCCTTCCTCACTTCCTTTACTTTTCTCGATCTCTCTCTCCCGCTCGAGCTTCCAAACCCTAGCGCCGCCACTACTCCATCGTCGCCGGTGAGGAAGAGCTTCACTGCCTCGACCTCGTCGCCGTCGTACTCGCGTCGACCGCGGAAATCTTCACCTCCGCCGCCGCCGTAGACGTCTTCCTCCGCCGAGTTAGGGCGTGGAAGATCTACGTCGACGAACTCCACTGTTTCACCTCACTGTTCGTCGTGTTCTTCGTTTAGGGTAATTAAAAGTTACTTTTACTGCCCTCTTTGATTCAAAATTTTTTCTACAAAATCTTCAAAGATGTTTTATTCTTCAAATCCTCACACACAAAACACCTCACATGTTATCTGTTCTTGATTCATTTCCCTAAGCATCATTTTCTTCAAGATTCCTCAATTGTGTGGATCTTCGATCTATACAACTCTGGAACCTAAGATATAACGCACTTAGTGAAATTCTTCAAGACGCATCTGGTCAAATTCCTCAAACTTGTTCTTTTTGAAAACCCCTCTGAGAACGCATATGACCTCTCCAAATTCCTTGCAACTATACTCTGTTCACAGGTACACATGTCCGCTGCTGAATCTCTAGGTTCTCATCAACTTAACTCATTTGCAGCGTTCCTTGAAGAAAAGTTGCATACTTCTTCAGAGAATTCGATTGTTCAAATTCCTCAACTAAAGAAAATGGCTGACGGTAAAAGGCCACAGAAAGGAGGAAAGAAGCCTAAGGTCATGACTGCCTTTGAAATCCTTGAGGATTTATATAAAGATTACTGCACGCCTGATGAAGCCAAATTTGGCAAAGAAGATAAAAATCAGCGCAAGGTGCGCATTCAGAGGATTGAACGGAGATGGGCACATGAATGGAGGGAGTACAGATACGTCACTCCAAAGTACATGAAGAAATTCGCACTGAACCCTCCATGCCCAAGAGCCCCATTGGCACCTGGCCAAGTGGCTGATCCCACTAGCGTCAAACGCGGTGAGGATTTTCCTGAAGAATGGGCCAAGCGACAAGCCAAACTGGCGAGACAAGCCAGAGAAGCAGTGAGGAAATTCAATGAAGACTCTGCTGCTGCTGCTACCACTGAGGCCTCTGTCAAGCCGAGGAAAGCAATGCTTAAGAAGCCCGCTCGAAAGCCAAGTGCTTCACCAGCAATGCCCTCACGGCCAAGTTCCTCAGCTGCGCCCTCACGGCCAGAAACTTCCAAGTCTTCAAAGCAAATTCCTCAAGCTGCCCCTGCTCCTCCGAAATCCTCAGCACCTTCGACCAAGTCCTCAGCCGATCCGACAAAGTCCTCAGCACCTGCGCATCCTGCCACATGCCAAAGGACTGTAGGCATCTCTATTGCCTTTGGTGCCTCAGCTGGTTCCACAGCTACACCAAGTTCCTCAGCTGGACCCTCTCTGCTGAAGAAAAAGGCTACTGCTGGACGGGGTACTCGCCCAAGTCCTAAGAAGAAGCAGGTAGTCTTCAGTGTACCATCTGATGATGATGAAGCTGATGAAGAAGAACTTGCAGAAATCATCAGGGACCGCCAAGAAAGGGCCGCTAGAGCCAAAGGCACACCTGTGCCACTGCTGTTGGATCCAAGGGCTATCCTCGATTACATCAATCTCTGGCATAAGGATCCCAACACACCTATGCCTGACTTCAAGCTGACACCTGGCCAAAGTCACATGCTGACTCACTTCATCCAAGAGGAGAAGTGGAAATATGATAGGGCCAGGCAGATCAAGAAATCATAGTACAGGAAAGAGAAACTGCTGAGGAAAAATGTTCTCACGACGAAACCTGAAGAACTCATCAAGATGCAGGCTGACATCAAAACCCTCAGCGATGAATTTGATGCATACTATGCTGACTGGAAATGAGCAAAAGTCAGGTTTGTGAAACTAACTGAGAAATTCACAAATGTTGCAGCCCCATCGCAACAAGAAATTCCTCAAGCTGAACCTTCAGCACAGCCCATTGAAGAACATCCTAGCACCGCTGATGAAGTTCAGGCTGCTGAAGAAAATGCTAGTTCCAGGGCTGATGACTCCATTCCAGCCGCTGAAGAAATTGCCAGGGCATCCACTAGTGGTGCGCCTGAAGAAACTGAAGTAAGGACAACTGCATCAGTTGCTCCTGAGGAAAATCAACAAGATTCCTCAGCTCCACCTGCGCCTACACCAACTCCTATCCTTCCATCTGCATTAGATGTGAAGAAGACCAAGGCTGCAGAGCAAGCTGCAGTGAAGAAAAGGAAAACATCAAATGCTTCAGAATCTTCAGCTCCCAAGAAGATGAAGCCGATGACCAGCTCGTTTGCAAATCCCATTGCTGCTGTTCCCATCTCATCCATGCCATCAAAGGACCTTGTTCCTTTTGGTGAAGTCTATGAGATCCCAAGTGGATCAGATGAAGAAACTCAATCTGCTGCTTCCTCAGAGCAGATTGATGAAGAAATTGAAGTGGATGCAATCCCTTCAAACCGAATGGTCTCATCACCAATGCCTCAGTTTGATGCTGAAGAGGCTGGTGTTGAAGAAATTGATGATGAAGATGTGGACATTGGAAGCACAACTCCGTTGATGAATGGCGACTTTTTGGAAAGTCAGCATCCCAATTCCCCACTCTTCACCCCACTGCAGCAAATTCCTCACTCCCCTGCACCAACTGTTCCGATGGGCTCTGAAGAAACTCATCCCACTGCATCTGTGCATGAAGAAATTCCAGCCACTAGTGCTGAAGAAACTGCTACTGATACTGAAAAGGTGACTGCACCTGAGGAAGAACCTGAAATTCCTCAGCCTGAGGAACCTGAGATCGGGATTCCTGAGGTAGTGATGCAACTCACTGACACTCCTTTGCCCAAGCCAAAGGATCCGTTCTCAAGGAAGCAAAAGTTCAAGGCTGAAGACTTCTTTGGTGAGCACATGTTCTTCACAGAGTATAATCCATATGACTCTGCTCGCATAAGGAAGAGGCATTTCTGGACTGCAAGTCAAGCCAACTTCTATTCCTCAGTGCTATTCAACAAAGACAAAGTCTTCGACCATGCACATATTCCTCACATGGATATGGAGTCCATGCCGTGCTTCACGCCAGTCCTCAGTGTTCTTCACGACGCTGGGCTACTCAACTTCTGCACTGACATCTGCGATTGGAATGAAGAACTCATTCTTCAGTTCTACGCAACGCTGCACATCACCGGCAACTCTGAAGATGTGAATTCATGGGTTCTGGACTGGATGACTAAGAACACACATTATAAGGCCCCAGCATCTGAATTGCTTCGTGCCCTTCCTCTAAGTCCCCCCTTGAAGATGCACGTTGTGTTTACAACGAACCTGAGCTTTCAAATCACTATATGCAAGTGCTGATGAAGCCTTTGAAGCCAGGGCAGGCTCCTAGAACCAAATTCCTCGTCAAGGAATTGTTGTATGTGCCTCGAACTGTCTATCGCATTCCGACGAAGACTATGAGTCCTATCAAAGGCCACGACTCGAATGATGAAGAAGTCGTTGGCATCATGAAGAATATGCTTTTCAACATCATTCATGGCGTTCCCGTCAACTTCCAGTATTTCTTCATGAGGACTCTGGCCAACATTGCTATGTCACCATTTGAGCTGAAGCCTTATGCGCCATGGATTATGAGATTCATCAGGACAAGGTCTTCACTAAATTACAAAGCTGAAACTCTCAACCACTGCAGCTACTTGCCCCCTATTGAAGTCCTCAAAATGACATTTTCCTCAGCTGAAGAAAAGGGCAAAGCTACTGCTGTGATAGATGAAGGCATTCGTCCATTGGATGGTCAATTTCGCAAAGCTGCATCTTACTCCACCAATGATGACTCTGCCACACATGACACTGCCGCCAACACTGCCAAGCCAAATCCTCAAGCCACAGCACCCAGGGTGATGACTGATCGTGAGTTACTCCTCAGTCTTCATCAAAAGGTTGATCGCAATCACAAATGGGTCAAGCGCCAGTTTGGTTCAATTCTTCACAACATGACCGCAACACATAATGCAGTGAAGAAAAACCACTACTACCTCCATGAAACCCTCAACCTCACCTGGGCTGTTTTGTCTCAAGTTTACAGTGCTGAAGATTTGGAGAAAATGGGTCTCAAAGAAGCATTTGACTGGTCTGCACCTCCTCCGAAGAGATACAAGAAGGTCAAGGTTCCTTCTTTGGTGGCCAGTTCATTTTCTTCATCGCGTGAGACTGATGAAAATGAAGACTTGGACGACACTGCGGCAAGCCCTACTTCAACGACCGACCCCAGCAACGCTGGCGCTCCTTCATCAACTTGAATATCTTCAGGGGCATTAGTCCTCACTTCCGATCCTTTTGGTCATTTGATGACAAAGGGGGAGAAATCTGAGTTAGTCTTCAAGCGGGTCTATTTATATATCGTTTTTTTTTGCTAAGTTACAACTCTTGTTCTTCTGAAACTTTATTGGATCGAGTTGTAATCTTAAACCCGATGGTGCTCTGATACTTTTGTTGCACTATGCTCTGATATTTTTTTGATGCGCTATTCTGCATGCTTATTCCTCATTAATATTATCAGACGCATGCTGAATTTCATCAGGCACCATATTTCATCATGCATTTCAAATTCTTCATATTATATATCAAATGCGTGTATGAATTACAAGATATAGGGGGTGATGTCCATGATTCAACTCTTCAAGTGTGCATTGCTTCAAAAGCAAATTCCTTACTATGCACATCTTCAGGGGGAGTTCTTCTATATCTTGCAATCAAATTCCTCAATATCAGTATTTACACTCCATATATTTATCCCCGTTGAAAACTTAACCTATATTGTCATCAATCACCAAAAAGGGGGAGATTGTAAGTGCATCTAGTGCCCCTTAGTGATTTTGGTGTATTGAAGACTTATAGGTTAAGTATCTAATGTGTTTATGAGTGTACACATGCCTATAAGTCTATGAGGAGTTTGATACTTACAGAGAAAGTCGACCCCTAAAAATGAAGTTCTTCGACTGAAGACTTTGATATTTTGAAGACTTTCTGAAGACTTTGAAAGTGAAGAAATTGGTGTGACCTTGAAGACTTGGTATTCATTCGAGGAACATGAAGCGTGAAGACTTTTGTTTCCGTAGTTTCATTTTCTCTTTCTTGAGTCATAGGAAACACCATACTGTTAAAGGGGGTCGAGGAAATACTAAGGAGAAAATTTCCAAGTGATGCTCAACTCAAATCCTACACCTACCAATCCATTTGAGTGAAGCCATTGGAAATCTCATATAGTTTAGTCAATTTCTTCAGTGACAGAGACGCAGTTCTTCTGGTCACTGAGGACTTTGCTCTGACTGAGGAGTTAGGAATTCGCCAGTGCGAATTGCCTACACAGTGAGGAACATGATAGCCCTGAGGAATTTGTACCTCAAATTTCCGACCGTTGCTGTGCTACACGCTAGCTGTCCCAAAATATCTTATCCATCCAACGGTCATATCATTGAAGGGCATTTATGTCTTATCATGTCGGGCTGCTCCCTAGGCTATAAATAGCCGCCCCCTACAACCACTAGCTGGTTGGCTGCTCTGAGAGAACTTGACACTTGTCATTTGAGAGCAACCCATCCTCCAAGGACTTTGAGCGAAAATCATCAAGTGAGGAAAATCCAAACCCAAACCCAAAACACCTACAAACCCAAAGTGATTGAGCATCACTGAAGAGATTGATCCTGTGTGGATCTGACGCTTGTTACCTTTGAAGACTGTGCTTCTTCCAGACGGTTAGGCGTCAAGGTCTAGAGCATCCAAGAGGAATTGTGGATCGCCGAGTGACTGAGTTTGTGAAGGTTTGGAAGTCACCTGAAGACTTACCACGAGTGATTGGGCGAGGACTGTGTGTCCTTAGCTCAAGGAGAATACGGTGAGGACTGTGTGTCCGGGACTAGGTGTCCTCGAGTTTAAATACTCAGCCGCTCCAACCAGACGTACAACTGAGATAGCAGTTGGAACTGGTCTACCAAATCATTATCTTCACCAAGCCAACTGGTTCTATTTCCTCAACACTTTCATTTCCTCATTACTGTGTTGTGTGTTTGTTCATATCTGTGTTTGAAGACTTTGACTGAAGACTTTCTCAATTTCCTCAGTTCAATTTCTTCAGTCTGTTTGTCTTCATCTTGCGCTATCCTGTGTTTACGCTTTCTGTACTCTGTGTTTGTCTTCATTTCATCATGATGACCATGCATGTATTCTGCTATGTTTACTTCTGAGTACTTATTCCGGTGCTAGTAGTTCTTCGCTAAGGAATTTCCTCACGAGCAAATTCCTCAGTGAAGAATTTCATAAAAATCGCCTATTCACCCCCCTCTAGTCGATATAACGCACTTTCAGAGACTGATCGGGTCTTCCCGGGAGAAGGAATATCCTTCGTTGATCGCGAGAGCTTATCATGGGCTAAGTTGGGACAACCCTGCAGGGTTTGAACTTTCGAAAGCCGTGCCCGCGGTTATGTGGCAGATGGGAATTTGTTAATGTCCGGTTGTAGTAAACTTAAAGTAAACTCTTCTAAAATACACCAACCGTGTGCGTAACCGTGATTGTCTCTTTTCGGGGTTGATCGAGAGGAGAACACGGTTTCTGGGTTATGTCTGACGTAAGTAGGAGTTCAGGATCACTTCTTGATCATTACTAGTTGACGTCCGCTTGCTTTGCTTCTCTTCTCGCTCTTATTTGCGTAAGTTAGCCACCATACATGCTTAGTCGCTGCTGCAACCTCACCACTTTACCCCTTCCTTTCCCATTAAGCTTTGCTAGTCTTGATACCCATGGTAATGGGATTGCTGAGTCCTCGTGGCTCACAGATTACTACACCACCAGTTGCAGGTACCGGTTATGCGATGATCATGACGCGAGAGTGATGTTTACTTGTGTTGGAGTTCTTCTTCTTCTTCGTCGATCTTGGGTTAGGTTCCTGGTCGGCAGCCTGGGCTAGCAGGGTGGATGTCGTTTGAGTTTCTTATGTTTCATCCGTAGTCGGATGTTGACCTTGTATATGATGTATTGTTGTATTCATGTGACATTGTATGACTTGGTTGTATCCCCAATATTATGTAATGTTGATGTAATGATATCCACCTTGCAAAAGCGTCTTCAAGATGCGCTTCTATCCTTGGTGGGACCTTCGAGTTCCTTTAGGATAGGGTCGTATCTTGGGCATGACACCCCTGGCCTTGATTCTTTCGCCAATATTTTTAATATTTTCCAAAAATAAGTTCCGTGGAGTTTCAGGTCATTCCGAGAACTTTTGTTTCTGCACATAAATAACACCATGGCAATTCTGCTGAAAACAGCGTCAGTCCAGGTTAGTTCCATTCAAATCATGCAAGTTAGAGTCCAAAACAAGGGCAAAAGTGTTTGGAAAAGTAGATACGACGGAGACGTATAAACTCCCCCAAGCTTAAACCTTTGCTTGTCCTTAAGCAATTCAGTTGATAAACTGAAAATGATAAAGAAAAACTTTTACAAACTCTGTTTGCTCTTGTTGTAAATATGTAAAGGCAGCATTCAATTTTTCAGCAAAGATTATGACTAACCATATTCACAATAACATTTAGGTCTCATGTTTACTCATATCAATGGCATAATCAACTAGCGAGCAATAATAATAAATTTCGGATGACAACACTTCCTCAGAACAATCATAATATGATATAACAAGATGTTATCTCGCTAGCCCTTTCTGAGACCGCAAAACATAAATGCGGAGCACCTTTAAAGATCAAGGACTGACTAAACATTGTAATTCAGTGTAAAAGAGATCCAGTCATAGTCATACCCAATATAAATTAATAGTAATGGATGCAAATGACAGCAGTGCTCTCCAGCTGGTGCTTATGATAAGAGGGTGATGACTCAACATGAAAGTAAATACATAGGCCCTTCACAGAGGGAAGCAGGGATTTGTAGAGGTGCCAGAGCTCGATTTTAAAGCAGAGATAAATAGTATTTTGAGCGGCATAATTTCATTGTCAACATAACAACCAAGAGATGGCGATATCTTCCATGCTACACACATTATAGGCGTTCCCAAATAGAATGGTAAAGTTTATACTCCCCCTCCACCAACAAGCATCAATCCATGGCTTGCTCGAAACAACGAGTGCCTCCAACTAACAACAGTCCCAGGGGGAGTTTTGTTTGCAATTATTTTGATTTAGTTTGCATAAATCATGGGACTTGGCATCCCGGTGACCAGCCATTTTCTCGTGAGTGCGGAGTTCACTCCTCTTGAGAATAACCCGCCTAGCATGGAAGATACGGACAACCCTAGTTGACACATGAACTATTCGAGCATACAAAACATAATTTCATTTGAAGGTTTAGAGTTTGGCACATACAAATTTACTTGGAACGGCAGGTAGATACCACATATAGGAAGGTATAGTGGACTCATATGGAATAATTTTGGGGTTTAAAGGATTGGATGCAGAAGAAGTATTCCCGCTTAGTACAAGTGAAGGCTAGCAAAACACTGGGAAGCGACAAACTAGAGAGCGACAACAGTCATGAACATGCATTAAAATTAATAAACATTGAGTAGAAGCATGAGTAGGATATAATCCACCATGAACATAAATATCGTGAAGGCTATGTTGATTTGTTTCAACTACATGTGTGAACATGTGCCAAGTCGAGTCACTTAAATCATTCAAAGGAGGATACCACCCCACTATACCACATCACAACCATTTTAATAGCATTTTGGCACGCAAGGTAAACCATTATAACTCATAGCTAATCAAGTATGGCACGAGGAACTATAATCTCTAGTTGTCATTGCAAACATGCTTATTCACAATAGGCTGAATCAGGAACGATGAACTAATCATATTTACAAAAACAAGAGAGGTCAAGTTCATACCAGCTTCTCTCATCTCAATCAGTCCATCATATATCGTCATAATTGCCTTTCACTTGCACGACTGAACAATGTGAATAATAGTAAGAGTGCATGTGCATTGGACTAAGCTGGAATCTGCGAGCATTCAATAAACAGGTCAAGACAAGGCAATATGGGCTCTTGGTTAAATCAACAATAATGCATATAAGAGCCACTTCAACAATTTCATTATGGTCTTCTCCTATCGACCCCCAAAGAAAAGAAAAGAAATAAAAACTATTTACACGGGAAAGCTCCCAACAAGCAAAAGAAGATCGGGAAATATTTTTAGGTTTTCTTTTCAATTATTACTACTACAGCAAGAAAGGTACACTAACTAAAAGCTACAACTAATTTTTTTGGTTTTCTTTCTTAAGGTTTATCAAACACACAAGAAGAAAGCAGGAAAAAGAAAAATAAACTAGCATGGATATTACAGTGAAAAAGTATGAGCACCGACAACTAGCAATGAGTGTGTGAACATAAATGTAATGTCGGTGGGAAATACGTACTCCCCCAAGCTTAGGCTTTTAGCCTAAGTTGGTTTATTGCCACGGATGGCCTGGCGGATATCCATAGTTATAACCGGGGTCGTACTAAGATGCAGCGGCTATTGCCTCCTGAGCTGCAGCGTGGCGGCGAGCTGCCTCTGCCCTCCTCTCATACTCATCTACCTCCTCTCTGGTAATAACATGTCTTCCTTTTGCCTGATAATCAAAGAAGGCAGGAGCAGGGAGAGTAATATGGACAGCACGACGTCTGTCAAAGATTAAGCGGTACTGGAGGGACTGCTCGTTCCTCTCAAGAAAATGATGATGAGCCATGTCATTATAATCTAAATAAACATCATACTCACGTATAGGTACCTCAAGAAAATTAGCTAGACGGGTTGCATAAATTCCTCCAAAGAAATCTCCATTAATTTTATTATTATGCAACCTACGTGCAACAATAGCTCCCAAATTATAAGATTTATCTCCTAACACAGCACTCCTAAGAATACTGAGGTCAGGGACACACATGTGACATGTTTCATCCTTACCATTTATGCACCTACCTATGAAGAGAGCAAAATAATATATAGCAGGACAATGAATACTCCCTATTGTAGCTTGTGTTATGTATCTAGATTCACCCACAGTTATACCAGCAAGAAAATCTCTAAATTTAGATTTGCGAGGTTCACGAGGACTACCCCATTGTGGAAGTTTGCAAGCAGTGATAAAATCCTCTAAGTTCATAGTATAAGAATTTTCATAAAGATCAAATAGGACAGTTTGAGAATTGCGTGAAGATGAATATTCAAACCTCCTCACAAAGGAACTAGTGAGATAGTGGTACTGATGGCATTTTTCTGCCTCGAAGCTCACAAGATCGGCATTACGCAAATATGCGTTAAATTCTTCCTTGATTTCTGCTCGATCCATAAAGTCTTCTGAAGGCCATTCACAAGGCCGCACTGGGGCATCCCTTGGTGGTTCATCATCAGCATCACACATTGCAAGCCTGGGTCCTTGCTTCCTTGAAGGACCACCTTGGTACATTTTCCTAAACATATTTCTTCCTCTGCAAAATTTCTGAAATCTTTAGTAACTTCAAATAAAAGTGAACCAAGCTCAACAAAATTGATAGCAACTACTCCTACAAGTGCCTAGAGCCTATATCATGCATTAGAACTACTTGGAACCATATAAATTTGACATGCAAGCTCAAGAACATGGTCACCTAGGCAGCACAAATTTGCAATGAATAAAGCACTAGAACAAAAACTAATTGGACCAATGGAGGAGTCACATACCAAGGAACAACCCCCCAAAGCAGTTTTGTGCGAGGTGCTTTGAGCAAGGAGATCGAAAATCACAGCAAAATGAGCAAGAACTCGTGCTTGAGCTGGTTGGTGATTTTTTTGGGAGGAAGAAGAAGTGTGTGGGTGCAGGAATAAGTGGAGGGGAGCCACCATGGGCCCACGAGGTAGGGGGCGCGCCCTGTAGGGGTGGGCGCGCCCTGGGCCCTCGTGGCCAGGTGCTTGCTCCCCCTACTGTGTTCTCAGTGCCAGATATTCTCAAATATTCTAGAAAAAAACATATTAAATTGGCAGGGCATTTGGAGAACTTTTATTTTCGGGGTATTTTTGTATTGCATGGATAATTCAGAAAACTGACAGAAAATACTATTTTTGCTTTATTTCAACTAAATAACAGAAAGTAAAAAGAGGGTACAGAAGGTTGTGCTTTCTAACTTCATTCATCTCATGCTCATCAAAAGGAATCCACTAACAAGGTTGATCAGGTCTTGTTAACAAACTCATTCCGAATAACATGGAACCGGAGAAATTTCGAATAGCACTATGTTACCTCAACGGGGATATGCACATCCCCAATAATAAGAATATCACATTTCTTCTTGACAGTAGGTAGAGGAAATTCAAAACCTCCAAAAATAATCGATGGAATTTTTCCAATAGAATTGATACTGTGGACTTGAGGTTGTTTCCTCGGAAAGTGTACCGTATGCTCATTACCATTAACATGAAAAGTGACATTGCCTTTGTTGCAATCAATGACAGCCCCTGCAGTATTCAAAAAAGGTCTTCCAAGAATAATAGACATACTATCGTCCTCGGGAATATCAAGAATAACAAAGTCCGTTAAAATAGTAACGTTTGCAACCACAACAGGCACATCCTCACAAATGCCGACAGGTATAGCAGTTGATTTATCAGCCATTTGCAAAGATATTTTAGTAGTTGTCAACTTATTCAATTCAAGTCTACGATATAAAGAGAGAGGCATAACACTAACACCAGCTCCAAGATCACATAAAATAGTTTTAACATAGTTTCTTTTAATGGAGCATGGTATAGTGGGTACTCCTGGATCTCCAAGTTTCTTAGGTATTCCACCCTTGAAAGTATAATTAGCAAGCATGATGGAAATTTCAGCTTCCGGTATCTTTCTTTTATTAGTAACAATTTCTTTCATATACTTAGCATAAGGATTCGTTTTGAGCATATCAATTAATCGCATACGCAAAAAGATAGGTCTAATCATTTCAGCAAAGCGCTCAAAATCCTCATCATCCTTTTTCTTGGATGGTTTAGGAGGAAAAGGCATGGGTTTCTGAACCCATGGTTCTCTTTCTTTACCGTGCTTCCTAGCAACAAAGTCTCTCTTATCATAATGTTGATTCTTTGATTGTGGGTTATCAAGACCAATAGAAGGTTCAGTTTCTACATCATTGTCATTTCTAGGTTGAGCATCAACATGAACATCTTCATTAACATTTTCACTAGTTTCATGTTCATTACCAGATTGTGTTTCAGCATTAGAGATAGAAATATCATTT
The DNA here is from genome assembly GCA_032464435.1 of Aegilops umbellulata. NCBI lineage: Eukaryota > Viridiplantae > Streptophyta > Magnoliopsida > Poales > Poaceae > Aegilops > Aegilops umbellulata. The sequence continues at coordinate 70,970,190 of CP136054.1, forward strand.
GGATTCTCAGGTGTGTCAACAGCAGGTTCACTAGAAGCATGCAAAGTCCTATCATTTTTCTTTTTCTTCCTTTTAGAAGGACTAGGTGCATCTATATTATTTCTCTGAGATTCTTGCTCAATTCTCTTATGGTGGCCTTCAGGATACAAAGGTTCCTGAGTCATTTTACCAGTTCTAGTAGCCACTCTAACAACATAGTCATTATTTTTACTATTTAATTCATTGAGCAAATCATTTTGAGCTTTAAGTACTTGTTATACTTGAGTGGTAACCATAGAAGCATGTTTACTAATGAGTTTAAGTTCACCTTTAACTCTAGACATATAATCACCCAAGTGTTCAATCATATAAGCATTTTGTTTTAATTGTCTACCAAAATAAGCATTGAAATCTTCTTGCTTAACCATAAAATTGTCAAATTCATCTAAGCATTGGCTAGCAAACTTAGTAGGAGTGATTTCAGCTTTATCATATCTATAGAGAGAATTTACCTTTACTACCTGTGTCGGGTTATCAAGACCATGTGTTTCTTCAATAGGAGATGAATTAAGACCATGTATTTCTTCTATAGGAGGTAAATTCTTAACATTTTCAACTTTAATACCTTTTTCTTTCATAGATTTCTTTGCCTCTTGCATATCTTCAGGACTGAGTAATAGAACACCACTTTTCTTCGGAGTTGGTTTAGGAATAGGCCCATGAAGTGTCCAATTATTTTCATTTGTCAACATATTATTCAATAGAATTTCAGCTTCATCCGGTGTTCTTTCCCTGAAAACAGAACCAACAAAACTATCCAGGTAATCTCTGGAAGCATCGGTTAGTCCATTATAAAAGATATAAAGTATTTCATTTTTCTTGAGAGGATGATCAGGCAAAGCATTAAGTAATTGGAGAAGCCTCCCCCAAGCTTGTGGGAGACTCTCTTCTTCAATTTGCAACAAATTATATATTTCCCTTAGAGCAACTTGTTTCTTATGAGCGGGGAAATATTTAGCAGAGAAGTAATAAATCATATCCTGGGGACTACGCACACAACCAGGATCAAGAGAATTTAACCATATCTTAGCATCACCCTTTAATGAGAATGGGAATATTTTAAGGATATAAAAGTAACGAGTTCTCTCATCATTAGTGAACAGGGTGGCTATATCATTTAATTTAGTAAGATGTGCCACAACAGTTTCAGATTCATAGCCATGGAAAGGATCAGATTCAACCAAAGTAATTATATCATGATCAACGGAGAATTCATAATCCTTATCAGTAACAAAGATAGGTGAAGTAGCATAAGCAGGATCATATTTCATTCTAGCATTCAGAGTTTTTTGTTTAAGCTTAGATAATAATTTCTTAAGATCACTCCTATCATTGCAAGCAAGAATGTCTCTTTTAGTTTCTTCATCCATAACATAGCCCTCAGGCACAACAGGCATTTCATATTTATTAGGGGGGGAGTCTTCATCATCACTATATTCAATATTATCAGTTTCAATAATTTCATTCTCTCTAGCCCTAGCAAGTTGTTCATCAAGAAATTCACCAAGTGGCACAGTAGTATCAAGCATAGAAGTAGTTTCATCATAAGTGTCATGCATAGTAGAAGTGGCATCATCAATAACATGCGACATATTAGAATTAATAGCAGAAGCATGTTTAGGTGTCGCAAGCTTACTCAAAACAGAAGGTGAATCAAGTGCAGAGCTAGATGGCAGTTCCTTACCTCCCCTCGTAGTTGAGGGATAAATTGTTGTTTTTGCGTCTTTCAAGTTCTTCATAGTGACCAGTAGATATAAATCCCAAGTGACTCAAAGAATAGAGCTATGCTCCCCGGCAACGGTGCCAGAAAATAGTCTTGATAACCACAAGTATAGGGGATCGCAATAGTTTTCGAGGGTAGAGTATTCAACCCAAATTTATTGATTCAACACAAGGGTTGCCAAAGAATATTCTCAAGTATTAGTAGTTGAGTTGTCAATTCAACCACACCTGGATAACTTAGTATCTGCAACAAAGTATTTAGTAGCAAAGTAATATGGAAGTAACGGTAACGGTAGCAAAAGTAATATTTTTGGGTTTTGTAGTGATTGTAACAGTAGCAACAGAAAAGTAAATAAGCGGAGAACAATATGTGAAAAGCTCGTAGGCATCAGATCGGTGATGGAGAATTATGCCGGATGCGGTTCATCATGTAACAGTCATAACATAGGGTGACACAGAACTAGCTCCAATTCATCTATGTAATGTAGGCATGTATTCCGAATATAGTCATACATGCTTATGGAAAAGAACTTGCATGACATCTTTTGTCCTACCCTCCCATGGCAGCGGGGTCCTAATGGAAACTAAGGGATATTAAGGCCTCCTTTTAATAGAGTACCGGACCAAAGCATTAACACATAGTGAATAGACTGTCGGGGGAAATCGGCTTCCTCGAACACCTATGGGGACCGAGCCCCTTTACTGGTTCGGCGGGGCGCGGAGGTGGCACGAAGAGCAGATCGAGGCGATGCACACGAGGGATTTACCCAGCTTCGGGCCGCACGGATGCGTAAAACCCTACTGCTGCTTTGTGGTTTGTATTGTGTTCTTACTCGGAGGCACATGGTGCTACAGTACACACGAGCCGCTGGCGAGACCGAGCGTAAAAGTGGGTGTCCTCCTCCTTCTACGTGCGCATGGGGCCTCCTTTAATATGCTCAAGGGGTTACCCACAGGTGGCAGCGTAGGTGAGGGCAAAAATGGTAGAAGGCTGTAGTGGGTACAGCTGCCTGCACAGTGGCTGTACAGTGCTATCATACCTAACTGTGACGGCGGGGGACAACGGCATTAAATGCCCGTCCGCGTCGCCCAGACGGTGCAGGAACAGGACCATCAGGAGCGCCACCGTTTGCCACAATGGCGACTATGTCAGCTTCGCTTCGCCACCGCATGCCCTTGGCTGCACAGCCTCCCGCCACGTGCGCCTGGGATGCCCCCAGAGCGACACGTTGGTGGGTGAGCTGGAGCGCAGGCACGGGGTGGTAACTTGCCGCGGCAAGTGCCTTGCCGCGGTGGTTGTCTTGTCACGCCCGGGAGCTTGTCGCTCACCGGGCCTTGCTAGAGCGCGGGACGCGCCGTGGCGAGGTCCTTGTCGTGCCGTGATTGGCCTTCCCGGCAAGCTCCTCTTGCCGGGGTCTTGTGCTTCGAGCGGCAGTCCCGGCAAGCTCCTCTTGTCAGGGCCTCGCTCTCTTTGGATGGCCTTCCCGACAAGCTCCTCTTGCCGGGGCCTTGGCTCAAACACTTTGTTCTTGAATGGCCCAAAAGGGGGGGCCATAGAGGGTCTTGGCGATCACCTGGCAAGCCTTGCCGCGGGGGGGCTGCGACTGCCCGTGCACAAGTTCGGGGTACTAAGGTACCCCTACTTTAGTACACCGACATAGACGAACTCCTCAAACTACGGTCATCACCAGGAGTGGTCCCGATTATTGTCACTTCGGGGTTGCCGGATCATAACACATAGTAGGTGACTATAGACATGCAAGATAGGATCAAGAACTCACATATATTCATGAAAACATAATAGGTTCAGATCTGAAATCATGGCACTCGGGCCCTAGTGACAAGCATTAAGCATAGCAAAGTCATAGCAACATCAATCTCAGAACATAGTGGATACTAGGGATCAAACCCTAACAAAACTAACTCTATTACATGATAAATCTCATCCAACCCATCACCGTCCAGCAAGCCTACGATGGAATTACTCACGCACGGCGGTGAGCATCATGAAATTGGTGATGGAGGATGGTTGATGATGACGATGGCGATGGATTCCCCTCTCCGAAGCCCCGAACGGACTCCAGATCAGCCCTCCCGAGAGGTTATAGGGCTTGGCAGCGGCTCCGTATCGTAAAACGCGATGAATCCTTCCCTATGATTTTTTTCTCCTCAAACACGAATATATGGAGTTGGAGTTGAGGTCGGTGGAGCAACAGGGGGCCCACGAGGCAGGGGGCGCACCCAGGGGGGCAGGCGCGCCTCCCACCCTCGTGGATAGGTGGTGGGCCCCCTGGCCTTGATTCTTTCGCCAATATTTTTAATATTTTCCAAAAATAAGTTCCGTGGAGTTTCAGGTCATTCCGAGAAATTTTGTTTCTGCACATAAACAACACCATGGCAATTCTGCTGAAAACAATGTCAGTCCGGGTTAGTTCCATTCAAATCATGCAAGTTAGAGTCCAAAACAAGGGCAAAAGTGTTTGGAAAATTAGAGCGACAGAGACGTATCACGGAAGCATTATGACAACGCGGTTGATGTAGTCGTACGTCTTCACGATCGACCGATCCTCAGTACCGAACGTACGGCACCTCCGCGTTCAGCACACATTCAGCTCGGTGACGTCTCGCGAACTCATGATCCAGTAGAGCTCGAGGGAGAGTTTTGTCAGCACGACGTCGTGGTGACGATGTTGATGAAGCTACCGTCGCAGAGCTTCGCCTAAGTATCGCTACGATATGACCGAGGTGGGAGTAGGAGAAGGGGGAAGGAGGAGGTGGAGAGAAGGGAGGAGAGGGGGGCTGAGGGAGTCCTGGATTAGGGGGCGTCCGGATAGCCGGACTATAACCTTTGGCCGGACTCCTGGACTGTGAAGATACAAGATTGAAGACTTCGTCCCGTGTCCGGATAGGACTTTCCTTGGCGTGGAAGGAAAGCTTAGCGATACGAATATGATCTCCTCCCATTGTAACCGACTCTGTGTAACCCTAGCCCTCTCCGGTGTCTATATAAACCGGAGGGTTTTAGTCCGTAGGACGAACAACAATCATATCATAGGCTAGCTTCTAGGGTTTAGCCTCTTTGATCTCGTGGTAGATCTACTCTTGTATTACCCATATCATCAATATTAATCAAGAAGGAGTAGGGTTTTACCTCCATCGAGAGGGCCCAAACCTGGGTAAAAACATTGTGTCCCTTGTCTCCTGTTACCATCCGCCTAGATGCACAGTTCGAGACCCCCTACCCGAGATCCGCCGGTTTTGACACAGACATTGGTGCTTTCATTGAGAGTTCCACTGTGCCGTCGCCATCAGGAAGGATGCCTCATCCCATCTTTAAAGACGGCACTATTGCTAAAGGAGCTTTGTCTATCGGCCAAACTCTCCGGCTAGGCGGTTTTCTTATGACCGCCTGTTCGGCCGCCGCGCCGACGATGACTTCTCGGGTCATCAAAAGCAACCTTCACGTCAACTCGGAACTCGCCAAGCAGTTAGATCCAATGGAGCTCTCTTCCCTAAACGAGCTCTTGGATCGCATCGCCGCCCTGGGAGTTGCTACAGACTACGATCAGATTGGGCCTAAACCCGATCCGAGAGAGATTAACTCTCCCCAGGTCACCCATCACGTTGCGGTGGTGGAGGAACAATGCGGCGACCCTTCATCTATATTAAGGACTAGTTATGTACGGATTCCCGATCCCTCCAAGCCGGATACCTGCGGAGGGGAGGACGTCACTCAAGTCCTGAACCTAAAGTCAGGCAGCGGGCTAGATTCATTGGGCAACATCCAAGAACCCAAGCTTCCGAGTTCAGAAACTCCTTGGCCCCTGAGTCTCAGATTGGGTGAGGTTCCGGATTTAATTCCACCCACCCACCCAAACATAATCGATCTATCCCAAATTCGGCAAGAGCCCGCAGAAACAGTACACCATTACTGGTCCAGATTCCTCATGGTCATGAACAGGATAAAGGACTGCCGCGAGGAGGATGCAATTTCATTCTTCTGCAATAATTGCGCAGACAAGGGGATCCTCAACGCCATAAGTCGCCGTGAAATTACACGCTTCGCTGACTTGGCGTCCATAGTATGAAAGTACTGTGCGATGGAAAGCGCCTGGAAAACCGAAATAAAATTTTGGGACAATCCGGCTCTGAATACAAACCCAGTCCAAAATAAAAGGGTGCATCATCGCCAGACACCCGGGTTAAAAAAGAAAAACCCTCTACAGGGCACGGAACCGTACTGGAGGGATGGCTCAATAGACCCTGTAAAATTCATAGTACAGAGGGCGCCACACCAACTCATAGCCTTAGAGCATGTTGGATACTCCGGCAGGTGGCCAGAAGTGGTGAAGAGCTTCTAACCCCAGAATCCACAGAGCACCAGCCCAGGGATACCAGTACGGTATTAACAGTCTTCGAGACTTTCACATCAAATAATATGCGGAAACGAACACTCCGCAGCCTTACCGAAGTCTACCAAGTAGCAACAATAAACCCATGGAGTGACACGGCTATTACCTTTAATGCCAGTGATGAACCTAAATTCCGAACAGCCCGAGCACCAGCCGCATTGGTCCCCAGTTCAATAGTGGACGGCTTTCGCCTTACCAAGGTACTCATGGACGGTGGCAGTGGATTAAACCTCATCTACGAGGAAACCCTTCGAAAAATGGAAATAGACTGGAGCCGCATTGAGCGAAGCAGCACAACCTTTAGAGGAATAATCCCCAGTCGGGAAGCGCGCTGTACAGGAAAAATCACACTAGATGTGGTGTTCGGCACGTCAGATAATTACAGGTCCGAGGAGGTCACGTTCCAAGTGGCCCCGTTCAGTAGCGGATACCACGCTCTATTAGGGCGAGAGGCATTTACAATTTTTCAAGCTATACCCCATTACGGGTACATGAAGCTCAAAATGCCCGGGTCCAACGGAATCATCACTTTAGCTAGTGACCCGGACATAGCTCTCCGCGCTGAAAATAAGACAGCCGCACTGGCCCTTGAGGCACTATCCGAAGCCCTAGCGGCCGAGGAACTGATTGCGCTGCGCTCCATGGTGAACAGGGACGACGTGATACTCGATAAGAGATCCAAGTCCACCTCCTTTAAACCGGCGGACGAAATAGTCAAATTCCAAGTCCATCCAATGGACCCTACAAAAACGGCCTCCATCGGGGCGCAACTAAACCCTGATGTAGACGCCGCACTACGCGAATTCTTACGCGAAAATTGGGACATTTTTGCCTGGCACCCTTCAGACATGCCAGAAATCCCACGCCGGCTGGCCGAGCACAGCCTAAATATCCTAAAAGGATTCAAGCCAGTCAAGCAGGCTCTTCGGCGTTTCTCCGAACCTAAGAGACAAGCCATGGGAGAGGAGCTAGCCAAACTATTGGAGGCCGGATTCATCAAAGATATAAAACATCCGGACTGGCTAGCAAACCTGGTGATGGTACCAAAGAAGGACAAATCCTCGCGCCTGTGTGTCGATTTCAAGGACCTCAACAAGGCTTGCCCAAAGGATCCCTTCCCCCTCCCCGCATCGATCAAATTATTGACGCTACCGCAGGACACGATTCATTGTGTTTCCTCGACGCATACTCCGGCTACCATCAAATTAAGATGGCAGAGCCAGACCAAGCCGCAACGGCATTCATCACCCCGTACGGTCCATTCTGCTTCAACACAATGCCCTTCGGGCTCAAAAACGCCGACGCAACATATCAGCGCATGATTCAGACATGTCTGGCAAACCAGATCGGCAAAACAGTGGAGGCATATGTAGATGACGTGGTCGTCAAAACCAAGCATGTGGAAACTCTAGTAGACGACTTGAGGCTCACATTTGACAACCTCCGAACATATGACATCAAGCTCAACCCAGAAAAATGCGTTTTTGGCGTACCAGCCGGAAATAGGGATGTAAACGGATCGGATCGGATCGGATAATGCCTTTACCATATTTTTTTGTCGGATTCGGAGCGGAGCGGATAATGACCGGATGCGGATTCGAATACGGATTATATCGGACTACGGATTCAGAGCGGATGCGGAGCGAACTCGGACCAGAAATGGACAAAAAATATTGGGTAATTCGTGCAAAAATACATGATTTAATTACTACTATGAAAAAAATATGAACACACATTTTTATCCAACCCCGTAGCACTAGAGAGTGACCAAGCATTTTAAAGCCATAACTCACACTAATATGAGAACAATAAGCAGGACGGATAAAATTATGATGGCATTAGACACAGTGCAAGACGAAGGTTTTACTTAAGAAATAGTACTTAGTTCTAAGTTTTATTGAAGTTTTTATTTATTATAAAAGGCTAGTATTTTATTATAAATACTTAATTCTAACTACTACTACAACTTAGTGTTTTCAAGTCTATTACGCCCTTGGCGTACTCTAAAAAAAGTCTATTACATATGTGTTCACAAGTCTACCAGCTATACTTGTGCGTGCATGCAAGCAACCACTACATGATCGCTCAAGCCCATATTGGCTGACTTATATGTGCAAGTAAGCGTATTGACGCCGGCATATACGTACTCAGACCGCCGCCTCGACGCGCCGCGGGCGTATATATGTACGCAGACTGCCGTCCTGACGCACATCACACAGGGACCGTAGCTTGACCTGGACTTGCCCATTGTCTTGTACGGGCGTTGATCATGGCTGTGAGCAGTGCCGATTACGCATGGTGATCTGCCACCACGACCAGCTGTGCACGTAGAGCAAGCTGCTTGGTAGCATGGCGTGGATGCATACCTTGGAGATGGCGAGATGCCCTAAACTAACGTGGTTCATTGCACCTAGAAAATCATGAAATGTTCAAACAGAATGCTCATCTCCATTGGTCGGACCGGCCGCTAGAGAAGACGACGTCATGCGATGACCACGGCTGCCGCCTGCTAGTGATCATACAGTCTACGGTGCTAGTACTAGGATTAGGTTAAACACTACTTATTTGTGGTGATTTTATTTAGTAGTATACTTGGTATTTGGGCTTGTTGATGGGCTAAATTTATCGAATAATCCTATTTGATAGCCTTAGATAATTCGCAAAAAATACTGGATAATCCACATCCGCCGGATATTATCAATACCATATCCTCTACCATATTCGCCGGATATCCGGTTGACCAAAATCCGTATCCGCATCCATATCCGCCGGATTTGTACAAGTGCATACCATATACTCAAAAAGGGATGCGGAAATGGATTCGGAACGGAAATTATCCATACCATTTACATCCCTAGCCGGAAAGCTCTTGGACTTCATTGTATCCGGTAGAGGATTTGAAGCAAATCCAGCCAAGATCCGAGCTCTGTCACAACTGGATATCCCAAAGGACCTCAAACAAATACAAAAATTGACCGGATGCGTGGCCGCTCTAAGCCGCTTTATCTCCCGCTTGGGTGAAAAGGCATTACCCCTTTATCGCCTCCTCCGGCGCACCGAACACTTCGAGTGGACGGATGCCGCCACGGCCGGACTCGAAGAAATAAAAGCCATATTGGCAACAAATCTAGTCCTGGCCGCGCCAAACATTGGCGAACCAATGCTATTATACATTGCGGCAACTCATCAAGTTGTAAGCGCAGTGCTCGTCGTCGAACGAGAAACGGACGGAAACAAATTCCCCCTTCAAAAGCCGGTTTACTACTTGTCCACTGTCCTCACTCCATGCAAGTCACGGTACCCGCATTATCAAAAGATAGCATACGCGGTATTCATGGCATCCCGGAAACTGCGACACTACTTTCAAGAGTGTTCGATCACGGTAGCCTCGGAAGTGCCACTTAATGACATTATAAACAACCGCGACGCGACGGGCCAAATTGCCAAATGGGCCATTGAGCTCCTCCCGTTCGACATAACATACAAGCCACGGCGAGCTATCAAGTCACAGGTCTTGGCCGAGTTCGTCTCCGAATGGACGGAAGCCAAACTCCCTAAAGAGTACGACACATATTCAAACTGGATCATGCACTTCGACGGCTCCAAAATGTTGGCTGGTCTAGGGGCTGGCGTCGTTCTGACGTCACCGACAAGAGATACAATTCAATACGTACTCCAGATAATGTATACGGACTCCAACAACGCAGCCGAATATGAGGTCCTTCTACATGGTTTCAGGATGGCAGTATCCAAGGGCATTCAACACCTAGAGGTGCGCGGGGATTCGAACCTCGCGATATCCCAAATAAATGGAGACTTTGATGCCAAGGATCCGAAAATGGCAGCTTACCGCAACGCCATCTTAAAAATGTCAGCTCGGTTCGAGGGGCTCGAATTTCATCATATAGCCCGGGAAAATAACCAGGCGGCAGACGTCCTGGCATGCACTGGCGCAAAGCGAGATGCTGTCCCTCCCAACATCTTCTTGGAGAGGCTGTTCAAGCCATCCGTAGTATGGGAAGGGGAACCCTGAAATAACAGCCCGGACCCAACCGCACTGCCCGACACTGAAAACTCTGACACAACTGGAGGCTCTGCCGATGAAGTAACATCCTCAGCCCACGTAATAATGGCAGTCATTGCCCCGTGGACAGAACCATTCCTAGCCTACCTTACCAGGCAGGAACTTCCCGAGGACCAAAACGAGGCACGCTGCATAGTGCGGTGATCTAAAGCCTATAAAGTCCATGAGGGAGAGCTTTTTAAGAAAAGCACCACCGAAGTCCTTCAAAGGTGTATCTCCGAAGAGGAAGGGCGGAATCTTCTGGCAGAAATTCATGCCGAACTCGGCGGGCACCACGCTGCAGCCCGGGCCCTTGTAAGCAAGGCCTTCCGTACAGGATTTTATTGGCCGACGACCCGGGCAGATGCTCAGGACTTAGTCCAACGATGCGTTGGTTGCCAACTCTTTGCTAACCAAAGCCACATGCCACCCACCGCCCTCCAAACTATACCTATTACCTGGCCCTTCGCGGTCTGGGGGCTTGACATGGTTGGACCCCTTAAAGGAGGAACCCACAAGCAAAAATACCTACTGGTCATGGTGGATAAGTTCACCAAATGGATAGAGGCCAAGCCTGTTAAGACGGCCGAATCCGGACCGGTGATAGACTTCGTATCCGGGGTCGTACACCGTTACGGCGTCCCCCATAGCATCATCACTGATAACGGCACGAACTTTACGGCCGACGAGGTCAAACTCTGGTGCAAAAACATGGGCATCAAGCTCGACTATGCTTCAGTCTATCACCCACAAACTAACGGTCAAGTCGAGCGAGCAAATGGTCTAATCATGAGCGGCATCAAACCCAGATTGGTGCGGTCCCTCAAGGAATCTAACACGCACTGGGTAGAGGAGCTCGAATCCATACTCTGGGGGCTCCGGACCACGCCGAATCGTACCACCGGATACACACCATTCTTCATGGTATATGGCGCAGAGGCGGTTTTGCCTTGCGACATAATTCATGACTCACCTCGAGTGCGCATGTACGAAGAAAGAGAAGCCGAGCTCGATCGGCAGGACAGTTTGGACGCCTTGGAGGAGGAGCGTGACATGGCAAAAGCCCGTTCCGCATTATCAACAGCAGGCCCGAAGATACCAAAGCAGAGAAGTACGGGCCAAAACTTATAATGTTGGCGACTTAGTTCTACGCCTGCCGGATAAGAAAAAGGACAAACTCAAGCCCATATGGGAAGGTCCCTTTATTATTGACCAAGTCCTGACTGGTGGAGCGTACCGTCTGCGAGATGCATCGGATAACCGGCTCGAGCTGAACCCATGGAACGCAGCCCGTCTCCGAAGATTCTACGCCTAGCGCCGGACTGTGTGTTCGTCTCCTTCCTCTGCCCATTTTTTTATACACTAGCTGTCTTTTATTTCTCTCCTTCTCCCCTCTTTTTTCTCTTATAGCCTTTAAGGGCTCATTCATGCCTTATTCGCACAAAATTGACGCGCTATTCGCGCTTATTATACCTGGGGGCTTCTTCAACAGAAGCTTATTTATATGGGCTTCATGCCCAACACATGTGTCACACTTCCGCATGTACCTTTTATTCACCATTATATGCATTGATATGACTTCAGTTTTTGCCAAGCTGGGTTGCCTGGCTCCTGTGCTTACCCCTACGTTCCCGATTGTTTGGGTAGGTGGTAAAGGGAGCACCTCTGCGATTGTTACTGCCGGGTCAGCTGGATGTGTACCTCAGACTGGGTGAAGCCGAAAGCTAGCGTTCTTAAGGGAATATTCGGTCGATGAACTAAGGATGATTTCTTACTTGTTTATTTATCTGCCCCCAGATGTTTTTCTGCTTTTTTCGCAGTCTGGACATGCACTTTAGGGCATGCCTCCCAGGGAAAGGAACTCCTAACGGAACTATTCTCCCTAGAAGATGTTTCTTACTAACCATGTAATATAACATAACTAGTTGGGCACTTGTCTGTTCAAGCACTTATGACCCCTACGCCTGGTCTCCATGCATGCCCCGGTTCTTACATAATCGAGAGGGTATTCAGACACACTCTGGATTATCGGGTCCCGAGGTTGAAGCGAAAAGGTCCGCCATGACAAACGATCTACAATCCGGCTAGAAGGCATTTCACATGTCATCTTACATTACATAGTCAATTTCACTGGGTAAATTCCTCCTCAACACCATCCAACAGGCTGTCTAGTTTATAGTCCTGCTGGGAATATTTGGCGGCCAACTCTACCTGGCTGTACACTAAGCTCACAGGGATCTCCTTCCCATCGGGCCCCACAGGTCCGACCTCGGCCATGTGGTTTGGGTCAGCCTTCGTGTACCGCGTCTTCAGGATGGCCCAGGCCTCCCTGGCGCCTTGACGGCAGGCCGATATCTTCCATAATTGGAAGCGCCGCCGTGCTCCCTTCAGCTTCTCTGCAAGCTCTCCAAGGCCTTCGGGCACGGAGACGGAGGGCCACAAGGCCTGGGCAACGCCTCGCATCACCTGTCGAACTCGTTCGTGCAGTTGTGAGAGCTCGGGAAGAAGGTCACCCATAGAACCGGGCATTTCCTCTGCAGGACGACCTGTTAGCATACCTATAGACATAACTCTGTTAGTCGACTTCCTCGCCGAACTCTTTTTCGAAGTTCGTTCAAGCACTTATTAAATATGCCGCGTTGAAGCCGCCGATTCTCCTTAACGGAGTCCAACAGTTGGGCACGAACATCCTTTAGTTCCACGCCTAGCTGGGTGTTGGCATCTTGGAGATCATTCTTCTCCTGCCTCACCTTGGTAAGCACGCTCTCACCAGCTTTTAGCTGGCGTAGGAGTTGCTGCTTCTTCGGATCTAATCCGGCGCCATCTGCAATTTTATTGTCAGACTTGCATACATGCCGCACTCTACATGATACTTATCAACTGAGGCATATAATACCAGAGGGGGTCTTCTTGGGCTCCCCTGCAGCGGCTAGTGCGGCCTGAAGTTGGGCCTTGTACTCTTCTAGCTCCTGGAACAGTAGGGTATTCTTTTCTGTAAGAACCTGCATAACAAATGATCCTTCAATCAGTTATTCTAACTGTTTCAAGTCTCGGGGGCTACTGGTATATATATATATAATCACCAAAATTTTCTCACCTGTATGTCCTTTACATACTGCTCCGTGGCTCTGGTTAGACCATCTTGAGCAGCATGGAGATACGCGTCTCCCGAGTTAAAGGCCTCCAATGCCTCCTGGGATAGACAAGCGTCGTGAAGAACCGTTCGGCGACACCTGTGGTTCATGGCACTCTCCAGCTTGGAATTGGTGGCAGACAGCCTGTCCGGATCCTCTGTCGGAGGAGCATCTGATGCGCGCCTCGTGTTCGACTCTGCTTATGGTCCTGGCTTTGGAGCCTGGCTGGTGGAGGCGCGATTGGCAACCTCTCAGGATATAGTCCGGCGAGCCCTCTTTTTCCTGAAAAAGAGCACGGGCGTTAGTATGCATCGCAAGAATAATACCTTGGAGTAAGACGGCGCGCCTTACCGCTGCGCCGGTGTCTCGATATGGACTGCGAATCTCTTTAGCCTGCCCGCCCTCACGGTCCCTTGTTGGCTAGTCGCCGCGGGCTCGGCATCCCGCCTCGAGATCCTCTCCTGCAAAACACCATTGGTATACGGTGATAAAAAAACAAGCATGGACGGATCATTTTTGAAGTATTGGGACTTCGGTCTCGGTTACCTGTGAGGCTGGGAACAGTCCGGGATAATCGGCTGTAATGGCCACCAAGGCATTATCGATGCTCAGTTGGTGAAATACCCTATTGATTAGCTCCACAGATATGTCCGGATCCTCTTGGGAGGCCGGGTCGAGGGACCGTTCCGGATCCTCGGGTTGTGGAGAAGGGCTGTTTATCTCCTTTACGGCCTAGCGCAGTTCATGCGTCAAAATCACAAGATGAGATACTTAACTATGGGAATATGGAGCGGACGAGCGAAAAGAAGTGTCCGCTTACCCAGTTTGGAGGATAGTACATAGAAAATCCGTTCTGTGGATTGACACGGAGAAATTCCTCCTCTTCTCCCTTGTACAATGCGGACAAGATCTTCGTCAGAGCGGCAACCGATTTCGGCCCCTTACGGCCGCAGCGGGTGGCATCATCCTCCCCGTTGAAATCCCACATGAGGTGGCCTCTATACTGAAGCGGCTGCATCCCCCGCATAATGCATGTGGCCATGACCCCGATCATGGTCAGTCCGGAATGAGCTAACAACCTTATCCGGCTCATCAGGTAAAGGACGTCCTTGTCATTCTCCTTCTGAGGGCTCCGTGGATGCCAGCTTAGGCGCTTCTTCAAGGGAGCATTATCGAACTCTGGGAGGCAGATCCGGATAGGGTCCAGCAGGGGGACATCTTCTATATAAAACCATTCTGAAGTCCAGTCTTCTGACACCTTCTTTGGGGTTCCGGATAGATATCCGGTCCCGGCAATGCGCCATATTTCGGCTCCGCCCACTTGATATATCGACGCCTCCTGAGAACGGGGCACGAGGCAGAACAACTTCTTCGACAACGCGAAATGAGCCTCACAGCCCAAAAACAGCTCGCAAAGGGCCACAAAGCCCGCGCTATGCAATATGGAGGCTGGCGTAAGGTTGTGCAGCTGGAGGCCATAGAACTCCAACAGCCCCCGGAGAAACGGATGAATTGGAAATCTGAGCCCTCTTATCAAATAAGGGACAAGGCATACCCGCTCTCCTTTGGAGGGATTAGGGACGCTCTCCGCTTGCTCTCCGCCATTATAGGTGGCAAGTCCGGCTCGAACCGTGACCATGTAGGCTGGGGGAAGGAATCCCTTGGTTTGGAGCACCACTAGCTCGCTGTGCGGGATGTAACATCTCTTTCAATCTCCAGGTTGAGGACTAGGAGGGCGAGAGGAGGAGCTGCGACGACCAGCCATGATGGAATGGATCTCTGTCGAATGCGCTCTGATGAATGCTCGCAGAGGGAAGATGGTGTGATTTGGATCTAAATCCTCGTCTCTTTAATAGGCAGCTCACTTGCGCAGCTAAGGGGGAAAATGTAAAAATACCCTGGCTTTTCGCATTCATTTGACACGTGGAAGAAGGCCATTATTGGGCGTGGAAGCCAAGAAGCGCAATATTCATAAGAAGCCGGACACTATTCAACAGGTACATGGAATTTGGAGGATAACCTGCCTTGCAATGCCGAAGACTAATCTGCGCACTGGACTCATCGTCATTGAAGCCTGGTTCGGGGGCTACTGAGGGAGTCCTGGATTAGGGGGTGTCCGGATAGCCGGACTATAACCTTTGGTCGGACTCCTGGACTGTGAAGATACAAGATGGAAGACTTCGTCCCGTGTCCGGATAGGACTTTCCTTGGCGTGGAAGGCAAGCTTAGCGATACAATATGATCTCCTCCCATTGTAACCGACTTTGTGTAACCCTAGCCCTCTCCGGTGTCTATATAAACCGGAGGGTTTTAGTCCATAGGACGAACAACAATCATACCATAGGCTAGCTTCTAGGGTTTAGCCTCTCTGATCTCGTGGTAGATCTACTCTTGTATTACCCATATCATCAATATTAATCAAGCATGAGTAGGGTTTTACCTCCATCTAGAGGGCCCGAACTTGGTTAAAAACATCGTGTCCCTTGTCTCCTGTTACCATCCGCCTAGACGCACAGTTCGGGACCCCCTACCCGAGATCCGCCGGTTTTGACACCGACAGGGGCCGCCGCCCCCTTCCCTTGTCCAATTCGGAATGGGGCAAGGGGGGCTGCGCGCCACCTCCTTGCTGCCCTCTCTCTTCTCCACTAAGGCCCAACAGGCCCATTACATCCCCCGGGGGGTTCCGGTAACCCCCCGGTACTCCGGTATTAGTCCGAACTTGCCCGGAACCCTTCCGAAGTCCAAACATAGTCATCCAATATATCGATCTTTATGTCTCGACCATTTTGAGACTCCTAGTCATGTCCGTGATCATATCCGGGACTCCGAACTACCTTCGGTACATCAAAACATATAAACTCATCGTCACAGAACTTTAAGCGTGCGGACCCTACGGGTTCGAGAACTATGTAGACATGACCGAGACTTGTCTCCGGTCAATAACCAATAGCGGAACCTGGATGCTCATATTGGTTCCTACATATTCTACGAAGATCTTTATCGGTCAAACCACATAACAACATACGTTGTTCCCTTCGTCATCGGTATGTTACTTGCTCGAGATTCGATCGTCGGTATCTCAATACCTAGCTCAATGTTGTTACCGGCAAGTCTCTTTACTCGATCCGTAATGCATCATCCCGCAACTAACTCATTAGTCACATTGCTTGCAAGGCGTATAGTGATGTGCACTACCGAGAGGGCCCAGAGATACCTCTCCGACAATCAAAGTGACAAATCCTATTCTTGATCTATGCCAACTCCACGAACACCATCGGAGACACCTGTAGAGCACCTTTATAATCACCCAGTTACGTTGTGAAGTTTGTTAGCACACAAGGTGTTCCTCCGGTATTCGGGAGTTGCATAATCTCATAGTCATAGGAACGTGTATAAGTCATGAAGAAAGCAATAGCAGTAAACTAAACGATCAAGTGCTAAGCTAACAGAATGGGTCAAGTCAATCACATCATTCTCCTAATGATGTGATCCCGTTAATCAAATGACAACTCTTGTCTATGGTTAGGAAACTCAACCATCTTTGATCAATGAGCTAGTCAAGTAGAGGCATACTAGTGACACTATGTTTGTCTATGTATTCACACATGTATTAAGTTTCCGGTTAATACAATTCTAGCATGAATTATAAACACTTATCATGATATGAGGAAATAAATAATAACTTTATTATTGCCTCTAGGGCATATTTCCTTCAAATAGACCTGGGGGCCATAGGTTTCACTAGTGGCTTCTCTCAAGATAGCATAAGTATTATGGTGGGTGAACAAATTACTGTCGAGCAATTGATAGAAAAGTGCATAATTATGAGAGTATCTAGGCATGATCATGTATATAGGCATCACGTCCACGACAAGTAGGCCGACTCCTGCCTACATCTATTACTATTACTCCACACATCGACCGCTATCCAACATGCATCTAGAGTATTAAGTTCATAAGAACAGAGTAACGCATTAGGTAAGATGACATGATGTAGAGGGATAAACTCATGCAATATGATATAAACCCCATCTTTTTATCCTCGATGGCAACAATACAATACGTGTCGTTTCCCCTACTGTCACTAGGATCGAGCACCGCATGATTGAACCCAAAGCTAAGCACTTCTCCCATTGCAAGAAAGATCAATCTAGGAGGCCAAACCAAACTGATAATTCGAAGAGACTTGCAAAGATAACCAATCATACATAAACGAATTCAAAGAAGATTCAAATATTGTTCATAGATAATCTTGATCAAAAACCAACGATTCATCGGATCTTGACAAACACACCGCAAAAAGAGTTACATCAAATATATCTCCAAGAAGATCGAGGAGAACTTTGTATTGAGATCCAAAGAGGGAGAAGAAGCCATCTAGCTAATAACTATGGACCCGAAGGTCTGTGGTAAACTACTCACACATCATCGGAGAGGCTATGGTGTTGATGTAGAAGCCCTCCGTGATCGATGCCCCCTCCGGCAGAGCGCCGGAAAAGGCCCCAAGATGGGATCTCACGGGTACAGAAGGTTGTGGCGGTGGAATTAGGTTTTCGTGGTGCTCCTCGATGGTTTCGGGGTACGTAGGTATATATAGGAGGAAGAAGTAGGTCGGTGGAGCTACGAGGGGCCCACGAGGGTGGAGGGCGCGCCCAGGGGGGTAGGCGCGCCCCCTGTCTCGTGGCCTCCTCGTATGTTTCTTGACGTCCACTCCAAGTCCTCTAGATCACGTTTGTTCCAAAAAACACTGTCCCGAAGGTTTCATTCCGTTTGGACTCCGTTTGATATTCCTTTTCTGCGAAACATTGAAATAGGCAAAAAACAGCAATTTGCACTGGGCCTTGGGTTAATAGGTTAGTCCCAAAAATAATATAAAAGTGTATAAATAAGCCCATTAAACATCCAAAACAGAATATATAATAGCATGGAGCAATAAAAAATTATAGATACGTTGGAGCCGTGTCAATACCTTACTCCACTTGACTGCTTCGCTCCACTGCTTGTTTCTTCCCCTTCTTCTACCCTCCCCTTCATCATCGTCGGTAACGAATCCGGCAGCGAATCCGACTCCATCGACTAGCTGGAGCTCGTCAAGGAGGACTCCAGCTCGTCCATGCCAGATGACATGGAGCATGCGCTACGCATTGCCCTCATCTCGCCGATGGATAGGGGCAGGAGCTCCTCCTCCACAACGTCCCTGGTGGCCCGGAGGGACAGCTGCAACTCCGCGCCTTCCTTGGTCAAGCGGTAGGGCGACCGTGGCGCCCGACACCTCCAGCTCCTACTCCTCCCGAGCGGCGTTGGGTGGTCATATTCATCAGGAGGAGTGTGACGCACCGTAAAGTAGACGAAATGGAGTTCTGTTCAACCGCCTATGGTTGAAACGGGGTCATGTTCATCCCAAGGGATGTGGCGTACCGCAAAATGGACTCCACAGGCTAGCACCGTCAACTTCCTACAATCTCCACCAGATATTGTTCATCCACCGCCAGCTGCCTACGGCCTCCATGGGGTCCTGTTATTCCACCCCAACCGGCACGGCCTCCTTGATCGATCGAGGTCCTGTTCATCCATCGTCGACCGCCTACACAGTTGCGGTACTATTCATCCAACCCCCACCAGCTGGGATGGGGCGTACGCACGGGCGGCATCAATAGGGACTGTTTATCCATAACCAACCAACTGGCTAGGTCAACTCATCGCGTCTCGCGCAAGGGGCTCGATTGATGTAAGTCTTGACTCGATCTACGTATCACGCGCGCGGCAGCTACTGGGACTGTTCATCGAGAGGCAACCAAATGGCTAGGTCAACTGACGTCTCGCGTGGGGGGCTTTGTGCAATGCATCGATCGATTGGGCCACCAAACTACGCACAAACACGAGTCTCGCTCGCATCAATCGGGGTTCAGTAAGCAGTGAAGGGATCAATCGGTTTCAATAAGCAGCGTAGGGACCACTCAGGTTCAGTAGTAGTGCGAGTGATCATTCGGGTTCAGTACGTAGTGCAAGGGATCTATCGCTCAGGTTCAGTAGTATAGTACTATAGTATGTGCGAGCGGTCGATCGATCGGGTTCAGTTAGTGAAGGGCTCGCTCGGGATCAGCTAGCGAAGGGCTCACACACGTGCGCATACGAGAGAAATGCGCAAACCACAGCATTGCTCGGGTCCGAACACCCACCGTATATTGGGAATCCTTGAAAATTTTCTCGCCCTCGCTTCTACCATGATTTTTTATGTCATGGACGGGCCAAAGAATGTCATGCAGGTGCGCCTCCGGCCCGCCCAAGACGAAAGGCCCATTTTTTCTCATAATTTCTTGTCATAGAAGTAGGAGCCCACCACATCCATGATGATACATGTTTTTGTCACAATTATCGTTGTGGAAGTGTCACGTGCATGACAGAAAAAGTTTTCGTTCAGAGCAATAATGTCACAGATGTATCTTTTTCTGGTAGTGACTCGTACTGGATACTGATACGTCTCCAACGTATCTATAATTTTTAATTGTTTCATGCTGTTATATTATCATTCTTGGATGTTTTACATTCATATTATATCAACTTTATATCATTTTTGGGACTAACCTATTGACATAGTGCCCAGTGCCAGTTACTATTTTTTGCTTGTTTTTACTTCACAGAATATCCATGTCAAACGGAGTCCAAACACAGTGAATTTTTTTGGAGATTTCTTCTACCTAGAAGACAACTTGGGAGCCAAGTAAGTGCACGACGGAAGGACCGTGGGGCCCACTACCCACCTGGGCGTACCAGAGGCCCCTGGCGCGCCCTGATGGGTAGTGGGGCCCATGGAGGTCCTTTTCACTGCCTCTCAGCTCTATAAATACCCAAATATTCCAGAAACCTAGGGGAGTCAACGAAAAACAATTCCAGCCGCCGCAAGTTCCAGAACCACGAGATCCAATCTAGAGCCCTATTCCGGCACCTTGCCGGAGGGGAACATGATCACGGAGGGGTTCATCATCCTCATTGGCGCTCCTCCGATGATGCGTGAGTAGTTCACTGATACGTCCATTTCGCATCATGCTTTTATATCGATATTTATGGCATTATGGGCTGTTATTACACATTATGTCACAATACTTATGCCTATTCTCTCTTATTTTACAAGGTTTACATGAAGAGGGAGAATGCCGGCAGCTGGAATTCTGGGCTGGAAAAGGAGCAAATATTAGAGACCTATTTTGCACAGCTCCAAAAGTCCTGAAACTTCACAGAAGTCATTTTTGGAATTAATAAAAAATACTAAGCAAAGAAAGTACCAGAGGGGGGCCACACCCTGGCCACGAGGGTGGGAGGCGCGCCCTACCCCCTGGGCGCGCCCCCTGCCTCGTGGGCCCCCTGGCAGGACTCCGGTGCCCATCTTCTGCTATATGAAGTCTTTCGTCCGAGGAAAAAATCAGAAGCAAGCTTTCGGGAAGAAACTCCGCCGCCACGAGGCGGAACCTTGGCGGAACCAAGCTAGGGCTCCGGCGGAGCTGTTCTGCCGGGGAAACTTCCCTCCGGGAGGGGGAAATCATCGCCATCGTCATCACCAATGATCCTCTCATCGGAGGAGGGTCAATCTCCATCAACATCTTCACCATCACCATGTCCTCTCAAACCCTAGTTCATCTCTTGTATCCAATCTTTGTCCCAAAGCCTTAGATTGGTACTTGTGGGTTGGTAGTAGTGTTGATTACTCCTTGTAGTTGACGCTAGTTGGTTTATTAGGTGGAAGATCATATGTTCAGATCCATTATGCATATTAATACTCCTCTAATTATTAACATGAATATGATTTGTGAGTAGTTACGTTTGTTCCTGAGGACATGGGAGAAGTCTTGCTATTAGTAGTCATGTGAATTTGGTATTCGTTCGATATTTTGATGAGATGTATGTTGTCTTTCCTCTAGTGGTGTTATGTGAACGTCGACTACATGACACTTCACCATTGTTTGGGCCTAGAGGAGGGCATTGGGAAGTAATAAGTAGATGATGGGTTGCTAGAGTGATAGAAGCTTAAACCCTAATTTATGCGTTGCTTCATAAGGGGCTGATTTGGATCCATATGTTTCATGCTATGGTTAGGTTTACCATAATACTTCTTTTGTAGTTGCGGATGCTTGCAATAGGAGTTAATCATAAGTGGGATGCTTGTCCAAGTAAGGACAACACCCAAGCACCGGTCCACCCACATATCAAATTATCAAAGTACCGAATGTGAATCATATGAGCGTGATGAAAACTAGCTTGACGATAATTCCCATGTGTCCTCGGGAGCGCTTTTCTCTATATAAGAGTTTGTCCAGGTTTGTCCTTTGCTACAAAAAGGATTGGGCCATCTTGCTGCACTTTATTTACACTTGTTACTTGTTGCCTGTTACAAATCACCTTATCACAAAACTATCTGTTACCTATAATTTCAGTGCTTGCAAAGAATACCTTGCCGAAAATCGCTTTTCATTTCCTTCTGCTCCTCGTTGGGTTAGAAACTCTTACTTATCGAAAGGACTATGGTAGACCCCCTATACTTGTGGGTCATCAAGACTCTTTTCTGGCGCAATTGCCGGGGAGTGAAGTGCCTTTGGTAAGTGAAATTTGGTAAGGAGAAATTTATATAGTGTGCTAAAATTTGCTGTCACTTGCTACTATGGAAAGTAATCCTTTGAGGGGCTTGTTCGGGGTATCTTCACCCCGACCAGTAGAACAAATAGTTTCTCCTCAACCTACTGAACCTACTGAAAATGTTTACTTTGAAATTCCTTCGGGTATGATACAAAAATTGCTGGCTAATCCTTTTACAGGAGATGGAACATTGCATCCCGATTTACACTTAATCTATGTGGATGAAGTTTTTGGATTATTTAAGCTTGCAGGTATGCCCGATGATGTTATCAAGAAGAAGGTCTTCCCTTTATCTTTGAAGGGAGATGCATTGACATTGTATAGGCTATGTGATGATATGGGATCATGGAACTACAAACGATTGAAATTGGAATTTCATCAGAAGTTTTATCCTATGCATCTTGTTCATCGTGATCGTAATTATATATATATATATATATATATATATATATATATATATATATATATATATATAATTTTTGGCCTCGTGAAGGAGAAAGCATCTCTCAAGCTTGGGGAGGCTTAAGTCAATGTTATATTCATGCCCCAATCATGAGCTCTCAAGAGAAATGATTATTCAAAAAATTTATGCTCGGCTTTCTCGTAATAATCAATCCATGCTCGATACTTCTTGTACTGGCTCTTTTATGATGAAGACTATTGAATTCAAATGGGATTTATTGGAAAGAATTAAACGCAACTCTGAAGATTGGGACCTCGACGAAGGTAAAGAGTCAGGTATAACACCTAAGTTTGATTGTGTTAAATCTTTTATGGATACCGATGCTTTCCGTGAATTTAGCACTAAATATGGACTTGACTCTGAGATAGTAGCTTCTTTCTGTGAATCCTTTGCTACTCATGTTGATCACCCTAAGGAGAGGTGGTTTAAATATAATCCTCCCATTGAAGTAAAAGTAGTTGCACCTATTAAAGTTGAAGAAAAGACTATCACTTACAATGATCCTATTGTTCCTACTGCTTATGTTGAGAAACCACCTTTCCCTGTTAGAATAAAGAATCATGCTAAAGCTTCAACTGTTGTCAACAAAAGTAATATTAGGACACACAAACCCCTTGAGCAAGTTAAATTTGAACCTAATATTGCTATGGTTAAAGATCTCTTGGCTGATAATATCGATGGGCATGTTATTTATTTCTGTGAGGAAACTGCTAGAATTGCTAAACCTGGAGCTAAAGATAAACATAGACCTGTGGTAGGCATGCTTGTTATTTCTGTTAAAATAGGAGATCATTGTTATCATGGCTTGTGTGATATGGGTGCTAGTGCTAGTGCAATACCTCATTCCTTATACAAAGAAATTATGCATGATATTGCACCTGCTGAGATAGAAGAAATTGATGTTACCATTAAGCTTGCCAATACAGATACTATATCACCAATTGGGATTGTTAGAGATGTTGAAGTCTTGTGTGGGAAGGTTAAATATTCTGCTGATTTTCTTGTTCTTGGTTCCCCACAAGATAGCTTTTGTCCCATTATATTTGGTAGACTCTTCTTGAACACTGTTAATGCTAAGATAGACTACGAAAAGGATGTTGTTACTATTGGTTTGGGTGATATGTCTCATGAGTTTAATTTTGCTAAATTTCGTAGAAAACCTCGTGATGAGGAATTGCCTAGTAAAGATGAAATTATTGGCCTTGCTTCTATTGTTGTGCCTCCTAATGATCCTTTAGAACAATATTTGCTTGATCATGAAAATGATATGTTTATGAATGAAACAAGGGAAATAGATGAAGTATTCTTTAAATAGGGACCTATTCTGAAACACAACTTGCCTGTTGAAATCCTAGGGGATCCTCCTCCACCCAAGGGTGATCCCGTGTTTGAGCTTAAACCATTGCCTGATACTCTTAAATATGCTTATCTTGATGAAAAGAAGATATATCTTGTTATTATTAGTGCTAACCTTTCAGAGCATGAAGAAGAGAAATTATTGAAAACTCTGAAGAAGCACCGTGCTGCTATTGGATATACTCTTAATGATCTTAAGGGCATTAGTCCCACTCTATGTCAACACAAAATAAATTTGGAGAAAGACACCAAACCAGTTATTGATCATCAATGACGGCTAAACACTAAGATGAAAGAAGTGGTAAGAAAGGAAATATTAAAGCTCCTTGAAGCAAGTATAATTTATCCTGTTGCTGATAGTCAGTGGGTAAGTCATGTCCATTGTGTCCCTAAGAAGGGAGGTATTACCGTCGTTCCTAATGATAAAGATGAATTGATCCCGCAAAGAATTATTACAGGTTATAGGATGGTAATTGATTTTCACAAATTAAATAAAGCTACTAAAAAAATCATTACCCTTTGCCTTTAATTGATCAAATGCTAGAAAGATTATCCAAACATACACATTTTTGCTTTCTAGATGGTTACTCTGGTTTCTCTCAAATACCTGTGTCAGCTGATGATCAAGAGAAGACCACTTTTACTTGCCCTTTCAATACCTTTTCTTATAGACGTATGCCTTTTGGTTTATGTAATGCACCTGCTACCTTTCAAAGATGCATGATGGCCATATTCTCTAATTTTTGTGAAAATATTTGTGAGGTCTTCATGGATGATTTCTCCGTTTATGGATCCTCTTTTGATGATTGCTTGAGCAACCTTCATCGAGTTTTGCAGAGATGTGAAGAAAGTAACCTTGTCTTGAACTAGGAGAAATGCCACTTTATGGTTAATGAATGCATTGTCTTGGGGCATAAAATTTCTAAAAGAGGTATTGAAGTTGATAAAGCTAAAGTTGATGCTATTGAAAACATGCCGTGTCCCAAGGACATCAAAGGTATAAGAAGTTTCCTTGGCCATGCCAGTTTTTATAGGAGGTTCATTAAGGACTTCTCAAAAATTTCTCGGCCTCTGACTAATCTATTACAAAAAGATATTCCTTTTTTCTTTGATGATGATTGTTTGGAAGCATTTGAAATACTTAAGAAAGCATTAATTTCTGCACCTATTGTTCAGCCACCTGATTGGAATTTACCCTTTGAAATTATGTGCGATGCTAGTGATTATGTTGTAGGTGCTGTTCTAGGACAAAGAGTTGATAAGAAATTAAATGTTATTCAATATGCGAGTAAAACTCTAGACAATGCCCAGAGAAATTATGCTACTACTGAAAAGGAATTCTTAGCAGTTGTATTTGCTTGTGATAAGTTCAGACCTTATATTGTTGATTCTAAAGTAACTATTCACACTGATCACGTTGCTGTAAATATCTTATGGAAAAGAAAGATGTTAAACCTAGACTTATTAGATGGGTTCTCCTACTACAAGAATTTGATTTGCATATTATTGATAGAAAGGGAGCTGAGAACCCCGTT
Source organism: Aegilops umbellulata (assembly GCA_032464435.1). NCBI lineage: Eukaryota > Viridiplantae > Streptophyta > Magnoliopsida > Poales > Poaceae > Aegilops > Aegilops umbellulata. Next base: position 70,995,542 of record CP136054.1, read on the forward strand.
ACAGACAACTTGTCTAGGTTAGAGAATGTTCTTGATGACCCACTACCTATTGATGATAGCTTTCCTGATGAACAATTAGCTGTCATAAATGCTTCTCGTACTGCTCCTTGGTATGCTGATTATGCTAATTATATTGTTGCTAAATTTATACCACCTAGTTTCACATACCAACAAAAGAAAAAGTTTTTCTATGATTTAAGACATTACCTCTGGGATGACCCACATCTTTATAAAGAAGGGGTAGATGGTGTTATTAGATGTTGTATACCTGAGCATGAGCAAGAACAGATCCTATGCAAGTGTCACTCCGAAGCTTATGGAGGACACCACGCTAGAGATAGAACTGCACATAAGGTATTGCAATCTGGTTTTTATTGCCCTACTCTCTTCAAAGATGCCCGTAAGTTTGTCTTATCTTGTGATGAATGTCAAAGAATTGGTAATATTAGTAGACGTCAAGAAATGGCTTTGAATTATTCACTCGTTATTGAACCATTCAATGTTTGGGGCTTTGATTATATGGGACCGTTTCCTTCCTCTAATGGGTATACACATATTTTAGTTGCTGTTGATTACGTTACTAAGTGGGTAGAAGCTATTCCAACTAGTAGTGCTGATCATAACACCTCTATTAAGATGCCTAAAGAAGTTATTTTTCCGAGGTTTGGAGTCCCTAGATATTTAATGGCCGATGGTGGTTCACATTTGATTCATGATGCTTTTCGTAAAATGCTTGCTAAGTATGATGTTAATCATAGAATTGCTAAAAGTGCGTTATATCGACTAGAGGGGGGTGAACAGGCGATTTTTATAAATTCTTCACTGAGGAATTTGCCGGTGAGGAAATTCCTTAGTGAAGAACTACTAGCAGCGGAATAAGTACTCAAAAATAAACATAACAGAACACAAGCATAGTCATCATGATGAAATAAAGACAAGCACAGAGTACAGAAAGCGTAATCACAGGATAACACATGATGAAGACAAACGGACTGAAGAAATTGAACTGAGGAAATTGAGAAAGTCTTCAGTCAAAGTCTTCAAACAGATATGAACAAGCACACAACAACTGTAATGGGGAAATGACAGAGTTGAGGAAATAGAACCAGTAAGCTTGGTGAAGACAACGATTTGGTAGACCAGTTCCAACTCCTGTCTCAGTTGTACATCTGGTTGGAGCGGCTAGGTATTTAAACCTGAGGACACACAATCCTCACCGTATTCTCCTTGAGCTAAGGTCACACAGACCTCGCCCAATCACTCGTGGTAAGTCTTCAGGTGACTTCCGAACCTTCACAAACTCAGTCACTCGGCGATCCACAATTCCTCTTGGATGCTCTAGAGCATGACGCCTAACCGTCTGGAAGAAGCACAGTCTTCAAAGGTAACAAGCATCGGATCCACGCAGGATCAATCTCTTCAGTGATGCTAAATCACTCTGGGTTTGTAGGTGCTTGGGTTTGGGTTTTCCTCACTAGATGATTTTCGCTCAAAGTCCTCGGAGGATGGGATGCTCTCAAATGACAAGTGTCAGTTTCTCTCAGAGCAGCCAACCAGCTAGTGGTTGTAGGGGGCGGCTATTTATAGCCTAGGGAGCAGCCCGACATGATAAGTCTTAAATGCCCTTCAATGATATGACCGTTAGGTGGGTAGATATTTTGGGACAGTCGGCGCGTAGCACAGCAACGGTCGGAATTTTGAGTGTCTAATTCCTCAGGGCTATCATGTTCCTCACTGTGTAGGCAATCCGCACTGGCGAATTCCTAACTCCTCAGTCAGAACAAATTCCTCAAAGGCCAGAAGAACTTCGTCTCTGTCACTGAAGAAATTGACTGAACTGTATGAGATTTCCAATGGCTTCACTCGAAGGGATTGGTAGGTGTAGGATTTTGAGTTGAGCATCACATGGAGATTTTTCCTTATTATTTCCTCGACCCCCTTTAACAGTACGGTGTTTCCTATGACTCAAGAAAGAGAAAATGAAACTACGAAAACAAAAGTCTTCACGCTTCAAGTTCCTCGAATGAATACCAAGTGTTCAAGGTCACACCAATTTCTTCACTTTCAAAGTCTTCAGAAAGTCTTCAGAAATCCAAAGTCTTCAGTCGAAGAACTTCATTTTTAGGGGTCGACTGTCTCTGTAAATATCAAACTCCTCATAGACTTATAGACCTGTGTACACTCATAAACGCATTAGTTCCTTAACCTATAAGTCTTCAATACACCAAAATCACTAAGGGGCACTAGAAGCACTTACAATCTCCCCCTTTTTGGTGATTGATGACAATATAGGTTAAGTTTTCAACGGGGATAAACATATGAAGTGTAAATACTGATATTGAGGAATTTGATTGCAAGAGATAGAAGAACTCCCCCTGAAGATGTGCATAGTGAGGAATTTGCTTTTGAAGCAATGCACACTTGAAGAGTAGAATCATGGAGATCTCCCCCTATATCTTGTAATTCATACACGCATTTGACATATAATATGAAGAATTTGAAATGCATGATGAAATATGGTGACTGATGTAATTCAACATGCGTGCATTAACATTAATGAGGAATAAGCATGCAGAAAATCACAGCAAAAGTATCAGGCCACCATAGAGTTTAAGTTTACAACTCGATCCAGCAAAGTCATCAGAAGAACGAGAGTTGTAACTTATCAAAAAAACGCCCATATAAGATAGACCTGCCTGAAGACTAACTCAAATTTCTCCCCCTTTGTCATCGAATGACCAAAAGGGTTGAAAATAAGGACTAACGCCCCTGAAGAATATCAAGTTGATGAAGGAGCACCAGCGTTGTTGGGGTCGTTTGTCATAGTAGGGCCTGCTGCAGTGTCGTCCAAGTCTTCATGCTCGTTGGTGTCGCGCGATGAAGAATATGAGCTGGCCACCAAGGAAGGAACCTTGACCTTCTTGTATTTCTTCGGTGGAGGAGCAGACCAGTCAAAGTCTTCCTTGAGACCCATTTTCTTCAGATCTTCTTTGCTATAAATGTGAGACAGAACAACCCAGGTGTGGTTGAGGGTTTCATGAAGGTAGTAATGGTTTTTCTTCACTGCATTGTGGGTAGCAGTCATATTGTGAAGAATTGAACCAAACTGACGCTTGACCCATTTGTGATTGCGATCAACCTTCTGGTGAAGACCGAGGAGAAGCTCACGATCAGTCATCACCCTGGGAGCTGTGCCTTGAGGATTTGGCTTGGTTGCGTTGGCGGCAGAGTCATGAGTGGCAAAGTCGTCATTGGTGGAGTAGGATGCAGCCTTGCGAAATTGACCATCCAATGGACGAATGCCTTCATCAATAACAGCAGCGGCCTTGCCCTTGTCATCAGCTGAAGAAAATGTCTGTTTGAGGACTTCAATCGGGGGCAAGTAGCTGAGGTGATTTTGAAAATCAGCCTTGTAGTTGAGTGAAGACCTTGTTCTGATGAATCTCATAATCCACGGTGCATAAGGCTTCAGCTCAAATGGTGACATTGCGACATTTGCCAGAGTCCTCATGAAGAAATCATGGAAGTTCATGGGAATGCCATGCATGATATTGAAAAGCAGATTCTTCATGATGCCAATGACTTCTTCTTCATTCGAGTCGTGGCCCTTGATAGGACTCAATGTCTTCGTCAGAATGCGATAGACAGTCCGAGGCACATATAGTAATTCCTTCACTAGGAATTTTGTTCTTGGGGCCTGACTTGGCTTCAATGGCTTCATCAGCACTTGCATATAATGGTCTGTAAGCTCAGGTTCTTGGTACATGCAACGAGCAGCTTCAAGGGGAGGACTAAGAGGCAAAGCACGAAGCAATTCAGTAGCTGGTGCTTTGTAGTGAGTGTTTTCAGTCATCCAGTCCAACACCCATGAATTCACATCTTCAGAGTCTTCGGTGATATGCACCGTTGCATAGAATTGAAGAATGAGTTCTTCATTCCAATCACAGATGTCAGTGCAGAAATTTAACAGTCCAGTGTCATGAAGAACACTGAGGATAGGTGCGAAGCACGGCAGAGATTCCATGTCCACGTGAGGAATGTGCTCATGATCGAAGACTTTGTCTGTGTTGAACAACACTTAGGAATAAAAAATTGCCTGGCTGGTTGTCCAGAAACGCCTCTTCCTAATGCGAGAAGAGTCATAGGGGTTGTAATCAGTGAAGAATACGTTCTCGCCGAAGAAATCATCAGTCTTGAATTTTTGCTTCCTTGAGAATGGATCCTTTGGCTTGGGTTGAGGAGTGTTAGTCACTTGCATCACAACCTCAGGAATCGCAATTTCAGGTTCTTCAGCCTGAGGAATTTCTAGTTCCTCTTCAGTGGCAGTCTGTGTCTTCAATGAATCAGCAGCAACAGTTTCTTCAGCACTAGTGGCTGGAATTTCTTCACGAACAGACGAAGTGGGGTGAGTTTCTTCAGAGCCCAATGGAACAGTATGTGCTGGGGACTGAGGGATTTGTTGCAATGGCGTGAACAGAGGAGAGTTGGGATGCTGACTATCCCAAAAATCATCATTCATCAATGGAATAGTACTCCCAATGTCCACGTCAGAATTTTGTTCTTCCAATTCCTCAACGCCGGCCTCTTCAGCAGTGAACTGAGGCATGTGCGAGGAGACAATTGGAGTTGAAGGGATTGCCTCCGCTTCAATTTCTTCATCCATATACTCTTAAGAAGCAACAGAGGGAATGTCTTCATCAGATCCGCTGGGGATCATATATTCTTCATCAAAAGGTACAATTTCCTTTGATGGCATACTGGAAACAGGAACAACATCAATTGGATTTTCAAATGAGCTGATCAATTTCTTCATATTCTTCGGAGCTGAAGAATCAGATGAAGCTGATGCTTTCCTTTTCCTCACCGCTGCACGCTCTGCAGCCTTGGTCTTCTTCACATCTGATGCAGATGGAAGGATCGGAGTTGGGGTAGGCGCAGGAGGAGCAGAGGAATTTGGTTGAGTTTCTTCAGGCACAACTGATGCAGTTGCCCTGACTTCTTCATTTTCTTTAGGCGCACCACTAGTGGATGCCCTGGCAATTTCTTCAGCGGCTGGAATGGAGTCATCAGCCCTGGTGCTTTCATTTTCTTCAGCAGCCTGATTTTCATCAGCGGTGCTGGCGTGCTCTTCTATTGGTTGAGCAGAGGCTTCGGCTTGAGGAATTTCTTGTTGCATTGGAGCTGCAACATTGGAGGTGAACTTTTTAGACAATTTCACAAACCTGACTTTGGCTCAAAGCCAGTCAGCACGGTATGCGTCAAATTCATCACTGAGTTTCTTGATCTCAGATTGAATAGTGACAAGTTCTTCAGTTGTCATAGAGACAACATTTTTCTTTTAGGAAATGCCCCTTCCTGTATCGTGCTTTCTTGATCTGCCTAGCCTTTTCAAATTTCCATTTCTCTTCTTGAATGAAGGCAGTCAGCATAAGACTTTGGCTAGGAGTCAACTTGAAATCAGGCATAGGAGTGTTGGGGTCCTTGTGCCAGAGACCAATGTAGTCGAGGATCAACTTTGGATCCAAAAGCAGAGGCACATTTGTGCCATTGGCTCTAGCGGCCCTGGCCTGCCTGTCTCTGATGATTTCGGCAAGTTCCTCATCATCAGCTTCGTCTTCATCAGACGACACTTGGAAGGCGACCTGCTTCTTGTGAGGACTTGGGCGAGAACCTCGTCCAGCAGTGGCCTTTGTCTTCAGCAGAGAGGGGCCAGTTGAAGAATTTGGTGCGGCTGAGGAACTAGCAGAAGCTCCTGAGGCAATAGAGATGCCTGTCGTCCTTTGGCACGTGGCAAGATGCACAAGTGCTGAGGATTTGGTCGGAGCAGCTGAAGACTTGAGCGGAGGAGCTGAGGACTTTGGAGGAGCAAGAGCAGCTTGAGGAGTTGGTCGTGAGGGCATTGCTGAGGAACTTAGCCGTGAGGGCATTGAAGGTGAAGCACTTGGCTTATGTGCATGCTTCTTTGCCATGGCCTTCTTCGCTTTGACAGAGGCCTCAGCAGCAGCAACATCAGAGTCTTCGTTGAATTTCCTCACTGCTTCTCTGCCTTGTCTGGTCAATTTGGCCTGGCGCTTGGCCCATTCATCAGGATAATCCTCACCGCGCTTGAGGCTAGTGGGATCTGCTTCTTGGCCAGGTGCCAATGGAGGTCTTGGGCATGGAGGATTGAGTGCGCATTCCTTCATGTATTTTGGAGTAACATACCTGTACTCCCTCCACTCTCTTGCCCATCTCCTCTCTATCCTTTGGATGCGCACCTTGCGCTGATTCTTTTCCTCCTTACCAAACTTGGCCTCACCAGGAGTGCAGTAATCTTTGTATATGTCATCAGGGATCTCAAAAGCAGTGTTGATTTCAGGCCTCTTTCCTCCTTTTTGTGGCTTCTTTCCATCAGCCATTTTCTTCAGATGAGGAATTTGAACAATGGAATTCTCTAAAGATGTATGCAACTTTTCTTCGAGGAACGCTGCAAATGAGTTAAGTTGATGAGAACCTAGTGATTCAACAGCGGACATGAGTACCTGTGAACAGAGTGTAGTTGCGAGGAATTTGGAGAGGTCATATGCATTCTCAGAAGGTTTTGAAAAAAGGACAAGTTTGAGTAATTTGACTAGATGAGTCTTGAAGAATTTCACTAAGCGTTCTTTGTCTTAGGTTCCAGAGTTGTACAGATCAGAAATCCACACAATTGAGGAATCTTGAAGAGAAATATAGCTTAGAGAAATGAATCAAGAACAGATGACATGTGAGGTGTTTAGTGTGTGAAGAGTTGAACAAAAACACCTTTGAAGATTTCGTAGGAATCATTTGAATCAAAGAGGGCAGTAAAAGTACCTTTTAATTACCCTGGACGAAGAACACGACGAACTGAGAGGTGTTGAAGTGAAGTTCGTCAGTGCAGATCTTCCATGCCCTAACTTGGCCGAGGAAGACAGCTAAGGCGGCGGCGGAGGGAAGAAATCTGCGGCCGGTGCGAGTACGGCGGCGACGAGGTCGAGGCAGTGAAGCTCTTCCTCACCGGCGACGTCAAGTAGCGGCGGTGCTAGGGTTTGAGAAGCTCGAGTTGGAGTGAGGTCGAGCGGAGTACATGAGAAGTGAGGAAGGGGAGGGGGTATTTATAGCCACGGTGAAAACATGTTCGCCCGAAGAATTTGGACGAACGTGCCCCTGACCCTTCTCATTCGCTTGATATGTGTCACCCACGTACTGAGAAGTGGAGATCGTGTGAGATCATGGGTGAATAGATAAGTGTTTTCGTCGGTCGCGGAACGGTTTGAGCAGCAAAGCCGAATTTTTTGGATAGGATAAGTTAAAAAGTTGCATTCGCAAATTCTTCAGCTGACAAGGACACAGTGACGATTTTGAACAAGTTTCAAGTAGAACACACATGAAGAATTTGTGAATAGATTGGGTTGAGTTTAGCATAGAGGGGGAAGGGTCCGATCACATTCACTTAGCAAAAAAAAGCAACTTGAAGAAATAGCAATAAGTGAATGCTGTAGAGTACATATATATATATATATATATATATATATATATATATATATATATATAGATATATATATATATATATATATATATATATATATATATATATATATATATATATATAGATATATATAGACACACACACGGTCTATTCTTCTAATATTAGCAGAATAACTATTCTGCACACCACTTCGGCACTGCACGCTCAACAGAAGCGCACTGCATCATTTTGACGACGAGCACTGCAACAGAGACTAGTGAACTTCTCGTCGGAAAAAACTGCACGCGTTATTTTTTTTGGTACTGTTTTTGCTCTAATTTTTTAACCGTTAATCGGAATGAGGCGTGTAATATACCATTGAAAAGCTATGGATTAGGCGCAACTTCGACATGTTGAACACTTTTCGAGATTCCACACGGTTTAAGAGCAGTTTTGAAAATAGTGCGGCGGATGACGAGTGGCAGCGAGCGTTTTTTCGTGTTTTTTTCTAAACCGCTTGTTGGAATGAAGCAAATGATACGCCGTTGGATAGATATCATCGAGGCGCATCCTTTTCATATATAAATCTTTCTCTAATTCATTACGGTTTAAGAGCAGTATTAAATTTACTAAATCGCGGAACTCTGTTTTTCAAAATATTTGCTCCAGTTTTCTAACCGTTTGTCGAAACGAGACATATGATACGCCATTGGAAAGCTACGGACAAGGCGCAACTTTCATATGTTGACATGGTTTTGAGATTCCTTATGGATTTTAGTTAATTTTGAAAATCGTGCGGCTGACTTCGAGAGGCAGCGGCTGTTTTTTCGCGAAATTTTTATGAACGGCTGGTCAGAATAATTCAAATCATACGCTGTTTGAAAGATATCGACGAGACGCAACTTTTTCATGTAGAACACTCTCTCTAATACCTTACGGTTTAAGAGCAGTTTCGATTTTACCAAAAAGCGGACACTCTGTTCTTCGCGAGACCAAAATCGTCATATTTACTGCATCGGACAGAAGAACGCACTGCTTCAGACGAAATACCGCACTTCATTAGATGGGCAAGGGCACTGCATGGTTTCTTTTTGTTTAGACGTATTTTTTCTCGGACGGGGAAAGAAGAACGCACTGCTTCAGACGGAATACCGCACGTCATTAGATGGGCAAGTGCACTGCATGGTTTTTTTTGTGGGACGTAAATTTTTCCAAACGTGGTGGAGTGCACTTCGTGTCGAGCGTTGGTACTGCAGGGACGAGGTGAGTGCACTGCATCAATTTTTCTTTTTCCAATATTCTTTTCTACTGCACACAACAACAGAGTGAGCTGCATTAAAAAAATCAACTTTTCCAATTTGTTTTTGCACTCGGCAACATAGTGAACCACTGGGAGAGAGAAGATCACTGCGGCAATGAAACAAGTGAGCTGCACCTAAACAATTTTTTTGTTGTTTTCTTCAATGAATGTTTCCGAGAGAGCTGCGATCTGTACATATCTGGACTACGAGCCGGGGCGACCGAACTACAGTGATCCTCTTTTTAATCCATAGTACAAACACACACAAATTACAATGACGAGGAACTACTACAACAACAAAAAAAGAACTCCACTTTTTTGCACAAACCGAGCTGCACTGGAGTGGCACCAGGAACTGCAACACGCCATGTAGAGCGCCTCCTCTCTCACTCCAGCGATCTGCAAAGGACAGCGTGGCCAACCACACAGAGAGCGGCCGCTGGCACATCCACGGCACCGCACCAAGATCATAGGCGAACTGCAGACAAGCAAAATCTGAAGAAAAAGAAGGTCCCAAAGTGCAATAGAACGACGGTGACGCACCGCACCACAGCGTGGGGAACCAAGCGAACTGCAAGCCGGCGGCCTCCTATCCTCAACTGAATGCCGGTGATGGGAGACAAGATTGAGATGCCCATGGCGGCACCTGCGGGCATAAGGGAGATGAAGTTGCAGCCCACCACCACCACACCCCCAGCGGTCAAAGTCCAGCGGGCCGCGCGTGGCATGGCGCGCAGGCCTGGTTGCCCGGATCCAGGGGCGCGCGGTCAGGAGGAGTAGCATGAGACGGACGACGATGGAGGATGGTGGTCGGGGTCAACACGAGATGCACTGAAACGCATGCACTCACCGAACACACGAGCGCCACCAAGCTGCACTGCCACCGAGCTGCACCACGAGCGCCACCGAACTGCAGAGAGTCCTCTCGCCCAGGAGCCACCGGAGGCATGAGCGACCTGGACCCATCAGCCGTCAAGTCCAGGATGGGGAGGAGGCCGGACGGGGGAGCTGCCCCGGTCGCAGCGGCGGGGGTCTAGGCGGGACGCGATGGAGGCGGATCCCACCGGATCCAGCACAGGGAGAGGTTGCTGTGGCGGGGCGATCGCCATGGATGGGGAGGAGGCAGTGGTGCTGGCCGGAGGGGGCGGACCATAGGGGCTGGATCCGGTGGCGGGGCGTCGCGGGTGTCCGGCGGGGCATGGATCCGGCGCGGCGGGGTGGTGGGGCGGGGATCCGACGGCGCGGGGTTGGAAGGGGAGAAGGTCAGGGGTGGTGGAGCCGTGGCGCGGCGGGGCTCGCTGGGGTGGGCGCGGTGGAGGAAGGTGGGGGCGAGGCGGGGGAAAGGTGGGAGAAGGTGAGGTGGTGCTCTGGCGGCGGCGGCGCCGGTAGAAGGTGGAGGGAGGTGGGGGTTTGGATCGGGGGAAGAGGGAGGTGGGTGTCGTGCTGGAGTTGGGGGTGGGCTTTGTTAGTGGCAGTGGGGTGGTTCGGTTCGCGGTGCTGTACGGAGAGAGGTGTTAGCAGAATAAGCTATTCGGTGTGCAGAATAAGACTCTTAAGGGTGTTATCATAATAGACCCACCCTATATATATATATATAGCCAATGAAGAAAAACGACGGAAATGGTGAAGACAATGCAAAGTTGAAGAACATGAACAACTGAGGAATTTCAAAACTGAGGAAAAACTCAAATTGAAGAATTTCAACTTTTGGTGGTGGCGTGACCCACCGTATAAGAATGGTGATTTCAGACACCGCGTACAATTGTCGTAGGGCTCTGAGAATCAAATTCTTCGTTAATTTCTTCACACTTAGAGTGTTATTCTTCATTGATTGAAGATAAACGTTTCTTCATGTGTTGCACATCTAAGTCATCAATTTTGCATAAGTGTTAGGATGAGTGTCCTTCTCAAAGAACATTCGAAGATTCTAAGATATTTAGCTCACACCGCAACTTGCTAAATCTCTTCTCATCCAAGGGCTTTGTGAAGATACCGGCTGGCTGTTCTTCAGTCTTCCCATGCTCAATAGAAATGTCGCCCTTCAACACATGATCACGAAGAAAATGATGACGAATCTGAATATGCTTTGTCTTCGAGTGCTGAACTGGGTTGTGAGCAATCCTGATGGCACTCTCATTGTCATAGAAGAGAGGCACATTCTTCATGTTGACGCCATAGTCCTTGAGAGTTTTTCTTCATCCACAGCAATTGAGCACAGCAAGAACCAGCAGCAATGTACTCAGTTTCAGCAGTAGACAGTGATACGCAGTTCTGTTTCTTAGAGGACCAATAGACCAAAGATCGTCCGAGGAAATGACATGTACCAGATGTTGACTTGTGGTCCACACGATCACCAGCATAGTCAGAGTCAGAATACCCAATGAGATCAAAAGCCGAGCCCTTGGGGTACCATAATCCAAGTGTTCGTGTGTGAGCTAGATATCGAAGAATATGCTTCACAACCTTATGGTGTGATTCCTTCGGTGTAGCTTGAAATCGTGCACACATGAAAACACTAAGCATAATATCTGGCCTAGATGCACATAAGTACAATAAAGAACCAATCATGGAGCGGTATACCTTTTGATCGAAGTCAATACCATTTTCATTAGTGCACAGATGGCCATTTGTGGGCATAGGGATTTTGACGCCTTTGCAATCTTGCATGCCGGATTTCCTCAGTACATCCTTGAGGTATTTCCCTTGACATATGAATATGCCATTGCGCTGTTGACGAATTTGAAGACCTAAGAACAATTTCAACTCTCCCATCATAGACATTTGATATTCTTCACACATCATATAGGCAAATTCATCACTATAACGTTGGTCAATACAGCCAAAGATAATATCATCAACATATATTTGGCACACAAACAATTCACCATCATAATATTTAGTGAAAAGAGTTGGGTCAAGTGAACCGGGTTTGAAGCCTTTCTTCATGAGGAATTCCTTCAAAGTATCATACCACGCCTGAGGGGCCTGCTTGAGGCCATAGAGGGCCTTATTGAGTCTGAAGACTTTGTCAGGATGCTTTAGATCTTCAAAACCTGGGGGTTGAGCAACATATACTTCTTCCTCAAGCTTACCATTGAGGAATGCACTTTTCACATCCATTTGATATAAAGTGATATCATGATGGTTAGCATAAGCAAGTAATATGCGAATAGCCTCAAGTCTAGCAACAGGTGCAAAAGTTTCATCAAAATCAATTCCTTCAACCTGTGTGTAGCCTTGAGCTACAAGCCGTGCCTTATTCCTCACCACAAGTCCATTTTCATCTTGCTTGTTGCAGTAGATCCACTTTGTGCCAATGATATTGTGCTTGCGAGGATCTGGACGTTTGACTAGTTTCCAGATGTTGTTGAGCTTGAATTGATGTAATTCTTCTTGCGTAGCTTGAATCCACTCAGGCTCCATAAATGCTTCATCTACCTTAGTGGGCTCTGTAATAGAGACAAAAGCATAATGCCCACAAAAGTTAGATAAATGTGAAGCTCTTGAGCGTGTGAGAGGACCTGGTGCTTCAATGTCATCGATGGTCTTTTCAACTTGCACTTCTTTTGCAACGCGAGGATGAGCTGGTTGTCGTCGAGGAATTTGATCAGCATTTTCTTCAGCACCATTTTCTTCAGCATTTTCTTCAGGTGCATTAGCTCGACGTTCTTCATGTTCTGGAATGAATTTTTTAGCAGATACTTTGGTAGGAATGACATCCTCAGTAGCCTTGAACTTGATAGTTTCCTCAGGTGCTGGTTCATCTATCACAGAAGATAGGTGCTCTCTTTGCGAGCCATTAGTTTTATCAAACCGCACGTCTACAGTTTCAACAACCTTGTGAAGAACATTGTTGAAGACTCTGAGGGTGTGCGAGTCCTTTCCGTAAGCAAGCATGAAACCTTCATGTGCTTTCGGTGCAAATTTTGAGTTGTGATGAGGATCTCTAATCCAGCATTTAGCACCGAAGACTTTGAAATAACTCACATTGGGTTTCTTGTCAGTGAGGAGTTCATAGGCAGTCTTCTTGAAGAATTTGTGAAGATATACTCTGTTGATGATGTGGCACGCAGTATCAATTGCATCAATCTAGAAAACGACGAGGCGTCTTGTATTCATCAAGCATAGTGCGAGCCATCTCAGCAAGCGCCCTGTTCTTGCGCTCCACGACGCCATTCTGCTGAGGAGTACAAGGAGCAGATACCTCATGAGTAATACCAAGTTCATCAAGATAGTCATCAAGACCAGAATTCTTGAACTCATTTCCATTGTCACTTCTGATGTGCTTGATCTTCACACCAAAGTTGGTTGAAGCCCTCGAGGAAAATCGTTTGAAGACTTCTTGCACTTCATGTTTGTAAGTAACAATGTGTACCCATGTGTATCAAGAGTATTCATCAACAATAACAAATCCATATTGAGATGCATCATTTGAAACTGCAGAGTAATGGTTAGGACCGAAGATATCCATGTGAAGCAGTTCAAATGGGCGAGTAGTAGTCATGATAGTCTTTGCTGGATGTTTGGCCTTGGTCATCTTTCCAGCTTCACAGGCTCCGCATAAGTGATCCTTCAGGAATTTGACATTTTCAATGCCAATGACATGCTTCTTCTTCGCAAGCATGTGCAAATTCCTCATGCTTGCATGATCAAGTCGTCGATGCCATAGCCAGCCTTCTGAAGCTTTTGCAAGTAGGCACACAGCTGGTTGTGGTCCTGTGGAGAAATCAACAATATACAAGTCTCCTCTCCTAAAGCCTTCGAAGACTTTGGAATTGCCAGCTTCCATGATCACAACACAACGATACTTGCCAAAGACAACAACCATATCAAGATCACAAAGCATTGAGACAAACATGAGGTTGTATCCTAAGGAGTCGACAAGCATGACTTTGTCCATGTGCCTACCCTTTGAGATAGCAACATTAGCTAGACCCAATACCTGACTTCTGCCTTTGTCAACGAAGATGATATGCTTCAGATGCGACGGAGATAAGGGAGCATCCATCAATACATTCTTCTCACCATTCATGTGATTTGTACATCCACTATCGAGGACCCACTTAGTGGCTTTGGGTTGATCATCCTGCAGATGAAGTAGTGCAGCTTACGAACTCGTATACTTCATCAGTGAAGAATATGATATCAATTCATCAGATCAATTTCATCAAGCAATAGAACAGATAATGCAATATGAGGACGTGAGAAATGAAAGTTCATTTCTTCATGATTAGCCTGTGTCCTTTCAGGCAATTTCAGGTCTCCAGCAAATTCTTCAGACGTTTACGCACGTCTCGAGACCTGACCCTGCAGAAGATATTAGTTCTTTTTCTTCACCACCCACATCTGAAGGGGTGGCAAAGAGTTCATCACTCTACGAGCTCCAAATGAGAAAGGTGGCATAGAAGCCAGTCCATTTCGTTTCACATAAGAGGAGTTATGATAAGCATACGAATAAGCAGAGAAATTCTTCGAGGACTTATGAACATAATGATTAGAAGAATAATGCTCATATTCATAGCCCTTAGCTCTTCCCTGGGAAACAGAGTTGTTAGCACAATGATATTCATATGAGGACTTTGATCCTTTTGAGGAATTCGATTCACGTGAGGAATTTGGTCCGTATGAGAACTTGGATCCATATGAAGAATTTGATCTGGGGTTCCTATTCTTCACAGGTGGTGTCATGAGGACATTCACCTGAAGACTTTCAAGGCACCTTTTGGGAACCCAGATTTTCTTCACAGGGGAACCATTCCTGTAGTTAGTGCCAACATATCTAGCAAATACTTCACCATTCTGATTTTTGAACAGTTTATAGTTGGAGTCAAATGACTCATCAGAAGAATGAGGAGATTCACATGTAAAGCCAGATAAATTGGATGGATCAACTAGAGGTCCCTTTGCAGCAACCCATGAGGTTTCGGGGTATTGCTCAGGCTTCCAATATGTACCATCAGCATTGAGTTTCCTCTGAAAGGCAATACCCTCTTTCCTAGGGTTCCTGTTGAGGATCTGCTTTTTAAGCACATCACAAAGAGTCTGATTCCCTTTTAGGCTTTTGTACATGCCTGTCATGTACAATTCCTTCAGTCCTGCATCATCAGTGATACTAGCAATGTCCTCATATGAGGAATTAGTGATAGCAGAGACAGTTGAAACATTTGTAGCATTGGAAGCATTTGAACATTCAGGTGAAGAATTAGCAAATTCACGTTCAATGCATTTCAAACATGGAGGAACAAATTCTTTCTGATAAGCACTGATTTGTTGAGCAAGTAATGAATCACGATCCTTCTGAAGATCTTCATAACTCACTCTTAGCTTTTCAAGATCTTTCTTTCTTTGAAGAAATTCATAAGAAAGCTTCTCATGATCAGACAAGAGAGTGTTATGATGACCTTGAAGGTTGTCAAACCTAGACTGAAGTCTTTGAAGACTCTCAGCCAAAGCTTTCGACAGATCCATTTCTTCACCCAACATATCATCACTCTTATTAAGCATGTATTGAACTTTTTCCAAAGCTCTTTGTTGTTTAGTGGTGTTGACGCTCAAAAGTGGTACGATTATAAAGAGTACCTTGAAGCTATGTCAAGATTATTTCAAACTTACTATTGAAAGTCACCATGAGATGGCTCTCTTCAAGAAGATCAAAATGAATATGAAGATGGTCTAAAATGGAGCTCGAATGCAAAAGTTATGACAAGTTCAGAGATGCTCATGTCGACACCAGATTAAAGAATTGATAGAAACCCCATTAAGATGGCTTCTGAGAAAGTTTAAACATTATAGTTGTGCGTCTCGTCGAAACGATCGATTTTGATATAAAGATTGTCCCAATCCGAGGTCATATGCAAAAGTTAGAGCCCTCACAGCGTGACCCTCCACTGAGCAAAATATGACGCCCGGAACCAGACACATATGTGGGTACGTCTGATGAGCTGCGTAAATAATTAGCTGTTTTGTGCAAGCGATTTGACCCTCGAGATGACCTCTGATGAAAAAACGTTCAACATGAAAGTTGTTCTTCTTGTCGACACAGTCAAGATTTCTTTTGGTATCGTTTCCATCTGAGGTCGTTTACCGCTTCAAAAAAGACCCACAATGTGCAGCCAGTTTTAGACCGAACAGTTTTGGAAAGTTCGGACAAAACCAATCCAAATTTTACTAGGGTTTTGGACGTGAATCCAAGTCTTTTCCTTGCACGGGAGTTCTAGCCCCCTCTTATATAGCTAAGGGGTGACGGCCGATTGAACAACACACAATCGATCAATTCATCTACCACTTTTTATCTTTTATCTTTTCTCCTTAACCCTAGTTCTTCTTCTTCCCCGTTCTTCGTCTGTTCTTCTTGTTGCAGGGCGGCGAACCTCGAGGCCCTAGGGGTGATCAGGTCGACCTAGGGCAGCCCATAGCCGCTGCGCGCCCTGACGGGGTCTCTCCCGGGCGTGTGGGGTTTCGGGTCTTCAAAAGCGCCCGCCGGATTGCCTACGTACCGCGCTTCCGGACGGGTCTCCCTCGACGTGAGCTGCGGTGCATCACCCTCGGTGTTGGAGGTACACGGTGACGTGTTCGTGTGCGAACACACTTTTTGGCGACCCCGCTGGGGACGAAGCTTTGAACGGTCTCCAGCCCGTTCTTGCTACAAAGAGATTGTCAGCAAGTTGCTGCAATCTACAAAGGTAATATGAATACCCATTTCCCATTTGTAGATGCAAATAATCCATATGTTGTTACTGGATCACCTAATGAGCATAATGTATCGGCTAGCCCTAGTTTTATCAATCATGCATCTAATTATGCGCAAAGGCCGATGCAAAACAATCTTCATGCTTCATATTCTTATGATTTTAGCAACGAACAACATATGTATCCAAACTCTCATGCATCGGCAACCCCACAAATCCATATGCCGATGAACAACATGATGGGTTTGGTTAATCAATTTGAAACACCTCATGTTAAAATTTCCAATAGCATACAAGAAAGTGTTTCACCTTTTTATTCATCGGCAACTAATTTGCAATATGTGAATCCAACCTTACCGATGGATGGGAGAATTGGCCATGCTACGACTAGCTATTCGGCCAGTTACTCTCAACCATCATATGCTACACCTCATGTTAGTACTTTTCAGCACCGTATGCAACTGTAGATGTTCATAATTCGGCCCCGTATCTTCATGGTCATAGCCGAATAAGTGAAAATTTTACAGGAACACATGTGCCGTCATCAAATACTTTAGCATATAATGCATACTCTACGCAATTCAAGAATTTCGGCAACACTCATGAATCATTGCCGAAAAAATCTGAAAGTATTGCAGAGCAATCCCTTCCAGAAGCAGTTGTGGCTGCATTAAAAAAGAGCTTGGCACAAAACAAGAGAATTAGTGCTCTTTGCCTTGAACAATATGAAAAGGGGCTATTTCCTGATTATGCCGCAATAAAAGCTAGAGTTTTGCAAGAAGATGAATCTTTGCCAATTGATAAAATTGGCGAGCAAAAATATGGTTTTACATCAATACATATGCCTTCACCTAATGCCAGATCATATTATACACCGCCTACACAATTGCAAAGTTTCGGCAACACCCATGTGTCATTGCCGAAAGAATCCAAAAGCATTGGGGGGGGCAAACAAATCTAGAGCGGGCTGAATTGAGAGGGGAGTTAAAGCTTTGCGCTATAGGGTGCAAGTACTTCGCCAAGAGAGAATTGATAGGGAATTAGCTCAAAGAAAAGAAGCCTTGCCAATTGATATAACCGGTGAAGAGAATGATGATTCGGAAACTAAAAGTGCTTCGGTTGAAAAAGCCGAATCAAGTAGTATATATCCCGAATCCATCAAATCCAAAGAGGCAAACATTGTTGAGAAAGGGCATGGAAAGTATAGCAAGACAGCCATACTTGATTTTTCTGAAGTTAATGGAACCTACTTCCTGCCCTATGAGTTTCGTGCCATAGAAATTGAAGAGCTTCAAGAACAAGAACAAGTAGCCGAAGAAAGTTTGGTGGACAAATATCCTCAAACTAATGATGCACGAAATCAAGAAAAAGATGATGACAAGGCGTTGGGGAGCTATCCGAAGGCGGAGCAAGATATTCTTCAAGTCACACCACCATCACGCTCTCCCAACATATTTGAAGAGGTATGTCTAGCAATTAATTTACCTGTTTTCAGATTTGGTCATGACTTCGTTGTTGATGCATATATTAGAAAAATCTTCATAAGAAATATTGAGAGACCAATGAAGAAGGGTAATTTATTTGTTAGCAATCAGATTGTTACAAAGCATATCGGTCAACACATTACACCATTCAGAAAGACCGATAGCGAAAAAATATTGCAGCCAAGGCTTTCCCCATTGCTTTATCTAAAGTTCATATCTAATTGGGTAGATTTGCTTATTTCTTACTTGGCTTACACTTGGTCTCAACTGAGACATGTATGTTCTAACTATTTTCATTTCAGAAATTTAAAGCCAAGGTTAAAATCTTCTGAGCAAACCGATGCAAGTATAGTCTCTTATCCAATGACATCGGTAAGAGAATGCAAAATAAAATTCATAGCCGAATGGGATGATACAAAATCTGAACCATTCGTTTGCTTAACTCCAAAGCCGTTCTCACAGCAAGATCGGCTAGAAAATAAAAAGTTTGCCTTCAATTCAAGCATGTGTGATCAAATATTTGATTTGTTGCTGAAAAATAATTACATAAGAATTCTTGATCACCATGTCAAGCCATAAATTCAAGGACGAATGTATTGTAGGTTGCATCATTCGTTCAAACATAATTTTGAGGATTGCAATATGTTTCGTCAAATAGTTAAATCGACCATTGATAAAGGACGATTGAAATTTGTTGAGACACCAAGAGATGACCAGTCTATTCTGATTGGTCCCGATGGCAGAAAGTTTTTGCATCGGCTCTTTCAAGCCGATCCATTTAAAAAGAAGGTAAAAACTACAGGTGATGGGATCGAGCTTTCAAGTAACGAATTTGTTGAAGAGCATAATGAACATAATCTTGAGGGCAAAAATTCCATTGAAGCTACAATGGAGACGCCAAGAATTGGGGGGCAGCAAGCAAATCCAATGATCGACGAAAGCAAACCAAAAGAAAACAAAGGCCGAAATAAGCGCAAGTGTAAGAGATCGAAAATCACCTTCGCTGAACTATTGGATAAATATCAAAAGAAGAGTGAAGAGAACAATACTTATCGGCCAAATCATTCAAAGAAACCAAGATCACCCCCAAGGCGCAAATATGAGGATTGGTATTGGCAAAGTGAGAATTTTAATGCAACATATTCATATCCTTATTTTGGGACGCCAATGCCAATGTCGTGGATGCCTCCCTATGATCATATAGATCCATATCCATCATGGGAAAGGTATAATACAAGGGCACATTCTCCATCTTATTTTAGACCATCTCACCAATATTATGCAGCTCCGAGAAGATCAACATTTGAACAATCACATGTTAAAGACCGTTTCAATCATAAGGAATCGGTCCAGAGCTCAAGGAAGAAGAAAGAGGTGGTCAAGCAAGTTTACCGTGTTAAAAGAGATGGTCGTAAGAGTGCAACTTCAGATTTGATCTCAAATGAAAAATAGCCAATTAATGTGTTGACATTGGCTACTAAAGACAATGAGACAAAGCAACCAATTATTGAGAGTCGAAGTGCCAAATCTGAAGAAAAGAAGTTGAGAGTGCACAAGGCCAAAAAGGAATTGCCAATTGTCAAAACAGAATCATAGCCGAGATGCCTACTTGGCTTATCATATTGGCAAAAGAAAAATTACAAAAGCTTAGTGCACAAGAACTTGAAGAAAGGAACATGGCATGGGCTCCCAGAGGAAGTGCTCAAAATAAGAATTATGTGCAAGCTTCCATTACAAGAAGTGCGACAAAGGTGAAGAAGGAAAAGAGTGAAAACTATGAAGGACCAAGCCGAAGGTACATCTTTGGTCTACACATTATCCATATTCTTCAACTATGCCATTAACGCCTATGCCATGGAATTTGTCATCAGGTATGCTTGGTAACCCTCAATGGGCTTATTTTAATCCATGGATGCAATATAATTTCTTACGTCATGAAAGGGTATTACCAAGTCACTATACACTTGATTAGCTACAAGTTTGTTGCTGATCCAAAGGGCCGAAATACTTGATTTGTCATTTGATTTGTTTATTTCGGCTATATGTGCTTTGAATGAAGTTTACATGGTAATGGTCGATATTTATCTATCGTCCTAAGAGTATGTCAATGCATGGTCGGTGTAGTATTCAAACATCGTCCTTAGTTTGATTGGAGAGCGAGACAAGGTACATGCTCATGGAAATTTATATGTACGCCTATATTATGATTGAATGGAGTTGAGACATCATGACCGATGTCATTGAATATATGCTGCATAGACCAATTCATAGCTACAGAATTAGTTAGTGGGCTTATGATTTGGCTTATGCATCTTTGAGATATATAAGAGGCCAAATCATAGTCGATTTTATTACTAAACATCGGATTAATGTCATGCATAATATTGATTTCAGCTTGATCTCTCTAGTACCATGGAAATTATATATTGATAGTTAAATTTGTAGCAATGGCCAAGGTGTTGGTGTTGTTTATATATATCCTTATGGTGCTATTTTGTGAAGCCTCATGCCGCTTAAAATAGTTTTGCACAACGATCAAAGCCGAATATGCATTGTCATTCGGATTGGAGCTTTGCCTTGCTATAGGTGCTATACATATTGAGGCTTCCGGTAATTCGTTACTAGTAGTGCAACAAATATCCAATGGTTATCAATGTTTTGACGAATCACTTTTAGTTTATCTTGAGGTATGTCTAGATGTAAAATTTACCATGGGTTGTTTTAAGGTTCTTCATATATCAAGACATGATAATTGGAGAGAGTTGGTATAGCAAGCATTTGGCTACCATGTTGGTCATGGTGTATTGCACATCTATCAATAGCCGATGCTAATTCTCACCAACATAGGTAAGGCCGAATTGGAGCTCACCATCTCGGCCACTAATGAAACTTTTATGCAGACGAAGTAAGGATTGAAGGAAGTTCATTCTTGATTATCTGCAAAATCCTAGTGAAAGGGAGAACAATATGGTTTGGAGGATGGTTTTGGTCTATGGAACCTTATCACCGGATTGTTATAGAAGCTGAGAAGTTTTCACCCAAGTTTGCATCAAGAAGTTCACACAAGACATGGCCGATATATACTTATCGTCCTAAGAACATATAAATGGCCAATTGAGTGTTGACATCGTCCTTAGAACAAACTTGGTACAAGTTATTTTTCGGCATGCTAGCTTTGCCGAAAAACAGGGGGCATGTTTTGACGCTCAAAAGTGACACGATTATAAAGAGTGGCTTGAAGCTGTGTCAAGATTAATTCAAACTTACTATTGAAAATCACCATGAGATGGCTCTCTTCAAGAAGATCAAGATGAATATGAAGATGGTCTAAAACGGAGCTCGGATGCAAAAGTTATGACAAGTTCAGAGATGCTCATGTCGACACCAGATTAAAGAAAGGATAGAAACCCCATTAAGATGGCTTCGAATTGAGAAAGTTTAAACATTACAGTTGTGTGTCTCGTCGAAACGACCGATTTTGATATAAAGATCATCCCAATCCGAGGTTGTATGCAAAAGTGAGAGCCCTCACAGCGCGACCCTCCAGTGAGCAAAATATGACACCCGGAACCAGACACATATGTGGGTATGTCTGATGAGCTGCGTAAATAATTAGCTGTTTTGCGCAAGCGATTTTGCCCTCGAGATGACCTCTGATGAAAAACCGTTCAACATTAAAGTTGTTCGTCTCGTTGACATGGTCAAGATTTCTTTTGGGATCGTTTCCATCCGAGGTCGTTTACCGCCTCAAAAAAGACCCACAATGTGCAGTCAGTTTTAGACCGAACAGTTTTGGAAAGTTCGGACAAAACCAATCCGAATTTGACTAGGGTTTTGGACGTGAATCCAAGTCTTTTCCTTGCACGGGAAGTCCAGCCCCCTCTTATATAGCTAAGGGGTGACGGCCGATTGAACAACACACAATCGATCAATTCATCTACCACTTTTTATCTTTTATCTTTTCTCCTTAACCCTAGTTCTTCTTCTTCCTCGTTCTTCGTCTGTTCTTCTTGTTGCAGGGCGGCGAACCTCGAGGCCCTAGGGGCAATCAGGTCGACCTAGGGCAGCCCATAGCCTCCGCGTGCCCTGACGGGGTCTCTCCCGGGCATGTGGGGTTTCGGGTCTTCAAAAGCGCCCGCCGGATTGCCTGTGTACCGCGCTTCCGGACGGGTCTCCTTTCACGTGAGCTGCGGTGCATCACCCTCGGCGTTGGAGGTACACGGTGACGTGTTCGTGTGCCAACAAGTGGCAAGGGAAGCAAGTTTGACATAACTGGGTCCAAATTCATCACCAGATTCTTCATCACTGGACTCAGATAGGTAGCATTCAGTTACCTTAGCACTTTTTGTCATAAGGCATGGAGTAGAGGATGATGATTCTGGTTCGAATGTCATCGATTTGAGAGATTCCTTGAAATCCTCAAACCATGGATGGTGACGGGTTCGATGACCTTCATAGACCTCAGAGAGACGTTCCCAGGTAAGCTTCGCATGATCGAGATGCATGACGTTCCGAAACTGATTTTGAGACAGACAGGAGCAGATGACGTCCTTCGCCGTGAGGTTGAGAAGGGTAAACTTGCAAATGTCATCAGCTTCTGCCATCTTGCACAGATCGGTAAGACCAATCTCAGTGACGGTCCATAGCTCACTGTTCATCGCCATGAGACGCTTCTTCATACTGGCCTTCCACTTGGGATACTCGTGACCGTCAAAGATGGGGCATGACACGGTCTTCATTCCTGTGGTCGACATAACTAAAACTCCAGGCGGTTAAACCAAAATCACACAGAAAAAGGGAGTACCTTGCTCTGATACCAATTGAAAGTGCGTTATATCGACTAGAGGGGGGGTGAATAGGCGATTTTTATAAATTCTTCACTGAGGAATTTGCCGGTGAGGAAATTCCTTAGTGAAGAACTACTAGCAGCGGCATAAGTACTCAAAAGTAAACATAACAGAACACAAGCATAGTCATCATGATGAAATGAAGACAAGCACAGAGTACAGAAAGCGTAATCACGGGATAACACAGGATGAAGACAAACCGACTGAAGAAATTGAACTGAGGAAATTGAGAAAGTCTTCAGTCAAAGTCTTCAAACAGATATGAACAAGCACACAACAACTGTAATGAGGAAATGAAAGAGTTGAGGAAATAGAACCAGTAAGCTTGGTGAAGACAATGATTTGGTAGACCAGTTCCAATTATTGTCTGAGTTGTACATCTGGTTGGAGCAGCTAGGTATTTAAACCTGAGGACACACAGTCCTCACCGTATTCTCCTTGATCTAAGGTCACACAGACCTCGCACAATCACTCGTGGTAAGTCTTCAGGTGACTTCCGAACCTTCACAAACTCGGTCACTCGACGATCCACAATTCCTCTTGGATGCTCTAGACCATGACGCCTAACCTTCTGGAAGAAGCACAGTCTTCAAAGGTAACAAGCGTCGGATCCACGCAGGATCAATCTCTTCAGTGATGCTCAATCACTTTGGGTTTGTAGGTGTTTGGTTTTGTTTTTCCTCACTAGATGATTTTCGCTCAAAGTCCTAGGAGGATGGGATGCTCTCAAATGACAAGTGTCAGTTTCTCTCGGAGCAGCCAACCAGCTAGTGGTTGTAGGGGGCGGCTATTTATAGCCTAGGGAGCAGCCCGACATGATAAGACTTAAATGCCCTTCAATGATATGACCGTTAGGTGGGTAGATATTTTGGGACAGCTGGCGCGTAGCACAACAACGGTCGGAATTTTGAGTGTCTAATTCCTCAGGGTTACCATGTTCCTCACTATGTAGGCAATCCGCATTGGCGAATTCCTAACTCCTCAGTCAGAACAAATTCCTCAGAGGCCAGAAGAACTTCGTCTCTGTCGTTGAAGAAATTTACTGAACTATATGAGATTTCCAATGGCTTCACTCGAAGGGATTGGTAGGTGTAGGATTTTGAGTTGAGCATCACATGGAAATTTTTCCTTAGTATTTCCTCGACCCCCTTTAACAGTACGGTGTTTCCTATGACTCAAGAAAGAGAAAATGAAACTAAGAAAACAAAAGTCTTCACGCTTCATGTTCCTCGAATGAATACCAAGTCTTCAAGGTCACACCAATTTCTTCACTTTCAAAGTCTTCAGAAATCCAAAGTCTTCAGTCGAAGAACTTCATTTTTAGGGGTCGACTTTCTCTGTAAATATCAAACTCCTCATAGACTTATAGACCTGTGTACACTCACAAACGCATTAGTTCCTTAACCATAAGTCTTCAATACACCAAAATCACTAAGGGGCACTAGATGCACTTACAATTGCATCTCCTTATCACCCACAGTCTAGTGGTCAAGTAGAATTGAGTAATAGAGAGCTCAAATTAATTTTGCAAAAGACTGTTAATAGATCTAGAAAAAATTGGTCCAAGAAACTTGATGATGCATTATGGGCCTATAGAACTGCATATAAAAATCCTATGGGTATGTCTCCGTATAAAATGGTTTACGGAAAAGCATGTCATTTACCTCTCTAACTAGAACATAAGACATATTGGGCTATTAAAGAGATCAATTATGATTTCAAACTTGCCGGTGAGAAGAGGTTATTTGACATTAGCTCACTTGATGAATGGAGAACTCAAGCCTATGAGAATGTCAAACAGTTTAAAGAGAAAGTTAAAATATGGCATGACAAAAGGATACAAAAGTGTGAGTTTACTGTAGGTGATTATGTGTTGTTATTCAACTCTCGTTTAAGATTTTTGCAGGAAAACTTCTCTCTAAATGGGAAGGTCCTTACGTCATCGAAGAGGTCTATCGTTCCGGTGCCATAAAAATCAACAACTTCGAAGACACAAATCCGAAGGTGGTGAACGGTCAAAGAATCAAACATTATATCTCAGGTAATCCTATAAATGTTGATACTAATATTATTGAAATCGTAACACCGGAGGAATACATAAGAGACACTTTCCAGAATGTTTCAGACTCCGAAAAGGAATAGGTATGCAGTATGGTAAGTAAACCGACTCCAAAACAGTTCTAATGGCAACTTTTCTCTGTTTTGGAATATTTAAGAAAATAGGAAAATAAGATGCAGTCCGGGAAGGACATGAGGCTTCCACGAGGGTGGGAGGCGCGCCCTACCCCCTGGGCACGCCCCCTGCCTCGTGGGCACCTCGTGCGCTCTTCAGACTCCATTTTCTTACACAATATTTTTCTTGGTCGGTAAAAATTCATTATATAATCTCCCGAAGGTTTTGACCACCGTATCATGCAATTATCCTTTGTTCTCATTTTGAGCTGTTTTTCTGACAGATCTAGATCACCATGACGTCTCCAAGTGCCCTCAAGGACAAGTTCTTCGAGAAGGTCATCAACCCCTACCTCGCGGAGGTGCTGCAACACCCTCAAACCATTGAGATGCATGATGGGTTGCTGCACATCCGCGATGTTGAGGGACCAAGGAGGACAGGAAGCGTGGAGACGAGGCTCGAAGCAATGGAGCAACAAGTTTTCAAGTGCCAGGGGATGGTGGAACGCGGACTCAACGCCAACCACATGATGATCGTGGAGTTCAGCAACAACCACAAGTTGGATGCCAAGAACATTAGGGAGACCATCTTCAAGCTTCACGAGAAGATCGAGCATCTCCAAGCCCAAATCTATGACCTGCAAAACCAAAACTGTGAGTATGAATATAGATTCAAGAGGATGAGTTTGGCTGCAGATTTGAGGATCCCGGAGACTCGATCATCCTTCTATGATGGTGAGCTTATGCCTTGGAAGATGGACGTAAAGCCTACGTCATCAACAACTCCACCATCTTCTTACCCAACAAAAGAGATATAATTGATACGTCCCCAACGTATCTATAATTTTTGATTGTTCCATGCTATTATATATTCTGTTTTGGATGTTTAATGGGCTTATTTATACACTTTTATATTATTTTTGGGACTAACCTATTAACCGGAGGCCCAGCCCAAATTGCTCTTTTTTTTGCCTATTTCAGAGTTTCGCGGAAAAAGAATATCAAACGGAGTCCAAACGGAATGAAACCTTCGGGAACGTGATTTTCAGAACAAACATGATCCAGAGGACTTGGAGTCCACGTAAAGTAATCAATGAGGAGAGCACGAGGCAGGGGGCGTGCCTCCCCCCCAGGCGCGCCCTCCATCCTCATGAGGCCCAGTTGCTCCACCGACGTACTTCTTCCTCCTATATATACCTACGTACCCCCAAACTATTAGAGGCATCCACGAAAACCTAATTCCACCGCCGCAACCTTTTGTACCCGTGAGATCCCATCTTGGGGCCTTTTCCAGCGTCCTGCTGGAGGGGACATTGATCACGGAGGGCTTCTACATCAACACCATAGCCTCTCCGATGATGTGTGAGTAGTTTACCTTAGACCTTCGGGTCCATAGTTATTAGCTAGATGGCTTCTTCTATCTCTTTGGATCTCAATACAAAGTTCTCCTCAATTTTCTTGGATATCTATTCGATGTAATCTTCTTTTGTGGTGTGTTTGTCGGGACCGATGAATTGTGGGTTTATGATCAAGATTATCTATGAACAATATTTGAATCTTCTCTGAATTCTTTTATGTATGATTGGTTATCTTTGCAAGTCTCTTCGAATTATCAGTTTGGTTTGGCCTACTAGATTGATCTTTCTTGCAATGGGAGAAGTGCTTAGCTTTGGGTTCAATCTTGCGGTGTCCTTTCCCAGTGACAGCAGGGGCAGCAAGGCACGTATTGTATTGTTGCCATCGAGGATAACCAGATGGGGTTTATATCATATTGCATGAGTTTATCCCTCTACATCATGTCATCATACTTAAAGCATTACTCTGTTCTTATGAACTTAATACTCTAGATGCATGCTGGATAGCGGTCGATGTGTGGAGTAATAGTAGTAGATGCAGGCAGGAGTCGGTCTACTTGTCACAGACGTGATGCCTATATACATGATCATACCTAGATATTCTCAAAACTATGCTCAGTTCTATCAATTGCTCGACAGTAATTTGTTCACCATCGTAGTACTTATGCTCTTGAGAGAAGCCACTAGTAAAACCTATGGCCCACGGGTCTATTCTCCATCATATTAATCTTCCAACACTTAGCTATTTCTATTGCCTTTTATTTTACTTTGCATCTTTATTTCTCTTTATCATAAAAACACCAAAAATATTATCTTATCATATCTATCAGATCTCACTCTCGTAAGTGATCGTCAAGGGATTGACAACCCCTTTATCGCATTGGTTGCAAGGTTCTTATTTATTTGTGTAGGTGTGTGGGACTCGAGCGTAGCCTCCTACTGGATTGATACCTTGGTTCTCAAAAACTGAGGGAAATACTTACGCTACTTTACTGCATCACCCTTTTCTCTTCAAGGGAAGAACCAACGCAATGCTCAAGAGGTAGCAATAATCACATAGGGTATGGGCACTCCCCTTGGCAACTGCCAAGCTTGGGGGAGGTGCCCCGGTATCGTATCACAATCACACTCCTATCTTTACCGTTTTTCTTAGTTCGATCCTTTTGGTAATATCTTGATCTAGTAAGAATAAAGTTTTAGTATGATTTAGTTTTGAGTTTTGCTTTATGATCCCTCTATGTAATCGAGTCCGTGAGCTATATATAATAAAGATTAGTGTTGAGTCGAGGGCTTGATTATTTTGCTATGATCGTGAGGGAATTAAAGAAAAAGAAAGAATAAAAAGAAATAAAGAGATCATATTGATCTTATGGAGAGTAATGACTTCACATATAAAGAGTATGATGAATAAAAGTTGTTGAGAGTTGACAAACGTAGTTTTGGTCATTGTTGCAATTAATAGGAAGTAATAAAGAAAGAGAGGTTTCACATATAAATACACTATCTTGGACATCTTTTATGATTGTGAGCACTCATTAAAATATGACATGCTAAAGAGTTGATGTTGGACAAGGAAGACAACGTAATGGGTTATGTTTTCTTATATCCGAAATAAAGTATATTGTCATGGATCATCCAACATGTTGAGCTTGCCTATCTCCCTCATGCTAGCCAATTCTTTGCACCAAGTAGAGATACTACTTGTGCTTCCAATACCCTTAAACCCAGTTGTGCCATGAGAGTACACCATATCTACCTATGGATTGAGTAAGATCCTTCAAGTAAGTTGTCATTGTTGTATGCAATAAAAATTGCTCTCTAAATATGTACGACTTATTAGTGTGGAGAAAATAAGCTTTATACGATCTTGTGACGTGGAAGAAATAAAAGCGACGGACTGCATAATAAAGGTCTATATCACAAGTGGCAATATAAAGTGACGTTCTTTCGCATTAAGATTTCGTGCATTCAACCCCAAAAGCACATGACAACCGCTGCTTCCCTCTGCGAAGGGCCTATCTTTTACTTTTATCTTCTACCCTTATGCAAGAGTCATGGTGATCTTCACCTTTCCTTTTTACATTTTATCCTTTGGCAAGAACATTGTGTTGGAAAGATCCTGATATATATATATATCTAATTGGATGTAAGTTAGCATGAACTATTATTGTTGACATTACCCTTGAGGTAAAAGTTTGGGAGGCAACACTATAAGCCCCTATCTTTCTCTGTGTCCGATTAAAACTCCATAACCATAAGTATTGCGTGAGTGTTAGAATTGTGAAAGACTAAATGATAGTTGAGTATTTGGACTCGCTGAAAAGCTCTTATATTGACTCTTTCCGATGTTATGATAAATTGCAATTGCTTCAGTGACTGAGATTATAGTTTGTTGGTTTTCAATGAAGTTTCTGATTCATACTTGACATTGTGAATAGATTATTACTTGATTATAAGAAATCATATGACAATATTCAAATATGTTGCTGTTATAAGACTGATCATGATGCCCTCATGTCCGTATTTTATTTTATTGACACCTCTATCTCTAAACATGTGGACATATTTATCATTATCGGCTTCTGCTTGACGACAAGCAAGGTCTAAGCTTGGAGGAGTTCATACGTACATTTTGCATCATGCTTTTATATCGATATTTATGGCATTATGGGCTGTTATTACACATTATGTCATAATACTTATGCCTATTCTCTCTTATTTTACAAGGTTTACATGAAGAGGGAGAATGCCGGCAGCTGGGATTCTGGGCTGGAAAAGGAGAAAATATTAGAGACCTATTCTGCACAGCTCCAAAAGTCCTGAAACTTCACGGAAGTCATTTTTGGAATTAATAAAAAATACTGAGCGAAGAAACTACCAGAGGGGGGCCACACCCTGGCCATGAGGGTGGGAGGCGCGCCCTACCCCCTGGGCGCGCCCCCTGCCTCGTGGGCCCCCTGGCAGGCCTCCGGTGCCCATCTTCTGCTATATGAAGTCTTTCGTCCGAGGAAAAATCAGAAGCAAGCTTTCGGGAAGAAACTCGGCCGTCACGAGGCGGAACCTTGGCGGAACCAATTTAGGGCTCCGGCAGAGATGTTCTGCCGGGGAAACTTCCCTCCGGGAGGGGGAAATCATCGCCATCGTCATCACCAACGATCCTCTCATCAGAGGAGGGTCAATCTCCATCAACATCTTCACCAGCACCATCTCCTCTCAAACTCTAGTTCATCTCTTGCATCCAATCTTTGTCCCAAAGCCTCAGATTGGTACTTGTGGGTTGCTAGTAGTGTTGATTACTCCTTGTAGTTGATGCTAGTTGGTTTATTTGGTGGAAGATCATATGTTCAGATCCATTATGCATATTAATACTCCTCTGATTATGAACATGAATATGATTTGTGAGTAGTTATGTTTGTTCCTGAGGACATGGGAGAAGTCTTGCTATTAGTAGTCATGTGAATTTGGTATTCGTTTGATATTTTGATGAGATGTATGTTGTCTTTCCTCTAGTGGTGTTATGTGGATGTCGACTACATGACACTTCACCATTGTTTGGGCCTAGAGGAGGGCATTGGGAAGTAATAAGTAGATGATGGGTTGCTAGAGTGACAGAAGCTTAAACCCTAGTTTATGCGTTTCTTCGTAAGGGGCTGATTTGGATCCATATGTTTCATGCTATGGTTAGGTTTACCTTAATACTTATTTTTAGTTGTGGATGCTTGCAATAGGAGTTAATCATAAGTGGGATGCTTGTCCAAGTAAGGACAACACCCAAGCACCGGTCCACCCACATATAAAATTATCAAAGTACCGAACGCGAATCATATGAGCGTGATGAAAACTAGCTTGACGATAATTCCCATGTGTCCTCGGGAGCTCTTTTCTCTATAGAAGAGTTTGTCCAGGCTTGTCCTTTGCTACAAAAAGGATGGGGCCATCTTGCTGCACTTTATTTACACTTTTTACTTGTTGCCTGTTACAAATCACCTTATCACAAAACTATCTGTTACCTATAATTTAAGTGCTTGCAGAGAATACCTTGCTGAAAACCGCTTGTCATTTCCTTCTGCTCCTCGTTGGGTTCGACACTCTTTCTTATCGAAAGGACTACGATAGATCCCCTATACTTGTGGGTCATCATTCACCAAAGACCTACGGGTCCGTAGGCAATACCTAGATGACTTGTTCTCTCTTTTTGATTCTCAATACAATGTGCTCCTCGATGTTCTTGAAGATCTATTTGATGTAATGACTTTTTGTGGTGTGTTTGTTGGAATCCGATGAATTGTGAGTTTGTGATCAGATCTATCTATGAATATTATTTGAGTCTTCTTTGATCTCTTATATGCATGATTATCATAGCCTCGTATTTCTTCTCCAAAACTTTGGTTTGGTTTGGCCAACTAGATTAATTTTTCTTGCAATGATAAGAGGTGCTTTGTGATGGGTTCAACCTTGGGGTGTTCTCACCCAGTGACAGAAGGGGTAGCGAGGCACACATGTATCATTGCTATTAAGGATACAAAGATGGGGTCTAATCCTACATGTATATATCTTGTCTACATCATGTCACCGTTCTTATTGCATTACTCCGTTTCTCCATGAACTTAATACACTAGATGCATGCTGGATAGCGGTCAATGTGTGGAGTAATAGTAGTAGATGCAGGTAGGAGTCGGTCTACTAATCTTAGACGTGATGCCTATATACATGATCGTTGCCTTGGATATCGTCATAATTATTCGCTTTTCTATCAATTGCCCAACAATAATTTGTTTACCCACCGCATGCTATTTTTTTGAGAGAAGCCATTAGTGAAATCTATGCCCTCGGGTCTATTTTCTATCATATTGTTTCAGATCTATTATTCCAAAAACTCATAAATACATTGCTGCACTTTTTTGTGTTTTGGCTATATCTATTTATCCAATTTCATACAATTTAATCTATCTCAATACCGAGGAGGGATTGACAACCGCTCTTACGCGTTGGGTTGCAAGTATTTTTTTATTTGTGTGCAGGTACTGTTTACATAGTGTTGCTTGGTTCTCCTACTTGATTGATAACATTGGTTACATAACTGAGGAAAATACTTACCGTGGTTGTGCTGCATCATCCTCTCCTCTTCGGAGAAATACCAACACAGATACAAGCAGTCAGATACAGTGTGCCAGGATCTGGTCAGGGCTCAGCAATGTATGAAATCTCAAGCGGACAAAATCATACTGAACGTTCTTTTGCCGTGGGGGACTATGTCTTTTTGAAGTTGCAGCCATATGTTCAGTCATCAATGGTATGCATGGCTAAGAATAAGCTTTCATTCAAAAAAGTTGGACCGTATGTTATCACTGGAAATATTGGAGAACTGGCTTTGCAGTCATCGCACCATTCCTTAAGTTCTGAGGGGAACTAAATAAACATATGCTACTTGGGAGGACCTGGATTCACTGCGGTGCCGAGAACTTGGCTAGGAAGAAACGGCCGCAAGGCTGGGGTTGTAATCGTGAGAGAACTGTCGCCTGGGATCCTTCCTAACTACTTATCTTGGCATGCCGTTTAGTGACGCCCGTCTACAGGAGAAAGACTTCCGCCCAATAATTTCCAAGCTCCAACCTAGGATGGAGCCTTGGCAGGGTAGGTGGCTTTCCAAGGCCGCTCGAGTGGTTATGATGAACTCCTCCCTAGTTAGCCTCTTGATGTACGTTATGGGATTCTATAGTTTACACGAATCCCTTCATCATGAGGTCACCAAGCTGTTGGGGAACGTAGTAATTTCAAAAAAATTCCTACGCACACGCAAGATCATGGTGATGCATAGCAACGAGAGGGGAGAGTGTTGTCTACGTACCCTCGTAGACCGAAGCGGAAGCCTTGACGCAACGTAGAGGAAGTAGTCGTACGTCTTCCCGATCCGACCAATCCAAGCACCGTTACTCCGGCACCTCCGAGTTCTTAGCACACGTTCAGCTCGATGACGATCCCCGGGCTCCGATCCAGCAAAGCTTTGGGGAGGAGTTCCGTCAGCACGACGGCGTGGTGACGATCTTGATGTACTACCGACGCAGGGCTTCGCCTAAGCACCGCGACAATATGACCGAGGTGGAATATGGTGGAGGGGGGCACCGCACACGGCTAAGGAACGATCGCGTTGATCAATTGTGTGTCCTGGGGTGCCCCCCCTGCCCCCGTATATAAAGGAGCAAGGGGGAGGGGCGGCCGGCCTAGAGGGGCGCGCCAAGGAGGAGTCCTACTCCCACCGGGAGTAGGACTCCTCTCCCTTTCCTTGTAGGAGAAGGAAGGAGAGAGGGAGAAAGGAAAAAGGGGGGCGCCGCCCCCCCCCCTTCCTTGTCCTATTCGGACTAGGGGGGGAGGGGGCGCGCGGCCTGCCCTGGCCGCCCCTCCTCTTTTCCCTTAAGACCCATATGGGCCCATTAACCCCCCGGGGGGTTCCGGTAACCCCCCCGGTACTCCGTTATTATCCGAAACCACTCGGGACCATTCCGATGTCCGAATATAGTCGTCCAATATATCAATCTTTACGTCTCGACCATTCCGAGACTCCTCGTCATGTCCGTGATCTCATCCGGGACTCCGAACTAACTTCGGTACATCAAAATGCATAAACTCATAATATAACTGTCATCGAAACCTTAAGCGTGCGGACCCTACAGTTCGAGAACAATGTAGACATGACCGAGACTCATCTCCGGTCAATAACCAATAGCGGGACCTGGATGCCCATATTGGCTCCTACATATTCTACGAAGATCTTTATTGGTCAGACCGCATAACAACATACGTTGTTCCCTTTGTCATCGGTATGTTACTTGCCCGAGACTCGATCGTCGGTATCCAATACCTAGTTCAATCTCGTTACCGGCAAGTCTCTTTACTCGTTCTGTAATACATCATCTCGCAACTAACTCATTGGTTGCAATGCTTGCAAGGCTTATGTGATGTGTATTACCGAGAAGGCCCTGAGATACCTCTCCGACATTCGGAGTGACAAATCCTAATCTCGAAATACGCCAACCCAACAAATACTTTCGGAGACACCTGTAGAGCACCTTTATAATCACCCAGTTACGTTGTGACGTTTGGTAGCACACAAAGTGTTCCTACGGTAAACGGGAGTTGCATAATCTCATAGTCATAGGAACATGTATAAGTCATGAAGAAAGCAATAGCAACATACTAAACGATCGGGTGCTAAGCTAATGGAATGGGTCATGTCAATCAGATCATTCAACTAATGATATGACCTTGTTAATCAAATGACAACTCCTCTGTCTATGGTTAGGAAACTTAACCATCTTTGATTAACAAGCTAGTCAAGTAGAGGCATACTAGTGACACTCTGTTTGTCTATGTATCCACACATGTATTATGTTTTCGGTTAATACAATTCTAGCATGAATAATAAAAATTTATCATGATATACAAGGAAATAAATAACAACTTTATTATTGACTCTAGGGCATATTTCCTTCACAAGCTTCTCTCCAGATTCTTCTGGGCTGGAGAGAACAATAAACAGAAATACCACATGGTTAAGTGGTATGAGATTTGCGAGCCTAAGGACCAGGGCGGCTTCAGGGTCATTTCATCTAAGCGGATGAATATTGTCCTCCTCTCCAAATGGCTTTGGCGCATTCAGACCGGTGAAGGTGGACTGTGGCTGGAGATTATCCGCGCGAAGTACCTACGAGGGCAACCTCTGGCGTTCGCCTCTAGATCTGGAGGATCCCAATTCTAGCAATCGATGATCCAACTGATGTCGGTCTTGCGTATTGGGACCTCCATTAAAGTGGGCTCTGGGTCCGGCACCCTATTCTGGCTTGATAGATGGGCCGGGACTTGACCTTTTGTGGAGCGGTTCTACGCTTTATTCTCGATATGTGCCCGCCCACAATTTTCGGTGGCCGTGGCTTTGGCTGACATGGGCGCTATCGCCTTCCGTTGTACCTTCGGGGCGGTGGAGCACGCTCAATGGGAGGAACTGCTCGACTGTGTTGCCCTCCACACCCCCTCGCTTGAGCCCGACGCGCTGTCTTGGCGACTGGAGCCAAATGGCCGATTCTCTACTAGATCTCTGTACCAGGCGATTGTGCCCACTCCCGGACCAATTGAACTCTCTGTGTTATGGGAGATCAAACTCCCCTTGAAAATCGGCATATTCCTCTGGCAATGGGTGCGAGGCCGACAGCCTCCAGGCACGAAGGTGCGTAAGCGTAATGGCCCTGGGGACGGCCTTTGTCCCATTTGCATGATATCGGAAGACTGCAACCACATTTTCTTCCGGTGCCCTGCGGCGCAGTTCATATGGAGCTGCTTCCGGGAGGTTGTGGGTGGCGTTTGGTGCCACGACAACCTTCCGGACTTGTTCCGGGAGATCCTTAGGCTCCCCAATCCTAGACGTGCTATGGGTACCCTGGCATGGACCCTCTGGTGCATCAACAATAGGGAGGTTGTGGGTGGCGTTTGGTGCCACGACAACCTTCCGGACTTGTTCGGGGAGATCCTTAGGCTCCCCAATCCTAGACGTGCTATGGGTACCCTGGCATGGACCCTCTGGTGCATCAGCAATAAATTAGTCATCGAACACGTGATTCCTTGCCGTGTAACTAATGCAATCTATAAAATGTGTGGCTTTTTACAGCTATGGAGAACACTTAGCAAGCGGCGTGATCGAGACGTCATCGACAACATCATCTCGGGTCTCCGTTCCTCGGCTGGCTTTGGCATTAGCTCCACCACCACCACCACCTGAGCCGGATTAGATTCTATTTTCTCTTTGTTTGGGGCTTGTCTTGCTGTGCCCCCTTTTCGTAATCGTGAGAGAACAGAGGTGTGGGAGGATGGGTACATAGCCTCTACTAACATTTCGCCATGAAATTGAGCTGCGATCTTCCGATCCGAGTTCATAGTTAGCCAATTAGATCGTGCTGCTAACAGTGTACGTTGCTGTATGTACAGAGAACCAACTAGAACTAGACACATAGGTCGACCAAGTTTGATGACCTGAAAGAGATGCCAACCACCAAAATGCATAAGACACGAGACGACGATCGAATCGCCGAATCACCATGGCGCGGCCGCCAGCTGCAGCATAGCATGGCACCTCCTCTTCTCCGCGATCTCCTCCATCTCCATGTCCATATCCCTGAGAGCATCCTTCAGGCTCGCCATCTTCGACTCGAGGGCCCTCACCTTCTCTGCGGCACGAGCACGCTCCAGCTTCACCTCCTCGAACCCCTCCGGCGGGTGATCATCCGATGACCGGGCGTCAAGGAGGAAAAGGAGCTCATCGAGGCGCTTGCGTATGAAGCCCACGTCCATTCCCAGCAGCTCGAAGGACTCTAGGGTCTTCTTCCACGCCACAAGGTCCTCGCAGGAAGAGCAGGAGGTGGGACAGGACCTGATGCCCTCAGCGATGCTGGCCGTCTCTACTATCACCCCTGCTGCTAGCGTCAGGTTTATGTGCTTCGGCAGACGCCTGTGGAGGAACGCCTTCCGGTCGCCGCAGAGCTTGTAGTACGTCCAAAGCAGGCGATCAGGGACTAGTTTGCGGTCGATGACAGAATTGTCCATGGCCATCTTGAAGGCTCTGAATGTTTTCACGGCGTCGAAATCAGGGTCTGGATCTGGGGATCCGATGCCTCCGCTTGCTGCTGCTTCACTAAAAAGGTCGTTGCTATCATCGCCGGATGCTTTGTTGGTGATGACTTTGGTGACTTCTGGATCCTCCTTGGACTTGACATCTTCATCAGAAGTATCTTCTCCTTTTTCTGCTTCACAAAAGACAACACATTATTAGAAAGATTTCATAACATTGCAAGATGAAGATGATAATACTTTTACTCACCGGGCATGTTGTTTTCCATGGACGTGTCTAAACTCAGGAGACTGAGTGCTCCATCGGTCGTAGTGAACTTACTCTCTCTCAGTATATACACCTGTAAACAACAGTCAATGGTCCAACGTATCACTATCAATATCATGAAGAGGGTAGTGCTACTTGCATACACAAAAAATATGATGGAATAAAACATTGACGAAGCACTCGCCTTAAATCTTGTTGGTTCCACGAGTTGAAAGACCACTGCATCGCCGACCTTAAGATGATGTCGCGTTGCAAATCTATTCCACCCACCACTGAGGCCCTGCTTGCGCGCTAGATAATTTGTATCAAACCGGTAACCATCCTCATCTTCTAATACAATTGTAACATCATGATTTGGAAGATGCTCTCTGCAAAAGCTAACCGGGACACCCTGGGAGGAAGACAAAAGTCAAATGCAAAGGAAGCAAAATACAAAAAGCTAAATTAATCAGTGGCACTCGCTTCTCCGCTCCTCTCTCTTTTTTTTCGACAAAGGGTGGATTTTATTACTCAAAATGAAGCATCAAGATAATACAAACACAGTGAGCACACACCCGGCCTCTGCATAGCTAGGATGCACACAGCCAACACTAACGCACACACACAAAATACCACCGGCAAATAGCAAAGTCATATAAGACCAAAGCTATGCCTAAACGGAAAAAAACCCGCCCTGAAGCGTTCTAAGTCACCATCGACAAACTACAACAATGACCATATCCGCACCAATCATCTCATGACACCACAAGGACATCGAGATTCTTCAACAGCAACGCCTTCAGGAAGGGAACGATGCTCGAGCACCGCCGTCACTGGGACCAACCACCAAATGGCAAAGTCCAGGTTTTCACCCTGAAGAAACTGTCCGAGCATCTCCGAGCAATGCCTTCAACAAGGTAACGACGGCGAAACATCGTCATTGCCAGGTATAACGACATGGGCCTGACCTAGGTTTTCACCCCAGAGCTCCTCTCTCTAAAAACATGAATGCCATGAATCAGTGGCATGCTCTGAATTTGCAGTTGCGTCTTCTGTAGATATTAATTGCCGTGTAAATTAAAATTCTTACAGGAAAACACAAACTGAGTGTTGCCTATACGGAAAAATTACCGGATTCTTGGCATTGGACAAACATTCAAACACCTAATAAACAAGGACTTACCAGCCAAAAAACCCTTACAACATGTGATATCTGCATAAGCTTGACGAAGCTCGGACCTTCTGCTGGCAATTTCTTTTCTACCTCCAAAGCTCTGTCAAAAGCAGTGGCATAGAAGCCCAAAACACTATAGCTTGTTTGAAGATTCATGTGCATAAGTCAGATACACACACTTGACAGCTATTGAACACACACTACTGACGAGAAACAACAAAAGTTGAAATACCTTGCATATTTCTTCTGGCCATCATCATCAGATATCTGGCAAGTCATAAGTTGCTCACAGTTAGTCTATTGCCCAAATAAGAATTTTGACTACACCATCCACATTAGGGAATATAATATATATATTGATATATTTACTAATAGCATTATATTTTTTTAAATGGTATGATACATCAACAAGCTATTTCATATGACCTTACCTTACTAATGTTGTTGCTGCCAACCAATCTTGGCTTCTTCTCTACCTTTCTCTTGGCATATACTGGACCTGCTGACCTCCCTGTCTTCTTCCTCTGAAATTAAAGTAGCCCACCAAAACAGAGCAATGAATCCAAAATATGTTTCTAAAGGTGATTGAATATAACAAATAATCTGAGTTGTGAAATTTTTGGATGAGCCAAAATCAAGTATTTTGAGTTCATTTTTTCCTCTCGGACATGGATCAAAATGTGTATCTTTATGTATTAGACATGATTGCGAACCAACTAAGCCAAAAGTTCCAAGAAACTCTACACATAATAGAACTATTATTGGTAAATAAAAATCTAGAGGCCAGTAAAAGAAAGCCAAAAGAAGCACCTTGAATTCATAATATATTTGTTCGCAATTTATTTATTTATTTGTTCATATCATACACACACACACACACACACATACAGGGATGGAATAAGGCAGTGTATCTTACTTTATAAGTTTTATTGATAGTTCTCTGGGTTTTGTGTTTATATCGGAGGCCGGAATGCTTTCCAGGCTCACTCTTCACATTCTTGGTTCTCATCATCTGCCATAATGAGGTTACATCAATAATTTACATGATCGTACTTTATGAAAATTACGATCGAGATGGAAATGAAAGAGGAACTATTGTGATGACGTCAGACATTATGTTTTTCACTAAAATTGATGTTGTGAATGGGTCCATGTGTGGTATAATTGGTGCATATACAAGAGAACTCAAGCAATAAAACACTCACTATCAATGGAACAAAGTCGTCCTCGCTACCATCTGGATCATCGCTGTCATCAACTGCCGTATTCTTCTGAGCAACATCAACAGCGAACTCCTCACCCTACAATTGCCAATTTTTTATTATCGCGTCTCAGAAATTCAAAATGAGTGAAGATAAAAAAATGGAGTGAAGTGCATCCTAGGTCCTCGAACTATTTCAGAGGTGCATCCTAGGACCTACATGACACCTCTGAAATAGTTCAAGGACCTATGTGACACCTCTGAAATAGTTCGAGGACCTAGATGACGCACATTGCACTTTGAGAACCTGGATGATGGTTTTCATAGTTTGAGGACCTATGTGACGCCTCTGAAATAGTTCAAGGACCTATAGGATGCACTTCACACAAAAATGTATATATAATATAGTTTAGTAACATGGAGGATGCTATGCGGTCACTGTGTACTTGTACCAGTCGCTGCAGTACTAATGAGCGCTATAAGGAAAAACAAAAGCAGTTAATTTTCAGTTTGTCTGACGGTTCCACAAGGTAAGCGTGATCGAAGATTCAGAAGAAAAGAGAGAAGGCAAATGAAATGGTTGACGAAAAAAAAAGAGAGCTGAATTGACCTCATAACAATCTCAGTACTTGAGCTTTTCCAATGCTCGATTCATCCACCGACCAACCAACCAACCAACTAACTGATAAAAGTGGCTTCCTATATTTATTCGAGTTGATATATGAGAACATGCGTTTGAAACTCTGAATCCTGGAAGAACAGAGGTGCCTGAAATGCAGGAACGTGAGATCAGATGGTTCCATGAAGGCTCTTACCATCTGCTCAGAACCACCACCAACATCATCAGCCGCAGCAGCAGCAGTGTGTCTGCTGATGCTACTGCCATCGTCAAGCAAAGAGAGCCGTCGATGTGCCAATGACATCTTCTGCCCCATCTTGGTCCTGGCAGAATGGGGGGAATCACCCGCTGGCGTCCCTCCCATAGCCTGGAAATTCGTCACACAACCAATGCAGATTAATTTTTATCTGTTATGCGCGTATATGAACATCAAACAACCAATCAATCATTTTAGTACTTATACTGAATCTCAACTAGTGATCTAGCAGTAAGTAGTACAGGACCAAAACAAAACACATATATAGTTTCAGATAAAGGCTAATGAAATGCTGACACAAAAGGCTACTGAAGTGTCCTCATAGCAGGCTCAGCCTAGACTCCCCGATAAAACTAGAACACATTCAACAACACATGTCAACAATGTATTGATCATAGACCATGAGTTCCGGTGTCAAATAAATGGACCGACAGACAAAATACACGAGAAAAATTGTTTCCTGTTCATATCACTATCACATTATCAATAATGTCAAATAAGTTCTAGGAAAAAAAGAATGTGTGATATATGTATGACAACATGGAGTCGATATACTCTGAAGCCCGGAAGAACAGAGGTTCCTGAAATGCAGCAATGTGAGATCAGATGGTTCACAAAGGTTCTCACCATCGGCTCAAAACCAATCAATAATTTTGTCACCAAATGTCATCTAGTGATTTACCAACAATAGAAGATTAAGAAACAACAGAGAAAGGCTAATGAAATGGTGACAAAAAAAAGACTACTGAAGTGGCGTCAGAACATGCAGTTGGTACTCTGAATAATGGAAGAACAGAGGTGCCTGAAACTGAAATGCAGCAATGTGAGCTCAGATGGTTGCAGACAGGTTCTCACCATCGGCTCAAAATCGTCGTCGCCGTCTTCGTTTCTGCTGCTGCTGCCTTCATCAAGCAAAGGGCGCCTTCGATGGGCCATCTTCTGCCCCGTCTTGGACTTGGCAGAGTGGGGATCACCCGCTGGCGTCCCTCTCTTGCTCTGCAAATTAGTCAGGCAACCGATCAATAATTCTGTTACTACCAAATTTCATCTAGTGATCCACCCAAGGGGAGGCAAAATCTCCCGCGGTGAAAAAGCGGATCGAAGGGTGGCGCAGACTTTTAAAAAGCCGTAGCAGCATCTGGATATATGCAACCGGAGAAAACGATGGGGGCTTTTTTTTCCTTCTTCTTCTAAAGAATCAATCGCCTCCCTCTCTGTTTCTACTTGCAAAACCCCCATGAATAAATCAACCAAATTAACAGAAGGAGGTAATCACTGGAAAGACAAAAATAGCATGAAGAAATCCAACCATAAATAAAATAAATAAATGAGTTGAGTTGAGTGGGGTAGAGAAGCAGATGATGATGGGAGCTGGAGCAGAGGAGGAGGAGGAGGGGGAGGGGAGGTGGAGGGCTTTACTTTGGCGGGCTCGTCGATCGCCATGGCTGGCTGGCCGGATGCACTTACTTCGGGAGCTCCGATGGGTGGAGTGAGTGTGAGTGTGAGCCAGAGGACGAGGAAGAAGGGATTATACGCGCACTGGTAAATACTAGAGATACGCAGCGTCTTACACGTGTACAGCTCCCAATTATTACCACCGTCTTACTGCTCCGTGGTGTACCATACTTGTCCAACATGCAAACACTTTTCTTTATTAAACTTAACTCCTCACATTTTTTTCTTTCCGGAAAGAAACACCATGAGGCGCATTATAGATAAAAATGATTCGAGCCTGAAAGAAAGAGGATTGTGGAAGCGTATGCTGTTCGGCAGGGACGCGTACGTATTATATAGAGATATCAGATTACAAAAGGAGGCGCAGGTTGTTACTAGGCTTGGCCTCTACTCCAAGCTACACAAAGATAAATCTATCCTAGCTAACAACCTGCCGCCCAGGATTACATGCACGTATACACAGAACGTGACATGTCACAAAATACTAGCCTATACTATTTCTACAAGCCTATCATTTAACATCCTCTTTCAATCTTAACTCGTCAAGGTTCAGATTGTTCTTGAAGGCTTGAAACTGTCGAACTTGTACAGACTTAGTGAACCCATCAGCAACTTGATCTCCTGTTGGGATGAAATGTATTTCTAGTAGCTTCTGTGCTACTCTTTCACGAACAAAATGACAATCAATTTCTATGTGTTTTGTTCTAGCATGAATTACAAGATTTGCAGAGAGATACGTTGCACCCAAGTTGTCACACCATAGTTGTGACACATGTGATCTTCCAATTCCTAGTTCATTAAGTAGAGTTTCTATCCACATTACCTCAGTAGTTGCATTTGCCATAGACTTATATTCTGCTTCAGTACTGTTGCTTGTTTCTTAGCATTTCAAGATATAAGATTAGACCCAAGAAAAACAGCAAAACCTCCAGTAGATCTCCTGTTATCTGGACACCCAGCCCAATCCACATCAGAGAATGCACTTATTGCAGTTGATGGAGACCTACATAGCTTAAGTCATATTCCAGTACTTCCTTGAATATACCTTAGTATCCTTTTTACAGTTGTCCAGTGTAAAGAAGTGGGAGCATGCAAAAATTGACAAACCTTATTTACTGCGAATGATATATCAGGTCTAGTCAAAGTTAAGTACTGAAGTGCACCAACTATGCTTCTGTACGTAGTTCCCTCTTCTGTGCTTAATACTTTCCCTTCATGCAATGACATCTTATCAGTAGTAGAGATAGGTGTATTGGAAGGTTTACAGGTCCTTCATGCCTACCCGTTTAATTATGTCTCTGGCATACTTTTCTTGAGTTAACATAATACCATCATGCATTTTTTTAACTTCAATGCCTAGGAAATAATGTAACTCTCCCAAGTCTTTGAGTGCAAACTCACTTCTCAAATTCTTTAGGGAACTGAGGTAGCATCTTGTGATGAACTAGCAACAATTATATCATCAACATAAATTAACATAAAGATGGTCACCTTCCCTTTTTTTAAGAAGAACAAAGAAGTATCTCCCTTTGAAGCTCGAAAGCCAAGTTGTTGCAGTTTCATACTCAATCTTGAATACCAGGCTCTGGGGGCCTGCTTTAGACCATACAAGGCCTTGTCCAACTTACATACATGATGTGGTTTCAAGCCATCCTCAAATCCAGGTGGCTGCCGCATATAAACCTCTTCCTCGAGAACGCCATGTAGAAACGCATTCTGTACATCCAATTTACGAAGGCTCCAACCCCTGGAAACAGCAATAGACAGAATAAGTCTAATAGTAGCAGCTTTAACAACTGGACTAAATGTGTCCTCATAATCAATACCATAACGCTCCTTAAAGCCTTTAGCCACCAGCCTAGCCTTGTATCTGTCTATTGTGCCATCAGACTTTCTTTTGATCTTGTATACCCACTTACAATCTATTACATTCCTCCCTTGCTTAGGAGAAACCAAGTACCAAGTCTGATTTTTCATGAGAGCTTCATATTCTATATTCATAGCCTTTTC
This sequence comes from Aegilops umbellulata, assembly GCA_032464435.1. Taxonomy (NCBI): domain Eukaryota; kingdom Viridiplantae; phylum Streptophyta; class Magnoliopsida; order Poales; family Poaceae; genus Aegilops; species Aegilops umbellulata. Next base: position 71,038,433 of record CP136054.1, read on the forward strand.
CAATTATCATTAGTTAGTGCCTCTGATAAACTTTGAGGTTCACCGGTGGATGTAAAATTTGCAAACTTGAAATTCTTTTCATACCTGACTGTCCCGTCTTTGAACTTTGATGGCTTCAAAATACCTTTTTGTGCATGTGTAGTCATTCATAACGGTCTATGATCATTCACCGAGTCAGCAGCCACAGAAGATCCGAGCCCGTCACCTCGTACCCGATCCGACCGAGCAGATGCGGGTGAATCTCCCTCGACCGCTGCGCTCCTGACTGGACTTGGATCCCGTGCGGGTGCGCTATGCGACGCACTGCCTGGGCTCGGGTCCTGTGCACGTGGGCCAGGCGACGCGCCACCCGCGCCATGTGACGACGAAGACGCACCGAGCCCGCCCGTACGGGAGCCTGACATGTGGGGCACGCCAGACGAAGGCGAGGGGGCCGGGTGTCGTGGATCTAAGACTGACAGTAGATTGGGGGTAGGTATGTAGAGGCAAGATCCTAGCTATGGCAAAGTTGTACACACGAGTTTTACGAGTTCAGGCCCTTCGCGGAGGAAGTAATAGCCCTACGTCTCGGTGCCCGGAGGCGGTCGACTGGATTATGCACGTGTGTGTTACAGGGGGTGCGAACCCTTGTGCCAGAGGAGGAGGGCGGCTTATATAGAGTGCGCCAGGACCCCGGCCATCCTCCGTTACCCTTAATGGCCTTAAAGACTACAGAGTGGACGCTTGCCCGTTGCTGTTCTGGATGGCTCCTGGTCTTCAAACAGGTCGAATGGATTCTTGCATGGTCGAATGATCGAGTGGTCGAGTGACCTAAAGAAGGAGGGGTCTCCGAGTGACTGGTAGGTCGAGTGGATTGCACTCGACACCTTTGTTGGGCCCTCCATGTTGTCTCTTGAGCTTCTTTGCTTCTAAGACAGTGACCTTGGGTAGGACGTATAGGTCAGGCCTATTACCCTACCCCAGGTCTATGTCCTCACCATTAGCCCCCGAATGGATTGAGGTCCGAGTGAAAATAAGGTTGAAGTTGATCTTGCTTTGACTCTTGTGTTTCTCAACTATTCATCTCTGAACGGAGGCCAACGTTGGAACTTCGGCTTCGTTTCAGTCGCCTTGATTTATTCAGAAATTGTCGATTGGTTTTTATAATATCACCCGTCGAGCGTTGTCTTTGACGCGAAATCTTTGGCATGATTGGTTACGGCGGATCCCGGATTTCACGGGATTCGAAATTTCGGGGGAAGCGCGCCAGGCGGAGCGCGCCGTGGCAAGCGGAGTGGATAAACAGGACGTTTCGATTTCCGTGACACCTTTTTCGCCACGTATCTCGCGTGCGACTGTTGAGGGATTTGACAGGATCACCAGGGCCCATGCGTCAGCCACTCGGAAGTGGGTCTTTAAAAAGCGACGAGGCCGAGGCGTCTGCACTGTGCGCGTCCATTCTCTTTCTTCCTCCTCTTGTTCCTCTACCGCATCCGGCTTCTCCACTCTCGACGCCGCCGCTCCGCCGCCATGGGGAAGGAAAAAACGGCGGCGCTGGAACGCGCGAAGAAGGCGACGGGGGCAGTGAAAGGCAAGAAGACGAATCGGGGATCTTCGTCACGCTCGGGGCTGCCATCAGGTTGGATCCAAGGTGATTGGATCCGATCTTCGATTCGGCAAGAAGATTTGGATGAGCTGGCCGAGTTCGGACTGATCTTCCACAAAGCTGCCCGGTTGCCGGAGGGGGAGACGGAGCCGCAGCCGGGCCGGGTGAGTGCGTTCTGCTAGCCACCCATGTCGACCGTGGTTTCTCGGTTCCTCCGAATATTTTTTTCTGGGGTTTCTTGAATTTCTTTGGGGCCCAACTCCATCATTTTACTCCCAACACCATCACCTATCTTGCTGCGTTCGTGTCCATGTGCGAGAATTTCTTGGGGTGTCGACCGCACTGGGGTCTTTTCAAGCATATTTTTACCATCCGATCCCAGACGGTGAAGAAAGCAAATTCGAATGACGAGAAAACCCACGTTATCCAGATGTGTGGGGGTTTGGGTATTCAGAAGAGGAAGAGGAGTTCTTTCCCTTCGATGACTCTCCCTGAGTCGGTCAAAGGCTGGCAGTCGATCTGGTTCTATTGCCAGGACGTCGCGACTCCAGGCCAGTCGGCTGGACTTCCCCCTTTTTCTTTCGATCGTGTTCAGACTCCCTCTTCATTGAAAGTGACCGCCGCGAAGAAGGCGGAGACAGGCATGCTGGTCGAGAGGGTGGTCCAGCTGATCAACCAAGGCGTCACCGGCATGGATTTGCTGGAGGTGTTCCTCAGTCGACGCATTCAACCGCTCCAGGCCTGTGACCACTCCATGTGGATGTACTCCGGAGCCGGCGACACCGCTCGGGTTCATCCAGAGGAGGTGCCGGCCAAAACTGTGGCCCAATGGCTGAGGAGCATCACCGGGAACAAGGACAACCCCAGGGGCGCCAGGAGAGTCGACCCTTTCAGCGACAGCAACCAGCCAGACAAGGTTTAGCCGCTATAACCGATTGCATTTGGATGCGTTTTTCGACTGTTTGTTAATCCGACTGATTTTCACTCGACTTCTTGTCTTGTAGATTTACACAGAGATGTACTCAATGCCCAATGGTGAACAAGCTCTGGAGCAGGACCATGAGGGCGAGCACAGCGCGGAGGAGAGTGGTGAATGGGAGTCACCAGACGAAGATGACGAAGATGAGAGCGATGAGTCAGACGACGAGGAGGTAGTCGACTCACCGCCTCGTTCAGAACGTCGATCCAAGTAGCATCGTGATCCCGCGGGTAGGCGCGGTAAGGCTGTGGCCTCAAGCGCTCCATCTCAAAAGCACGCTCGGTCTTCGACTCCAGAACTGGGTGAGAAGGTCACCAAGCAGCCCAAGATCAATCCCTCGAAGTCCCGGAAGACCTTGCCTAATATCAAGATGGATGTTCCTGTTGCTTCTGGGTAAATGTTATTCCCGTGTTTTCTTGTTCTGACTGATTCTCCTGTCCTGACCGAGTGGATGATGAAGTTTCCCAGCCTGGCCTCTGCCGCGACTGATATGGATATCGACAAGGTCCCAGACGACGAGGAAACCGATGACGCAGCTACTTCCAAAGCCAGTAAGTCCACCCGACTCGAATTCATTTGGTCGACTGGATTGTTCGTCAGTTGTCTCTCTGATTTTTTTTCTGTTTGTTGTAGCTCCACGAGACGTTGTTGTGCTTCCGGATGATGAAGAAGAAGTTCCCCTGAGGGAAAGGAGGAGGAGGGACAAGGGACTGAGCAGGAAAGCGCCTGAGGTTCAGGTTCCTCAGCCGACACTGATGCCTGGGATGGCGGTCGAGCGATCGACAGATCCGGCTCGCACCAACGTCACTTTGCTATCCCACTATCGACTGATTGTCCGTTAGGATCAGCTGCTCAGACCTCGGCCGCTCCAATACAACTCCATGCATCAGACCCAGCAGTTGCTTCGACTGCTCTGCTATCATCGCTTTTCACTGCGTATCAAACTCCAGACGACCCACCGAGTGCCGCCAAGGAAGCTCTTCTTCAGTTGAATCTTGTGATGGGGCAGATGAAAGTGGTGCACGAGGCCAATCAGGTGGCCTTCAACGCTGGCATTGCTCTGCAGACCAATGTCCAGGTTAGTTGATTTCCGACTGATCTTACTTCTCATCCGATCACCCACTGGGGTGTGACTGTTTTAAAGTTGCACAAGTCTACTTGAGTCGACTTGGATTTAGTCGATTGAGTCTTTGAACTAGTGGGAGCACGTTGAGTGCACCCACTGGGTGTAGTCCCCGAGACCATAGTTGACTGCAAGCAGTCGACTGTGGTCTGAGAATCTGAACTTTATCACTCGACCTGGGCGGGCCAGGTCGATTGGAACCGGAACCAGTGGGGGCACGCTAAGTGCACCCACTGGGTGTAGTCCCCGAGACCGTGGTCGACTGCAGGCAGTCGACTATGGTCTGAGAACGACTTTTTTTTACGACTCGCGCTGGGCAGACAATGCCGAGTGTTTAATCAAACCAGTGGGGGCACGCTAAGTGCACCCACTGGGTGTGTTCCCCGAGACTGTCGTTGAATGTTAGATTCGGCAGTAGTCTTAGAGTAACTTTCACTGTGATGTTCTTTTGTTTCTGTTGACTAATATGTCTTATATATTGACTGCAGAAATCTTGTGATCTTGGGGCTCAAAATTCTACACTGAACAAGCAGCAAATCAGCCTCAAGCTTGATCTAGAACTGGCCAAAAAGAATCTCAAGACTGCTCGTGACGAAGTAACTGCCATGGGAGGTAACCAATCGTCAACTGTCCATCTTACGACTGGCACTTTTCCTTTCCATTTTTTGAACCGAGTGACTCCACTCGAGCAGATGTATGTAGTGAAAACCGTCAACTCCAAGCTCGTCTGAAGAATGTTATTTCTTTAGAGAAAATGAAGCAGGCTCTGGAGAAGAAGGATCTGGATCTTGCTGCCGCGCAGAAGGAAGCACGAGAGAAAACGACACTTGCTGACAAGAAGCTTGCTTCAGTTGGTAAGTTAGAAGAAGAGAACTCCAAACTGAAGACTGTTGTCTCTGACGCCAATCGGGAGGTCGAGCGACTGAAGAAAGACAAGGACAAGCTGACTGACGAGATTGGGAGCCTCAAAGCCAAGAAGGGCGAGTTGGAATCTTATCTGGGCCAGCTTGCTGCAAAACTAGTCTTAAAGCTTGAAGGTACTGATGTCGACTGACTTGTTATGGTCGATTGACAGGTCTTATTATATTGTCGAATCACCATTTACCCGACTGTGCAGAACTTTGCCAGGACTTTGAAGCGGAAACTAGGCGGGTCGAGACGGGTCTCGATCCCATAAATTGCCCAGTCAAAGATGACGTCGCAATGAATGTGCTGCAGTTGGAATCTCGCATGGACAGCGCGGTTGCTTATCTTGCCCACCTGAAGGCGGCGATGACTCGGGTTGATGCTGAACTCTGGCCTTAGGCAGAACTGTCTCAAGACCTCGAGTCTCTGATGGCTCGACTGAATCAAATACCTGACCGAGTGCAAGAATGGAAGAAGTCATCTGCTCGATGTGGCGCCGATGTCGCCCTATCCCTGGTCCGAGTGCACTGCAAGGATGTCAAAGAAGACAAGCTGGCGGAGCTCAAGGTTGCTAACACAAAAAGGCACACTTTCCAGTCCTTCATGGACACTTTCCTTGACGCCGCCACTCGCATCGCAAACAGCATAGACCTTGATAGTTTTTGCGACCCAGCCAGCCCTTCTCCTGACGAGTGACTAAAAAACATTACGCTCCACCTTTATTTGCCTCGGTATGCCGAGTGATTGTGTAATCGTTAAACTTCTTCAGGCTTGATGCTCGAGTACTTTTGACCCATGGTCCAGACCCTTAGGATTTATATGAACTTGGTTTATCTCTAAATATGCTTGTGTTTGCCTTCGAGTGGAACTTGCTCTTCACTCGGAATAATCTTTGTGCTTGAGTTGCAGCTCTAAGGAGATTCCGGTCACCCTGCACCTCGTCGACCTTGCGGGATCGGGATGGAGCGCATGTTATACTTGTGGTGCAGCTCTGACGAGAAGGTTGCAGTCGACCTGCACCTCGTCGTCCTTGCTGATAGGGATGGAGCGTACGTTATACTTGTGGTGTAGCTCCGAGGAGAAGGTTGCAGTCGACCTGCACCTCGTCGTCCTTGCGGATAGGGATGGAGCATACGTTATACTTGTGGCGTAGCTCCGAGGAGAAGGTTGCAGTCGACCTGCACCTTGTCGTCCTTGCGGATAGGGATGTGTTTCAAACTTAGGAGAGTACTGGACTGTAGCTAAGCCTCCGAGTGGGAGGGTTGCTCACCACTCGGTGGGATTTTTCAAACTTAGGCGAGTACTGGACTGTAGCTAAGCCCCCGAGTGGGAGGGTTGCTCACCACTCGGTAGCATTTTCCAAACTTAGGCGAGTACTGGACTGCAGCTAAGCCCCCGAGTGGGAGGGTTGCTCACCATTCGGTAGGATTTTTAAAACTTAGGCGAGTACTGGACTGCAGCTAAGCCCCCGAGTGGGAGGGTTGCTCACCACTCGGTAGGATTTTTCAAACTTAGGCGAGTACTGGACTGCAGCTAAGCCCCCGAGTGGGAGGGTTGCTCACCACTCGGTAGGATTTTTCAAACTTAGGCGAGTACTGGACTACAGCTAAGCCCCCGAGTGGGAGGGTTGCTGTAAGTGCATCTAGTGCCACCCCTAGTTGGTTTTGGAGTATTGATGACAAACCTGGTTGAGGGACTAATGTGTTTGTGAGAATTGCAGGATAACACAGGTAGTGTCCCTCATTGATTCGATTTACCTGCCGGAGGCGACCCCTAAAAATGTATGAAGACATTGAAGACAGTGGTGGTATATGAAGATATTCACATTGAAGACTATGACATGAAAAGACATTGAGCGAAGACTATGGAGCACGAAGCCTTAGTCGTTTCGTTGTTTCCTTTTCTTCTTTGTTGAGTCATAGGAACCACCATACTGTTAAGTGGGGTCCAAGTGAACGAAGTCAGAGTGACTGAAGTGATGCTCAACCCAAAACCTATGTCTTCGAGCGAAGACAATGAGAGCAAATCTTATCCAGAGCTGGATGAGTCAGCTTTGCTTGTAGCCCAAGTAAAGTTGTCGTGTGTGTTTGAAATCTGACTGTTGGAACACGTGTCAGTTCCTTAGTGACCCAGGGTCATTTCGAACATATCAGGTCGGGTTGCCTAGTGGTTATAAATAGCCCACCCCCTACACCATAAATTGGTGGCTGCTCAGAGTTAGTGCACGGCTTTTGTCGTATTGAGAGCAACCCACCTCGAAGCCTTTGAGAGAGAGAAATCCTTGCGAGGACAAAGCCCAAACACCCAGAGCCAAAGAGTGTTAGGCATCACTAAATTCTTTCTATCTGCGTGACCTGAAGACTTATTACACTTGAGGACTGTGAATCCTCCAGCCGGTTAGGCGTCGCGTTCTGAGCATCCAAGAGTCATTGTGGATTGCCGGTGAACGAAGTCTGTGAAGGTTCAGAAGTCTACCTTGAAGACTTACCAGAGTAATTGGGTGAGGACTGTGCGTCCTTAGCTCAAGGGGAATAAGGTGAAGACGCGGTCTTCTAAGTTGAATCTCAGCCTCCCTAACCAGACGTACAGTTGTCACAGCAACTGTAACTGGTCCAACAAATCATGTGTCCTCAACAAGTGATTGGTTCTATCCTCTCTCCCTCTTTACTTAGAGTTTGTCTTCGTGAAGTCATTGCCTGTTTGCTTTACCTATTTGTCTTCATTGCTTGACTACTTTTACTGTTTGGCTTCATACTATCTTCCATCCTGATCTTTACTACCTAGCTGCTTTTAGTCCTCGTGATTTCACTTCATTACATATTTGACTATGGCTTGCTTAGTGTAGTCTGCCTTCCGCTGCATTGAAATAGGTCCATTTCTATTGTTTGTCTTTGAAACTTCCATGTTTTGAAGACTTTCATAAAAATCGCCTATTCACCCCCCCTCTAGTCGATAACTAGCACTTTCAATTGGTATTAGAGCAAGGTACTCCCTTGTTCTGTGTGATTCGGTTTAACCACCTGGAGTTTTAGCTATGTCGACTGCAGGGATAATCAAAGTCTCCGCTGCTTGCCCCATGTTCGATGGAACTGAATATCCCTACTGGAAGAATAAGATGCGCATGCATCTTGAAGCCATTGATGTTGACCTCTGGTATGTCGTCAAGAATGGCGTTCCCAAGACTGGTGAAGGTGTCACCCCTGCTGATGTCAAGAAGTTCATTCAACTGGACTCTACTGCCAAGAATATCATCTGTGGTCATCTGACCAAAGGACAGTATGGCCGCGTGAGTGCTTTGGAAATGTCGAAGCTAGTCTGGGACTGGCTATCCAAGGTCAATGAAGGCGTCTCAACCCAGAGAGATCAAAGGATCAGTGTTCTTCGCAACCTCTTCAACCGCTTCAAGAGAAACGACAATAAAAATGTCCAGCTCATGTTTGATCGCCTCACCGACATCACAAATGAGCTTCGTGCTCTCGGCGCCACTGAGATTACCAAGCATGAAATCGTCAAGACACTACTGAGATCACTTGACAGCTCCTTTGACACCCTTGCCCTCATGATACAAGAACGTCCTGACTTCAAGACACTCGATCCGTCTGATATACTTGAGAGGCTCAACACACATGAGTTCCAGCTGTCTGAGAAAAGAGATACCTATGGTCCCAACTATGGCTGAACTCGCGCTTTGAAGTCAAAAGCTGTTTCCTCATCTGAAGAAGAATCTGACTGCAGTTCTGATGATCCTGAAGACATTGGAAAGGAACTTGCTATGCTTGTGAAGAAGTTCCAGAAGTTCACTAAGAAGAAGGGCTTCAGAAAGTCTTCACGATCCAGCTCAAGAAATGATGAAGCTTCCACTCATGACTACAAGAAGAGAACATGTCACAAGTACAAGAAACCTGGACACTATATCTTTGAGTGTCCACTGTGGGACAACGAGAAGAAGAAGAAGAAGAAGAGCAAGGAATATGATTCTGATGACAAGAATAAGAAGAAGTCTTCAAAGTCTTCTTCCAAGTCCTCATCCAAGTCTTCATCTCATAAGAAGAGCTCATCTGGCAAGGCTCGTGCTTTTGTTGGCAAGGAGATGGATTCAGAGGAGGAGTCTGCTTCTGAGGAGGCGGAGGTGGAGTCTGAGGAGGAGTCTGGCCCTGGAGTTGCAAGTCTGGCTCTAGCTACAGCCTATGTTGCCAAGTCCATCTTCAACACTGAAGACAATGACTTCCAAACCAACGCTGAAGCTAATGATCAGGACGACTCTGCTCCCACCTATTGCTTCATGGCACGTGGTGCCAAGGTAAAATCACGCGATGCTTACTTTCAAACATCTAGTGAAGATGATTCTGACTGTGAATCCAAACCCAGCTACAAAACACTTGCTAAAATTGCAACAGAACAACAAAAGGCTATGGAACATACTCAAAAGCTGTTAGACAAAAGCGATGACCTGTTGGACGCGGAAATGATCCGTTCACAGTCCTTAGTTGAAGACGTAAAAAATCTTCATGCTAAGTACCAAGAACTTGAAAGTCGTCATGAAATGCACTCAACCACTCATGAAAAGCTCTCCTATGATTATCTTCAAAGGAAGCAAGAGCTTGAGAAATTGAGAGCGGCTCATGAAGATCTTCAAAAAGATAATGAGTCACTTCGCGCTCAACAGATTAGTCCCGCTCTGGATGGATTTGAACCACCATGTCTAAAATGTCTTAAGCGTGATAACGCTACCTCTGTTGCTGAATGTTCCACTGCTGCTACTGTTGCATTGTCTTCAACTACTGATGTGGTAACTAACCCCTCTGCTGAGGATACCACTACTATTGCTGATGAAAATGCTAGGTTGAAGACATTGCTTGAAACAGGGATGTACAAAAGTTTGAGAGGGCATCAGACACTGTGCGATGTCCTCAAAAAACAGATCATGAACCAAAACCCTAGGAAAGAGGGTGTTGGGTTCGAGAGGAAAATGAATGTTGATGGTTCCTACTGGAAGCCTGAGCAGTACCCCAAAACCACATGGGTTGCTGCAAAGGGACCTTCGGTGGACCCATCCATCTTATCTGGCTTTACCTGTGCTAACCATGTTGTCATTGATGAATCCTTTGATGCAAACTATAAACTGTTCAAGAATCAGAATGGTGAAGTGTTTGCCAGATATGTTGGTACTAACTGCAGGAATGGGCCACCTATGAAGAAGATCTTGGTTCCCAAAAGTTGTCTTGAGAATCTTCCAGTGAATGTCATCATGACACCACCTGGGAAGAAGACAAACCCCAGACCTAAGGCCTCATATGGTCCAAAGGCTTCATACAGACCGAGGACTCACCTGAGTCACCCTAACGCCAATGTTTTGCAGGGAAACCATACTCAGACTTATGAATATGAGCGTGTGTCTTCAAACCTCTATGTTCATAGAACTAAGAATTTTTCTGCTTATTCATATGAGTATCATTCATCTCCTGCAAGGCTATTTGCTAGGGCTCCAAAGCCGAAATTCTCAGATGTTGCACTTAGACTCATTGCTTCTAAGCCACCCCTGAAGATGTGGGTGGTTAAGAAGAATTAACTTTCTCTTGCAGGGAAAGGTCTCCAGCCTAAAATCAAAGGCGTCTGATGCTATTGCTGGGGACCTAAAACATCTTGTAGGGCACAAGATCAAATGCCCAAATGGTCTCACTATGTATTTTGCTCCTGAATCGTTTGCCATTCATCCTATCAGTCCTAATCTTGATCTGAGCTTCAATAATCCTCTTGCCCGTCAAATGTTTATGCTTCACCATGCTCTTGGTGAAGCCTATCCCCCTAACTGTACTGTAGGGTATGACACCTCATGCTTCAGAATGGATTATGGACAGCAGATGCACTAATCACATGACTGGTGATCGAAATCTTCTTATGGACTCAACTTTACGTCCATCTGATAAAAGTCACATCACATTTGCTGACACTCGTAAAAGCAAGGTATTGGGTCTAGGTAGAGGTGCAATCTCAAGGGATCAGCACATGGATAAAGTGATGCTTGTTGAATCCCTTGGTTTCAACTTAATGTCTGTCTCAATGCTTTGTGACTTGAACATGATTGTGATATTTGGAAAATATCGTTGCCTTGTACTTATGGAATCTGACAAATCTCTAGTCTTTGCAGGGTACCGGAAAGATGATCTGTACATGGTAGATTTCTCAGCAGGTCCACAGCTTGCCGTATGTCTTCTTTCAAAAGCTTCAGAGTGCTAGCTATGGCATCGGAGGCTGGGGCATGCTGGCATGAGGAACTTACACACACTCGCCAAGAAGAAGCATGTCATAGGCATCGAGGGTGTCAAGTTCAAGAAGGATCATTTGTGCGGTGGCTGCGAAGCTGGAAACATGACCAGGGCAAAGCATCCCTCAAAGACAATCATGACAACATCTCAACCCTTCGAGCTGCTACACATGGACTTATTTGGCCCTACTCACTACTCTACCCTCACAACAACTGCTTGTCTCTATGGCTTCGTCATTGTTGATGATTACTCAAGATATACATGGGTGCACATAATTCTCTACAAGACTGAAGTGCAAGATGTCTTCAGACGCTTCGCCAATCGAGCCATGAACAATTATGGCGTCAAGATCAAGCATATCAGAAGTGACAATGGCACTGAGTTCAAGAATACTGGTCTTGATCTTTATCTGGATACAATGGGAATCACTCATGAGTTCTCTGCTCCATACACACCTCAGCAAAATGGCATCGTAGAGCGCAAGAACAGAACCCTCATTGAAATGGCTCGAACAATGCTTGACGAATGCAAGACACCAAGAAAGTTCTGGCCTGAAGCTATCGATACAGCATGTCATGTCATCAACCGTGTTTACATCCATAAGCTTCTGAATAAAACATCCTATGAGCTCCTCACTGGCAAGAAGCCAAATGTCAGTTACTTCAGAGTATTTGGAGCTAGGTGCTGGATCAAGGATCCCCATCACAAGTCAAAATTTGCACCTAAAGCTCACGAAGGCTTCATGCTCGGTTACGGAAAGGACTCGCACTCTTACAGATTATTCAACCTCTATCTCTACAAAATCGTCGAAACTGTGGACGTGCGGTTTGATGAAACCAATGGTTCACAAAGAGAGCTCCTGCCAAGTACACTAGACGAAGCTCCACCCAGCGAATCTATCAAGCTAATGGGAACTGGTGAAATCATGCCATCTGAAGCATAGCCTGAAGAGGAACTTATCATTTCTGCACCTAACCAACCTGAAGACAATGCTCAGCCTGAAGACAATCCTTCCAATGTTGATGATGATCAGCAAGAGCAAAATCTCCGTCCAGTTCATTCTCGTGTTGCAAATGAAGTACAGATTGAGAAGATAATTGATAGCATCAATGCACCTGGTCCACTTACTCACTCAAGAGCAACTCAGTTAGCAAATTTCTGTGGGCACTTTTCCTTTGTGTCAATATCAGAACCCAAGAAAGTTGCTGAAGCCTTTATGGAACCTGAATGGATTCAAGCTATGCAAGAAGAGCTTCAACAGTTCAAGCTGAACAATGTTTGGGAACTTGTCAAGTGTCCTGACCCACGCAAACATAACATAATAGGCACAAAATGGATATATCGAAACAAGCAAGATGAACATGGTCAAGTCTTCAGAAACAAAGCACGTCTTGTCGCTCAAGGATATACTCAAGTTGAAGGGATTGACTTTGATGAAACAGTTGCTCCTGTGGCTAGGCTTGGAGCTATTCGGATACTGCTCGCCTATGCAAATCATCACAACATCTTGCTATATCAAATGGATGTGAAGAGTGCATTTCTCGACGGCAAGATTGAAGAAGAAGTATACGTTGCACAACCACCTGGCTTTGAAGATCCAAAACATCCTGATATGGTGTACAAGCTAAACAAAGCACTGTATGGCCTCAAACAAGCTCCTCGCGCCTGGTGTGATACAATCAAAGACTTCCTGAAGAGCAAAGGCTTTAAACCTGGATCCCTCTATCCCACACTCTTCACGAAGACATATGATGGTGAACTGTTTGTGTGCCAAATCTATGTGGACGATATTATCTTCGGCTGCACCAACCAGAAATATAGTGATGAGTTTGGACACATGATGCAAGAGCAATATCAGATGTCCATGATGGGTGAGCTGAAGTTCTTCCTTGGTCTTTAAATCCGTCAGCAAAGGAACGGCATCTTCATATCTCAAGAAAAATACCTCAAAGATTGCCTGAAGAAGTTCGGAATGCAAGATTGCAAAGGTTACACGACGCCAATGCCAGCCAAACACCATCTGGGTCCCGACGACAATGGTAAAGAGTTCGATCAAAAGGTATAATGCTCCATGATTGGTTCTTTACTTTACCTATGTGCATCTAGGCCAGATATTATGCTTAGTGTTTGCATGTGTGCTAGATTCCAAGCGGCACCAAAGGAATCGCATCACTTAGCTGTGAAGCGAATTCTTAGATATTTGGCTTACACCCCAACATTAGGATTATGGTATCCAAAGGGCTCAGAGTTTGATCTGGTTGGATTCTCGGATGCTGATTATGCTGGTGACAAGGTGGATCGCAAGTCTACATCAAGGACATGTCACTTTCTGGGACGATCACTTGTCTGTTGGTCCTCAAAGAAGCAGAACTGTGTATCCTCTCCACTGCTGAATCTGAATACATTGCTGCTGGATCTTGCTGCGCTCAGCTTCTATGGATGAAGCAAACTCTCAAGGACTATGGCATCAATCTGAAACAAGTACCTCTCTTCTATGACAATGAAAGCGCCATCAAGATCGCCAACAACCCAGTTCAGCACTCGAAGACAAAGCACATTGAAATTCGTCATCACTTTCTCAGAGATCATGTCATGAAGGAAGATATTGATATCATTCACGTCAACACTGAAGAGCAACTGGCAGATATCTTCACAAAGCCCTTGGATGAGAAAAGGTTTTGCAAGTTACGGTGTGAGCTAAATATCTTGGAATCCTCAAATGTCCTGTGATCAGGCACACATCCTAACACTTATGCATGTTGATGACTTAGATGTGCAACACACGAAGTAAAGTATATCGTCAATCAATGAAGACTTACATTCTAAGTGTGAATACATTAATGTGGAATTTGACTTTGGAGCGCCACGATAATTGTGCGCCATGTCTGGGTCTAATACTTCCTATACGGTGGGTAACGCCACCACCAAATTTTTCTGTTTGAAGTGTTTCACTCATGGCGTTACATTTGATATGTCTTCACATTTGGTTTGTCTTAAATCTCAACTTGTATTCATGATTATCTTCACTATGTTGAGTTGATTGCTTTCTGATATATATATATATATATAGACACACACACACACACACTAGTTTTCTGTCCTCTACAGCATTCACTTATAGCTATGTCTTCCTTATTGAATCTTTTGAACTAAGTGAATGTGATCGGACCCTAATCTCTCTATGCTTTTTATCTCAAACTCTATCTGTCCAAATCATATGCATTCTATTGAAACTGTCGAATGTCTTCTCTGCGTCCTTGTCAGCAGAAGATACAAAGACAAACATTAAGTCTGTTTTAAATGCTCTATCCTTATTGCCTGAAATCCGGAGAAGCCGGAGCGACCCTCCGACAAACCTGGTGGGCGTGGGAACGTGGGACAACTCCAAGTATGTTGCATGCTTGCCACGTGTTCCTCAGATGTGAACCGTCAGGGGCACCTGCGTAATTGCGCTGTGCCGCACACTTCCTTATAAATACATGTCCCCTGCGGTCAAGAAATCCTTCTTCCACCTCTCCACCTCGTCAAAACCCTAGTGCCACCGCTAGCTCTCGACGACGCCGGCGACAAAGCGCTTAGCTGCCGCAACTTCACTGACGTCGTCCTCACGCCGGCCGCGGACATCGTCCTCTCCGTCGCCATCGTAGGTGTCCTCCGTCGCCAAGTTAGGGCACGATGGATTGAACTGCTCGGTCTCCTACTCTTCCCATCTAGCAGTTCTTCGCGTGGTAAATACAACTCTATTTTTACCGTCTTTTTGACCCTCGAAGATTCATCTTGTTTACCAAAATAGGTTTCTGCCTATACAATGTTAGATCTATCTTGTCTGCATCTCATACTGCCTAGTATATTCACTTAAGCTTCACATCTAGTTAGATTCCTCACTTGTACTTATTCGTGGATTCGTACAAATCTGGAACCAACTCTCAACATATAAGTGAATGTCTTCGCATCATGAGGTCAATGTCTTCAAACTGATTTATCTTCAAAATCTTCTGAGAATGCATATGACCTCTTCCCCTTCCCTCGCATCTCTAGTGTTGTCACAGGTACATGTCCGTGGGATAATCCCTTGGTTCTCATAGTCTACATTCGTTTGCAAAATTCTTACAGCATCACATTAACTCTCCCGAAGCCAGTTCCTGTCTGTCCAGCCAGCGAAAGCCTTTGAAGCCTTTGACTCATGGCTGCAGAGAAATCAGTAAGGAAGGGTGGCAGACAGCGTCGTGGGGGAACATCAAGAGATTTGCCTGATGACCTCTCAGAGCTTTACAAGACAGATCCAGAAGAGGATTACAATCAGCGCAAGACCCGAATCCAATGGATTCGAAGATATTGGGCTAAACAATGGTTTAAATACAAGTTCGTGACCCAGGAATACGCTGAGAAGAATGCTATCAAGAGTCCTTGGGGTGATATTATCTTTCGAAGCCTTCCACCCAAGAATAGAACTGAAGCTATTGCCCAGGGTTTCTATCCCTGTATGGTCCGTGGACCACAGCCTGATAATGCCGACCCTTCATCACTGCTCTGGTGTCGTGACGATAATATCTTCAAGCGCAACTTCCAGCACGCAAAGGCATCGGCCAAGGAAAACAAGAAGTCATTGGGATTAGACTTCAACCCTGGTCCCTCTGCTCCCCGTGCTGATGGCACACGTGATGAAGAACCCAATGTCATCGGACCCTTCTACAACCTTGATGGCCTCATCACCCACATCTCTGTTCAAGGTGCCAAAGTGGATCATTCTGATGATGATGCCGACACTGATGAAACCCCAGCTCCTACTCCAAAGCCGCAGAAGCCAAAGAAGGCTAAAGCTTCAAGATCAGCTGCTCCTCCTAAAGCTTCACGTGCGAAGCCACTGGCTACTGCACCTCCTGAAGACAGTGTGCAGTCTGAAGATCTATCACGTATCTCCAAGAAAACGGAGAAGAAAATCAAAAACGTCAAGAATACTGATCAGACCTTGACCCCTGCCGCCATTCTGCGAGATGAACACATTGATTTGTCTAGTGATGAAGACCTTGCAGATGACGCTCTTGAGCAACTGATCAAGAGCAAGGAAGAAGCAGAAATCTTTAATGATTTGCCTCTCTTTGATGTGGCAATCATCCATAACTTCATTGATGAGTGGTTTGACACTCCCAACCTCAGCTTTGAAGATCTGCAACTTCCCATTGGTCTCAGCATCTCTTTCAATGGCGCCATTGCTTCTGAGCTAGCTCTAGCTCAGCGCATAGTTGAACTGAAGCACAAAATTGACTATGAGAAAGCTCAGTTCAAGAAGCACATGGCAAAGCTCAGCGTGCAAGATGTCAAAAACTTCAAGGTGATGTTGCACGAGCTCAAAGAAGCCTTTCTCAAGAAGCATGAAGAAGCTAAAGGTTCTCGTGAGCGCATGAAGAGTCTGGCTGACAAGTGTGTGCAAGCCTACAATGAGGCTGAAAAGCGCAAGGCTCTTGGTCGTCCTAGCATCGACCCCAGAATGGCTGCAAAGAAGAAGAAACCATCAACCGACCAATCTGCACCTTCAAGGCAGGACGAACCTCGCATAGTCTTCCCAAGCAGCATGACTGGCTCGAAGCCAAAGGTCAGGTCAACCGCTTCAGAAATGAAGAAGACGAGGACTGCCGAGGCTGAAGCCAGAAAGAGGAAAAATCCTGAAGCCTCAGATGTTCCTCCCTCCAAGAAGAAGCGCAAAACCAAGAAGGATCGGGCTGCTCCCACAGAGCCCCTAGTTGTTGAACCTATCTCAGTTGCTCGTCCTGACTCTTCGCATCAAGAACGACGGATGATAGTTCATGAGCCTGCTTCCACAGAGGCTCCTAAAGCTGAAGATATTCCAGCAGTTGACCCCACCGCTGCTGAAGACATTGGTCACCATGACAATGTTGAAGATGATGTAGTTCTTCCTCAGATCGAGCACAACTTGGTATCATCGCCTGTTCTCATGAACATCGAACTCATCAGCATTGGTCGTCCTCTGACGCCAATTGCTCAGGATGCATCATGGGTTGATCACCCACAACAACAAGACACCCCGAGTACTCCCCAACAACAAGTCACACCACCTGTGCAAGAAGAAGAGGATGACTTTGAGGCCCAGCCAACTCCATCTCCTCAGGCGTCGCCCGTGTTACGCAGGCTTCGCAAAGGACCAAGGCCCCAAGTCCCTTTTTCGAGCGTCCGAGAAGGAGAAGTGCACCACCAATCTGTTGCACGTCAAGTGTTCCCAAAAGCCACTCCTACTGTGAATGTCTCCGAGTCTGAAGCTAAAGCTGCTGAAGACAATCCGGCTGCATAAGCCGAAGAAAAACAAGCAAAAGAACGTGTTCCTACTCCTCCCATCACTGAAGAAGTTGTTCCTGAAGTGAACATGTCTGTGCCCGACCCTCCAGCTCATCAAGTGGAGGTTGAGAATCTTGAGGCTGCCACCACTAACACCACTGAAGCCAATGACGTAGTCATGGCTGAAGCAAATGTGGAGCCTGCACCAAACAATGTGCCAGAAGCTAATGAAGCCAATGATGCACCTGCAACAGATGTGCAGCCTGACGCCTCTATTGATGCCACTGCTCCTGTTCCGCCACCAAGGCCACACACTATCGAGCAGGCATACAACTACGGCCAGCTTATCACTGTCAAATGGCCTCTTCTTGTTCCTCCGCCTGCTGCTGGTCCCCAATTTGACTATCACGTCGAGCACAGGCCTCAGGTTCAGAAGCCAATGCCAAGGCTGCCTAGGTTTCCAGGCACTGCATCTGCACCCGGATCATTCAATATCAATGGCTTCAAAGCCCACAACACCTTCTTTGATAGCGCCAAGAACCCCTACTCTAAGGCAAGAATATCTTCTGATCGGTTCTGGAGCTATCAACAGCGCAGTTATTACTCATGCATCTTATACAATCAAGGTCGCATTTTTTCACATATGCGTCTTGACACTGAAGCCATAACTGGTCTGCCCTGTTTGCAAGAAGCTCTGGATTGCTTCAGAGAGTCTGGCTTGCTGCAGTTCGTCACTGATAAGGAGCACTGGAATGAAGAATTACTGCTCCAATTCTATGCCACTCTTCATATTCGTGGCTACAACAGGGATCCGAAGACTTGGGTCCTTGAGTGGATGACAGGCAATGTCCATCATGAAGCCAAAGCCTTTGATGTCATTGAGCTTACTGGCCTGCCCACTCCAGGTGATCTTTATGAACCTGGTTGTCAGCTTCACAGTGCTGCTATGGAAAGCATCTTTCACAAGCCTGAACCCAACATGAGTCAGATGCTTAGCATGATGAAGCCTTTGCCTCCTGATGCTGAATATCCTAAGGAGTTCTTTGTTGAAGACCTTGAGTATCTGCCCTGCACCATCTATCACATTATCAGGCGAACTCTCTGGCCCATCAAAGGACATTCTCCACATGCCAAGCTTGATGGTGCAATGAAGACTTTGGTCTTTCATATTCTTCATGGCAAAAGCTTCAATGCACAAGACTTCTTCATCCGCCAACTTGCTGCATCAGGATCTGATCTCTTTGGCTTGAAGTTTTACGCTCCATGGATTATGCGTCTCGTCAAACTTCACTCTGCTGTCAACTATCAGCCCTCTGCTCGCAATCATCTGATTTTTCTGCCTGAGGTTGATATGTCAATTGAAGCCATCTATCCAGAGCCTGCCAAGGAGCCCCTTAGTCTTCAAAATGCTGAGAATCAAAGCTTCTCTCAAACCATTGAAGGAGTTCAAGCAGTCACTCGTGTTTATCCTTTGGCTGGTACTACACGTGCACCTCATCGTGCCCTCACTGAAGCCACTGAAAGCACCATTGCACAACGGCCTAAGAAGCGATCTCGTGTTCTCAATGACCGAGAGCTTCTGGTTGCCCTTCATCAGAAACAGGATAAGCATCATGACTGGCTGAAGCGCCAAATGAAAAGCCTCTTGGTGGATGTCAACAGGATTCACAACGTTGCCACCAAGAATGCCTTTGTTGCCCATGAAACTTGTCGTCGTACGTGGAAAGGGCTGACGCTTATGTGCTCTGAAGATGATCTTCAAGACGATGGCTTCACTGAACGCTTCAAGTTTGACTCAACACCTCCAAGAAGGACTGTGCTGCGGTGCACTCCGTCTCTTGAAGACTCTGAGTTCTCCTCCTCTGCTGCAATTGTTAATTCCCGTGTCATCGATGATGAAGACGATGCCACTTCACCACCTTCAGCGCGAATCGACACTGCCCCAAGTTCGTCTGCACCGCCAAACAACACCGACGACCCTGCTGCTTCACCTACTCCTCATGGGAACAAGTAGATGCTCTATGTCTTCAAACCTTTTTGGTCCTTACTGACAAAAGGGGGAGAAGCATATGAGTTTGATAGTCTTCAAGCGGGTCCATATGGGCGGTTGCTTTATATTTTGCCTAGTGTTTACAACTCTCGTTTTTGATACATTTGGTTCTTTGAGTTGTAACACTTAAACTCGATGGTTGTCTTCTACTTATTTGCTATTTTGTGATGCGATGATAAATTTCGCATGTGCGATGATAACTTCCGCACTTAGGTCATTCTGCAGACGTCCATTTTTCATTATGCATGATGAATTGTCGTCATAAGTTGAAGAGGATCTCCACAAGTACAACCTGCCATGTGCATTTGCATTCCAAAAGCAAATTGCTTATATGCACATCTTTAGGGGGAGCCTTTGCCACTTATGAGGACAATACCCTATCCTTTACATTCCACATACTTTATCCCCGTTGAAAACTTCAACCAGTTTGTCATCAATCACCAAAAAGGGGGAGATTGTAAGTGCATCTAGTGCCACCCCTAGTTGGTTTTGGAGTATTGACGACAAACCTGGTTGAGGGACTAATGTGTTTGTGAGAATTGCAGGATAACACAGGTAGTGTACCTCATTGATTCGATTTACCTACCGGAGACGACCCCTAAAAATGTATGAAGACATTGAAGACAGTGGTGGTATATGAAGATATTCACATTGAAGACTATGACATGAGAAGACATTGAGCGAAGACTATGGAGCGCGAAGACTTAGTCGTTTCGTTGTTTCCTTTTCTTCTTTGTTGAGTCATAGGAACCACCGTACTGTTAAGTGGGGTCCAAGTGAACAAAGTCAGAGTGATTGAACTGATGCTAAACCCAAAACCTATGTCTTCGAGCGAAGACAATGAGAGCAAATCTTATCCAGAGCTGGATGAGTCAGCTTTGCTTGTAGCCCAAGTAAAGTTGCCGTGTGTGTTTGAAATCTGACCTTTGGAACACGTGTCAGTTCCTTAGTGACCCAGGGTCATTTCGGACATATCAGGTCGGGTTGCCTAGTGGCTATAAATAGCCCACCCCCTACACCATAAATTGGTGGCTGCTCAGAGTTAGTGCACGGCTTTTGTCGTATTGAGAGCAACCCACCTCGAAGCCTTTGAGAGAGAGAAATCCTTGCGAGGACAAAGCCCAAACACCCAGAGCCAAAGAGTGTTAGGCATCACTAAAGTCTTTCTATCTGCGTGACCTGAAGACTTATTACACTTGAGGACTGTGAATCCTCCAGCCGGTTAGGCGTCGCGTTCTGAGCATCCAAGAGTCATTGTGGATCGCCGGTGAACGAAGTCTGTGAAGGTTCGGAAGTCTACCTTGAAGACTTACCAGAGTAATTGGGCGAGGACTGTGCGTCCTTAGCTCAAGGGGAATAAGGTGAAGACGCGGTCTTCTAAGTTGAATCTCAGCCTCCCTAACCAGACGTACAGTTGTCACAGCAACTGGAACTGGTCCAACAAATCATGTGTCCTCAACAAGTGATTGGTTCTATCCTCTCTCCCTCTTTACTTAGAGTTTGTCTTCGTGAAGTCATTGCCTGTTTGCTTTACCTATTTGTCTTCATTGCTTGACTACTTTTTCTGTTTGGCTTCATACTATCTTCCATCCTGATCTTTACTACCTAGCTACTTTTAGTCCTCGTGATTTCACTTCATTACATATTTGACTATGGCTTGCTTAGTGTAGTCAACCTTCCGCTGCATTGAAATAGGTCCATTTCTATTGTTTGTCTTCGAAACTTCCATGTTTTGAAGACTTTCATAAAAATCGTCTATTCACCCCCCCCCCCTCTAGTCGATAACTGGCACTTTCAGTTGCTCACCACTCGGTAGGATTTTTCAAACTTAGGCGAGTACTGGACTATAGCTAAGCCCCCGAGTGGGAGGGTTGCTCACCACAAGATAGGATTTTTCAAACTTAGGCGAGTACTGGACTGCAGCTAAGCCCCCGAATGGGAGGGTTGCTCACCACTCGATAGGATTTTTCAAACTTAGGCGAGTACTGGACTGCAGCTAAGCCCCCGAGTGAGAGAATTGCTCACCAGTCGGTAGGATTTTTCAAACTTAGGCGAGTACTGGACTGCAGCTAAGCCCCTGAGTGAGAGGCTTGCTCACCACTCGGTAGGATTTTTAAAACTTAGGTGAGTACTGGACTGCAGCTAAGCCTCCGAGTGAGAGGCTTTCTCACCACTCGGTAGGATTTTTCAAACTTAGGCGAGTACTGGACTGCAGCTAAGCCCCCGAGTGGGAGGGTTGCTCACCACTCGGTAGGATTTTAAAACTTAGGCGAGTACTGGACTGCAGCTAAGCCCCCGAGTGAGAGGCTTGCTCACCACTCGGTAGGATTTTTAAAAATTAGGCGAGTACTGGACTGCAGTTAAGCCCCCGAGTGAGAGGCTTGCTCACCACTCGGTAGGATTAAAACTTAGGCGAAACGGATTCGCAGTTAAGCCTCCGAGTGAGAGGCTTGCTCATCACACGGTAGGATTTTTTCAACCTTAGGCGAAACGGATTCGCATCTAAGGCACCCACTGGGGGATTTGAAAGATATAAAAAAGAAACAACAATCATTTAGGAGACTATAAAATTGTGTCTTTGATAATCAAACTAGAAGGTATTTCTTATTACATCTCAACAGTCTGAATGCTTAAGTGTAAAAGGCGCGGAGCAACTCCGCTTCCAAGCGTGTGGCTCGTCTTTCTTGTGCTCGACGTTGTAAAGGTGGTACGCTCCATTGTGGAGCACTCTGGTGACAATGAAGGGGCCTTCCCAAGCAGGAGCAAGCTTGTGTGGTTTCTGCTGATCCACTCGAAGAACCAAGTCTCCCTCTTGAAATGCCCGACCCCTCACGTTTCTGGCGTGGAATCGACGCAGGTCTTGCTGATAGATGGTCGACCGGATCAGGGCCATCTCTCTTTCCTCTTCCTGGAGATCAACTGCATCTTGTCATGCCTGTTCTGCTTCATCTTCTGAGAAAAGCTCGACTCGGAGTGCATTGTGAAGCAAGTCACTCGGAAGTACAGCTTCAACTCCATAGACCAAAAAGAATGGAGTTCGGCCAGTCGACCGATTGGGAGTTGTCCTCAGTCCCCAAAGCACTGATGGAAGTTCATCGACCCAGGCACCTGCTGCGTGCTTGAGATCACGCACCAGTCAGGGTTTCAGTCCTTTGAGAATCAATCCGTTTGCTCTTTCAGCTTGTCCACTAGACTGGGGGTGGGCGACTGAAGCATAGTCGACTCGAGTGCATTGGGAAGCACAGAAGGCTCTGAACTCATCAGAATCAAAGTTCGACCCATTGTCAGTGATGATGTTGTGCGGAACACCATATCTGAATGTTAACTCTCTGATGAAACTGACAACAGTAATGGCTTCAAGATTTTTGATAGGCTTGGCTTCAATCCATTTGGTGAACTTGTCGACTGCCACGAGTACATGAGTGAAGCCGCTTCTACCAGTCCTCAGAGGTCCAACCATATCCAACCCCCAAACAGCAAAGGGCCATACGAGTGGAATGGTCTTCAGGGATGATGCAGGCTTGTGAGACATGTTGGAATAAAACTGGCAACCTTCACACTTGTCGACTATTTCTTTTGCCATTTCATTTGCTCGCGGCCAATAAAATCCGGCTCGGTATGCTTTGGCCACAATGGTCTGAGAGGATGCATGGTGACCACAGGTCCCTGAGTGGATGTCGTTGAGGATCACTCGACCTTCACCTAGTGTTATGCATTTCTGGCAGACTCTAGTTACACTTTCTCTGAACAATTGTCCTCTTATAACAGTAAAGGCTTTGGATAGACGGACGATCTGTCAAGCCTCTTCTTCATCCTCTGGGAGTTCTTTCCTAAGAATGTATGAAATGACGGCACTGTCCAGTCGGGAGTGATGACCAAAACCTCCATGATCAAGTCGACCACGGCTGGGACTTCGACTTCAGTCGGATCAGTGGCACTCTTTGGTTGTGGGGGCTCTTAAGTGAAAGGATCTTCTTGAACTGAAGGTGTATGAATATGTTACAAAAACACATTGTTGGGAATGGCCTCTCTCTTGGAACCTATCTTTGCCAAATCATCGGCTGCTTGATTTTTCAGTCGGGGTATATGATGGAGCTCTAACCCCTCAAACTTCCTCTCTAACTTTCTCACTGCATTACAATAGCCAGTCATAGCTGGGCTTCTGACGTCCCACTCCTTCATCACTTGATTAACCACTAAATCCGAGTCACCATAGACCATGAGGCGACGGACGCCGAGTGAAATAGCCATACGCAACCCGTACATAAGTGCTTCATATTCAGCTTCGTTGTTGGAGGAGTCAAAATGAATTTGGAGGACATAACTGAGCTTGTCTCCTCGGGGGGATACCAATGCCACCCCAGCACCGGAACCATTCAGCATCTTGGAGCCATCAAAGAACATGGTCCAATGCTCCGAGTGAATCTGAGTCGGCAGTTGTTGCTCAATCCACTCGGCGAGGAAATCTGCAATTACCTGGGACTTGATAGCTTTCTTTGCCTTGAACTTGATATCCAATGGAAGGAGTTCAATCGCCCATTTAGCCACTCAACTAGTTGCATCTCTGTTATTCAGGATTTCTGACAATGGTGCGTCGCTGACGATTGTGACGGAGTGATCAGAGAAATAGTGTGCAACCTTCTTCGTGGTCATGTAAATCCCATAAACAAGCTTCTGATAATGTGGATATCTTTGCTTGGATGGAGTCAACACTTCAGAAACATAGTATACTGGGCGCTGAACCTTATAGGCTTTTCCTTCTTCTTCCCGCTCGACCGTGAGCACTGTACTGACAACTTGTCCAATGGCTGCAATATAAAGCAGTAAAGGCTCTTTGCTGATTGGGGCAGCAAGCACCGGCTGGGTGGAAAGCAGGGCTTTGAGCTCTGCAAACGCTGCGTCAGCTTCATCAGTGCACTCGAACTTGTCAGATTTCTTCATCAGTCGGTAAAGAGGCAAGGCCTTTTCACCGAGATGAGAGATGAATCGACTCAAGGTGGCCAAACAACCAGTAAGCTTCTGGACATCATGCACACACACAGGGCATTTCATCTAGAGTATGGCACCAACTTTCTCTGGATTTGCGTCGATCCCTCATTCGGAAACAAGGAATCCGAGTAACTTTCCACCAAGAACCCCGAATGTGCACTTTGATGGATTAAGCTTGATATCATACCTTCTGAGGTTGGCAAAGGTTTCAGCAAGGTCAGCCAGCAGGTCGGAACTCTTACGTGACTTGACCACAATGTCATCCATGTATGCTTCCACATTCCGACTGATTTGAGTGAGCAGACACTTCTGAATCATCCTCATGAATGTGGCTCCAGCGTTCTCCAGGCCGAATGGCATGCTGACATAACAGAAGCATCTGAATGGAGTGATGAAAGCTGTTTTTATCTCATCGGGTCCGTACAGTCGGATCTGATGGTACCCGGAGTAGGCATCTAAAAAAGACAAACACTCACATCCCGCAGTCGAGTCGACGATCTGGTCAATGCGGGGGAGAGGAAAATGATCTTTCGGGCAGGCCCGATTGATATGCTTGAAGTCGATGCACATGTGAAGTGAATCGTCCTTCTTGGGGACCATCACAACATTGGCGAGCCACTCAGAGTGGTAAATCTCTTGGATGAACTCAGCTGCCAGGAGCCGAGCCACTTCCTCACTGATTGCCTTTCTCTTATGTGCGGTGGACCGTCGAAGATGTTCCTTGACTGGTTTTAATTTCGGGTCGACTCGCAAATGATGCTCAGCCAGTCCCCTGGGTACACCTGGCATGTCAGAAGGTTTCCATGCAAAGATGTCCCAGTTCTCACGGAGGAACTGGATGAGCACTTCTTCCTATTTGCTATCAAGTGACGTTGAGATATGAGTAGGAGCAGCATTAGGATCGGTCGGGTGAATGTGAACCGGCTTGGTTTCACCGGACGACTGAAATGCAGAATCAGTGGTAGGCTTCTTGGAACACAGCAAATCACTCGGATCTGCATTCTTCCGGTATTCTTGCATTTCGACTGCTGCCATTTGTGCATCGGCGATTTTTGAGCCCTTCTGGAAGCACTGCTCTGCCTTCTGCTGATTGCCAGTGATAGTGATCACTCCTCTGGGACCAGGCATTTTCAATTTGAGGTACACGGAACATGGTCGAGCCATGAAACGTGCATAGGCAGGCCTACCCAGAATAGCATGGTAAGCACTCTGGAAATCCACTACTTCAAATGTCAACTTTTCCTTGCGGTAATTCTTGGAATCACCAAAAACCACATCAAGAGCGATCTAGCCGAGTGATTCAGCCTTCTTGCTAGGTATAACGCCATGGAAACTCATATTGCTTTCACTAAGCTTGGACATCGGAATGCCCATTCCCTTCAAGGTTTCAGCATAAAGGATATTTAGGCAACCACCATCCATCAACACTTTAGTCAGTCGAGTGCCTTCAACAACTGGGTCGACCACCAACGCTTGCCTCCCAGGGGTGGCTATGCGTGCTGGATGGTCAGGCTGGTCGAATGTGATGGAAGTCTGGGACCACTTCAAATAACTTGGTGTTGCCGGAGCAACCATGTTCACTTCTCTGTTGATAACTTTCAGTCGACTTTTGCTTTCAACATCAGCAAAAATCACCAGAGTGGAATTGACGTTGGGAAAACCATCATCATTTCCTTACTTATCTCACCCTTGTCCGACTCCTTTTCCTTCTCCTTGGGTTGTTTCTCTCGGAACTGCTGGATCAGGAGCCGACACTGTCGAGTGGTGTGTTTAGGGTAAATGAGATTACCCTCTGCATCTTTCTTGGTGTGAATGTGGCATGGTAAATCCAACACATCATTTCCATCTTGATCTTTCACTTTATTGGGGTTCCAGGGCCCTTTGGGCTTCCCCTTGAACTTTCCTTGAGCCACAACTAAAGCTTCACCAGGAGCCGCTGGTTCGGCCTTGCGTTTCTGTTTCCGACTGGAATTCCCTCCTCTGGTTTCTTGGGCGACTGTTTTGTGTTTGCCACTCCAGAGTCGGTCTTCCTCTTCACCATTAGCGTACTTGGTGGTGATCTCCATCATCCGACTCAGGGACATATCCCCTGTTTG
Organism: Aegilops umbellulata; assembly: GCA_032464435.1. Taxonomy (NCBI): domain Eukaryota; kingdom Viridiplantae; phylum Streptophyta; class Magnoliopsida; order Poales; family Poaceae; genus Aegilops; species Aegilops umbellulata. The sequence goes on from CP136054.1 coordinate 71,064,718, forward strand.
ACCGAATTTCAGATTCAGTTCTCGATACTTAACACCCACCTTGAAGGCACAAACTGCTTGGTGATCTGACACATTCTCCACTGTATGGTGCAATGTGATCCATCTCTGGATATAATCTCTCAAGGTCTCATTCGGTTTTTGCACACAGGACTGCAACTCTGTTAACCATGCTGGTCGTTTGCATGTACCTTCAAAGGTTCTAACAAACACTCGGGCAAGTTCCTCCCAACTATATATGCTGCCAGGTGCTAACTGATTCAACCATGCTCTAGCCGAGCCTTCCAACATCAGAGGAAGGTGCTTCATGGTCACTTCATCATTGCTGCCACCGATCTGTACAGCCACTCGGTAGTCCTCAAGCCAAAGTGTCAGGCTTGGACTCACCAGTGAACTTGCTAACTCTAGTCGCCAACCTGAAGTTGGGAGGAATCACTGTAGCCCTGATGGCTCTGCTGAAACACTCTGGACCTGAAACATGCACTCTGCTGCCAGTCGGATAATCTCTGTCATGGCCTTCTCTATGTGCTCTGTTCCTGTCAAACAGACCTTGAACAAGAATAGATCTCGCATCAAAGCCCGGCTCCCTGGGGTCGACTGGAATTCTTCGCCCGCCACTGTGAGGGCGTCTGTCATCGTGCTGCCGAGGCACATACGACCCACTCCTCGGGGAAGGCGTGGGCACTCGAAGACGGTCATCGTGGTCGAGTTGGTGATCATACTGCTCACGATTTCTGTACTGATCTCGCCGGTCTCCACGTCCCTCATGCCACGGGGACGATCTTGGGCTGTGAGCCGACTGAACTGTGTCTGCCATCACAGATCTGCTATGAATCCTATTCCGCGACTGAGATACTGCTGTGTTCTGCTCTCCAGCTGCCCGGAGTAAAGCCCGGATCTGCATCAAACCTCTGCCAGCTTCCGACTGGGAAGGCATCGACTCCGCTATTCGGGCTGCAGCTGTGAGATTCTGAATCGGAGTTCGGTATTGTAACGCCCCAGATGTAACTTGCCATATTTGTAATCCAACTCTTGCCATTTCCGGCTATGTGTTATGATTTTCCCTCCGTGGTTGGGTTCTCTCCGTTTTGCATTTTGGTCATGTCATGCATTTCATATCATGTCATCATGTGCATCGCATTTGCATACGTGTTCGTCTCATAAATCCGAACATCTTTCCCGTTGTCCGTTTTGCAATCCGGCGCTCCTATGTCTCCCGGCGTCCCCTTTTACATTTCTTCGTGAGCGGGTATTAAACTTTCTCGGATTGGACCGAGGGTTGACATGTGGCCTCAGTATAGCACCGGAAGACCGTCTGTCAAGTTTCGGGTCAATCGGAGTTCGTTTGGTACTCCAACGGTTAACCGGGTAACCGTGAAGGCCTCGTGTGTGTTGCAGCCCAACACCCCTTCAAAACAGCCCAACAACCCATCTAAGACACTCCCATGTCCTCCGCCGTTCGATCACGATCGCGTGGGCGAAAACCGCACTCCGTTTGGAGCTTCCTAGCTCCTCCTAGCTATAAAAACGTCTCCCCCTCCTCCATCACGAGCAAAATCCTCCCCGAAACCCTAAAATTCCGCCCCGCGCGCCGCTGGACGTGTCCGGGCGCGCCTGACACCGTCCGCCGCCGCGCCCGCCCTGTCCCGCGCTGCCACGTGGCCTCCCCACGCCTCCGCCGCCGCGGCCCGCCCGGCCCGCTCCTGGCCCCCGCGGGCCCAGGCCACCGCACCCGGCTGCCGCTCCGCGCCGCCGCGAGCCCCGCGGTGGAGCTCGCCGCACCGCCGACCGCCGCCGCCGCCGCAGTCCCCGTCGCCGGCCTCCTCCGTGCGCCGCGCCGCCCGCGCGCGCCGCTCCCGGCGCCGCCCTCCTCCGTCGTCGCCGCCACCGCCTCCTCCGCCTCGCTCCGGGCCGGATCCGGTGAGATCCGGCTGGAGGAGCTTCAGATCCGGCCGCCTCTCTCCTTCCTGGCGCCAACTCCGGCGAGCCTCGGGCTGCCCGCGCCCTGGGTTGACTTTTCCCCGAAGCCCGTTTTTCTCTAAGTCATTTATTTGTCATCATCATCATCGCATCTTCATCATGACGTAACTTTGCATCCGTAGCTCCGTTTCGCGCGTATGATATGTTAGATTGTTCGTCTAGAAGAGCAAATCATTTTGTTCCATTGCATCATTTTCATTTGAGGTCCTCTTGATGCCCTAAATTCTGTTAGAAGAGGGCTAGTTGATGTTAGTTGCTGGATCTTATCTGAACATGCACTTTTGTCATTTTTGCCATGATTGATGTGTACCTCCTATGAAGTTGAGTCCTACATGAGTTTTGTAATATGACATGTTACCTATCCATAGGATTTTGCCATGTATTTTTGTGATCTATGTGGTGACTAGCACAAGCATGCAAACTAGGTCACCTGATGTTGCTGATTTCAGAGACTTAGTAATTTCACTAAGTCCCTGACTGCTGTTATTTTTATGCCATGTGTTCATGTTGTTTTTGAGAGATCTATGCATAATTTGAACATGATCAGTAAGGGAGTTTTTAACTTGAGTATTTGCTCTATCCATCAATGCCTTTGTTTGAAATTATGGAGTGCCATAGTTTGAGTCAATGGAGCTCTACTTTTGCTTCAAAATGTTGCTGGCAGATTGTTTACGTGTTATTCGATTTTGCCAAGCTTGGTGTAGTTGATCCTTGCATTCTATGATGTTATTCTTGTCATGTCTAGTTACTATGCCATGTCTTCTTGATGTATGTATGCTTAGTTTATCATGCAATGCTCTGTAGTGAGTGCATCGAGCTCACGAACATGCCTAGTCGTTATCTGTTTTGACATGTCCAGTTTTCTGCTAAGTCTGTAACCTGAAACGAAACTTGCTTAATTGACATGGGTGTAATCATGTTTTCTGGTCCTTTTTGGCTTATGGTCAGTAAGGGACTTTTGTCAAGTGGCTTGAGTAGATTCATTACATGCCTTACTTTGCTATTCTATGAACCTGTAGCATGTTGTTTCATTGCTCTGAACATGCCATCCTGATGTTAGTTTCTGCTTGTTGATATTTTCACTAAGTCTGAGAACTTGTTATCGTTTGCACTTTTGCCATGCTTGTTTGGACCTGTTATGATGTGAATTAGCCGTAGCTCAGTGTTCATCTTTTGTCGGGAATATTGAGTAGATTACTTTCATATGCTTTGTTGCCATGTTTGGGTGCAGTAGCTTAATTATTTGTTGCTTGCTAAGTAGCATCATGCTGTTTATGGCAGTTTCGTGTCATTCTTGTTTTGCTTGTCATTTGCAAACCGTGCATCCGATTCCGGTGATCTTTATATCGATTTCAACCGAAATCACCTCACCTATCCAGTGGCATGCTTGGTTTGCCAAGATTATGCCTTGTTCATCCTTGTCCTTCCGGAGCATGCATACGCATTGCATATCACCTCTCGCATATCATGCCATGTTTTGCATCATGTTGCTTGCGCATTGCATCGTGGTTGATATTGGTTCCTTTGCTTGTTCTCTTGTCTTGGGTAGAGCCGGGAGACGAGTACGTGAACGAGGATTCCGTTGAGAACGCTTACGAGGACCAAGCTTTCGACAACTCTGAGACTCTTGCAGGCAAGATGACCATACCCTCGAAATCACTTCTATCTTTGCTTGCTAGATTGCTCGCTCTTTTGCTATGCCCATGCTGCGATACCCACCACTTGCTATATCATGCCTCCTATATTGCCTTGTCAGCCCCTAACCATCCATGTCCTAGCAAACCGTTGATTGGCTATGTTACTGCTTTGCTCAGCCCCTCTTATAGCGTTGCTAGTTGCAGGTGAAGATGAAGTTTGTTCCTTGTTGGGACATGATCTTGTTGTTCCCTGTTGGAACATGTTTTACTTGTTGGGATATCACAATACCTCTTATTTAATTAATGCATCTATATACTTGGTAAAGGGTGGAAGGCTCGGCCTTATGCCTGGTGTTTTGTTCCACTCTTGCCACCCTAGTTTACGTCATACCGGTGTTATGTTCCCGGATTTTGCGTTCCTTACACGGTTGGGTGATTTATGGGACCCCCTTGACAGCTCGCTTTGAATAAGACTTTTCCAGCAAGGCCCAACATTGGTTTTACCATTTGCCACCTAGCCTTTTTCCCTTGGGTTCTGCAGACTCAAGGGTCATCTTTATTCTAAACCCCCGGGCCGGTTCTCCTTCGATTGCTGGTCCAAACTAGAGCCCTTTGCAGCGCCACCTCGGGGCAACTCGAGGGCTGGTTTTAGTTGTACGGACTGCTCATCCGGATGTGCCCTGAGACCGAGATATGTGCAGCTCCTATCAGGATTTGTCGGCACAATCGGGCGGCTTTGCTGGACTTGTTTTATTGCTGCCGAAATGTCTTGTAGTCCGGGATTCCGAGATTGATCGGGTCTTCCCGGTAGAAGGAATATCCTTCGTTGACCGTGAGAGCTTATCATGGGCTAAGTTGGGACACCCCTGCAGGGTATTATCTTTCGAAAGCCGTGCCCGCGGTTATGAGGCAGATGGGAATTTGTTGATGTCCGGTTGTAGAAAACCCGAAGTTGACCTTAACTAAAACACATCAACCGCGTGTGTAACCGTGATGGTCTCTTCTCGGCGAGGTCCGGGAAGTGAACACGGTTGTTGGAGTTATGTCTGACGTAGGTCGTTTCAGGATCACTTCTTGATCACTTCTAGTTTCACGACCGTGCTTTGCCTTCTCTTCTCGCTCTCTTTTGCGCTGTAGCCACCATATGCTAGTCGCTTGCTGCAGCTCCACCTCACAAACCCCTTTCCCACCTTTAAGCTTAAATAGTCTTGATCTCGCGGGTGTGAGATTGCTAAGTCCCCGTGACTCACAGATATTATCACCACAGTTGCAGGTACCAACGATGCCAGTGCAGATGACGCGTCCGAGATCACTTGGGAGTTCGACGAGGAACGTGGCCGTTACTATGTTTCTTTTCCAGATGATCAGTAGTGGAGCCCAGTTGGGTGATCCGGGGATCTGTTTAGCATTTGGGGTAGTCTTCTTTCATTTTGGTACCGTAGTCGGACCTTGAGTGTAATCTGTATGTTGGATGTTATTTATGTACTTGTGTGAAGTGGCGATTGTAAGCCAACTATGTATCTTTCCCCTTTATTTATTACATGGATTGTGTGAAGATTACCTCACTTGCGACATTGCTTTCAATGCGGTTATGCCTCTAAGTCGTGCCTCGACACGTGGGAGATATAGCCGCATCGAGGGCGTTACAGGTATACCTGAGTTGGAGGCGGAAAAAGTTGTCATCGACTGGACTCGGGAATCCGCTGCCGAGCACACTCGTCGAGTGCATGCTGGAGGTTCTCCAGTCGAGTGCGCTCAGCCAAGTTGGCCAGGCGCACCTCCTCCAAGGCCCGGGCCTCGGGGGTTTCTCCAACGATAGGAGTGTGAAGTGCATCCATATTACAGCGGCGGAGCTCTTCCCTCTGCTGCGAAGAAAGAGGCTCGGGGCGGTACTCCTCGTGAGCACGCGACGGATCACCACCGTCGTCGCGGGGGAAGCCAGGAGGATTGCATGGTCCATTGACCATCAAGACTTCCACCGCGGGGTCACTGCTGTCGCACTCTGATGCGGTCTCGACGGAGCCGGTCGAACAGGCCGTAGAGAGTTTCGTCGGGCTCGATTGTCGTGACTTGTGGGGTGGCCGACTGGCGGGCCACCGCATGCCTCACCCACCACTGGAGCCGCGACCGAACAGAAGCTTGCGTCGGCGAATAGCGGGGAGCGAGGACGCCACAGGAGCCGACCGATACTGAGTCAACGGCTGCCGAAGAAGGACGCCGCGGACGCACGCGTGAAAGTGTGTCGCCCCGCGGACGGGGAGCGCCTCGACGTCGAGTGGAGCCTCTTGAAGCCAGGCGGAGTTGTCGGCGATGAAAACGAGCGCGTCGAGACGGATCTCGCGGCCCTCAGCCATTCCTCCGCCAGAAACCATGACGATGAGAATCGGAAAAAGTCGCAACTTCACCAACCAAGTCGCTAAGACACCTGCCCCACGGTGGGCGCCAACTGTCGTGGATCTAAGACTGACAGTAGAATGGGGGTAGGTATGTAGAGGCAAGATCCTAGCTATGGCGAAGTTGTACACACGAGTTTTACGAGTTCAGGCCCTTCACGGAGGAAGTAATAGCCCTACGTCTCGGTGCCCGGAGGCGGTCGACTGGATTATGCGCGTGTGTGTTATAGGGGGTGTGAAACCTTGTGCCAGAGGAGGAGGGCGGCTTATATAGAGTGCGCCAGGACCCTGGCCATCCTCCGTTACCAAGAGTTCAATGTACATAAAGAGGTGGCGCTATTGGTAACGCTAGCCTTAAATGCCTTAATGGCCTTAAAGACTACAGAGTGGACGCTTGCCCGTTATTGTTCTGGATGGCTCCTGGTCTTCAAACAGGTCGAATGGATTCTTGCATGGTCGAATGATCGAGTGGTCGAGTGACCTAAAGAAGGAGGGGTCTCCGAGTGACTGGTAGGTCGAGTGGATTGCACTCGACACCTTTGTTGGGCCCTCCCTGTTGTCTCTTGAGCTTCTTTGCTTCTAAGACAGTGACCTTGGGTAGGACGTATAGGTCAGGCCTATTACCCTACCCCAGGTCTATGTCCTCATCACCGAGATCGGGTCCGCCCGACCAATCACCACCGGTCCCGCCCGACCGGGGATCAGGTGGCGGCAGGAGATCTGCCTGGGGATCCGCAGGCGCGCTAGTCGGCCCACTAACGCCAAATCTCACGGGATCAGCACCCGCGGGTGTATCTGCCTCGTGTCCCGCACCAAGTGTTCTCTGTTGCTGCATAAAATCATGACGATTTGGAGCGTAATTTTTTTCACTGTTGTCTCTGTTAGGGTTAGGATTATTAAACAAATGATCATCAGCAATATGTTCACCCCCTTGATCAGTAGGATTTAATAAGTCTGGTGAGAGCAAAAGGATCTCAGCACGTAGACGAGCGCCGGCGTTAGGATGGAGTGTAGAGAAGGGGAACACGTTTTCATCAAACACAACATCCCTGGAAATATAGACACGCCCAGTGGAAATATCAAGGCACTTGAAGCCTTTGTGGAGATTGCTATACCCAAGAAAAGCACACTGCTTGGAACGAAATTGCAGCTTGTGATTATTGTAAGGTGGAGATTGGGCCAGTAGGCACACCCAAAAATTCTTAAGATAGAATAGTTGGGTTTTTCATGAAAGAGACGTTCGAACGGTGTTTCAAAGTTGATTACTTTGTTAGGAATCCGATTTATCAAGTCGGTTGCGGCAATGAAAGCTTCACCCCAGAACTTCAGGGGCATAGAAGCTTGAGCAAGAAGAGACAAACCTACTTCAACGATATGACGATGATTCCTCTCAGCTGAACCATTATGTTGGTGAGCATGAGGACAGGAGACATGGTGAGATATACCTATTTTGGTAAAGAATGAGTTTAGTTTAACATACTCCCCTCCGCAATCTGTTTGGAGGGCAAGAATTTTGCGATCAAATTGTCGCTCTACAATCTTCTGGAAATCATGAAATTTTTGAAACACTTCAGACTTGTGTTTGATAAGATAGATCCATGTTAATTTACTGAAATCATCTATGAAACTCACATAATATTGCTTTCTTCCTACTGTTTCAACAGCAGGACCCCAAACATTAGAGAACACAAGCTCTAGGGGGAACTTTGATTCACTTATTGAATTTGGATAAGGAAGTTGGTGACTTTTGCCTTTTTGACAGGCATCACATACAGACTCTTTATTGAAATAACTGGCACACGGCAGATTATTTTGACTAATAACCTTGCTAACAATAACAGGAGAAGGATGCCCTAAACGTTGGTGCCACCTATCCGGAGATAACTTGGTAGCACTTAGCACTTGCTTCTTGACGTTGGTGCTCGTGTGCCTAATCGAGTAGAGACCTCTCCTACCCTTGCCTTGAAGGGGTACCTTCCTCGTTCCCCGTTCCTTAATAGAAAATGAGTAAGGATGAATTTCAACAAAGGAATTATTGTCAATGGCAAGACGACTAGCAGAGATGAGACTTTTATTGCCTTCGGGTACATGAAGAATATTGTTTAAGTGAAGATCACGATCTAGGGTATGAATAGCTGAATGACCAATATGTTTAATATCCATACCTGAACCACTTGCAGTATGTATCTGTTCGTTGCCGTTGTAGCGGTCGCGTACGGTTAGCTTCTCCAGGTCGCCCGTGATGTGATCGGTGGCACCACTGTCAAGGTACCAGTTGGTGTCCACACCATACTGCAGGGCTGCAAGATTGGCCGATTTCTCCTCCATACCTTGGTAGGACTCGTCATACCGTTTCCAGCACTTCCATGCCGGATGGCCCATCTTCCCGCAAATCTAGCATTGTACCCGAGGAGCAGAGGCATGGTTGTTGTAGTTGCCTCCGCTGCCGCCGCCGTTGTTGCTGTCGTGACCGCCACCGCCACGGCCTCCTGGCTTGGAATAGCTACGGCTGTCGTGATCACCACCATTACCAGCTTGTCTGCGGCCGCGGTCACCACCTCCGCCGCCTTGCTTGCGGCCTCGGGTGGCACTGTTGGCGGAGGACTGCGACCCGCCGCCACGAAGATTCAGCCTCGTCTCAAAGCTGAGCAGCTAGGAGAAAAGCTCGGCTGCAGTAACTGGCTCCACCCTGGAGCACATAGCAGAGACCACTGGATCGAAATCTTCATCGAGTCCGGCTAGGATGTGGGAGACAATGTGTTCCTCGTCCGCCCTCTTCCCCGCGGCGATCAGCTTGTCGCAGAGGGTTCTGACCTTCCTGACGTAGTCGGTGATGAATAGATTGCCCTTCTGGAGATTGGTGAGGGCGATGCGGACGTTGGTGGTCTGCGATCGAGTGCGAGATGCGAGCATCCCTTCGACCGTGTTCAAGAGCTCCACCGAGGTGTGACTGGATGCGACCTGGATGGCTATCTCACGAGGAAGGGTCGTTAGAAGATAGGAGAAGACTTGTTGGTCTTGCGCATACCAGATTTGGAAGTTAGGGTTCGGCGCCTTCGTCGTGGTCTTGCCGTCGGAGGAGGTCACATTGATCTGCATGGGTGGTGGCGGCTGTTCAATGTCGAGGTACTTCTCCATCTGGGCTCCCCGGATGGCGGAGAGCACGGTCGCTCGCCACAGGGCTTGGTTGCCCTTGGTAAGCTTCTCTGTGGCGGCTTGAGCGAATGGCGAGGAGAGGAAGGAACTTGAAGACGTCGCCATGGATGAGCTCGAGGATTGCTCTGATTACCATGAAAGAAAGAGGATTGTGGAAGCGTATGTAGTTCGGCAGGGACGCGTACGTGTTATATAGAGATATCAGATTACAAGGGGAGGCGCGGGTTGTTACTAGGCTTGGCCTCTACTCCAAGCTACACAAAGATAAACCTATCTTAGCTAACAACCTGCCGCCCAAGATTACATGCACGTATACACAGAACATGACAACATGTCACAAAATACTAGCCTATACAATTTCTACAAGCCTATCATTTAACAGAGCCATCCCGTCCATAGGGTATCTCGGGGGCAACTAGGGTTCCCAAGCCACCCTCCGCTCCTCCTCCTCCTCCACATCCCTAGTGGTCGTCATTAGAGGAGTACGACGGGAAAGACTGACGAGCACAGTAAAGGTGGCAGTGAGGCTCACATTGCTCAGTTTCTCATGTGGATGGCATTGGACGCCATGACGGTAGCCCCGGGTGGTGAGGCGGTAGGCGTGCCTCGTAGTGCTGGTGGCCGGATCCCTTGGTCCCTTGGGCAGCGAGGTGTCGGCGGGCGGTGGTCGAGGAGAAGGGCCTTCTTCGGCTTTCGCCACCAGATATGAAGGTACAACCCCTTCTGCCTCTCTCGATCACTCCTCCTTGTCAATACTGGTGCACAACAACCTCGGTTGCATGCCTTGGCAGGCTAGAGAGGTGATGATGGCACAATTCTGGCTCTGAGGGAAACCCCTGAATGGCTAGTTCGAGCATGGCAGCGGCAATGCCCAAGGGTGCCACTGTAGGATCGAAAGTATGTCTAGAGGGGGTGTGATTAGACTACTTGACCAATTAAAAATCTATCCTTTTCCCAATTTTAGTCTTTGGCGGATTTTAGCTATCTTAGCACAAGTCAAGAAATCTTAACACAATTCAAGCAAGCATGCAAAGAGTATATGAGCAGCGGAAAGTAAAGCATGCAACTTGCAAGAATGTAAAGGGAAGGGTTTGGAGAATTCAAACGCAATTGGAGACACGGATGTTTTTGTCGTGGTTCCGATAGGTGGTGCTATCGTACATCCATGTTGATGGAGACTTCAACCCATGAAGGGTAACGGTTGCGCGAGTCCACGGAGGGCTCCACCCACGAAGGGTCCACGAAGAAGCAACCTTGTCTATCCTATCATGGCCATCACCCACGAAGGACTTGCCTCACTAGCGGTAGATCTTCATGAAGTAGGCGATCTCCTTGCCCTTACAAACTCCTTGGTTCAACTCCACAATCTTCTCAGAGGCTCCCAAGTGACACCTAGCCAATCTAGGAGATACCACTCTCCAAGAAGTAACAAATGGTGTGTTGATGATGAACTCCTTGCTCTTGTGCTTCAAATGATAGTCTCCCCAACACTCAACTCTCTCTCTCTCTCACACAGGATATGGATTTGGTGGAAAGAAGATTTGAGTGGAAAGCAACTTGGGGAAGGCTAGAGATCAAGATTCATATGGTGGGAATGGAATATCTTGGCCTCAACACATGAGTAGGTGGTTCTCTCTCAGAAAATGTGTATTGGAAGTGTAGGTATGTTCTGATGGCTCTCTCTATGAATGAAGAGTGGGTAGAGGGGTATATATAGCCTCCACACAAAAACTAACTGTTACACACAATTTACCAATCTCAGTGAGACCGAATTGAGAAACTCGGTCGGACCGATTTAGCAAACCTAGTGACCGTTAGGATTTTCGGTGGGACTGAGATGCAAATCGGTAGGACCGATATGGTTAGGGTTAGGGCATAACGTAATCTCGGTGTGACCGATTACACAAACTCGGTGGAACCAATTTTGGTAATAAGCTAACCAGAGAGTTGGTCAGGTAAACTCGATGGGACCGATTTGCTCATTTCGGTGGGACCGAAATGTTACAAAAGGGAAACAGAGAGTTTACATTGCAATCTCGGTGGGACCGGTCGCTCATCTCGGTAGGACCGAAACGTTACGAAGGGAAACAGAGAGATTACAACCCCATCTCGGTGTGACCGAGATCCCTATCAGTGAAACTGATTTGCCCAGGGTTTGTGGCAGTGGCTATGACATCTGAACTCGGTGGCGCCGGATAGAAAGAATCGGTGGGGCCGAGTTTGACTTTTGGTTTAGGTCATATGTGGATGTGGGAAGGTAGTTGAGGGTTTTGGAGCATATCACTAAGCACTATGAAGCAAGAACCTCATCAAGCAACACCTCATCCCTCCTTGATAGTATTGGCTTTTCCTATAGACTCAATGTGATCTTGGATCACTAAAATATAAAATGTAGGGTCTTAAGATTTGAGCTTGAGCCAATCTTTTTGTCCTTAGTATTTTGAGGTGTCCACTTTCCTCATCCGTGCCATGCCATTGATTGAGCTTTTCCTGAAATATTAATCTTGGAATAATGTTAGCTCAATGAGCTATATGTTGTTAGGAATTACCAAAACCACCCAGGAATAGTTGCACTTTCAATCTCCCCCTTTTTGGTATTGATGACAACATATAGATCAAAGCTTCGACGAATGATAATAAGAGTGAAAAACATTGTCGCTTTGAGAAGTATGTGAAAAGCAAGAGCTCCCCCTAAATTTGTGCATAGTTTATGATTTGCTTTGGACTGCAAATGCACAAAGAGTTAGGCTCATGGGCTACCCTTCCATGTCACATACATCTTGGTGGAGCGCTCAAAATGATAATAATTAAATACATGCACTCATCACCAAGCAAAGTGAATGATCATATAGAGATAAAAAGATAATATCATCCAACAAGCATTAATGTAGCATATGATCAAACACACATGATCATCCAAGTATATCACACAGACAGAAAGTATCTCAATCAAGCAAATAAAGTTCAACCACGAAAGCAAGAGAGAATAAAAAAGGCAACGCTCTCTCTCGAAGCCTATGATCTATACATTTTTCTCCCCCTTTGGCAACAAGTTACCAAGAAGTTCATAGAAAATGCATAGCACTAAATCGTCTCTCAGGCTTGGTCTTCAGGTGGTGGTGTCCGAAGTACTCCAAGAACGAAGGCTTCAGTCGATGTGGATGGAGCTGTTGGAGTAGGTGCTGGAGCGGGTGGCTCTGAAGCTGTAGCTGGTGCAGATGAAGTGGCTCTGGTGTCTGTTACTGGAACTGCAGTTAACCTCTGAGCTCTAGGCACTCTGGCAAATGCCTCAGTGGTTGTCTTGCCCTTCCTCTCCTGCATATCATCCTGAAGTTGCTCCACAACAGACTGGATCTCAGTTACCTTCACATCCATGTCATAGAACTTCTGCTCCATGATCCTTTCCAAGCTATCCTGGTTTCGAGTCAGGGTGGCCAACCCTTTCTCAATCCTTAGAGTGGATGCAATCAAGTAGCCAAGCTGATCTTGCTTGCTCTTTAGAAGATATTGAGATGCCTCTTCCATGGTTGGCATCTTGGCAGCTTTCTCAGCCTTTGCCTTCTCCCTCTTTGCTTGAGCTTTCACAGAAGATGGCTCATCCTCATTCATAACCACTTGGTTGTCCTCAAAATCTGGATAGATAGGCATGTGCTCCTTGTCCAACAAGTATGTGCGAGTGCCCATCTTGGAGTTAATCAACTCCTGGATCTGTGGTGCATATCCACAGCTTCTCTTTTGGTCAGCAGTTGTCCTCTTGATAGTTTCAACTATAAGACTCATGACCTTGAACTTTTGTGGCACATCAAATATATGTAGCAGATTGATGGAGTGGCCTCTGATCATTCTGTGATCACCAGACTTGGGCAGAAGAGTGTGCCTGAGGATCCAATTGATAGTAGGCAGTCCTGACAGCAGGTGTTTCACTGATCCAAATTGGTGAGTCTCAAGATCTGCATCAGGAATCTCCTTGTACATGCTAGCCATGGAGTTGTGATCCTTCTTCTTCTTGGCATAGACATCCAAGTCATCTTCATTCTGCTCAGGAGCATTGATCAATTGAGCCCATTCTGCTACTGTTGACTGGAATCTAGTGCCTTCAGACATCCAGACTATCTTGCCATCTGGGTAGAAGTGAGTTGTGGAGTAGAACTGCATGATAAGCTCATCATTCCACTTCGTGAGCTTCTGAGCCACAAACTCATCAACTCCACAAGCCTTGAAACTGTCATATACTCCTGGATAGTGTTCTTCATTTTCCTTGATGTACTTCCAGTTGACCCATCTCATGTCACATACTATTGGTTTCTTGTCAAGCAACATTGTCTCATAAAAATCCTGCTGTTCTTTGGTATGGAACCTGTAGTCTACAGCAGTTCTCCTCCTGGTGGCATATGGATCTGACTCTCTCCATAGCCTCAATCCTGAGTCCTTCCTGATCTTCATGTTTTCTGCTACAGGATGAGCATCATTATGATCTGGAATTTTTGGTTTTAACTTCCTCAAAACATGTGTCTCATCATCTTCTTCTTCAGCAACAGTTTCAGGCACTGGGGCCTTGTTTTTCTCAGCAGCTGGAATGTTCCTGGTACTCCTCTTAGGTGCAGTTTTTGGTTTTGGAGCAGCTGGCTTGGGAGCTTCTTTGGGCTTAGATGATGCAGCCCCTGATCTTATGGCATCACCCATAAGCTTCTGAGCTTTGGGTGCTTGTGCAGCAACCTCTTCTTCCTCCTCCTCTTCAGAGTCTTTCCTCATAGAGGGATTGCCAAGAACCTTGGCAGCAGTGGTTCTGGCTCTCTTTTTCTTCTTGTCTTGGCCAACAGCTTCCTCTTCTGACTCAATGGTAAACTTCATGGTTTCTCCAGTGGCAACCTTCCTAGGTTTGGAAGTGGGAATCCTTCTTGCAGGTGCCTTCTTCTGCATTCCTGGCTTAGTGGCTGCAGCTGAGCCATACTCCTTTTTAAGCACCTTCTTGTTGGAAGTGGCCTCATCCTCAACTGCCACATAGTCTTCATCCTCAGATTCAGAAGTTTTCTTCTTTCTGGCCCTGGTGGCAGCTTTGGGTAGGTTGCTTGGGGTGCTCCTGCTTCCTTCATCTGAGCTGCTAGAGGGACTAGTGCCCTCACTCATGTGAACCAGCTCCTCAGACTTGTTCTGACTGTCACTTTGATCAGACATGATGTAAACTCTGACAACTGACCCTGTGAATAGATTATAGATGAGGTAGAGTGGATGAGCATCACAAAATACAGAGGTTTTTGCAAAAGAATGAATCAAAAACTTAGTTTTAGTTTTCCTCAGAAAGCATTTCGGATCAACCGATTCATAAACTCAGTGATACCGAAGCAGCTGTAGGAACCTAAACTAGTGAACTCGGTCAGACCGAGTCACAGTTCGGTGGCACCGAGACTGCTAGGGTTTCACAAAGTCCTGAACTCGATCACACTGATTTGCAATTCTCGGTCAGACCGAGAATCACATGTGCAATGGCCTGAGCCGAATCGGTGGTACCGAGTTCCACAACTCGGTTGGTCCGAGATGGTTTCGGCGGAAACTTAACCCTAAATTTTCAAATCATCTCTAATCTACGGAGTGTTTTTGACTGGATAGGATTGTTTCAATCGTGGCAAGATTCATGGCGAACACAATGTGCTAGGAATCAGATGAGGATAGCACAGTGATCAAGTTCATACCCTAGTTCGGCGATGAACTCGCTACGGTGGCAACGGCGGGGTTGATTCCCATTGATGGCGGCGGGGACCAGCGGCAGGAGGCAACTGGCGACGAGGAGGACGATCCGGAGACCCTGGAGGCAGAGCAGGCCAAGCGCAGGCGAAAGAGTTCGGAGAAAATTTCCAAAATTTTGCCCGTGGGTATATATAGCCCGACCCTGTCGGTGTGACCGAGTGGAACAACTCGGTGGCACCGAGATGCATAACTGCAAGCAGTTACTGCAACTCGGTGTGACCGAAAAGTTCAAATCGGTTGCACCGAGATTGAAAACCTAGATCGACTTAGTGATCTCGGTATGACCGAAATGGGTGAATCGGTCAGACCGAAACGCATAAAGAAGTTTTGGAAGTTTAAGTCTATGACGAATCAGGGACTCCGAGTGCTCCTCACAGAGAGTGGTTCGAATCTGACTTGATCAAATTTTGTGATGTAGCATGAATAGAGTTTGAGACGAGAAAAGCATAGATAGCTAGAGAAGGTTCTTAGGCATTCTTGTCCATCCACTTGGCAAGAGAAAAAGAAACCAATCAATCAAAACAACAAGTGGGTGTCCTTGAATGAGTAAATTATGCAACCAACATGCTCACACAATAGAATGGCAATTGAAATATGTGGCAAAGCATGCACAACCAATTCTAGCATCTATCAAGCAATTGGCGATGACTAGGTCATCTATATATGAGTATATTGACTTAGGAGTCAAATGAGAGCATTTGATCATAGGTCATACTCATCGTTTAAGTACAAGTGGGGTTGCCACTTTTACATAAAGCGTTGTTGTTTTCACACCATTAGAGTCTCTTTAGCTCAATTCTTAGGTAAACCTCCCCCTAGATGTGAGACCCCCCTAAGAGGGATGAACTAACCTTGGGTTTTGTCGATGATGACTTCATGTAGATGTTGAATATGTGGATGCTCAATGTTGATGTAGATCATTTGGAGCTATCTTTTGGAGTGAGTTGCACTTTCAATACCTACACGGGTTAGTCCCACAAGGAACAAACAAGGATATCCATAGACATAGAGTGAAGCACACACAAGATGATGTCTATGAAAGCTTTAGGTTACCTTGTCCCATGTCTTACCAACAAGAGGGTTTGTGACTCCTTGAACTAGTGCAAGATGTGGAAGTTGATTGCACTCGTTCTTGCCAAAATGATAAGAGTGAAGTATGTTGGCGGAGTCACCCTCAAGAACTCTCTAGTTCTTCTTCTTTGGGATCCACACCAACTTGATGGGAATCCTCGGAGTTGTAGTTGTACTTGATGAAGTGGAACTTGATGTAGTCTTGGGAACCCACTTGACCAAGGCCTTAGGAGCTTCTTCAAATGCATCAATTTCCTCTTGAAGCTTGTCCTTGCCTTTTTGCTTGTGGTCTTGTGGTGGAAGATCATCTTGAGCTTGTGTCCCTTTGAAAGAAGTAGGATCATGCTTCTCTTGTTGAGGAACAAACTTCGTCTTGGGGTATTGATCTTCTTCCCACTCAACTCCATTGGCATTGAACTTTCGTTCAAAACCAACACTTTGGTTCTTCTGGTGCCTTCCTTGCTTGCGTACAATTTCCTCGAATTGCTTACTCCCGGCAAGGCTCTTGTAAACACCTTTCTCTATAATTCCCTTCAATAAGCTATTTTCTTGCTCAAGTGTAACTTGTCTAAGAGAATCATTAGTGGAATCAAGAGAACTACTAGAAGCAACAATATTGGATTTAGCATGATTATTGTTACTACTAGAGGAAGAATCTTTCTTGTTCTTGTTACTAGACTTGACTTGAGGCATGTAAGTGGATAAGAGTAAACGCTTGGCAATGTAAGAAGAACTTTTCTTGCGAAGATCATCATTGATTGCCTTTAAGAACTCATGCTCTTGCTCAAGGTTGAGCTTTTCAAAACGTAATTTCTCATGAGTCCTTAAAAGTTCTCGATGATCTCCTAAGATAGTTTCATGAGCTAACTTAAGAGTGTTTAGTTCTTTAGTTAGAGACTCAATCTTCTCCTTATCATTGTCATTCATTTCATCTTGATTAGCATGATTAATTGACGTTTCATCATAGTATTCATCACTAGAGTTGTCAACAAGTAAATCATCATCACCTAACAAGTCATCTTCATCACTATTGAAATCAACATACTCGGGGTGTGATACCTTTGGACCTTTGGCCATGAAGCATCTTCCAATTCCTTCATTTGGTGAATCAAATATGTCGTAGGAGTTGGTTGACACAAGTGCTAGACCGGCAACACCTTCATCTTGAGTATATTCGGAGTCGGAGTGATAGCTTCTCTCGGAGTGATTGTCGGAGTCGGAGCCGGATACCCATTCACCAACATGAGCTTGATGTCTTTGTTTTGTGTAGCTCCTTGATGACTTGTCCTTTCTTTCCGAATCCTTGCTTCTCCGTGAGGGTCTTCGTTCATAATGATCATCTCTACTCCTTCTTTCTCTAGGTGGCGATTCTTCTCTTCTACTTATTCTTTTTGGAGAATCTTCTCTTCTTGTGTGGGGTGCCGTACACTCATTGGAATAGTGTCCGGGCCTTCCACAATTATAGCAGTTTCGCTCTCGACTAGAAGATCTTTTGTCATTGTAGGACCTTGACTTGGAGCTTCTCTCTTTGCTTCTACTCTTGTAGAATTTGTTAAAGTTCTTCACCATTAAGCTTAATTCTTCATTGAAGGTTTGTTTCTCACTTGATGATGTGGGGGATTCACATGAGGCTTTGTAAGCACCACTTGATTTGTTGTGAAGTTCCTCCTTATCCTTGAGTGACATCTCATGAGCAACAATTCTTCCAATGACTTCCGTTGGCTTGAGATCTTTGTAATTGGGCATCATTTGAATCAATGTGCACATGGTATCATACTTTCCATCCAAGGCTCTTAGGATCTTCTTGATGATGAATTTGTCGGTCATCTCTTCACTTCCTAAGCCGTCAATCTCATTTGTGATAAGAGCAAGCCTAGAGTACATTTCAGCGACACCTTCACCATCCTTCATTTTGAACTTGTCAAGTTGACTTTGAAGCACATCCAACTTGGATTCCTTGACGGAGTCGGTACCTTCATGCATATCGATCAAAGTATCCCAAATTTCCTTTGCATTCTCAAGACGACTGATTTTATTGAATTCTTCGGGGCACAATCCGTTGAAGAGGATATCACAAGCTTGAGCATTGTATTGCAGCATTTTCGACTCTTCCGCGGTGGCTTCACGATTCGGTTCTCTCCCATCAAAGAATTCACCTTGCAAGCCAATACACACAATAGCCCAAACGGCGGGGTTATGTCCAAGAATATGCATTTT
The DNA here is from genome assembly GCA_032464435.1 of Aegilops umbellulata. Classification (NCBI taxonomy): domain Eukaryota; kingdom Viridiplantae; phylum Streptophyta; class Magnoliopsida; order Poales; family Poaceae; genus Aegilops; species Aegilops umbellulata. Next base: position 71,082,914 of record CP136054.1, read on the forward strand.
CATCTTATGCTTCCAACTAGCAAAATTAGTACCATCAAAGTAAGGACCTCTACGGTGATAATTTCCCTCGCTAGACGCCATACTCTCCTAGGTTGTGAAACCAAGGCTATGACCACCAAAAGCTATGGAAATCAAAGCAAATGGAGACCAAAGCTCTGATACCACTTTTAGGATCGAAAGTATGTCTAGAGGGGGTGATTAGACTACTTGACCAATTAAAAATCTATCATTTTCCCAATTTTAGTCTCTGCAGATTTTAGCTATCTTAGCACAAGTCAAGCAATCTTAACACAATTCAAGCAAGCATGCAAAGAGTATATGAGCAACAGAAAGTAAAGTATGCAACTTGCAAGAATGTAAAGGGAAGGGTTTGGAGAATTCAAACGCAATTGGAGACACGGATATTTTTGTCGTGGTTCCGATAGGTGGTGCTATCGTACATCCACGTTCATGGAGACTTCAACCCACGAAGGGTAACGGTTGCGCGAGTCCACGGAGGGTCCACGAAGAAGCAACCTTGTCTATCCCATCATGGCCATCGCCCACGAAGGACTTGCCTCACTAGCGGTAGATCTTCACGAAGTAGGCGATCTCCTTGCCCTTACAAACTCCTTGGTTCAACTCCACAATCTTGTCGGAGGCTCCCAAGTGACACCTAGCCAATCTAGGAGACACCACTCTCCAAGAAGTAACAAATGGTGTGTTGATGATGAACTCCTTGCTCTTGTGCTTCAAATGATAGTCTCCCCAACACTCAACTCTCTCTCACAGGATATGGATTTGGTGGAAAGAAGATTTGAGTGGAAAGCAACTTGGGGAAGGCTAGAGATCAAGATTCATATGGTGGGAATGGAATATCTTGGCCTCAACACATGAGTAGGTGGTTCTCTCTCAGAAAATGTGTATTGGAAGTGTAGGTATGTTCTGATGGCTCTCTCCACGAATGAAGAGTGGGTGGAGGGGTATATATAGCCTCCACACAAAAACTAACTGTTACACACAATTTACCAATCTCGGTGAGACCGAATTGAGAAAATCGGTTGGACCGATTTAGCAAACCTAGTGACCGTTAGGATTTTCGGTGGGACTGAGATGCAACTCGGTAGGACCGATAAGGTTAGGGTTAGGGCATAACGTAATCTCGGTGTGACCGATTACACAAACTCGATGGAACCGATTTTGGTAATAAGCTAACCAGAGAGTTGGTCAGGTAAACTCGGTGGGACCGATTTGCTCATTTCGGTGGGAGCGAATGTTACAAAAGGGAAACAGAGAGTTTACATTGCAATCTCGGTGGGACCGATCGCTCATCTCGGTAGGACCGAAATGTTACGAAGGGAAACAGAGAGATTACAACCCCATTTCGGTGTGACCGAGATCCCTATCGGTGAAACCGATTTGCCTAGGGTTTGTGGCAGTGGCTATGACATCTGAACTCGGTGGCGCCGGATAGAAAGAATCGGTGGGGCCGAGTTTGAATTTTGGTTTAGGTCATATGTGGATGTGGGAAGGTAGTTGAGGGTTTTGGAGCATATCACTAAGCACTATGAAGCAAGAACCTCGTCAAGAAACACCTCATCCCTCCTTGATAGTATTGGCTTTTCCTATAGACTCAATGTGATCTTGGATCACTAAAATATAAAATGTAGAGTCTTGAGCTTTGAGCTTGAGCCAATCTTTTTGTCCTTAGTATTTTGAGGGGTCCACTTTCCTCATCCATGCCATGCCATTCATTGAGCTTTTCCTGAAATATTAATCTTGGAATAATGTTAGCTCAATGAGCTATATGTTGTTAGGAATTACCAAAACCACCCAGGGATAGTTGCACTTTCAGCCACTTTCCTTCCTTGAGGAGTTGTTAAAGACGCTTCCTCCCACGCCACATCACTTTCCCGAGTAAAAGCTTAAAATCCATTGTGGATTGGTCGGTAACGACGTTGCTAGCCGTCTGGGGAAGGTTGGTCTTGGACGATTGGTGTCATTGTGTGGAGGTGGCCGCTTGCTTTGAGTTTCAAGCGGTGGTGGCGAGCGATGCTTTTTCTTGCAGGCCAAGCGCTTTCTCTTTGGTGATGCTCTTTAGTGTGGTGTGTGTTGTAATGTCATTTGGTCTGTTTCAACTCCTGCTCGAAAATAGAAGAGGCTAGGATTTCGTCCGGTGTGTAGTGTTGTTTCGTGTAGGTCTTGGTTCTTGTGTCCTAGTGGTGACATAATTGAGTCCGTCTGCCCCCAAATGTGTTCACTCCGACACTAACAAACAGGTGAGTGTGTGGTCCCGGGGATCTAGGAGACCAAATCTATTGGGAAGTCATCAACCAGACAGGAATTACACAAGGCTAGCAAGAAAAAAAATTAGTTGAACGATACAATGAGCTGATAGAGCAGCCTATAGCACTACACACACAGAAATCACAGAAAGAGAAAAAAAATGAAAGCATAGCTTGAAAATGGTGCTGCCCACCACACTCGGGAACCTAAAACAGAAGAGACAATAATGGATTAGCCGACAGCCACTGGAAGAATGCATGCTCGAAAGGTCCACCGTGCTGAGAAGACGCGACTCCTTCCTACTCAAATGCCGAAGAGAGACCCTACCCTGCCATCTTGGCTAGAAGGACGCCACACCGTGGACTTGAAGAGGTGCTCACATGAGAGCTATGAAAGGAGCCGACCTTGCGACCATAGAGAGAACACAACGAATGAATTGCTCGAGGCACGAAGGATACCGCGTCGACAATTATAGTGCCACCCTCAGAGACCCAAGTGAAGATGGAAAGTTACTAGGGGCAATCAAAGGCGAAAGAACGACATCGAGGCTGAGCCTAGGCGACAAACAAGTTGAAAACACGACTGGCCTTCGTAGAAAGGGACCAGGCACCCAGCATCGCGGTCATGCCGCTTCGGCCGATGGACAAAAAATACATTGCAAATCTAGAATGACACATGTACAACACCTACCGCCGAAGGACGATCCAAGTACTGCCTTCGCTAACTGGAGTTGACCTTGCCACCAAAACACGAACACATATGAGCACCCTATACATCTCAAAGCAACCCTTGGTGGTCGTTTGCAGGTAGAGATAAGGCACAACTTGTGTCTATCCAGATAAAGAATATGTTGCCTCGGAGCACTTCGATGCTCAATATCCAGGATGATGCCTTTGAATTTCATGAGCCGAAGCTCCAGAATATAACGCCGCACGAATCTTCAACTTGAGAAATCAACAAGATATGTCTCTATCCCATGCAAGGTGAGTACACTAGTGGAGAATCACTTTGCATGCGGATTCCGCACATGGGATGGTGTCGGTTGCGCAATCCGCCTCAAGACAGTGTCGCTAATACACGGAACGTTGCAAGCGGTTTCGAAAACCAGCCGCAAGCGGTTTACTTAAGCAAACTGCCTTCAATGCTGAGATTGCGAGAGGTGTCTCTGTAATTTGTTTGGAATATCTTAATATATTTCTGCAGCATTCACAATATACAATCACAACCTTCTCATAATGCACATGCATGTTCCTCTCATAACTGCACTGCATTATGTAAATAGATACATATATGTTGAAATGTCTAAAATATGCAACAAAATGCAAGTGTACAATGTGTCTAGGATAATATATGCTACAAAGTGCAAATGAAGCCCGACGTAGAGACGAAGCCTCTCCTAACCTTTCTGAGTATGTTTGCTGCTTTTGTTGATTTTCTATCATCCAGTCCACAAAAAATCAAATGAAACCACTTTGGTTTTCTTTTCTTTTGATAAAAACTCTTGTTCCGCTCTCGCTGGCAACTGAGCCAAAACCGAAAAAAGTAGAACAAGTATAATAAAAATATCACCAGAAGCAGCAGCGAAGACCTTGCGAAGACGATGGCCAAAAACAAAGAGTAGATCCCCTCCAATGTAGTTGCCATCAGATAGATGGACAATAGCCAACAGTATCAGCGAAACCCCTAATGAAGAAGCACCGCCAACATCACCCTCGCACCCACCGACCCCCCGCTCTAGCAAGACGCGACAAACCCCTACCACACATCAAATCCCTCCCCAACATCCCTAACATCCCCTCTGTAGACAGCCCCAAGCCACAACAAACCCCCACCACACATCAAATCCCTCCCCAACATCCCCCACATCCCCTCTGTAGACAGCCCAGATCAGGCAACCGAGCGACACGTGCCTTCCGACGTCCTCCTAGTCACCACGTCACCTTTGACCAAGAAAGACTTACAGCCCCACTCATCGACAAACCGGGTCTCATGCGTCCACACCCGTGAACAAAACGACCTATAGAACAGGCGAACTCATGCAACCCAGCTCACATTTCGAAGACCGAGAAAAAAGGATGTAAGAAACAAAAGATTGACCTAAATCGCTCTTAGGAGTTTGACCCCTACTAGGGAGCTTAGTGATTTAGAAAATTAGCATGCCCAAAACTCTCAAATTTTTGTAACTTCTCTATGGTCTAGGTTAGCCAAAATTTGAAATTGCCCAAACACAAGCTTTCTTTTCAGAGGCCAAAATTTGAAATTACACAAACACAAACCTTCAAAAGCCAAATTTCAGCGTAACCCAAACAAGTCAACAAAGATCCAGTCACAGTGAGGAAAACAGAGAAAGGGAGGCCCCAGATCCACCGAACCCGGGCGAGCATGGCGGCGGTAGGCGGCGACGCGGCGAGCATGGTGGCGGTGGGCCTGGTGTGGGGCGCCACGAACGCGCTGATGCGCCGGGGCGCGCTCGTCTGGGACCGCCGCTCCCGCTCCCTTCCTGCCGGCACCGGCGCCGTCCGGCGGTGGGCCGACCTCCTGCTCACGTGGCAGTACTCGGCGCCGTTCCTCGCCAACCTCTCGGCCTCCGCCGCCTTCTTCCGCCTCCTCCGCGACACGCCCATCTCCGTCGCCGTGCCAGTCACCAACGCCACCACCTTCGCCGCCACCGCCGTCGCCGCCGCGCTCCTCGGGGAGGCCACCCGCGCCGCGCCCGCCGCGCTCGGCACCGCGCTCATCGTCCTCGGCGTCTGGGTCTGCATCGTCTAGCTCGCTAACCCTCGTCCGTTCCAACTTCCAAGGGTCCTCATCTGTCTTCCGTGTTGTCTGTAGAATTAGCTCGAATTTGGTCTGCTTGTGTAAATCTGTCCGTTCAGAACATGTGCCTTTGATGCTGATATTTAGGCTGTTTTCTCATTTTGGCCTTCAGCAATCTTGCTTATTTCAGGCCTGGATGGATAGGCAACTTGGTAATTGTATCACAAGATGTGCTGAACAACCCTGCAGCATCTCAATTCATCAATTCTCTGTTTCCCTGTTTGTGCCATCTGAATCAGTAATTCATCAATTCTCTGTTTCCCTGTTTGTGCCATCTGAATCAGTTCCGTTCGTATCCAGGATCAGTCTGGGTGGAGCCTATAATGAGTCCTCAGAAGGAGCTTGCTTGGCTCTCAAGGAACCCATTCGGCGTAAAGGCCTCAGGTCCAAAAATGTCCTCAGACATGAAAATGATTATGAATGCAAAGATAAAAAATGTCCTCGGACATGAAAATGATTATGAATGCAAAGATAAAAAATGTCCTCGGACATGAAAATGATTATGAATGCGAAGATATCGAGTTTGTTGAACTCGCCTACGAAGCCGAAGACTAAAGATGAAGCAACAACTTGGAGGAGCCGAGCAATGTCCTCAGTTTGAAGATCAGTTTAGGGGCTGCTGATGGTGTCCTACATAGAAAGATACTAACTGATGGTGTCCTACATAGAAAGATACTAACTGCGACGGCCCTAGAATGGGCTGGGTCGAGGACCCCTAGACGATCAACTAGTGGGCCACTTTCGCCAGGCCCCATGATGTATTCAAGATGGAATCTTCTTAAGACTTGGCGCACACTCCAAGACACAATGTAATGCTCGGGGTGTCTATCTCCCGATGTAACCGACCTAGGTGTAACTCTAGTACCCTCGGTGTCTATATAAGTTGAGGAATTTAGACTGTAGAGGTAGATTCATTCATACATACGATCTCGAGGTAGATCAGCATGTACTATGTATCTCCTCCACAATCAATAATATACAAGCGGGACGTAGGATTCTACCTCTTCGAGAGGGCCCGAACCTGGGTAAACACTATGTCCCTTCTTCGTCATGTTACCATCGTGCCAAGATCACAAGCTCGGGACCTCCTACCCGAGATATGCCGGATTTAGCTCCGTCAACTGGATGTTGCCATCAAGACAACCACGGCTGGAGCTGGCTGCGAGGAATGCTACGACACCATGGCCGAAAGATGTTGGAATCGGCTATGCATGGGGGGATGCTACGACCACAACTGGTATATGCTAAAGTTCTCTGTAAGGGAAGTATCACAGGGGGAAAGAAGTCCTTGTTGCCGGCAACCTTCGGGTTAGGCGACCAAAATCGAGATGATTGCAACGAATGGGTACAAACGAGCTCTTTGTGGAAATTTGTGCACAGGCTCATGACCTCCCCGAAGCCCCTCAGAATGCTTGGCAAGGTTGTCAACATCTCTTTTGATCAGAGCCAAGAAGATGGCTGCGTCATCCGCGTATAGAGAGGTCATCAACATGGCTCCCCTTCCCCTAATTTCATGGAGTAGCCCCTTTCTCGTAGCAACATCAAGAATTCTTTGGAGTGGGTCAATGGCGATGACGAAGAGCAGCAGGGATAGGAGGTACCCTTGCCGAAGGCCCTGCCCATGTTTAATTGGGTGGCCGACAATATCATTGTGGGTGATCCTCGATGAAGAGGAGCTAAGGAGGGTCGCGATCCAATTCCCAAATTTGTTTGGGAATCCTCGTTGTTGGAGTAGCTCAAGCAAATACTCCCACTTAACGGTGTCAAAGGCCTTGCGGATATCTAGCTTGTAGAGGAGGGAAGGGGTCTTGTTGTTGTGAAGGCGCCGAGCGAGGTTACGGACATACAAGAATTTGTCGTGGATGCTTCTTGTTCTGATGAAAGCGCTTTGGGCATTGGAGACGAGACTTGTCATGTGGGGCCCAAGCCTTAAGGAGAGAACCTTGGCAATAATCTTCGCGATCGCGTGGATGAGGCTGATAGGTCTATAATCGGCAATTCCCTCTGCCCCTTCCTTTTTGGACAAAAAGGCCACTTCGCGGAATTGAGCCACTAGAGGTTTGAAGTGTGAAGGGAGTCAAAATGACTAATGACCCTCATGAGGTCAGGCTTGACAATGTTCCAACACTTCTTGAGAAGGAGGCCGGTGAAGCCATCCGGCCCTAGGGCCTTGTCACTTGGCATGTCGTTGATCGCTTCAAGGACCTCACTCTCAGTCATCAGGGAGTCGAGGCCATTCAAGTCCAGTGGTCCAAATTTAGCTCCTCCCATTTGAAATCTTTGCGGCTTTTGGGCCTCTCTTCGTGACATTGGAAAAACGATCCATGACTAGTTTCTCTTTGGCTTCGTGCTTGGTGACCCACCCATGATCGTTCTTCATTCTGTGGATATGGTTTTTTCGCCTCCTAACATTAACTCGGCGGTGGAAGAATTTAGTATTCGCGTCCCCCTCTTGGAGGTTGGAAATTCCTGCACGTTGTTTCTTGCATGATGTTTCTAGCACAACCAAGGCAATGACTCTTCTCTTGAGCCTAGCTCAGAGCTCAAGTTGGAAAGGAGCCTATCCTCTTGGGCAATGTCAAAGCAGAGAATCACCAAAAGAGCAGCTTGGTAGTGGATTTTGCCTTTGAGAAAAGGCCCCTACTCCATTCGGAGAGGTGCAGCGCCGCTTTTTGAGCTTGTGTTAAAGGATTTGGTATGTCTCAGTGTGATCAACCCTCTCGTTCCACGCCCTTAAAACCACCTCATTGAATCCGGGCATGGATGCCCAAAAGTTTTCGAATTTAAAGACTCGAGGCCTTCTCAGTCCCTTATCATCGGCAAGCAAGAACGGGCAATGGTCGGAGGGGGAGGAGGAGAGTGCATTCAGGACATGGATGTTGAAAGTTGTATCCCTCTCGGCGTTGCAGAAGGAGTCCAGCTTGCACAAGGTTGGGTTTACCCTCTCGTTGCTCCAAGTGAACCTACGGTTTTGAAGGTGGATTTCTTTAAGCTCACAATTCTGAAGTGTTGCCCTGAAACAATTGATCCTGCTGCAGTTAACATTTCTCTTGTTTTTTTCTTTGGCCTAGTAAATTTGGTTGAAAGCCCCAGAACCAAGCCAAGCCATCCCTGATGGCGGCTTTGGCTTAGGAGCTCGGCAAAGAAAGCGTCTTCGCAAGAGGGATCCGTAGGGGCGTAGACGAATGTGATCTTGAAGAGCACGTCGGTCCCTCTCACCCAAATCATGGCGGAGAGTTTGAAGAGCACATCGTACCCGGACCATGGCGAAGAGGCAGTACGTTGTGAAGGTGATGTTAGACACGTCAACAAGATCATCCCAGAGCAGCAAAATCCCCCCCCCCCCCAGTACCATTTGTCAGTCTTTGCGCAAAGCTGTGCAGCTTCTGCCCTCCTAAAAAGTTTGCCGCAAACTGATCGACATTGTCGAGCTTTGTCCCTTACAAGACAAGGAGGCGATCATGGCATTGACCGTATAGTTACAATCCAGACAGTTTAGCGCCCTCACATTCCAACCCAGGAGATTAATCGGTTGTTCTAACATTATGTAACCAAAAGTACCCTAACATTATGTAACCAAAAGTACCCTGGAGCCTGGCCATTCAACAGAAGCAGTCCTAGCAGCAACAACAATGCCCAGAACGTCTCTAGGACATACAGACAGACAGTAACCAACAGGCCTTGGAAAGCATAACAACAACAGCACTTGCCCCTCCAGCGAAGACAGCACTGGGCACCCTTACATGGCCAGCGGCCAACAGATAGCTTTGCTCGACTATTGCGGAAATGTAAAAGTCCACTCTTGCAACATTGTTTTGATGTTTTCACATACGCAACATGGGCACACTGAGCCGATATATGTACCGCAAGAGAAATGATGGTATAGAAACATTTGATTCATACAAATCGAATGATTTAATTGTAGTCCCTCTCGATGCCAAAACAAGCACACATAACGCATAATTTATAAAGTACAGTAGCCACTGTCATCATGAATTACCTGCCACAGTTTTCACCTGTGTCATGAGTTGAGTGTATCCGCCAACTACATACACCGCAATGCAAGATCCAGCAGTTATAGAGCAAAATAGAAGTCCTTTACAGAAGCTCTTAGAAATCAAGCTCGCCAAAAATTTAATGTTTCCATCCTTGTTGTTAGACATTTCTACAGAAACAATTTCTTCAGGTTGTACCCGCAAAAGAGCAAAAATGAAAGGAATGTAGAAATAAAAGAACCTAAGTGTTAGTTTCTGTATCGAGGTCGTATACCGAAGATAATCCAGGCAAGCATCCAAGGTCAACGGCATTCCTGTCATGCCTGGACACTTCCATGATGTGTCAGTGTAAGCAAGTGCCCTCTGGCTAAGTAGATCATTGAAATGTACGCTGATCTTGCTTACGTAATCTGGAGCTGGTAGTTGCTCAACTAATCTGGACCTCATAGTGCATAATGGGTAAGCTCCATCTCCACATATTTTCAATCATCGGGGTCCATCTCCTCATCTTGCTCGGATTTATTCGTGTCGCTTCTATCAGATTCCTGCTGTGTGTCTTGGCTAGGATCATCTTCGGGCAACTCACCCTCGTAATCCTCACTTTGAGGTTCATTATTCTTGGTAGGCACGATTGCCAGGGCGCGAACCATCCAATCAGGGCAGTCTTCTTCACCTCCAAAAAGGAGTGCACCATGCTTATCTTTCACCGGTTGGACAACAGGTGACTTCGCCGTTCTGCAAGAGCACTCCGGTAACGGGTGTGCAAGAAAAGATGCCGGTTTTGACATCGTAGCTGACATTTTGATGCCCTCTATGCGTGCACTGTTATTGAGATGCTGACGTGCAGCCATTGTCCAATTCCGTGGTGGATGATACAGATGATCGCTGACATTTTCAAACAGTGTAGCAACAGTCTTTCTGTTCATATGAAAATAAGGGAATCAGTCATCATGTGCGAAATTACATATCAGTGAACAATCTACATTGGCAAACGATGCTTTTGAACACCACCTAGATATGCTACTAAATTCTCAAGTGGCCTAGCTAGTCTGTACATAGCTTTTGCTTGGCGCAAAACCTAATGTGTTATCTACCTACATTCCGACATTAAGCAATCTAGATTGTCAAAAGAATAAAAGATGTTTTTGAACACCACCTATACATGTACTAAATTCTCAAGTGGCCTAGCCAGTCATATGTACATAGCTTTTGCTTGGCGCAAAATCTAATATCTTATCCACCTACATCCTGACATTAAGCTATCTAGACTGTCAAAAGATGCATTTGAACACCACCTATATATGTACATGGCTTTTGCTTGGAGCAAAATTTAATGGGTTATTCACCTCCTGCATCCTGAAAACTACTTTACGACTGCACATATGCCAGCAATGTTTTTCCAAACAAAAAAGGTTCAATTTTTCTAAAAGAACAATTATTCTTAAGTTATAAGCAAACTGTACGAAGTCAATAGTACTGATAATAATGGTGTTATACCTGTCAGGCCTATAGGTTATACCAGATGGGGTTTGGTATAACCGGTGCCCCATAATCAAACTTGAGTAGTCTGGCCAACCACTCCCGTCATTGTGAAACCCAGGGAAGAATGCATCAGCTTGAACAGAAACAAAATAATCAAGCGCGTCCCAGAGCAACCGGTGAGCTTGCCTCCTAAATTCAATGGGCGATGGATCAGGTTCCGTGTCATTCTCACCAATCCAACCATACCACCCTTCCTTCTCATGGGCATAAAATGGTCTTGCAGGAGGTGGAGGCAGCGGCCTCGGACGAGGCCCTGCTTTTTTCCATTCCTCAATGAGTTCCTTCTCGCTCTTGGGAGGTGGAGGATGCGGCAAATCAGAGGAGAGAGGAGACTCTGGGCCAGCTAAATCAGATAGCTCCCTCTGACTACACAAGGAAGTGCGATCAACTAAGTTGGCATACATAGCTCGTAGAGGAATGAGTATTCTTTGCCCACCAAAAGTTTCAGAACCAGACAAGTATATTATTGTAGTTGATGGATAACCTAATGCTTGGAGTAGAAGTCCAACCTGTAAGTACAAATAGTTTACATCATAAGCTTGGAAGTAAGAATCTATTACGAGTTAAACACGGTAATAAGCAAACCATGTTCCCATAATTTCATGGAAGAGCAACAAGGCGCAATCCTAATTGTGTTCTACGAAAAGAACAATGATTCATTGAAGTGTTCTCAAATAATGCCACTTTGAACTGAAGATTAGAAGGCCCCAAAGTATAATGCATGACTACATTTTGTTTCTCTTCTTTTTCTGAATGTGCATGCCATGCCCCTATATTTTACTGGCATACCTATATGCATGTGAATAAGGTTTGTAGTATCTCATTTTTCACAGCTGAAGCTCAATTCGTTGAGCTTTACAGTTCCCACGCAAAGGTTTAAACATGAGTGTATATAAGACCAACCTAAGGTCACCAAGTGTACATAAAACATGGGGAAGACGACCAATAACTAGCAGTATAACTATCTCACTATGTTGATCGCGTTTTGACACCCTAAGATTTCCAATGTCAATCAATGATATGTTTTGCAAGCTACACACGAAAGCTGGAAGCACTATTACATCTTTCTATTAAGCAGATGAAACTTTACTCAAGTATGTGCATCACAAACAGTTGAACGCCAGATAAGCAACCAAGTTGACTTTAGCAAACCATTAGAAACAAGCCTCACCTCTTCTGGCATCAGTGGACATGAACCATTTTTCTTTATGGACACTGAATCAACAGTTAGTTGTTCCTTCACAGTTCCTCGTTTGATCATCTGATTCCTTCTATACTGAATCAATTCTGTATGGATGTCCTAGAAAAATCAAGTAACAACCAGTCACATAAATTCTATAGATAGATATTCAACAGAAATCCGTCCAACCTTCACATTAGAATAGAAAGAAACCATTCTAGCTCCACCAACCTGGAAAAGTTCAGCACAACCATGAAAAGCTAGAGTATCTCTTAGCAATCCTGGATGATATGCCAGATAAGGACGACCAGATGCTCGCAACCTATACAAATATACAAGAACTATGAGAGAACAGCAAAAGCAAATCAAAATAGCAGATTCATATTAAACCGGGGAAGTTTAAAGGGTATAATTTTCAATTTTACATATGTATATCACCCTACATCTAGAGTGAGCAACCGAAAATTCCCTAGTGCAACCAAATATTCCAGAATGTAAAAGTAACATCGCATTTTCTTAGTAAAATATAAGCAAGACAACTAGCAAATTGAAGCTTTGTTAAAGGCTTCGAAAGTGCCCCAGCAATACGATGAGAGTTACAGTCAATGCAACCAGACAATATATATTGGCTCAGGCCACTGGCAACTACAGATAATTCAAAACACGAACGGTGATCCATAGCATGTACAAATATTAGAAAGACAGAAAGCATCACCTTCCTACTATTTGGCTACCGAGAGACCGAATTTCTGGACGGAACTTGAGAGCATGGAAAGCTACCCTGCACCTAAGTCTCTGAAGTTCCTCCAAGCTTGCAGGAAGAATTGACTGCGAAATCATCATACTCTAAATCCACGATGTACCACAAACAAAAAATAGAAAAAGAGTTAGTGGGACCTGGAGGATACCTGGAGACATTTACCTCCATTAACGATTATCCCAAGGACTTTTGATTTGACAAGTCTGGGCAAGACATCTGTGGTGTAGTAGTCTGACGTGGCTGTATTCTTAGGAGATACTGTGGGGAATTTGATCTTTTTTCTAGCCTCTCTAAGATCCTTTGGCAAACCCCGCACTATTGGCACGTCATCGGAAAGTGCAGCAATGAAGTGCTCTTCATCATAGAGATACGAAAAACTTTTGAAATTTGAACTGCATAGTCAAAACAAGGAAAGAAGTAGAGCATTATTTAGTGGTCAGTATAAGACAGCGTACAGGTAATAGATAAAGCCGCAAGCTGAATATACAAAAAGCAGGAGAAGGTGACCTGATGCCTCTTGCACGAGTTGTCGCTTGTATCTCAGGAATAACAAGAGTTGCATTTAAGAGCCTGGCAACGGCGACAAGATCACAGATCTAACAAACAGAAATATGTCATATTCCTACAGCATAATGACAACACAAATGGCAATTAGCACTAGGAAACTTACTGAAGACTGTATCTTCTCAAAGCCACCGTAAATCTTTGCATAAATAAAACCATTATCCTTATCTGGAGCTGTAACATGGCGTATCAAACAAATCAGACTATTGATCAAGCGTGAGAGTTTGAATTGGGAGAAATAACTCATAAAGGTATATTTTAACAAAAATACTGAATATACAAATAACACCAATTTAATAAACCAAACACTTCCTGAAATGTTATAAGCTCTGCAGTAATTACAGATGATGTGACAAACTTCCAAATAAAGCAAAGGAAAAGAGGTATATAAGCATATTTATCCACAGCAGTATGGAGGGGAAAATCATTAATCAGTAAGCAGTCCAAGATCAAGTACATTATACTAGGGAGTGGTGATTACAATGTTGCCAGAAAACAGGGGAGGGCTGAATCAATCAAAATGAATCCAAGAATAAGATGTAAATAAAAGCATCAAGTATGTGTGCCTATTCAATGTCTGAAAAAGGTAGGTTGCTCTGTTTGCTGTTATAAACAAACTGAATGACTAAGCTAGGAATAGAAGTTACAAACTAATTATAAGTTGAGAGCCAAATTACCAGGGTACAATTGTCTAGGTTTTGCGTAAGGGTGTAGGTGATCAAGTGTACTCAATGGACCCCACAACCTACGGGGTCGAGGCTTCTGCCATGATGAAGAAAGAGGAAAGAAGATATTAGCTCCAAAACACCTCTTTCCAGAAAGGTATGATGAATCTAAATATCAGCATCTGAACTGTGAATTCATTTGAAAGTAATACTCATGACTTACCGATCCAAATGGAAGAACATTGTCCACGCTGTACTTACTAATTCCCCCGGCAGAATAATTTGCAAGGAAAAGGTGCACCAGCAGCGAAAGCATCGACAAGATGATACCGACGGCCGTGGCCAGCTTGAATTTGCTTTTGAGGAGCATCTTATTTCATTACTCTCAGCTCCAAATCCTGCTGAACGGATTCAATATCAGCGTTTTTGGGCAGATAAACTACGCCTCTCTGAGATGCCCCAAAAGCTACAAGCAGAACCAGAAATGCAAGGCTCATATTTGAGGAGTATGTTCTCTAGTTAATCCTAAGCTAAATGTTCATCCGGAGACTGGGGCAGATCTTATCGCATATCCTACATTGAATGATAATTAGTAGGTATTCCTACGATGAAAACCCCTAATCAATCAACACCCGCCGCGGCTCCCCAGACGCGCAACCCCCGTCTCCCGTCCACGCAGCCCGCCCACGCGATCGAACCAGTCGCCTCCCCGCACCGTGAGCGACCCCGCGAAGGATCCATCACGAGCGCGGGGCGGCCACGGCTGGGAAGTCGGGATCCAGATCCCCACGCGCCGCAGGAGTACACAGGTAGGTACAATATAGATGGAGGGGAACGGGATGCCGTACCTGCCTGCCTGCGGCGGCGCCCCACGGCGGACGGGCGGCGGCGGGAGAGTTAGGGTTAGGCGAAGCAGGAGGGCTCCGATTCGGAGGAGCCACTCGGCGCGGCGACCTGCGGAGTGGAGAGGTGGAGTGAAGTGGGGCGCTCTCCTCTCTCTCTCTCTCTCTCTCTCTCTCTCTCTGCCTCCCGCCCCGTCTCTCTCCTCGGCGAGGTGGCGACCTGCGTGCTCTGGTCGGGGTGGAGCACGTGGAGGGTGGGTGGCCTGGTGGGGCCGGTCAGTCAGTGGATCGAACGGCAGCGCCCTGATCTCTCATCCGATTCATCATCCTTCCTTTCTTTTTCCCTTTGCTATATATTCCCAATGATGTTGCCGAAAGCAACTAGTGCTTTTCTTAGGAGATCAAAGAGAGTAACAAGGGAGACAATTTGATTCGCTCGTGTATCGTCTATGTATGGATTGTTGAACTGATGAATTGGTTCTGTGTTATATGATCTACTTGCTTGTATTTGCATGAAAATGAGGTTTTGAATATGAGGGGTGTAGTTGTCCGGACGGACATCTGAGGACAGGCCAGCGTTGTATACAAACACGTCCATGGATATTTAGGGGATCAAATTTGCTCAGTCAGTTTGGAGATGCTCTAAGATATACAAGTACAAAATCGATTATAGGGCTCATTGAGTTAGGAGAACATGATGAGATATAAGTATCAATTTGGGCATAAGCGTTATAACTGCTAATGTGTGATGACTCATGATTGTGTAGTTCTTTCCATAAGATTATTGTGTGTCTTTATATTGGCTCGGTATGGTGGTCGCCATGTCGGTGTGTTGGTCACGTAGAAGGTTCAACCTTAGTTGTTGTACAACACGTTGGTCGCTCCCATTTAGCCCGTAAGATTGCTTGAATGGTCTTGTGGATAAGGATGGCAATGGATAGGGTATGGGGCAGGTAGAGCAATATCATACCCATACCCATACCCACGTAGTTAATGGGTATAAAATTATATCCATACTCGTATCCATGGATATGAAACTTTACCCGTACTCATACCCGATTGATACCCATACCCATTGGGTATCCGATGGGTAGATCAAATAGTATATAAGTTATTTACAATTTCATATTCATCCATAACACATTTGACAAACTAACATTTATCTAAACTCAATAACAAATAGCTGAGTACAAGACAATCTCAATTCAAATTGGCAATTGGTGGCAACTTTAAAATAGGTTCACAAACTCACCAAATAACATCCGAGACGTAACATGTCAGTATAAATGGGTAGGGTATGGGTATACCCATGGGTATGAGGCAATATCCATGCCCTACACATGACTTAACGGGTAGGGTATAGGTACCACCCATGGATATAAAATTGTGCCCATACCCTGCCCATGCGGGTGCGGTATCCGCGGGTACCCGTATCCATGGGTAAAATTGTCATCCTTACTTGTGAAAAGGATACCACTTAATTGTTGGCATTCCATGGTATGTACATGAGTTTTGCGGGCTTTAATTATAGATTCACACTGTCAAGGTTTAGTGATTTACTTATTATCGACGAGTCCACCATCAACATTTGCATTAGAGCTCATGTTACAAACAATGTCCATGTAAATATTGACCGTGTGGGCATGGTGAGCAATCTTCAAATAATCTATATTACTTAAAAAAATCTAGATGATACCCCGTGCGTTGCTGCGGGAATTAGTAGACAAATATTTTGAAAAATATAGATAAATATTATTTATAATATTGAGTAACAATCATACCATTTGCTACATACATG
This sequence comes from Aegilops umbellulata, assembly GCA_032464435.1. Lineage (NCBI taxonomy): Eukaryota > Viridiplantae > Streptophyta > Magnoliopsida > Poales > Poaceae > Aegilops > Aegilops umbellulata. The sequence goes on from CP136054.1 coordinate 71,099,342, forward strand.
ATGGATTGCCGCGGAGGCAAAATGAATCCCGTGCATAAGAACTAAATTGGATTTGCCCAATTAGAAACATTGAATAAATAAGATTAATCACCAGAACTAATTTCGAATTGCATTAACCACAAATTAAGTTTTAAGTTTGTGGCTACCCAATACAAAAGAGAAATTACAAGTGGCACAACATTTTTTATGGTAAAACCAACTGAAGCTTGTTTTGGGTGTGAAGCACGACGTATCCTAAAGTGTCGCGCAGCTGTATTGAACACTAAAATCGTAGACAACATCTTGGACAAATAAGTGGGGAATGTCTCACCTCGGTAATGGAGTCTCACAAAAAATATTGAATGTGTCACTTTTGCCACATTAGACATGATCCAAATAGGCAAGATTCAACTGGCAAGAAAAAAATGTGCCGTCTTGAAAAATCAAGATCAGTTTGTACATTAACAATAATACATCAAACTATTAACAAAGGAAAGGAAGACGCATATGTATTGTATGAAAGTAATGTATTTGGCCACCTCAGTGAATTATTTCATGAATCTGTTAACAGGCACAGAAAAATAGTAGGTACAGCTTTAGCATAATGAAGATGGGCATATATTATATTTTGATGCTTCTATATCTATCATAGACTACAAATACATATGACCTATATGGAGGAGCAAATTTACAGCGAAGTGTTGGATGGAGCAGATTCCAAACCTTTATACTAATGCTGCCGACAACATTATAGTCCAAATTTAGAGGAAAAGAATTGCACCTTTATGAGTATAATGCAACATAACATGCAACAAAGCTAGTAAACTGAAAGGCTTAATTGAGGTGAACAAAATTCAGTCCGGCACCAAAACAAAACCTAGCCAAATGCAATGAAAAGAGGCATCACTAATACATAGTAGAATATGGCCAGCTTGACAATTTTGGCAACTCCTTGGCAGGCATCTTGCAAATAGACATCAATACTGTTGCTGAAAAGGCATGAGAAAAGTAAACGGCATATATTAGTAGTAGTCAAACACTTGTGTGCGACACATGGACAAAATCCAAATCTCATTGTATAATATAAAAAGGTATATGTTCCCTGATGTCTGAGTGAAACAGCAACTCCGTGAAGTCCATGTTGGATCATGTGGAGTTGATAGCGGAGTGTTGGAAGCCTGGTGCTCGGAGACACAGATGACACGGAATGCACTGTGGGGACTGAAGTGATCGCAAAGGCAGAATATAATATGATCGTACCACACAGAAGTATGTCAACCATGGTATTCCTCATCTCACGTGAAAGTGCTACGATGCTCACTTAGGGCATCTCCAGCCGCGCCCCCAGGAAGGCCTCCCCAGGCGTTTTTTTTTGCGCCGGCGCCGAAAATTCGGCCCAGTCGCGCCCCCAGGAGCCCGATTTTCGCCGGCGTGGGCCGAAAACAGCGCCGGCGGACCCAGGCCGAACCCAGCGCGCTGGGGGGCGCCGGGCGAACTTTCTTGGCGCGAAAAAGCCGCGGGCCCGCCGCGTCAGTGACACGATTCTCTTCTCGCCCCTTCGTCGTCCTCATCGCCTCGTTTCCCGCGGCGAATCAATGCCAAAGCTGCCGCGCTGCCGCGCCGGTCAGCCTGCGCCATTGATGCCTCACGGGCGGCGCAGTGAAGGCCGGACGACGCGCGTCCCTCGCCCTCCCTCGCCCGCCACGCGTACACACGGCGGCCACGCGTACGGGGCGGCGCCTCGGCCTATATAAGACACTCACCAGCGTGCTCGGCGATCACAGTCTCCACTCTCCTCTCCCTCGCCGTCGTCGTCGTTCCTCCCTCTCCTTTCTCTCGCCGTCTCCAGAACCCATGGCCGAGCGCTTCCCAGGCGACGGCGCGGCGGCGAACGGCTTCGGCCGCCGCCATCTCCACGAGGACGAGGCTCGCCTCCTTTACGAGGCCAAGTACCCGGTCCCGCCGGACATGGGGGTGCCCGGCGCGTGGAGGATCAGCGCTGGCGGCGTGCCGGTGCCCCCGGTAGCCACCGGCGCGGCGCGGCGTGCGGAGATCGCGCGCATCCGCGCAAACCTGCCGCGGGCGGCGAGGGAGGGACCTCGGTACGTCCCCGACAACCCGCTCTAGGGGCCCTACTTCCGGCGCCGCCACGACCAGCAGCTCGAGGCCACCAACGGTGTAGAGCCCTCCGGCAGGCTCAACTCCGCCGGCCGGCGTCTGTGGTGGGGCGTGCCCGGGCGCACGTTGGAGGCCGTCCTCCAGTACATCGAGGGCGGCAACACGCCGCGTCTCGAGTACCCCGCCCCCCCCTTCCTTCTCACGCCGCCGGGGAAGCTCCTGGACCCCGAGGCGCATGGAGACCGGGGGGTCCTCCTCGTCGTCCGGCGGCTCGCCCTGCCTCCGCCCCGTCAAGCCGGAGCCACAGGGCACGCCGGTCAGCGCGCACACCCGCAGCTCCGGCGTCCGCATCGGCGCCAACGCCTCCCCACCCACCGACCGATTCGTCCTCGTCGAGCCCAAGCCGGAGCCCGGCCTCCCCGCGGAGTACGAGGAGATAGCCCGGCGCGGCTTCTCCGACAAGGACGCCCTGCGGTGGGCGCGGGACGACTACCTCCGCGACGAGATGGTCCGGCAGTGCCGGGCCCTGGAGGAGATCGCCGCCCGCAAGCGTGGGCGCGAGGACGAGCACGGCGTCGTGGTCCTCGACAGCGACGACGACGACGACGCCCCTGGACCTTCCAACCCGCCGCACCAACCGGGGGAGGGATGCAGCAGGGATGGCGGAGGCGCAGGCGGGGGCGGCGGCGACGACGACGGCGACGACGACGGCGGTGACTACACGCGGTTCTACAGCCTCCTCGGCATGTAAACCGCGTGCGCGGGCGGCGAGGCGGGCGGCGAGGGAGACGGCGGGGGTAGCCCGCGGAAGTTTTTTTTTCTTTTTTGTAAAATATGTTTAAGTTTGAACGAACTCGCCGATGTTTGCGTTAAATTTCATTGTGTTTGCGCCTATTTTGAATTTTTTAAATAAACATGGGCGCCACGACTGGGGGGCATCACGCCCCCAGTGCGCGGTTTTGCGCCGGCGTGCCCCCCAGGGGCGATTTTTTGCCCTTCCTGGGGGGCCAACGGCTGAAGATGCCCTTATAAGCTGAAGTGCCAGCCACTAGCCTGGAGTGATACTCTTCTTTGCTGATTGAGGCCAATTCCTGGATGGTTGTCGTAGCCGACGGCGACCTTCGAACAGGGCAGAGGCCTCGTCGGTTCTGCCTTAATCAACGATCTGTGATTCTAGGTTGCCGGCAACGTAACAACAACCCAGCTCGCGTCCCAGCTGCCAAAGAGACGGTGGCGAGGTGGACCGTCGGGCTTGCCGGGTAGGTTGGGGGCATGATAACGACCCGAACATGCCGATTCGGCCGTGCCCTCGGCGGTGATCTGGGCAGCCGGCAACGGAACCGTGGCCTGGCCTGCGTAGAGAGGAGTTGCAGGGGAGGTAGACCGACGGCCGTGCGAGAGAACTGGACTTCACGCCGAGATCGCCTGCCCGTCGCTGGATCTGACTTCGTTTTCCCCACGGCTGTGAGCTATTTGTTGGAAGGGGAAAAACTCAAAAAAATTATGTGGGTATATGGGAGAGAGGCAGAGGGTTTTTTTTTCTATGGGAGGGCGCTTGTTCGGCTGTTACACTGGAAACGGAACCATTATGGCGTATGTGTTTTTATGGGAAACGAAGCGGCCGTTCGTTTCGCTGAACTGTATTGGCATGTACGCTTCAAAAAATCTTAAAGATTTTTTTCTACTAATATATTTGGTCAGACATGAGGAGCATGAGGTGTGATGTGGCTGGATGTGATTGGATGTTGATGTGTCTATGCTGCATGTTGAGATAAATCAAGTAGTGGGGATGAACTTCTTAAGTATATAAGATACGTATCGTTCTGTGACGCCCTCGATTCAATCGTACATTAATCATACACGTAAATGTGTACGATTAAGATCAAGGACTCACGGGAAGATATCACAACACAACTCTAAACACAAATTAAAATAATACATGCTTTATATTACAAGCCAGGGGCCACGAGGGCTCGAATACACAAGAGTGAGCGGAAGCAACAATATATCAGTACATACATGAGTTAAACAAGTTTACCTTAAAAAGGCTAGCACAAAAGCAACATCGATCGAAAAGGCAAGGCCTCCTGCCTGGGAGCCTCCTAACTACTCCTGGTCGTCGGCGGCCTCCACGTACTAGTAGGCACCCTCAGTGTAGTAGCAGTCATCGTCGAAGGTGGCGTCTGGATCCTGGGCTCCACCATTTGGTTGCGACATCCGAAAAGAATGGAAAATGGGGAAAAAGGAGATTTGTAACACCCCCAGTGTCATGCTACAATAACCCTCTGTGATTAAACTAATCATTTTTTCAAACAATGCTTAATCACCTTTGTTCAATATCCCATTTGAAGTTCCAGTCAATTTAAATTGAAGTGAAGTTTGAAGTTGCTCAAAAGTTGCTGGAAAAATGTTCATCATTTGTCAAAATTCCATAACTATTATTTGTTAAGGAACACAACATCACTTTTGTGCAAAGATGAGCATTAGCAATTATAACATCACCAATTCAGCATTTTTAAATGCTACCCTATTTATGAAAAATACCAAATGAATTCTTCTGGTCTCCAAAATATTTATGGCAATGCCTAAGATCACCAGGGAATAAAAGGGGCACTTCCCATATTTTTCCTAAGTAAATAGCATGCCCAATATTTACTTACCCATCTCTGTTTATTAAATAAATAAATAAATAAACAGAAAGCAAAGAAGGAGAAAAAGAAGGAGAAAGCCCCTGTACACTTGGGCCATCATCTCCACTGTACAAGGCCCAACCCACCTCTACCTCACTCCCTCCTCTCTACAGGAGGAGGGCGTGGCACACATCCACGGCTCCATGGCCATGGATGGCCGCCACGACCCTCACCCTCGGCCTAGCCACCCCTCGTACAATCCCCTTTGTTTCCCCTTCGAGCTGCCTCCTCCTCGGCTCGGACTCGAGCGCGAGAGCTCGCACAATGACCGCACCGTCGTCGCCGTTCTCGCGGCCTACGAGCTCTCGGCGCTTGTGGGGTTGTCCAAGAGGAGCTCCACCCTCGACTCCGTCTTCCCCAAGAAACGATTCGAGCTGGGACGGCCTGTGCGCTCGCCATCGGCCTCGTCTTCACGCGTACATCGCCGCCATCTCGCCTTCGATCCGCGATCCGCACTGCTCCGACCACCCCGGACCTCGTCGTCACCTCCTCCGGCCCCGCGGTGAGCCTCTCCCTGGTTCCCCCCTTTTTATCCGCCTCGTTTCGTCGCCGTTTTGTTGTCCCTGCGAGCCCGGTCGCCATGGCCGAAGCTCCGCGTCCGTGCGTGCTCGCCTGCGTAGAGCCCCGTCCGCGCGCACCCCTGCCCGCCAGCCCACGCCCTGGCCATGCCCGCGCTTGCCTGCTGCCAGGGGCAGAGCTACGGCCCACCCTGGAATTTTGGATCAGTCTCTATACCTATGGATCCCTAACTGGGCCAGAGCAAAAATGGACCAATAAGGCTTATTTGTTGACCAAGGACGAACGCAAGTACCCAACCAGGCCTTCACATCGAGCAGAACCAGCCGCGGAGCCCTGTCCCGACGCCCTTGCACAGCCGTGCCGTGACGACGCCTCCGTTCGCCGCTCCTCCCTCCTGTGGTCCTGTCTCTCCCTTCCGCGGTTCCGGCGCTCGGATCCAGTCGTGCCCATAGCGTCCCGCCCCCAGCCGGCTGCCGACCTTCGCCCTTGCGGGTTGCGGCTCTGCCCCCGGCCGCTGCAAGTGAACGGCTGCCATGGCACCGCCTACTCGGCATCCTAGCTTTCCAGGCTTCCAGCACAGATGGTAGTCCAGCTCAGAGCTCGCCCACTGCCCTCATTCCCCAATTGTAATTTTTGTTTGTTCTTTAATTTAGGGTTTCTACCATGTCACGAACTGATTAACATTGCACATCATTGTGTGTTAAATTATGTTATTGTGAATCTGTGATAGGTAGAAAAGAAATTATTATTGCATAATATTGAAGAATGAAGAGAACATGGGACATTGCTTCTCTTTTTCATAGACATGCTTTGAAGATAGGGAAGAAGGGTCTGCCGGATGTGGCCGAAGAAAAAACCGAAGAACTTCTCAAGGTATGTATTATGGTCCATGTAGTATGCACTATGTAGAATTCTTTATCCAAAACAGAGTTTTAATTGAGAATTTTAGTGTGTTTGTAAGACCATATTGATATATTTCAATGTGATATTGGTAATTAGTTAGAACAATCACATCTCATATTGCTTATTAAAAAAAAAATATGGCGGACCACCCTGTTGTCAAATGCTAGCTCCGCCACTGCCTGGTGCCTTGGCCGCCCGGCGCCCGCACCCACGTCCGCAGCCGTTCACTGCCAGGCTCCCTTGCTGTGCTGCCTGCTGCCTGCTGTGGCGCTGCTGCTGCCGCTACTACGGTGTTGTCACTGCCCACGCTGTTGCTCTACCTGCTTGCCTCTACTTACTGTTGCTTCCTACTGCTGTTGCTCATGCCGCTGATGTTCTTTGCTGCTGCTGCTCGCTACCATCGTTGACTGCTCCTGCACTGGCCTCGGTTGTGGCATTGGCCATGGCCGAGCGCCCATGTGCTGTGCATGTGTGTGCACAAGCCGTGAGGCTGGCTGTGCCTCTGGCCGGCCATGTGCAAAGTAGTTTAGGTTAATTACTAATTAGGGTAGCTACTAGCCTATGGCAGATGGACCCCTTTTAGTTAAGTTAGAATTTATATATTTTGTTAAGGTTTAGTCTATGCCATGTGGGCCATGCCTTCCCATTTGACCAGTCAAATTGACTTGGTCAATTTGGATTAAATAAATGCAGAAATTTCAAAATACTGCTAAACTTTGGAAAATCGTAGAAAATAATTCGTAACTCAGATTAAAATAATTTACATATGAAAGTTGCTCAGAAAAATCCAACGAATCCGAATATGCTATCCGCATATCTGTCACATGCCTCTAGCATGCTGAACATGGAACCGCCCCCCTCTTTTCATCTGTCCGGAAAACACCAAACGCCGGGAAAATCCCTTCGGATGTTTTCCCTCTCCATTTGCAACGTGTAGTTTTGTGTTAGGTCACCCCTCGCACCGCGAATTGCCATGTCTTGCTTTGTGATGCTTTTGATTGCTCTGTTATTTATTGTGTTCCCCCTCCGTTACTTCTTTTCTGGTAGACACCGAGACCGATGTTGTCCCTGTGATCGACTACGTCACCAACGACACTTCTTCCTTTTCAGCAGAGCTTCCAGGCAAGCCTCCCGTTTGATCATCCTGATATCGCCCATTCCATTCTCTCATGCTTGCATTAGATTTTGCTACTATAATTGTTTGCTCCTATTCTGATGCATAGCCTGCTTTTGTACCTGCTGTTATACCTTACCTGCTTATCCTAAACTGCTTAGTATAGGTTGGTTAGTGATCCATCAATGACCCCCACCTTGTCCTTGTTGCCCCTGCTTCATCATCGAAGACCCGATCAACGGGATCGAAGACCAGGCCTCAGCACCGCACATCACTTTCCCCTTAGTTGCTCGACACTACTGGATTACTATCGAGTGCCGAGGGTGAGACCTCATCAGCACTTCTGATGTTAACCATGTAGTGTAGTTGTTTGGTCGTGGTCATCGAGGGTGATTCTGCCTTAACCACTTCCGATACGACTCTGCCGTGCAACCCCTGAAGTGCGAACCTTGAGGGTGGTTCCTCTTACGTTCACCTTGATGATTACATCGAGTGGAGTCCATCGAGGATGGTTCCTCAGGGTTCCCCTTGGCGTTAGACACACAGTTACTATGGTTACTATGACTTTACACTGAACCATGTTACTAAAGACGGGTCGGCCCTGAGGGGTACCCGCGCAAGCTTAATTGCGAGTGATGTGGAGTCGGGTTGACCTGGAAGGTGCCCGCGAGATAATTACGACGCATGGCCGGGCATTCTTAGCCCTTGCCGCTAGTCCTCGAGACGGGGCAACGGGGTCACATCAATCGTGAGTCTCTGCTCGTTACCGTGTGCTCCTAATCCACTACGATTTGGATATTTGATCCGAGGGGCCTCTGGCCTGTAGCACTAACCATCACGTGGGCATAGTTTCTGCGTCGTATGCATTAGTTGAAGCTTAATAAACGTCGGCGACTGAGCGACACGCGCCGGGTTGGACTGGTAAGCAACTGCCTTTTTAAGGAGGTAGCTAGGTCTGCGCCCGTGCGCGTTCGCAACGTGCAGGAGTTCCCGGGGCGATGGCCCATGACCCCTGGGGGCATAGGTTTAGTTCGGCGTGCTGACCTCTCTATTAAGCCTAGGTCGGGTTGCGGCGTATTGTTTGGCCGAGGCCGGGCATGACCCAGGAAAGTGTGTCCGGCCAGAGTTAATTGAGTGTGGTGGGTAAGTTGGTGCACCCCTCCAGGGAAGAAAACATCTATTGATAGTCTGTCCTACGGTAACGGACACTTGGAGTTGTATCCCGATCGATACAACTAGAACTGGATACTTGAGGTGATAACGGGATAGTATGGCTCTGGGATTGCTTTCTTGCAGGGGGGTCGAGGAAGAATCTCTGGGCGAGGTTGATAACACTACTACTACTTTACATTATGTTGATCAGTACTCTTCTAAATGCTGCAAGATGCTTGAAGATGTTGAAGATGCTGAAGATGCTAGTCTTCGATAGGACTAGGCCTTCTCTCTATTCTCGCATTCTGCAGTACAGTCCACAAATACTACCCCTTTTCATTGACACCGATATGTAGTGTAGATCCTTGCTTGCGAGTACTTTGGATGAGTACTCACGGTTGCTTTGCTCCCCCTTTTCCCCCCTTTTCCATTCTTCTCGGATGTCGCAACCAGATGGTGGAGCCCAGGATCCAGATGCCACCTTCGACGACGACTGCTACTACACTGAGGTGTTGGGGAACGTAGTAATTTCAAAAAAAATCCTACGCACACGCAAGATCATGGTGATGCATAGCAACGAGAGGGGAGAGTGTGTCCACGTACCCTCGTAGACCAAAAGCGGAAGCGTTAGCACAACACGGTAGATGTAGTCGTACGTCTTCACGATCCGACCGATCAAGTACAACGGAAGCGTTAGCACAACGCGGTAGATGTAGTCGTATGTCTTCACGATCCGACCGATCAAGTACCGAATGCACGACACCTCCGAGTTCTGCACACGTTCAACTCGATGACGTCCCTCGAACTCCGATCCAGCCGAGCTTTGAGGAAGAGTTCCGTCAGCACGACGGCGTGGTGACGATGATGATGTTCTACCGATGCAGGGCTTCGCCTAAGCACCGCTACGATATTATCGAGGTGGATTATGGTGGAGGGGGGCACCACACACGGCTAAGAGATCCAAGAGATCAATTGTTGTGTCTCCAAGGGGTGCCTCCCTCCCCGTATATAAAGGAGTGTAGGAGGGGGAGGGGGCCGGCCACCCTAGGCGCTCCCCATGAGGAGTCCTACTCCCACCGGGAGTAGGACTCCCCCCTTCCATGTGGGAGTAGGAGAGGAGAGGGAAGGAGAGAGAGGGGGAAGGAAGGGAGGGGCGCCGCCCCCCTCCTTGTCCAATTCGGACTGGGGGGAGGGGGCGCGCGGCTGCCCTAGGCCGGCCCTCCTCTTCTCCACTAGGGCCAATAGGCCCATTAGTCTCCCCGGGGGGTTCCGGTAACCCCCCGGTACTCCGTAATATCCCCGATACTACCCGAAACCATTCTGGTGTCCGAACATAGTCGTCCAATATATCGATCTTTACGTCTCGACTATTTTGAGACTCCTCGCCATGCCCGTGATCACATCCGGGACTCTGAACTACCTTCGGTACATCAAAACACATAAACTCATAATATAACCGTCATCGAACTTTAAGCGTGCGGACCCTACAGGTTCGAGAACTATGTAGACATGACCGAGACACGTCTTCGGTCAATAACCAATAGAGGAACCTGGATGCTCATATTGGCTCCTACATATTCTACGAAGATCTTTATCGGTCAAACCGCATAACAACATACGTTGTTCCCTTTGTCATCGGTATGTTACTTGCCCGAGATTCGATCGTCGGTATCTCAATACCTAGTTCAATCTTGTTACCGGCAAGTCTCTTTACTCGTTCAGTAATACATCATCCCGCAACTAACTCATTAGTTGCAATGCTTGCAAGGCTTATAGTGATGTGCATTACCGAGTAGGCCCAGAGATACCTCTCCTACAATCAGAGTGACAAATCCTAATCTCGAAATACGCCAACCCAACAAGTACCTTCGGAGACACCTGTAGAGCACCTTTATAATCACCCAGTTACGTTGTTATGTTTGGTAGCACACAAAGTGTTCCTCCGGTAAACGGGAGTTGCATAATCTCATAGTCATAGGAACATGTGTAAGTCATGAAGAAATCAATAGAAACATACTAAACGATCAAGTGCTAAGCTAATGGAATGGGTCAAGTCAATCACGTCATTCTCCTAATGATGTGATCCCGTTAATCAAATGACAACTCTTTGTCTATGGCTAGGAAACATAACCATCTTTGATCAACGAGCTAGTCAAGTAGAGGCATACTAGTGACACTCTGTTTGTCTATGTATTCACACATGTATCATGTTTCCGGTTAATACAATTCTAGCATGAATAATAAACATTTATCATGATATAAGGAAATAAATAATAACTTTATTATTGCCTCTAGGGCATATTTCCTTCAGTCTCCCACTTGCACTAGAGTCAATAATCTAGATTACACAGTAATGATTCTAACACCCATCGAGCCTTGGTGCTGATCATGTTTTGCTCGTGGAAGAGGCTTAGTCAACGGGTCTGCAACATTCAGATTCGTATGTATCTTGCAAATTTCTATGTCTCCCACCTGGACTTGATCCCGGATGGAGTTGAAGCGTCTCTTGATGTGGTTGGTTCTCTTGTGAAATCTGGATTCCTTTGCCAAGGCAATTGCACCAGTATTGTCACAAAAGATTTTCATTGGACCCGATGCACTAGGTATGACACCTAGATCGGATATGAACTCCTTCATCCAGACTCCTTCATTTGCTGCTTCCGAAGCAACTATGTACTCTGCTTCACACGTAGATCCCGCCACAACGCTTTGTTTAGTACTGCACCAACTGACAGCTCCATCGTTCAATGTAAACACGTATTCGGTTTGCGATTTAGAATCGTCCGGATCAGTGTCAAAGCTTGCATCGACGTAACCTTTTACGACTAGCTCTTTGTCACCTCCATAAACGAGAAACATATCCTTAGTCCTTTTCAGGTATTTCAGGAGGTTCTTGACCGCTGTCCAGTGATCCACTCCTGGATTACTTTGGTACCTCCATGCTAAACTTATAGCAAGGCACATATCAGGTCTGGTACACAACATTGCATACATGATAGAGCCTATGGCTGAAGCATAGGGAACATCTTTCATTTTCTCTCTATCTTCTGGAGTGGACGGGCATTGAGTCTGACTCAACTTCACACCTTGTAACATAGGCAAGAACCTTTTCTTTGCTTGATCCATTTTGAACTTCTTCAAAACTTTGTCAAGGTATGTGCTTTCCGAAAGTCCAATTAAGCGTCTTGATCTATCTCTATAGATCTTGATGCCCAATATATAAGCAGCTTCACCGAGGTCCTTCATTGAAAAACTCTTATCCAAATATTCTTTTATGCTATCCAGAAATTCTATATCATTTCCAATCAATAATATGTCATCCACATATAATATTAGAAATGCTACAGAGCTTCCACTCACTTTCTTGTAAATACAGGCTTCTCCAAAAGTCTGTATAAAACCATATGCTTTGATCACACTATCAAAATGTTTATTCCAACTCCGAGAGGCTTGCACCAGTCCATAAATGGATCGCTGAAGCTTGCACACTTTGTTAGCTCCCTTTGGATCGACAAAACCTTTCGGTTGCATCATATACAACTCTTCTTCCAGAAATCCATTCAGGAATGTAGTTTTGACATCCATTTGCCAAATTTCATAATCATAAAAATGCGACAATTGCTAACATGATTCAGACAGACTTAAGCATCGCTATGAAGGAAATATGTCCTAGAGGCAATAATAAAGTTATTATTTATTTCCTTATATCATGATAAATATTTATTATTCATGCTAGAATTGTATTAACCGGAAACATGATACATGTGGGAATACATAGACAAACAGAGTGTCACTAGTATGCCTCTACTTGACTAGCTCGTTGATCAAAGATGGTTATGTTTCCTATCCATAGACATGAGTTGTCATTTGATTAATGAGATCACATCATTAGAAGAATGATGTGATTGACTTGACCCATTCCGTTATCTTAGCACTTGATCGTTTAGCATGTTGCTATTGCTTTCTTCATGACTTATACATGTTCCTATGACTATGAGATTATGCAACTCCCGTTTATCGGAGGAATACTTTGTGTGCTACCAAACGTCACAACGTAACTGGGTGATTATAAAGGTGCTCTACAGGTGTCTCCGAAGGTACTTGTTGGGTTGGCGTATTTCGAGATTAGGATTTGTCACTCCGATTGTCGGAGAGGTATCTCTGGGCCCACTCGGTAATGCACATCACTATAAGCCTTGCAAGCATTGTAACTAATGAGTTAGTTGCAAGATGATGTATTACGGAACGAGTAAAGAGACTTGCCGGTAATGAGATTGAACTAGGTATTGAGATACCGACGATCGAATCTCGGGCAAGTAACATACCGATGACAAAGGGAACAACGTATGTTGTTATGCGGTTTGACCGATAAAGATCTTCGTAGAATATGTGGGAGCCAATATGAGCATCCAGGTTCTGCTGTTGGTTATTGTCCGGAGATGTGTCTCGGTCATGTCTACATAATTCTCGAACCCGTAGGGTCCGCACGCTTAAAGTTTCGATGACAGTTATATTATGAGTTTATATGTTTTGATGTACCGAAGGTAGTTCAGAGTCCCGGATGTGATCACGGACATGACGAGGAGTCTCGAAATGGTCGATACGTAAAGATCGATATATTGGACGACTATATTCGGACATCAGAAAGGTTCCGAGTGATTCAGGTATTTTTCGGAGTACCGGAGAGTTACGGGAATTCGCCGGGGAGTACATGGGCCTTATTGGGCTTTAGGGGAAAGAGAGAGGAGAGGTTGCGCGCTCCCCCAAGGCCTAGTCCGAATTGGACTAGGGGAGGGGCTGTGCCCCCTCCTTCCTTCTCTTCTCTCCCCCCTTTCCTGGACTCCTACTCCTACTACTTGGAAGGGGGAGAATCGTACTCCCGGTGGGAGTAGGACTCCTCCTAGGGCGCGCCATAGAGAGGGCCGGCCCTCCCCCTCCTCCACTCCTTTATATATGGGGAGGGGGCACCCCTTGGAGACACAACAATTGATCCCTTGGATCTCTTAGCCGTGTGCGGTGCCCCCCTCCACTATAATCCACCTCGGTCATATCATAGCGGTGCTTAGGCAAAGCCTTGCGTCGGTAGAACATCATCATCGTCACCATGCCATCGTGCTGACGAAACTCTCCCTCAAAGCTCGGCTGAATTGGAGTTCGAGGGACGTCATCGAGTTGAACGTGTGCTGAACTCGGAGGTGTCGTGCGTTCGGTACTTGATCGGTCGGATCGTGAAAACATACGACTACATCAACCGCGTTGTGCTAACGCTTCCGCTTTCGGTCTACGAGGCTACATGGACGACACTTTCTCCTCTCGTTGCTATGCATCACCATGATCTTGCGTGTGCGTAGGAAAATTTTGAAATTACTACATTCCCCAACATGCTACGGGTGAGGAAGTCTCATTGTAGTCAATCCCTTGAACTTATCGAAAACCTTTTGCAACAAGTCGAGCTTTATAGACAGTAACATTACCGTCAGCGTCAGTCTTCTTCTTGAAGATCCATTTATTCTCAATGGCTTGCCGATCATCGGGCAAGTCAACCAAAGTCCACACTTCGTTCTCATACATGGATCCCATCTCAGATTTCATGGCCTCAAGCCATTTTGCGGAATCTGGGCTCACCATCGCTTCTTCATAGTTTGTAGGTTTGTCATGGTCTAGTAACATAACCTCCAAAACAGGATTACCGTACCACTCTGGTGCGGATCTCACTCTGGTTGACCTACGAGGTTCGGTAGTAACTTGATCTGAAGCTTCATGATCAATATCATTAACTTCCTCACTAATTGGTGTAGGTGTCATAGGAACCGGTTTCTGTGATGAACTACTTTCCGATAAGGGAGCAGGTACAGTTACCTCATCAAGTTATACTTCCCTCCCACTCACTTCTTTCGAGAGAAACTCCTTCTCTAGAAAGGATCCAAATTTAGCAACAAAAGTCTTGCCTTCAGATCTGTGATAGAAGGTGTACCCAACAGTTTTCTTTGTGTATCCTATGAAGACACATTTCTCCGATTTGGGTTCGAGCTTATCAGGTTGAAGCTTTTTCACATAAGCATCGCAGCCCCAAACTTTAAGAAACGACAACTTTGGTTTCTTGCCAAACCACAATTCATAAGGCGTCGTCTCAACGGATTTCGATGGTGCCCTATTTAACGTGAATGCAGCCGTCTCTAAAGCATAACCCCAAAATGATAGCGGTAAATCAGTAAGAGACATTATACATCGCACCATATCTAGTAAAGTACGATTACAACGTTCGGACTAACCATTACGCCGTGGTGTCCCGGGCGGCGTGAGTTGCGAAACTATTCCGCATTGTTTCAAGTGTAACTCAAATATTCTCCTTCGGGATCAGATCGTAGAAACTTTATTTTCTTGTTACGATGATTTTCCACTTCATTCTGAAATTCTTTGAACTTTTCAAATGTTACAGACTTATGTTTCATTAAGTAGATATACCCATATCTGCTTAAGTCATCTGTGAAGGTGAGAAAATAACGATACCCGCCGCGAGCCTCAACATTCATCGGACCACATACATCTGTATGTATGATTTCCAACAAATCTGTTGCTCGCTCCATAGTTCCGGAGAACGGCGTTTTAGTCATCTTGCACATGAGGCACGGTTCGCAAGTACCAAGTGTTGGAAATATGCCCTAGAGGCAATAATAAAAGGATTATTATTATATTTCCTTGTTCATGATAATTGTCTATTGTTCATGCTACAATTGTGTTATCCGGAAATCGTAATACATGTGTGAATACATAGACCACAATATGTCCCTAGTGAGCCTCTAGTTGACTAGCTCGTTGATCAACAGATAGTCATGGTTTCCTGACTATGGACATTGGATGTCATTGATAACGGGATCACATCATTAGGAGAATGATGTGATGGACAAGACCCAATCCTAAGCCTGGCACAAGATCGTGTAGTTCGTTTGCTAAAGCTTTTCCAATGTTAAGTATCATTTCCTTAGACCATGAGATCGTGTAACTCCCAGATGCCGTAGGAGTGCTTTGGTGTGCCAAACGTCACAACGTAACTGGGTGACTATAAAGGTATATTACAGGCATCCCCGAAAGCATCTTGGGTTGACACGGATCAAGACTGGGATTTGTCACTCCGTATAACGAGGTATCTCTGGGCCCACTCGATGATCCATCATCATAATGAGCTCAATATGACCAAATGGTTGGTCACGGGATCATGCATTACAGTACGAGTAAAGTGACTTGCCGGTAACGAGATTGAACGAGGTATTGGGATACCGACGATCGAAGGGAATTGTATACGGGATTACTTGAATCCTTGACATCGTGGTTCATCCGATGAGATCATCGTGGAGTATGTGGGAGCCAACATGGGTATCCAGATCCCGCTGTTGGTTATTGACCGGAGAGTCGTCTCGGTCATGTCTGCATGTCTCTCGAACCCGTAGGGTCTACACACTTAAGGTTCGGTGACGCTAGGGTTGTATAGATATGAGTATGCAGTAATCCGAAAGTTGTTCGGAGTCCCGGATGAGATCCTGGACGTCACGAGGAGTTTCGGAATGGTCCGAAGGTGAAGAATTATATATAGGAAGTGCTGTTTCGGCCATCGGGAGAATTCAGGGTCACCGGTATTGTACCGGGACCACTGGATGGGCCCCGGGGGTCCACCGAGTGGGGCCACCCATCCCGGAGGGCCCCATGGGCTGAAGTGGGGAGGGGAACCAGCCCATAGTGGGCTGGTGCGCCCCCCTTGGGCCCCCCTTGGGCCCCCCTTGCGCCTAGGGTTGGAAACCCTAGGGTGGGGGGGGGGGGGGCGCTCCACTTGCCTTGGGGGGCACTCCACCCCCCTTGGCCGCCGCCCCCTTGGGAGATCCAGTCTCCAGGGACGGCGCCCCCCGGGGGACCCTATATATAGAGGGGGGAGGGAGGGCAGCCGCACCCATGCCCTTGGCGCCTCCCTCTCCCACTCCAACACCTCCTCCTCCTCCATAGAGCTTGGCGAAGCCCTGCCGGAGTACTGCCTCTCCACCACCACCACGCCGTCGTGCTGCTGCTGGAGCCATCTTCCTCAACCTCTCCCTCCTCCTTGCTGGATCAAGGCGCGGGAGACGTCATCCTTTCCGTACGTGTGTTGAACGCGGAGGTGCCGTCCGTTTGGCGCTAGGATCTTCGGTGATTTGGATCACGACGAGTACGACTCCTTCATCCCCGTTCTCTTGAATGCTTCCGCTCGCGATCTACAAAGGTATGTAGATGCACTCCGATCACTCGTTGCTAGATGAACTCATGGATAGATCTTGGTGAAACCGTAGAAATTTTTTATTTTCTGCAACGTTCTCCAACAGTGGCATCATGAGCTAGGTCTATGCGTAGTTCTCTTTGCACGAGTAGAAGACAAATTTGTTGTGGGCGTAGATGTTGCCAACTTTCTTGCCGCTACTAGTCTTATCTTGCTTCAGCGGTATTGTGGGATGAAGCGGCCCAGACCGACCTTACACGTACGCTTACGTGAGACAGGTTCCACCGACTGACATGCACTAGATGCATAAGGTGGCTAGCGGGTGTCTGTCTCTCCCACTTTAGTTGGAGCGGATTCGATGAAAAGGGTCCTTATGAAGGGTAGATAGAAGTTGGCAAATCACGTTGTGGCTTTTACGTAGGTAAGAAAACGTTCTTGCTAGAACCCTATTGCAGCCACGTAAAACATGCAACAACAATTAGAGGACGTCTAACTTGTTTTTGCAGCAAGTGCTTTGTGATGTGATATGGCCAAAAGCTATGATGAATGATATATGTGATGTATGATATGATCATGTTATTGTAATAGGAATCACGACTTGCATGTCGATGAGTATGACAACCGGCAGGAGCCATAGGAGTTGTCTTTATTTTTTGTATGACCTGCGTGTCATTGAGAAACGCCATGTAAATTACTTTACTTTATTGCTAAACGTGTTAGCCATAGTAGTAGAAGCAATAGTTGGCGAGCAACTTCATGGAGACACGATGATGGAGATCATGATGATGGATATCATGGTGTCATGCCGGTGACAAGATGATCATGGAGCCCCAAGATGGAGATCAAAGGAGCTATATGATATTGGCCATATCATGTCACTATAATTTGATTGCATGTGATGTTTATCATGTTTTTACATCTTGTTTACTTAGAACGACGGTAGTAAATAAGATGATCCCTCATAATAAATTTCAAGAAAGTGTTCCCCCTAACTGTGCGCCGTTGCGACAGTTCGTTGTTTCGAAGCACCACGTGATGATCGGGTGTGATAGATTCTAGCGTTCACATACAACGGGTGTAAGCCAGATTTACACATGCAAAACACTTAGGTTAACTTGACGAGCTAGCATGTACAGACATGGCCTCGGAACACGGAAGACCGAAAGGTTGAACATGAGTCGTATAGAAGATATGATCAACATGGAGATGTTCACCGATGATGACTAGTCCGTCTCACGTGATGATCGGACACCGTCTAGTCAAGTCGGATCATGTATCACTTAGATGACAAGAGGAATGTCTAATATGAGTGGGAGTTCATTATATAATTTGATTAGATGAACTTAATTATCATGAACTTAGTCTAAATAAACTTTGCAATATGTCTTGTAGATCAAATGGCCCATGCTAATGTCAACCTCAACTTCAACGCGTTCCTAGAGAAAACCAAGCTGAAAGATGATGGCAGCAACTATACGGACTCGGTCCGGAACCTGAGGATCATCCTCATAGCTGCCAGGAAACAATATGTCCTTGAAGCACCACTAGGTGAAGCACCCATCCCAGAGAACCAAGACGTTATGAACGCTTGGTAGCAGCGTGCTGATGATTACTCCCTCGTTCAGTGCGGCATGCTTTACAGCTTAGAACCGGGGCTCCAAAAGCGTTTTTGAGCAACACGGAGCATATGAGATGTTCGAAGAGCTGAAAATGGTTTTCCAAGCTCATGCCCGGGTCGAGAGATATGAACTCTCCGACAAGTTCTACAGTTGTAAAATGGAGGAAAATAGTTCTGTCAGTGAGCACATACTCAAAATGTCTGGGTTGCACAACCGCTTGTCCCAACTGGACATTAACCTCCAGGACGAGGCGGTCATTGACAGAATCCTTCAGTCGCTCCCACCTAGCTACAAGATCTTTGTGATGAACTACAATATGCAGGGAATGGAAAAGACCATTCCTGAGGTGTATTCAATGCTGAAATCAGTAGAGGTAGAAATCAAAAAGGAACATCAAGTGTTGATGATCAATAAAACCACTAAGTTCAAGAAAGGCAAGGGTAAGAAGAACTTCAAGAAGGACGGCAAGGAAGTTGCCACGCCTGGTAAGCCAGCTACCGGGAAGAAGTCAGAGAATGGACCCAAGTCTGAAACTGAGTGCTTTTATTGCAAGGGAAAGGGACACTGGAAGCGGAACTGCCCCAAATACTTAGCAGACAAGAAGGCCGACAACACTAAAGGTATATGTGATATACATGTAATTGATGTGTACATTACCAGTACTCGTAGTAGCTCCTGGGTATTTGATACCGGTGCAGTTGCTCATATTTGTAACTCAAAACACGAGCTGCGGAATAAACGGAGACTGGCGAAGGACGAGGTGACGATGCGCGTCGGGAATGGTTCCAAGGTCGATGTGATCGCCGTCGGCATGCTACCTCTACATTTACCTACGGGATTAGTTTTAAACCTCAATAATTGTTATTTAGTTCCAGCTTTGAGCATGAACATTGTATCTGGATCTCGTTTAATGCGAGATGGCTACTCATTTAAATCCGAGAATAATGGTTGTTCTATTTATATGAGAGATATGTTTTATGGTCATGCCCCGCTGGTGAATGGTTTATTCTTGATGAATCTCGAACTTAATGTTACACATATTCATAGTGTGAATACCAAAAGATGTAAGGTTGATAATGATAGTCCCACATACTTGTGGCACTGCCGCCTTGGTCACATAGGTGTCAAACGCATGAAGAAGCTCCATACAGATGGACTTTTGGAGTCTCTTGATTTCGAATCATTTGACACGTGCGAACCATGCCTCATGGGGAAGATGACCAAGACTCCGTTCTCCGGAACAATGGAGCGAGCAACCAACTTGTTGGAAATCGTACATACTGATGTGTGCGGTCCAATGAGTGTCGAGGCTCGCGGTGGCTATCGTTATGTTCTCACTCTCACTGATGACTTGAGTAGATATGGGTATGTCTACTTAGTGAAACACAAGTCTGAGACCTTTGAAAAGTTCAAGGAATTTTAGAGTGAGGTTGAGAATCAACGTGACAGAAAAATCAAGTTCTTACGATCAGATCGTAGGGGTGAATATTTAAGTCACGAATTTGGTACACACTTAAGGAAATGTGGAATCGTTTCACAACTCACGCCGCCTGGAACACCTCAGTGTAACGGTGTGTCAGAACGTCGTAATCACACTCTATTGGATATGGTGCGATCTATGATGTCACTCACTGATTTACCGCTATCATTTTGGGGATACGCTTTAGAGACAGCTACATTCACTTTAAATAGGGCACCGTCTAAATCCGTTGAGACGACACCGTATGAATTATGGTTTGGGAAGAAACCTAAGCTATCGTTTCTAAAAGTTTGGGGATGCGATGCTTATGTCAAGAAACTTCAACCTGAAAAGCTCGAACCCAAGTCGGAAAAATGCGTCTTCATAGGATACCCTAAGGAAACGGTTGGGTATACCTTCTACCTCAGATCCGAGGGCAAGATCTTTGTTGCCAAGAACGGGTCCTTTCTGGAGAAAGAGTTTCTCTTGAAAGAAGTAAGTGGGAGGAAAGTGGAACTTGATCAAGTATTACCTCTTGAACCGGAGAGTAGCGCAGCTCAAGAAAATGTTTCTGTGGTTCCTCCACCGACTAGAGAGGAGGTTAATGATGATGATCATGAAACCTCAGATCAAGTTGCCACTGAACTTCGTAGGTCCACAAGGACACGTTCCGCACCAGAGTGGTACGGCAACCCTATCCTGGAAATCCTGTTGTTAGACAACGGCGAACCTTCGAACTATGAAGAAGCAATGGCGGGCCCAGATTCCAACAAATGGCTTGAAGCCATGCAATCCGAGATAGGATCCATGTATGAAAACAAAGTATGGACTTTGACAGACTTGCTCGATGATCGGCGAGCGATAGAGAATAAATGGATCTTTAAGAAGAAGACGGACGCGGATGGTAATGTTACCATCTATAAGGCTTGACTTGTCGCTAAAGGTTATCGACAAGTTCAAGGGATTGACTACGATGAGACATTCTCACCCGTAGCGAAGCTGAAGTCCGTCCGAATCTTGTTAGCAATTGCCACATACTATGATTATGAGATATGGCAAATGGACGTCAAAACGGCATTCCTAAACGGCTTTCTTAAGGAAGAATTGTATATGATGCAGCCGGAAGGTTTTGCCAATCCTCAGAATGCTAACAAGGTATGCAAGCTCCAGCGCTCCATTTATGGGCTGGTGCAAGCATCTCGGAGTTGGAACATTCGCTTTGATGAAATGATCAAAGCGTTTGGGTTTATGCAGACTTATGGAGAAGCCTGCGTTTACAAGAAAGTGAGTGGGAGCTCTGTAGCATTTCTCATATTATATGTGGATGACATACTTTTGATGGGAAATGATATAGAACTTTTGGACAGCATTAAGGCCTACTTGAATAAGTGTTTTTCAATGAAGGACCTTGGAGAAGCTGCTTATATATTAGGCATCAAGATCTATAGAGATAGATCAAGACGCCTCATAGGTCTTTCACAAAGCACATACCTTGAAAAGATATTGAAGAAGTTCAAAATGGATCAGTCCAAGAAGGGGTTCTTGCCTGTGTTACAAGGTGTGAAATTGAGTTCAGCTCAATGTCCGACCACGACAGAAGATAGAGAAAAGATGAGTGTCGTCCCCTATGCCTCAGCCATAGGGTCTATCATGTACGCCATGCTGTGTACCAGACCTGATGTAAACCTTGCCGTAAGTTTGGTAGGAAGGTACCAAAGTAATCCCGGCATGGAACACTGGACATCGGTCAAGAATGTCCTGAAGTACCTGAAAAGGACTAAGGACATGTTTCTCGTATATGGAGGTGACGAAGAGCTCGTCGTAAAGGGTTACGTCGACGCTAGCTTCGACACAGATCTGGATGACTCCAAGTCACAAACCGGATACGTGTTTATTTTGAATGGTGGGGCAGTAAGCTGGTGCAGCTGCAAGCAAAGCGTCGTGGCGGGATCTACATGTGAAGCGGAGTACATGGCAGCCTCGGAGGCAGCACATGAAGCAATATGGATGAAGGAGTTCATCACCGACCTAGGAGTCATACCCAATGCGTCGGGGCCAATCGCTCTCTTTTGTGACAACACTGGAGCTATTGCACTTGCCAAGGAGCCCAGGTTTCACAAGAAGACCAGGCACATCAAGCGTCGCTTCAACTCCATTCATGAAAATGTTCAAGATGGAGACATAGATATTTGTAAAGTGCACACGGATCTGAATGTCGCAGATCCGTTGACTAAACCTCTCCCTAGAGCAAAACATGATCAACACCAGAACTCTATGGGTGTTCGATTCATCACAATGTAACTAGATTATTGACTCTAGTGCAAGTGGAAGACTGTTGGAAATGTGCACTAGAGGCAATAATAAAAGCATTATTATTATATTTCCTTGTTCATGATAATTGTCTATTGTTCATGCTATAATTGTGTTATCCGGAAATCGTAATACATGTGTGAATACATAGACCACAATATGTCCCTAGTGAGCCTCTAGTTGACTAGCTCGTTGATCAACAGATAGTCATGGTTTCCTGACTATGGACATTGGATGTCATTGATAACGGGATCACATCATTAGGAGAATGATGTGATGGACAAGACCCAATCCTAAGCCTGGCACAAGATCGTGTAGTTCGTTTGCTAAAGCTTTTCCAATGTTAAGTATCATTTCCTTAGACCATGAGATCGTGTAACTCCCGGATGCCGTAGGAGTGCTTTGGGTGTGCCAAACGTCACAACGTAACTGGGTGACTATAAAGGTATATTACAGGCATCCCCGAAAGCATCTGTTGGGTTGACACGGATCTAGACTAGGATTTGTCACTCCGTATAACGGAGAGGTATCTCTGGGCCCACTCGGTGATGCATCATCATAATGAGCTCAATGTGGCCAAATGGTTGGTCATGGGATCATGCATTACAGTACGAGTAAAGTGACTTGCCGGTAACGAGATTGAACAAGGTATTGGGATACCGATGATCGAATCTCGGGCAAGTAACGTACCGATTGACAAAGGGAATTGTATACGGGATTACTTGAATCCTCGACATCGTGGTTCATCCGATGAGATCATCGTGGAGTATGTGGGAGCCAACATGGGTATCTAGATCCCGCTGTTGGTTATTGACCGGAGAGTCATCTCGGTCATGTCTGCATGTCTCTCGAACCCGTAGGGTCTACACACTTAAGGTTCGGTGACGCTAGGGTTGTATAGATATGAGTATGCAGTAAACCGAAAGTTGTTCGGAGTCCCGGATGAGATCCTGGACGTCACGAGGAGTTTCGGAATGGTCCGTAGGTGAAGAATTTTATATAGGAAGTGCTGTTTCGGCCATCGGGAGAATTCGAGGTCACCGGTATTCTACCGGGACCACCGGATGGGTCCCGAGGGTCCACCGGGTGGGGCCACCCATCCCGGAGGGCCCATGGGCTGAAGTGGGGAGGGGAACCAGCCCATAGTGGGCTGGTGCGCCCCCCTTGGGCCCCCTTGCGCCTAGGGTTGGAAACCCTAGGGTGGGGGGGGGGGCGCTCCACTTGCCTTGGGGGGCACTCCACCCCCCTTGGCTGCCCCCCTTGGGAGATCCAATCTGCAGGGCCGGCGCCCCCCGGGGGACCCTATATATAGAGGGGGGGAGGGAGGGCAGCCGCACCCATGCCCTTGGCGCCTCCCTTTCCCACTCCAACACCTCCTCCTCCTCCATAGAGCTTGGCGAAGCCCTGCCGGAGTACTGCCTCTCCACCACCACGACGCCATCGTGCTGCTGCTGGAGCCATCTTCCTCAACCTCTCCCTCCTCCTTGCTGGATCAAGGTGCGGGAGACGTCATCCTTTCCATACGTGTGTTGAACGCGGAGGTGCCGTCCGTTCGACGCTAGGATCTCCGGTGATTTGGATCACGACGAGTACGACTCCTTCATCCCCGTTCTCTTGAATGCTTCCGCTTGCGATCTACAAAGGTATGTAGATGCACTCCGATCACTCGTTGCTAGATGAACTCATGGATAGATCTTGGTGAAACCGTAGAAATTTTTTATTTTCGGCAACGTTCTCCAACACCAAGTGATTCATAATCAAGTGGTTCCAAAAGTCCATCAGTATGGAGTTTCTTCATGCGCTTTACACCAATATGACCTAAACGGCAGTGCCACAAATAAGTTGCACTATCATTATCAACTCTGTATCTTTTGGCCTCAATATTATGAATATGTGTATCACTACTATCGAGATTTAATATAAATAGACCACTCCTCAAGGGTGCATGACCATAAAGGATATTACTCATATAAATAGAACAACCATTATTCTCTGATTTAAATGAATAACCGTCTCGCATCAAACAAGATCCAGATATAATATTCATGCTCAATGATGGCACCAAATAAAAATTATTCAGGTCTAAAACTAATCCTGAAGGTAGATGTAGAGGTAGCGTGCCGACCGCGATCACATCGACTTTGGAACCATTTCCCACGCGCATCGTCACCTCGTCCTTAGCCAATCTTCGCTTAATCCGTAGTCCCTGTTTCGAGTAGAAAATATTAGCAACAAAACCAGTATCAAATACCTATGTGCTACTGCGAGCATTAGTAAGGTTCACATAGGTAACATGTATATCACATATACCTTTGTTCACCTTGCCATCCTTCTTATCCGCCAAATACTTGGGGCAGTTCCGCTTCGAGTGACCAGTCTGTTTGCAATAGAAGCACCCAGTCTCAGGTTTAGGTCCAGACTTGGGTTTCTTCTCCTGAGTAGCAACTTGCTTGCTGTTCTTCTTGAAGTTCCCCTTCTTCTTCCCTTTGCCTTTTTTCTTGAAACTGGTGGTCTTGTTGACCATCAACACTTGATGCTCCTTCTTGATTTCTACCTCCACATCCTTTAGCATTGCGAAGAGCTCGGGAATCGTCTTATCCATCCCTTGCATGTTATAGTTCATCACGAAGCTCTTGTAGCTTGGTTGAAGTGATTGAAGAATTATGTCAATGACGCTATCATCCGAAAGATTAACTCCCAGTTGAATCAAGTGATTGTTATACCCAGACATTCTGAGTATATGCTCACTGACAGAACTATTCTCCTCCATGTTGCAGCTGTAGAACTTATTGGAGACATCATATCTCTCAATCCGGGCATTTGCTTGAAATATTAACTTCAACTCCTGGAACATCTCATATGCTCCATGACATTCAAAACGTCTTTTAAGTCCCGGTTCTAAGCCGTAAAGCATGGCACACTGAACTATCGAGTAGTCATCAGCTTTGCTCTGCCAACGTTCATAACATCTGGTGTTGCTCCTGCAGCAGGTCTGGCACCTAGCGGTGCTTCCAGGACGTAATTCTTCTGTGCAGCAATGAGGATAATCCTCAAGTTACGGACCCAGCCCGTGTAATTGCTACCATCATCTTTCAACTTTGCTTTCTCAAGGAACGCATTAAAATTCAACGGAACAACAACACGAGCCATCTATCTACAATCAACATAGACTATCAAAATACTATCAGGTACTAAGTTCATGATAAATTTAAGTTCAATTAATCATATTTAAGAACTCCCACTTAGATAGACATCCCTCTAATCATCTAAGTGATCACGTGATCCAAATCAACTAAACCATGTCCGATCATCACGTGAGATGGAGTAGTTTCAATGGTGAACATCACTATGTTGATCATATCTACTATATGATTCACGCTCGACCTTTCGGTCTCAGTGTTCCGAGGCCATATCTGCATATGCTAGGCTCGTCAAGTTTAACCTAAGTATTCCGCGTGTGCAACTGTTTTGCACCCGTTGTATTTGAACGTAGAGCCTATCACACCCGATCATCACGTGGTGTCTCAGAACAAAGAACTTTCGCAACGGTGCATACTCAGGGAGAACACTTATACCTTGAAATTTAGTGAGAGATCATCTTATAATGCTACCGTCGATCAAAGCAAGATAAGATGCATAAAAGATAAACATCACATGCAATCAACATAAGTGATATGATATGGCCATCATCATCTTGTGCTTGTGATCTCCATCTCCGAAGCATCGTCATGATCACCATCGTCATCGGCGCGACACCTTGATCTTTATCGTAGCATCGTTGTCGTCTCGCCAACTTATGCTTCTACGACTATCGCTGCCACTTAGTGATAAAGTAAAGCATTACAGGGCGATTGCATTGCATACAATAAAGCGACAACCATATGGCTCCTACCAGTTGCCGATAACTCGGTTACAAAACATGATCATCTCATACAATAAATTTTAGCATCATGTCTTGACCATATCACATCACAACATGCCCTGCAAAAACAAGTTAGACATCCTCTACTGTTTTTGTTGCAAGTTTTACATGGCTGCTACGGGCTGAGCCAGAACCGTTCTTACCTACGCATCAAAACCACAACGATAGTTCGTCAAGTTAGTGTTGTTTTAACCTTCTCAAGGACCGGGCGTAGCCACACTTGGTTCAACTAAAGTTGGAGAAACTGACATCCGCCAGCCACCTGTGTGCAAAGCACGTCGGTAGAACCAGTCTCGCGTAAGCGTACGCATAGTGTTGGTCCGGGCCGCTTCATCCAACAATACTGCCGAACCAAAGTATGACATGCTGGTAAGCAGTATGACTTGTATCGCCCACAACTCACTTGTGTTCTACTCGTGCATATAACATTTACGCATAAAACCAGGCTTGGATGCCATTGTTGGGGAACGTAGTAATTTCAAAAAAATTCCTACGCACACACAAGATCATGGTGATGCATAGCAACGAGAGGGGAGAGTGTCTCCACATACCCTCGTAGACCGAAAGCGGAAGCGTTAGCACAACGCGGTAGATGTAGTCGTACGTCTTCACGATCCGACCGATCAAGTACCGAACGCACGGCACCTCCAAGTTATACACACGTTCAACTCGATGACGTCCCTCGAACTCCGATCCAGCTGAGTTTTGAGGGAGAGTTCCGTCAGCACGACGGCGTGGTGATGATGATGATGTTCTACCGACACAGGGCTTCGCCTAAGCACCGCTACGATATTATCAAGGTGGATTATGGTGAAGGGGGGCACCGCACACGGCTAAGAGATCCAAGAAATCAATTGTTGTGTCTCCAAGGGGTTCCTCCCTCCCCATATATAAAGGAGTGGAGGAGGGGGAGGGGGCCGGCCACCCTAGGCGCGCCCCATGAGGAGTCCTACTCCCGGTGGGAGTAGGACTCCCCCCTTCCATGTGGGAATAGGAGAGGAGAGGGAAGGAGAGAGAGGGGGAAAGGAAAGGGGGGGACCGCCCCCCTCCTTGTCCAATTCAGACTGGGGGGGGGAGGGGGCGCGCGGCTACCCTAGGCCGGCCCTCCTCTTCTCCACTAGGGCCCAATAGGCCCATTAGTCTCCCCGGGGGGTTCCAACAACCCCCCGGCACTCCGATATATCCCGATACCCCCCAAAAGCATTCTGGTGTCCGAACATAGTCGTCCAATATATCGATCTTTAGAGCATCTCCAGCCGTTTGGCCCCCCAGGGCGCAAAAAAGAGCCGTCTGGGGGCGAACCGGCGCTAGTTCGTCCCCTGGGGGCAACCTAGCTCCCAGACACACCCCCAGGCGCCGCCCCCAGGACGCGGAAAATTCGAACTTGGTCATTCCCGCTCACAAAAGACGCCACAAGTCTGGCGATCGCAAGTCACAGTTCGGCGTACAAAAAATAGAGCGGCAGAAGTTCGCGCGTGCAACGCATGACTCGGCGGGCTCTGCCCCAGGCGTCGGCGGAGTTGGCGTGTGATACGTCCATTTTGCAACATGCTTTTATATCGATATTTATCGCATTATGGGCTGTTACTTCACATTATGTCACAATACTTATGGCTATTCTCTCTTATTTTACAAGGTTTACATAAGGAGGGAGAATGCCGGCAGCTGGAATTCTGGGCCGGAAAAGGAGCAAATATTAGAGACCTATTCTGCGCAACTCCAAAAGTCCTGAAGCTCCACGGAATACCTTAAAATAAATAATGAAAAATACCTGCTAAATATGAAGGCCAGGGGGCCCACACCCTGTCCACAAGGGTGGGGGCGCTCCCCTAGGGCGCGCCCCTACCTCGTGGGCCCCCTGGTGGCTCTCCGATGCCCATCTTCTGCTATATGAAGTCTTTCGTCGAGGAAAAAACCAGAAGCAACCTATCGGGACGAAACTCTGCCGCCACGAGGCGGAACCTTGGCCGAACCAATCTAGGGCTTCGGCAGAGCTGTTCTGCCGGGGATACTTCCCTCCGGGAGGGGGAAATCATCGCCATCGTCATCACCAACGCTCCTCTCATCGGGAGAGGGCAATCTCCATCAACATCTTCACCATCACCATGCCATCTCAAAACCCTAGTTCATTTATTGTATCCAATTCTTGTCTCCAAGTCCGGGATTGGTGCTAGTAGGTTGCTAGTAGTGTTGATTACTCCTTGTAGTTGATGCTAGTTGGTTTATTTGGTGGAAGATCATATGTTCAGATCCTTTATGCATATTATTACCCCTCTGATTATGAGCATGAATATGCTTTGTGAGTAGTTACGTTTGTTCCTGAGGACACGGGAGAAGTCTTGCTATTAGTAGTCATGTGAATTTGGTATTCGTTCGATATTTTGATGAGATGTATGTTGTCTAGCCTCTAGTGGTGTTATGTGAACGTTGACCACATAAAACTTCACCATTATTTGGGCCTAGAGGAAGGCATTGGGAAGTAATAAGTAGATGATGGGTTGCTAGAGTGACAGAAGCTTAAACCCTAGTTTATGCATTGCTTTGTAAGGGGCTGATTTGGATCCATATGTTTCATGCTATGGTTAGGTTTACCTTAATAATTTTGTTGTAGTTGCGGATGCTTGCAATAGAGGTTAATCATAAGTGGGATGCTTGTTCAAGTACGAACAGCACCCAAGCACCGGTACACCCACATATCAAATTATCAAAGTACCGAACGCGAATCGTATGAACGTGATGAAAACTAGCTTGACGATATTCCCATGTGTCCTCGGGAGCGCTTTTCCTTATATAAGAGTTTGTTTCGGCTTGTCCTTTGCTACAAAAAGGATTGGTCCACCTTGCTGCACTTTATTTACTTTTGTTACTTGTTGCTCGTTACGAATTATCTTATCACAAAACTATCTGTTACCACTTATTTCAGTACTTGCAGAGAATACCTTGCTGAAAACCGCTTATCATTTCCTTCTGCTCCTCGTTGGGTTCGACACTCTTACTTATAGAAAGTACTATGATAGATCCCCTATACTTGTGGGTCATCAAGACTCTTTTCTAGCACTGTTGCCGGGGAGTGAAGCGCCTTTGGTAGGTGGAATTTGGTAAGGAAAAATTTATATAGTGTGCTGAAATTTACTGTCACTTGTTACTATGGAAAGTAATCCTCTGAGGGGCTTGTTCGGGGTATCTTCACCCCGTCCAGTAGAGCAAAGAGTTGCTCCTCAACCTACTGAACCTATTGAAAATGAAACTCCTTTTGAATTCCCTTCGGGTATGATAGAAAAACTGCTAGCTAATCCTTTTACAGGAGATGGAACAAAGCATCCTGATGAGCACTTAATATATGTGGATGAAGTTTGTGGATTATTTAAGCTTGCAGGTATATCCGATGATGTTGCTCAGAAGAAGGTCTTCCCTTTATCTTTGAAGGGATACGCATTGACATGGTATAGGCTATGTGATGATACGAGATCATGTAACTATAGAAGATTGAAATTGGAATTTCATCAAAAGTATTACCCTATGCATCTTGTCCATCGTGATCGCAATTATATATATAATTTTTGGCCTCGCGAAGGAGAAAACATTGCTCAAGCTTGGGGGAGGCTTAAATCAATGTTATATTCATGCCCTAATCATGAGCTTCCAAGAGTTACAATTATTCAAAACTTCTATGCTCGGCTTTCTGAAAACAATCGCACCATGCTCGATACTTCTTGTACTGGCTCTTTTATGATGAAGACTATTGAATTTAAATGGGACTTATTGGATAGAATTAAACGCAACTCTGAAGATTGATACCTCTACGAAGGTAAGGAGTCAGGTATGACACCTAAGTTTGATTGTGTTAAATCTTTTATGGATACCGATATTTTCCGTAAGTTTAACACTAATATGGACTTGACTCTGAGATAGTAGCTTCTTTCTGTGAATCGTTTGCTACTTATGTTGATCTCCCTTAGGAGAAGTGGTTTAAATATCATCCTCCCATAGAAGTAAAAGTAGCTGGACCTATTAAAGTTGAAGAAAAGACTGTCACTTATAATGATCCTATCGTTCCTACTTTTATGTTGAGAAACCACCTTTCCCTGTTAGAATAAAGGATCATGCTAAATCTTCAACTGTGGTTCGTAAAAGCAATATTTGAACTTATACACCTCCTGAGAAAGTTAAAGTAGAACCCAATATTGCTATTGTTAAAGATCTCTTGTCTGATAATATTGATGGGCATGTTATTTAGTTCAACAGTGAAACTGCTAGAATTGCTAAACCTTGTGCTAAAGATAAGCATAGACCTGTGGTAGGCGTGCCTGTTATTTCTGTTAAAATAGGAGATCATTGTTATCATGGCTTATGTGATATGGGTGCTAGTGCTAGTGTTATACCGCATACTTTGTATGAAGAAATTAAGCATGAAATTGCACCTACTGAGTTAGAAGGTATTGATGTCACAATTAAACTTGCCAATAGGATACTATATCACCAGTGGGAATTGTTAGAGATGTTGAAGTCTTGTGTGGGAAAATTAAATATCCTGCTGATTTTCTTGTTCTTAGTTCTCCACAAGATAGTGTTTGTCCCATTATATTTGGTAGACCCTTCTTGAACACTGTTAATGCTAGGATAGATTGCGAAAATAATGTTGTTACTATTGGCTTGGATGACATGATTCATGAGTTTAATTTCTCTAAATTCAGTAAACAACATCGTGAGGAAGAATTGCCTAGTAAGGATGATATTATTGGTCTTGCTTCTATTGCCGTACCTCCTAGTGATCCTTTAGAACATTATTTGCTAGACCATGAAAATGATATGTTCATGAATGAAAGAAGGGAAATAGATGAAGTATTCTTTAAACAGGAACCTATTCTGAAACACAATTTGCCTGTTGAAATCCTAGGGGATCCCCCTCCACCCAAGGGTGATCCCGTGTTTGAGCTTAAACCGTTGCTTGATAACCTTAAATATACTTATCTTGATGAAAAGAAGATATATCCTGTTATTATTAGTGCTAACCTTTCAGAGCATGAAGAAGAAAGCTTATTGAAAACTCTGAAGAAGCACCGTGCCGCTATAGGATATACTCTTGATGATCTTAAGGGCATTAGTCCCACTCTATGTCAACATAAAATAAATTTGGAAGCAGATGCCAAACCAGTTCGTGATCCTCAAAGACGTCTTAATCCAAAAATGAAAGAAGTGGTAAGAAAAGAAATACTAAAGCTTCTGGAGGCAGGTATAATTTATCCCGTTGCTGATAGTCAGTGGGTAAGTCCTGTCCATTGTGTCCCTAAGAAAGGAGGTATTACTGTTGTCCCTAATGATAAAGATGAATTGATCCCGCAAAGAATTATTACAGGTTATAGGATGGTAATTTATTTTCGCAAATTAAATAAGGCTACTAAGAAAGATCATTACCCCTTACCTTTTATTGATCAAATGCTAGAAAGATTATGCAAACATAGACACTATTGTTTTCTAGATGGTTATTCTGGTTTCTCTCAAATACCTGTGTTGGCTAAAGATCAATCAAAGACTACTTTTACATGCCCTTTTGGTACTTTTGCTTATAGACGTATGGCTTTTGGTTTATGTAATGCACCTGCTACCTTTCAAAGATGCATGATGGCTATATTCTCTGACTTTTGTGAAAAGATTTGTGAGGCTTTCATGGACGATTTTTCCGTCTATGGATCTTCTTTTGATGATTGCTTGAGCAATCTTGATCGAGTTTTGCAGAGATGTGAAGAAACTAATCTTGTCTTGAATTGGGAAAAGTGTCACTTTATGGTAAATGAAGGTATTATCTTGGGGCATAAAGTTTCTGAAATAGGTATAGAAGTTGATAAAGCCAAGGTTGATGCTATTGAAAAGATGCCATGTCCCAAGGACATCAAAGGTATAAGAAGTTTCCTTGGTCACGCCGGATTTTATAGGAGGTTCATTAAGGACTTCTCAAAAATTTCTCGGCTCTGACTAATTTATTACAAAAGATGTACCATTTGTCTTTGATGATGATTGTGTAGAAGCATTTGAAATACTTAAGAAAGCATTAGTCTCTGCACCTGTTGTTCAGCCACCTGATTGGAATTTACCCTTTGAAATTATGTGTGATGCTAGTGATTATGCTGTAGGTGCTGTTCTAGGGCAAAGAGTTGATAAAAAATTAAATGTTATCCCATTATGCTAGTAAGACTCTAGACAATGCTCAAATAAATTATGCTACTACCGAAAAAGAACTTTTAGCAGTTGTATTTGCTTGTGATAAGTTCAGACCTTATATTGTTGATTCTAAAGTAACTATTCACACTGATCATGCTGCTATTAAATATCTTATGGAAAAGAAAGATGCTAAACCTAGGCTTATTAGATGGGTTCTCTTGCTACAAGAATTCGATTTGCATATTGTTGATAGAAAAGGAGCCGAGAACCCCGTTGCAGACAACTTATCTAGGTTAGAGAATGTTCTTGGTGACCCACTACCTATTGATGATAGCTTTCCTGATGAACAATTAAATGTCATAAGCACTTCTGTAGCACTCCATGGTATGCTGATTATGCTAATTATATTGTTGCTAAATTTATACCACCTAGTTTCACATACCAGCAAAAGAAAAAGTTCTTCTATGATTTGAGACATTACTTTTGGGATGACCCACATCTTTATAAAGAAGGAGTAGATGGTGTTATTAGACGTTGTATACCTGAGCATGAACAGGAACAGATCCTACGCAAGTGTCATTCCGAAGCTTATGGAGGACACCACGCTGGAGATAGAACTGCACATAAGGTATTGCAATCCGGTTTTTATTGGCATACTCTCTTCAACGATGCTCGTAAGTTTGTCTTGTCTTGTGATGAATGCCAAAGAATTGGTAATATCAGTAGACGTCAAGAAATGCCTATGGACTATTCACTTGTTATTGAACCATTTGATGTTTGGGGCTTTGATTATATGGGACCTTTTCCTGCCTCTAATGGATATACACATATTTTAGTTGTTGTTGATTACGTTACTAAGTGGGTAGAAGCTATTCCAACTAGTAGTGCTGATCATAACACTTCTATTAAAATGCTTAAGGAAGTTATTTTTCCGAGGTTTGGAGTCCCTAGATATTTAATGACTGACGGTGGTTCACACTTTATTCATGGTGCTTTCCGTAAAATGCTTGCTAAGTATGACGTTAATCATAGAATCGCATCACCTTATCACCCACAGTCTAGTGGTCAAGTAGAATTGAGTAATAGAGAACTCAAATTAATTTTGCAAAAGACTGTCAATAGGTCTAGAAAGAATTGGTCTAAGAAACTTAATGATGCATTATGGGCCTATAGAACCGCATATAAAAATCCTATGGGTATGTCTCCGTATAAAATGGTATATGGAAAAGCATGTCACCTACCTCTCGAACTAGAACATAAGGCATACTGGGCTATTAAAGAGCTCAATTATGATTTCAAACTTGCCGATGAAAAGAGGTTATTTGATATTAGCTCACTTGATGAATGGAGAAGCCAAGCTTATGAAAATGCCAAGTTGTTTAAAGAAAAAGTTAAAATATGGCATGACAAAAGGATACAAAAGCATGAGTTTAATGTAGGTGATTATGTATTGATATACAACTCTCGTTTAAGATTTTCTGCAGGAAAATTTCTCTCTAAATGGGAAGGCCCCTATGTTATCGAGGAGGTCTATCGTTCCGGTGCCCTAAAGATCAACAACTTTGAAGGTACAAATCCGAAGGTGGTAAACGGTCAAAGAATTAAACATTATATCTCAAGTAATCCCATAAATGTTGAAACCAACATTATTGAAACCGTAACACCGGAGGAATACATAAGGGACACTTTCCAGAACGTTTCAGACCCCGAAAAGGAATAGGTATGCGGTACGGTAAGTAAACCGACTCCAAAACAATTTTTAAGGCAATATTTCTCTATTTTGGAATATTTAGAAAAATAGAAAAATAAGTGGCAGTCCGGGAAGGACCCGAGGTCCCCACAAGGGTGGTGGGCGCGCCCTACCCCCTGGGCGTGCCCCCCTACCTCGTGAGCACCTCGTGTGCCTTCCGGACTCCGTTTTCTTGCACGATATGTATTTTGGTCGGTAAAAATTCATTATATATTCTCCTGAAGGTTTTGACTCCCATATCACGCAAATCTCCTCTGTTCTTGTTTCGAGCTATTTTCTGTCAGGGTTGTAAAGGCCAAGCATCATGTCGTCCCCCTCCTCCAACAACGGTGACAAAGATGCTTGGCTAATGAAGATAGAGCTGAAGAGGGAAGAGCCCATGGAGATCAACAAGGATGAAGGGATCAAGAAGGTCGCAGAGGATCAAGCTCCGGCAGCAGAAGACATCCTTCCACTTGATCACAATCTTCTTACCCCAACTGCGATCGAAGCTTTCAAGATGATTGAGTTAGCTCGTATTCAAAACAAGTATCTCACAAGTGAGAATATTTTGTTGAAGGAGCGTATCGTTGCACTCAAAGGCATTATCCGCAAGTTGGAGGACCTCTTACGCTCGATGTGCGACTATCCATCACCACCACCTTCTTCAACAACAAAGAAGGAGACATAATCACATGGGTATGGGCACTCCCCTTGGCAACTGCCAAGCTTGGGGGAGGTGCCTTGGTACCGTTTTTATTAGTTCGATCCTTTTAGTAGTATCTTGATCTAGTAGAATAAAGTTATGGCATGATCTAGTTTTGAGTTTTGCTTTATGATCTCTCTTTGTAATCGGGTCCATGAGCTATATAATAAAGATTAGTGTTGAGTCAAGGGCTTGATTATTTTGCCATGATCTTGAGTGAATAAAGAAAAGAAGAAAAGAATAAAAAGAAACAAAGAGTTCATATTGATCTTATTGAGAGTAATGACTTCACATAGAAAGAGTATGATGACTAAAAGTTGTTGGGAGTTGGCAGACATAGCTTTGGTCATCATTGCAATTAATAGGAAGTAATAAGGAAAGAGAGGTTTCACATATAGATATATTATCATTGACATCTTTTATGATTGGGAGCACTCATTAAAATATGACATGCTAAAGAGTTGATGTTGGACAAGGAAGACAACGTAATGAATTGTGTTTTCTTATATTTGAGATAAAGTATGTTGTCATGGATCCTCTAACATGTTGAGCTTGCCTTTCCCCCTAATGCTAGCCAAATTCCCAGCACCAAGTAGAGATACTACGTGTGCTTCCAAATACCCTTAAACCAGTTTTGCCATGAGAGTCCACCATATCTACCTATGGATTGAGTAAGATCCTTCAAGTAAGTTGTCATCGGTGCAAAGCAATAAAAATTGCTCTAAATATGTATGATTGATTGGTGTGGGAGAAATAAGCTTTATATGATCTTGTGATGTGGAAGTAATAAAAGCGACGAACTTCATAATAAATGTTCATATCACAAGGGGCAATATAAAGCGACGTTCTTTCGCATTGAGATTTTGTGCATCCAACCATAAAAGCGCATGGCAACCTCTGCTTCCCTCTGTGAAGGGCCTATCTTTTATTATTATTATCTTCTACCTCATGCAAGTGTCACGGTGATTTTCACCTTTCTCCTTTTTCCTTTTATCCTTTGGCAAGCCCAGTGATACGTCTCCAACGTATCTATAATTTTTGATTGCTCCATGCTATATTATCTACTGTTTTGGACTATATTGGGCTTTATTTTCCACTTTTATATTATTTTTGGGACTAACCTATTAACCGAAGGCCCAGCCCAGAATTGCTATGTTTTGCCTATTTCAGAGTTTCGGAGAAACAGAATATCAAACAGAGTCCAAACGGAATAAAACCTTCGGGAACATGATTTTCTCACCGAACGTGATCCAGGAGACTTGGACCCTACTCCAAGGAAGCAAAGAGGCGGTCACGAGGGTGGGGGGCGCCCCCCTAGGGCGCGCCCCCTGCCTCGTGGGACCCTCGGCGCTCCATCGACGTACTCCTTCCTCCTATATATACCTACGTACCCCCAAACGATCAGATACAGAGCCAAAAAGCTAATTCCACCGCCGCAACCTTCTGTACCCACGAGATCCCATCTTGGGGCCTGTTCCGGAGCTCCACCGGAGAGGGCCATCATCACGGAGGGCTTCTACATCATCCTAGCCCCTCCGATGAAGTGTGAGTAGTTCACCTCAGACCTACGGGTCCATAGTTATTAGCTAGATGGCTTCTTCTCTCTTTTTGGATCTCAATACAATATTCTCCCCCTCTCTCGTGGAGATCTATTCGATGTAATCTTATTTTTGCGGTGTGTTTGTTGAGACCAATGAATTGTGGGTTTACGATCAAGTCTATCTATGAATAATACTTGAATCTTCTCTGAATTCTTTTATGTATGATTGGTTATCTTTGCAAGTCTCTTCGAACTCTCAGTTTGGTTTGGCCTACTAGATTGGTTTTTCTTGCCATGGGAGAAGTGCTTAGCTTTGGGTTCAATCTTGCAGTGTCCTTTCCCAGTGACAGAAGGGGCAACAAGGAACGTATTGTATTGTTGCCATCGAGGATAACAAGTTGGGGTTTTTATCATATTGCATGAAACTATCCCTCTACATCATGTCATCTTGCTTAAGGCGTTACTCTGTTTTCTTGAACTTAATACTCTAGATGCATGCTGGATAGCGGTCGATGAGTGGAGTAATAGTAGTAGATGTAGGCAGGAGTCGGTCTACTTGTATCGGACGTGATGCCTATATACATGATCATACCTAGATATTCTCATAACTATGCTCAATTCTGTCAATTGCTAAACGGTAATTTGTTCACCCACCGTAGAATATTTATGCTCTTGAGAGAAGCCACTAGTTGATGCAACGGTGAGGAGAGGTGTTGATATCCTTTGCGTCCAAGAAACCAAATGGAGAGGACAGAAGGCGAAGGAGGTGGAGGATACCGGCTTCAAGCTGTGGTACACGGGGACGGCTGCAAACAGAAATGGCATAGGCATCTTGATCAACAAGAGCCTCAAGTATGGAGTGGTAGACGTCAAGAGACGTGGGGACCGGATTATCCTGGTCAAGCTGGTAGTTGAGGACTTGGTTCTCAATGTTATCAGCGCGTATGCCCCGCAAGTAGGCCACAATGAGAACACCAAGAGGGAGTTCTGGGAAGGCCTGGAAGACATGGTTAGGAGTGTATCGATTGGCGAGAAGCTCTTCATAGGAGGAGACCTCAATGGCCACGTGGGTACATCTAACACAGGTTCTGAAGGGGCGCATGGGGGCTTTGGCTATGGCATCAGGAATCAAGAAGGAGAAGATGTCTTAAGCTTTGCTCTAGCCTACAACATGATTGTAGCTAACACCCTCTTTAGAAAGAGAGAATCACATCTGGTGACTTTTAGTAGTGGCCAACACTTTAGCCAAATTGATTTCATCCTCTCGAGAAGAGAAGATAGCGTGCCTAGACTGTAAGGTGATACCTGGAGAGAGTGTTGTACCCCAGCATAAGCTGGTGGTTGCTGACTTCCGCTTTCGGATTCGTGTCCAGCGGGATAAGCGTGCCAAAGTCGCTAGAACGAAGTGGTGGAAGCTCAAGGGGGAGGTAGCTCAGGTGTTCAAGGAGAGGGTCATTAAGGAGGGCCCTTGGGAGGAAGGAGGGGATGCGAACAATGTGTGGATGAAGATGGCGACTTGCATTCGTAAGGTGGCCTCGGAGGAGTTTGGAGTGTCCAGAGGAAGGAGAAGCGAAGATAAGGATACCTGGTGGTGGAATGATGACGTCCATAAGGCGATTAAAGAGAAGAAAGATTGCTTCAGACGCCTATACCTGGATAGGAGTGCAGACAACATAGAGAAGTACAAGATTGGCGAAGAAGGCCGCAAAGCGAGCTGTTGGTGAAGCAAGGGGTCGGGCATATGAGGACCTCTACCAACGGTTAGGCACGAAGGAAGGTGAAAGGGACATCTATAAGATGGCCAAGATCCGAGAGAGGAAGACGAGGGACATTGGCCAAGTCAAATGCATCAAGGACGGAGCAGGCCAACTCTTGGTGAAGGACGAGGAGATTAAGCATAGATGGCGGGAGTACTTCGACAAGCTATTCAATGGGGAGAATGAGAGTTCTACCATTGAACTGGACGACTCCTTTGATGAGACCAGCATGCGTTTTGTGCGGCGAATCCAGTAGTCTGAGGTGAAGGAGGCTTTAAAAAGGATGAAAGGAGGCAAGGCGATGGGCCCTGATTGTATCCCCATTGAGGTGTGGAAATGTCTCGGGGACATAGCAATAGTATGGCTAACCAAGCTTTTCAACCTCATTTTTCGGGCAAACAAGATGCCAGAAGAATGGAGACGGAGTATATTAGTACCAATCTTCAAGAACAAGGGGGATGTTCAGAGTTGTACTAATTACCGTGGAATTAAGCTGACAAGCCATACAATGAAGCTATGGGAGAGAGTCATTGAGCACTGCTTAAGAAGAATGACAAGCGTGACCAAAAATAAGTTTGGTTTCATGCCTGGGAGGTCGACCATGGAAGCCATTTTCTTGGTACGACAACTTATGGAGAGATATAGGGAGCAAAAGAAGGATTTGCATATGGTGTTCATTGACTTGGAGAAGGCCTATGATAAGATACCACAGAATGTCATGTGGTGGGTCTTGGAGAAACACAAAGTCCCAGCAAAGTACATTACCCTCATCAAGGACATGTACGATAATGTT
The DNA here is from genome assembly GCA_032464435.1 of Aegilops umbellulata. Classification (NCBI taxonomy): domain Eukaryota; kingdom Viridiplantae; phylum Streptophyta; class Magnoliopsida; order Poales; family Poaceae; genus Aegilops; species Aegilops umbellulata. Next base: position 71,138,053 of record CP136054.1, read on the forward strand.
GTGACAAGTGTTCGAACAAGTGATGTCGACACCGATGACTTCCCGATTAAGATAGGACTGCATCAGGGGTCAGCATTGAGCCCTTATCTTTTTGCATTGGTGATGGATGAGGTCACAAGGGATATACAAGGAGATATCCCATGGTTTATGCTCTTTGCGGATGATGTGGTGCTAGTTGACGATAGTCGAACGGGGGTAAATAGGAAGTTAGAGTTATGGAGACAAACCTTGGAATCGAAAGGGTTTAGGCTTAGTAGAACTAAAACCGAGTACATGATGTGCGGTTTCAGTACTACTAGGTGTGAGGAGGAGGAGGTTAGCCTTGATGGCCAGGTGGTACCTCGGAAGGACACCTTTCGGTATTTGGGGTCAATGTTGCAGGAAGATGGGGGTACTGATGAAGATGTGAACCATCAAATCAAAGCCGGATGGATGAAGTGGCGCCAAGCTTCTAGCATTCTATGTGACAAGAGAGTGCCACAAAAGCTAAAAGGCAAGTTCTACAGGACGGCGGTTCGACCCGCAATGTTGTATGGCGCGGAGTGTGGGCCGACTAAAAGGCGACATGTTCAACAGTTAGGTGTGGTGGAGATGCGTATGTTGAGATGGATGTGTGGCCACACGAGGAAGGATCGAGTCCGGAATGATGATATACGAGATAGAGTTGGGGTAGCACCAATTGATGAGAAGCTTGTCCAACATCGTCTGAGATGGTTTGGGCATATTCAGCGCAGGCCTCCAGAAGCTCGAGTGCATAGCGGACGGCTAAAGCATGCGGAGAATGTCAAGAGAGGGCGGGGTAGACCGAATTTGACATGGGAGGTGTCGGGGATATACCCCGTGGTGTAAACCGGCCGGAAGTTAACCCGGCCGGACTTGGCGGTTTATCTGAAGACCTGCCCTAACCTTGGCGGTTTACAAGCAGCCCGCTTGGTCGTTATGACTTACTGGTAATCCGGCGGGCGGATTAGACGGATGACAAGGCTCAAGGCCCAGAAGGCCGGTTCAACTATGATGGGTCGGTTTAAGAGGAAAGGAATATTTGCCTTACAAGGAGTTAAGGCCAGTACTTGTATCCGGTTTGTATTAGAGATAGACTAGTCCTAATTCTAATAGGACTCCACATGTAAACCGCCCCTTCAACAGGTATAAGGAGGGGCAGGGCTCCCCAAAGAGGGGGAGAGAACAATCAATAATCGCTAGGGCTAGACACAAAGAGTCGGTTTACGGCGTCTCCCTGGTGATGATAATGAGACCTAGCCACAAACAGCATGTAGGGCTATTCCGGATGATGTTTCCCGGGGCCCGAAGCTGTCTAAATCCTTGTCTTGTGTGTTGATCCGCCCTGCGTCTCTCGTCCCACTCAACCCCTCTCAAGCTACCACATAGATGCGTTGGCCTCGCGACTAAGTCTTGACACTAAGGACATCTGACGTGACAATTTCACGACAGGAGGAGTCTGTTAAGAGAGACCTGAAGGATTGGAGTATCACCAAAGAGCTAGCTATGGACAGGGGTGCGTGGAAGCTTGATATCCATGTGCCAGAGCCATGAGTTGGTTGCGAGATCTTATGGGTTTCACCTCTAGCCTACCCCAACTTGTTTGGGACTAAAGGCTTTGTTGTTGTTGTTTTGTTGTTAGAGAAGCCACTAGTGAAACCTATGGCCCCCCGGGTCTATTCTCATCATATCAATCTCCATCACTTTAATCTTGCTTTGCCTTTTACTTTTCACCTTGCATCTCTATATAAAAAATACCAAAAATATTATCTATCATCTCTATCAGATCTCACTCTCGTAAGTGACCATGAAGGGATTGACAACCCCTAATCGCGTTGGTCGCGAGGAGCTATTGTTTTTGTGTAGGTACGAGGGACTTGCGTGTAGCCTCCTACTGGATTGATGCCTTGGTTCTCAAAAACTGAGGGAAATACTTACGCTACTTTGCTGCATCATCCTCTCCTCTTCGGGGAAAACCAACGCAGTGCTCAAGAGGTAGCACCCAACATGTTGGAAAGAACATGATATATATATATCTAACTGGATGTAGGGGAGCATGAGTTATTATTGTTGACATTACCCTTGAGGTAAAAGGTTGTGGGGCGAAACTGTAAGCCCCTATCTTGCTCTGTGTCCGATTAAAACTCCGTAACCACAAGTATTGCGTGAGTGTTAGCAATTATGAAGGACCTAATGATAGTTGAGTATGTGGACTTGCTTTTTAGCTCTGACATAGACTCTTTCCGATGTTATGATAAATTGCAATTGCTTCAATGACTGAGATTTTAGTTTGTTGATTCTCAATAAGGTTTCTGATTCATACTTTTGCATTGTTAATAGATCATCACTTGAACATAAGTAATCATATGACAATATCTATATATGTTGCTGTTATGAGAATAATCATGATGCCTTCATGTCCGTATTTTATTTTTATCGACGCCTCTACCTCTAAACATGAGGACATATTTATTGTTATCGGTTTTTCGCTTGAGGACAAGCAAGGTCTAAGCTTGGGGGAGTTGATACGTCCATTTTGCATCATGCTTTTATATCGATATTTATCGCATTATGGGCTGTTACTTCACATTATGTCACAATACTTATGGCTATTCTCTCTTATTTTACAAGGTTTACATAAGGAGGGAGAATGTCGGCAGCTGGAATTCTGGGCTGGAAAAGGAGCAAATATTAGAGACCTATTCTGCGCAACTCCAAAAGTCCTGAAACTCCATGGAATACCTTAAAATAAATAATGAAAAATACCTGCTAAAGATGAAGGCCAGGGGGCCCACACCCTGTCCACGAGGGTGGGGGCGTGCCCCCCCCCCCCCCCCGAGGGTGGGGGGCGTCCCCCCCTATCTCGTGGGCCCCCTGGTGGCTCTCCGATGCCCATCTTCTGCTATATAAATCTTTCGTCGAGGAAAAAATAGAAGCAACCTTACGGGACGAAACTCCACCGCCACGAGGCGGAACCTTGGCGGAACCAATCTAGGGCTCCGTCAGAGCTGTTCTGCCGGGGATACTTCCCTCCGGGAGGGGGAAATCATCGCCATCGTCATCACCAACGCTCCTCTCATCGGGAGAGGGCAATCTCCATCAACATCTTCACCAGCACCATCTCATCTCAAAACCCTAGTTCATCTCTTGTATCCAATTCTTGTCTCCAAGTCCGGGATTGGTGCTAGTAGGTTGCTAGTAGTGTTGATTACTCCTTGTAGTTGATGCTAGTTGGTTTATTTGGTGGAAGATCACATGTTCAGATCCTTTATGCATATTATTACCCCTCTAATTATGAACATGAATATGCTTTGTGAGTAGTTACGTTTGTTCCTGAGGACACGGGAGAAGTCTTGCTATTAGTAGTCATGTGAATTTGGTATTCGTTCGATATTTTGATGAGATGTATGTTGTCTAGCCTCTAGTGGTGTTATATGAACGTCGACTACATAACACTTCACCATTATTTGATCCTAGAGGAAGGCATTGGGAAGTAATAAGTAGATGATGGGTTACTAGATTGACAGAAGCTTAAACCCTAGTTTATGCGTTGCTTCTTAAGGGGCTGATTTGGATCCATATGTTTCATGCTATGGTTAGGTTTACCTTAATAATTTTGTTGTAGTTGCGGATGCTTGCAATAGAGGTTAATCATAAGTGGGATGCTTGTTCAAGTAAGAACAGCACCCAAGCACCGGTCCACCCACATATCAAATTATTGAAGTACCGAACGCGAATCGTATGAACGTGATGAAAACTAGCTTGACGATATTCCCATGTGTCCTCGGGAGCGCTTTTCCTTATATGAGAGTTTGTTCCGGTTTGTCCTTTGCTACAAAAAGGATTGGGCCACCTTGCTGCACTTTATTTACTTTTGTTACTTGTTGCTCGTTACGAATTTTCTTATCACAAAACTATCTGTTACCACTTATTTCAGTACTTGCAGAGAATACCTTGCTGAAAACCACTTATCATTTCCTTCTGCTCCTCGTTGGGTTCGACACTCTTACTTATCGAAAGGACTACGATAGATCCCCTATACTTGTGGGTCATCAGCGTGCGCGGGCTTGGCGGTGTTGGAGCTGCTTCTGCGCTGGGCGGTGTCGGCGCGGCTTAGGTGGTGCTGGGCGCCGTGGAGGCGTCATCACGCGGGCTTGGCGGAGGCGTCAGCGTCGGCGGCGTTGTCGAGGGAAGCTGGTTCAGGATGAGGCCGCGCTCCACCAAGTACCACGCTTTGACCGCCTCGTCGGTGCTCTGGAGCATGTCCCCCCCGCCCAGTGTCGGAGTAATGGGCCACGGGTAGGCTAACCCGGGACCCAGAACCTTTCAAGACATCGGGGCAGGCTACGCCCCTCAAAGAATCCCAAGACGATCAGTCGACTCTGGGAGTCGGCCGCAGCATCGCCGATACCCACTCACGGCCGAGTCCCAGAGACGGCTGTGACTCCCGATCGGCGACTCCAGGGAGGCCGACTATGGGGAGTCGGCCCGCGACTTCACCACTCTCTGCCTTCGGGAAGAAGGACGAGACCGAGGATGGCCGGAGTACGGCCCTCCCCTACGTTGATTACCAGGGCAGGTATGGCTACAGTACGCTGTACCGGAGGAGAGCTTCGTTCGGCGCGGCACTGTCGCCATGCTGGCCCTGACGTCCGCCCTGACGACGGGGCACTGTTCCCACGTTGGCCCGCATGTACGGCCTGGAGACGGCGGGCCCCGCTAGTCAGCGGGAGGGACGAAGACGGCGAGAGCACCCGAAGACGGACCCCGTGGGAGTCGGCCTCCGAGAGTCGGCCCGTTCCTCCCACGGGACCCACACGCCATTAACCAGATAAGACGGGGAGTGGCGACAGTGATCGCCCGCCAGGCGGCGACACTGTTGCCACGCCCCCACGACCCAACCAACGTCATCAGAGGCGCGGCTACAGTGGCCAGGTCAGTCGGCAGGGCCCACCAGAGGCGGCCCCCAGGAGTCGGCGGAGAAGACGGCGGCCTAAGAGACAGACGGCTGGGACCTGCGCCCAGTCAGATTACCATTGTACCCCCGGGGGGTAGGCCTATATGAACCCCCCGGAGCACCCATGCAAAGGGTTCGATCCTTTTTCCACCAGACCAGCAGCATAGAAGGGAGAGAGCTAGCCTTGCCCTCTCCTACCTCCAGAACACAGCTCGAGGAGCAACTTTGTACACATATCACCATAGTGATCACGCGAAGACCCCGCAGAGCAGCAGTAGGGGTATTATCTCCTCGGAGAGCCCCGAAGCTGGGTAAGATTCGTCGGCGTGCATGTCTACGCCTCATCCCGCTTCCAGGCACCGGCGACATTCTACTCGACTCCACCATGATAAGCCATCCTTTGGCATATGTCGCACCCAACCCCCGACACCCAGCAGGAAAGCCAGGTCGGTGTTTCTCTTCTTCATGGCGACGTTGGTCCGGAGCAGGTCGAGCTTGACGGCGCTGCTCGACATCAATGCCGACCACCGCGCATCGGTCTTCTCTTCTCTAAGGACGGGCCGGGCCTGCGCGTCAGCGAGGCAGTGCTCGATGGACTCCTGCACTCGAGCGGTAGCCGCGTCGGTGTATTTCCCCTTCTTGGCACCTTTGTTGTCGTCCGGCCGCCCTTCCGATGCGCCAGGAGTCGACGCGTCTGGCTTGTAGGTCTCCTTGGCCTTGTCGAGGGTGCGCTGGACTTCCGCCCACTTCTCGCACTTGTCAATGCACTTGTAAACGTGGAGGTACTTGAATTCGGCGTCGCTGTTGCTCTGCCGGTACAGGGCGAACATGCGCACCAACTGCATGGAGGAACAAACAGTTGGCGGGCGTGCACGGTGAAGAGAGGCGGGAGACCGGGGTGGCATACTTGATCCTCAACGGTGGCGCCGCTCTCCGGGCGAGCCGCGACCTCCTCGACGACCCCATGCCATTTGTTGCATGCCCCCTAGATACGCCCCAATGGTTCGCCATCGCCTTGGAGCCGCGCTGCATGTAGACGCCTTTGAAGTAGGGGTCGACGAGCTTGCGCTCGTCGAACTTGGCCTTGATGCGATCCCAGTATGTCTCGATGCTCTAGTTCGTGCCGGTGGTCGGGTCGAGGCAGACGACTTTCCATGCTTCGGTGAGGCATTCCTCCTCCTTGGACGCCCACTTGATGCGCGGCTTTCCTGACCTGGCCGCCCGCTTATTCTTCTTGCGCCCCTTCGCCGGAACAGGCGCTGGCTCCTCCTCCTCCTCCACGTCCTCCTCCTGCTCCTGCGCCTCTTGCTCGTCCTCGCCGTAGACGTAGCCGAGCTCGCCGTCCATGCCGCCGCTGAGATCCACCATCTCGTCCTAGGTGACGAACCCGGGAGACGCGGCGGCCGCGGCCGAACCTGCCGCGATGATGTCGTCCATGTCGGCCTTGGTCTCGTCGGTGTCGTCGAGGTGCGAGAAGGGCAGCGGGCCACAGCGGAGTGGGGGCGTCGGGGAGGAAGCGTAGGCGGGCGGCGAGTAGTTGTATGGAGGGTACTGCACGCCGGCGAAGGCTGGCGAGGGTGTGCGCTGAGCCAGGTGTCCATGGGGGAAGGTGACGTTTGGGTTGAACCCACCGTGCGCGTCCCCGTCGGCGTAGCCCGGCGAGAGCGATCCCCATGGCTGCGGAGAGCCGACGCCTTGCTGGCCCCAGGGCGCGTACTAGGCGTGGCTGCCGGGTGGATTCATCATTCCTGCTTGGTCCGTCGATGAGGCAGCCGCAGCCGCGCATGCCGCGTTGTCGCGGGCCTTCTTGGCGATGGCCCTGTTCCGCTGGTCGGCGGTGACAGCCTCCCGTCGCTGAGCTTCCGCCCTCTGATACGTCTCCAACGTATCTATAATTTTTGATTGCTCCATGCTATATTATCTACTGTTTTGGACAGTGTTGGTCTTTATCATCCACTTTTATATTATTTTCGGGACTAACCTATTAACTGGAGGCCTAGCCCAGAATTGTTGTTTTTTTTGCCTATTTAAGTGTTTTGAAGAAAAGGAATATCGGATGGAGTCGAAACGGAATGAAATCAACTAGAGAAGTTATTTTTGGAAGGAAAGCTACCGGAAAAGCTTGGAGTGCACGTCAGGAAAGGAACGAGGGAGCCACGAGGGTGGGGGGCGCGCCCACCCCCTAGGGCGCCCCTGCCTCGTGGGCCCCACGTGGCTCCCCTGACGTACTTCTTCCGCCTATATAACTCCATATACCCTAAAACTTCCAGAAACGAGAATAGATCGGGAGTTCCGCCGCCGCAAGCCTCTGTAGCCACCAAAAGTCAATCGGGACCCTGTTCCGGCACCCTGCCGGAGGGGGGAACCCTCATCGGTGGCCATCTTCATCATCCTGGCACTCTCCATGACGAGGAGGGAGTAATTCACCCTCGGGGCTGAGGGTATGTACCAGTAGCTATGTGTTTGATCTCTCTCTCTCTCTCTCGTGCTCTTGATTTGGCACGATCTTGATGTATCGCGAGCTTTGCTATTATAGTTGGATCTTATGTTTCTTCTCCCCCTCTACTCTCTTGTAATGGATTGAGGTTTCCCTTTGAAGTTATCTTATCGGATAGAGTCTTTAATGATTTGAGAACACTTGATGTATGTCTTGCCGTGCGTATCTGTGGTGACAATGGGATATCACGTGATTCACTTGATGTATGTTTTGGTGATCAACTTGCGGGTTCCGCCCATGAACCTATTGTTGGAAATATGCCCTAGAGGCAATAATAAAATGGTTATTATTATATTTCCTTGTTCATGATAATTGTGTATTATTCATGCTATAATTGTGTTATTCGGAAATTGTAATACATGTGTGAATACATAGACCACAAACATGTCCCTAGTGAGCCTCTAGTTGACTAGCTCGTTGATCAACAAATAGTCATGGTTTCCTGACTATGGGCATTAGATGTCATTGATAACGTGATCACATCATTAGGAGAATGATGTGATGGACAAGACCCAATCCTAAGCATAGCACAAGATCGTGTAGTTCGTTTGCTAGAGCTTTTCCAATGTCAAGTATCATTTCCTTAGACCATGAGATCGTGTAACTCCCGGATGCCGTAGGAGTGCTTTGGGTGTACCAAACGTCACAACGTAACTGGGTGACTATAAAGGTATACTACAGGTATCCCCGAAAGTATCTGTTGGGTTGACACGGATCGAGACTGGGATTTGTCACTCCGTATGACGGAGAGGTATCTCTGGGCCCACTCGGTAATGCATCATCATAATGAGCTCAATGTGACCAAGTGTTTGGTCACGGGATCATGCATTACGGTACGAGTAAAGTGACTTGCCGGTAACGAGATTGAACGAGGTATTGGGATACCGACGATCGAATCTCGGGCAAGTAACGTACCGATTGACAAAGGCAATTGTATACGGGATTACTTGAATCCTCGACATCATGGTTCATTCGATGAGATTATCGAGGAGCATGTGGGAGCCAACATGGGTATCCAGATCCCGCTGTTGGTTATTGACCAGAGAGTCGTCTCGGTCATGTCTGCGTGTCTCCCGAACCCGTAGGGTCTACACACTTAAGGTTCGGTGACACTAGGGTTGTAGAGATATTAGTATGCGGTAACCCGAAAGTTGTTTAGAGTCCCGGATGAGATCCCGGACATCATGAGGAGTTCCGGATTGGTCCGGAGGTAAAGATTTATGTATAGGAAGTCCAGTTTCGGCCATCGGGAAAGTTTTGGGGGTCATCGGTATTGTACCGGGACCAGCAGATGGGTCCCGGGGGTCCACCGGGTGGGGCCACCTATCCCGGAGGGCCCCATGGGCTGAAGTGGGAGGGGAACCAGCCCCTGGTGGGCTGGTGCGCCCCCCTTGGGCCTCCCCCTGCGCCTAGGGTTGGAAACCCTAGGGATGGGGGGCGCCCCACCTGACTTGGGGGGCAAGTTCCCCCTTGGCCGCCGCCCCCCTTGGAGATGGGATCTCCTAGGGCTGGCGCCCCTCTAGGGGCCCTATATATAGTGGGGGGGGAGGGAGGGCAGCTTAACCAAGTCCCTGGCGCCTCCCTCTCCCCTCGTAACACCTCTCCCTCTTGTTGGAGCTTGGCGAAGCCCTGCCGAGATCATCGCTGCTTCCACCACCATGCCGTCGTGCTGCTGGATCTCCATCAACCTCTCCTTCCCCTTGCTGGATCAAGAAGGAGGAGACGTCTTCCCCAACCGTACGTGTGTTGAACGCTGAGGTGCCGTCCGTTCGGCGCTCGGTCATCGGTGATTTGGATCACGACGAGAACGACTCCCTCAACCCCGTTCTCTTGAACGCTTCCGCTCGCGATCTATAAGGGTATGTAGATGCACTCCTCTCTCTTGTTGCTAGATGACTCCATAGATCGATCTTGGTGAAGCATAGAATTTTTTTATTTTTTCCAACGTTCTCCAACAGTGGCATCATGAGCTAGGTCTACGCGTAGTTTCTATGCACGAGTAGAACACAAGATGTTGTGGGCGTCAATTTTGTCAATTTACTTGCCGTTACTAGTCTTATCTTGATTCGGCGACATCGTGGGATGAAGCGTTCCGGACCGACCTTACACGCACGCTTACATGAGACAGGTTCCACCGACTGACATGCACTACTTTCATAAGGTGGCTAGTGTTGGGGAACGTTGCAGAAAATTAAAATTTTTCCTACGGTTTCACCAAGATCCATCTATGAGTTCATCTAGCAACGAGTCATGGGAGAGAGAGATTGCATCTACATACCACTTTGTAGATCGTGAGCGGAAGCGTTCAGCAAACGGGGATGAAGTAGTCGTACACACCGTGATCCAAATCACCGGAGATCCTAGCACCAAAAGCACGGCACCTCCGCGTTCAACACACGTACGGTCAGTGTAATGTCTCCTTCTTCTTGATCCAGCAAGGCAAAGGAGAGGTTGGGGAAGAAGACTCCAGCAGCAGCACGACGGCGTGGTGATGGTGGAGCCGCAGTACTCCGACAGGGCTTCGCCGAGCTCTACGGAGGAGGAGGATGTGTTGGAGAGGGAGAGGGAGGCGCCAGGGCAAAGGGTGCGCAGCCCCCCTTCCCCTCCCCCCTTTATATAACCCCTTGGGGGGGCGCCGGCCCTAGGAGATGGAATCTCCTAGGGGGGCGGCGGCCAGGGAGGGGGACTTGCCCCCCAAGCAAGGGGGGCGCCCCCTTTAGGGTTCCCCCCCAAACCCTAGGCGCATGGGCCTTTGGGGGGGAGGCGCACCAGCCCACTTTGGGCTAGTTCCCTCCCTCATACAGCCCATGGGGCCCCTCCGAGGCAGGTGGCCCCACCCGGTGGACCCTCGGGACCCTCCGGTGGTCCCGGTACAATACCGATAACCCCGAAACTTGTCCCGATGTCCGTATCACGACTTTCCATATATAAATCTTTACCTCCGGACCATTCCGAAACTCCTCGTGACGTCTGGGATCTCATCCAGGACTCCGAACAACATTCGGGTTACTGCATATACATATCTTCACAACCCTAGCGTCACCGAACCTTAAGTGTGTAGACCCTACGGGTTCGGGAGACATGCAGACATGACCGAGACGGCTCTCGAGCAATAACCAACAGCGGGGTCTGGATACCCATGTTGGCTCCCACATGCTCCACGATGATCTCATCGGATGAACCACGATGTCGAGGATTCAATTAATCCTGTATACGATTCCCTTTGTCAATCGGTATTTTACTTGCCCGAGATTCGATCGTCGGTACCCAATACCTCGTTCAATCTCGTTACCGGCAAGTCACTTTTCTCGTACCGTAATGCATGATCCCGTGATCAAACACTTTGATCACATTGAGCTCATTATGATGATGCATTACCGAGAGGGCCCGGTGATACCTCTCCGTCAAGCGGAGTGACAAATCCCAGTCTCGATCCATGTCAACCCAATAGACACTTTCAGAGATACCCGTAGTATACCTTTATAGTCACCCAGTTACGTTGTGACGTTTGGCACACCCAAAGCACTCCTACGGTATCCGGGAGTTACACGATCTCATGGTCTAAGGAAAGGATACTTGACATTGGAAAACTCTAGCAAACGAACTATGCGATCTTATGCTATGTTTAGGATTGGGTCTTGTCCATCACATCATTCTCCTAATGATGTGATCTCGTTATCAATGACATCCAATGTCCATAGTCAGGAAACCATGACTATCTGTTGATCAACGAGCTAGTCAACTAGAGGCTCACTAGGGACATATTGTTGTCTGTTATTCACACATGTATTACGATTTCCGGATAACACAATTATAGCACGAATAAAGACAATTATCATGAATAAGGAAATATAATAATAATGCTTTTATTATTGCCTCTAGGGCATATTTCCAACAGTCTCCCACTTGCACTAGAGTCAATAATCTAGTTACATTGTGATGAATCGAACACCCATAGAGTTGTGGTGCTGATCATGTTTTGCCTTAGGGAGAGGTTTAGTCAACGGATCTACGACATTCAGATCCGTGTGCACTTTACAAATCTCTATGTCTCCATCTTGAACATTTTCACGAATGGAGTTGAAGCGATGCTTGATGTGCCTGGTCTTCTTGTGAAACCTGGGCTCCTTGGCAAGTGCAATAGCTCCAGTGTTGTCACAGAAGAGCTTGATTGGCCCCGACGCATTGGGTATGACTCCGAGGTTGGTGATGAACTCCTTCACCCAAATTGCTTCATGTGCTGCCTCCGAGGCTGCCATGTACTCCGCTTCACATGTAGATCCCGCCACGACGCTTTGCTTGCAACTGCACCATCTTACTGCCCCACCATTCAAAATATACACGTATCCGGTTTGTGACTTAGAGTCATCCAGATCTGTGTCGAAGCTAGCATCGACGTAACCTTTTACGACGAGCTCTTCGTCACCTCCATAAACGAGAAACATTTCCTTAGTCGTTTTCAGGTACTTCAGGATATTCTTGACCGCTGTCCAGTGTTCCTTGCCGGGATTACTTTGGTACCTACCTACCAAACTTACGGCAAGGTTTACATCAGGTCTGGTACACAGCATGGCATACATAATAGAACCTATGGCTGAGGCATAGGGGATGACGCTCATCTCTTCCATATCTTCTGCCGTGGTCGGACATTGAGCTGAGCTCAATTTCACACCTTGTAACACAGGTAAGAACCCTTTCTTAGATTGATCCATATTGAACTTCTTCAATATTTTATCAAGGTATGTGCTTTGTGAAAGACCTATGAGGCGTCTCGATCTATCTCTATAGATCTTGATGCCTAATATATAAGCAGCTTCTCCAAGGTCCTTCATTGAAAAACTTTTATTCAAGTAGGCCTTAATGCTGTCCAAGAGTTCTATATCATTTCCCATCAAAAGTATGTCGTCTACATATAATATGAGAAATGCTACAGCGCTCCCACTCACTTTCTTGTAAACACAGGCTTCTCCATAAGTCTGTGTAAACCCAAACGCTTTGATCATCTCATCAAAGCGAATGTTCCAACTCCGAGATGCTTGCACCAGCCCATAAATCGAGCGTTGGAGCTTGCACACCTTGTCAGCGTTCTTAGGATCGACAAAACCTTCCGGCTGCATCATATACAATTCTTCCTTAAGTAAACCATTAAGGAATGCCGTTTTGACGTCCATTTGCCATATTTCATAATCATAGAATGCGGCAATTGCTAACATGATTCGGACGGACTTCAGCTTCGCTACCGGTGAGAAAGTCTCATCGTAGTCAACCCCTTGAACTTGTCGATAACCCTTAGCGACAAGCCGAGCTTTATAGATGGTCACATTACCATCCGCGTCCGTCTTCTTCTTAAAGACCCATTTATTTTCTATCGCTCGCCGTTCAACGGGCAAGTCAGTCAAAGTCCATACTTCGTTTTCATACATGGATCCTATCTCGGATTTCATGGCTTCCAGCCATTTGTCGGAATCCGGGCCCGCCATTGCTTCCTCATAGTTCGAAGGTTCACCGTTGTCTAACAACATGATTTCCAAGACAGGGTTACCGTACCACTCTGGTGCGGAACGTGTCCTTGTGGACCTTCGAATTTCAGTAGGAGCTTGATTAGAAGTATCTTGATCATCATCATTAATTTCCTCTCTAGTCGGTGCAGGCACCTCAGAAACGTTTTCTTGAGTTTCGCCATTTTCCGGTTCAAGAGGTAACACTTCATCAAGTTCCACTTTCCTCCCACTTACTTCTTTCGAGAGAAACTCTTTCTCTAGAAAGGATCCATTCTTGGCAACAAAGATCTTGCCTTCGGATCTGAGGTAGAAGGTATACCCAACAGTTTCTTTAGGGTATCCTATGAAGACGCATTTTTCCGACTTGGGTTTGAGCTTTTCAGGTTGAAGTTTCTTGACATAAGCATCGCATCCCCAAACTTTTAGAAACGACAGCTTAGGTTTCTTCCCAAACCATAATTCATACGGTGTCGTCTCAACGGATTTCGACGGAGCCCTATTTAAAGTGAATGCGGCAGTCTCTAAAGCATAGCCCCAAAAAGATAGCGGTAAGTCGGTAAGAGACATCATAGATCGCACCATATCTAATAGAGTGCGATTACGAAGTTCGGACACACCATTACGCTGAGGTGTTCCAGGCGGCATGAGTTGTGAAACTATTCCACATTTTCTTAAGTGTGTGCCAAATTCGTGACTCAAGTATTCTCCTCCACGATCTGATCGTAGAAACTTGATCTTTCTCTCACGTTGATTTTCAACCTCACTCTGAAATTCCTTGAACTTTTCAAAGGTCTCAGACTTGTGTTTCATTAAGTAGACATACCCATATCTACTCAAGTCATCAGTGAGGGTGAGAACATAACGATAGCCACCGCGAGCCTCAACACTCATTGGTCCGCACACATCGGTATGTATGATTTCCAATAAGTTGGTTGCTCGCTCCATTGTTCCTGAGAACGGAGTCTTGGTCATTTTACCCATGAGGCATGGTTCGCACGTGTCAAATGATTCATAATCAAGAGACTCTAAAAGTCCATCTGCATGGAGCTTCTTCATGCGTTTGACACCTATGTGACCAAGGCGGCAGTGCCACAAATATGTGGGACTATTGTTATCAACTTTAACTCTTTTGGTATTCACACTATGAATATGTGTATCATCACGTACAAGATTCATTAAGAATAAACCATTAACCATCGGAGCATGACCATAAAACATATCTCTCATATAAATAGAACAACCATTATTCTCGGATTTAAATGAGTAGCCATCTCGAATTAAATGAGATCCAAACACAATGTTCATGCTCAGACTTGGCACTAAATAACAATTATTGAGGTTTAAAACTAATCCCGTAGGTAAATGTAGAGGCAGCGTGCCGACGGCGATCACATCGACCTTGGAACCATTCCCGACGCGCATCGTCACCTCGTCCTTCGCCAGTCTCCGTTTATTCCGCAGCTCCTGCTTTGAGTTACAAATGTGAGCAACTGCACCGGTATCAAATACCCAAGAGCTACTACGAGTACTGGTAAGGTACACATCAATTACATGTATATCACATATACCTTTGGTTTTGCCGGCCTTCTTGTCCGCTAAGTATTTGGGGCAGTTCCGCTTCCAGTGACCACTTCCCTTGCAATAAAAACACTCAGTCTCGGGCTTGGGTCCATTCTTTGGCTTCTTCCCGGCAACTTGCTTACCGGGCGCGGCAACTTCCTTGCCATCCTTCTTGAAGTTCTTTTTACCCTTGCCCTTCTTGAACTTAGTGGTTTTATTCACCATCAACACTTGATGCTCCTTCTTGATTTCTACCTCTGCTGATTTCAGCATAGCATATACCTCAGGAATGGTCTTTACCATCCCCTGCATATTGTAGTTCATCACAAAGCTCTTGTAGCTAGGTGGAAGCGACTGGAGGATTCTGTCAATGACCGCTTCATCCGGGAGATTAACTTCCAGTTGAGTCAAGCGGTTGTGCAACCCAGACATTTTGAGTATGTGTTTACTGACAGAGCCATTTTCCTCCATCTTACAGCTAAAGAATTTGTCGGAGACTTCATATCTCTCGACCCAGGCATGAGCTTGGAAAACCATTTTCATCTCTTCGAACATCTCATATGCTCCATGTCTCTCAAAACGCCTTTGGAGTCCCGGCTCTAAGCTGTAAAGCATGCCGCACTGAACGAGGGAGTAATCATCGCAGCGTGACTGCCAAGCGTTCATAACGTCTTGTTCTGCAGGGAGAATAGGTGCGTCACCCAGCGGTGCTCGTAGGACATAATCTTTCTTGGCAGCTATGAGGATGATCCTCAGGTTCCGGACCCAGTCCGTATAGTTGCTACCATCGTCTTTCATCTTGGTTTTCTCTAGGAACGCGTTGAAGTTGAGGACTACGTTGGCCATTTGATCTACAAGACATATTGTAAATATTTAGACTAAGTTCATGATAATAAAGTTCATTTAATCAAATTATTTAATGAACTCCCACTTAGATAGACATCCCTCTTCTAGTCATCTAAGTATTACATGATCCGAGTCAACTAGGCCGTGTCCGATCATCACGTGAGACGGACTAGTCAACATCGGTGAACATCTTCATGTTGATCGTATCTTCTATACGACTCATGCTCGACCTTTCGGTCTTCTGTGTTCTGAGGCCATGTCTGTACATGCTAGGCTCGTCAAGTCAACCTAAGTGTTTTGCGTGTGTAAATCTGTCTTACACCCGTTGTATGTGAACGTTAGAATCTATCACACCCGATCATCACGTGGTGCTTTGAAACAACGAACTGTCGCAACGGTGCACAGTTAGGGGGAACACTTTCTTGAAATTATTATGAGGGATCATCTTATTTACTACCGTCGTTCTAAGTAAACAAGATGCAAAACATGATAAACATCACATGCAATCAAATAACAAACGTGACATGATATGGCCAATATCACATAGCTCCTTTGATCTCCATCTTGGGGCTCCATGATCATCTTGTCACCGGCTTGACACCATGATCTCCATCATCGTGTCTCCATGAAGTTGCTCGCCAACTATTACTTCTACTACTATGGCTAACGCGTTTAGCAATAAAGTAAAGTAATTTACATGGCGTTTCTCAATGACACGCAGGTCATACAAAAAATAAAGACAACTCCTATGGCTCCTGCCGGTTGTCATACTCATCGACATGCAAGTCGTGATTCCTATTACAATAGCATGAACATCTCATACATCACATATAGATCATTCATCATTCATCACAACTTTGGCCATATCATATCACAAAGCATTTGCTGCAAAAACAAGTTAGACGTCCTCTAATTGTTGTTGCAAGTTTTACGTGGCTGAATTAGGGTTCTAGCAAGAACGTTTTCTTACCTACGTGAAAACCACAACGTGATTTGTCAACTTCTATTTACCCTTCATAAGGACCCTTTTCATCGAATCCGCTCCAACTAAAGTGGGAGAGACAGACACCCGCCAGCCACCTTATGCAACTAGTGCATGTTAGTCGGTGGAACCGGTCTCACGTAAGCGTACGTGTAAGGTTGGTCCGGGCCGCTTCATCCCACAATACCGCTGAAGCAAGATAAGACTAGTAGCGGCAAGAAGAGTTGACAACATCTACGCCCACAACAAATTGTGTTCTACTCGTGCAATAGAGAACTACGCATAGACCTAGCTCTGATACCACTGTTGGGGAACGTTGCAGAAAATTAAAATTTTTCCTACGGTTTCACCAAGATCCATCTATGAGTTCATCTAGCAACGAGTCATGGGAGAGAGAGATTGCATCTACATACCACTTTGTAGATCGCGAGCGGAAGCGTTCAGTGAATGGGGATGAAGTAGTCGTACACACCGTGATCCAAATCACCGGAGTTCCTAGCACCAAAAGCACGGCACCTCCGCGTTCAACACACGTACGGTCAGTGTAACGTCTCCTTCTTCTTGATCCATCAAGGCAAAGGAGAGGTTGGGGAAGAAGACTCCAGCAGCAGCACGACGGCGTGGTGATGGTGGAGCCGCAGTACTCCGACAGGGCTTCGCCGAGCTCTACGGAGGAGGAGGATGTGTTGGAGAGGGAGAGGGAGGCACCAGGGCAAAGGGTGCGCAGCCCCCCTTCCTCTCCCCCCTTTATATAACCCCTTGGGGGGGCGCCGGCCCTAGGAGATGGAATCTCCTAGGGGGGCGGCGGCCAGGGAGGGGGGCTTGCCCCCCAAGCAAGGGGGCGCCCCCTTTAGGGTTCCCCCCCAAACCCTAGGCGCATGGGCCTTTGGGGGGAGGCGCACCAGCCCACTTTGGGCTAGTTCCCTCCCTCATACAGCCCATGGGGCCCCTCCGAGGCAGGTGGCCCCACCCGGTGGACCCTCGGGACCCTCCGGTGGTCCCGGTACAATACCGCTAACCCCGAAACTTGTCCCGACGTCCGTATGAAGACTTTCCATATATAAATCTTTACCTCCGGACCATTCCGAAACTCCTCGTGACGTCCGGGATCTCATCCGGGACTCCGAACAACATTCGGGTTACTGCATATACATATCTTCACAACCCTAGCGTCACCGAACCTTAAGTGTGTAGACCCTACGGGTTCGGGAGACATGCAGACATGACCGAGACGGCTCTCGAGCAATAACCAACAGCGGGGTCTGGATACCCATGTTGGCTCCCACATGCTCCACGATGATCTCATCGGATGAACCACGATGTCGAGGATTCAATTAATCCTGTATACGATTCCCTTTGTCAATCGGTATTTTACTTGCCCGAGATTCGATCGTCGGTATCCCAATACCTTGTTCAATCTCGTTACCGGCAAGTCACTTTTCTCGTACCGTAATGCATGATCCCGTGATCAAACACTTTGATCACATTGAGCTCATTATGATGATGCATTACCGAGAGGGCCCGGTGATACCTCTCCGTCAAGCGGAGTGACAAATCCCAGTCTCGATCCATGTCAACCCAATAGACACTTTCAGAGATACCCGTAGTATACCTTTATAGTCACCCAGTTACGTTGTGACGTTTGGCACACCCAAAGCACTCCTACGGTATCCGGGAGTTACACGATCTCATGGTCTAAGGAAAGGATACTTGACATTGGAAAACTCTAGCAAACGAACTATGCGATCTTGTGCTATGTTTAGGATTGGGTCTTGTCCATCACATCATTCTCCTAATGATGTGATCTCGTTATCAATGACATCCAATGTCCATAGTCAGGAAACCATGACTATCTGTTGATCAACGAGCTAGTCAACTAGAGGCTCACTAGGGACATATTGTTGTCTGTTATTCACACATGTATTACGATTTCCGGATAACACAATTATAGCACGAATAAAGACAATTATCATGAATAAGAAAATATAATAATAATGCTTTTATTATTGCCTCTAGGGCATATTTCCAACAGCTAGCGGGTGTCTCTCTCTCCCACTTTAGTCGGATCGGATTCGATGAAAAGGGTCCTTATGAAGGGTAAATAGAAATTGGCATATCACGTTGTGGTTTCGGCGTAGGTAAGAAATGTTCTTGCTAAGAAACCTATAGCAGCCACGTAAAAATTTGCAACAACAATTAGAGGACGTCTAACTTGTTTTTGCAGCATGTGTCGTGTGATGTGATATGGCCAAAAGGATGTGATGAATGATATATGTGATGGACGAGATTGATCATGTTCTTGTAATAGGAATCACGACTTGCATGTCGATGAGTGTGACAACCGGCAGGAGCCATAGGAGTTGTCTTAATTTATTTATGACCTGCGTGTCAACATAAATGTCATGTAATTACTTTACTTTATTGCTAAACCATTAGCCATAGTAGTAGAAGTAATAGATGACGAAACAACTTCATGAAGACACGATGATGGAGATCATGATGTTGGAGATCATGGTGTCATGCCGGTGACGATGATGATCATGGCGCCCCGAAGATGGAGATCAAAAGGAGCAAAATGATATTGGCCATATCATGTCACTATTGGATTGCATGTGATGTTTATCATGTTTTTTGCTTCTTATTTGCTTAGAACGACGGTAGTAAATAAGATGATCCCTCACAATAATTTCAAG
Source organism: Aegilops umbellulata (assembly GCA_032464435.1). NCBI lineage: Eukaryota > Viridiplantae > Streptophyta > Magnoliopsida > Poales > Poaceae > Aegilops > Aegilops umbellulata. The sequence continues at coordinate 71,157,089 of CP136054.1, forward strand.
AAAGTGTTCCCCCTAACTGTGCGCCGTTGCGAAAGTTCGTTGTCTCGAAGCACCACGTGATGATCGGGTGTGATAGATTCTAACGTTCACATACAACGGGTGTAAGCCAGATTTACACATGCAAAACACTTAGGTTGACTTGACGAGCCTAGCATGTACAGACATGGCCTCGGAACACAAGAGACCGAAAGGTTAAACATGAGTCGTATGGAAGATACGATCAACATGGATATGTTCACCGATGATGACTAGTCCGTCTCACGTGATGATCGGACACGGTCTAGTTGAGTCGGATCATGTATCACTTAGATGACTAGAGGGATGTCTAATCTGAGTGGGAGTTAATTAAATAATTTGATTAGGTGAACTTAATTATCATGAACTTAGTCTAAAATCTTTGCAATATGTCTTGTAGATCAAATGGCCCACGCTAATGTTGCCCTCAACTTCAACGCGTTCCTAGAGAAAACCAAGCTGAAAGATGATGGCAGCAACTATACGGACTAGGTCCGGAACCTGAGGATCATCCTCATAGCTGCTAAGAAAGCATATGTCCTAGAAGCACCGCTAGGTGATGCACCCATCCCAGAGAACCAAGACATTATGAACGCTTGGCAGCAGCGTGCTGCTGATTACTCCCTCATTCAGTGCGGCATGCTTTATAGCTTAGAACCGGGGCTCCAAAAGTGTTTTGAGCAACACAGAGCATATGAGATGTTCGAAGAGCTGAAAATGGTTTTCCAAGCTCATGCCCGGGTCGAGAGATTTGAAGTCTCCGACAAGTTCTACAGTTGTAAGATGGAGGAAAATAGTTCTGTCAGTGAGCACATACTCAAAATGTCTAGGTTGCACAACCACTTGACTCAGCTGGGAGTTAATCTCCCGGATGACGCGGTCATTGACAGAATCCTTCAGTCACTCCCACCGAGCTACAAGAGCTTTGTGATGAACTTCAATATGCAGGGGATGGAAAAGACCATTCCTGAGGTATATTCAATGCTGAAATCAGCGGAGGTGGAAATCAAAAAGGAACATCAAGTGTTGATGGTCAATAAAACCACTAGTTTCAAGAAAGGCAAGGGTAAGAACAACTTCAAGAAGGACGACAAGGGAGTTGCCGCGCCCGGTAAGCCAGTTGCCGGGAAGAAGCCAAAGAATGGACCCAAACCTGAGACTGAGTGCTTTTATTGCAAGGGAAAGGGACACTGGAAGCGGAACTGCCCCAAATACTTAGCGGACAAGAAGGCCGGCAACACTAAAGGTATATGTGATATACATGTAATTGATGTGTACCTTACCAGTACTCGTAGTAGCTCCTGGGTATTTGATACCGGTGCGGTTGCTCATATCTGTAACTCAAAACAGGAGCTACGGAATAAGAGGAGACTGGCGAAGGACGAGGTGATGATGCGCGTCGGGAATGGTTCCAAGGTCGATGTGATCGCCGTCGGCACGCTACCTCTACATTTACCTACGGGATTAGTGTTAAACCTCAATAATTGTTATTTAGTGCCAGCTTTGAGCATGAACATTGTATCTAGATTTTGTTTAATACGAGATGGCTACTCATTTAAATCCGAGAATAATGGTTGTTCTATTTATATGAGAGATATGTTTTATGGTCATGCCCCGCTGGTGAATGGTTTATTCTTAATGAATCTTGAACGTGATGTTACACATATTCATAGTGTGAATACCAAAAGATGTAAGGTTGATAATGATAGTCCCACATACTTGTGGCACTGCCGCCTTGGTCACATCGGTGTCAAACGCATGAAGAAGCTCCATACAGATGGACTTTTGGAGTCTCTTGATTTCGAATCATTTGACACGTGCGAATCATGCCTCATGGGTAAAATGACCAAGACTCCGTTCTCCGGAACAATGGAGCGAGCAACCAACTTATTGGAAATTATACATACTGATGTGTGCGGTCCAATTAGCATTGAGGCTCGCGGTGGCTATCGTTATGTTCTCACTCTCACTGATGACTTAAGTAGATATGGGTATGTCTATTTGATGAAACACAAGTCTGAGACCTTTGAAAAGTTCAAGGAATTTCAGAATGAGGTAGAGAATCAACGTGACCGAAAGATAAAATTCTTACGATCAGATCGCGGGGGAGAATATTTAAGTCATGAATTTGGTACGCACTTAAGGAAATGTGGAATCGTTTCACAACTCACGCTGCCTGGAACACCTCAGTGTAACGGTGTGTCCGAACGTCGTAATCGCACTCTATTGGATATGGTGCGATCTATGATGTCACTCACTGATTTACCGCTATCATTTTGGGGATACGCTCTAGAGACAGCTACATTCACTTTAAATAGGGCTCCGTCTAAATCCGTTGAGACGACACCGTATGAATGATGGTTTGGGAAGAAACCTAAGCTGTCGTTTCTAAAAGTTTGGGGATGCGATGCTTATGTCAAGAAACTTCAACCTAAAAAGCTCGAACCCAAGTTGGAAAAATGCGTCTTCATAGGATACCCTAAGGAAACCATTGGGTATACCTTCTACCTTAGATCTGAAGGCAAGATCTTTGTTGCCAATAACGGGTCTGTTGGGGATATGACTATTTGTGTAAGCCGTCTAGGAGGGGCCGGGTTACGCAAAGAGAGGCTCATAAGAAGCCCAAGACCAAGGCATGAAGATGGCGGTTCACTAAAAGGCCTAAAGGCCCACAGGCGACTCTGAGGCCCGTAGTGATAAACCGCCGTAATGGCATGACTTGTATTGTAAGGCAGGATTAACTAGTCACCGAGCCGGACACTGTCTATGAGCCGGCCGGGACTCTGTAGGCCGCAGGGCGTCAACCCGTGTATATAAGGGGATGACCCGCCGGCGGCTTAGGGCAAGAAACAACTCATCGAGAGCCAGGCATAGCGTATCTCGCTCCCTGGTCATCGAAACCTCAAGCAATACCAACCCAACTAGACGTAGGCCTTCCTTCACCGCAAGGGGCTGAACTAGTATAAATCTCCCGTGTCCTTTGTCCCGATTAACCCCTTTAAGCTTCCTAGTTGCGATGGATCCACGACTAAGTCCTTCCAAGAGGACATCTGCCGTGACAATTCCACGACAGTTGGCGCCCACCGTGGGGCTAGCGCATGGTGGATTTGAGTTCTTGAAGGGCAGCTTCGAAGGGTTCAAGGGATACGCAGTTGGCCGGATGACCAAGAGTCGTCGCGGCAAGATCTACATCGACGATGAAGGCTGGGGCCCTGACGCCGGCTCAATTGAGTACGGGTACCGGGTCCCCTTTGGCGGAATTCACGTCTTCATCGGACGGATTGGTGAGCCGGGCCCTGAGCCGGACAACTGCACCGACCTCGTCGAGATGGCTCAGCGTGCGAGACCCGCCCGAGCTCAACCTGTCGTGAAGCATGCCTTTGTGGGTTGCATCCACGGAGGTGAACTTTCTGAAGGATCTAAAGATGATGGTGAGCCGGCCGGCCTTTCTGACGGCGATTCGTCCGCCGGCTCAACAGATTCGTTGTATCAAGTTCAAGATGGTGTGCTTGGGGGCTGTTCCGATGGCAGCACTATTCCGGATCCCTTAGAGTCGCCAAACTGGGCAGGAGTCTTCATGGCTGGCACTCAACCCGGCCAAAATTCTATGGCCTCAGCGGCGATAACGTCCGGGTTAGGAGCAGCCGGGGCAGGAGGCCCTGTGCGCTCACCGGCTCAGGTGCTAATGGATCTCATGGATAAACTTACGGCCCTGTTAACTGCTACAGTCATCCCTGCGAACCAATCTGAGCATGAGGCGGAGGTGGCACAGGTTCGTGAGGAGATCGCCCAGGCCAAGGAAACCTTAGCCGCTGAAGATACTAGATTAGCCACAGAGCGGGCGCCTTTGGACGCACGGGCGCAGCAACTTCAGGCAAAGGCTTTTCAGCTCACGATGAGCCTGAACACATCTAATGAGGTAATGAGGAGGAGACATCAGAAAACTCAGTCCCGTTTACCTTAGATTTATGATCCTCGGAATCTCTTTGCTACACCCGAAGCCGGCCCAAGTAACCCGCCAGGTGCAAATCAGTTTATGACATCCGGAGCGGGAGGTCCGGTCCAGCCTCAGGCGACGGCGCCTCTTCACGACAATATGGCACCGCCCCGTTACGTACCAATGCCACCGGGTCAATTCTCCAACCCCATGGAGAACTTAATCGCAGCATCAGCGCGTTTGGCGGCTCTCCCGGTAGATGGTGACGATCCAACAGCGGTGGAAACCCGGAGGATCAGGGAGCTTGTCCAAACAGCTCTGGCTCAGCAAGAGACCTACTCCTACAGCCGGGACAGGATTCACTCAACTCCTCCGCCCTTGTTAGCTCCGCCTCGTCAAAACCGGAGCCCGAGTTACAGCAGACACATGGAGTCAGAGGCCCTGTCAAGAATCGCTCAGCGATGGAACCAGCCCGGTGGATATAACCCGGTGCAAGATCGGATACGTCAGGAGGACGAACGGGTGGCTCAGCTAGCAGATCAGCAGGACTTACCGGCTTATCCAACGACTTCTGTGGAGGCAGGAGTTGCTACTAGAACCGGAGGAGTTCCTTGTCTGGCACCGTCTCTACGTAATGTACGTCTGCCCAAGGCTTTCAAGGGACCTCGAAAGGTGCTGAATTATACGGCTGATTTACAGCCTGGGGCGTGGATTGAAAGTTACGATATGGCCATGGAGCTGCTGGAGGTTAGTGATGAGGTGATGGCTAAATACTTCACCATGATGTTGGACGGAACGGCCCGTTCTTGGTTAAAGGGTTTGCTACCCAATTCCATTAGTTCATGGGCAGAGCTAAAGGCCCGTTTCATCCAGAACTTCAAGGACACTTGCAAGCAGTCTATGTCGATTGTGGACTTGACAAATTGTAAGTAGGAGGAAGGTGAATCTACGACTCATTGGGTGTGTCGGGTCAAAGATATAATACATTCGCCTGACAAGATGGATCCCGGCTCAACAATTCTCATGCTGGAGAAGAATTGCCGCTTTGAGCCTCTGAGACAGAAGCTGGGGCACCTTAAGCGTGATTGCAACGATATGGGGACACTGATGGCGGCTTTAGTCAAGTATGCCGATTCTGATAGTACCAGGGATCCCACGTCTGATGAGGAAAAGGCAGGGAAGGGAAAGAAGAACGGTAATGGAAAGGGTCAGCAGCATAACCCGGCGAATCAAGGAGGCAATAAGCGCAAGGCGGACGGCAACCCGGAATTTGTGGCCAATGCACAGGGTAACAATCAGAAGCGCAAGGGAAAACCACCTCGGTTTGGCGGGTCAGGTCCATCTCTTGAACAGTTACTCAATGAGCCTTGTCCAAAACACGGCACACGGGAACGGCCGGCGACTCACTTATGGAAGGATTGCGCAATCATGAAGGCGTTCAAGAATTCTAATACGTTTGATGGCAATCAAGGCCCAGGCGGCGGCTCAGGAGGTGGCGGCTTTCATGGCCCGGGCGGCGGTTCAGGGTCCGGTTTTCAGGGAAACCAGGGTGGTTATAACCCGCAGCAGTCCGGTCAAGGAGGTCAACAGCAGCAGCAGTCGGGTTATCAGAGCCATCCAAAGCAGTTAAATAGTGGGTAGTATCACGTGTTCACCACCAGTTTGTGTAAGCGTGGTCAGAAAATTCACAGGAGGGCTGTGAATTCTGTTGAGCCGACATTCCCTCGTTACTTAAGGTGGTCGGAACAGCCCATTATCTGGAGTAGGGAGGATCACCCTCCCCGGGTTGATAATCCGGGTCAACTGGCCCTGGTGGTGGCACCGCAGGTTGGTGGTTATAAATTTACTAAGGTGCTCATGGATGGAGGTAGCAGGATCAACATCCTCGATTACGAGACCTTTCGGCGCATGGGCTTAACTGACAAGAATTTAAAGACATCCAATACCGTATTCCACGGAGTGGTGCCTGGTAAGTCGGCTTACCCTATCGGTAAGATTGAGCTGGAGGTGGCCTTTGGAGACGAGCATGATTCTAGGGATGAAAAGTTAACCTTTGAGGTGGTCAAAATCAAGAGCCCGTATCACGCTTTGTTTGGACGGCCGGTTTACGCCAAGTTTATGGCGCGGCCGTGTTACGTTTACTTGCAGCTCAAGATGCTGGGTTACAAGGGCACCATCACTATGCATGGAAGTCGTAAGGTGGCCTTGGAATGCGAAGAAGGCGATGCGGCTTATGCCGAGTCTGTCTGTGCAGCAGAGGAACTCAAGTTTTATCAGGATAACATTGACCCGGCGGACATGACCTCCCTCAAGAAGCCGACTACGGAACATGACCCGCCCATCAAGTTTAAGTCGGCTGCAGAGACTAAGCTTGTTGATTTTACTCCAGGCGATTCGTCTAAGCAATTCAGCATCAGTGCCAACTTGGATCCTAAATAGGAAAGCGCGCTCATCGAGTTCATCCGTGAGAACCGGGACATCTTTGCATGGAAGCCTTCTGACATACCGTGAGCACACTCTTAATATTGATCCGAAGTATAAGCCGATCAGGCAGTTTCTGCGGCGATTCAATGAGGAACGACGAAAAGCTATAGGAGAGGAGGTCGCCCGGCTCTTGGCGGCTGGGTTCATTGTCCAAGTTTTTTACCCGGAGTGGTTGGCTAACCCAGTGCTCGTGCTCAAGAAAAATGGCACCTGGCGGATGTGTGTGGATTACATGGACTTAAATAAGGCTTGTCCAACTGATCCTTTCGCTCTCCCCTGTATTGATCAAATCATTGATGCTACGACGGGTTGTGCGCGTTTGAGCTTTTTGGATGCTTACTCTAGTTATCATCAGATCAAGATGACAGTTAAGGACCAGGAGAAGACGGCTCTCATCACTCCGTTTGGGGCCTTCTGCTATGTGTCTATGCCTTTTGGGCTCAAGAGTGCCCAGGCGACTTATCAACGGTGTGTACAGAATTGTCTCCACAATCAGATCGGGCGCAATGTTCATGCTTATGTGGATGACATAGTGGTGAAATCCAGAGAGACGAAAACATTGATACCTGATCTCAGAGAAACCTTTGACAATCTCCGGGTTTACAAAATGATGCTTAACCCGGAGAAGTGTGTATTTGGTGTGCCTGCGGGCAAGCTTTTGGGATTCTTGGTCTCAAACAGGGGCATCGAGGCTAATCCGGAGAAGATTAAGGCAATAACTTCTTTGGCTAAACCGACGTGTATCAATGATGTTCAGCGACTGGCGGGTCGTGTTGCTGCTTTAAGCCGGTTCATAAGCCGGTTAGGTGAGAAGGCCCTACCACTGTACCAACTGGTGAAGAAGGCAGGCACCTTTGTCTGGAGTAATGCTGCTAATGCTGCTTTTGAGGATTTGAAGAGGCAGTTATCTGAGCCGCCGGTTCTTGCAGCTCCCATTGACAAAGAGCCTTTGCTGTTATATGTGGCTGCTAATTCACGAGCCGTCAGTGTGGCAATTGTGGTAGAGCGCAAGGAGGCTGGTAAGGAACATCCGGTTCAACGGCCGGTTTATTATGTTAGTGAGGTACTCATCGAGTCAAAACAAAGATATCCTCATTGGCAGAAACTTGTTTACGGGGTGTTCATGGCAAGACGGAAGCTGAAGCAATACTTCCAAGGTCACCCTATCACTGTGGTAAGTTCTGCCCCCTTGGGAGACATTATTCAGAACAGAGAGGCTACAGGACGAGTCGCCAAGTGGGCCATCGAGCTCGGGCCTCATGGTCTGAAGTACGTACCACACACTGCCATTAAGTCTCAAGCTTTGGTGGATTTCATCAATGACTGGACAGAGCTACAAGCACCTGAGGAGAAGCCCGATAACACATATTGGACTATTCACTTTGATGGGTCCAAGCAGTTGGAAGGCTCGGGGGCTGGAGTCGTGTTAACTTCCCCTCGAGGTGACAAATTTGGTTATGTGCTTCGGCTTATGTTTCCTTGTACTAACAATGCAGCTGAGTACGAGGCCCTACTCCATGGTCTCCGGATGGCCAAAGATATGAACTTGAGCCGGGTAAGATGCTTAGGAGACTCAGACCTTGTGGCTCAACAGGTGTCAGGCAAGTGGGACTCTAAAGATCCTCTTATGGCGGCTTACCGTCGTGAAGTTGATGTTGTGGCTGGATATTTCAAGGGTTATGTGGTGGAACACATTGATCGAAGGAAGAATGAGGCGGCTGATGCCTTAAGCCGGCTGGGGTCTCAGCGTAAGCCGGTGCCGCCTAACACCTTTCTTGATGTTTTGCATAATCCTTCTATTAAGTTACCTACAGAGGAAGATCTGGCAATACCAGACCCGGAGGCACAGCTGGTGGCGGCTCTCCACGTTATCCCAGATTGGACAGTGCCTTATTTGGCTTACATGACCTGGGGAGAGTTTCCTGAAGATGAGACATTGGCAAGGCAAATCGTCCAGCGGTCCAAGTCCATGACAATTGTTAATGGCGAGTTACATCACTATAGCGTCACTGGAGCGTTTCAACGTTGCGTGTCACCTGCGGAGGGTCAGGAGATCCTTCGTGAGATTCATGAAGGCGATTGTGGTCATCATGCCGGCTCAAAATCTCTTGTGGCCAAAGCTTTCCGTCATGGGTTTTATTGGCTGACGGCTCATGCTGATGCAGAAGATCTGGTCAATAAATGTGACGGATGTCAGAAGTTCTCACGATGAGCCCATGTGCCGGCCCAAGAATTGAGGATGATTCCAATTACTTGGCCGTTTGCAGTCTGGGGGCTTGATATGGTCGGACCTTTCAAAAGGTCTAAGGACAAGAAGACACACCTATTGGTGGTGGTTGACAAGTTTACAAAGTGGGTTGAGGCGAAGCCAGTCAGTAAGTGTGATGCAGCCACGACGGTCCAGTTTATGAAAAAGGTGATCTTTCGCTTTGTTTTCCACACAGCATCATGACTGATAATGGCACTAACCTCTCCAAAGGGGCTATGGAAGAGTTCTGTCAACGAGAGCATATCCGGCTTGATGTTTCCGCTGTGGCTCATCCTCAGTCTAATGGTCAAGCAGAACGAGCTAATCAAGAAATCTTGAAGGGTATCAAGCCCCGGCTCTTGGTCCCCTTGCAGCGGACACCGGGTTGTTGGGTGGAGGAGTTACCTTCTGTACTTTGGAGCATCAATACCACACCTAACAGATCTACGAGTTACACGCCTTTCTTTATGGTGTATGGAGCAGAGGCGGTCCTGCCAAGTGACATCCATCATGATTCGCCCCGTGTGGTGGCTTATGTTGAGGCGGACAACGAAGAAGCTCGGAAAGATGCACTGGACCTGTTGGATGAAGAGCGAGACTTGGCAATAGCCCACTCGGCGATTTACCAGCAAGACCTGCACCGCTACCACAGCCGCCGTGTTAAGTCCAGAACCTTTCAGGAAGGTGACTTAGTGCTCCGACTCATCCAGGATCAATCTGACATGCACAAGCTATCCCCTCCTTGGGAAGGACCTTTTGTGGTCAGTAAGAATCTGAACAATGGGTCATACTACCTTATCGATGTTCGAGAGCACAAAGACTCACGTAAGTCGGAGGAGGAGACCCGCCGGCCGTGGAATATCGCTCATCTTTGAACTTACTATACCTGAGCCATCGGCTCTAATGTGTATATATTTATACAATGTATATATTATATAAAGCAATAAAGCAGGACCTCTGTCCTTTTTTCCACCCCAAGAAAGGTTTATGTGTTTTCTTTGTCAGGTGGTGGAGATAACCAAGAGGGAGCGGGTCATATTTGAATCTGGCTTTTCCTTTGGTCCGGCTTATGATCATATCTGAATCTAGCCATGATCACTTGGGGGCTTCCTGTTCAAACATAGGTCGTATTCGAACCAAAGAGAACATAGCTGTCGATACCCGCTTGATCGGCATAGTGCCAAACCCACTTGGGGGCTTCTTGATCATATTTGAATCATAGCTTAACCCCTTTGGGTCTGACGTGGATCATATTCGAATCAGCGTCATTAAACAACTCTTATAGTCACTTGGGGGCTTCCTGTTCAAACATAGGTTGTATTCGAACCAAAGAGAACATAGCTGTCGATACCCACTTGATTGGCATCGCCACAGCCACTGGGGCTATATGATCGCATCCGAATCTTAGCTTAACCCCTTTGGAACGGTTGACTGATCGTATTCGAATCAGAAGCCTTTGAAGTTTGTTTATTATTCATCATATTTTTATAAGTATCAATATTTGGTTATATTGAGATCCTCTTCAAAATACCATAGAGTGGATCACAACCCTCCGAGTGAGTATTGGTTACTCCGGGTTACTAAATACCAGGTGAACCTTTATATATCAATCATCAGGAGTTAAATTTACTCTCAGAGGTAGCCATAAGCATCACATGTATATCATTACGATTACATCTACTAAGTTTAATCGTAAGTTGGTTTTCCTGTAACATTCCGGGTTATCAGAGGCTTACATAACTCTCAATGCGATAAATCGCCAAGGGATTTTGTTTGTCTTCTGTGCAGGGCAATGCAAGACATTTCTGCAAGGACATAACAGATTCATATAAACTATGAAATGCATAATAACGGCGGCTTATGCAAGTCTTAAGGGCCATAAGCATGCGCGAAGGCATGACAAACTCAAAGTATTTTTGGCTCTGTTACAAGACTCCCCGAGTCTGAATGATGAGGCATTGGTTTTTCTACAAGACATACGCAGGTGACGCCTTGCAATTTACTCTTGGGGTTGACCTGAAGCTTCCGGGTTATCCTTCTCCGCCTCTCCGCCAGTTGCCTTGTCCTGGAAGGATGATGATGCCCAGTCAATGCCACTCAAGGCTTCAAACTCAGCTTCGTCATCTATTAAACCGGTTGGGTCTACTTCAGGGGCAAAGGTATTCTTACGAATTGGAGGGATCAGGCTGACATCATCATAATGCGGCGTGGGGATTCTCAGATTCTCCTTATCATAACCCGGCTGATACTGGGAGAGGTCAGTATCGTTCCCAATTTGAGTGGCCACAGGGCGTATGTCCTTCACGCAGCTGGTGAAGTCTTTTTGATCAAATGGAGTGCCGTCCTCCTTTAAACTTGGATACCCAAGAGTGATGTCGGCCGGGTCTAGCTATGGTAACCAGGCTTTGGCCCGGCTCAAGGCGGCTATTGCTCCGGCTCTTGCTTGGGCCCGTCTCAACTCTTGAATCCGCTGGGGGAGTACAACAAGCCGTCGTAACACATCTTGCAAGAGATGGGGCACATCATTTGATAAGGCCACAACAGCCAAAGCACGTTGTGACCCGGTGTACAATTGTTCCACCAGAGTATAGACGGCTTTCAGTTTGACTACCATGTCCTGCTTGAGGGTTGTGCTCCTGGGGCCTGTGTTGTTAAACAAAGGGTAAGCCGGAAGCAATAATTAGCTTAGTCATCAAAGGAAGGATGACATTATTTGAGGTTCATACAAAGAAACGTACCGAAGATTGCTGAGACCATTCGAGATATCTGACGCTTCAAGCCAGACAGCTCGGTGTTTGCCTTTGCAAGGGATGTTTCGGCTGTCTCGGCCCGGGTCACCAGAGAGGCCTTCTCATCAGCCCAGGTTTTCTTCTCCGACTCAAAGTTCTTCTTCAACTTCTCTTGTTCGGAGACGCTGAGTTCAAACTTGGAGTTGGCCTTTTGTATTTCAAGTTCCTGGGCTGCTAGGCGGCTCTTCAGGTCAGCAATCTCCGATTCAAATTGACTTATGGTGGCCTACGTTATACCGGGTTGCAATCAGGATCATGATAAAGAATTTTAAGTCCCAAGCACTTTGCAAGCAAACATACTTGACACTTGGGGGCTAATGTATACCGAAGCTTTCTATATTATTAAGCCGGTCCTGGATATTAAGTCCCAAATACTTTGCAAGCAAAGATACTTGGCACTTGGGGACTAATGTGTATCGCAAGTCAAAGGTATTGTGTTACATCCGGTTTAAGTATTTTTTCTTTAAGTCGGGCAAGCAGCTCTAACAGTTTTTCTAAGTCTACAGTATATTTCCTAATAAGCAATAGACTTGGGGGCTGGTACAGTAAGTATGACTGAAAGTAAGGAAGCGTAAGTCATACCTCAGATTTTTGTTGTATTTGCTTCACCATGTCAATTTCCAGGTCACGGCTATTATGCACCTGGTTGATATAACCCGAGATGATCTCTCCAATACTCAAAGGAGTATAGTCAGTGATGTCCGTTTTGGATTTACGGCATTCCAATAACTCCTCTTTTGCAGAACATCTGGCAAGAACTGTGGGCCGGGCCGGCTCAACAAACCGAGTCTTGAGTATTTCCACTTCTGGGTCAATCGTCTTGGCCGGGCTAGGTGCTTCCGGGTTAACAGAACCAACCAGAATATCTTCAGTAGGCGGATCAGAAGTTGGTACCGCAGTATCCTGAGCCGGTTCAGGTGGTGGCTGATGCGTGGGAGAGCCGGGAGCAGCTGTGCTCAGTTCCGGTTCAGTTACCACTGGATCTTGGGCCGGATGGTCTTTCTTCGTTTTCTTCCTGGGCTTCACTTGCATGCTGTGGGTAAAGCAGAGAAATGAGTAAAGGAACATGAAGAAGAAAAAACATAAGGTAAATAAATTGATATTACCCAGGAGCAGTCTTAAAAGCCGGCATGTTTGACTGCATGGACTCGCCGGATGAAGGAGAGGTATCCTGGTAATTGGAGTTAGATGAATTGAGAGGTTTACGGATTAGACCCGCCAAAGGTAAGAAAGGGTATAAGTCAGAGATAACCTCAGTCTGACACTTCCGGGTTGTGTCAGGCAAGCCGGAGGAGAGCTCTGCATCCTTGCTGGTCCGGGTCTGCCTCCGGCTTTTAAATTGCTGTTGCTTCAAAAGAAAGTCAGGATCTTGGTAAGCCAAAGGGTGTGAAAATCTTATTTTCCGGGTTACTCATCGAATTTTCTGACGCGGCCGAAGCTCGGAGTCGGAGGAGATTATAGTTACCTCTTCCTCGACGGGTTGGCTGTTCCCCGTGTCTTCCTGAAAAGGAGAATAATGTTAGTAAGGTAATGATAAAAGAGTAAGGGAAGTTGAAAGGTTACCTCTTCTTCGTTATCATCAGAGTCATCGAGCTGGAACATCTCGGAAGCACCTGGTTTTCTTTTCTTTGAAGTAGAAGGCCTGGTGGTTCTTTTTTCGGCCCTCTTTGCCGCCCGGGCTTGTTTGGCCGCCTCATGATCATACGGGACTTTACAGAACTTGTCATTTGCCTGTAAAGAGTTGTAAGGGGGTATGAGTAAAAATAAGGTAAACATGATAAAAGGTGATCATTGAGGCTGATGACTTACTGCGGGGGGCGGGTTGTTCTTACAGAAGGGGAGTAAGCTGAAGGTATTATCCACCACAGTCCCCTCTTTCAACAGTTACTGGATCATAGCCTCGATTGTGTCATCTGGTAAATCGTCAGGGCTGTGACGCAGCGGGTCATCCTTTTCCCCTGAGTAAGTACACATTAAGCCGGGTCGGCGGCTTAACGGAATCACCCGCCAGGTAATCCAGGTCCGGACCAAATCAATGCCGTCCAAACCATTGCCCAAAAGAGCCTTAATCTTCTTTATGGTGGGGGCAAGTGGAATACGTTCAGCAGGAGATAATTTGTCAGCCAATGGGTGGTTGGACTCCAAGCGCAGAGCGCGAAAGCCGGGTAGCGGGTTCTCACCAACCGGAGAGGTATCTTGGCAGTAGAACCACGTCTGGTTCCACTCCTTCGGATGGCTTGGCAGTTCTGCATAAGGGAAAAGACAGTCTCTTCGCCGCTGGATCGAAATACCACCGAGTTCCAGACTGGGCCCATTGGCACGTTCATTTTGCCGGTTCAAATAATACAGCTCTCTGAACAAGGTCAAACTTGTCTCTTCTCCAAGGTACACTTCGCAAAACACTTGGAAGTTACAGAGATTTGACACGGAGTTGGGCCCGATGTCTTGAGGCCGTAGATCGAAGAAATTCAGAACATCCCTGAAGAATTTTGAACCGGGAGGAGAAAATACCCGGCTCATGTGATCAGTGAAAATAATCACCTCCCCTTCCTTGGGTTGAGGTTTTTCTTCAGACGAGTCAGGAGCACGATAAGACATAACATCCTTCTTGGGCAGATGACCAGACTTTACAAAATCAGACAGTTTGCTCTCTGTGATAGTGGATGGGACCCAGTTACAGGTCACCGGAGGTTTGGGAGCTTTGGGTGCCATTGCGTAAATCGAAGCCTACAACAAGATAAAATAATTTTTCCGGTTTAATTATAACCCGGAGGAAGGCACTATGGGCTTATTCAATATGGCGGCTTAAGAAGGGGCCTAATGACATATAGGTGACTATGCGATAATGTTCAAACTACGGCAGGTATCAAAGACAGTTAAAGTTTTCTTAAGTCGCCAGAAGCAAGCGGTGCTAATAGCCGGCATTATCTTAAACCGGTCATATGAACTACTATGGCTGAAACAGAGTCAACAGATGCAATTTTTGGCTAAGTGTGGAACAAACAGGTTTCACAAGATGCAGTTATTATTTTGGATCAAACGATGCTCTGGAAAGGAAAAAAATTCTAGACCTAAAACAGGGCAGAAAAGTTCATGCATTCGAAGATGGCTTCCAAAACAAGCAAATGAGATCTGTTTTCGTACAGAATAAGCACGAAACATCCTCCGCAGCAGTTCTATGTGGTTTTTACAATCTGAGCAAGGTATTAGAGGTAGGAACTAATGGAGGTTATGTCGGGCCGCGATGAACGTCGACAAACTCAAGGCAGCACTAATGCAGATCTGGGAAAGGGGGGAAAGAGAACTCACCGATGCAGAAGAACTGCGGAGGGTTGCCGTCATTTTCTGATCAGGAAACAGGGTGATGCAGCGGCCTGAGTCGGTGAAGATGAGGGTTCCGACGGTGGCGGCGGCGGAGCTCGAGCGGCAGAAGAGGGAGGGCAAGGAGGAAGACGGACGGAGGAAATGAAAAAGACCTAGGTCGCGTCTATTTATAAGGAGGGGCCGACTGAGACGGCGCGAGAAACGAGGAGACCAAGACATCATTTATCCAGCGGCCCCGACGCCTTGATTTTCGGGAGGGTCAGTAAAGACAGAGATCCGTTAAAGATATGACGGATTAAAATATAAGTTTTATTGAAGATGACGTCACGATGATTTAACCCGGATCCAGATGATGATGTCACGGCTGGTTACAATTCTCACACAAGACAAAAAACTAAAGGCTAGTTCATAAGGTTTTCAAAGATTGACATGAACTGGTTCAAATCAATCTGGGGCCTAATGTTGGGGATATGACTATTTGTGTAAGCCGTCCAGGAGGGGCCGGGTTACGCAAAGAGAGGCTCATCAGAACCCCAAGACCAAGGCATGAAGATGGCGGTTCACTAAAAGGCCTAAAGGCCCACAGGCGACTCTGAGGCCCGTAGTGATAAACCGCCGTATTGGCATGACTTGTATTGTAAGGCATGATTAACTAGTCACCGGGCCGGACACTGTCTATGAGCCGGCCGGGACTCTGTAGGCCGCAGGGCGTCAACCCGTGTATATAAGGGGACGACCCGCCGGCAGCTTAGGGCAAGAAACAACTCATTGAGAGCCAGGCATAGCGTATCTCGCTCCCTGGTCATCGAAACCTCAAGCAATACCAACCCAACTAGACGTAGGCCTTCCTTCACCGCAAGGGGTTGAACTAGTATAAATCTCCTGTGTCCTTTGTCCCGATTAACCCCTTTAAGCTTCCTAGTTGCGATGGCTCCACGACTAAGTCCTTCCAAGAGGACATCTGCCGTGACAATTCCACGACAGGTCCTTTCTAGAGAAAGAGTCTCTCAAGAGAGAAGTAAGTAGGAGGAAAGTAGAACTCGATGAAGTACTGCCTCTTGAACCGGAAAGTAGCGCAGCTCGGGAAGATGTTCCTGTGGTGCCTGCACCGACTAGAGAGGAAGTTAATGATGATGATCAAGGTACTTCAGATCAAGTTGCTACAGAACTTCGAAGGTCCACAAGGACACGTTCCACACCAGAGTGGTATGGCAACCCTATCCTGGAAATCATGTTGTTAGACAACGGTGAACCTTCGAACTATGAAGAAGCAATGGCGGGCCCAGATTCCAACAAATGGCTTGAAGCCATGCAATCCGAGATAGGATCCATGTATGAAAACAAAGTATGGACTTTGACGGACTTGCCCGATGATCGGCGAGCGATAGAGAATAAATGGATCTTTAAGAAGAAGACGGACGCGGATGGTAATGTTACCATCTGTAAGGCTTGACTTGTCGCTAAGGGTTATCGACAAGTTGAAGGGGTTGACTATGATGAGACCTTCTCACCCGTAGCGAAGCTGAAGTCCGTCCGAATCATGTTAGCAATTGCCGCATACTATGATTATGAGATATGGCAAATGGACGTCAAAACGGCATTCCTTAACGGCTTTCTTAAGGAAGAATTGTATATGATGCAGCCGGAAGGTTTTGTCGATCCTAAGAATGCTAACAAGGTATGCAAGCTCCAGCGCTCCATCTATGGGCTGGTGCAAGCATCTCGGAGTTGGAACATTCGCTTTAATGAAATGATCAGAGCATTTGGGTTTATGTAGACTTATGGAGAAGCCTGCGTTTACAAGAAAGTGAGTGGGAGCTCTGTAGCATTTCTCATATTATATGTGGATGACATACTTTTGATGGGAAATGATATAGAACTTTTGGACAGTATTAAGGCCTACTTGAATAAGTGTTTTTCAATGAAGGACCTTGGAGAAGCTGCTTACATATTAGGCATCAAGATCTATAGAGATAGATCGAGACGCCTCATAGGTCTTTCACAAAGCACATACCTTGATAAGATATTGAAGAAGTTCAATATGGATCAGTCCAAGAAGGGGTTCTTGCCTGTGTTGCAAGGTGTGAAATTGAGCTCAACTCAAAGTCCGACCATGGTAGAAGATAGAGAAAAGATGAGTGTCGTCCCCTATGCCTCAGCCATAGGGTCTATCATGTATGCCATGCTGTGTACCAGACCTGATGTAAACCTTGCCGTAAGTTTGGTAGGAATGTACCAAAGTAATCCCGACATGGAACACTGGACAGCGGTCAAGAACATCCTGAAGTACCTGAAAAGGACTAAGGATATGTTTCTCGTATATGGAGGTGACGAGGAGCTCGTCGTAAAGGGTTACGTCGACGCTAGCTTCGACACAGATCTGGATGACTCTAAGTCACAAATCGGATACATGTATATTTTGAATGGTGGGGCAGTAAGATGGTGCAGTTGCAAGCAAAGCGTCGTGGCGGGATCTACATGTGAAGCGGAGTACATGGCAGCCTCGGAGGCAGCGCATGAAGCAATCTGGATGAAGGAGTTCATCACCGACCTAGGAGTCATACCCAATGCGTCGGGGCCGATCACTCTCTTCTGTGACAACACTGGAGCTATTGCCCTTGCAAGGAGCCCAGGTTTCACGAGAAGACCAGGCACATCAAGCGTCGCTTCAACTCCATTCGTGAAAATGTTCAAGATGGAGACATAGATATTTGCAAACTACATATGGATCTGAATGTCGCAGATCCGTTGACTAAACCTCTTCCGCGAGCAAAACATGATCAACACCAGAACTCTATGGGTGTTCGATTCATCACAATGTAACTAGATTATTGACTCTAGTGCAAGTGGGAGACAGTTGGAAATATGCCCTAGAGGCAATAATAAAATGGTTATTATTATATTTCTTGTTCATGATAATTGTCTATTGTTCATGCTATAATTGTGTTATCCGGAAATCGTAATACATGTGTGAATACATAGACCACAAACATGTCCCTAGTGAGCCTCTAGTTGACTAGCTCGTTGATCAATAGAGAGTCATGGTTTCCTGACTATGGGCATTAGATGTCATTGATAATGGGATCACATCATTAGGAGAATGATGTGATGGACAAGACCCAATCCTAAGCATAGCACAAGATCGTGTAGTTCGTTTGCTAGAGCTTTTCCAATGTCAAGTATCATTTCCTTAGACCATGAGATCGTGTAACTCCCGGCTGCCGTAGGAGTGCTTTGGGTGTACCAAACGTCACAACGTAACTGGGTGACTATAAAGGTATACTACAGGTATCCCCGAAAGTATCTGTTGGGTTGACACGGATCGAGACTGGGATTTGTCACTCTGTATGACGGAGAGGTATCTCTGGGCCCACTCGGTAATGCATCATCATAATGAGATCAATGTGACCAAGTGTTTGGTCACGAGATCATGCATTATGGTACGAGTAAAGTGACTTGCCGGTAACGAGATTGAGCGAGGTATTGGGATACCGACGATCGAATCTCGGGCAAGTAACGTACTGATTGACAAAGGGAATTGTATAAGGGATTGCTTTGAATCCTCGACATCGTGGTTCATTCAATGAGATCATCGAGGAGCATGTGGGAGCCAACATGGGTATCCAAATCCCGTTGTTGGTTATTGACCGGAGAGTCGTCTCGGTCATGTCTGCATGTCTCCCGAACCCGTAGGGTCTACACACTTAAGGTTCGGTGACGCTAGGGTTGTAGAGATATTAGTATCCGGTAACCCAAAAGTTGTTCAGAGTCCCGGATGAGATCCTGGACGTCACGAGGAGTTCTGGATTGGTCCGGAGGTAAATATTTATATATAGGAAGTCCAGTTTCGGCCATCGGGAAAGTTTTGGGGGTCATCGGTATTGTACCGGGACCACCAGAAGGGTCCCGGGGGTCCACCGGGTGGGGCCACCTATCTCGGAGGCCCCATGGGCTGAAGTGGGAGGGGAACCAGCCCCTGGTGGGCTGGTGCGCCCCCCTTGGGCCTCCCCCTGCGCCTAGGGTTGGAAACCCTAGGGGTGGGGGGCGCCCCACCTGACTTGGGGGGCAAGTTCCCCCTTGGCCGCCCCCCCTTGGAGATGGGATCTCCTAGGGTCGGCGCCCCCCAGGGGCCCTATATATAGTGGGGGGAGGGTGGGCAGACGCACCAAGTCCCTGGCGCCTCCCTCTCCCCTCGTAACACCTCTCCCTCTCGTTGGAGCTTGGCGAAGCCCTGCCGAGATCACCGCTGCTTCCACCACCACGCCGTCGTGCTGCTGGATCTCCATCAACCTCTCCTTCCCCTTGCTGGATCAAGAAGGAGGAGATGTCTTCCCCAACCATACGTGTGTTGAACGCGGAGGTGCCGTCCATTCGGCGCTCGGTCATCGGTGCCGCCCATGAACCTATGCATAGGGGTTGGCACACGTTTTCATCTTGACTCTCCGGTAGAAACTTTGGGGCACTCTTTGAAGTACTTTGTGTTGGATTGAATAGATGAATCTGAGATTGTGTGATGCATATCGTATAATCATACCCACGGATACTTGAGGTGACATTGGAGTATCTAGGTGACATTAGGGTTTTGGTTGATTTGTGTCTTAAGGTGTTATTCTAGTACGAACTCTAGGGCTGTTTGTGACACTTATAGGAATAGCCCAATGGATTGATTGGAAAGAATAACTTTGAGGTGGTTTCGTACCCTACCATAATCTCTTTGTTTGTTCTCCACTATTAGTGACTTTGGAGTGACTCTTTGTTGCATGTTGAGGGATAGTTATATGGTCCAATTATGTTATTATTGTTGAGAGAACTTGCACTAGTGAAAGTATGAACCCTAGGCCTTGTTTCCTATCATTGCAATACCGTTTACACTCACTTTTATCATTAGTTACCTTGCTGTTTTTATATTTTCAGATTACAAAAACCTATATCTACCATCCATATTGCACTTGTATCACCATCTCTTCGCCGAACTAGTGCACCTATACAATTTATCATTGTATTGGGTGTGTTGGGGACACAAGAGACTCTTTGTTATTTGGTTGCAAGGTTGTTTGAGAGAGACCATCTTCATCCTACGCCTCCAACGGATTGATAAACCTTAGGTCATCCACGGGAGGGAAATTTGCTACTGTCCTACAAACCTCTGCACTTGGAGGCCCAACAACGTCTACAAGAAGAAGGTTGCGTAATAGACATCAAGCTCTTTTCTGGCGCCGTTGCCGGGGAGGTGAGTGCTTGAAGGTATATCTTTAGATCTTGCAATCGAATCTTTTTGTTTCTTGTTTTAGCACTAGTTTAGTTTATAAAAGAAAACTACAAAAAATGGAATTGAGTTTGTCTCATACGCTTCATCTTTTTAATATCTTTCGTGAGTATGATGGAAAGGAAAATTGTGCCAAAGTGTTAGAAGAAGAATGTATTAAAATGTTTGGCACTAAATCTTTGAATGATGAGCATGATTGCAATGTTGTTAGTATGAACTCCTTGAATATCCATAGTACTAATGATGATTGCACTAGTTATGATGAAAATGTCTCCTGTAAACATGTCAATTTTTGTGGAGTGCATTGGGTTTGTAACTACACACCAAATAGGGAAGATAGATATCGCAAGAGGCATAAGTACTTAGAAACTAAATGGTTGCAAGAAAGGCTAGATGCGTGTGCTGAAAATTTAAACTTTATTAACCATACTTGTGAATTTTGCAATGAACGTGATCATTTTAGTACCCAATGCAAATTGTTTCATGATCTTATTGTGTCCAAAAATTGTGATGACTTGATTTCCCTTACACATCATAATGAACTTAGTTTGCTCTTGGGTTATGAAGAAATTAAACGTATAACTAAGGATATTCCAAAATTTGCCCTTGATAGAGTTCTTCATTTTGATCTAGAAGAAATTTATATGTATTGCGCGGTGAATTGCATTGAAAATCCTTATATTGCCGATCACATAAATAAAAGAAAGCAAATAGAAGATGAAGAGAATGCTAACGAAAGGGAAGAGACCTCCCAATATCCTCCTATTATTTCTTATGATGAATCAGGTAACGAGGAGGAGCCTTCTATCCAACCAATCTCATTAATAAGGAGCTCCAAAAAGAGGATTGAACCCACACATGATGTCGTGAAGAAGAAGAAAAGAAAAAGGAAGAGAGGTAAAAAGGTATCCCTCCCAAATAATGTTGCTCCTATTATTGTTGTGCCTCATGAAAACGAATCAAAAATAATTGTGGAAGATGATGCACTTGATGATGATCTTGTTATGCCTATTGCTTGTTGTGATGATTATGATTTGGAAGATAATGATACTTCTTATGATCTTGAAAATCTTCTTGGCACTTGCTTGGAATAATATTATAATAATGTTTGCTATACTATTGGTTTTATCTATACTATTAATGATGAGAGTGATTATGCTTATGATATGAAAAGGCCCAAGCTTGGGGAAGCTACGTTTAATAAAGATGATATTTTTAGCCTCTCAAGTTTTGATATGCAAAGTTGTTATGATGATAGCATGCCTTCTACCTATGATGATTATATTGATGAAAGTGGATTTGGAGAGGTCATGACTTTATTTAGTGATGTATCCACTATCTTGGAAGAGGTTTCAATTGATTATGATGAGAACAAAGTTGCTACTTATGATGATTATTGTGATAAAACTTATGCTATAAAGAGTAGTGATGTTTATATTTATAAAACTTGTCATGATTATGAGTACCCTTTCTCTGAACATTACTCTTTTAATGTGGAAACAATTTATAGTATTCAAGTCTCTTATGATACTCTCACTATTCCGAATGAGAAGAATTTTGCTTGTGTGAAGAGTAGTAAATTTTCTATGCTTGTAGATCATGAAAATAATGTTTTAGGTGCTGGTTATATTGTTGAATTCATTCACGATGCTACTGAAAATTATTATGAGGGAGGAATATATGCTTGTAGGAATTGCAATAATACCAAGTTTCCTCTCTATGTGCTTAAAGTTTTGAAGTTATGCTTGTTTTGCCTTCCTATGCTAGTTGATTATTGTTCCCATAAGTTGTTTGCTCACAAAATCCCTATGCATAGGAAGTGGGTTAAACTTAAATATGCTAGTCATATTCTTCATTATGCTCTCTTTATGTTTGAATTCTTATCTTTTTGTGAGCATCATTGAAATCATCATGCCTAGCTAGGGGCGTTAAACGATAGCGCTTGTTGGGAGGCAACCCAATTTTATTTTAGTTTCTTGCTTTTTGGTTCTGTTTAGGAATAAATAATCCATCTAGCTTCTTTTTATATGTGGTTTTATGTTTCAATTAGTGTTTGTGCCACGTAGAACCTTTGGGAAGACTTGGGTGAAGTCTTTATGATCATGCTGTAAAAAACAGAAACTTTAGCGCTCACGAGATTAGCTTAAATTTTACTGGAGAGTGATATTTAGTTGATTCTTTTTGCAGATTATTACTAGACAAATTACTCAGGTCCACCAATTTATTTTAGAATTTTTGGAGTTCCAGAAGTATATGTTTGATACAGATTACTACAGACTGTTCTGTTTTTGACAGATTCTGTTTTCATTGTGTTGCTTGCTTATTTTGATGAATCAATGGCTAGTAAAATAGTTTATAGACCATAGAGAAGTTGGAATACAGTACGTTTAACACCAAAATAAATAAAGAATGAGTTCATTACAGTACCTTTAAGTGGTTTTTTGTTTTCTTTTGCTAACGGAGCTTACGAGTTTTCTGTTAAGTTTTGTGTTGTGAAGTTTTCAAGTTTTGGGTAAAGATTCGATGAACTATGGAATAAGGAGTGGCAAGAGCCTAAGATTGGGGATGCCCAAGGCACCCCAAGGTAATATTCAAGGATAATCAAGCGTCTAAGCTTGGGGATGCCCCGGAAGGCATCCCCTCTTTCGTCTTTGTTTATCGGTAACTTTACTTGGGGCTATATTTTTATTCACCACATGATATGTGTTTTGCTTGGAGCGTCATTTTATTTTCTTTAGCTTTGCGTTGAATAAAGTATCAAGATCTGAAATTCTTAAAATGGGAAAGTCTTCACATAGTTACATAATTATACAACTACCCACTGATCTTCACTCATATCTTTTGGAGTAGTTTGTTGTTTGCTCTAGTGCTTCACTTATATATTTTAGAGCACGGCGGTGGATTTATTTTGAAGAAATAGATGAACTCTCACGCTTCACTTATATTATTTTGAGAGTCTTAAATAGCATGGTAATTTTCTTAAAATATCTTAATATGCTTGGTATTCAAGATTTGTAAAACTTTCTTTTGAGTGCGTTGAATACTAAGAAAAGTTTGATGCTTGATAATTGTTTTGAGATATGAAGATGGTGATATTAGAGTCATGCTAGTTGAGTAGTTGTGAATTTGAGAAATAATTGTGTTAAAGTTTGTGATTCCCGTACCATGCACGTATGGTGAACCGTTATGTGATGAACTCAGAGCATGATTTATTTATTGATTGTCTTCCTTATGAGTGGTGGTCGGGGACGAGCGATGGTCTTTTCCTACCAATCTATCCCCCTAGGAGCATGCGCGTAATACTTTGCTTTGATAACTTGTAGATTTTTGCAATAAGTATATGAGTTCTTTATGACTAATGTTGAGTCCATGGATTATACGCACTTTTCTTCCTTCCACCATTGCTAGCCTCTCTTATACCGCGCACTTTTCACCGGTATCATACATCCACCATATACCTTCCTCAAAACAACCACCATACCTACCTATCATGGCATTTCCATAGCCATTCCGAGATATATTGCCATGCAACTTTCCACCGTTCCGTTTATTATGACACGCTCCATCATTGTCATATTGCTTAGCATGATCATGTAGTTGACATTGTATTTGTGGCAAAGCCACCGTTCATAATTCTTTCATACATGTCACTCTTGATTCATTGCATATCCCGGTACACCGCTAGAGGCATTCATATAGAGTCATATTTTGTTCTAAGTATTGAGTTGTAAGTAAATAAAAGTGTGATGATCATCATTTTTAGAGCATTGTCCCAAGTGAGGAAAGGATGATGGAGACTATGATTCCCCCACAAGTCGGGATGAGACTCCGGACAAAAAAAGAAAAAAAAGAAAAGAGGCCATGAAAAAAAGGGCCCAAATAAAAATAAAAAATGAGAGAAAAATAGAGAAGGGACAATGTTACTATCCTTTTACCATACTTGTGCTTCAAAGTAGCACCATGAGCTTCAGGATAGAGAGTCTCTCATTTTGTCACTTTCATATACTAGTGGGAATTTTTCATTATAGAACTTGGCTTGTACACTAGTAGAAAACGGGCCTATTGTCCCGGTTCAGGAACCGGGACTAAAGGGTCGTTACTAATGCCCTGACCCTTTAGTACCGGTTCAAACCAGAACCAAGACAGATGGGCCTCCACGTGGCCTGCGCGCTGAGCCCAGGCAGGAGGCCTTTGGTCCCGGTTGGTGGCACCAACCGGGACCAATAGGCATCCACGCGTCAGCATTTCTGTGGCTGGTTTTTTTGAAGGGGGGGGGGTTGGGGGTTTTGGGGGGTTAATTTAGGTATTTCATATTTTGTGTTAGATAGCTAATTAAGAGAGAGAAGTGTCCTCTCTTATGTCCGTGCTTGGTCGATGCTACGTACTATACATACATATAGAGAGGACTAGACACGCTAGCTAGCTAGTAAGCAAATAAAGGAAACAGAAGATCGTCATGAACATATATGCATACACAGAGAAGTGATATCGACCACCTCTCCTTCTCCGAGAGATTGGTCGAACAACAAGTTCTCATATATCTATCCGACACTACCGGCTACATATATACAATAATTATCTCTTACAAATATAATCTCCTAAACTACGGACGCATGGTCCACATAGTATTCTCCGTCTTCAGCGATCACGTGGTCAAGAAAGAATGCCGCCAATTCCTCTTGAACTGCTCGCATGCGGTCTGGTGCTAGGAGGTCATCCCGCATCCGGAACATCTAATTTGAAGAAGGGGGTCAATACATACATATATATATATATATATATATATATATATATATATATATATATATATATGAATGAATGAAACTCAACACAAATGATGGTAATAAAATAAATTGTGAATATTGTTATTTACGCACTTCATATTGTTCGTCAGAGTAGCCCCGCTCACAGGTCGTGTGGCAGATGGACTCACAAACGTAGTATCCACAGAAATCATTCCCTTGTTCCTGCCACAACCACTTTACAAGAAATAGAGGTCAATCAAACAGATAAGCAAGAATGCCAAATGGTATTGATGAAACTAGCACTTGAATCAATAGCTAGGAGACGCGCGGAACATGCTACTATAGTACTTACTTTCGGGTATCTAAATTGCAGCTTCTTCGGAAGTCCCGGAGACTTTTTGGTGAATTTTCTCCAAACCCTGCCAGACAAAAGAAAACAATTACTTGATATCAGGAAATGAACAAAGTTGCTGATATGGTGGATAATGATCGATTTAACTTACTTCTCGAGGATTTCAGTCATGTCCATATACTCCTGGGGATCTTTTCGTTTAGAGTCCAAGACAGTTACTACTCCCTGCTCAAGCCTAATCTCTAGGAGAATATAGTGGTAACTGCACACACATGCATAACTCATCAATTACATTACTATAACCTGGACTAATATATAAGGGAAACCGAATATGCACAAGACAGTAACACTCACTTGAAGTTGTAAAGAAAGAGTATTATATCTTTCTTTTCATTTATTTTGAATGATCGTAGCAAGTTGGCCTCGGTATCTGCGGCATGAAATTTAACCTCAGTTGCATCTATGAGATATGTGTTAATGAACCCAATATCACCGACTTGTCTTTTCTTCAATTCGGTGATCTTCAATCCACATAATATAGTGAGGATAATTATAAATACATGCAATGAAAGAGCTGAGCTATATAGAGAGACTTAATGACAGAAGTAGTAGTACTTACAGACAGTAGCAGGTGACCGTTGCTTTATCGAGGGCCAATTGATTGAAAAACTGATAGAACTCCTCAAATGGAATAGGCAACAGATCAATTCCAACGAGGTCATGCTCTGGTTTAACTCTCACATACAAAGTACTCCTCCCCCCAGACTCTCTGCAGATTTTCAAGTACCAATCATGCAATCTTCGCATCAACGTTGATAGAGATCTTTCATCTTTGACGAGAGGCTTCCCGTACTCGTATCTTTGTATCTGCACGTCCATGAAATCATAATGTACATCGTCGGGCAGGTAATCTCCAAGATTGCTATAACCGGGCACCATCCTCGGATCGACGATGTCACTAGGCACCTTGAGCGGGGGGCACGATTGATTCCCTTGTTCGCCGAGCTGGGCAATTTGTTTCCCAGCTGCTCGTCGTTCTTTCATCCTAAGATCACTGACTGTACTTCCCGACCGCTCCGCTTCGGCCCATGTCTTTCCAATAATGCGCTCATAGTTTCCTTTCGGCGGAGACTTGGGTGGTTTTGCCAGGGCAGCCAGAGTGCGCTTCGCTTTCACCGGATCTACCTTCTCCTCCGGAGGTGGATGTCTCTTTGCTTTCAACCCTTGAAACCAGTCATCCACTTCGGTTCGCGTGATCTTCGCGTTCTCCTCCGGGCTCCTCTCGTATGGTAACTTCTCTGGAGTCTTCAGAGAAGGATCGAATCTGTATGTCCTCCTGCCTCTGGCTGTACTGCTAGACGTCGGCCGAGCAGATGGAGCGGATGTATTCTTTACTTGCTTACGAGGCGGAGGAGAAGGACTACGACGCGCCGGAGCAGCTGCCGGAGCGGCGGCAGGTCTCTTCCGCCCTTGCTGACGAGTCGGAGAAGGAGAAGGCTGGCTGCTCGGGCGCGCCGGCGCAGGCGGAGAAGGAGGCGGAGTGCCGCCACGCGCCGGAGAAGGAGCTGGCCGAGTGCCCTGATCGTCACTCACCGGAGGAGGAGGCGGTGGAGGAGGCGGAGTGCCCTGACTCGCCAGAGGAGGAGGAGGAGGCGGAGGCGTCCAGTTCGGAAGGTTGATGAGATCCTTCCGCCATAGGCATGGAGTCTTTAGAGAAGAACCCAGCCGAGTCTCCCCTTCTCCGGTAGGGTGGTCAAGCTTGAGGTCCTCAAATCCCTCCGTTATTTCATCCACCATCACCTTAGCATATCCTTTTGGAATCGGCCGACAGTGAAAAGTTGCGCCGGGTTCATTAGGAAAAACAGAGCCAACAGCCGCCTTGACCTTCATATTAATCCATTGCGTCATAAGGTGGAAATTTTGAGACTCCGTGATAGCATCCACGGGATAGCTGGCAGGAGCCGTCAAGACATGCTCTGGCTAAAGCAGCTCGGTGGAAGCCACGCTGCTTCTCCGCTGAGATGGCGGGGTAGCTTCGGGGGAAGCTTTGGCAGTTCATTTGCTGCGATTTGCTCCTCGTTCCTCTATCTCTTGTACCCTTGCTTTAAGCGCCTGTAATTCGGTCTGCTGCACTTTCTTCCTCCTCTCCTGGCATTTGTAACCGCCTGCGTCCGAAAACCCAGCCTTCCATGGAATGGAGCCTGGCGTGCCTCGTGTCCGTCCAGGGTGCTCAGGGTTCCCGAGGGCCTTTGTGAGCTCGTCGTTCTCTTTGTCTGGAAGGAGCGTCCCTTTCTGCGCTGCATCGATATAGTACTGAAGGTTCTTGAAGGGTATGTCAAGTTTCCCGTCCGTCCAAACGCACTTCCCTGTTACAGGGTCCAAGGATCCGCCAGCCCCGAAGAACCAAGTCCGACAACGGTCTGGCCAGTTCTTTGTCTCTGGTTCGATCCCTTTATCAAGCAGATCAGTCTCAGCCTTTGCCAACTTAGGCCGGCCTTTGAGGTAGCCACCCGACCCCATGCGATGGTGAAGCTTCTTCTTCGCAGCATTCTTGTTTGTCTCCGACATCTTCTTACTCTTATCCGATGTCTTGTGGGCCACAAATGCGGGCCATTGATCTCTTATCTTCTCATATTTGCCGATGAATTGTGGTGTCTCTTCTTTGTCGACAAACCTTTTCAGCTCATTCTTCCACCTCCTGAATAGCTCTGCAATCTTCTTAAGAGCAGCAGACTTAATTAATTGCTCTATAACCGGCTTCTCCGGATCCTCCTCTGGCGGTAGGGTGAAATTTGCCTTCAGCTCATTCCAAAGATCATCTTTCTGCATATCATTGACATAAGACACCTTAGGGTCTTCTTTAGCCAGCTTAAACCATTGGTGGATGCTGATCGGGATCTTGTCCCTAGCAAGAACCCCGCACGGAGCAGTAAATGCATCCTTTGTCCGGATGGGTTCAATTGGTAGGCCGTCTCGCGCGATTGCTGTGATCTCAAACCTTTCATCCTCGCGCAACTTTTTCTTCGGGCCCCGTCTCTTTACCGAAGTTGTGCTCGATCCGGAGGGCTAGAAAAAAGAAGAAAGACGAGAGTTAATTAATATGTGTACATACCAAAACAATGAATGCATCAATTAGCTAGTCTCAGCACCGGCTTAACTAATATATTTACCTGGCCGGACTCTGGTCGGTCACCGGAGCCGTCACCCTGTTCTTCCGGACCTGCTTCTTCACCCTGCTGTTCTTCTGGACCTGCTTCTTCACCCCGCTGTTCTTCCAGACCATCATTGTCGTTAAGATAACACGACATGACATCACCTCCGTCTAAGATTATGTCACGCAACCTCTCTTCTACTTCCTCGTCTCGTCCGTGCTCCATTGTTTCTGCAAATATATATTACAACATGGCAATTATTACACAAACATGACAGCACGTGGATATATTAGTTTGGGTGTACTCCTCGAGAGTTTTCACTGTCGAAGTTATCCGGGAGGGGGTAATATCGACAACGATGAGGTACATACACGGGAAAATAATGTTATCGGGGAGCGGGTATATCGACCCCCCCACGTGTTGAAGTTATCGGGAGGGGGTATATCGACCCCCCCCCTCGTGTTGAAGTTACCGGGAGGGGGTAATATCGACAACGATGAGATACATACACGGGAAAATAATGTTATCGGGGAGAGCGGGTATATCGACCCCCCCACATGTTGAAGTTATCGGGAGGGGTTTATATCGACAACGACGACATACGTACATGGGAAAATAATATTATCAGGGAGGGGGTATATCGACCCCCCCCCCACGTGTTGAAATTATCGCGAGGGGGTATATCGACCCCCCCTCGTGTTGAAGTTATCGGGAGGGGGTATATCGACAACGATGAGATACATCCATGGGAAAATAATGTTATCGGGGAGCGGGTATATCGACCCCCCCCCCACGTGTTGAAGTTATCAGGAGTTTATATCGACACGACATACATACGTGGGAAAATAATGCGGGGAGGGCCGGGGTATATCGACCCCCCCCCCTCGTGTTGAAGTTATCGGGAGGGGTATATCGACGATGACAGACCCGATAAAACATAAGAAAACGAAGAAGAAATAAAAAGAGGAGAAGAAGAAAGGAATAGCTAGAGGAGAAGTTCGAAGAAAAAAAGAAGAAAAAAATAGGAGAAGAAGAAAGGAATAGAGGAGAAGAAGAGAAAATAGAATATTCTATTTTCTCTTCTTCTCCTCTATTCCTTTCTTCTTCTTCTCCTCTTCTTTTTCTTCTTTTTTCTTCTTCTTATTTATTTCTCCTCTTCTTCCTCTCCCCTCTTCTTCTCCTTTCTTCCTCTTCTTATTTCCTTTTTCCTCTCATTCTTTTTCTTCTTCTTCCTTCTTAAAAATACATGAAGTAGTATTGCCTAATTCATTGTTCATATGAATATACAAACATTTGCATATTTACAATAATTAATATCACCCAAAAAAATCTGTGAACAGAAAAAAATCCTAATTTTTCTAAAAAACTATCTTTTGCATATATACATGAACATATATATACACAGAGAACATATATACATATACATATATATATATATATATAACAAGCATATATATGAAAAAAAAAGCATATATATGAAAAAAATGCTAGCTAGGGAGGGTGCCGGCCGGACCAGGAGGACCGCGGGGTCGGCGGCGAGGATGGCGACGGGGCAGTGGGCGCGCGCTCGGGGTAGGGGGCGCGAGCGATGGCGAGGGCGGGCCGGGGCGGTGCGCGTCGGGGAAGGGGCCGGCACGGGCGACGGCGAGGGCGGGCCGGGGCGGCGCGCGTTGGGGTAGGGGCGCGGGCGACGGCGACGGGGGCGGGCCGGGGCGGCGCGCGTCGGGGCAGGGGCGCGGGCGACGACGACGACGGGGGTGGGCCAGGGCGGGCAACGTCGGGGCAGCCTGGCGGCGTCGGCGTTGGGGCGGCAACTGCGAGATGAGAGAGTGAAAATTTCCTAAGTGTGAACTTATATAGCAAAGCCTTTAGTTCCGGTTCATGGCAGCAACCGTGACTAAAGGTGGGCATTAGTCCCGGTTGGTGCCACCAATCGGGACCAAAGGCCACTTTTCAGCAGCCCAAAGGGCGGGAAGCGGCGGCCTTTGGTCCCGGTTGGTGCCACCAACCGGGACTAAAGGGGGGCATTGGTCCCGGTTGTTGCCACGAACCGGTACCAATGCCCCCTTTAGTCCCGGTTGGTGCCACCAACCGGGACCAAAGGCCTTGTGCTGCTGCGCCCGCGTCGAAAGTTTAGTCCCACCTCGCTAGTTAAGAGGGGTGCGCAGTGGTTTATAAGCCCCACTGCCGCACCCCTCTCGAGCTTCTCTCTATTGCAGGCTTACGGGCCTAATTGTCACTGTTATGCCTGTGGGCCTACTGGGCCTCCTGCGGGCCTGAATCCTGGCCCTTGGATGGGTTTCTAGTAGTATTCACGCCGTGGGGGCCCAGTAGGTGGCACTTTTTTGTTTTTTTGTTGCTTTATTTATTTTATTTTCTTTTGTTTTTTGCTTTAATTTTTAATTCTTTATGCTTTTAGTTTTAGAAAAATTATAAACTTTTTGTTAATGCCATTAGTATTCAAATTTGAAAACACTTTTTTTGTTTTTTTGTTTTCTTTGTTGCTTTATTTATTTTATTTTGTTTCTACTTACAACAAAATACTTATTGTTGCTATTTTTTATTTTTTCAGTTTTTTTGTTTTGTTTTCTGCATTATTTATTTTCTTTTGTTTTTGCTTTATTTTTTAATTCTTTTTGCTTTTAGTTTTAGAAAAATTATAAACTTGACCAATGGTCCCGGATCGTGCGTAGAACCGGGACCAAAAGGTCCAGACGAACCGGGACCAATGGCCCACGTGGTTGCCCTCTTGAGAGTGTTCTTGGTGAGAACATTGTTGACAAGGAGCGAACCAGGTTTAATGGTATTACGAGGGCCAAACCATAAGACATTAAAGCATTTGAAATAAACTCTGAAAGTCTTCACTTTTTCTTCGCTTGTATCATCATAATAGTTGTGGGAGAAAGTCTTCACTTTTTCTTCGCTTGTGTCATTTGCTTATTGCGCCGTAACCATGGATAATCTTCATCGTTTATTAGGATGCTTGGGTCAGCCTTGACTTTGAAGGGAGGAATTTCATGGAACTTTTCATAATCTTCAGACATGTCTGTCTTGCCCTCCACTCCCACGATGTCCCTTTTTCCTGAAAGAACTATGTGGCGCTTTGGCTCATCGTATGATGTATTCGCTTCCTTATATTTTCTTTTTCTCGGTCTGGTATACATGTCCTTCACATAGATAACCTGTGCCACATCATTGGCTAGCACAAACGGTTCGTTAGTGTACCCAAGACTTTTCAGATCCACTGTTGTCATTCCGTACTGTGGGTCTACCTGTACCCCGCCTCCTGACACATTGACCCATTTGCACTTAAACAAAGGGACCTTAAAATCATGTCCGTAGTCAAGTTCCCATAAGTCCACTATGTAACCATAATATGTGTCCTTTCCCCTCTTGGTTGTTGCATCAAAGCGGACACCACTGTTTTGGTTGGTGCTCTTTTGATCTTGTTCAATCGTGTAAAATGTATTCCTATTTATCTCGTATCCTTTGTAAATCAATACAGTCAAAGATGGTCCCCTGGACAACAAGTACAGCTCATCACAAACAGTGTTGTCACCTCTGAGATGTGTTTCCAACCAACTGTTGAAAGTCCTGATGTGTTCACATGTACTCCAGTCGTCGCACTGCTCCGGGTGTTTGGACCGCAGACTATTCTTGTGTTCATCGACATATGGGGTCACCAAGGTAGAGTTCTGTAAAACTGTGTAGTGTGCTTTAGACCAAGAATGCCCGTCCCTACATATTATTGAGTCCTCTCCTAGCGTGCCTTTTCTAGTCAGTCTCCCCTCATACCGTGATTTAGGGAGACCTATCTTCTTAAGGCCAGGAATGATGTCAACACAAAACCCGATGACATCCTCTGTTTGATGGCCCATGGAGATGCTTCCTTCTGTCCTAGCGCGGTTACGGACATATTTCTTTAGGACTCCCATGAACCTCTCAAAGGGGAACATATTGTGTATAAATACGGCCCCCAGAATGACAATCTCGTCGACTAGATGAACTAGGGTGTGCGTCATGATATTGAAGAAGGATGGTGGGAACACCAGCTCGAAACTGACAAGACATTGCGCCACATCACTCCTTAGCCTTGGTATGATTTCTGGATCGATCACCTTCTCAGAGATTGCATTGAGGAATGCACATAGCTTCACAATGGCTAATCGGACATTTTCCGGTAGAAGTCCCCTCAATGCAACCGGAAGCAGTTGCATCATAATCACGTGGCAGTCATGAGACTTTAGGTTCTGGAACTTTTTCTCTGGCATATTTATTATTCCCTTTATATTCCACGAGAAGCTAGTCGGGACCTTCATACTGAGCAGGCATTCAAAGGAAATTTATTTCTCTTCTTTCGTAAGAGCGTAGCTGGCAGGACCTTCATACTGCTTCGGAGGCATGCCATCTTTTTCGTGCAAACGTTGCAGGTCCTCTCGTGCCTCAGGTGTATCTTTTGTCTTCCCATACACGCCCAAGAAGCCTAACAGGTTCACGCAAAGGTTCTTCGTCACGTGCATCACGTCGATTGAAGAGCGGACCTCTACCTCTTTCCAGTAGGGTAGGTCGAAGAATATAGATTTCTTCTTCCACATGGGTGCGCGTCCCTCAGCGTCATTCGGAACAGCTAGTCCGCCGGGACCCTTTCCAAAGATTATGTGTAAATCATTGACCATATCAAGTACGTGATCACCGGTACACATGGCGGGCTTCTTCCGGTGATCTGCCTCGCCTTTGAAATGCTTGCCTGTCTTTCGACATTGATGGTTGGTCGGGAGAAATTGACGATGGCCCACGTACACATTCTTCCTGCATCTATCCAGGTATATACTTTCGGTGTCATCCAAACAGTGTGTGCATGCGTGGTATCCCTTGTTTGTCTATCCTGAAAAGTTACTGAGAGTGGACCAATTGTTGATGGTCACGAAAAACAATGCCTTTAGGTTAAATTCCTCTTGTTTGTGCTCATCCCATGTACGTACAACGTTTCCATTCCACAGCTGTAAAAGTTCTTCAACTAATGGCCTTAGGTACACATCAATGTCGTTGTCGGGTTGCTTAGGGCCTTGGATGAGAACTGGCATCATAATGAACTTTCGCTTCATGCACATCCAAGGAGGAAGGTTATACATACATAGAGTCACGGGCCAGGTGCTGTGATTGCTGCTCTGCTCCCCGAAAGGATTAATGCCATCCGCACTTAAAGCAAACCATACGTTCCTTGGGTCCTTTGCAAACTCATCCCAGTACTTTCTCTCGATTTTTCTCCACTGCGACCCGTCAGCGGGTGCTCTCAACTTCCCGTCTTTCTTATGGTCCTCACTGTGCCATCGCATCAACATGGCATGCTCTTCGTTTCTGAACAGAGGTTTCAACCGTGGTATTATAGGAGCATACCACATCACCTTCGCAGGAACCCTCTTCCTGGGGGGCTCGCCGTCAACATCACCAGGGTCATCTCGTCTGATCTTATACCGCAATGCACCGCATACCGGGCATGCGTTCAGATCCTTGTATGCACCGCGGTAGAGGATGCAGTCATTAGGGCATGCATGTATCTTCTGCACCTCCAATCCTAGAGGGCATACGACCTTCTTTGTTGCGTATGTACTGTCGGGCAATTCGTTATCCTTTGGAAGCTTCTTCTTCAATATTTTCAGTAGCTTCTCAAATCCTTTGTCAGGCCCAGCATTCTCTGCCTTCCACTACAGCAATTCCAGTACGATACCGAGCTTTGTGTTGCCCTCTTCGCAATTGGGGTACAACCCTTTTTTGTGATCCTCTAACATGCGGTCGAACTTCAGCTTTTCCTTTTGACTTTCGCATTGCGTCCTTGCATCGACAATGACCCGGCGGAGATCATCATCATCGGGCACATCGTCTGGTTCCTCTTGATCTTCAGCAGCTTCACCCGTTGCAGCATCATTGGGCACATCGTCTGGTTCCTCTTGATCTTCACCAGCTCCCCCCGTTGCAGCATCACTGTATTCAGGGGGCACATAGTTGTCATCGTACTCTTCTTCTTCGCCGTCTTCCATCATAACCCCTATTTCTCCGTGCCTTGTCCAAACATTATAGTGTGGCATGAAACCCTTGTAAAGCAGGTGGGTGTGAAGGATTTTCCGGTCAGAGTAAGACTTCGTATTCCCATAATTAGGGCATGGACAACACATAAAACCATTCTGCTTGTTTGCCTTAGCCGCTTCGAGAAATTCATGCACGCCCTTAATGTACTCGGAGGTGTGTCTATCACCGTACATCCATTGCCGGTTCATCTGCGTGCGTTATATATAATTAAGTGTGTCAAAAACCATTACAGAACATCATGAGTAGATAATTAAGTGACCAAATTAATAGAAGTTCATCATCACATTAAAACTAAAGTACATACATAGTCTCATCTAACAACATATAGCTCTCCAGAGCATCTAATTAATTAAACCATACATTGAAACTATGTAAAACATTTCAATGCGAAAACAAACGCGATCATAATCGCAACCAAGGTAACAATTGATCCAATGGCATAATGATACCAAGCCTCGGTATGAACGGCATATTTTCTAATCTTTCTAATCTTCAAGCGCATTGCATCCATCTTGATCTTGTGATCATCGACGACATCCGCAACATGCAACTCCAATATCATCTTCTCCTCCTCAATTTTTTTTATTTTTTCCTTCAAGAAATTGTTTTCTTCTTCAACTAAATTTAACCTCTCAACAATAGGGTCAGTTGAAATTTCCGATTCACATACCTCCTAGATAAATAAAATCTATGTCACGTTGGTCGGCATAATTTTCATAAACAATAAATGAACCAATAGTTATAAAGATAATATATACCACATCCGAATCATAGACAGGACGAGGGCCGATGGGGGCGGATACCAAAACCATCGCACTATATAAGATGCAATAATAAAAGTAAGAAAATGATACAAGTATCTATCTAAACATACAAGTAAGAATATTTTTTCCTTTTAGAAAGAAGATAAGAACAAGAGGCTCACCACGGTGGTGCCGGTGATGAGATCGGCGCGGGTGATCGACGGCGGTGAAGACGGGGGCGGGGCGTGACGGACCGCTAAACCTAGACAAATATTGAGGAAAATGGAGCTTAGAGGTCGAGCTTGGAGAGAAGAAAGCTTAAGTAGTGTGGCTCGGGCATTCCATCGAACACCTTGTGTGCATAGGAGGTGAGCTAGAGCACCACCAAGCCCTCTCCCCCTCGGCCAGAAAAACAGAGCAGTGTGCTCTGCTCTTGCGCGAGGGGGTATATATGGGCACCACCATTGGTCCCGGTTGGTGGCATGAACCGGGACTAAAGGGCAGTCTTTGGTCCCGGTTCATGCCATCAACCGGGACCAATGGTGATGGGCCAGGAGCGAGGCCCATTGGTCCCGGTTCGTCCCACCAACCGGGACCAAAAGGTCCAGACGAACCGGGACCAATGGCCCACGTGGCCCGGGCGGCCCCCTGGGCTCACGAACCGGGTCCAATGCACCCATTGGTCCCGGTTCTGGACTGAACCGGGACTAATGGGCTTACCCGGCCTGAACCTTTGCCCCCTTTTCTACTAGTGGTATATTCCAATGATGGGCTTCCTCAAAATGCCCTAGGTCTTCGTGAGCAAGCGAGTTGGATGCACACCCACTTAGTTTCTTTTGTTGAGCTTTCATATACTTATAGCTCTAGTGCATCCGTTGCATGACAATCCCTACTCACTCACATTGATATCTATTGATGGGCATCTCCATAGCCCGTTGATACGCCTAGTTGATGTGAGACTATCTTTCCCTCTTTTTGTCTTCTCCACAACCACCATTCTATTCCACATATAGTGCTATATCCATGGCTCACGCTCATGTACTGTGTGAAGATTGAAAAAGTTTTGAGAATGTCAAAAGTATGAAACAATTGCTTGGCTTGTCATCGGGGTTGTGCATGATTTAAATACTTTGTATGGTGAAGATAGAGCATAGCCAGACTATATGATTTTGTAGGGATAACTTTCTTTGGCCATGTTATTTTGAGAAGACATAATTGCTTAGTTAGTATGCTTGAAGTATTCTTATTTTTATGTTAATATGAACTTTTGTCTTGAATCTTTCGGATCTGAATATTCATACCACAATTAAGAAGAATTACGTTGAAATTATGCCAACTAGCATTCCACATCAAAAATTATCTTTTTTATCATTTACCTACTCGAGGACGAGCAGGAATTAAGCTTGGGGATGCTTGATACGTCTCCAACGTATCTATAATTTTTGATTGCTCCATGCTATATTATCTACTGTTTTGGACAATATTGGGCTTTATCATTTACTTTTATATTATTTTTGGGACTAACCTATTAACCGGAGGCCCAGCCTAGAATTGTTGTTTTTTGCCTATTTTAGTGTTTTGAAGAAAAGGAATATCAGACGGAGTCGAAACAGAATGAAATCAACTAGAGAAGTTATTTTTGGAAGGAAAGCTACCGGAAAAGCTTGGAGTGCACGTCAGGAAAGGAACGAGGGAGACATGAGGGTGGGGCGCGCCCACCCCCCTAGGGCACGCCCCCCTGCCTCGTGGGCCCCATGTGGCTCCCCTGACGTACTTCTTCCGCCTATATAACTCCATATACCCTAAAACTTTCGGAGACGAGAATAGATCGGGAGTTCCGCCGCCGCAAGCCTCTGTAGCCACCAAAAGTCAATCGGGACCCTGTTCCGGCACCCTGCCGGAGGGGGGAACCCTCACCGGTGGCCATCTTCATCATCCCGGCGCTCTCCATGATGAGCAGGGAGTAGTTCACCCTCGGGGCTGAGGGTATGTACCAGTAGCTATGTGTTTGATCTCTCTCTCTCTCTCGTGTTCTTGATTTGGCAGGATCTTGATGTATCGCGAGCTTTGCTATTATAGTTGGATCTTATGTTTCTTCTCCCCCTCTACTCTCTTGTAATGGATTGTGTTTTCCCTTTGAAGTTATCTTATCGGATTGAGTCTTTAATGATTTGAGAACACTTGACATATGTCTTGCCGTGCGTATCTGTGGTGACAATGGGATATCACGTGATTCACTTGATGTATGTTTTGGTGATCAACTTGCGGGTTCCGCCCATGAACCTATGCATAGGGGTTGGCACACGTTTTCGTCTTGACTCTCCGGTAGAAACTTTGGGGCACTCTTTGAAGTACTTTGTGTTGGATTGAATAGATGAATCTGAGATTGTGTAATGCATATCGTATAATCATATCCATGTATACTTGAGGTGACATTGGAGTATCTAGGTGACATTAGGGTTTTGGTTGATTTGTGTATTAAGGTGTTATTCTAGTACGAACTCTAGGGTTGTTTGTGACACTTGTAGGAATAGCCCAATGGATTGATTGGAAAGAATAACTTTGAGGTGGTTTCGTACCCTACCATAATCTCTTAGTTTGTTCTCTGCTATTAGTGACTTTGGAGTGACTCTTTGTTGCATGTTGAGGGATAGTTATATGGTCCAATTATGTTATTATTGTTGAGAGAACTTGCACTAGATAAAGTATGAACCCTAGGCCTTGTTTCCTATCATTGCAATACCGTTTATGCTCACTTTCATCATTAGTTACCTTGCTGTTTTTATATTTTCAGATTACAAAAACCTATATCTACCATCCATATTGCACTTGTATCACCATCTCTTCGCCGAACTAGTGCACCTATACAATTTATCATTGTATTGGGTGTGTTTGGGACACAAGAGACTCTTTGTTATTTGGTTGCAGGGTTGTTTGAGAGAGACCATCTTCATCCTACGCCTCCAACGGATTGATAAACCTTAGGTCATCCACTTGAGGGAAATTTGCTACTGTCCTACAAACCTCTGCACTTGGAGGCCCAACAACGTCTACAAGAAGAAGGTTGTGTAATAGACATCACCCTCCACTCGGCATTTGACATGCCCGGTGGCTTGGACGGCGGCGCCCTCGGCTTCCTCTGCTTTGGCTGGGCGACGGAGGCGGTCGCAGTGGCCGCCGCGCGGGGGACGGCGTACTTCTTTGGTGGCATGGCAGCCGGCTGGGAGGCGAGCCAGAGGGAGATTGGCGGGAGGAAGGAAGAGAATGGGAGGGAAGTGGGGGAAAAGTGGGAAGAAACGGCGGGAAGAGGCGCTCGACTCGCTGACAGGGCGGACCCACGCGCCCTTTTTGCTTGTGTCGGCGCCCCAGGCGCCCCCCAGGGCGCCGGGTTCGGCCTGGGTCCGCCGGCACCATTTTCGGCCCGAGCCGGCGAAAGACGGGCTTTTGGGGGCGCGACTGGGCCGTTTTTTCGGCGCCTGCACGGCAAGAACGCCTGGGGAGGGCCTGTTGGGGGCGCGGCTGGAGATGCTCTTACGTCTCGACCATTTCGAGACTCCTCGTCATGCCCGTGATCACATCCGGGACTCTGAACTACCTTCGGTACATCAAAACACATAAACTCATAATATAACCGTCATCGAACTTTAAGCGTGGGGACCCTACGGGTTCGAGAACTATGTAGACATGACCGAGACACGTCTTCAGTCAATAACCAATAGCGGAACCTGGATGCTCATATTGGCTCCTACATATTCTACGAAGATCTTTATCGGTCAAACCGCATAACAACATATGTTGTTCCCTTTGTCATCGGTATGTTACTTGCCCGAGATTCGATCGTCGGTATCTCAATACCTAGTTCAATCTCGTTACCAGCAAGTCTCTTTACTCGTTCCGTAATACATCATCCTGCAACTAACTCATTAGTTGCAATGCTTGCAAGGCTTATAGTGATGTGCATTACCGAGTGGGCCCAGAGATACCTCTCCGACAATTAGAGTGACAAATCCTAATCTCAAAATACGCCAACCCAACAAGTACCTTCGGAGACACCTGTAGAGCACCTTTATAATCACCCAATTACGTTGTGACGTTTGGTAGCACACAAAGTGTTCCCCCGGTAAACGGGAGTTGCATAATCTCATAGTCATAGGAACATGTATAAGTCATGAAGAAAGCAATAGCAACATACTAAACGATCAAGTGCTAAGCTAACGGAATGGGTCAAGTCAATCACATCATTCTCCTAATGATGTGATTCCATTAATCAAATGACAACTCTTTGTCTATGGCTAGGAAACATAACCATCTTTGATCAACGAGCTAGTCAAGTAGAGGCATACTAGTGACACTCTATTTGTCTATGTATACACACATGTATCATGTTTCCGGTTAATACAATTCTAGCATGAATAATAAACATCTATCATGATATAAGGAAATAAATAATAACTTTATTATTGCCTCTAGGGCATATTTCCTTCATGAGGGTGCCTACTACTACGTGGAGGCCGCCGACGAACAGGAGTAGTTAGGAGGCTCCCAGGCAGGAGGCCTTGCCTTTTCGATCGAGGTTGCTTTTGTGCTAGCCTTCTTAAGGCAAACTTGTTTAACTCATGTCTGTACTGAGATATTGTTGCTTCCGCTCACTCTTGTGTATTCGAGCTTATGTATTCGAGCCCTCGATGCCCCTGGCTTGTAATATAAAGCTTGTATTATTTTAATTTGTGTCTAGAGTTGTGTTGTGATATCTTCCCGGGAGTCCTTGATCTTGATCGTACACATTTGCGTGTATGATTAGTGTACGACTGAATCGAGGGCGTCACATGTTCCCTTTCCTATTGGACGAAATACGTTCTGCTTGCTTTTGTCGAACTCCCTTCCACGTATGCTTCTCTCCCACACACACGGTTTTACAGTCTGCCCTACCCGTTTTTCTTTGCCCCATGTGAATCATGGCGCTCAGACCGTAGGTCCCTCCCAATCCTTCGATGAACCCCTACCGCTTATCCTCTCGCTCCGGACACCCATCTCTAGGGTTCAGTGCCGCCAACCCCATCCAATTCTTGGTGACGCTGCTCAGGACGCCTATGCGAGCAGGAGATGGATGATGTGGTATCTATGTTCGTCGAGAAGGAGGCGTAGGAGCTAGGGATGCATGACCAAGTTGTACTCCGTACTTCAACCTTGGAGGTGCCAGCGGCAGTAAGGCGTTGGGCTGGCTCACAAATCCAATAGCATCGCCCTCTCCCACCACCACAAGGAGAGGGAAGACCAACGTCGGCCGCCCACCAAGCTTGACGACCTTCTCGATGCTGCCCAGGTTTCATCAATCCCCTGTTTTGATTATAATGTTTTTTGTTGGAATCATGATGCACTATCATATTTGAATACACATTAACTGGATCACGAGGCACGACGGACTAATAAGTTGACGCACTTCCTGGTTGTTTCTATTTTGTTTTTCATGTGTATAAAATTCTCGGTCCTTGTTGGCTGCAGTGAATTGTTTTTGCTAGTAGAAATTATGTGGGATCAAAGGGAATTAAAATTCCACCGATGGATTTAGAGATCATTTGTTGAGTTGTGTGTTTTATCTACTACCACTTATAAAAGAGTTGGATGAATCCAAACAATCTCAACCATTCCACTTGTATCCAACGTCTCACGTCATTACAATGAGGTATCCATCACATCACCATAGTTTGAAAACAATAATAAATACATTAATTGTAATTAATGTTGTAAACATCATTGATTACATTCACTGCAATTAATCTTGGAAACATCATAAAATTTGTTAATTATAATTAATCTTGAAAACAACATTAATTCCCAAATGATCGTTGTAAAAACATTCCCTTGTTCATATTTCTCCCTTCAACTGTACCAGATCACGATCAATTCTAAGAATAAAATGGGCAACACAATGTGTGTTCCTACACCGTTGAGGATGCAGACCGTATTACTAACTACATGGTTGTCCAACCCCCCCCCCCCCCACACACACACACATTCTGGTAGTAGAGCATGACCAACCTACCCAAACGGTGGTGTTCCCTCAACATAACCCTGGACAATGAACCCTATACCATGAGCCAATACATTGCCATATTGAGAAGCTGAGACCGAAGGACACAACACATCCTTTTAAGTCAAGAAATGAGGGAGCCACTACATATCTGCAACCGATGCAAAGTGGCCATGACTTTATGGGCATATGCCATAGATAAGATTTCCAAACGGTAAAACTTTAGACAACATATGTGCATCAAGAGGGGGAAGTCATGAGAACTAGAGACGACAAGATAAAACTTCTCATGATACTATTAAATTTGATGTGTATTGCACATGCGCGATTATTAGCGTGTTGTGGCAAGTGTTTGATATTTTGTGGCTTGGCTTTGTTGGTCAAAGTCTAGGGCAGAAGTTTTGATTAGAGAAAGGTGCTATCTGAAACGAGTCCCGCATTCAAC
Source organism: Aegilops umbellulata (assembly GCA_032464435.1). Taxonomy (NCBI): domain Eukaryota; kingdom Viridiplantae; phylum Streptophyta; class Magnoliopsida; order Poales; family Poaceae; genus Aegilops; species Aegilops umbellulata. The sequence goes on from CP136054.1 coordinate 71,198,707, forward strand.
AATTCGACTTTGTTAGCGAAATAAATTTTATGTTCTTTAAAAATGTACTTAGGGAGAGCTGGGTCACACGGTCATCTTTTGTTTCAACAACAAGTAGTCACGCCAATCACATGGCTCATTAACTTTTCTTAACATAACCAGACTACTTAGTTATGCTCCTGAAAATAATAACCGATTAGATGGCTCCTTTCTAATTCTGACAAAGAATTAGTTTCGTAGGATTTGTTCATCCAATAGCAAACTAACATGAGCAATATATGCTTGCCAAATTTGTTTGGACACAAGAGTGATATTTCCTTTCTTTGTAGTAGATATATTGTTTGGCCTCTCCTGCAATAGTTGTTAATATATTTTTCGTAACAAGGCCGGAGACTCTGATGCGGATGCACGCAAGAGCGGCGTTGGCCATCGTTTAGAAGGGGAAGCAGAGTGTGGCGAAGGATCGTACATAGCTCCGGTAGCACTTGCTTACTCCCGTAGGACCTGTTAGGTTTTCCCAAAGAGGAACTGTGAAGCAGAACAACAACAAAGTATTTTCCTCGATTAGAGAACTAAGGTTATCAATCCAGTAAGAGTCAACCAATTCAGCAACGTTAGCAGCACCTGCGCACAAACAAACACAAACTTGCACCCCAACACTTCAAGAGGGTTGTTAGGCCCCTTGTCTTGCTAGTTTACAAGATAAAGCAAATAATATAGATAGATAGTAGCAAAAGTAGAACGATAAAACAGTGACAATTGTGTAGAAGAATCAAGTAATGAAGAATAGACCTAGGGTGCCATAGGTTCACTAGTGGCATCCCTCTCAAAAACAGCAAATGACATGGTAAGCAAATTATAGTTGGGTAATTGACAAGATTGCAATACTTATGACTAACAATTTGCTACTGAGTTGCCACATTTAAAGGTGTTGCAATTGAAGAATACAACACTTTTCGGTAAGGATGTTAGAACATTCATATATCTACTAAAAAAAGATGTATTTGCTTGTTGGAGATTTTTTGTACATTTAATACACTGTAACTTTGTAGACAACAATTTGCATGCTGACTATCAAGGTCAACTTTTTCCTAAAAAAAATATCAAGGTCAACTTCTGCTATGCCCCTTTTGCTCAGTGCATGTGTGTAGCCACTTAAGAGTAGTAGTTATGTGTTTATGGATAAAAGAGATTTTTTAATTCTAGTTCGGAAAAATTATGTGTCTTGCTAACATTTTGAGTCTATACCTGCATGAAATTTCAGAGCTGCATATCTTCGACATTTATGATATCTGAAAGTAACTCACAATCATTTGTGCATCTTATAGTAAATTCACTTTTATCTATCTTGTTGCAGATGGAATGATTACAATTCATCAGATGAAAATAATTTGCCCCCGCGAATCCTGATTTTGATGGGAACGTAGGACAAAGGTCAAATCATATACGCCACAGGAGAAGAGATTTCAACAAACATCAACATTGCCCAAGTTTGGAAATTCGAACATTTTTATGGATCCATCATTTTGTATCACATTTTACTGTGCTGGACTAGAGAGAGAGAGAGGGGGGGGGGGGGGGGGTGGGTTTAATGTTGTCGATATTGGATATCTTTGTTCCTTGGTCGGTAAGAGAGGTCGACCCTTCGAATTCCTGAACGGCCGAGGTTATAAACACGTTTTTGTCCAGTGGCGTATTATTTGCAGTCGATAATTGTAGATTGTCTCACGTTGTGACCGAATGTGGAAACAGTAGTCAGTAGCACTACTCAGAAGACGACAGTGAATCGCCAACAACTGCGTTCATCATGTCGCCGGCGACTTCTTCCGCGGTGGGTACCCTATCCGGCGGCCTGCTCCCCCACGCTGCACATCGCCGGCGACCCTTCCCAACCGCCCGTCTCCTCCCGCCGCGTTGGTCTAGGCTCCAGCTCAACGCGGCCCGTCATCGCCGCCCGGCCACTCCCGCGCGAGCCCAGAGCGCTCCCTCCCCAGGTCCGGAGCCCCTCTACCCCCTCTCCGAGACGCGATGTTTACGCCTCCGTTCGGGCCCTTGATCGAGCTCAGTTGTTTTCTCCATCCATAGCTTTTTCAGGGTACCTGCCGGACTCGGAGTTCTACAAGATCGAGGCCATCCTGAGGTCAGTGCGTCAGTACACCAGTGAGCTTCGGGGCCTTCCTGGTTTGATTGTAGATTTGACTTACCCATGGTGAATCGTGCCGAATTGGTGCAGGCCATGGAGGGTGTCGCATGTCTCGTCGGTGAGTGCGGGCTGCTGTTGCAAGCCGTCTGTGCAGTTCTTTCACGTACACGAGGTGTTCGTTCAAATAGCTCCACGGAAATTCTGCAGGGTTTGCTAGAAATGGGGATCAGAGGCGTGACGGTGTCCGATGTGCGGGGCTATGGGGCGCAGGGCGGGTCGACTGAGCGGTATGAAGGTATTGGCCCGGCCCGTGGCACCTAAATTGCTGAACTGTATTTCAGTGTCTGTGGTTCGTCATGTATAGTTTCTGCTTCCATCAGTTGTGATCCTTGTATTGATGTGTTCCCTAGAGCCAATGTTGCATTGAATTGTGAAAGGAGTGGGTCAGTGATTGTCGTTATAAATGGTTTTCATGAACAATAAACAAATCGTTACCACACCCTCTTGAATGTGGTCATGTTAATTCCCCCCAGCCTCCCATTTGGAAAAAAATAGGCTGTAATTTGTTTTGCTGGATTTTGTTGCTATGTATTGTTCTGTGCTGAAAAATCCGTTGTGGTTTGTATGTTTTCTGTTTTAAAGAAGCTGCAGGTTTCCAGGGACTGGAAGCAACCCCTGATTATCACAAATGTTGCACCTAAGATTACATTTTAGTTTCTTTTGATGTATTGTGGTATATTGGCTTGAAGTATCTGTAACACAGTTTCTACTTCACATTATTGCACCATTTTCTATATTTTCTGTATCAAACATTCCAGCATCTTGATGGTTGGTTATGAGTACAAGCCAATTGCAACAACTAAAATGAAGTTGAATCACGCCCAAGTTGATAACAGTAGAAACCAGTTGAAGCTTTGAGAAGTTATATTGATACCTCTCATTAGCACGTTCCTCTCTTACATTTCCGTTCTTTCTTTAGGTCGTTGATGAATGTTAACAGCTAAAGATTGAACAGTCATTCTTGCATTTTTCTTACATAAGTTCTCCATGGTCTTATATATGCTTAAGTGATAATGGTGAACGGAGCAACTCATATGAAATTAGGTTCTGTATATGCGGAAACATATATTGGAATGATTATTAGATCAAGTCAACTATCACAAAATATGGATTCTTTCTCCTGCTGTTTATGTCATGTTTGCTCGGGAAAGTGGATACACATGAACAAAATATGACCCGAAAAGTTAATGGGCGGGCAGGAGAAAGTATTGGAACAACTTCAGGAGGAAATGACTGGGAATTTGGAAAACATCAGGATAAAGACATGGATTTTTTTGAGTAATTTTAGCATTCATATCAGTATTGTCATGTTACATGCCTAATTGATCAAGTGTATTAATCTTTTTTTGACAATCTAGTATATTAATTCTTAGTGCTATTCAGTAACTAATTTAACTTATGCAGTTCTAAGTTCTTATGCTGATTCTTGCTCATTATTGGTTTGCAGGGTCAGAATTTTCAGAAGATACATTTATTGCTAAAGTTAAAATGGAAATAGTCGTGTGCAAGGAGCAGGTAATTGCTTGTTTTTTCTTTTATTAATCCTGAAAAAGAAAGTGCACATCTTTCATGCCCTCTGGTTGAGATAGCTGATCATAGCATTGAAATAATACAATTTTCTCTGTGATACAAATAGTTGCCTTCTTTCTCTACTACCTCCGTTCCAAAATAACTGTAGTGAAATTTGAACTAAAACCACGACACTTGTTTTGGAACGAGGGAGTATTATACAATGTGCTTTGCCGTTCACAAGTATTTGTGTTGTCCATAACGTTTATCTCTCTGAAGGTTTTGTTTTGCGTTAGGTTAATGTGTTTTTGCACTGTCCAGGTTGAGCCAGTAATTGACAAAATAATTGAAAAGGCCAGAACTGGAGAAATTGGCGATGGGAAGATATTCTGTAAGTGCAAAGTTTTCTTGGCGACTCCTAGAAGTCTGCAATCACGCTGTTGGGTTTACTCTTATTTCAGTACAGTCGTTGCTGTCATTTAGCATTTGCCACTCTGAAATGCTCATCTCCAGGAAGCTAACCACAATACCAAACTATTAGTGAACACTAAACAGAGTATCGCAACAACATACATGCCCTCAGAGAAGTGTGCTTGTAGTCCTGAAGTGCTGTTTCACATGCATAGTATCCCAATGCTTTCCCACAGCTGGCTTGTGTTTTTAGAAACCTGGGAATCATGATCTAGTAGTACTTTCCTTAGACGCACCTCATCATGATCTCTATGCTTAGGCCTCATCAGTTTTTCTGCCCTTTTTTCCAGTGATACCCGTCGCGGACGTTGTAAGGGTACGCACCGGTGAACGGGGAGTGCACGCGGAGAGGATGATCGGCGGTCTGTCAGACAAGCTGCCCCCGGTGATCACAATCTCATGAGTAGAGCTTGACTGCTCTTGCTGCCTGTATCTGTAACCACATGCCCCAGGTTGGTTTGCTCATGGCCGTGTGTGTGGCTTGAGCGGCTTTGGGGAATAATAATGTGTATGTAACTTTGCATGTTGGCACGAATAAATCGGCACCAGCGTCTCCATGCGGTGGCTGGTGTTGCTGAATGGGGTGGTTACAAGAACTTTTTCACCTGCCTCTGTCCAATCTAGCTTTTGCACAGTTTCATCAAGCAAGAGCCTGTTTAGAGCAAGCTAATCTCAGAGGACATGCTGATCAGTGGAAATACATTTGAAACTCGGCCACCTTTTTCCCTTTGAAAGCCTATAATTTTCTCATCAAAGGGGAGGAGGCTCATCCAGTTTTTAGGAAGATCTGGTCTGCTGCTGTTATGTTGAGATATAAAATCTTCTGGTTGTTGCTGCATGATCGAGTAAACACAAAAGGACTGCTACACAGAAAATCTTTCCATCTCCCATCTTATATGTGTGAGCTCTGTACTGATCAAGTAGAAGAAACTGCAATGCACTTATTTTGGGACTGCCCCTTTGCACTGAGGTGCCGGGACATGATTATTCCACTCAAACATAGAGACACATGTGTACTTTATGAGATTTTATTAGGTCTGAATCATCTTCCAAAGGAGGTCGGTCTGAATTTTATCATCATGGCATGTTGGCAAATTTGGATGCAAAGGAATGGCAAGATATTCAAACATATTACTCCCAATGTCATGACATGGAAAGTGCTTCTCAAGAAAGATTTAGTTCTTCTTCAGCACAAGATCAAGTTGAAACATAAGCAATCCTTTTCAGACTGGATTGACACGTATTTCTAAGCTCTCTGTTTGCACCCATGATGTTCCCCAAGATAGGCATTGGTTAGCTTAGTTTTGTTTTTTCTCTTTCTTCTTTTGCTGTACATATTACTGTTTCTATTAATATAAAATACCGTAGAACAATTGTTCTACTGTCTCTCCCTCAAAAAAAAAAGGGTGGTTACTGTGGTTCGTGTGCCGAATGCGGTGATTGCAAACTCCCTCTTGGTGAGAAGGTGCTGGATGTAATCTGTGCCAGTTCAACCTAAGTTTCATTTTCTTTCTGGGCGTGGCTATGTCTTAGTCGATCGAGACTTAAGTCTCAGGCAAGTGACATATAACATGACAAAGAAATCAGAATGACTAATTCACATCTAGATGTTTTTTTAGTTATGTCACATCTAAGTTGTCCTCCACATGATTAGAGCTGCAAGATTCGTGCAAAAAGTTTTTTTTTCAGATGTATGTATCTGTCCTGTGTCTTGCGTTGGTCTTCAGCTATTGCGCGTTGCTCCGTATCTCAGCACGTGCGTCCGGTGTGGGTGTGGCCTTGTGTTTTATGTATGGTCTTTGTTGTGATTCTTTTTTTTCTTTCTCAAGCCTACGCACGATTTAGAATTGAAAAGAGTGTTAGCTTTGTTACGTATTCTCATCGAGTGTTATCCTCGCATTTCCCCAGTGTCTCTTTTCTCATTTCCCATTTTCCTTCTCATTCAGTAGAGAGTGACGACCAGCACATGGGCCTGTGGTTTTTCTTTTCCGTCTCTTGAACCCGTACTGCGTGTCATGTTTTTTTTTTCATCCCTGTTTTCTTTCCTTTTTTAATTTTTGTATATTTTTTTAATTTTGTATTTATTTTTTGAAATTTCTGAAAAAATATTTCATCATTTTTTTCAAATCATGAATAGTTTTTTGCATTCAGAAACGTTATCTAAATTTGTTTTTTTTTTTGCAAATTCTTGTTTGTTTTGAATTTTTATGTTTATTTTTTTGAATTCTAAAAATTCACGTTTATGAATATTTTCATATTTGCGAACTTTTTCAAATACATTTGTATTTCTTTGAGTAGGAATGATGAATTAATCTTTTCGTTGTAGCCAATGCAGAAAAAAGAAATTGTAGTTAATTGCATGTCCTCTTAGCCCAGCTGCATTGACACACAACTCTCTTGGTTGCATGTCCACCATTAGATACGTAATGTCGTCCCCGCTCCAGACTTGCATGTCTCATCTAAGTTCTGGTCCGTCTGATATTTTTGTTGTGATTTTTTGTGCAAACTTGATACCCTTCACTTTTTCATGGGTCCTACGTCGTCGCGATGTCTAATTGCTGGCCCATTTTTGTTAGGCTCATTTTTTTGTCTGGCCTTTGATATGTTTTTTCTTAGCTATTTTCATGGCCGTTTTTCGTCGTCTGGTATTGGTCTGCTTTGTAGAAGCGGAAGATACATGGTGCTTTGTTTGCCACCTCTTTTTATCACCTCCATTCTTTGGCTGCTTTGCCTCTCCCCATTCTCCTCTCTTCATTTCCGTCTTATTTTCCATTAGAGTCGATACTTTTTTTAACCTTTTTTGTGCTTCATTTTTTTGCTGTAGTTACAATTTTACCCTTAACTTGCAATTGGGATCAACCCTTTTTTTTCCAAGTCCACTATTAACTTGTAACTTGGTCAAAAACTTTTTTCTTCAGCTACAAGTCAACCCTTGATTCCTAACTTGACTTGATGTTTGATTTGTTATGGCAACAGGCCTCGACTCTTTTTTGCATTAGTTGCAAGTCCATCGTCAGCTTGCAACTGGACCCGATTAGTTGTCTTACCTGGGTTGCAGGTCCACCATTAATTCACCTCTAGGGGGTGACTTTTTATACCAGTTGCGAGTCAACCGTCGACTAGCAACTGTGCATGACTTTCTTATCCTAGTTGTAAGTAAACATTGACATGCAACTGGGGCCGATAGTTTTATTCTGCAGTTGCCATTTCCAAGTCCAGCATCGACTTGCAACTAGGGATTGTCTTTATTTTGGCCCATTTGCAAGTCCATCATTAACTCGCAACTAGGTCTGACCCTTTTTTATCCCAATTGCAAGTGAACCATCGACACGCAACTGGGCCCTTGATTTTTTTTGCCACGATTGCAAGTCAACCATAGACTCGCAACCAGATACGTAGCTATTTTTTGTCTCATCTGCAAGTCCATCTTCAACACATAACTGGGATGCCGACCATCTTTGTCCCAATTGCATCTCCAGCCCCGGCATGCAATTGGGGGCCACCTTTGTTGGAAATATGCCCTAGAGGCAATAATAAAAGCATTATTATTATATTTCCTTGTTCATGATAATTGTCTTTATTCGTGCTATAATTGTGTTATCCGAAAATCGTAATACATGTGTGAATAACAGACAACAACGTGTCCCTAGTGAGCCTCTAGCTGACTAGCTCGTTGATCAACAGATAGTCATGGTTTCCTGACTATGGACATTGGATGTCATTGATAACGAGATCACATCATTAGGAGAATGATGTGATGGACAAGACCCAATCCTAAACATAGCATAAGATCGCATAGTTCGTTTGCTAGAGTTTTCCAATGTCAAGTATCCTTTCCTTAGACCATGAGATCGTGTAACTCCCGGATACCGTAGGAGTGCTTTGGGTGTGCCAAACGTCACAAAGTAACTGGGTGACTATAAAGGTATACTACGGGTATCTCTGAAAGTGTCTGTTGGGTTGACATGGATCGAGACTGGGATTTGTCACTCCACTTGACGGAGAGGTATCACCGGGCCCTCTCGGTAATGCATCATCATAATGAGCTCAATGTGATCAAAGTGTTTGATCACAGGATCATGCATTAAGGTACGAGAAAAGTGACTTGCCGGTAACGAGATTGAACGAGGTATTGGGATACCGACGATCGAATCTCGGGCAAGTAAAATACCGATTGACAAAGGGAATCGTATACGGGATTAATTGAATCCTCGCAATCGTGGTTCATCCGATGAGATCATCGTGGAGCATGTGGGAGCCAACATGGGTATCCAGATCCCGCTGTTGGTTATTGCCCGAGAGCCGTCTCGGTCATGTCTGCATGTCTCCCGAACCCGTAGGGTCTACACACTTAAGGTTCAGTAACGCTAGGGTTGTGAAGATATGTATATGCAGTAACCCGAATATTGTTCGGAGTCCCGGATGAGATCCCGGACGTCACGAGGAGTTTCGGAATGGTCCGGAGGTAAAGAATTATATATAGAAAGTGCTGTTTTGGCCATCGGGACAAGTTTCGGAGTTATTGGTATTGTACCGGGACCACCGGAGGGTCCCGGGGGTCCACCGGGTGGGGCCACCTGCCTCGGAGGGGCCCCATGGGCTGTATGAGGAAGGGAACCAGCCCAAAGTTGGCTGGTGCGCCTCCCCCCCCCAAGGGCCCATGCGCCTAGGGTTGGGGGGGAACCCTAAAGGGGGCGCCCCCCTTGCTTGGGGGGCAAGTTCCCCTCCCTGGCCGCCGCCCCCCCTAGGAGATTCCATCTCCTAGGGCCGGCGCCCCCCCAAGGGGCTATATAAAGAGGGGAGGGGAGGGGGGCTGCGTACCCTTTGCCCTGGCGCCTCCCTCTCCCTCTCCAACACCTCCTCCTCCTCCGTAGAGCTCGGCGAAGCCCTGTCGGAGTACTGCGGCTCCACCATCACCACGCCGTCGTGCTGCTGCTGGAGTCTTCTTCCCCAACCTCTCCTTTGCCTTGCTGGATCAAGAAGAAGGAGACGTTACGCTGACCGTACGTGTGTTGAACGCGGAGGTGCCGTGCTTTCGGTGCTAGGATCTCCGGTGATTTGGATCACGGTGTGTACAACTACTTCATCCCCGTTCATTGAACGCTTCCGCTCGCGATCTACAAAGTGGTATGTAGATGAAATCTCTCTCTCCCATGACTCGTTGCTAGATGAACTCATAGATGGATCTTGGTGAAACCGTAGGAAAATTTTTAATTTTCTGCAACGTTCCCCAACAGTGGCATCATGAGCTAGGTCTATGCGTAGTTCTCTATTGCACGAGTAGAACACAATTTGTTGTGGGCGTAGATGTTGTCAACTTTCTTGCCGCTACTAGTCTTATCTTGCTTCAGCGGTATTGTGGGATGAAGCGGCCCGGACCAACCTTACACGTACTCTTACGTGAGACCGGTTCCACCGACTAACATGCACTAGTTGCATAAGGTGGCTGGCGGGTGTCTGTCTCTCCCACTTTACTTGGAGCGGATTCGATGAAAAGGGTCCTTATGAAGGGTAAATAGAAGTTGACAAATCACGTTGTGGTTTTCACGTAGGTAAGAAAACGTTCTTGCTAAAACCCTAATTCAGCCACGTAAAACTTGCAACAACAATTAGAGGACGTCTAACTTGTTTTTGCAGCAAGTGCTTTGTGATATGATATGGCCAAAGTTGTGATGAATGATGAATGATCTATATGTGATGTATGAGATGTTCATGCTATTGTAATAGGAATCACGACTTGCATGTCGATGAGTATGACAACCGGCAGGAGCCATAGGAGTTGTCTTTATTTTTTGTATGACCTGCATGTCATTGAGAAACGCCATGTAAATTACTTTACTTTATTGCTAAACGCGTTAGCCATAGTAGTAGAAGTAATAGTTGGCGAGCAACTTCATGGAGACACGATGATGGAGATCATGATGATGGAGATCATGGTGTCAAGCCGGTGACAAGATGATCATGAAGCCCCAAGATGGAGATCAAAGGGGCTATGTGATATTGGCCATATCATGTCACATTTATTATTTGATTGCATGTGATGTTTATCATGTTTTGCATCTTGTTTACTTAGAACGACGGTAGTAAATAAGATGATCCCTCATAATAATTTCAAGAAAGTGTTCCCCCTAACTGTGCACCGTTGCGACAGTTCGTTGTTTCGAAGCACCACGTGATGATCGGGTGTGATAGATTCTAACGTTCACATACAACGGGTGTAAGACATATTTACACACGCAAAACACTTAGGTTGACTTGACGAGCCTAGCATGTACAGACATGGCCTCGGAACACAGAAGACCGAAAGGTCGAGCATGAGTCGTATAGAAGATACGATCAACATGAAGATGTTCACCGATGTTGACTAGTCCGTCTCACGTGATGATCGGACACGGCCTAGTTGACTCGGATCATGTAATACTTAGATGACTAGAAGAGGGATATCTATCTAAGTGGGAGTTCATTAAATAATTTGATTAAATGGACTTTATTATCATGAACTTAGTCTAAAAATTTTACAATATGTCTTGTAGATCAAATGGCCAACGTAGTCCTCAACTTCAACGCGTTCCTAGAGAAAACCAAGCTGAAAGACGATGGCAACAACTATACGGACTGGGTCCGGAACCTGAGGATCATCCTCATAGCTGCCAAGAAAGATTATGTCCTACGAGCACCGCTGGGTGACGCACCTATTCTCCCTGCAGAACAAGCCGTTATGAACGCTTGGCAGTCACGCTGCGATGATTACTCCCTCGATCAGTGCGGCATACTTTACATCTTAGAGCCGGGGCTCCAAAAGCGTTTTGAGAGACATGGAGCATATGAGATGTTCGAAGAGCTAAAAATGGTTTTCCAAGCTCATGCCCGGGTGGAGAGATATGAAGTCTCCAACAAATTCTTTAGCTGTAAGATGGAGGAAAATAGCTCTGTCAGTGAACACATACTCAAAATGTCTGGGTTACACAACCGCTTGACTCAACTGGAAGTTAACCTCCCGGATGAAACGGTCATTGACAGAATCCTCCAGTCGCTTCCACCTAGCTACAAGAGCTTTGTGATGAACTACAATATGCAGGGGATGGTAAAGACCATTCCTGAGGTATATGCTATGCTGAAATCAGCAGAGGTAGAAATCAAGAAGGAGCATCAAGTGTTGATGGTGAATAAAACCACTAAGTTCAAGAAGGGCAAGGGTAAAAAGAACTTCAAGAAGGACGGCAAGGAAGTTGCCGCACCCGGTAAGCAAGTTGCCGGGAAGAAGCCAAAGAATGGACCCAAGCCCGAGACTGAGTGTTTTTATTGCAAGGGAAGTGGTCACTGGAAGCGGAACTGCCCCAAATACTTAGCGGACAAGAAGGTCGGCAAAACCAAAGGTATATGTGATATACATGTAATTGATGTGTACCTTACCAGTACTCGTAGTAGCTCTTGGGTATTTGATACCGGTGCAGTTGCTCACATTTATAACTCAAAGCAGGAGCTGCGGAATAAACGGAGACTGGCGAAGGACGAGGTGACGATGCGCGTCGGGAATGGTTCCAAGGTCGATGTGATCGCCGTCAGCACGCTGCCTCTACATTTACCTACGAGATTAGTTTTAAACCTCAATAATTGTTATTTAGTGCCAAGTTTGAGCATGAACATTGTGTCTGGATCTCGTTTAATTCGAGATGGCTACTCATTTAAATCCGAGAATAATGGTTGTTCTATTTTTATGAGAGATATGTTTTATGGTCATGCTCTGATGGTTAATGGTTTATTCTTGATGAATCTCGTACGTGATGATACACATATTCATAGTGTGAATACCAAAAGAGTTAAAGTTGATAACAATAGTCCCACATATTTGTGGCACTGCCGCCTTGGTCACATAGGTGTCAAACGCATGAAGAAGCTCCATGCAGATGGACTTTTAGAGTCTCTTGATTATGAATCATTTGACACGTGCGAACCATGCCTCATGGGTAAAATGACCAAGACTCCGTTCTCAGGAACAATGGAGCGAGCAACCAACTTATTGGAAATCATACATACCGATGTGTGCGGTCCAATGAGTGTTGAGGCTCGCGGTGGCTATCGTTATGTTCTCACCCTCACTGATGACTTGATTAGATATGAGTATGTCTACTTAATGAAACACAAATCTGAGACCTTCGAAAAGTTCAAGAAATTTCAGAGTGAGGTTGAAAATCACCGTGATAAAAAGATCAAGTTTCTACGATCAGATCGTGGAGGAGAATACTTGAGTCATGAATTTGGCACACACTTAAGAAAATGTGGAATAGTTTCACAACTCACGCCGCCTGGAACACCTCAGCGTAATGGTGTGTCCGAACGTCGTAATCGCACTCTATTAGATATGGTGCGATCTATGATGTCTCTTACCGACTTACCGCTATCTTTTTGGGGCTATGCTTTAGAGACTGCCGCATTCACTTTAAATAGGGCTCCGTCGAAATCCGTTGAGACGACACCGTATGAATTATGGTTTGGGAAGAAACCTAAGCTGTCGTTTCTAAAAGTTTGGGGATGCGATGCTTATGTCAAGAAACTTCAACCTGAAAAGCTCGAACCCAAGTCAGAAAAATGCGTCTTCATAGGATACCCTAAAGAAACTATTGGGTATACCTTCTACCTCAGATCCGAAGGCAAAATCTTTGTTGCCAAGAATGGATCCTTTCTGGAGAAAGAGTTTCTCTCGAAAGAAGTAAGTGGGAGGAAAGTAGAACTTGATGAAGTGTTACCTCTTGAACCGGAAAATGGCGAAGCTCAGGAAAACGTTTCTGAGGTGCCTGCACCGACTAGAGAGGAAATCAATGATGATGATCAAGATACTTCTAATCAAGCTCCTACTGAAATTCGAAGGTCCACAAGGACACGTTCCGCACCAGAGTGGTACGACAACCCTGTCTTGGAAATCATGTTGTTAGACAACGGTGAACCTTCGAACTATGAGGAAGCAATGGCAGGCCCGGATTCCGACAAATGGCTGGAAGCCATGAAATCCGAGATAGGATCCATGTATGAAAACGAAGTATGGACTTTGACTGACTTGCCCGTTGAACGGCGAGCGATAGAAAATAAATGGATCTTTAAGAAGAAGACAGACGCGGATGGTAATGTGACCATCTATAAAGCGCGGCTTGTCGCTAAGGGTTATCGACAAGTTCAAGGGGTTGACTACGATGAGACTTTCTCACCGGTAGCGAAGCTGAAGTCCGTCCGAATCATGTTAGCAATTGCCGCATTCTACGATTATGAAATATGGCAAATGGACGTCAATACGACATTCCTTAATGGTTTCCTTAAGGAAGAATTATATATGATGCAGCCGGAAGGTTTTGTCGATCCTAAGAATGCTGACAAGGTGTGCAAGCTCCAACGCTCGATTTATGGGTTGGTGCAAGCATCTCGGAGTTGGAACATTCGCTTTGATGAGATGATCAAAGCGTTTCGGTTTACACAGACTTATGGAGAAGCCTGTGTTTACAAGAAAGTGAGTGGGAGCTCTGTAGCATTTCTCATATTATATGTAGACGACATACTTTTGATGGGAAATGATATAGAACTCTTGGACAGCATTAAGGCCTACTTGAATAAAAGTTTTTCAATGAAGGATCTTGGAGAAGCTGCTTATATATTAGGCATCAAGATCTATAGAGATAGATCAAGACGCCTCATAGGTCTTTCACAAAGCACATACCTTGATAAGATATTGAAGAAGTTCAATATGGATCAATCTAAGAAGGGGTTCTTACCTGTGTTACAAGGTGTGAAATTGAGCTCAGCTCAATGTCCGACCACGGCAGAAGATATAGAAGAGATGAGTGTCATCCCCTATGCCTCAGCCATAGGTTCTATTATGTATGCCATGCTGTGTACCAGACCTGATGTAAACCTTGCCGTAAGTTTGGTAGGCAGGTACCAAAGCAATCCCGGCAAGGAACACTGGATAGCGGTCAAGAATATCCTGAAGTACCTGAAAAGGACCAAGGAAATGTTTCTCGTTTATGGAGGTGACGAAGAGCTCGTCGTAAAAGGTTACGCCGACGCTAGCTTCGACACAGATCTGGATGACTCTAAGTCATAAACCGGATACGTGTATATTTTGAATGGTGGGGCAGTAAGCTGGTGCAGTTGCAAGCAAAGCGTCGTGGTGGGATCTACATGTGAAGCGGAGTACATGGCAGCCTCGGAGGCGGCACATGAAGCAATTTGGGTGAAGGAGTTCATCACCGACCTTGGAGTCATACCCAATGCGTCGGGGCCAATCAAACTCTTCTGTGACAACACTGGAGCTATTGCACTTGCCAAGGAGCCCAGGTTTCACAAGAAGACCAGGCACATCAAGCGTCGCTTCAACTCCATTCGTGAAAATGTTCAAGATGGAGACATAGAAATTTGTAAAGTGCACACGGATCTGAATGTCGCAGATCCGTTGACTAAACCTCTCCCTAAGGCAAAACATGATCAGCACCAGAACTCTATGGGTGTTCGATTCATCACAATGTAACTAGATTATTGACTCTAGTGCAAGTGGGAGACTGTTGGAAATATGCCCTAGAGGCAATAATAAAAGCATTATTATTATATTTCCTTGTTCATGATAATTGTCTTTATTCGTGCTATAATTGTGTTATCCGGAAATCGCAATACATGTGTGAATAACAGACAACAACGTGTCCCTAGTGAGCCTCTAGTTGACTAGCTCGTTGATCAACAGATAGTCATGGTTTCCTGACTATGGACATTGGATGTCATTGATAACGAGATCACATCATTAGGAGAATGATGTGATGGACAAGACCCAATCCTAAACATAGCATAAGATCGCATAGTTCGTTTGCTAGAGTTTTCCAATGTCAAGTATCCTTTCCTTAGACCATGAGATCGTGTAACTCCCGGATACCGTAGGAGTGCTTTGGGTGTGCCAAACGTCATAAAGTAACTGGGTGACTATAAAGGTATACTACGGGTATCTCTGAAAGTGTCTGTTGGGTTGACATGGATCGAGACTGGGATTTGTCACTCCGCTTGACGGAGAGGTATCACCGGGCCCTCTCGGTAATGCATCATCATAATGAGCTCAATGTGATCAAAGTGTTTGATCACAGGATCATGCATTAAGGTACGAGAAAAGTGACTTGCCGGTAACGAGATTGAACGAGGTATTGGGATACCGACGATCGAATCTCGGGCAAGTAAAATACCGATTGACAAAGGGAATCGTATACGGGATTAATTGAATCCTCGACATCGTGGTTCATCCGATGAGATCATCGTGGAGCATGTGGGAGCCAACATGGGTATCCAGATCCCGCTGTTGGTTATTGCCCGAGAGCCGTCTCGGTCATGTCTGCATGTCTCCCGAACCCGTAGGGTCTACACACTTAAGGTTCAGTAACGCTAGGGTTGTGAAGATATGTATATGCAGTAACCCGAATGTTGTTCGGAGTCCCGGATGAGATCCCGGACGTCACGAGGAGTTTCGGAATGGTCCGGAGGTAAAGAATTATATATAGAAAGTGCTGTTTTGGCCATCGGGACAAGTTTCGGGGTTATCGGTATTGTACCGGGACCACCGGAGGGTCCCGGGGGTCCACCGGGTGGGGCCACCTGCCTCGGAGGGGCCCCATGGGCTGTATGAGGAAGGGAACCAGCCCAAAGTGGGCTGGTGCGGCTCCCCCCCAAGGGCCCATGCGCCTAGGGTTGGGGGGGAACCCTAAAGGGGGCGCCCCCCTTGCTTGGGGGGCAAGTTCCCCTCCCTGGCCGCCGCCCCCCTAGGAGATTCCATCTCCTAGGGCCGGCGCCCCCCCCCAAGGGGCTATATAAAGAGGGGAGGGGAGGGGGGGCTGCGTACCCTTTGCCCTGGCGCCTCCCTCTCCCTCTTCAACACCTCCTCCTCCTCCGTAGAGCTCGGCGAAGCCCTGTCGGAGTACTGCGGCTCCACCATCACCACGCCGTCGTGCTGCTGCTGGAGTCTTCTTCCCCAACCTCTCCTTTGCCTTGCTGGATCAAGAAGAAGGAGACGTTACGCTGACCGTACGTGTGTTGAACGCGGAGGTGCCGTGCTTTCGGTGCTAGGATCTCCGGTGATTTGGATCACGGTGTGTACAACTACTTCATCCCCGTTCGTTGAACGCTTCCGCTCGCGATCTACAAAGTGGTATGTAGATGAAATCTCTCTCTCTCCCATGACTCGTTGCTAGATGAACTCATAGATGGATCTTGGTGAAACCGTAGGAAATTTTTTAATTTTCTGCAACGTTCCCCAACAACCTTGTCCTAGTTGCAAGTCCACCCTTGACATGCAATTAGACCCAACCCATTTTTATGCTAGTTGTAAGTCTAACTACATCTCTGACATGCAATTGGCGGTCTTCATTGTGTTAATCCCAGTTGCAAGTCCACCTTCAAGATGCAATTGATGCCCCACCAATTTTGTCTCGGTCGTAAGTCTACCTTGATATGCAACTGGTGTCCGATCCATTTTTGTCCTAGTTGCAAGACCACCTTCGACATGCAACTGAGAGGACAACCATTTTTTGTCCCAGTTGCAACTCCACAGTTGACATGCAATTTGGGGCTCGCCTTTTTCTTGTTCTAGTTGCAAGTCCACCGTCGACACGCAACTGGGCCGAATCCATTTTGTCCTATTTGCAAGTCAACTACACCCTTCGACATGCAATTGCGTGCCCGCCTTTTTTATATCTCAAATGCAAGTTCACCCTCGGTATGCAACTGGGGGCCTGACCAATCCCCCCTCCCCCCAGTTACAACTTCACCCTCGATATGCAACTAGGGGGGTGGGGAGTCCGACACTTTTTTATCCTAGTTGAAAGTCCACCCTCAACATGCAACTAGCTGCAAGTCCCAGTTGCAACTCCACTGCAGACATGCAATTGGGTCTCGCCTTTTTCTTGTCCCAGTTGCAAGTCCACATCTGTGTGATCAAGAAGTTGGAGCACTTGGAGCACCAAGAAATTGTGGGAGGTGATGACTGTTTGTGTGATCATGCACAATATGATAGTAGAGGGTGAGCGTTTGGATGATATCTACGACCAAAGGTTTCAATTTAGGGTAAAAATGTCGTGCCTGAGCATGGAGGAGCACCACGTTTGCACAGTTCACCGAATTTCATCATCAAATGCGTGATTGGAAAATTCACATGCAACTGCAAGATAGTTTGGTTGAACATATGTGAGCTCACGTTGGCAATCAGTAGATGTATTGAATATTTTTTCTTTCAAATGTATTTGAGACAATTAAATTTATTTGGCTTGTAATAAACAATTATTTTTTTGAGAATCGCTTGTAATAATCTATGAGATATTTATTTGGTGGTGAAACAATGATATATTTGTATTTTGTTTGAATTATGTGAACTTTGGGCCATTTTTTGATATATCGCAAAAACAAAAACTGCAAACAAGTCGTGAGGATGGAAATGCGTCCGCGTGTTAGACGCACTGCCGACCCAAACATGAAACGGTGGACATGCCCATCCAAATGAATAAAAAAGGACAAAACGCGCGACGCAGTGGAGTTGCTCTTAGACATTTGATGATGCATAGATGACAAAATGTGTCGCGTGGTTCAGACATTTAGGCACGGGTCACGGTGTTGGAGTTGCCTGTGCAAGCCTGGGAAGCGTGGATGAATCCAGACTCGCGCCGCAGTAGGGAGGCGTGGCGTACGAGGCAAGTGGACTTCCAGTTTGTACTTGTGTCGTGTCGGGCATGCATGTGCCGGCCGACGGCCGAAGATAATTAAGTTGGTAGGAGCACGCCGGACGCGGCGACGTCGCCTGAAGAACGCCGCCACGTCGTCGTGCCATGCCACCTTTGCATTTGGCACAGAGAGGCACACGCGCGTTTGGCGCAAAGGTGGCCAAGCGAGGTTAGGTTATCGGTATCATACACGATGACCAGCGAAATAAACCTTGCCTCGGAGCAGCGCACAGAGTTGACGTACGTGCCTGAACACGAGGTCAATCAATCAAGCATGGATGATGGACGATGCAGACCCATCACCCATGCATTAGTGGCTCTGCGCCGATCCACGCGGAGACTCCCCGCACGTGTCAACTCGAAAAAGCTGCATCGCATCGCATCGCATTGCAGTCAAGCAAGCAAGCAAGCAGTTCAGAAACAACAACATGCAAGTGTAACACGTTAATTCTCAAGCGTGCAATCTTCGTTGAACAACGGATCTCCTTTTCACCCCGAGTCAATCCGAGCTCAGCCGTCCGATCGGTGGATCCGTCGCCATCTCGTCGGAGCAGAGGGGGATAAGGCAGGCGGGTGAGATCCTATACGCGTCGACCCGATTCGTCAGCAATGAGTAGTGGTTAAACTAATCGGGATCTCATCTCAGTTTAACCGGATCTCATGTAAAGCAGCAGTGCGGGCCTAGGGTTGGCTCTCTACTAATTGATTCTCTGTTTAGTGTGTGCATATCGATCATTGTAGATTGTAGGATCTTTGCTAATGACGAGAACACGCGTTGAGCGTCACATTGTGTTTAAAATCAGTACTAGTACCTTTTTAACCTTTCTATCTGCCACTGTGGAAGTGTGGATTGACTTTTGACAGTTGACACTGGAGAAATGGCCAAAGATATTTTCGGTTCAGAGTGATTAGACAAGTTTCATATATAGCACCTAAATGGCTCTATTACTCAACGAGAGGTTGAGAAATACTTGTAACCTTCAGAATTTATGCAAGTGCAAGAGGATGGGAAAACATTGATTTGATGGCCACCAAAAGCTGATTGAGAAATAGCTTTCTCTAAATCAAAATCACATAGCTACCCCCTTTAAGATATGACAGTTTGATGGTGGGAGTGAATAGATACACTCAATGGGAAAATGTCAGGCAAAAGTTTTTCCAGATTTTTGAAAAAAAAATTATTCACAAAGCTACGCATGTAAAGATCTGTTAATAAACATGACTCTTTGTGGCTTGTGCAAGACAACAAACACGTCTTCATTTTACTTCTGGCTGTTGAGTTTTCACTTCAATCAAAATAGGAAATTGTTGCTAGTGGGGCGTGAGAGAGATTGACGTGCCACATAGCTTCACCTTTTCGTTTTTTCACGTCTCCTTGCCGTTCCTTTTGCAGTTCCACCAAAGTCGCACGCTTGTTCTTCTTGGCAACTACAAATAATGATTAAGCCGGCTTTGCAACGGCATTACACCACTAAAGAAGCAATTTCATATCTTGGGCTCAGTTCAAAAGTCTTTGAATTGACCGAGCTAACTTTTTTGAAAGTGCTCGTCGTTTTAACGGGCAAACAACCTTTTTTTTAACAAGGGCACTAGCTTAGCCTTCTTTCACTAAGTAATAAAAGGAACAAATTTCAGCATTTTTAGCTCCGTGAAGCTTTTTCAAGTCTTAGTCAGCTAAGATGAACATCATGCACAAAACTGTATGTACCGTAATGGAACTGCAATATATCAGTTCCGTTATGGCACCGTGAACTGATGTTTTTGCATACACAATAATCTAGTAATATCAAGAAGATGCCAATGACACCGGGCATATGCAATGCCACAATATTAAAAAGTAGTCAAGACATCGAGGCTGTTAAAAAAAGAGCAACGATGATACACGGCAAGCATCAACGCCAACCATCCCTTGACAACATGTGGATTGTGAGAATGGTTCTCCAAAAAGCAAGGTGTCAAGGAATAGAATAAGGCGCAAGCGTCGTCGTTATTGAATCCAACCACTTAGGGACAGATCATGGGTTTTCAACCTGAAGAGCAAGTTCGATCAAACTCCAAACAATATCTTCAACAATGGACAATGCAAAACATCGGGACTGATAGGCACAACTAATTAATGTCAGACTTAGGGTTTTCACCACAGAGTTGGAGATCGGCACTCCAGGAAGCATCACCAAAATGAAGCCGCATGAGCTACCCCTACCATTTACTGACCCAACGAAGGTGAATCCAGTGTGCACTATCTGATGAGAGGGGAGGGCCTCTAACACTGCCTATGTCCCACATTTTGGGACGCTCAAACAAGCTGCACCTTCATCGCTGGTGTAAGCCACTGGTAGATCTGGGCACGGTCTTTGCCCCCCAAATGAATTCTCTGCACGCCACCACTTTCTTACCCACAATCTAACATCACTAGCTCCGCCACAACACGTGTATACTGCTAAAGCACCGTACACCGATACGAGCTGGTTGGCACGAGCCACGAGATGTCGAGGGATTCTGCGCTCGAGGTCAAATGAGACCTGCCATGCCGTTAGGAATTAGGATCCACCATTGTTGTTGACCCAGCTACCCACCGCTGCTATGCATCATGCCGACACTACAACCGACTACCTCCTCTCCCAATGCTACTCGGCCGCCTCCACCATGAGGAGACCCGTCACCCCTTCATCAACAACCGCGAGTCATCGCCCACCATCTCCTTTGGAGGCAGCGAGGTGAGGGAGGAGATGAGGAGGGCGGGAGGGGACTACGATTGAGGGTCCGCCCCAGAGTCGCATGGAAGGGGCGACATATGGTATCTGTCTGGTGATCACAATTTATGCTTGTTTTGTATGTGCAGTGATATATGATGATCATGGTTGGATCTTGGCCCAAAAATCTTGAAAACTGAACCATGATTTAAGAAAGTTGAGTGGACTTACAAATAGATGATCACTTAGAAAATACACTCATTTCCAAAAAAAAGAACTTAGAAAATACAGAAACATGTTAATCAGGTTGGCAAGAGTCTGGCATAAACACCAACCGAGATCAAACCGGTGTTAGCTAACCATTTGCAACTACTCCCTCCGTTCCAAATTACTTGTCTTAAAAGTGGATAAAAATGGATGTATCTACAACTAAAATACGTCTAGATACATTCATTTATATGACAAGTAATTCCGAACGAAGGGAGTAGATCTTTGTGTTGGCTATTACCCATCCTACTACCAACTAGTAAAACGCCCGTGCGATTGCTACGAGCTATACTGTATATAAATGATTCAGACAAATTATTGATATTGAAGCTTATTTCTCTCATACACCAACCTCAAGGTCGACGGCAGGTTCCCGCGATCTAGTGTAGCAACATAAAAACTCCACCCCATGACACACCCTTATGTTTTCCTGTCAGACCCTCCCCTTCCGCTCGGTTTTTGCTGTAGTGAGACATTTCTCGCTGGAGCCCTCTCCTTTAAAACGGGATGACGCCCACCTCACCTTTGCCATCGCGGCCTCTCTCCTTCACATCATACTTCCCCATGGAGGGATTGCATTTAGACGTCGAAAAAAATCGATGGCGAGGGAGTCATGGAGGAGGGGTAGAGAACGAACCGGTGAAAGCCAAAAAAACCTGTGTACAATGTTTGCTCCGCCTAGGTCATAGAGGAGTCCCCCTGGTAGAGGAGTTTGGGGAGAAGATGGCGGCGACGCGAGGACACGTCGGGAGGATCGCAAGGAAGGCACGCTGGTAGAGGAGATCAGGGAGAAGAGGACGGCGGCGTGAGGACGTCGGGATTATCGCGAGGAGGGCAGGCGATGGGAGGATTGCATTCACATACACGTTAATGGGCCAGCCCAATGCTGTGATGTGATGATGTCAAAGGTGGGCGAAAGATAGGAGTGGTGGGATGAGGTGGAGTGAGGCGAGACTACCAACTAAGACATTAGTAGTAGAAATTACTGAGAGTTGGTATAACATACATAATCCTTATGGAAAATGTTAGGCTGAATCTTTGAGTAAGTGAATCTATCTTGTAAACTCCATTGTAGACCATGCATACACATTATTCTCCAGAAGAACTGGTGCAGATTATTTGAAGGAGCTTGATATCCCATAGACCATAGTCCTCGTGTAGTCTTGTATTGAAAGATATAGGTATGTAAGACAGTTAGCTTGCAATGAAATAGATAACTAAATGGAAAAGAGAAGAACTGAAATGAGGTAGAACTTCCAGTAGGGTCACATTTCATTACTAAGACTAACCAAAAGTTTAAGAACCGAGTTCTTGGAGCTCTTTGTCTTTGAGGTCATCATTCTTTATAATCTAAAACGTGAACATTTGGTTGGTAAAGAACATTACGTGTTAAATATGACATGTTATAGCAAGCCTAATATCAGGACCACCTCTCATGGGCACAATCAACTCCCTAAAGCCTCTTTTTTTATCAGATGCATAATGCACATCACTTACTGAGGAAGATTTTAGCCTCTTCAACATAACAATCGGCATCCCTTGTCAAAGCTCACACCAAAATAACTGCACGTGCAATCATTCTACCCTTTGATTGATAGACTGAAAATAACTACACAAAAGATAGGAGCTACTCACATTCAAACTTCTGCCAGAAGCTCGTTGATGGTCATGCCCCTTCAACATGTTCACACATAGTGCGTCATAAAATAATATTCCTCCAACCAGCCCATACAGAATGCCTCAAATTGGCATGATAAAACAAATCCATATTGCATTATTCATTGAAATAATAAAAAATGAAAACATCTCAAACCAATATGTATGTAGAACCTGAAGTTATATCTTATGTATCAAAACGACTATACAACCTTCCAAAAGCGAAGGAGGACCATACATAATACAATACTCCTTTCCAGCACTTTACGTCGCCCGCCTCCCAATGCATCCCTGGTCATCTCCATGGCCTACGGGAGGCGCTTCACCTACAGCAGAATTTCGAGATAGGAATCCCTTCTTCACCTACAGCAAAAATTCGAGATCCCAACACTATCAGGCTAATACAAAGATCCATGAGAAGTGTGAACGCACCAACACCTCCGGGTATGCATGGACCGTACGGGTAACTGATTTGGGAAACGTAGGCGGCGATGCTGGCATGGCCGACGACACATGATGCATCTATAGTGAGACCGGCGGCGGCCAGCAGCACCGTGGCGGCCCAATTCGATAAGCCCGGCGGTCGAGTACCTGGAAGGCCAGTAGCCCACGCCCACGACGTTGGCAAAGTAGCTCGGGATGGCAGCGGCGAATCGCTGGGTCACCCGTGTCAGTGACCTCGAGGCGTCGTTGGCGCGAAGGGGAGCATGTTTCCACTGTCACAGATCTCCCATGCGACATCAATGGTCGACAGCATCGATCTTTCTTGATGGACCGGATCTTCCCTGTCGCGGTATTCGGGGGAGAGGGGGTAGGCAGTGCCAAACAACGGAGGGAGAGGCTTGACATGGCAGGTTCTTGAGCGGTTTGACAGTTCTTTTTTTCAAGGATAGTTGAATGCCCTTGCGTTGCTATGGGACATCCAAGATATTTTTTTTTGCATGGTAATACGT
The DNA here is from genome assembly GCA_032464435.1 of Aegilops umbellulata. Classification (NCBI taxonomy): domain Eukaryota; kingdom Viridiplantae; phylum Streptophyta; class Magnoliopsida; order Poales; family Poaceae; genus Aegilops; species Aegilops umbellulata. The sequence goes on from CP136054.1 coordinate 71,222,171, forward strand.
GTCTCATTTATATAGAATAAAGATCAAGTTACAAGGCACGTAAGCATCGACCATACATGACTGAAAAGATAGGAAAATCCTATGAAAAATACCAGCGCCTGTCCCTTTCCTTCGACACCACCGAAGCGGCCACCAAAGGGTAAAAAGACAGATCACCTCTTCGCCCAAGCTCGACGCGGCTCCATCGCTGATCAGGAGCTTTACATACCTCCAAAGTAGTTTGCCAAAAGCAAAACCATAGCCATTGAAAGAATCAGACCGGGGCAACATGTCCCCGGACACGCCATCGAACTTCAGAACTGACACCCTCGCATGATGACAACGCCGGAGAAGGAAACCAGAACTGCCTGCCTTCGACCACAGACCAACACAAGATACTCCATCTTCCAGCTGTCACTTGCGTAGACAACCGCCTGCGCGTACTCCTGAACGACAAAACCTCCCTGCTCCACCATGACGTCGGAGACAACGCCACAACAACGGGGACAGAGCAGAAGGAGAGACACACCTGATGGAGTTGCCGCCGCCGCCTCGTCAACACCATCCATGAACCCTAACGCTGTCGATCTGAGGGATCGACAGAGACCCGATGCCATCAACTCCGAGATGACGCCATGAAGGACACCACCGGTGTGGGAGTGGGTTTGAGGCAGATTTATTCGTCCGGGCGCCGCTCCCACCACCCCAACGACGCACCACGACCTATAAATCCAAAACCTAACTACAGAGCGGAGGAACGGGGTCCCCCTCCCTCCTGCCGCCGGAGCAGCAGCCGAAGGGAGAGGGGGCCAGCGCACCGGCCGGTGGAGATCGGAGGAAAAGAGTGCCTCACCCTAGTCGCCTGGTGGCGGCGGCGACATCCAATATATATATATATATATATATTGATCAATAACCAGAAGGTTATTAATTCTACTTCATAAACTTCAATAATGCATGCACATTTTAATTTTCGATCAAAAAACAAAGGTAACAAACTCCTATAACAGTGGATAAGATCAGTCTAACTGAAAATACCACGTCTACCTTAGAACGTCTATAATATCAATTAAGAAGTCTGCTACAAAACTTACTAACAGGTGGAAAAGGGGCAGCTAGTATCTCTCCAACAAAGAAAGTCATACCATACAAAATAGATTGCCTGCAGTCAATAAAACAGTAGTAGGGCATCTGAACAAAAAAATACATAGGGAAAATGGAACATGTCGTTTCGAAGATTACATTAATCCTGTCAATGTTAACCACAATACTGAAGATAGGCCATAATGGTCACATGACCATCTGCACTGTACTGATAACGGAACTGCGTGTCTTCATTGCTATCATTATAGATTAACATATTTAATTGTTTCAGCACAAAGGTTCCATAATGCCAGGGTAAATTCAAGAATCTTCACACGCACTTAATAGACCATGTAATAGCATGTTGAAAACTACGCAGGAAAAGCATGGTTCCGAGATACTTAAGTCTTGAGGTCAGTCCAGTCTTACCACGAAAATGAAAAGACCATATGATGTCTCGTGCAGCTCCCTATTCATCAGTAGAGAATCCTTCGATTTATTTACATGAAGATTCTTATTGGGCATGGCTGCATCAATCCGGTATATATATCTGGATGATTGATTCCACACATGTCGAGCAGATATTGGAGATTATTAAGATGCTAGCTTATTCCAAACTTTATTTATTTTTATCCCAGTTCTAGACTTCTAATGTCTGTGAAAGAAGAAAATCTTGACCGGAACACAAAATGGCAACAATAAGAAAAAGTTATCACCAGAGCAATGCAGTTAAGAGTTCCGGATACCTTTCAGAAAGAAGTGACATATATTAGCATATTTTATCAAAACAATTCAATCTGCAAATTAGCAAACATGGACATTCCAGTGCATAGTAATACGAAAAAAGGTGAAAAACAAGTGAACTGTGACACAATGTAACAGCTGAATCAACAAGGACATGTTAGAATGCGAACATATTGGAGATGAGAATTCCATTGACCTCTTGTTGGACTCTTCAAATCAGATCACTGATGATGCTTCCAGCAGTGAGGCTTCCCCACGGCAAGGCATCTTCCTGGCTATTGTAGCTCTGGAGGATTATGCCATCAGTAGATAATCTATCAGGACCTAAGGCTTCTCCATCCGGCCACGACTGCAGCCACGTCCACATCGCCGTGGATGCTCCGCCATATCCGCCTGGACGAGCGCAGGCTCTTCATCACCAACCTCTTGTTTAGCCACGATGCCACGGTGGTACCAGGCGGCTTGAAGCCACAAACGACATGCTTCAGCACACATCGCGATGTTGGGGGCCACACCCGACAGCGACACCATGCAACGCGTCATGGTGGCGTTCATGGAGGCGTTGGCGCGATGCTAGCTCCCGGCATGGGCTGGCCTGTGCAGGGCACTGCTCCTACCCCATGCGGCGCCCATACCACCATCGCAACCTATACCATGCAATCAAATTGGCAGATAGAGTGCAAAATAATGGAACAAAATTGACAGAAAGATGAACAATGTGCAAGTAGCAACCTCAAAATATGAGGACTACTCGTTTTGAAGTTTCAGAAGAGTTGATCTCAGAAAACTTCAATTGAACGCAAGGCCGAGTAGCAATGTACCCGGATCAGCATCCTGATTTTTAGATGGTGTAGCTGGCAAATCTTCAAATCTAGTCCCCAAGAAGAAAATCAAGAGCAGATCATGAAGTTAATATACAGAGCTTCCAGAAATCACACATTCACCTACATCCAAAATGAAGCCTCCACCTGCCAAATGTCCCAAAGGCAGTATGTAAGGCAGCGGAATGGATGATCAAATCATAAAACACAATCTAGTATTTACCAGCGATTCAGTATCCTGCACGTCGGACTGGATCTCAGAGAGCCTCTGCTTCATCTTGTCTGCTTAGATCTCACCATGTAAGACGAAACCAACAACAGCGAATAGAAATAGGCACGAGAAGAGAGGGTGGCGATATTGGCGAAGACCTCGCAGACGCAGAGCCGCAGTACTGGCATGTATCAAAGATAAATGGTAGCTAACCAGACCTGGCCGCTGCCACAGCCGAGAGGAGGTTGAGTAGTCAGCCGTTTGCGTAGGTGAAAGCTGCTATGTACGTCCTTGATCCATCGCCCGCCGTCCAGGATCGACCCATGCACTTGAGACAATACTGGGCGCGCATCGAAGTAGACTTCATGTCTATGTCCCGGATCCACCGCCCTCTGTCCTGCTTGACCCATCCACCGGACGCACCGGCTTGTCGTCGATGCCGACGAGCTGTTTCATTGCGAGGTCAAGGTGGACCGCGGAAGGGCCGCACTGGTGCCTGTGCTACGCGCTACTCGCTAGCAGTGTCAACTGGGAAGGGGCGGCTAGGGTTTGAACAGGGAGGAGGAGACACGGCTTGCGTGGATTTTTCGTTGCTTGCGTGCATGTGTATGACGGTTTTGCTGGTTCTTTCGCCGGATCGCATGGGGGTGGGACCACGTAATTAAGAAGAACGAATCACGTTTGGGGTGGAACGTACGCATGGAAAACCAACAGCGCACGAGAGGGAGGCTCGACGAAGGGTTCGACGACGTAAGACGGGAAACGGAACGCTGCGTTTCTTTTAGGTATTTAGGTATTATTAATAATTATTATTATTAGAGAATTAGAGATTAGAGATAGAGATTAGAGATTAGAGATTATTTGTTTCCAGAAAATCTATTATTTGTTTCCTAAAGCAAGTTGCATTAATGAGAGAGATCCGTTGATTTGGCTAAGGTAGGAAATAATCTATTATTTGTTTGCTAAAGCAAATTGCATTAATGGGAGAGATCCGTTGATTTGGCTAAGGTAGGAAAGAATCTATTATTTGTTTCCTAAAGCAAATTGCATTAATGAGAGAGATTTGTTGATTTGGCTAAGGTAGGAAAGAATCTATTATTTGTTTACTAAAGCAAATTGCATTAATGGGAGAGATCCATTGATTTCGCTAAGGTAGGTAAGAATCTATTATTGGTTTCCTAAAGCAAATTGCATTAATGAGAGAGATTCGTTGATTTGGCTAAGGTATGAAAATTAGATCCGTGATCTTTTGTCATTAGGAAAGTGTTGAAAATAAACCGTACCGGACTACCAACTTCTTCATTAGGTTTTTTTTCGCTGGTTAATCTTCGTAGGTTTTTTTTCGCTGGATTGTCTTGGGTGCGATCGGAGGTTAGGCCATGGAATGCGTGAGGGTGGGTAGGGGCTTCGGTACGCGGTTTTTTCGGTTCGTGGCGCCTCAGTGTGAGGTGGGACGAGGTACCAAAAAAAACCATTAGAGGTGGGGCGAAAAAAAACCTGAAAGCGAGACTACAAACTGCTCTATTAGGAGTAGAGATATATGCTCATCAGTGCGTCGACATCTAAGCAAGTTCAATGAATCTGTGAGGTCAGACATTGTTCGGTTGACTTTTGTTAGAACATCAGTTTGGCATGTTAATTATTTTTTTGCCTATGGTTGAGTCGACTTTGAATCAACCCTGGCATCACGGGATGCATGCGGAGATGCCCCGAAAAGGATTCTTCGACCTAGACATTCTAGAAACAAAACAACCCAGTGGCTGTCACCAATACTACAACATATATACTCTTAAACTAATCTGCCCCGTTTGTCTTACTCCGTGTCACCAAGTCAAAGTTTTGACCCATGCATTCGTGCATGTTGCATTAGCAGCAGCCACCGCGCGGTTTGACAACAAATATCATGGTTGACAATGCAACATGTTGAGAACATTTCAATGCTTGATGGCAACATTTGGGCAGCTAGCTGCTACAGGTTGAAATAAAATACACAACCAGCACTACTGCTACTACTATTTCTCCGAGTTTAATCCTTGGTCCAAGTGACGGCTAGTCGTGAAGAAACCATACTTAAGAAAGGATGGGACAAAATTCACGAACCTCTTGGCTGTGCTCTAGCAACTCAAGGCGGCTAGGGCTGCTCGCCTGCTGCCGGCGCTGCCACAGGTCTATCCCGTCTGTTGTGGCCTCAGACTATGGAGCCGTGGTGGATCCTGGCTCTCACCGGCGGGACGACTCTAGCTTCGTTTTTACGTGTTTTTTTATGTCCGTTTAGATTCATGTCTTGCTCAGAAAGGCGAGGAGGCGGCGGCTTTCTGAAGATAAAATAATATTCTTTTCGTCTAGCCCTGTCCAGACATAGCAATTTATTCCTTAATTTTGTACACTGATATCTACAGAACTATTCAATCATGAGTAATATTGCCACTGGATTGCTACTACAAGCTGGAGTACTATCAAAAAACATATTTACATTTATTAATGTTTTATTTCGCAAATTGACGATCAAAGTTGTACTGGAGATAGCATTTTGAGTATGAGCCGTGTATGCAGGAGACCGGACCGTCGAAACTTGAAAAATCATAAAACTCCAAAACTTGAACAGTGGCATTTGGCCAAGTATGGCCAAATGTTTGTCTATAGTGCCCGTCACCTAACGTGCCATTATATATATAAGAGAGGTGAAACCAAGATCATACTCCTCCTAAACCCTGTCTTTAGATTCTTAACACGAACAGTTGGTTGACCAATTAGCATTGCTGCATCTATCTCATTAGATTAAGTGAATGATTTCCAAGTCAAACGACAGGCTGACTTAAACATCAGGTTGAAGACGTTAGTGGATCCTACCATCCGTCATTAGTAAACGACTTATGTTTCCCTGGCTTAAAAGTGGTCTAAACTCTAATAAGTAAATTAAGCAGCATTCACGACAATAGACTACAGCTAAGGAGTTGATCCATTGCACACGCTGGTCAAAAATTGTAGTAAGAGAGAGGGAGATCATCAGAAATTAAGTGGATGATTAAACAATTAAACAGAGGTCTTTTGGCCAAGTCAAAGAGGCTGCAGGTCACATGCTTAATCATTTGCAATATTACATCTCAATTGCTTAGGCAACCTTGACCCACGAGCTGTGCTTAGCAGCTAAATTAAATATTGGTGTTTGAGGTGGGATCAAGTTGTCACAGATACAGGACAAAAGTTGTTTGCCAACATTTACTTTTTAGTTAGTATGTAAGTTCGGTTGTAGACACATGGGCCATCTGAATTGCTTGGTTCTAATTTTTTTGTGGGGCTTTGTGGTGCACTTACAATATCATGGCATATACAATTAAAAGAACAGAAAGAAATGAAAATATAATGAATACTTGTTCAGTATTTGTCCATGCTGTTCCCCCCTAACAATCCTTCTCACAGACAACCTCGTACGCGTGGAAGCGTTTTTCCTCCTCCCTTCCTCCTGCGATACCTCACGAGCTAGGGTGGTGGCGACGATCCACCTCCTTCTCGGAGATACCACTGCCCCCTTTCCCTCCGCCCGTAGCTTCGGCGACGGTGAGGGGACGACCTCCCCACTGTCATCATTAGTGTGGCAATGGCCCTGCCGTCGGGTTGGAATAAATCATCCCAGCCTCGCCCTAGTTCTGATGGTGCTTCCTGGCATCATTGGGAGGCGTGTCAATGGTGGTGTTTCATAGACTTGGTTTCGGTGGCGCTTCCCTGTGGAGCGGATGGCGTGGTTGTGCATCTTGGTTCTCCTGCTCCAGTTCCGACAGACGAAGGTTGGCCAGCTTCGGCCCCGTTAGGGAGTGTGCGACAGTTGTGTTCCCCGATTCCGTCTGATTGGATCTAGGGCATCACACATGCCCTCTCCAACATTTTCTTCTCCGGCGTGGCGATCTGCTACCAAATCACGGTCATTAGCATCTTTTGGTTTACATCGACGACTTACCAGCCGTTGCTTCTACAAGCTCCTGGGTTTCAACAAATTTGTTGTGCTGAGTTGGATGCCCAAAGGTGGCAACAAGCTTTGCTTACGGCGCGTCGGTTGTGGATGTATTAGGAAGAAGACTTCGGCACCCCCAATGATTTAGATGTATTTTTTAAATTTTGTAAGGGTTTTCTTGTAAAGGTCAGTGCTACTTAATATATGTTATTTGGTCTTTTTTGTTAAAAAAAATAGAAATCATTGTCACAAAATTGTACAAGGGAGTGTATTGAGGCACTACTACCACTGGACTTCCTGCATGGAGTATGAACACAAGTTACCACTCTTATCGCTTAAATCACACTACCAGGTTAGTTTGGTCCAAGTCTCTTTTACCATGCTCTGTTTTCTTTGACTTGAAATCTCGTCTGGTTTCCCACTAAACTATACGCCAACTGTGAGAAGACGAGTACGGGTTTACGAGGACTCGAGGAGACAAGTAGAGAACCAACCTCTCTACATCACAGACAAAATATCAATGAGTTTAAGCACACATGCACTATATTAGGTACTCAGTGTCGTTTTATTTAAGTAGGCGGCTTTGGCGCCGCCATGGATCATTGATCTAGCTATGGAAAGAACCCTTCATGTTGTCTGCATGGTTGAGAGGATCCGTGGACAGGGTTAAGATAGACAGAACCGAATTTTCAAACCTGGCATATAAATATAAACCTAATTTTTGGATTTGTAGTAAAAATAACAACTTCCAGGTTCCGAAAATTCAAAGTAATTACAAGTGTAGAAAATGATGTCGATTTCCTTTTTTGTAGATTTTGGCAAGAAATATGATCATTTAGATCTACTAAAAAAACACAAGTTAGGGCATCTCCAAGGTGGACCCTGTTGGAAATATGCCCTAAAGGCAATAATAAAAAAATTATTATTATATTTCCTTGTTCATGATAATTGTCTTTTATTCATGCTATAATTGTGTTATTCGGAAATCGTAATACATGTGTGAATACATAGACACCAACATGTCCCTAGTAAGCCTCTAGTTGACTAGCTCGTTGATCAACAGATAGTCATGGTTTCCTGACTATGGACATTGGATGTCATTGATAACGAGATCACATCATTAGGAGAATGATGTGATGGACAAGACCCAATCCTAAGCATAGCACAAGATCGTATAATTCGTTTGCTAGAGCTTTTCCAATGTCAAATATCTTTTCCTTAGACCATGAGATCGTGTAACTCCCGGATACCGTAGGAGTGCTTTGGGTATACCAAACGTCACAACGTAACTGGGTGACTATAAAGGTGTACTACGGGTATCTCCGAAAGTGTCTGTTGGGTTGACACGGATCGAAACTGAGATTTGTCACTCCGTATGACGGAGAGGTATCACTGGGCCCACTCGGTAATGCATCATCATAATGAGCTCAATGTGATCAAAGTGTTTGATCACGGGATCATGCTTTACGGTACGAGTAAAGTGACTTGCCGGCAACGAGATTGAAAGAGGTATTGGGATACCGACGATCGAATCTCGGGCAAGTAAAATACCGATTGACAAAGGGAATTGTATACGGGATTGATTGAATCCTCGACATCGTGGTTCATCCGATGAGATCATCGAGGAGTATGTAGGAGCCAACATGGGTATCCAGATCCCGCTGTTGGTTATTGGCCGGAGAGGCGTCTCGGTCATGTCTGCATGTCTCCCGAACCCGTAGGGTCTACACACTTAAGGTTCGGTGACGCTAGGGTTGTATAGAGATGAGTATGCAGTAATCCGAAAGTTGTTCGGAGTCCCGGATGAGATCCCGGACATCACGAGGAGTCCCGGAATGGTCCGGAGGTAAAGAAAGTTATATAGGAAGTGCAGTTTCGGCCATCGAGAAAATTCGGGGTCACCGGTATTGTACCGGGACCACCGGATGGGTCCCGGGGGTCCACCGGGTGGGGCCACCCATCCCGGAGGGCCCCATGGGCTGAAGTGGGGAGGGGAACCAGCCCATAGTGGACTGGTGCGCCCCCTTGGCCCATCCCCTGCGCCTAGGGTTGAAACCCTAGGGTGGGGGGGGGGCGCCCCACTTGCCTTGGGGGGGTACTCCACCCCCCTGGCCGCCGCCCCCTTGGAGATTGGATCTCCAGGGCCGGCGCCCCCCAGGGGGCCTATATAAAGGGGTGGGGGGAGGGAGGGGCAGCCACACCCTGAAGCTTTGGCGCCTCCCTCTCCCCTGCTACACCTCTCTCTCTCTCTCTCGCAGAAGCTCGGCGAAGCCCTGCTGCGGTGACTGATGCATCCACCACCACGCCGTCGTGCTGCTGGATCTTCATCAACCTCTCCTTCCCCCTTGCTGGATCAAGAAGGAGGAGACGTCATCCGCTCCGTACGTGTGTTGAACGCGGAGGTGCCGTTCGTTCGGCACTTGGTCATCGGTGATTTGGATCACGACGAGTACGACTTCATCATCCACGTTCTAGTGAACGCTTCCGCTCGCGATCTACAAAGGTATGTAAATGCATCCGATCACTCGTTGCTAGATGAACTCATAGATAGATCTTGGTAAAACCGTAGGAAATTTTTTGTTTTCTGCAACGTTCCCCAACAGTGGTATCAGAGCTAGGTCTTTGCGTAGTTCTCCTTGCACGAGTAGAACACAATTTGTTGTGGGCGTAGATGTTGTCAACTTTCTTGCCGCTACTAGTCTTATTTTGCTTCAGCGGTATTGTGGGATGAAGCGGCCCGGACCAACCTTACGCGTACGCTTACGTGAGACCGGTTCCACCGACTAACATGCACTAGTTGCATAAGGTGGCTGGCGAGTGTCTGTCTCTCCCACTTTAGTTGGAGCGGATTCGACGAAAAGGGTACTTATGAAGGGTAAATGGAAATTGACAAATCACGTTGTGGCTTTAACGTAGGTAAGAAAACGTTCTTGCTAGAACCCTATTACAGCCACGTAAAACTTGCAACAACAATTAGAGGATGTCTAACTTGTTTTTGCAGCAAGTGTTTTGTGATGTGATATGGCCAAAGTTGTGATGAATGATGAATGATATATATGTGATGTATGAGATCATGTTCTTGTAATAGGAATCACGACTTGCATGTCGATGAGTATGACAACCGGCAGGAGCCATAGGAGTTGTCTTTATTTTTGTATGACCTGCGTGTCATTGAGAAACGCCATGTAAATTACTTTACTTTATTGCTAAACGTGTTAGCCGTAGTAGTAGAAGTAATAGTTGGCGAGCAACTTCATGGGGACACGATGATGAAGATCATGATGATGGAGATCATGGTGTCATGCCGGTGACAAGATGATCATGGAGCCCCAAGATGGAGATCAAAGGAGCTATGTGATATTGGCCATATCATGTCACTATTATTTGATTGCATGTGATGTTTATCATGTTTTTGCATCTTGTTTACTTAGAACGACGGTAGTAAATAAGATGATCCCTCATAATAATTTCAGGAAAGTGTCCCCCCTAACTGTGCGCCGTTGCGACAGTTCGTTGTTTCGAAGCACCACGTGATGATCGGGTGTGATAGATTCCAACGTTCACATACAACGGGTGTAAGACAGATTTACACATGCAAACACTTAGGTTAACTTGACGAGCCTAGCATGTACAGACATGGCCTCAGAACACAAGAGACCGAAAGGTCGAACATGAGTCGTATGGAAGATACGATCAACATGGAGATGTTCACCGATGATGACTAGTCCGTCTCATGTGATGATCGGACACGGCTTAGTCGAGTCGGATCATGTTTCACTTAGATGACTAGAGGGATGTCTAATCTGAGTGGGAGTTCATTATATAATTTGATTAGATGAACTTAGTTATCATGAACTTAGTCTAAATAAGCTTTGCAATATGTCTTGTAGATCAAATGGCCAACGCTAATGTCAACCTCAACTTCAACGCATTCCTAGAGAAAACCAAGTTGAAAGACGATGGCAGCAACTATACGGACTGGGTCCGGAACCTGAGGATCATCCTCATAGTTGTCAGGAAACAATATGTCCTAGAAGCACCGCTAGGTGAAGCACCCATCCCAGAGAACCAAGACGTTATGAACGCTTGGCAGCAGCGTGCTGATGATTACTCCCTCGTTCAGTGCGGCATGCTTTACAGCTTAGAACCGGGGCTCCAAAAGCGTTTTGAGCAACACGGAGCATATGAGATGTTCGAAGAGCTGAAAATGGTTTTCCAAGCTCATGCCCGGGTCGAGAGATATGAAGTCTCCGACAAGTTCTACAGTTGTAAGATGGAGGAAAATAGTTCTGTCAGTGAGCACATACTCAAGATGTCTGGGTTGCACAACCGCTTGTCCTAGCTGGACATTAACCTCCAAGACGAGGCGGTCATTAACAGAATCCTTCAGTCGCTCCCACCTAGCTACAAGAGCTTTGTGATGAACTACAATATGCAGGGGATGGAAAAGACCATTCCTGAGGTATTTGCTATGCTGAAATCAGCGGAGGTAGAAATCAAAAAGGAACATCAAGTGTTGATGGTCAATAAAACCACCAAGTTCAAGAAAGGCAAGGGTAATAAGAACTTCAAGAAGGACGGCAAGGATGTTGTGTTGGAAATATGCCCTAGAGGCAATAATGAATTAGTTATTATTATATTTCCTTGTTCATGATAATCGTCTATTATCCAGGCTAGAATTGTATTGATGGGAAACTCAGATACATGTGTGGATACATAGGCAACACCATGTCCCTAGTAAGCCTCTAGTTGACTAGCTCGTTGATCAATAGATGGTTACGGTTTCCTGACCATGGACATTGGATGTCATTGATAACGAGATCACATCATTAGGAGAATGATGTGATGGACAAGACCCAATCCTAAGCCTAGCACAAGATCGTTAGTTCGTGTGCTAAAGCTTTTCTAATGTCAAGTATCATTTCCTTAGACCATGAGATTGTACAACTCCCGGATACCGTAGGAATACTTTGGGTGTACCAAACGTCACAATGTAACTGGGTGGCTATAAAGGTACACTACAGGTATCTCAGAAAGTGTCTGTTGGGTTGGCACGAATCGAGACTGGGATTTGTCACTCCGTGTGACGGAGAGGTATCTCTGGGCCCACTCGGTAGGACATCATCTATGCGCTATGTGACCAAGGAGTTGATCACGGGATGATGTGTTACGGAACGAGTAAAGAGACTTGCCGGTAACGAGATTGAACAAGGTATCGAGATACCGACGATCGAATCTCGGGCAAGTACTATACCGGTAGACAAAGGGAATTGTATACGGGATTGATTGAATCCTTGACATCGTGGTTCATCTGATGATATCATCGTGGAACGTGTAGGAGCCAACATGGGTATCCAGATCCTGCTGTTGGTTATTGGCCGGAGAGGTGTCTCGGTCATGTCTACATGGTTCCCGAACCCGTAGGGTCTACACACTTAAGGTTCGGTGGCGCTACGGTTATAGGGAAAGTATGTGCGCGGTTACCGGATGTTGTTCGGAGTCCCGGATGAGATCCCGGGCGTCACGAGGAGTTCCGAAATGGTCCGGAGGTAAAGATTTATATATAGGAAGTATGGTTTTGGCCACCGGAAGTGTTCTGGGCATCACCGGTAGTGTACCAGGACCACCGGAGGGGTCCGGGGGTCCACCGGGAGGGGCCACCAGCCCCGGAGGCCCACATGGGCCAATAGTGGGAAGGGACCAGCCCCTAGGTGGGCTGGGGCGCCTCCCACCAAGGCCCAAGGCGCCTCCTAGAGGGGAAGGGGGCAAACCCTAGGGCAGATGGGCCCTAAGGCCCACCCCAGGTGCGCCTCCACCTCTTCCCCGTTTGGCCGCAACCCTAGATGGGTTTTGGGGCTGCCGCCACCCCTAGGGAGGGAACCCTAGATGGGGGCGCAGCCCCTCCCCTTTCCCTATATATACTTGAGGTATTTGGGGCTGCCAGACACACGAGAACATCTCCTTCTTGGCGCAGCCCTACCCCTCTCCCTCCTCGTCTCTTGCGGTGCTTGGCGAAGCCCTGCTGGAGTTCCGCGCTCCTCCACCACCACCACGCCTTCGTGCTGCTGCTGGACGGAGTCTTCCCCAACCTCTCCTTCTCCCCTTGCTGGATCAAGGCGTGGGAGACGTCACCGGGCTGCATGTGTGTTGAACACGGAGGTGCCGTCCGTTCGGCACTAGGATCATCGGTGATTTGGATCACGACGAGTATGACTCCATCAACCCCGTTCACTTGAACGCTTCCGCTTAGCGATCTACATGGGTATGTAGATGCACTCTCCTTCCCTCGTTGCTAGGCTACTCCATAGATTGATCTTGGTGATGCGTAGAAAATTTTGAATTTCTGCTACGTTCCCCAACAGTGGCATCATGAGCTAGGTCTATGCGTAGTTTCTATGCACGAGTAGAACACAAAGTAGTTGTGGGCGTCGATATTGTCAATTTACTTGCCGTTACTAGTCTTATCTTGATTCGGCGGCATCGTGGGATGAAGCGGCCCGGACCGACCTTACACGTACTATTACGTGAGACAGGTTCCACCGATTGACATGCACTAGTTGCATAAGGTGGCTAGCGGGTGTCTGTCTCTCCCACTTTAGTCGGATCGGATTCGATGAAAAGGGTCCTTATGAAGGGTAAATAGAAATTGGCATATCACGTTGTGGTTTTGCGTAGGTAAGAAACGTTCTTGCTAGAAACCCATAGCAGCCACGTAAAAACATGCAACAACAATTAGAGGACGTCTAACTTGTTTTTGCAGGGTATGCTATGTGATGTGATGTGGCCAAAAAGAATTTGATGAATGATATGTGATGTATGAGATTGATCATGTTCTTGTAATAGGATTCACGACTTGCATGTCGATGAGTATGACAACCGGCATGAGCCATAGGAGTTGTCTTAATTTATTTATGACCTGCGTGTCAACATAAACATCATGTAATTACTTTACTTTATTGCTAACCGTTAGCTGTAGTAGTAGAAGTAATAGTTGGCGAGACAACTTCATGAAGACACGATGATCGAGATCATGATGATGGAGATCATGGTGTCATGCCGGTGACGATGATGATCATGGAGCCCCGAAGATGGAGATCAAAAGGAGCAAAGTGATGATGGCCATATCATGTCACTATTTGATTGCATGTGATGTTTATCATGTTTTACATCTTATTTGCTTAGAACGACGGTAGCTTAAATAAGATGATCCCTCACTAAAATTTCAAGAAAAGTGTTCTCCCTAAATGTGCACCATTGCGAAGGTTTGTCGTTTCGAAGCACCACATGATGATCGGGTGTGATAGATTCTTACGTTCGAATACAACAGGTGTTGACGAGCCTAGCATGTACAGACATGGCCTCAGAACACATGCGAAACACTTAGGTTAACTTGACGAGCCTAGCATGTACAGACATGGCCTCGGAACACGGAGGACCGAAAGATCGAACATGAGTCGTATAGAAGATGCGATCAACATGAGATGTTCACCGATGATGACTAGTCCGTCTCACGTGATGATCGGACATGGCCTAGTTGATTCGGATCATGTATCACTTAGATGAATAGAGGGATGTCTATCTGAGTGGGAGTTCATTAAATAATCAGATGACCTTAATTATCATGAACGTAGTCAAAAGATCTTTGCAAATTATGTTGTAGCTTACGCTTTAGTTCTACTGTTTAAGATACGTTCCTAGAGAAAATTTAGTTGAAAGATGATAGTAGCAATTATGCGGACTGGGTCCGTAAACTGAGGATTGTCCTCATTGCTGCACAGAAGGATTATGTCCTTAATGCACCGCTCAGTGAGCTGAACCTCGAGCGTCGGTTGTGGATGTTGCGAACATCTGACATACACGCTTTGATGACTACATGATAGTTCAGTGCGTATGGTTTAGAATTGAGGCACCAAAGAAGTTTTTGAAACATCACATGTGAGATGTTCCAAGGACTGAAATTGGGATTTCAGGCTAGTGCCTGCGTCAAGAGGTATGAGACCTCTGACAAGTTTTCTAAAGCCTACAAACTAAGGAGAAAAGCTCAATCGTTGAGCATGTGCTCAGATTGTATGAGTACTACAATCGCTTGAACCGAGTGGGAGTTAATCTTCCAGATAAGATAGTGATGGTTCTCCAAAGTCACTGCCACCAAGCTACTAGAGCTTCGTGATGAACTATAACATATCAGGGATAGATATGATCCTTGAGCTATTCGCGACACCGTGAAAGTAGAAATCAAAAGGGAGCATCAATTGTTGATGGTTAGTAAAACCACTAGTTTCAAGAAGGGCAAGGGCAAGAAAGGGATACTTCATGAAACAACAAATCAGTTGCTGCTCTAGTGAAGAAACCCAAAGTTGAACCCAAGCCTAAGACTAAGTGCTTCTGTAATAAGGGGAACGGTCACTGAAGCAGAACCACCCTAGATACTTGGTAGATGAGAAGGCTGGCAAGGTTGACAGAAGTATGTATTGGACATACATTATATTAAATGTGTACTTTACTAGTACTCCTAGTAGCAGCAGGGTATTAGATACCGGTTTGGTTGCTAAGTGTTAGTAACTCGAAATAAAAGGCTACAGAATAAACGGAGACTAGCTAAAGGTGAGATGACGATATGTGTTGGAAGTGTTTCCAAGGTTGATGTGATCAAATATCGTACGCTCCCTCTACCATCGAGATTGGTATTAAAACCTAAATAATTGTTATTTGGTGTTTGCGTTGGGCATATACATGATTGGATTATGTTTATCGCAATACGGTTATTCATTTAAGGAGAATAATGGTTACTCTATTTATTTGAATAATACCATCCCGATCGTAGTGATACACATGTTCATGCCAAAAGATATAAGATAGTAATGATAGTAACACATACTTGTGGCACAACAATTTGAGTCATATTGGTATAAAACACATGAAGAAGCTCCATGTTGATGGATCGTTTGGACTCACTTGATTTTGAATCACTTGAGACATGCAAATCATACCACATGGGCAAGATGACTGAAAGGCCTCGTTTTCAGTAAGATGGAACAAGAAAGCAACTTGTTGGAAGTAATACATTTTAATGTGTGCAGTCCAATGAGCGCTGAGGCACGCAGTGGATATTGTTATGTTCTTACTTCACAGATGATTTGAGTAGATGCTGAGTATATTTACTTGATGAAACACGAGTCTGAATTATTGAAAGGTTCAAGTAATTTCAGAGTGAAGTTGAAGATCGTCGTGACAAGAGGATAAAATGTCTGTGATATGATCATAGAGATTTATATCTGAGTTACGAGTTTGGCACACAACTAAGACATTGTGGAAACTGTTTCACGACTAATACCGCCGGGAAAACCATAGTGTGATGGTATGTCCGAACATCATAACTGCACCCAATTGGATATGGCGCATACCATGGTGTCTCTTATCAAATTACCACCATCGTTTATGGGTTAGGCATTAGAGACAACCGCATTCACTTTAAATAGGGAACCACACAAATCTATTGAGACAACACCGTATGAACTATGGTTTAGAGAAACCTAAGCTGTTGTTTCTTAAAAGTTTGGGGCTACGACGCTTATGTAAAAAGTTTCAGGCTGATAAGCTCGAACCCAAAGCGGATAAATGCATCTTCATAGGACACCCAAAACAGTTGGGTATACCTCCTGTCTCAGATCCGAAAGCAATAAAGGATTGTTTCTAAAATCGGGTCCTCTCTCGAGGAAAAGTTTCTCTCGAAAGAATTGAGTGGGAGGATGGTGGAGACTTGATGAGGTTATTGAACCGTCACTTCAACTAGGGTGTAGCAGGGCACAGGAAGTTGTTCCTGTGGCACCTACACCAATTGAAGTAGAAGCTTATGATAGTGATCTTGAAACTTCGGATCAAGTCACTACCAAACCTCGTAGGTCGACAAGGATGCGTACTACTTCAGAGTGGTACGTAATCCTGTCTTGGAAGTCATGTTGCTAGACAACAATGAACCTACGAGCTATGGAGAAGCGATGGTGGGCCCGGATTACGAAAATTGGCTCGAGGCCATAAAATCTGAGAGAGGATCCATGTATGAAAACAAAGTGTAGACTTTGAAAGAACTACTTGATAGTCGTAAGGCTGTTGGGTGCAGATGGATTTTAAAAGGAAGACGGACAATGATGGTAAGTGTCACCATTGAGAAAGCTCGACTTGTCGTTAAGATGTTTCCCGACAAGTTCAAGGAGTTGACTACGATGAGATTTTCTCATGCGTAGCGATGCTAAGAGTCCGTTGGAATTATGTTAGCAGTTACTGCATTATTTATGAAGTCTTGCAGATAGGACGTCAAAACATTGTTTCCTCGACGATTTTCTTGAGGAAAGGTTGTATGTGATACAACCAGAAAGTTTTTGTCAATCCTGAAAGATGCTAACAAGTATGCAAAGCTCCAGCAATCCTTCTAAGGACTGGAGTAAGCATCTCGGAGTTGGAATGTACGCTTTGATGAGATGATCAAAGATTTTGGATTTATACAAAGTTTATGAGAAACTTGTATTTCCAAAGAAGTGAGTGGGAGAACTATAGAATTTTTGATGAGTATATGTTGTTAACATATTGTTGATCAGAAATGATGTAGAATTTCTGGAAAGCATGCAGGGTTATTTGAAAAGTGTTTTTCAATGGAAAACCTGGATTAAGCTACTTGAACATTGAGCATCAAGATCTATAAGGATAGATAAAAACGCTTAATGGTACTTTCAAATGAATACATACCGTGACAAGATTTTGAAGCAGTTCAAAATAGATCAGCAAAGAAGGAGTTCTCGGCTGTGTTATAAGGTATGAGTATTGAGTAAGACTCAAGACCTGACCACGGCAAAATAGAGAGAAAGGACGAAGGTCGTCCCCTATGCTTTAGTCGTAGGCTCTAAAGTATGCTATATTGTGTACCGCACCTGAAGTGTGCCAAACCATGAGTCAGTAAAGGGGTACAAGTGTGATCTAGGAATGGATCACAGGACAACGGTCAAGGTTACCCTTAGTAGCTTGTGGACTAACGAATTTTCTCGATTATGGAGGTGGTAAAAGAGTTCGTCGTAAAGGGTTACGCCGATGCAATCTTTGACACTAATCTGGATGATTCTGAGTAATAAACCGGATTCGTATAGTAGAACAGTTATTTCGAATATCTCCAATTAGAGCGTGGTAGCTGCATCTACAAGATGACATAGAGATTTGTAAAGCACACACGGATCTGAAAGGTTCAGACCCGTTGACTATAACATCTCTCACAAGCATAACATGATCAAACCTAGAACTCTTTGGGTGTTAGTCACATGGGATGTGACCTTGAGTGTTATTCACATAGCGATGTGAACTGGATTATTGAACAAGGTATCGGGATACCGACGATCGAATCTCGGGCAAGTACTATACCGGTAGACAAAGGGAATTGTATACGGGATTGATTGAATCCTTGACATCGTGGTTCATCCGATGAGATCATCGTGGAACATGTAGGAGACAACATGGGTATCCAGATCCCCGCTGTTGGTTATTGGCCGGAGAGGTGTCTCGGTCATGTCTACATGGTTCCCGAACCCGTAGGGTCTACACACTTATGGTTCGGTGATGCTAGGGTTATAGGGAAAGTATGTGCGCGGTTATCGAATGTTGTTCGGAGTCCCGGATGAGATCCCGGACGTCATGAGGAGTTCCGAAATGGTCCAGAGGTAAAGATTTATATATAGGAAGTATGGTTTTGGCCACCGGAAGTGTTCTGGGCATCACCGGTAGTGTACCGGGACCACTGGAAGGGTCCGGGGGTCCACCGGGAGGGGCCACCAGCCCCGGAGGCCTACATGGGCCAATAGTGGGAAGGGACCAGCCCCTAGGTGGGCTGGGGCACCTCCCACCAAGGCCCAAGGCGCCTCCTAGAGGGGAAGGGGGCAAACCCTAGGGCAGATGGGCCCTAAGGCCCACCCCAGGTGCGCCTCCCCCTCTCCCCCCTTTGGCCGCAACCCTAGATGGGTTTTGGGGCTGCCGCCACCCCTAGGGAGGGAACCCTAGATGGGGGCGCAGCCCCTACCCTTCCCCTATATATACTTGAGGTATTTGGGACTGCCAGACACACGAGAACATCTCCTTCTTGGCGCAGCCCTACCCCTCTCCCTCCTCGTCTCTTGCGGTGCTTGGCGAAGCCCTGCTGGAGTTCCGCGCTCCTCCACCAGCACCACGCTGTCGTGCTGCTGCTGGACGGAGTCTTCCCCAACCTCTCCTTCTCCCCTTGCTAGATCAAGGCGTGGGAGACGTCACCGGGCTGCATGTGTGTTGAACACGGAGGTGCCGTCCGTTCGGCACTAGGATCATCGGTGATTTGGATCACGACGAGTACGACTCCATCAACCCCGTTCACTTGAACGCTTCCGCTTAGCGATCTACAAGGGTATGTAGATGCACTCTCCTTCCCTCGTTGCTAGGTTACTCCATAGATTGATCTTGGTGATGCGTAGAAAATTTGGAATTTCTGCTACGTTCCCCAACATGTTGCCGCGCCCGGTAAGCAAGTTGCCGGGAAGAAGTCAAAGCATGGACCCAAGCCTAAGACTGAGTGCTTTTATTGCAAAGGGAAGGGTCACTGGAAGCGGAACTGCCCCAAATACTTAGCGGACAAGAAGGCCGGCAACACTAAAGGTATATGTGATATACATGTAATTGATGTGTACCTTACCAGTGCTCGTAGTAGCTCCTGGGTATTTGATACCGGTGCCGTTGCTCATATTTGTAACTCAAAACAGGAGCTGCGAAATAAGCGGAGACTGGCGAAGGACGAGGTGACGATGCGCGTCGGGAATGGTTCCAAGGTCGATGTGATCGCCGTCGGCACGCTGCCTCTACATTTACCTACGGGATTAGTTTTAAACCTCAATAATTGTTATTTAGTGCCAAGTTTGAGCATGAACATTGTATCTGGTTCTTGTTTAATACGAGATGGCTACTCATTTAAATCCGAGAATAATGGTTGTTCTATTTATATGAGTGATATGTTTTATGGTCATGCTCCGATGGTCAATGGTTTATTCTTAATGAATCTCGTACGTGATGTTACACATATTCATAGTGTGAATACCAAAAGATGTAAAATTGATAACGATAGTCCCACATACTTGTGGCACTGCCGCCTTGGTCACATTGGTGTCAAGCGCATGAAGAAGCTCCATGCTGATGGACTTTTAGAGTCTCTCGATTATGAATCATTTGACACATGCGAACCATGCCTCATGGGCAAAATGACCAAGACTCCGTTCTCCGGAACAATGGAGCGAGCAACCAACTTATTGGAAATCATACATACTGATGTATGCGGTCCAATGAGTGTTGAGGCTCGCGGAGGATATCGTTATGTTCTCACTCTTACTGATGACTTGAGTAGATATGGGTATGTCTACTTGATGAAACACAAGTCTGAGACCTTTGAAAAGTTCAAGGAATTTCAGAATGAGGTAGAGAATCAACGTGACCGAAAAATAAAGTTCTTACGATTAGATCATGGAGGAGAATATTTAAGTCACGAATTTGGCACACACTTAAGGAAATATGGAATCGTTTCACAACTCACGCCGCCTGGAACACCTCAACGTAACGGTGTGTCCGAACGTCATAATCGCACTCTTTGGATATGGTGCGATCTATGATGTCTCTTACTGATTTACCGCTATCATTTTGGGGATACGCTCTAGAGACAGCTACATTCACTTTAAATAGGGCACCGTCTAAATCCGTTGAGACGACACCGTATGGATTATGGTTTGGGAAGAAACCTAAGCTGTCGTTTCTAAAAGTTTGGGGATGCAATGCTTATGTCAAGAAACTTCAACCTGAAAAGCTCGAACCCAAGTCGGAAAAATGCGTCTTCATAGGATACCCTAAGGAAACCATTGGGTATACCTTCTACCTAAGATCCGAAGGCATGATCTTTGTTGCCAAGAACGGATCCTTTCTGGAGAAAGAGTTTCTCTCGAAAGAAGTAAGTGGGAGGAAAGTGGAACTTGATGAAGTATTACCTCTTGAACCGGAGAGTAGCGCAGCTCAAGAAAATGTTTCTGTGGTGCCTCCACCGGTTAGAGAGGAGGTTAATGATGATGATCATGAAACCTTAGATCAAGTTACTACTGAACTTTGTAGGTCCACAAGGACACGTTCCGCACCAGAGTGGTACGGCAACCCTGTCCTAGAAATCATGTTGTTAGACAACGGTGAACCTTCGAACTATGAAGAAGCGATGGCGGGCCCAGATTCCAACAAATGGCTAGAGGCCATGCAATCCGAGATAGGATCCATGTATGAAAACAAAGTATGGACTTTGACAGACTTGCCCGATGATCGGCGAGCGATAGAAAACAAATGGATCTTTAAGAAGAATACGGACACGGATGATAATATTACCATCTATAAAGCTCGACTTGTCGCTAAGGGTTATCGGCAAGTTCAAGGGGTTGACTATGATGAGACTTTCTCTCCCGTAGCGAAGCTGAAGTCCGTCTGAATCATGTTAGCAATTGACGCATACTATAATTATGAGATATGGCAAATGGACGTCAAAACGGCATTCCTTAACGGTTATCTTAAGGAAGAACTGTATATGATGCAGCCGGAAGGTTTTGTCGACCCTAAGAATGCTAACAAGGTATGCAAGCTCCAGCGATCCATTTATGGGCTGGTGCAAGCATCTCGGAGTTGGAACATTCGCTTTGATGAGATGATCAAAGCGTTTGGGTTTATGCAGACTTATGGAGAAGTCTGCGTTTACAAGAAAGTGAGTGGGAGCTCTGTAGCATTTCTCATATTATATGTAGATGACATACTTTTGGTGGGAAATGATATAGAACTTTTGGACAACATTAAGGCCTACTTGAATAAGAGTTTTCAATGAAGGACCTTGGAGAAGCTGCTTATATATTAGGCATCAAGATCTATAGAGATAGATCAAGACGCCTCATAGGTCTTTCACAAAGCACATACCTTGATAAGATATTGAAGAAGTTCAATATGGATCAGTCTAAGAAGGGGTTCTTGCCTGTATTGCAAGGTGTGAAATTGAGCTCAGCTCAATGTCCGACCATGACAAAAGATATAGAAGAGATGAGTGTCATCCCCTATGCCTCAGCCATAGGGTCTATTATGTATGCCATGCTGTGTACCGGACCTGATGTAAACCTTGCCGTAAGTTTGGTAGGAAGGTACCAAAGTAATCCCGGCAAGGAACACTGGACAGCGGTCAAGAATATCCTGAAGTACCTGAAAAGGACTAAGAACATGTTTCTCTTTTGTGGAGGTGACGAAGAGCTCGTCGTAAAGGGTTACGTCGATGCTAGCTTCGACACAGATCTAGATGACTCTAAGTCACAAACCGGATACATGTATATGTTGAATGGTGGAGCAGTAAGCTGGTGCAGCTGCAAGCAGAGTGTCGTGGCGGGATCTACATGTGAAGCGGAGTACATGGCAACCTCGGAGGCATCACATGAAGCAATTTGGATGAAGGAGTTCATCACCGACCTAGGAGTCATACCCAATGCGTCGGGGCCGACAAACTCTTTTGTGACAACACTGGAGCTATTGCACTTGCCAAGGAGCCCAGGTTTCACAAGAAGACCAGGCACATCAAGCGTCGCTTCAACTCCATTCGTGAAAATGTTCAAGATGGAGACATAGAAATTTGCAAAGTGCATACGGATCTGAATGTCGCAGATCCGTTGACTAAACCTCTTCCGCGAGCAAAACATGATCAACACCAGAACTCTATGGGTGTTCGATTCATAACAATGTAACTAGATTATTGACTCTAGTGCAAGTGGGAGACTGTTGGAAATATGCCCTAGAGGCAATAATAAAAAAAATATTATTATATTTCCTTGTTCATGATAATTGTCTTTTATTCATGCTATAATTGTGTTATTCGGAAATCGTAATACATGTGTGAATACATAGACACCAACATGTCCCTAGTAAGCCTCTAGTTGACTAGCTCGTTGATCAACAGATAGTCATAGTTTCCTGACTATGGACATTGGATGTCATTGATAACGAGATCACATCATTAGGAGAATGATGTGATGGACAAGACCCAATCCTAAGCATAACACAAGATCGTATAATTCGTTTGCTAGAGCTTTTCCAATGTCAAGTATCTTTTCCTTAGACCATGAGATCGTGTAACTCCTGGATACCATAGGAGTGCTTTGGGTATACCAAACGTCACAACGTAACTGGGTGACTATAAAGGTGTACTACGGGTATCTCCGAAAGTGTCTGTTGGGTTGACACGGATCGAGACTGGGATTTGTCACTCCGTATGACGGAGAGGTATCACTGGGCCCACTCGGTAATGCATCATCATAATGAGCTCAATGTGATCAAAGTGTTTGATCACGGGATCATGCTTTACGGTACGAGTAAAGTGACTTGCCGGCAACGAGATTGAACGAGGTATTGGGATACCGATCGAATCTCGGGCAAGTAAAATACCGATTGACAAAGGGAATTGTATACGGGATTGATTGAATCCTCGACATCGTGATTTATCCGATGAGATCATCGAGGAGTATGTAGGAGCCAACATCGGTATCCAGATACCGCTGTTCATTATTGGCCGGAGGGGCGTCTCGGTCTTGTCTGCATGTCTCCCGAACCCGTAGGGTCTACACACTTAAGGTTCGGTGACGCTAGGGTTGTATAGAGATGAGTATGCAGTAATCCGAAAGTTGTTCGGAGTCTCGGATGAGATCCCGGACGTCACGAGGAGTTCCGGAATGGTTCGGAGGTAAATAAAATTATATAGGAAGTGCAGTTTCGGCCATCGGGAGAATTCGGGGTCACCGGTATTGTACCGGGACCACCGGATGGGTCCCGGGGGTCCACCGGGTGGGGCGACCATCCCGGAGGGCCCCATGGGCTGAAGTGGGGAGGGGAACCAGCCCATAGTGGGCTGGTGCGCCCCCCTTGGCCCATCCCTTGCGCCTAGGGTTGAAACCCTAGGGTGGGGGGGCCACTTGCCTTGGGGGGTACTCCACCCCCCTGGCCGCTGCCCCCTTGGAGATTGGATCTCCAGGGCCGGCGCCCCCCCAGGGGGCCTATATAAAGGAGGGAGGGAGGGGCAGCCACACCCTGAAGCCTTGGCGCCTCCCTCTCCCCTACTACACCTATCTCTCTCGCAGAAGCTCGGCGAAGCCCTGCTGCGGTGACTGCTGCATCCACCACCACGTCGTCGTGCTGCTAGATCTTCATCAACCTTTCCTTCCCCCTTGCTGGATCAAGAAGGAGGAGACGTCATCCGCTCCGTACGTGTGTTGAACGCGGAGGTGCCGTCCGTTCGGCACTTGGTCATCAGTGATTTGGATCACGGCGAGTACGACTCCATCATCCACGTTCTAGTGAAGGCTTCCGCTCACGATCTACAAAGGTATGTTGATGCATCCGATCACTCGTTGCTAGATGAACTCATAGATGGATCTTGGTGAAACCGTAGGAAATTTTTTGTTTTCTGCAACGTTCCCCAACAGACCCGTTAATCTCCCGCAGCCGCCAGGACTGTGAAAGGCATCCAATGCCAACCTGTATCGGTCCGCGGGCGGTCTGGACGCGATTTCTCCCGCAAGAGACAAAAGTGTGGGAGGTTTGCGGGAGTCTGGACACCTGAAACGTAGGACTCCGACACCCCCGGCCCACCCACTCCCCCTTCCGGTCCCATTTCCTTCCACTCTGCCCCTTTCCCCCTTGCTTTGCATCCGCACCCTCCACCTTCGCCGCCGCTGCTGTTCGTCTCCGGTCGCCACAGAGGCATTGCCGGATGTCCGCAACCAGCACCAACACGCCCGCTCGCCGTTCCAACGGAGCTTTCAGCCCTGTAGTCGTTTGTACCCAGGTACACTCTGCCCCCTGTCGACGACCTCCATGGCAGACACCACACCCGGCAAGTGTTCGCTCAAATGTCATTGAGCTTATTTTCAAATGCTATGTAGTTTTTTAAGTACAAAGGATGGTGAGCTACTTGACCATGGAGGATGAGTTATTGTGCTATGCGTGACTGGCCGTATCCATGAGTTTCATAGGCAGGACCAGAGGGCCACCCTTCTGGGAGCAAGGGCATGAAAAATTTCACGCAGGAAAGCACATTGCGCCCTACGACGTGTACATCATGTGACCATGCAACGTGAGATCATTGTCGTATCGCTGGCACGCTATCCAGGTCAGCGTCATCAAGTTCTACAACTTGGTCAGCCAGCTCGAGGCAAGGTGGCCATCACACGCGGGCATGGAGGAGATGGTAAGTTTTACTTCCTCTTGCTAAACTTGTTGATTGATTCATTCATTCAATTTGGTCTACACATTATATGTAGCCCGCACGCGCTGCCGTGCTGTACCACAGGTCAGAGGGACGGCCATTTACGTGCGCGCACTGCTGGATGAAGCTGAAGGGGAAGTATGTGTGGGAGGACGTGATCCATTCCTAAAAAACATGTCGGACATCCGGGATCTAGTCGAATTTGAGACCTTGTTGTACTAGACTTAATTTGCATGCTATGTGTGGATGATTTGTGCTATTTTCTATCCGAACTTTGATGAACATCAACCGGTTTGCATGAATGTTGTCCGGTTAGTTAAAATGCGGTTTGAAATATATGCCGCTAGCGTTGGATGGCTGCCTCCCGCATCCATGTCCGCAGACTGGTCCCCTTCTCCGCGGACGGATGCGGGAGGTTTTTGACGGGTTACTATTGGAAATGCCCTTACAATACAAATGCTACAGTACTCCCACTAGATATATCACAAGCTAGATGATACTATGCGCGATGTTGCGGAAATTGGTTGCAATCTGTTATTTTAATTAGACTCGGTTGTAGGAATTCGAATAAGAATGAAGACCGGAAATATATATGATTTATTGTATGTGATTATTATAGTTGTAAAATATTAATATAAATAGTATTTTCCATGTACGTTAGAAATAAAAATATTTTGGTTGATGAAGTGAGAGGTGTGCATATTGAAAGAAATAGTATGTGTAACATTTATCATACATGTTGAGAGAATAAAAGTAGTGGGGCTGATGATGTGCCATATGTGATAAGGTGACATGTTTGCATGTTGAGGTAAATAAAAGTAGCGTGGATCAATTATTTAAGTATATAGGATAAGTGCGGTTTACACTTGTATCATCAGCGACCGTACAAAATTTTGACTGCGAATATCATTTTAACTATTCATATGGGAAATTTGAAAATTCATATGTGAATATTTGTCTCGAAAGGTACTTCTAGATTCCTATATTTTTCTATTTATTTTATACGTGTATTTCAATACTCTCAGTTTCCTACCAATACAAAGGTGAAAGAGAAGTACAAATTAGTGGTTACAACTATATTAGTGATTACAATTATTTTTCTTTATTCGAATTGTGGCTACACCATATCTAAAATGGTAGTATTTCTTATGGAACCAAATAAAACTAGTGAACGGTAATTTCCCTAGCTAAAATTGCCGAATCAGTTGGAAAAACAACTTAGTTCTCTTGACTCAGAATAACAACTACAACATGGCTTCCAAACATGAAAAAGAAACAATTGCCTGTATGCAACCAGTATATTCGGATTTTTAATAATGGCCGAAGTTCCTTTTGTTGTTCAAAGATGCCCCCAGAGCTTCAACTAGGATCAGTTCGACCTTAGCTGCACATCCCTCCTCTTTCGGTAGTATAATTGATCGCACCGATTAAATCAAACAACTCCTGAAAGTACCACTACTTTGCAGGAAGAATATCTCTGGTATACATTCTAGTGATATTATTCCCCCATTTCCGGCCAATGTATCGAGAGATTTACATGTCAGCTCCCAGTAGTAAAAGTAGAACTAGACTTGGTGCAGCCGGTCACACTCTGTCTTTGTGAAGCAACCGCTCTTCCTCCTCCACACTTGCCTCTATCATCAGGCTGCTTTAGTTCCTCCTGTTCTATTGACCTTTTGCGTTGTTGTCTGTGTTTTTATCTTAAGAGGAAACACCCAACGACATTTCGAACCTGACATATGTCAAAGAAGCAATTAAAAAAAAAACAGCAAACTGTCCTCTCGTCTCCAAACCCTAGAGAGGCAATTTCTGGGTGCTTTTGCTCAGCCACATCTCCTCTATCGGTAGGTCGCCGCCCCCTCCCTTCCACCGGATTCATCGTTGTGGGAGTATGAGAAGGCCATAATCTACCAGACAGAGCTGCAATTTTCTCCGCTTTGGGACTTTTAGTAGGGACATATATTTTTTAGAGTTCAAGAATTTATGTGCCCATTAAATAGAAATAAATATTTTTAGAGTTACAAAAGGAAGAGATGCACATTTCTATTTAGTGGACTTTTAGTATATGTTTGATGAGTTTTTTTGGGCACATGTTATGTTGGTGTATGTGTTAATGTCAAATTTCATGCATAATGAATATTTGAGGCTCTGGTGCTAGAAAAAATATTTGAATTATTTGAGCTTATAGATATATGAAACTAGTATCATTATATGTTTTCAAATAGTATTTACTGTTATTGATTATACAATATATATATTAATAAAAGTGATTTATTGAGTTTACCTTGCCGAAATGGAAGTAGTGTTTTGCATCGTGAGGAAAACCAATTTTGCGCTGGCTGTGTTGGGAACGGCTGTGCCGAAGCCGAAGAATGATCTAGAAATAAGAAGGCAAAGCTCACTCTCCGGAGCAGAAGGATGGAGAAGAAGAATTACTACCAGCTGGCTCCGCCGTTGCGTGGGCTGGTCAGCGGTCAAAGGTGGACCGGCGGGGACGGAATCAGACACGCTGTTTTCTTAATCCGCTCGAGTTGTTTAATCTGGCGACACGCACGCGCGCGCCCCCCTCCTCCACTTTAGGCTTTACCAGTCCAAATCCTTAAGCTCATTGCGGCCTGAACCACAGTCGCCATTAGTCGTCGGCTCTCTCTCGATATTCATCCATCCCTATATAAACCCATCGATCCATCTTCCCTGTCTCACTCTCCTCAAGCTACAGCCTGCCGGTCAATCACTACTACTCATATAGCTAGCCACCACTCGCGTACGTCTTCCTGAAGCTTGATCGAGCGAGCTCGACCTCATGGACATGGACAAGGAGTACTACAAGGCCTGCATGGGCATGGAGGCGCTGCCGATGAGCCCGGCCGGTCTGTCGGCGGTGACGACGGAGGTGGCCATGGCGGTGGCGACGGCAAGCGAGGACGAGGGCGACCTGAAGAGGGGCCCGTGGACGGCGGAGGAGGACATGCTCCTCGTCGACTACATCTCCAAGCACGGCGAAGGGCGCTGGAACTCGCTCGCTCGATGCGCAGGTACTTAATCAGTTAATTATGTATGCAACTGAGAGCTAGCTAGCTATCTACTAGTAGCAAGATCATGCATGTCACATCTGCTTTAATTTCTTTCTGATCGATCACGTCGCAAGAGATAAGATGAGCTAGCGCTTTCCGTTGCCGTACCTAGCGTGTAGCTAAGCTACGTGCACTGATCACTTGCAGCTCATTATCCGCCTAGGTCCCTCCTTATGTTCTGTTTGGCTAATCTGGGCTTGGTTTTCGCACGTGTAGGCCTGAGGCGCACTGGGAAGAGCTGCCGGCTCCGGTGGCTGAACTACCTCCGCCCCGACGTCCGGCGCGGCAACATCACGCCGGAGGAGCAGCTGCTGATCCTGGACCTGCACTCCCGGTGGGGCAACCGCTGGTCCAAGATAGCGCAGCGCCTCCCGGGGAGGACGGACAACGAGGTCAAGAACTACTGGCGGACGAGGGTGCAGAAGCACGCCAAGCAGCTCCACTGCGACGTCAACAGCGACCGCTTCCGCGACGTCGTCAGGCAAGTCTGGATGCCGCGCCTCCTCGAGCGCATCCAGGCCGAGAGCTCCTCTGCCGCCGCCGCTGCTGCAGGCGTGGGTGTTCCGGCGCTGACAAGGGCGATGAGCTCGCCGGCCGGTGCATCACAGTACCACTGCTTCGATCACGCGAGCAGCGGGGGGCCGAGCCGGAAGGTGGCGGTGACTATGAGCCCTGACACCTCGAGCACGCTCCGGTCTTCGCTGTCGCCGGCGGAGACGTCGCACGGAGCCCATTTCCCAGCGTGGGGCGCTGCCTCTGCCACGGCGAACGTTGATGGCTCGATGATGCAGTGCGCCGGCCGCGAGGGTGGGGCCATAGGCGGCGATCAGTACGTCATCCACGGCGACAGCCTCAGCGGGAGCTGGTCCGAGCTCCTCGCCGCCACAGATATCCCGGACTTTGAGTTCGGAAATTTCGACGACAACTTGTGGAGCCTAGAGGACATTTACTGCTGACGATGAACTTAACTAGAGCGCCGAACTAAGCTCAACAAAAATGAAATTTGACAAGAGAGGGTGCATGAAAGGAAATTTGAGAGGAAACTAATTACGTTCGTAGAGTGATCACTAGTTTATTAGGGCTACATAGTATTGAAAAATGTGCATATTAAATATTTTCTTTAATTCTTCTACACGGCTAGAAGATTTGGATTGTTTTTGTGCTTCTATGTAAAGGTAAATCTTACATGAGAAAACTAAAATAGTAAGCATGGAATTGGTTACCGCGTAAAGAGACAACGTTTTCTTTCTTCGAGGAGAAGAAAGAAAAGCGATCTCGCCTCGTGCCGCCAGGGCCGCCGTCCTCCGGCGGATCCCCTCCGCTGACGACCTCGGTCGTCGGTGGTGAGGGGGGCCGCCGGATCCACGCGTGTGGATTGATTTAGGCATTAATTTCTTAGGATTTTGGGTTGTTCATCGTCATGGCTTCGGCTGTGACGATGGCGGCGCCGACTAATAAATCTTCAGATCCTTTCCCAATGAAGCGATCTGCTTTTGGGGTGGATTTGGAAAACAGACTGTTCAAGTAAGGATGGTGCGGCAGCGGCGGCATCCTCGTGGTGGACCTGTGTCCTCGGGCTCCGCTGTTGCGACGACGTTTGCTCCAGCGTCGGCGTTGAGCTTGGGAGGTAGTCCAGGAGCGGATGCAGATTGTGGTCTGCATCGACGACATCTGGAAGATGGTGGATCTGGGTTCGTGGTTCGTGGCAGGCAGGTATGGTTTTCTCCTCCAACGTCTTAGTTGGGGGGTGCCAGATCTGAAGTTCGATGGCGTGTCCGGGGTGTTGCCCCGGTCTGATTCGTTCAACGGCAATGGTTTCGCCTTTATTGGCGAGCCACCTTGGAGGTCCGCAAAGCTGCATATCAGCGATGGAGCCGCGTCGAGCTCGGGTGTGGAGGTGACCCGTCATTTTCTCCTTTGGTGGCTGCTATGGTGGTGCCAGAGGCAGGTGACGGGCGTTGGTGTCAAGCTCAGAGGATTCTTCAGTCTTGTTTGTAATTTTACTTCTTGGCTGGTGTTCCTGTGTGCAAAGGCTAGCGTTCTGCTGTCTTTTCAGTTTTGTCAGGTCGGTATGTACGTGACTTGTACTATGATCCTTATGATATAAATGACACGTATTACCATGCAAAGAAAAAGCATGGAATTACCGTAGTTCTGCCAAATTAGCAAGTAATTCCTCCGTTCCAAAATAAATGACTCAACTTTATACTAACTTTATACTAAAGCTAGTTCAAAGTTGAGTCACTTATTTTGGGATGGATGGAGTATTTTATACCCCATACACTAAAAAATATTAAAACCTAGAGAAACCAAATTCAATAGGGAACTATGCGTACGCATGGACGCATAAATATAGTTGTGTGTTTAAAAGTTACTTCAAATTATTTTAAATCCATCCCTGCAAACAGACACTCCTTTTGTAAACAAATGTAAAATGTTTTGGCAGTTTAAATTAAACTGCTAACATATCTTACATTTATTTACAGAGGGAGTATATTTGGGTTCTAGGTCACATCTAGATGTGCCTTAGTTATTGCACATCTAAGTGACACAGGCAAGCATAGAAAGGAAAAGAAAAAGAAAAAGAAAATACCCACACGAATCTTCACTTAAGATCAATGATATATGACTTAGATGTGCAATACTTATGGCACATCTGGATGTACTTTAGCAAAACTGATATTTTAAATCCCATTCACCTTTCCCAACCTTGGATTCTAGTTATACTGGCCTCATTTAGTAGATAACACACCAATAGAAATTACAATTAAATTTTCCAAAAAAGCATGATATTACAATTATGATGTAAGGAATATACTTAGGGAAGTTTTTGTTTTGCCATTCTAGCTTTTGTCAATTTTGTTTTGCCACAAAATGCCAATTGTGGTGTACGGTCAAAACGTAAGAGTGCCAAAAGTGAAATGTCAATTTTTAGAATGGCATAAGGAAAATTGGCAAAAGCATGAGTGGCAGAAGCAAATTTTTTCCATATACTTAACATGGGTAAAATGATTCTGGACACTGTATATAAAATTGTTATTTTTTCAAGTGAAATCATATAAAAATATCACATTTTAGGAGGCGATATTCAAAGAGCAAGACTCAAATTCAATACTCACTCGACCCCCCCCCCCTCCTCTGCACTTCTCCAATATAACAAAGAAAATTGCTCCTCTGATCCGTGTTTACATTCTGTGCACCATCCAAAGACATGACATGCAGAAATCTTTGTTTTGAGATCCTGTAGGAAACTTCTGCTCATGACCTCTCAAGTTTGCATTTTCCCTATTCGTATGCTTTTACTCATGTGATTCAAAAAGGCTAGAATGAACCGAAATTAGTTAGTATTGACATTTTCAAGATCATATTCAATTGCGCTCACAAGATATCGAATTTCTGAATGAGGCATGAGTACTATTTTCTCAAGGAATGTTCATCACTTGAGCGACGAATATCCTCATGTTTTTTTTTCAAAAAGGGGAAATCTCGGCCTCTGCATCTGTGGATGAATGTGACCAATTTTATTGCATAGTTAAGTTCACACAAAATCTAAAAGGAATTCAAGTAGCTAGCATCTTATCCACATAAGCTGACCCAAAGCAACATGAAAGAATATCCACATGTAGAAATGAATCCTTTAATGCTTGGAAAATAAACTTGGCTAGCTTATCCATAGCTAAAGGATTCCTGTGTATATCTCTAGTGCACCATCCAATGGCATCTTATGCCGAATTCTTGTGTCCGTTGATCTTGTAGGAACCCATTGTGTTTTGACGACGTTTTCCATTCATGTGATTCAAAGAAGCAAGAATAACAGCTAAAGAAAAGCAAGAATAAGTAGGAATTAGTTAGCCTCTGTACTTTGTTGTGCAAGTGCACAATGCCTTTAGCTTGCTGTGCATCAGCGCCGGACTGGTAGGTGCCCCATACCCGGCAGGCATCCTGGTTGGGACCTCAGGTTTTAGATGTTTAGGTTTGGCTGCGATGTCTGTTTGGTATTAGGCCCAGACTATCTGCGCCCCTTCATCAATTGAATAGGTGTAGCGACAATTGTTGCTTAGACGGTGGCTTTAGTCTTGCTGTTGTATGGTTTTGTAAGGTTTTGTGTTAATAATTAATAAAATGGGCGTATGCATCGCCCAGATGCAGAGGCCGGGGGTCATCCTCCTTTTCTAAAAAAAGCTTGTTGTGCATCTTGTAGTATGCCTCTCCAATGGCTTCAATGACTTGAGGGAAAAAAAACAGTCAATGGTGTGATAAGGGGTCGGTGAATTGGAGAGATTCCACCACGTACTTCATTGCACACTTTAATTTGGAGTTTGGGCCAAGCTAAGGACTTGAGCGAGATGACAAGTCTGGTCTTCGTAATATATGTAAAACACAACTTGGCTTGCTTATCCATAGCTACAGGATGCCTAGATAAGCTCAGCTTGGTACGGCTTCCACCTTTCTCTAGGTAAGGAGACCTACTAGCTAATGGTTTTAACGTACATATAATCGCGGTTTCATGAGTGTGGCATGCATGCATCCATCGCACCATGCATGATATCCGAAAGAGACTGAAACCAACTAATAGTAGAGCACCAACTGGGATTCTGAGAGTTCTTTAGACTGTGAATCAATCAATTACTAAAAGAAGTGTGCCGCATGGAAACGCAATTTACAAAGTTAAAACCGCATGATCGTGTAGCCTTTGAATTCGGAAATATTACTCCACGTTAGCAATTGGTCTCGCTTGTCCTTTTGTTTTTCATGTCATATTTACTTGAAGTTATTTTTCCTACACACATGGCACATAGCATTTCTTCTAAGAAGGTCCAATCGAACGAAAACTCCATTATCTTAGACATGCAAAAATAGGTACAAATAAACGTTGCAAGTAAACTATACTTGCTTGATACGTAGTACTAATTTCGAATTCAAATAAGGAGGGCTTTGTCCAGTTGACTGCGTAAAAATCTCCTTATAAACGTGCAATGGGAGTAGCCGCAGCCAGCGAACCGGCCGAGCGAATGAGGTGTCACGTGTAGTAGCTTTGGTCCTTGGCGCCAGCTGGGAGGTCAAAGCTGGGTCGCCGGTCTCCGGCGACGGTCGTCCGGTCAACCTGGCGTGGCCCCACGTGGTGCGATGACGTCGGAGACCAGATAAGGCAGGCCAGGCCCACTCGTGCGGGTTCCGCAATTAGTTTAGTTCCCCCAGGACCCAAACGACCGGCGCTGATTGGTCAAGCTGTGAAGCCAGGAGAGGATCCTGACCGTGAGATCAATTGCCTTTTTTATTTTCTGATGAGATTGAGATGAATTGCCTTTCGCTTTGCCTGCTGAGTGAAGACCGTCTAAGCTAGAGACTTCAAACTAGTTTGAGCACTGATACAAGTACTCTACTACTTGGCATCAGCAGTGACATGTTCCTCCACTAACTCTCTTTTGGATGCAGCTTATGCATGATTGGTTTGCATTTGTGTGACAGACTGATGCATCGATCAACAGTGCGGTGATCATAGGCATGTCGTGCTCCGTTTTATTTCTAGAGGATGGCTTTTTTTTTGTGAGTGGATTTTTCTAGGTGATGTCGTGCTCTGTTTTGGTGTGACCTTATCATATCCGGGTGCCTTTTGGCGGTTGGCTGGATTCCTTGTAAGCTTGTTTCCCAAGATTGATAAAGCATGCACGGATTATCTGAGCTCAAGCTCATATGAGCTCGGTGAACAATACAATCCCTGAAAAATATATATTTTAGCAAACATTGTAAAGTTTTATCATGGAATAATTCATGGAAGACATGGCGAAAAAACCGATGCTCCTGAATGTTATTTTAAAAAGCATTTTGTATCTTTTTTTTTTGCCACGACTTCCACGAATATCATTCCCTGATGCTCCTGAATGTTATTTTAAAAAGCATTTTGTATCTTTTTTTTTGCCACGACTTCCACGAATATCATTCCCTGATGCTCCTGAAACTTCAGGCTGAAAATATTTGTTAAAGTTTACCAATTTTTTAAAGATGTTTGAGTTTTTTTAAAATCAGATTTACTATTCGCATCGAGCTCATACGAGCTCTGAGCCGAGAACAATACTTTCAGCCTGAAAAGCCTTCTTCTGAGAAAAACAAAATCATAGGCAGGTGTAGCCCATTAGCAACGAAAGAGACAAATGTTCAATAAATTTAGATAATGCCCGTGTTTAATATATTCCTAGAAATATTGATTACAACTTAGGCACACATGTGCACGAATATACCACACTCACAGACGATAGACCCACTCGCACTGCCATAAGGCCTACTTAAGATCGGAGTGCTAGACCTTTCAAATTGATGAAATTACCACATTTGAATTACTATCGACATAGACGACATTAGCCACTGAATGACATTCCGCTTTAGGGAGATAAATAGAGTATCAAACCTGAAGGCTGAAGTCATAGTTTTTAAAACCAGACCGAACCGAGGGCCCGACAGAAAAAATGGACAGTAACTTGGCACTGTAAATTTTTGTACAGAAGGATGACCGTCTGTATCTTTGGAACAAACATAAGAAGAATGTTCACAAGTTACATAATTTGTACCGTATTTTTTTTCAAAGTTCATAGTTGCTAACCAATATTGCGAAGAAAACTTTATAAGCATTATATGCATTTATGTTCTTTTTCTGCACGCATGATTGTTTTCATGAAATTTTTCTCGCCGAGTTCTCAGCTTTTAATCTCAACGCAAACCAATCGTAGTATGTTCCGAGGGATGGTGTGAACTTTTTATGTTGGTTTGTTGCCAAACAATCCTTTTCACGATGAGGAACTGAATTACAATTTGCACCCAACCTACCAGGAAATATGCATTTCCCCATGCATGTACGCGCGCACGCGGATCGTTTTCACATGGCGACGGTAAGCACTGTGGTACTGTTACGCGCGCGCAAGCTTTCGACCGCGGTGGAGGCTGCTTTCAGTGTTGTCAACTCGTACACCCCAAGCATTTCAATGAAGTCAGCCCGTACGTCTTGTCTACAACTGCAGGCACACACCATGTACGCTGCTGATGTGAGCTTCGCGTAATGCATGGAACTCAGCGTGGGTGGCTGCAGGAAATGCAACGATGTTTCATGGTAAATTTGACAAATTTGACCTATATATAAAATCAAATCACAGAATGAACTGTCCGTTAAACTATTTCACGCAGCTGACCCGTGGCGCCTAGCTCTCAGGCGCTGCACTAGTGCAACGCCTAGGAGCTAGGCGCTGCACTGTATAGTGTGGCGCCTAACTCTCAGGCGCTGCACACTGACTTAGTAATTTTCGGATTACACGTGTACGACGCTGGCAGTGTAGCGCCTATCTGGGAGGCGCTGCACAGTGTAGTGTGGCGCCTTCGTGTCGGGCGTCACACAAAAAGGCCAGCCGCGTGAAATAGTTTCACGTACAGTTCATTCTGTGATTTGATTTCGTCCATAGGTCAAATTTGTCAAATTTGCCATCTTTCATTGCTTCTTTTCAGTTTTTGGAGTTTTATTTAATAAAGTCTAATATTTGTAAAGAGAAGTCATTTAAATGGTCACCAACCAAAGGTGCTCCTTTTATAATTTTGGAATGTTGTTGTAGTGAATTTTACAGCCAAATGTTCCTTTTAGCAATTTTTACACGAAATCACTAATTAAAGGTTATCCTTTGCAAAGATTACCCTGAACTACTCAGATGATGACATGTGGCGTAATGCATGGGGCTAATTTTTTTAAATAATACATTTTTTAATTAATTTTCATAAATATTAGGCTGGGTAATTTTTTTAAAAATAATACACCGTCGGCCCGCTGCAGGCCGACTGGGCCTAGTCGGCCCACAGCACACTGTGGGCTGATTGGGTCCTGTCGGCCCACTTTGGGCCGACTGGAGCTAATTGGCTCGCTGTGGGCTAATTGTTTTTGCAAAAAAGTAGGCATAAAAAATATATGTTTTAAAAAATATTAATCATGTAATTAGAAAATGTTAAACGTGTATAAAAAAATGTTCCTGATGTATACAAAAAATGTACAATATATATGCAAAAAAGTTGACTAAAAATATGTTTTAAAAAGTGTTAATCATGTATTTAAAAATTGTTAAATGTGTGTATAAAAAATGTTCCTTATCTATACAAAAAATATAGAATGTGTATGAAAAAAAGTTGACACCAAAAAAATATGTTTGAAAAAAATGTTAATCATGTATTTGAAAAAATGTTCCTTATCTATACAAAAAATATAGAATGTGTATGAAAAAAAGTTGACACCAAAAAAATATGTTTGAAAAAATGTTAATCATGTATTTGAAAAAATGTTCAACGAGTACACAAAAATGTTTCATGTATTGGAATGAAAGGTTAAACGTGTATAAAAAAATGTTCCAGCTCCAGATCCGGTATGGGAGCATCACGGACCTAAGTATGATTGGTTGCTCTTTTTGTATGGAACTGAAACATTTTTTTCAAACATATTTTTTTGGTGCCAACTTTTTTTCATACACATTCTATATTTTTTTGTATAGATAAGGAACATTTTTTATACACACATTTAACAATTTTTAATCATGTATTTGAAAAAATGTCAACTTTTCAAACATATTTTTCAAACATATTTTTTTGGTGTCAACTTTTTTTCATACACATTCTATATTTTTTGTATAAATAAGGAACATTTTTATACACACATTTAACAATTTTAAATACATGCTTAACACTTTTTAAAATATATTTTTTTGTCAGCATTTTTGCATATATATTGTAAATTTTTTGTATACATCAGGAACTTTTTTGTACACGTTTAACATTTTTTAATTACATGATTAACATTTTTTTGAACATATATTTTTTATGCCTACTTTTTTTGCAAAAATAATTAGCCCATAGCGAGCCAATTAGCTCCAGTCGGTCCAGTCGGCCCACAGTGGGCCGACGGTACGCAATCAGCCCACAGTGGGCCGACAGGGGCCAGTCCAATTGGCCTGCTTTGGGCCAACTAGGCCCAGTCGGCCTGCAGCGGGCCGACGGTGTATTATTTTTGAATTTTTTTATCCAGTGTAATATTTTTAAAATTAATTAAAAATGTATTGTTTAAAAAAATAGCTAATGCATGTGTGTCATTTGTTGCCACGGGGGATATGAGGTTCAATGTATGTTTTTTCTTTCTAGATTTGTTTTAAAAAATGAAATATTTCATGAACCGTGAGTCCGAATTATAAACCGGTACCACTGTTGTATTCCTCGTGTCGAGATTATCGAAAGAGATCCGAGGTTGATTGGTTTTGATGAAATATTTTTGGGGGAAATTTGTGATCCCAACTAAACTAACATGTGCTGCCAACGCGAACTAAACAATGCTTCCACCTAGTATTAACTTGTGCTCCTCAACTTTTGTGCTTCCATCTATTACTAACATTCTTGCTCTCAACTACACTAAGGTATGCTTCCGATATGAATTATCCGTGCTTCCACCAACTAGGAGATCCATGTCCCCGCTAGAAGCACACATGTGCTTCCATCGTAAACTAACACATATTTTCACATAGTACTAACTCATGCTCTGAGTGTGAAGGAGAAACTGTGCTCCCGCGTGAAGCACATGCTTGTGCTCCATCAAAAACCCAAGAAAATAAGTAAATTAAAATACGAAAAAAGAAAACAACAAAAAACAAAAAAAAAAGTTCCTATAGGAGAAGTGTCCAACGCTCACCACGTGGAGGCTCCAGCAATATAGTTGTGGCAACGCTGAGAGCCGCCCTTCAGACAGGGCGACCCATGTGTGCTGTTTTATTTTTTGTTGATTTGTTTTGTTTCTTCGTGCATTTCAGATTTACTGGTTATTATTATTTTTGATTTCTCATGTTATTACGGTTATTTCTTTTCATAGGTATTTTTCTATTTTTGGACGTTTTTTCTTCTTTCGTTTCATATATTTTCCATCTCCATTTCTCTTTTCTTTTGTAAATCTATTTGTTTATACATATAACTCTTTTTATACAGTGAATTTTTTAAAAAATACATTGAACTTTCGTCAAATGTGAAGAGACTTTTTAAATATATACTGAACATTTTTTAACATGAGATGACCATTTTTTAATTACATAGTGAATGTTTCTTCAAAGACGGTGAGCATATATTAAATATACATTGAACATTATTATAAAATACAATTAACATTTTTAAATATATGATGAATATTTTTCTAAGTAAATGTTGAACAATATTTAAATACACTGTGAATTAAATATATATTTATATTTTCTTTAATTTTTAGAATTTACCTTTATGAAATATCCATCTTCCAGTTCTTTTTGACATAACAGACTAGAAAACCACAGGAAAAAAAATGACCAAGTGAGCTCACTAGAGTGGGCCGACCTACAATGATTTATGCCTAACTTAAGCGTAGGCTAATCTACTGTATTTGATGCCAATATAGGCGTCAACTAGGATCTCTCCTCAAAGGCTATATCAATCCTGTTCCGACTTGGCTCGGTCTCGCGAGAGGTATACCTTGGGAGCGCCTATAGGCCGCACTCTGCGGCAAAAGGACGCCCCTTCGCACAGGGGCCGGCCCATGGAAGATACCGCCAGTTTGTAGCGCAACAGGTAAAAATAAGGAAAAAAGAAGCTCTCCTTAGGAATCGAACTGCAGACCTCTCAGTAACGAAGTCTTGTCGAATGCCATGCGAATTGATGACTCTTACTGACCAATTTGTAGCGCTAATGTCTAAGAACTAACAAAAGTGCCAGAACTCTAACACATTTTGATTTTATTCGAACAAATCTTGAAAATTATAAACAATTTTCTAAAATTTAAGTAATGTTTCAAAGTTCGAACATGGGTCAAACAACACGAACAAAAATTTGAAACTCCAAACAAATTTTTTGAATATGTGAACAATTTTAAAAACAGGAACATATTTTGAAAATTTCGGAACAAAATTTGAAAACGTGAACATTTTTTTTGAATCTGCGAAAACTTCGTAAAAAATGCGAACAATTTTTCTGAAAAAAAAGAAATTTATTTGAAAAAAGGGAACAAATGTGAAATTCCAATTTTTTTTTGAAAATTTGAAAAACGAACATTTTTTTAAAAGCACAAACAAATTTTGAAACAGCAAACAAATTTTGAAACAGCGAACAAATTTTGTACATTTTTTGAAAAGAACAACATGTCTTTTGAAAACCTGAACAAATAAATTTGAACATTTTTTAAATCCGAACAAAGTATTGAATATATTGAACTTTTTCTGAAATTGCGATTTTTCTAAAGCAAACATAAAAGAAAGAAAGAAAAAGAATAACAAAATGAAAAACGCTAAAAAAGGAAACAGATAATAGTCTATCTCTTGCATGTATAGGACACTAGGGTTGTGAAGCTCCGGTGGCTAGCAACCCAGCTCGTCGAGTGGGACGTG
Source organism: Aegilops umbellulata (assembly GCA_032464435.1). Lineage (NCBI taxonomy): Eukaryota > Viridiplantae > Streptophyta > Magnoliopsida > Poales > Poaceae > Aegilops > Aegilops umbellulata. Next base: position 71,261,756 of record CP136054.1, read on the forward strand.
TGAGGTTTGACTCCTCGCTCTGTCATTTTTTGTGGGGATTTCTTCTGTATCAAGCACCCGTCATGGGCCGGCCCATGAACGATCGATGGGTGTGCGGGAGGTCGACATTTTGGCGCAGAATGCGGCGAATAGGGTTTTCCATATACCTCGCCTCAAGCGATATGAAAAGAACTCTGGCTGAAGGGTGTGAGCATATGGGCCGGCCTATTAGTGTATGTTTGATCGCTTCGCTCGCTAGCATTCCGCTGTAGGTTCGCTCGCTATGGGTTTTCTTCATTTTTCATTTTTCTTGGATTTTTTTCTTCACCGGTTTTATTGTTTTTCTTTTCTCTTTGTCATAAATTAAGTTCTTCAGTGGTTTTCTTAGTTTTTTCTCTCGGTTTCCAAAGGCTTTTGTTTTCTTCCTTTTTTTTTGTTTTTCATGGTTTTCTTTGCTTCTTTCCTGCCTTTTTGGTTTCTTTGTTTATGTTTGTTTATTTATTTCTCGGTTTTCACTAGGTTTCTCTTTTCCTTTTTTCTTCTATTTTAATCTTTTTTCTTTGCCTTTTTTGTTTTCTTCTCTTTTTTCTCGGTTTTCTTTTTTGTCATTATACTTCATATCTTTCATTTCTTCCTTCTTTTTCTTCTGTTTTTTGTTTGTTTCATTTTTTTATCTGATTTTTTTCTCATATTTCTTCCTTTTTCTTTTCATTATTTCTTAGTCTTCAACTTTTTTCTTTATTAGTTTTTATTGTTTTCCATTGTTTTTGCATTTGTTTCTTCAATTTTTATTTATCATTATTTTTCTTTGGTTTCTTTTTCGTTTTGTTTGTGTGTTTTGGTTTTCAATATACATTTTTGTATATGTCAAGAATATTTTTCTAATATATGTTTCACATTTCCAATACGAGGTTAACATTTTCTAATACATGGTCAATATTTTGTATACAAATTTTTAACATTTTTGAATGCTAGATTAATATATTTCAAATATAAGGTCACATTTTTAACAGATGTTTAGCATTTTTTATAATACCTTTTCAAAAACTCAAATGTCTTATTAATATTTTTCAAATACAAGATTAGTATTTTCTGATACATGGTCAATATTTTTTCTATGCACATTTAGCATTCTTTCAAATGCTAGATTAACATTTTACAAAAGCAGTATTAATTTTTTAACACATGTTCAACATATTTTATAAACACATTTAACATTTTTTAAATGCTTGATTAATATTTTTGAAACACTTGTTCAACAATACGCAAATACTTGATTAATATTTTTAGATACATGCTCAAAAATTGCAATCATTTTTTAGTAACCGGTCAACAGTTTTTCTGTACAAATTCAACATTTTCAAAATTCTTGATTAACACTTTTCGAAGACTTGTTCAACATCTTTTCAAATGCTTCATTAAAATTTTCATATATATGATCAAATTTATTTCAACATTTTTTAATACATGGTCAACATTTTTCCTATACACATTTAACATTTTCTTTGTGACTGATTAACAATTTTCAAATGCTAGATTAACATTTTTTAAAAACATGATCAAATTATTTTATTACATATGTTTTGTACATATTTCGTGTACGTGGTTAACATTTTTGCTATACACATTTAACATTTTTCAAATGTTTGTTCAACGTTTATTTATTTATTTTATGTAAATTAACTTGTTTAATATATTTATTTAGAATATTTGAAATTATAAACAAAAGTAAAAAAAATGAAAGCAAAAAATGAAAAAAAAAACGTGGAAAAACAAAAATAAAACGAGGAGGAGGCCTCCAGCGCACCTAGGCTGGCCCATCTCCAGCAGCTCCTAATGCGAGGGTTCCTTTCGTCTCCTCTAAGCGAGATATTGGGGTGCCCGCTCGTTCTGAGAGCAACCAGTTAACGACCGCTTCTTCGGAAGCCTGGTGCACTTTATTTTTTTGAGGGTAACTGCCGCTTTATTTAATTAAAACAAGTCTGGGATCTCATCGGAGACCACACTAAGAACAAAGTCTGGTGGCATCATAAGCCAAACCTTACATAAAGTATCTCCTACGCCTACTTTCGCTAGCTTATGCGCGGCAGAATTCGCATTACGACCGACCCAAGACACTTTCACGTCATCAAAGAACTGAAACATCTGCTTAAGCTCCTCTACCCTTGGCCCAACAACAGCCAAATTCTTCTCTCCTTCCTGAAGCATCAACGCCACATGTTTGTTGTCCGTCTCTAGGTGTAGTTTTTTGACGTTGATCTCGGCGGCTAACTCAATAGCTCTTTTGCAAGCAAGGATCTCCACTGTCTCCGCCTCTGTCTGATGATGGTAGACCTGATATGCAGCCCCTCGGAAATCACCAAGGTGCCCACGCAGGATCACTCCTCCTCCCTTGTCACCATGCTTTGACACCGCCTCGTCAGCGTTCGCTTTTATCCATCCCTCCTCCGATGGTGTCCACTTGTATGTTTCTTTTATTCTGACTCCCGGATCTGCTTTCTCATGACTAGCGAACCATTCTGCCATATATGCACATACAGAAGCCAATATTTCATGTGGCGGTGAAATTTGTTTACCATCTTTCGCCTCGTTCCTCGCCAACCAGAGTCCGTAGCAGGCCTGGACCATCGCTGCTCTCTCCTCCCCCTGCATTCGCAAACCAGCCTAACAACCACGAGGACAACTCGCTCGAGGATGGGGTGGCCTGGTGCACTTTCAGCTGCCACCACATGTAGTGTTCTGGGCGTTTCCTTTGGGTTTTATTTAAAAAAAAGTTCTGCACTATTTTTGGCTTTTTAGACAGTTTTTTCTTTGTTTTTTGGCTTTATGGTTTTCCACCGGTCTTTCTTAGCTTTTAGACGGAAAAACAAGTTTTTATTTTTTCTACAAGAGGCACGACCATGCTTCTCTTATAAACGAAAAAACACGTTCTTTACTTCCTCGAGAAGCACGATTATGCTTTCGTGCAATGCCTCTGGGAAATGGAAAAAGGACATGTTTTCTTTTTTTTATCCATGAGAGGCATGGTTTTGCTTCCGTGAGAGGCATGATTTTGCTTTCATGGGATGCTTGGGCGTGCCTCTTGAAAATGAAAAAAACGCGTTTTTTTTCTTTCGCGAGAGGCACGATTTTATTTTCGCGGGAATCACGGCCATGCCTCTCCAAAAGGGAAAAATGCGTTTTCTTTTTCATTTCCTTCTGTGAGAGGCACGGTTTTGCTTTGGCGAGATGCACGGCCGTGCCTCTCGGAAATGGAAAAAATGTGTTTTTTTTCTTACACGAGAGGCATGGTTTTGCTTCAACGCGAGGCACCGTTTTGTTTTCACGGCCATGCCTCTCGGGAACGAAAAAACGTGTTTTATTTTTTATTTTCCTTCCACGAGAGGCACAGTTTTGCTTCCGCGAGAGGCATGGTCGGTTTTTTTGTCTGGATTTTTTCATGAAAAAGGTTTGTCAAAACCTATCAACATGGGATCTAGTTTTGAAGACCTCGACGCGAGGAATCCAATGGTGAAAACGGTTTGAGATTTGTACGCAAGGTTTAAGAGATAAAACGTTTGAATAAACAAATCTATGAAAAAAAGGAAAAACTTCCTGGTTGCGACAAGTGGCGCACATGCAGTGCGCTACTTGTCGCATCTTGGGTGGAAGTGATCTTGGAAGGAGTAATCCTCAATTAGTGACTTCGGCTCGGTCTCACCTATGGCGAGAGTCATATGGGTCGGCTCAATACGGGTCGTGGGGTCAGGTTTTTCAAGGAAGTTTTTTAACCAACTTTCTTCTTTTCTTGTTTATTTATAAGTTTGTTTTGGCCATTTTTTCACAATTCACATATTTTTTGTTTGTTTGTCTTTGTGGCTGTTTTGATTGGTTTTCACATGGTCTCTTCCTATTTGTTGTTGTGCTGATTTATGTGTTTCTTTTATCATTTTCTTCGGTTTTATGAGTTTCTTCATCGGTTTTCTACAAAGGAAGATTTTTTTTCCCAATACGTCCCTTTTTGTTTTATGCACAGGTAAATTTCTCTTATGCATATGGAACATTTTTTATACACGCTGAATATTTTTTAAATACGTGATGTATATTGTTTCCATTTAAATGTTTTTTAATATTTTGTAAATAGATGCTGAACATTTTTCAAATGCACATTGAATATCCCGTAGTGGCATAAAATATATTTTTTAAACTACACAAATATTTATATACACTAGATGCCATTTTCTAAATGTCACGAATGTATTTTTTGAAACATGTTAAATACATTTTCTTGAATGCCACAAACCAGTTTTCTTGAATTATGAGAATTCATTTACTTTGTATAAATATTTTTAAATATGACTTGTTTTTAATTCCATAACATATTTCAGAAGCTGCAGACATTTTTGACACTGCATAAACTTTTTTAACACTGCATAAACATTTCAATACAAATATTTATATTTTATGATATGTTGAAATATAGGTTAAAGTATAAAAAATAAAATTAAAACAAACGAATGATAAGTGAACAAAGCAGCGTCTCACGCATCTGCATGTGTTTGGCTGACCTATTTAGGGTGCGCTACAGGTGACATTGCACTCGGGGTTGCTACAAGCGATACATAGCCGCACCCATCCATGAGTTAGTTGCTCCCAACCTTCCAACCAAAAAGAAGATTGGATACAACATTGAACAAATAAGACCCATGCAACATGACCCAAGTTTGTGGAGACACGGTTGTTGGCGCGTCCCAATACTTAATTTCACGCTACTCTATGCTTGCAGCATTGCCACACCATCAATTCCTGCAAGTTACTCACAAGTTAATTTTTGAATTAAATTTTGTATTTGCAATATGTGTGTTGGGCGATTGCAACATTCCTATATAGTTCACCCTTCACATTCTTTTAGAAATGACATTGTATTAAATGCAATTCATTTTCCTCTTTTTATACGCGTTGTATTTTTATTTATTTTTAAGATTACATTTGACTCCCATTAGTTTTATATATTTTTAGCATCTTTTATGCATTTCTCCAAATAAAGTTCCCATAGCAACGCGCATGGCATCACCTAGTATTAGTAGAGTGCATGTCATTCTCATTGTTATTCCTATTGCTATGCACTAAATGTATTATCATCAATTCACCTATATGAGGGAGATTAAAAGTGCATTTAATCCCTAAATGGCATTTTGGTATGATCTCAATGTGGTTGGCGAGACTAAGAATGATTGCTAAAGTTATATTAGGTCACTGGTCTCTCGAAGTATGTATATGGAGACCCTCCTTAAAATGGGAAAAGGCGCAATTATCCGAAGACTCACGAGTTTTGTTTGGTTTCTCTAGAGTCATAAGACAACCGCACAATTAAGAGGGCTCGGGGTGCTTGAATGAATGTATGGGACCATGCAAAACATATACACCAGCAATCCTACACATTTCACTCAAATTAGCCCGAAACCCACCTCAATTGTGCCCAATGCAAACCTACCCCATGCCCACGAGGTCCAATATTAACTCTCTAGACACCCCATGTGCACGGGGTTGATTTGAAAACTCTCTCGTTGTTGGAAATATGCCCTAGAGGCAATAACAAATTGATTATTATTATATTTCCTTGTTCATGATAATCGTTTATTATCCATGCTAGAATTGTATTGATAGGAAACTCAGATACATGTGTGGATACATAGACAACACCATGTCCCTAGTAAGCCTCTAGTTGACTAGCTCGTTGATCAATAGATGGTTACGGTTTCCTGACCATGGACATTGGATGTCGTTGATAACGGGATCACATCATTAGGAGAATGATGTGATGGACAAGACCCAATCCTAAGCCTAGCACAAGATCATGTAGTTCGTATGCTAAAGCTTTTCTAATGTCAAGTATCGTTTCCTTAGACCATGAGATTGTGCAACTCCCGGATACCGTAGGAATGCTTTGGGTGCGCCAAATGTCACAACGTAACTGGGTGGCTATAAAGGTGCACTACGGGTATCTCCGAAAGTGTCTGTTGGGTTGGCACGAATCGAGACTGGGATTTGTCACTCCGTGTAAACGGAGAGGTATCTCTGGGCCCACTCGGTAGGACATCATCATAATGTGCACAATGTGACCAAGGGGTTGATCACGGGATGATGTGTTACGGAACGAGTAAAAGAGACTTGCCGGTTACGAGATTGAACAAGGTATCGGGATACCGACGTCGAATCTCGGGCAAGTATCGTACCGCTAGACAAAGGGATTTGTATACGGGATTGATTAAGTCCTTGACATCGTGGTTCATCCGATGAGATCATCGTGGAACATGTGGGAGCCAACATGGGTATCCATATCCCGCTGTTGGTTATTGACCGGAGAACATCTCGGTCATGTCTGCATGTCTCCCGAACCCGTAGGGTCTACACACTTAAGGTTCGATGACGCTAGGGTTATAAAGGAAATTTTGTATGTGGTTACCGAATGTTGTTCGGAGTCCCGGATGAGATCCCGGATGTCACGAGGAGTTCCGGAATGGTCCGGAGGTAAAGATTTATATATGGGAAGTCCTGTTTTGGTCACCGAAAGAGTTTCGGGTTTTATCGGTAGTGTACCGGGACCACCGGAGGGTCTCGGGGGTCCACCAAGTGGGGCCACCTGCCCTGGAGGTTTGCATGGGCCAAGGGTGGTGAGGGACCAGCCCCTAAGTGGGCTGGTGCGCCTCCCACAAGGCCCAAGGGCAGCTAGGAAAAAAAAGGGGGAAACCCTAGGCTTAGATGGGCCTAAGGCCCACCCTAGGGGGCGCCTCCCTCTCTCCCCCTCTTGGCCGCCCCCTTGCTCCCCATCTAGGGCTGCCGCCCCCCTAGGGGTGGGAACCCTAGAGGGGGCGCAGCCCCTCCCCTTCCCTATATATATGAGGCCTAGGGCTGCCCATAATACACACGTGATTCGATCCCTCGTTGGTGCAGCCCTGCGTCTCTTCTTCCTCCTCTTCTGTGGTGCTCGGCGAAGCCCTGCAAGATTGCCACGCTCCTCCACCACCACCACGCCGTTGTGCTGCTGCTGGACGGAGTCTTCCTCAACCTCTCCCTCTCCCCTTGCTGGATCAAGGCATGGGAGACGTCATCGAGCTGTACGTGTGTTGAACGCGGAGGTGCCGTCCGTTCGGCACTTGGTCATCGGTGATTTGAATCACGACGAGTACGACTCCATCAACCCCGTTCACTTGAACGCTTCCGCTTAGCGATCTACAAGGGTATGTAGATGCACTCTCCTTCCCCTCGTTGCTGCTTTCTCCATAGATAGATCTTGGTGACACGTAGGAAAATTTTGAATTTCTGCTACGTTCCCCAACACTCGTCACCCTGTGCGCACAGGGTCTCTATCCCCTGTGCCATAGGGTCTAGGGTTCCCATCTCTAGTGACCTCGTGTGCATGTGATACTTTAGCTTGTGCACGTGTGGCCTTCAAGGCAATAGTCACAATTGGGTGTGTGTGTGTGTGTGTGTGGGGGGGGGGGGTTATAAAAGGCACCTTTCTTCCACCTTCCATTCTAACCCTAATGTCTTGGGAAGCTCCCAAAGCTCCAAAAGCTTCAATACTCTCAATCCCTCAACCCAAACTTGTTAATACTTGGGGAATTGAGTGAGAAAGACCTGGTCCACACTTCCACCAAACTAGATTGTGTTCCCCACTCAATTTCTTCATCAACACTCGTTGGGGGTCACTATAGAAAATCTAAAAATTTGCCGTCAACCTCAAACAGACGGCAAATGCTTGAAAACAGACGACAAAGACTTTGCCATTAGCTTGCCCATGACACACAAAGGGGCAAACAATAAATTGGCAAAGAGCTAATTTTTCGTCAACTTTTCGTTGGGCTGACAACAAAGTCTTTATCGTTAGGTTATTTTCCCGGGCAGACGACAAAGTAGGATTTATGGACCTCTGTTAGCAGATGGGCCCCAAAACGGCTTTGTCGTCTGTTGACTATGAAGCTGATGACAAAGACTTTCCATTTAACAAAATTGCCGGCTTCCTGGACATGTCTAGCCATTTGCGCCGGTTATGTCCAGCCACTCGCGTGTGTGCTCAGAGGGCAGCCTCTCAAGATCTCCCTCCTGCAGGGAACGTGGCGGTGGGATTTGACTAGGGGATGCCTGGATTCGTCGCCGGAGTGTCGTCGAAGGTGGATGTACCTCCTACTCCCCCATATCACCATCGAAGCACCCCTCCCCATTGTGGTAGGTAGAGGAGGTGGCCATGAGAGGAACTACACAATGGTGGGAGGTACATCGAGGAGGTAAGCTAGTTGTACAGGGTGCGGTGTCGAGAGAGGTGGTGTGGCAGCGCTAGGAGGGAGGTGGTGCGACACATGCTTGAAGGGGGAGTGTCGGTGTCAAAACCGGCGGATCTTGGGTAGGGGGTCCCGATCTGTGCGTCAAGGTCGGATGGTAACAGGAGACAAGGGACACTTTATTTTACCCAGGTTCGGGCCCTCTCGATGGAGGTAAAACCCTACTCCTGCTAGATTAATGTTGATGATATGGGTAGTACAAGAGTAGATCTACCACGAGATCAAGGAGGCTAAAACCCTAGAAGCTAGCCTATAGGTATGATGATGGTTATGATGTGTTCGTCCTACGGACTACAACCCTCCGGTTTATATAGGCACCGGATAAGGTTAGGGTTACACAGAGTCGGTTACATTGGTAGGAGATCCTGAATATCCGCACGCCTAGCTTGCCTTCCACGCCAAGGAAAGAACCTTCCGGACACGGGACGAAGTCTTCAATCTTGTATCTTCATAGTCCTTGAGTCCGACTGAAGATATAGTTCGGCTATCCGAACACCCACTAATCCAGGACTCCCTCAGTAGCCCCTGAACCAGGCTTCAATGACGACGAGTCCGGCGTGCAAATTGTTTTCGGCATTGCAAGGCGGGTTCCTCCTCCAAATTCTTCAAGAAGATAATAGACACCAAAAAATAGTGTCCGGCTCTGCAAAACAAGTTTCCACGTATTGCCATATAGAGAATAATACAAACACAAATCAAATCTGCAGACGTATTCCGCAGTGCGTCATAACACTGCGACCAAGCCTTCTGTATGGATTATTTTTTGTTGTTCCACCGCAGCACGTTCAACGAGGCGGTTTCCTTGGCACGTCTTGTCGAAGCAGAGATCGTGTGCCCCCTTTAACGGGATTCTCATTAATACGGACGTGGGTAACCCAACCGTGCCCGTTAAGCACGTCCTGCCTTGATTAAAGGCTAGTCCAAGACGGTTACGGGGAGGGCTCTTGATATTCTGCCTCTCATAAAGAGACCGAGACCTTGCTCCCCTCTTGTGTTCTCAAAACAAGCTCGCCCATAGCCTCGAGTTCCAACACCCCAGGCTTCTAGATTCTAGGCGCACCGGACCATCGACAATGTCCGGCTCCGGCCTTCAAGGCCAATGGATGCCTTCCTCCGTTACGGAGGAGGACGTATCAAGGTTGAGGGAGGCTAGGTTCCTGACCAGCGAGATCCCGCACAGGTTGCCTGCTCAAGGACAAGCGATCCCAAGCCCTCAGCCCGGTGAGAGCGTAGTATTCATCTCCCACTTCCTTCAGGGATTAGGCTTCCCAACGGATCCTTTTGTAAGGGGGCTGATGTTTTATTATGGGCTGGAATTCCATGACCTAGCTCCGGAGTCCATCCTCCATATCTCCTCCTTCATTGTTGTGTGCGAAGCGTTTCTCCATATCACTCCTCACTTCGGATTATGGCTCAAGACCTTCAAGGTAGAACCGAAGATAATCGAGGGGCGTCACGTAGAGTGCGGAGGTGCTGTTATAAAAAGGAATACCGATGCTCCATGGCCCGAGGGCACTTTTCAAGAGGAGCTCGGCTTATGGCAACAGGAGTGGTTCTACATCACCTCTCCTCGGGGCACCACTTGGGTAGCGCCTCCCGCCTTTCGCTCGGGCCCCCCACCACGTTTAACATCGTGGATCAACACAGGGCTAGATCGGGGCTTGCCCAAAGACGTTCCTCTGTTGCAGGGCCGCATAAAGGATCTCCTAAAAGGAGACCTCAACCTGGTCAAGGTGACACAAGTTATGCTGATTCGCCGGACACTGCCCGGCCAACGTCGCCCCCTCCGCTTGTGGGAGTTCAACCCAGAGGGGCCGCGAGTTCTTCGAAATCTCATGGGCATGACGCCTATGGATATGTATAGACTGTTCCTCGGACCACAAGGAGTGAGTCCGGATTTGACCGAGGATGCTGGTTTAAGCCGCAACTGCCCGGATACAGAAGTAGGTGACCTTGCTCCCGGACCTTCTATCCGTACAATTGACTTATTTTTTAACAGTACTTCTCCTTTTTACGCAGGAGTGGATAGCGAAGGCGAAGCTGGTCCGGTGTCCGGCTCCCCTCCCCGAGACTAGGCTAGATCCTGTGCTAGTCAGGATGTTGGAGGTGGCGCCTCTGGAGGAAAATGAAGGGGCGGACAAGGAAACCGTGGCCTCTTCGAAAGGGGCCATCCCAAAGGGGGGAATCGACAACTCCTCTCCAAAGGGGAAGAAAAGGGCCGCCTCTGAGGACCCGGGAGCCGTAGCTCCAAAGCGGGGGAAAGAATCCGCGTCAGAGGACCCGACGCCGGGGAGCCCCTCGGCCGAACTAAATCCTCAAAAGGAGCAGCCCTCCAACGAGCCGTAAGTAGAAAGAGAGTCATTCTTTTAAGAGAAATCCTTAATTTATATCTGAGAAGTTTTAACCGAAACCTTACCTTGTAGTTCGGACCTCGACCCTTCTCGGCAGAGCTCGTCATCGGGGGATCTTCTTCCGGAGATGATGGAAAGCGGAACGCCTCCTCCTTCATCGCCTAGCAAGGCGGGCGACGCCGAAGTGTCGTCGCAGAGGATTTCTTCGAATCTGCCAGAGGCAGAAAGTGATCATGCGGCCCCCCGGGGTTCTCCGTGTCCGGCCTCCGAAGAAGGCCATGGGACGAGTCCGGCACCATCTGGTGTTCGGTCGGAGGAGCTGAAGGTTCTGCTGGGCCGAGCCTGTGTTTCAGAGGAGCATCGTGCGTTGATGCACACGGTGATTGAAAAGATTTCATCCGCGGAAAAAGGACTGAACGAGGCCGTCAAGAGTTTACTAGCGGGCCTTGAGGTACGTTTTGAATAATGAACATTAGTGTTAATTGCGCATAATAACATGCGCCCTGTATAGATAGTAGCCCCTGAGACTCTGTGTGCCGCAAAGATTAGCGGCGCGCAGAGGATCTTAATCCCAGGTCCTTTAAGTGGCACCTTTGCATGTAGGTGGCAGGTTGTCCGGAGTTGAGCCGGACACGAGAATTTGCCGAAATGAAACGGCAACTCGATGAGGCAGAAGCCGACATCGTGCTTGTTAACAAGCGGCTTGATGATGCTCAAGGTATTGAGTTTATTTGGCGATTGTTAGTAAGAGGAGCTTTATGTCAATAACTTACCTTGTGTATGCTTGATGCAGATGGTGCGGCGGCCGTAGAAGGACTTAGGGCCGAGCTCGCCAAAGCAAAGGAACAAGCCAGAAAAAGCGATGCGGCTGCCGGAAGAGCCTGTGAAGAGCTAAAAGCCGAACAGGCTTCCCATTGCCGAAGCAAGGAGGAGATGGCTGATGTAGCCGTTGTAGGGGAACGTAGCAGAAATTCAAAATTTTTCCTACGTGTCACCAAGATCTATCTATGGAGAAACCAGCAACGAGGGGAAAGAGAGTGCATCTACATACCCTTGTAGATCGCTAAGCGGAAGCGTTCAAGTGAACGGGGTTGATGGAGTCGTACTCGTCGTGATCCAAATCACCGATGACCAAGTGCCGAAAGGACGACACCTCCGCGTTCAACACACGTACAGCCCGGTGACGTCTCCCATGCCTTGATCCAGCAAGGAGAGAGGGAGAGGTTGAGGAAGACTCCATCCAGCAGCAGCACAACGGCGTGGTGGTGGTGGAGGAGCGTGGCAATCCTGCAGGGCTTCGCCAAGCACCGCGGGAGAGGAGGAAGGAGAGATGCAGGGCTGCGCCATAGAGAGGTCCAAAACTCATATGTTGGCTGCCCCAAACCCTCAAGTATATATAGGGGGAGAGGGGAGGCTGCGCCCCCACCTAGGGTTCCACCCTAGGGGCGGCGGCCAGCCCCAAAACCCATCTAGGGTGCGGCCAAGGGGGGGAAGAGGGGAGACTTGCCCCCCAAGTTAGGTGGGTGCGCCCCCTTTCCCAAACCCTAGGCTCCTTGGGCCCTTGTGGACCAGCCCACCTGGGGCTGGTCCCCTCCCACATGTGGCCCATGCAGCCCTCCGGGGCCGGTGATCCCACTTGGTGGACCCCCGGGACCCTCCTGGTGGTCCCGGTACGTTACCGATAAAACCCGAAACTCTTTCGGTGACCAAAACAGGACTTCCCATATATAAATCTTTACCTCCGGACCATTCCGGAACTCCTCATGGCATCCGGGATCTCATCCGGGACTCCGAACAACATTCGGTAACCACATACGAACTTCCTTAATAACCCTAGCGTCATTGAACCTTAAGTGTGTAGACCCTACGGGTTCGGGAACCATGCAGACATGACCGAGACGTTCTCCGGTCAATAACCAACAGCGGGATCTGGATACCCATGTTGGCTCCCATATGTTCCACGATGATCTCATCGGATGAACCACGATGTCAAGGACTTAATCAATCCCGTATACAATTCCCTTTGTCTATCGGTACGATACTTGCCCGAGATTCGATCGTTGGTATCCCGATACCTTGTTCAATCTCGTTACCGGCAAGTCTCTTTTACTCGTTCCGCAACACATCATCCCGTGATCAACTCCTTGATCACATTGTGCACATTATGATGATGTCCTACCGAGTGGGCCCAGAGATACCTCTCCATCACACGGAGTGACAAATCCCAGTCTCGATTCGTGCCAACCCAACAGATACTTTCGGAGATACCCGTAGTGCACCTTTATAGCCACCCAGTTACGTTGTGACGTTTGGCACATCCAAAGTATTCCTACGGTATCCGGGAGTTGCACAATCTCATGGTCTAAGGAAATGATACTTGACATTAGAAAAGCTTTAGCATACGAACTACACGATCTTGTGCTAGGCTTAGGATTGGGTCTTGTCCATCACATCATTCTTCTAATGATGTGATCCCGTTATCAATGACATCCAATGTCCATGGTCAGGAAACCGTAACCATCTATTGATCAATGAGCTAGTCAACTAGAGGCTTACTAGGGACATGGTTTTGTCTATGTATCCACACATGTATCTGAGTTTCCTATCAATACAATTCTAGCATGATAATAAACGATTATCATGAACAAGGAAATATAATAATAACTAATTTATTATTGCCTCTAGGGCATATTTCCAACAGTCTCCCACTTGCACTAGAATCAATAATCCAGTTCACATCGTTATGTGATTGCAATGATTCCAACACCCATGGGGTTTGATCATATCTCGCTTGTGAGAGAGGTTACTAGTCAACGGGCCTGAATCTTTCAGATCCGTGTGTGCTTTACAAATATCTATGTCATCTTCTAGATGCAGCTACCACGCTCTATTTGGAGCTATTCCAAATAACTGTTCTACTATACGAATCCAGTTTACTACTCAGAATAATCTGGATTAGTGTCAAAGCTTGCATCGGCGTAACCCTTTACGATGAACTCTTTTACCGCCTCCATAATCGAGAAAATTCCTTAGTCCACTAGTTACTAAGGATAACCTTGACCATTGTCCCGTGATCCATTTCTAGATCACACTTGTACCCCTTGACTGACTCATGGTTTGGCACACTTCAGGTGCGGTACACAATATAGCATACTTTAGAGCCTACGACTAAAGCATAGGGGACGACCTTCGTCCTTTCTCTCTATTCTGTCGTGGTCATGTCTTGAGTCTTGCTCAATACTCACACCTTGTAACACAGCCGAGAACTCCTTCTTTGCTGATCTATTCTGAACTCCTTCAAAATCTTGTCATGGTATGTGTTCGTTTGAAAGTACTATTAAGCGATTTTGATCTATCCTTATAGATCTTGATGCTCAATGTTCAAGTAGCTCAATCCAGGTTTTCCATTAAAAAACACTTTTCAAATAACCCTATATGCTTTCCAGAAATTCTACATCATTTCTGATCAACAATATGTCAACAACATATACTCATCAGAAATTCTATAGTGCTCCCACTCACTTCTTTGGAAATACAAGTTTCTCATAAACTTTGTATAAACCCAAATCTTTGATCATCTCATCAAAGCGTACATTCCAACTCCGAGATGCTTACTCCAGTCCTTAGAAGGATTGCTAGAGCTTTGCATACTTGTTAGCATCTTTCAGGATTGACAAAAATCTTCTGGTTGTATCACATGCAACCTTTCCTCAAGAAAATCGTCAAGGAAACAATGTTTTGACATCCTATCTGCACAATTTCATAAATAATGCAGTAATCGCTAACATAATTCCAACAGACTCTTAGCATCGCTACGAGTGAGAAAGTCTCATCGCAGTCAACTCCTTGAACTTTTCGGAAAACATCTTAATGACAAGTCGAGCTTTCTTAATGGTGACATTTACCATCATTGTCCGTCTTCCTTTTAAAATCCATCTATACTCAACAGCCTTACGACCATCGAGCCGTTCTGCCAAAGTCTACACTTTGTTTTCATACATGGATCCTCTCTCGGATTTTATGGCCTCGAGCCATTCATCGGAATCCGGGCCCACCATCACTTCTCCATAGCTCGTAGGTTCATTGTTGTCTAGCAACATGACTTCCAAGACAGGATTACGTACCACTCTGAAGTAGTACGCATCCTTGTCATCCTACGAGGTTTGGGAGTGACTTGATTCGAAGTCTCATGATCACTATCATAGGCTTCCACTTCAATTGGTGTAGGTGCCATAGGAACAACTCCTGTGCCCTGCTACACAATAGTTGAAGTGACGGTTTAATAACCTCATCAAGTCTCCACCATCCTCCCACTCAATTCTTTCGAGAGAAACTTTTCCTCGAGAAAGGACCCGATTTGAGAAACAATCCCTATTGCTTTCGGATGTGAGACAGGAGGTATACCCAACTGTTTTGGGTGTCCTATGAAGATGCAGTTATCCGCTTTGGGTTCGAGCTTATCAGCCTGAAACTTTTTCATATAAGCGTCGCAGCCCCAAACTTTTAAGAAATGACAGCTTAGGTTTCTCTAAACCATAGTTCATACGGTGTCATCTCATTGGAATTACGTGGTGCCCTATTTAAAGTGAGTGCGGTTGTCTCCAATGCCTAACCCATGAACGATAGTGGTAATTCGATAAGAGACGTCATCATATCCAATAGTTATGATGTTCTGACACACCATCACTCTATGGTGTTCCAGGCGGTACTAGTCGTGAAACAATTTCCACAGTGCCAAACTCGTAACTCAGATATTCATTTCTGTGATCATATCATAGACATTTTATCCTCTTGTCACGAAGATCTTCAACTTCATTATGAAATTACTTGAACCATTCAATAATTCAGACTTGTGTTTCATCAAGCAAATATACTCAGTATCTACTCAAATCATCTGTGAAGTAAGAGCATAACGATATCCACTGCGTGCCTCAGCACTCATTGGACTGCACACATCAAAATGTGTTACTTCCAACAAGTTGCTTTCTTGTTCCATTTTACCGAAACCGAAGCTTTCAGTCATCTTGCCCATGTGGTATGATTTGCATATCTCAAGTGATTCAAAATCAAGTGAGTCCAAACGGTCCATCTGCATGGAGTTTCTTCATGCGTATATACCAATAGACATGGTTCACATTACTCAACCCTTTTTTTCAAAAATGAGTGAGTCCAAAGATCCATCAACATGGTGCTTCTTCATGCGTTTTATACC
Source organism: Aegilops umbellulata (assembly GCA_032464435.1). Lineage (NCBI taxonomy): Eukaryota > Viridiplantae > Streptophyta > Magnoliopsida > Poales > Poaceae > Aegilops > Aegilops umbellulata. The sequence continues at coordinate 71,277,619 of CP136054.1, forward strand.
AATATGACTTACATGGCAGTGCCACAAGTAGGTGGTACTATCATTACTATCTTTTGGCATGAACATGTGTATCACTATGATCGAGATTCAATAAACCATTCATTTTAGGTGCAAGACCATTGAAGGAATTATTCAAATAAATAGAGTAACAACTATTCTCCTTAAATGAATAATCGTATCGCGATAGACATAATCCAATCAAGTCTATGCTCAACGCAAACACCAAATAACAATTATTTAGGTTTAACACCAATCTCGATGGTAGAGGGAGCGTGCGATGCTTGATTACATCAACCTTGGAAACACTTCCAACACATCTCGTCAGCTCACCTTTAGCTAGTCTCCGTTTATTCCGTAGCTTTTATTTCGAGTTACTAACACTTAGCAACCGAACCGGTATCTAATACCCTGATGCTACTAGGAGTACTAGTAAAGTACACATTCACATAATGTATATCCAATATACTTCTATCGACAGCCTTCTCATCTACCAAGTATCTAGGGTAATTCTGCTCCAGTAGCTGTTCCCCTCATTACAGAAGCACTTAGTCTCGGGTTTGGGTTCAACCTTGGGTTTCTCCACTAGAGCAGCACCTGATTTGCCATTTCGTGAAGGATCCCTTCTTGCCATTGCCCTTCTTGAAACTAGTGGTTTCACTAACCATCAATAATTGATGCTCCTTCTTGATTTCTACTTTCGCGGTGTCAAACATCGCGAATATTTCAAGGATCATCATATCCATCCCTGATATAGTTCATCACAAAGCTGTAGCAGCTTGGTGGCAATGACTTTGGAAAAACATCACTATCTTATCTGGAAGATCAACTCCCACTCGATTCAAGTGATTGTTGTACTTAGACAATCTGAGCACAAGCTCAACGATTGAGCTTTTCTCCCTTAGTTTGCAGGCCAAGAAAATCGTCGGAGGTCTTATACCTCTTGACGTGGGCACGAGCCTGAAATCCCAATTTCAGCCCTCGAAACATCTCATATGTTCCGCGATATTTCAAAATGTCTTCGGTGCCTCAATTCTAAACCATTTATCATTACCGAACTATCATGTAGTCATCAAAACGTGTATGTCAGATGTTCGCGACATCCACAGACCACGTTCGAGGTCCAGCACACCGAGCGTTGCATTAAGGACATAAGCCTTCTATTGTCCGCATAATTGCTACTATCAACTTTCAACTATATTTTCTCTAGGAACATATCTAAAATAGTAGAACTAAAGCGCGAGCTTACGACATAATTTGCAAAGATCTTTTGACTATGTTCAGGATAATTAAGTTCATCTTATGAACTCCCACTCAGATAGACATCCCTCTCGTCATCTAAGTGATTACATGATCCGAGTCAACTAGGCCGTGTCCAATCATCACGTGAGACGGACTAGTCATCATCGGTGAACATCTTCATGTTGATCGTATCTACCATACGACTCATGCTCGACCTTTCGGTCTCTTGTGTTCCGAGGCCATGTCTGTACATGCTAGGCTCGTCAAGTTAACCTAAGTGTTTCGCATGTGTTCCGAGGCCATGTCTGTACATGCTAGGCTCGTCAACACTCGTTGTATTCGAACGTAAGAATCTATCACACCCGATCATCACGTGGTGCTTCGAAACGACGAACTTTCGCAACGGTGCACAATTAGGGGGAACACTTTCTTGAAATTTTAATGAGGGATCATCTTATTTACTACCGTCGTTCTAAGCAAATAAGATGTATAAACATGATAAACATCACATGCAATCAAATAGTGACATGATATGGCCATCATCACTTTGCTCCTTTTGATCTCCATCTTCGGGGCTCCATGATCATCGTCGTCACCGGCATGACACCATGATCTCCATCATCATGATCTCCATCATCGTGTCTTCATGAAGTTGTCTCGCCAACTATTACTTCTACTACTACAGCTAACGGTTAGCAATAAAGTAAAGTAATTACATGACGTTTACGTTTGACACGCAGGTCATAAATAAATTAAAGACAACTCCTATGGATCCTGCCGGTTGTCATACTCATCGACATGCAAGTCGTGATTCCTATTACAAGAACATGATCAATCTCATACATCACATATATCATTCATCACATCCTTTTGGCCATATCACATCACATGGCATACCCTGCAAAAACAAGTTAGACGTCCTCTAATTGTTGTTTGCATGTTTTACGTGGCTGCTATGGGTTTCTAGCAAGAACGTTTCTTACCTACGCAAAACCACAATGTGATATGTCAATTGCTATTTACCCTTCATAAGGACCCTTTTCATCGAATCCGATCCGACTAAAGTGGGAGAGACTGGCACCCGCTAGCCACCTTATGCAACTAGTGCATGTCAGTCGGTGGAACCTGTCTCACGTAAGTGTACGTGTAAGGTCGGTCCGGGCCGCTTCATCCCACAATGCCGCCGAATCAAGATTGGACTAGTAATGGTAAGCATATTGAGCAAAATCAACGCCCACAAACTACTTTGTGTTCTACTCGTGCAAAGAATCTACGCAATAGACCTAGCTCATGATGCCACTGTAGGGGAACGTAGCAGAAATTCAAAAAATTTCCTACGTGTCACCAAGATCTATCTATGGAGAAACCAGCAACGAGGGTAAAGAGAGTGCATCTACATACCCTTGTAGATCGCTAAGAGGAAGCGTTCAAGTGAACGGGGTTGATGGAGTCGTACTCGTCGTGATCCAAATCACCGATGACCAAGTGCCGAACGGACGGCACCTCCGCGTTCAACACACGTACAGCCCGGTGACGTCTCCCATGCCTTAATCCAGCAAGGAGAGAGGGAGAGGTTGAGGAAGACTCCATCCAGCAGCAGCACAACTGCGTGGTGGTGGTGGAGGAGCGTGGCAATCCTGCAGGGCTTCGCCAAGCACCGCGGGAGAGGAGGAAGGAGAGATGCAGGGCTGTGCCATAGAGAGGTCCAAAACTCATATGTTGGCTGCCCCAAACCCTCAAGTATATATAGGGGGAGAGGGGAGGCTGCGCCCCCACCTAGGGTTCCACCCTAGGGGCGGCGGCCAGCCCCAAAACCCATCTAGGGTGCGACCAAGGGGGGGAAGAGGGGAGACTTGCCCCCCAAGTTAGGTGGGTGCGCCCCCTTCCCCAAACCCTAGGCGCCTTGGGCCCTTGTGGGGGGGGGGGGGGGGGGGGCGCACCAGCCCACCTGGGGCTGGTCCCCTCCCACATGTGGCCCATGCAGCCCTCCGGGGCCGGTGGTCCCACTTGGTGGACCCCTGGGACCCTCCTGGTGGTACCGGTACGTTACCGATAAAACCCGAAACTCTTTCAGTGACCAAAACAGGACTTCCCATATATAAATCTTTACCTCCGGACCATTCCGGAACTCCTCGTGACGTCCGGGATCTCATCCGGGACTCCGAACAACATTCGGTAACCACATACGAACTTCCTTAATAACCCTAGCGTCATCGAACCTTAAGTGTGTAGACCCTACGGGTTCGGGAACCATGCAGACATGACCAAGACGTTCTCCGGTCAATAACCAACAGCGGGATCTGGATACCCATGTTGGCTCCCACATGTTCCACGATGATCTCATCGGATGAACCACGATGTCAAGGACTTAATCAATCCCGTATACAATTCCCTTTGTCTATCGGTACGATACTTGCCCGAGATTCGATCGTTGGTATCCCGATACCTTGTTCAATCTCGTTACCGGCAAGTCTCTTTTACTCGTTCCGCAACACATCATCCCGTGATCAACTCCTTGATCACATTGTGCACATTATGATGATGTCCTACCGAGTGGGCCCAGAGATACCTCTCCGTCACACGGAGTGACAAATCCCAGTCTCGATTCGTGCCAACCCAACAGATATTTTCGGAGATACCCGTAGTGCACCTTTATAGCCACCCAGTTACGTTGTGACGTTTGGCACACCCAAAGTATTCCTACGGTATACGGGGGTTGCACAATCTCATGGTCTAAGGAAATGATACTTGACATTAGAAAAGCATTAGCATACGAACTACACGATCTTGTGCTAGGCTTAGGATTGGGTCTTGTCCATCACATCATTCTTCTAATGATGTGATCTCGTTATCAATGACATCCAATGTCCATGGTCAGGAAACCGTAACCATCTATTGATCAACGAGCTAGTTAACTAGAGGCTTACTAGGGACATGGTGTTGTCTATGTATCCACACATGTATCTGAGTTTCCTATCAATACAATTCTAGCATGGATAATAAACGATTATCATGAACAAGGAAATATAATAATAACTAATTTATTATTGCCTCTAGGGCATATTTCCAATAGCCGTAAAGTTGAAAAGTGCTACTGACCGTTTCAAACTTCTTGAAGAGGAAGGTCGAGCCCGGCAGACGGATTTAGAGAAGGCCGTCGCCGACGCCAAGGACGCCCGCTCTGGTATGAGAGCGTCAAGGGAAGAGCTGCGTCAAGCCGGACTAATTGCGGATGGAAAGCCCTTCCTGCTGCGGAGAAAATTGTTTGATCCGAAGTTCGCCCCGTTGGACCGAGCGTGGAGCATGGAGGACACCTATCTGGATTTGTTGGCTAGCGCCGTTGATGCGACCAAGTACTTTCGAGATAAGAAAGATCATGAAGTGGAAAAGCTCTTCTGGTCACAGTTCACTAATCCAGAGCGTCCACTATCAGTGGATGATCGCCTGGCCCAATGGGCCGAGCTGAATAGGTTGTCCGGACTCGCCATGAAGCATGCCATGGACCGCCTGTGTCCGGGGAGATCGAAGCCGAGAAGCTATTTCAGTTTGGTGCAGCAATTTCTTGACGTGGTGCCTCGGATTGAAGCTCTAAAGAGGTCCGCTTGCACAGAGGGCGCGCGGCTGGCTCTTGCCCGTGTCAAGACATACTGGGCAGATATGGAGCCCACCGTTGTTGCGTCCCGTGATTCGGATAAAAGCCGAATTCCTTCCGAGCACTATTTTGAGGAAGTCCTCGCGGGCGCTCGTATAATAGAGATGCAGTGTTCGAAAGATGCTGTTTTATGACAGCATATGTAATCGTAGATCAATATTTTTATAAATTGTAATGGCGTAATTTAGACTTGTGCCTTCAAGTATTAATAACACCTCCTGTGCGGCCGTTTTGATATATAAATTCTGAAAGATTGCAGTCGTTGGCTTCAGCCCCCACGCACATAGTGCGGGGGTGCGCGCGGAGAACGCATTTTCACACTTAACCCAACGTCTTGGTCCTACAAAGGAGGTGATAGCGCCGCGGGCTAGGCAACCGGACTATAATGCTTTAACACTTTCACTTAGCCATAGGAGCTTGACAGTGGGACTCTTTAGGTAGCCCTTTAATGGCGACTGCGTTTACCCGAATTCGGGACGCATATGTGCCTGACCGGGAAGCGGCCCTTCGTCAAAACGGAGGAATTCGATAAATTCCTATAAGTCATCGAGTGGCGACCAGTCTAGCGCTACATCATGACAGTCGGTTTTCGGCTTTCTCTACTGAGGTGCTCGCCCGGCCGAACCGGGGCACAATCGCAGTAGTTCTCCTGGTGCAACCTTAGCCGACAGAACGAAACGTAAGGTGGCCGAACTCAGGAGCCGGGCAACCCAACATGTGACCAAAATCATGACTCGGAGCTGATGCATATAGTGCCAAAACTCGCGACGCCGAACACTCCCTAAGGTGTTCGGTCTTTGTGGGTGCGTGTGAAACAACACCCTTGAAAAAAGAAAAAAGCCCCTTGTGTCCAGGTATGAGCAAGAATTCTGGCGTGGCCACATGCCAAAACGCCAGTCTCCTCCATGGTTATAGTGAGGCAAACCAGGGGATGTATAGCAGCAAGAGACAGTAAAAAAGGTTTACGCAGGGTCTTAATCTAAGAAGAATCCTTTGGGGCGGGTCCCTACTGCACGTCTGCGCCTGTGTCTCCGCTGTGCCGTGTCCTGGACGGGCGCCGTACGACGTTCATCTGTAAAAGGGAAGAACTAAATTGAAAAATGGGTCGTGCGGATCAAAAAGAATAATAAATAAAATGTGAAGTGAGAAATAGATACGGTCAAGTTTTATTGTCTCTGCGTACAGCCCCTAGTGAGGCATACCAAGCCTATAACGAAAATGGGCTTGTGCCGAACTCATTGAGTCCGGGTCCGCGGCCTTTTGTTACTTACATCGAAAAAGTCTTTTGGCTGGCGAGGCCATTTTGTTGGGCGGCCGTTTAAGCGGCCGCACAATCCTCCGTTTAGAGGAGATGTAGTTTAGTATGTTCCCTTTAAAGAGATGATGCCTCGAGGACCGGGCATCTTTAGCGTGAGGGATGCATAATGCGGTATTGTGTTAAAGCGAGCGAAAGCTCCGCGTCCCATTAGTGCTTGATAGCGACTTGAAAACGGGACTATGTGGAAGATAAGCTTTTCGCGACGAAAGTTATTGGCAGAGCCAAATATGACCACAAGCCGGAGAAAACCCATACAGTGGGTGTCCGGGCCTGGTGCTACTCCTTGAAAGGAGGTTTTACTGTGACGGATTCGTGCTGGGTTTATGCCCATGCGGTGAATTGTATCCTGATATATCAGATTTAGTCCACTGCCACCATCCATAAGGACGTTGGTAAACTGGAACCCGTCTATTATTGGATTAAGGATCAGGGCAGTCCGGCCTGCGTGTTTGATATTGCGAGAATAATCTAGCTGATCAAAAATGATTGGTTTTAGTGACCAGTGGCCAGACTCCTGAGGGATAGGCTTGAATGTGCGGACCTTTATGGGTGCCTCATGCCTTGTTATGTGAAGTGAGTTCACTGTTTTGACTTCTTGCGGGAAGTTCTTTTGCTTCCTGGTGTTCTGCTTTTGGGGTTCGTCCTCTTCCTCACTTGGTGTGTCGAGCCCCTTGTGTTCGGCGTTAAGCCTTCCGGATTGTTTGAAAACCCAACAGTCTCTGTGGGTGTGATTAGCAGGCTTTCCAGGAGTACTGTGTATCTGACATATCCTGTCCATGATTCTCTTTAGACTGGACGGATCTTCCCTATTATCCTGAGGGGGTGATTTTGTCTGATTTTGCCATGAGCTTTTGAATCCGGCATTGACTGTCGTGCTCTTCGGACTTTTTCTTTTGATTCGGCGAAGGTCCTTGTATCGTCGTGGTTTCCCGTTTCCATCCCTGATTTCTGATGTACTTGGGTCGCTGGGGCTGCATCGTGCCAACCAGCTGTCCTCTCCTGCGCAAAAGCGGGTCATGAGGCTTGTGAGTGCGGCCATTGTTCTTGGCTTTTCCTGGCCGAGGTGTCTGGCGAGCCATTCGTCTCGGACATTGTGCCTGAAAGCCGCCAGGGCTTCGGCGTCCGGACAATCCACTATTTGATTCTTTTTAGTGAGGAATCTGTTCCAGAACTGCCGAGCTGATTCTCCGGATTGCTGAGTTATGTGACTGAGGTCGTCTTCGTCCGGGGGACGGACGTAGGTCCCTTGAAAATTTGCTCGGAAAGCGTCCTCGAGCTCTTCCCAACTTCCAATTGTGTTTTCGGGAAGGCTTTTAAGCCAGTGCCGGGCTGGCCCTTTAAGCTTAAGGGGTAAATATTTTATGGCATGGAGATCATCTCCTCTAGCCATATGTATGTGGAGGATATAATCCTTGATCCAGACTCCCGGGTCTGTTGTTCCATCGTACGCCTCTATGTTAACGGGTTTAAATCCCTCTGGGAATTCATATTCCAGGACCTCATCGGTGAAACATAGAGGGTGTGCGGCACCCCTATATTTGGGTGTGCCGGATTCTCATGGTGGATTTTTTGCATTGCTTACGAGAGCTTGCTTTCTTGGCCCGTAAATGGACCTGGCTGGGCCATGATGCGAGTCTTTTATTCTGTCGCATGCCGCATTTAGTGCGGCGCCGTTTGCCGTATTATAGTGGCCGAGAGGTCGTTTATTCGACCGTGTAGCCATTTTGTTTTTCGAGTTTGGGGGCTCTAGGGCCTCCTGGTCGAATTCGGGCAGTAGCTTTCTCTTCGGATAGCTTTTGGTGCGGCGGCTGCCGCTGTATTTGTCTGCGGTCTTGATTACTTTGCTCCATCTTGTTTTGAGTGCATCTTCCGCCGTCTTTAGCTTTTGCTTCTGCTTCTTCAGGCTTCGTGCTGTGGCGACGAGCCTTTCTTGGAGATTCTTCTGCTCCATGATTTTATCCGGCGTGGTATCGTCCGGAGTTCTATTATGACCGGGGGAGGACTGTTCGTCCTCTCTGCCCGTGTTACCCTGTTCGGACGGCTGTTCTGGGATGCGTTCGTCATCTGCCGGCTCGTCCTACTCTATGGCTGGGTCTTGATCGAGGCGGGGCTTCGCTCGGCGTTTACGTCGCCGCTTTGAGTGCTTTTCGGAGGGTTTACCCTTCTTTACGCCCCCTTCTTCCTCATTGTGAGTTTTTTCAGGTGTATCCACCATGAATACGTCATTAAGTGGGGTGGAGGTCCAGTGCCCTATGGGCGCTGGTTCCTGTTCGTCTCCGTCTTCGTCGTCCATACCGTCGAAGTCTTCGGAGCCGAAGTCGAGCATGTCGGTTAAATCGTCGACAGTGGCTATTAAGTGGGTGGTGGGTGGGCTTTGAATTTCTTCGTCGTCCGAATCCCAACCTCGCAGGCCATAGTTCGGCCTGGGCTCTCCTGACAAAGAGAGAGACTTGAGAGAATTCAGAATATCACCAAAAGGTGAATACTGAAAGATGTCCGCGGTGGTGAACTCCATTACCGGCGCCCAATCTGATTCGATTGGCAGGGGCGCGGGAGGTTCGGAGTTCGGAGAAGAGTCCGGCTCCTTGGAGTCATGTGCCATGCGGAGTGCGGGGCTTGCGTTTGGCTCAATGGCTTTTAAGATCGCAGCCCTCGAGGTGACGTCCAACCGTTCATCCTCAAAGAACGCAGCGGGCTCCGAATCGAGGATCGGGGCCGGAGCGTATGCGGCCTCCAGGACACTGTTCGGAGGCAGAGCTATATCATGCCCCTCGAGATAGTGCGGCGCGCTTGGCTGTGGCTCGAATCCGTCGAAGATCAAGTCTCCGCGGATATCTGCCGTGTAGTTTAGGCTTCCAAACCTGACTTGATGGCCAGGGGCGTAGCTCTCGATCTGCTCCAGATGACCAAGCGAGTTGGCCCGCAGAGCGAAGCCGCCGAAGACGAAGATCTGTCCGGGGAGAAAAGTCTCACCCTGGACCTCATCGTTGTTGATGATCAAAGGAGCCATCGGGCCTAAAGGCGACGACACAGAGGAACTCTCAATGAAAGCACCAATGTCGGTGTCAAAACCGGCGGATCTCGGGTAGGGGGTCCCGATCTGTGCGTCAAGGTCGGATGGTAACAGGAGACAAGGGACACTTTATTTTACCCAGGTTCGGGCCCTCTCGATGGAGGTAAAACCCTACTCCTGCTAGATTAATATTGATAATATGGGTAGTACAAGAGTAGATCTACCACGAGATCAAGGAGGCTAAACCCTAGAAGCTAGCCTATGAGTATGATGATGGTTATGATGTGTTCGTCCTACGGACTACAACCCTCCGGTTTATATAGGCACCGGATAGGGTTAGGGTTACACAGAGTCGGTTACATTGGTAGGAGATCTTGAATATCCGCACGCCTAGCTTGCCTTCCACGCCAAGGAAAGAACCTTCCGGACACGGGACGAAGTCTTCAATCTTGTATCTTCATAGTCCTGGAGTCCGGCTGAAGATATAGTTCGGCTATCCGAACACCCCCTAATCCAAGACTCCCTCAGGGAGGTTGTGTGAAGTGGATGGAGGCACACAGGGAGAAAAAGATAAAGATAGGGGAAGTAGAGGAGTAAGATGGTGGCCGGCGACGGAGGATGCTTGAGCTCGGGCTGGATGTCCATGGCGAGGTCAGGCCAAAGAAATAAAGGAGCGAGCAAAGTAGAGGGAGGCGGAGGAGGAAGGAGAGAGGGAGATGAGAGAAAGGGGCGCACGCGGGGTGGGGTTAGTACATGGAATGCGTGTGTGGTTGATACGTACATTTTGCATCATGCTTTTATATAGATATTTATTGCATTATGGGCTGTTATTACACGTTATGTCACAATACTTATGCCTTTTCTCTCTTATTTTACAAGGTTTACATGAAGAGGGAGAATGTCGGCAGCTGGAATTCTGGGCTGGAAAAGGAGCAAATATTAGAGACCTATTCTGCACAACTCCAAAATCCTGAAACTTCACGGAGGCACATTTTGGAATAAATAAAAAATACTAGAGAAAGAATCAACCAGAGGGGGCCCACATCCTGGCCACGAGGGTGGGGGGCGCGCCCCTGCCTCGTGGGCCCCCTGGCAGGCCTCCGGTGTCCATCTTCTGCTATATGAAGTCTTTTACCCTAGAAAAAATCATAAGCAAGCTTCGGGAAGAAACACCGCCGCCATGAGGCGGAACCTTGGCGGAACCAATCTAGGGCTTCAACGGAGCTGTTCTGCTGGGGAAACTTCCCTCCGGGAGGGGGAAATCATCGCCATCGTCATCACCAACGATCCTCTCATCGGGAGGGGGTCAATCTCCATCAACATCTTCACCAGCACCATCTCCTCTAAAACTCTACTTCATCTCTTGTATCCAATCTTTGTCCCAAAACCTCAGATTGGTACCTGTGGGTTGCTAGTAGTGTTGATTACTCCTTGTAGTTGATGCTAGTTGGTTTATTTGGTAGAAGATCATATGTTCAGATCCTTTATGCATATTAATATCCCTCTGGTTATGAACATGAATATGATTTGTGAGTAGTTACATTTGTTCCTGAGGACATGGGAGAAGTCTTGCTATAAGTAGTCATGTGAATTTGGTATACGTTCGATATTTTGATGAGATGTATGTTGTCTCTCCTCTAGTGGTGTTATGTGAACGTCGACTACATGACACTTCATCATTGTTTGGGCTTAGAGGAAGGCATTGGGAAGTAATAAGTAGATGATGGGTTGCTAGAGTGACAGAAGCTTAAACCCTAGTTTATGAGTTGCTTCGTAAGGGGCAGATTTGGATCCATATGTTTCATCCTATGGTTAGTGAGGGAGTCCTGGATTAGGGGGTGTTCGGATAGCCGAACTATATCTTCAGCCGGACTCCAGGACTATGAAGATACAAGATTGAAGACTTCGTCCCGTGTCCGGAAGGTTCTTTCCTTGGCGTGGAAGGCAAGCTAGGCGTGCGGATATTCAAGATCTCCTACCAATGTAACCGACTCTGTGTAACCCTAACCCTATCCGGTGCCTATATAAACCGGAGGGTTGTAGTCCGTAGGACGAACACATCATAACCATCATCATACTCATAGGCTAGCTTCTAGGGTTTAGCCTCCTTGATCTCGTGGTAGATCTACTCTTGTACTACCCATATCATCAATATTAATCTAGCAGGAGTAGGGTTTTACCTCCATCGAGAGGGCCCGAACCTGGGTACAATAAAGTGTCCCTTGTCTCCTGTTACCATCCGACCTTGACGCACAGATCGGGACCCCCTACCCGAGATCCGCCGGTTTTGACACCGACATTGGTGCTTTCATTGAGAGTTCCTCTGTGTCGTCGCCTTTAGGCCCGATGGCTCCTTTGATCATCAACAACGATGAGGTCCAGGGTGAGACTTTTCTCCCCGGACAGATCTTCGTCTTCGGCGGCTTCGCTCTGCGGGCCAACTCGCTTGGTCATCTGGAGCAGATCGAGAGCTACGCCCCTGGCCATCAAGTCAGGTTTGGAAGCCTAAACTACACGACAGATATCCGCGGAGACTTGATCTTCGACGGATTCGAGCCACAGCCAAGCGCGCCGCACTATCTCGAGGGGCATGATATAGCTCTGCCTCCGAACAGTGTCCTGGAGGCCGCATACGCTTCGGCCCCGATCCTCGATTCGGAGCCCGCTGCGTTCTTTGAAGATGAACGGTTGGACGTCACCTCGGGGGCTGCGATCTTAAAGGCCATTGAGCCGAACGCGAGCCCCGCGCTCCGCATGGCCTGTGACTCCAAGGAGCCGGACTCTTCTCCGAACTTCGGGTCATCCGTGCCCCCGCCGATCGAATCAGATTGGGCGCCTGCAATGGAGTTCACCGCCGCGGACATCTTTCAGTATTCACCTTTTGGTGATATTCTGAATTCTCTCAAGTCTCTCTCTTTGTCAGGAGAGCCCGGGCCGAACTATGGCCTGCGAGGTTGGGATTCGGATGACGAAGAAATTCAAAGCCCACTCACCGCCCACTTAATAGCCACTGTCGATGATATATCCGACATGCTCGACTTCGGCTACGAAGACTTCGACGGTATGGACGACGAAGGAGGGGACGAGCAAGAACCAGCACCTGTAGGGCACTGGACCGCCACCTCGTCATACGACATATACATGGTGGATGCTCCAAAAGATGGAGATGGCGATGGAACAGCGGAGGATGGCACTTCGAAAAAGCCTCCAAAACGCCGACGTCAGCGGCGCCGCTCCAAATCCCGCCACAGCAGAAACGGTGATTCCGGCACGGGAGATAATACTACCCCGGACAGCGCCGAAGAACACCAAAACCAGCAGGATTCGGCACAGGAAGATGGAGAAGACCACCCTCATGAGAGAGCGGCAGAGCGAGAGGTCGAGGACGATAACTACATGCCTCCCTCCGAAGACGAGGCAAGCCTCGGCGACGATGAATTCATCGTACCATCAGACCCCGCTGAACAAGAGCGCTTTCAATGCAGGCTTTTAGCCACGGCGAACAACCTAAAGAAAAAGCAGCAACAACTTAGAGCTGATCAAGATTTGCTAGCTGACAGATGGACTGCAGTCCTTGCGGCCGAAGAGCACGAGCTCGGACGCCCCTCCAAAAACTATCCTAAGCGCAGGCCGCTACCCCAATCAGAGGAGGAAGCCTAAGACATGGCAGATCGGCCACCTCGCGGCCGCGACAGAGAAGCCTGTCAAACATCCAAACAAGCCATGCCCCGCAGCCGCTTTACCAAGGCACGGGAACACAAACCAGACCTGCGAGACGTCCTGGAGGACAAAGCAAGGCAAACAAGACCGATCTATGGATCGCGCGGACGCCCGACGACACATGATAGTTTTCACTGTGGACACAATAAATCCGGCCTGGCCGAACACAACAGGCACAGCTCCTCCGAACTGCGTCGAGACATAGCCTAGTACAGGGGCACCGCACACCCACTATGCTTCACAGACGAAGTAATGGATCATAGAATCCCAGAGGGTTTTAAACCCGTCAACATCGAGTCGTACGATGGTACGACCGATCCGGCAGTATGGATTGAGGACTATCTCCTCCACATCCACATGGCACGTGGCGATGATTTGCACGCCATCAAATATTTGCCCCTTAAGCTTAAGGGACCAGCCCGGCACTGGCTTGACAGCCTCCCCGCAGATTCGATCGGCTCTTGGGAGGACCTGGAGGCCGCATTCCTCGACAACTTCCAGGGGACCTACGTACGGCCACCGGACGCCGACGACCTAAGCCACATAATCCAGCAGCTAGAAGAATCGGCCAGGCAATTCTGGACACGGTTCCTAACAAAGAAAAATCAGATAGTCGATTGTCCGGATGCAGAGGCCTTAGCAGCCTTCAAGCATAACATCCGTGACGAGTGGCTCGCCCGGCACCTGGGACAGGAAAAGCCGAAATCCATGGCAGCCCTCACGACACTCATGACCCGCTTTTGCGCGGGTGAAGATAGCTGGCTAGCTCGCAGCAACAACTTATTGAAGAAGCAAGGTAATTCAGATACCAAGGACAAAAGTGGCAGGTCGCGACGGAATAAACAGAAACGCCGCGTCAGCAGCGACAGCAATGAAGATACGGCAGTAAACACCGGATTCAGAGGCCATAAATCCGGTCAGCGGAAAAAGTCATTCAAAAAGAATACCCATGGCCCGTCCAGTTTGGACCGAATACTCGACCGCTCGTGCCAGATTCACGGAACACCCGAAAGGCCAGCCAATCACACCAACAGGGATTGTTGGGTCTTCAAGCAGGCAGGCAAGTTAAGAGCCGAACACAAAAACAAGGGGCTAGAGAGCGATGACGAAGAGGAGCCCAGGCCGCCGAACAACAACGGACAGAAGGGGTTTCCCCCACAAGTGCGGATGGTGAACATGATATACGCGACTCATATTCCCAAGCGGGAGAGGAAGCGTGCACTACGGGACGTATACGCGATGGAGCCAGTCGCCCCAAAGTTCAACCCATGGTCCTCTTGCCCGATCACCTTCGATCGAAGGGACCACCCCACCAGCATCCGTCACGGCAGTTTCGCCGCATTGGTTCTTGACCCAATCATTGACAGATTTCACCTTACAAGAGTCCTCATGGATGGCGGCAGTAGCCCGAACCTTCTCTACCAGGATACAGTGCGGAAAATGGGCATAGATCCATCAAGGATCAAGCCCACAAGGACGACCTTTAAAGGCGTCATCCCAGGTGTAGAGGCCAATTGCATAGGCTCCATAACACTTGATGTGGTCTTCGGATCTCCGGACAACTTCCGAAGCGAAGAGTTAATCTTCGACATAGTTCCGTTCCGCAGTGGCTATCATGCTCTGCTTGGACGAACCGCATTCACTAAATTCAATGCGGTGCCGCACTACGCATATCTCAAGCTCAAGATGCCAGGCCCTCGAGGTGTAATCACGGTCAGCGGAAACACCGAACGCTCCATCCGTATGGAGGAACACACGGCGGCCCTCGCGGTAGAGGTACAAAGCAGCCTGTTAAGGCAGCTCTCGAGTCCGGCCGCTACAAAGCAGGACAAAGCAAAACGCATCCGGAATAACCCGCAGCAAGACCGACTGGCGCGTTGAGAGCACGCGTAGCAATACGGCCCCAACCCCAGCCATCACTACATAGCGGAGCTAGTACCTCGAGTACACAATTACGCCCTTACAATTCCATGGGCATAGGGGAAGGGGCAGATAAAACGGCATGCCAACAATACGGCGTCAAACGTACCAGGGGCTGCCGGGTTCTTCTTTTCTTTCAGGACTCCATAGTCTGGATACAGTGTTCGGCCTCGCTGCCGCACAGACGATACAGGACCCAGGAAAGCAGACAAAACAACACCGCATCATGGAACTCTCAGGTGGTCTCTATTTCGAGCGATATATCTGTTTCTAAATTCCGCGGCCTGCGCCAGGTCAGGACATATTAAATAGTCTAATTTTTTTTCGCACTACTTGTATCGTTCGGCTTGAATAAACAGCCTCCTCATAAATAATGCATAGCTTTTTGTCTATTTTTTGCATTATTTTCTTTTAATATACATATGTTTACTCAAATAACATGATCGCACCCATACACCATGGTACGGCAAACCACGCCAGGGGCTTTATTACCCTTCTATCTGGTGTGAGAAGTCCGTCCACTTTCACAAGTGCGGCACCCCGAACTTATAGCATTATATGCATCGGCTCCGAGTCATGATTTTGGTCATATGTTGGGTTTGCCCGGCTCCTATGTTTTGGTGCCTTACGTTCCGCTCTATCAGCTAAGGTAGCACTAGGAGAACCACTGCGATTGTGCCCCAGATCATGTGGGTGAGCACCTCAGTGGAGAAAGCTAAAATAGACTGTCATGATAAGGCGCGAGACCGGTCGTTGTTTGAGAGGTTTTTCGAGTCCCTAAAGGCTTATGCCGCTTCGAGCGGAGAGCTGGTTAAGTCCGGCTAAAGGCGTGGATAGTGCCCCGAATTTGGCCTTCCGAACTAGGGGCTTCGCCAAAATTTAAAATTATAACGTTCTATGGCTAAGTGAGAGTGTTCAAGCATTATAGTCCGATTGCCTGGTTCGCTGTGCTGAGCGCCTCCCTCGAAGGACCCAACTATGGGAACAAGAGCCCTCAGGTTTATCCCGAACACCCCAGCACTAGTTGCATGGGGGCAGAAGCCGACGACTCGCCATCTCTCAGTTATTGATAAACGGCCGCACAGAAAATAATATTTTAAATTCAGAAAGCATTGCTTAAGCGCATATGAACAAGTTTTCAGCGCACAGGATACAAACGAGCGAGTTCATTGAAATATTACATCTTTGGCACATTCATCCGCGACAAGGCGAGCTCCAGCGAGAACTTCCTTGTAGTAGTTCTCGGGCTTGCGATGCTCCTTCCCCTGCGGCGGCCCATCCTTCACCAGCTTCTCTCCGTCCAGCTTGCCCCAGTGTACCCTTACATGGGCAAGGGCCCTCCGAGCACCTTCTATGCAGACAGAGCGCTTGATGACCTCAAGCCGTGGACAAGCCTCCACCAGCCACCGCACCAACCCGAAATAGCTCCCAGGCAGGGCCTCTCCAGGCCACAGCCGAACCAGTAAGCCCTTCATGTCCTGTTCGGCCGCCTTGTGGAGCTCGGCCAGCTGCTTCAACTGATCGCTTAAGGGCAAAGGGTGTCCGGCCTCAGAATACTGAGACCAGAACACACTCTCCATCGAGCTGTCCTCTTCAGCTCGGTAGAATGCGGCGGCGTCGGATGCGCTGCGGGGAAGATCGAAGAACGCCCCTGGAGAACTCCGGATTCGGCTAAGTAATAGGTATTTCACCTTTATATTCCTACTTTGCATTAAGAATACCTTACCCGCTGCTTCTTTTTCACATCCTCCAACTCTTGGAGGGCCTTTTGGGCTTCGGCCTTGGCACTCTTGGTGGTCTCAACAGCCGACGCGAGCTCGGATGCTTGCATTTTTGCCTCAAGCTCCAAACCCTCATGTTTCTTCATGAGAGCTAGCAGCTCTTGCTGCACCTCGCTGACTTGGACCCCAAGCTTTTCTCGCTCGGCGCGCTCCTCGGCCACTTTCTTCTCGGCCGCAGCCAGCGCCTGCTTCAGGGTTGCCACCTCGGTTGTGGCCCCTACAATAAGCAGTACAATCCTGTTATTTCTTTTTGCAATGAAGCCTCTCTATAGGCAACTTTTTTCTTTTTTCTTTTTCTTTCTTTTTTTTCTTCTCCTAAGGGGTATTTCTTACCTTCCTTTTCCACGAGCTGCCTTTTGGCATGGCCGAGCTCTTGCTCGGACCGCTCGAGGTCCTTTTTCAGGACTTCCACCTGCGCAGTCAGTGCGGCGGTGGACAGCAGGGAAGCCTGCATACGCATATTAGACTTTTTATTAGAACTCTTGCGAAAATTGTTGGATCCTCTATTCAGCTTTTCTTAACGAACACCGAACAGAGCATCAGGGGCTACTGTCTATGCGGTAATGAATTTAGCATATTTTTTGCTTACCTGGAAGCCTGTTAGAAGGCTAGTGCAAGCTTCATTCAGTCCGCTCTTGGCGGACTGAACCCTTTGGACCACCGCACTCATAACAGTACGGTGCTCCTCGTCGATGGTGGCGCCTTCAAGCGCCTCCAACAGACTATCCGGCGCCTCTGGTTGGACAGAGGCTGCCGGCTCAGACGGCTTACTCCTCTTGGAAGGAGTTCGCCCACCGCGAGCCAGGACGGTTGAGTCTGGTGCGGTATCCGGCACAAAGCCGGACTGGGAGCCCTGGGGGGTTTCATCTCCTTTACTCCTGGGGTCGTGAGGATTGCCTTGCGGCTCCTCCAGGACCACCTCCTCCTGCCCTATTCGGCGGGACGCCGCTTCGGAGTCGACCGCCCCGCTGGGGGAGACTGCAGGCGGGACAGAGTTCATGTCCGACGAATCCAGGGAGCCGCTCGATGAATCATCGAGTGCGGCTCGGGGCGGGCTGCGCAAATAACATTCGACATTAGGGTAAGCTGCGCACTTGAAGATACTATGAGTCATTCTGGTATATGAATACTTATGTGACACTCCAAAAATTTTATTTGGTTTTTTAGCAAAAACCTTGCTGGTTTTTCTTTTGTGAAATGAGGCATTTTTAAAATTTTCAGAAAAGACCATCCTCTTAAAAATCTTTTTCTTTGGCTAGGATTGTTATTTCTGTTTCCTTCTTCAAATCTTGGGTTTGATCTTTTAAAACTTCTCCTCTATTGGTTCCCTTCCCCAAATTTATTTTTGGGAGCTTAATCTTTTTCTTTTTAAAAGAAAAACTCTATGAAAATTTGGGATTTTCATTCTATTGATAACCACCCATGACCTTGTATTTTCTCCCATGTGGTAAAACCACTCCAAAACCTCCTCTCCTCCTTGTTATCAATCTAAGTTCTCTGCCCCAACAAGTCCAGACAAGTTTTGGATTTTATTTTGATTATTTCACCTCTCAAATATTTTCTGTCAATTATTTTGAGCCTGAACCATTTGCAAAGCAAGTACATTATAGAATTTGTATTTGGATATCAAACCAACTCTACTGACTAGTCCTTTGTACCCACAACCCAGAACCATCTTGATCCACTCTTCTCCTTTTCATTTTTTTCAAATTTCACTCCCTGCAAGTTTGGACCAGATTTGCCAAATTTGGTGAAATTCATATCTACACTTCCCCAAAAATTCCACCAAAATTCAGGCAACCTACTGGTGCAATGAGAGACCACTCCACCAAGTTTCAGCTCAAGGAAAAATCCCTGCAAGCCAATATCATTCTGTCGAACACCTGGCCATCACTGTTTCTTTGCAAATTCAGAGTTTCAGAGATTCAGTGTCGTT
This sequence comes from Aegilops umbellulata, assembly GCA_032464435.1. Lineage (NCBI taxonomy): Eukaryota > Viridiplantae > Streptophyta > Magnoliopsida > Poales > Poaceae > Aegilops > Aegilops umbellulata. Next base: position 71,296,198 of record CP136054.1, read on the forward strand.
TCCTCTCGTCAGGTTCAGTCACGCGTCGCCAGTGCGCCGTGGCGCGACGCGCGCAGCCCCTCCTCGCTGTCCGTAGCGCCGCACACGCACTTGGCTGGTTCCCGGCGTCGGGGACTCCCTGGCCCGACCGTGCCGGCGTCTGCTGCGGCGGCAGCGCCACCCGTGGCGGCCAACAGTGGCAGCCCCAGCCTTGCAACGCCGTTCCGCGCCGCCCTTTGCTTCCTAGCCCTACGCGTGGCTCATGCATGCCAGCGCAGCCCCGCTGCACCGTCGCCGTGGCCCGACAAGCACTGGACGCGCTCTCTGCCGCCGGCGGACCCGCGCCGTCCCGTTCCGACCAAAACTGCCCTAAGCTTCTAATCCCAGTCCGTTGAGTGTCGGACTGGAGCCAGTGGACCTCCACGTTGGTGGCCAGCCCCTTAAACTCCCCGACCAAGCTCTGCACCGCCGCAATCGATCGCCGGAGAACTCCGTTCACGGCCACCGCCTCGGATCGCCTATAAAAGGAGACCCCGAGCTCACCCTCGAGCACGCACCACCTCCACCACCTCACTACACCCTGCCTGGCCACTGGAGGGGCCTCGAGGAGCCCTTCTTCCTTGACTCCGGCCACCTCCGTCCGCCTCGGGCTCCAGCAGCGTTCACTGCGGTGAGGCCATCTCCGGCGCCCAAATCCCGTCTGCAGCCTTCTTCCACACCTAGTACACTAACCCCCTCGTCAATTTGATCATTGCAGCCCTCTCCGGCAAGGTCCACGACCACCCGAACCGCCGTCCGCCGAAGCAGGAGCCACCGTCGACGTGGTGCTCACCGGCGACCACCACCACCACCAACCGACGCGGAATGGCGCCCTGAACACGTTGGTACTCTCCGATATCCCTACCTCGCCGTGGATCGCCGCCGGCGACCACCGTGGCTCTCGGGCGCCAGCGAGCCCCGACCCGCCTCTTTTGAATTTAAACCTGACGGGTGGGACCCGCCCGTCAGCCTCTCAGCTCGTTTTAAACGAATCGTTTTCTGAAAACGTCTTTTGCCAGAATACGCTTTCCCTCTGGGCCGGCGTAGTTACTATCGAAACGTTTTCTGTTTTTATAATAAAAACCCTGGGAAGTTTCTGTTTCATTACAGATAGGTCCCTGGACAAAAACCTTTATATCTTTTTAACAGGAGCATATTTTTGAGTGATTCTTTTTCTGTTCTCTTCAAAATTTTGTCTAGTTTTTTATCAGATTTATTTGAAAAATATTTGCAATACTTTTTCTGCACCTCTCGGTATTCACGTTAGCGTGTATGTTTTCTTTATACCGTAGATACCGACGGAGGTGACGGGACCGCGAACTTCACCGAGCTAGGCTCCGACTATTCTGAACCAGGCAAGCATGTTTGAACTTTTGATATGATGAGTGTCTTGGCATGTTTTGCATTTAGTTAGCTTCATGGCATGTTGTGAGCATACCGATGAACGTGTTTATCATGCATTGTTGATGCAAGTAAGTTCGATGATCCACACATTGTTGGATGTGAGTATGCAAGGCCATGTGTTGGCAAAAAGATGGGTAAGATGGCAGTGTTGTAGCATGCCAGTCTTATGCCATGCAAGTTAACTTCGGTACTAACCCGTATCGGTTTGGTTCCTATCCAATTCCCTTCCCTGTACTACCACACGTGTCTCGCAAGAGATATGGTTTAGTAAGTTGCAAACCACTTTCCTGGTACACACCAAAAAGGAGAGGCCGGGATGATGGTTCCATGGCCCTGGATTAAAGCCAGTCATCCGGTCAGGGGGCATGGGTGTTTCCGGTTGGGACCGAGAGGGGGGCACCCCTTAGAGCGCGCGTATATAAATTTGATCCCATGCTATTCGAGATTGTGATCTCCCCGTCTCAAAAGTTTTTCTTGGACGATGCCTAGGGTGATTCCGGCATTGAGAGGTTGGATGGGTGTGTACCGGTTAGCTGTCTTTTCTTCTGAAATACCATAAACGGAACTAGTCTTCGTGACTACGAAAATCCGTTTAACTGTGGGAAATTTTTTTGTACAAACTCTGCAGAGTCATAAATCTTCAATTTATCTTATCCATATCCAAGTTCCGTGCTAACTAACAAGTGCCGGTTTTGGTGACAGATTTTCCGGTGGGACACATGAGTGCTAAGTCCGGTTAAATATTTAATCCTGTGAATGGACTAACTCGTTCATTTTCAAGAGTGGAATACTCCTTATGAACATTATTACCTTGACAGTACAAGCCCTTTCTGTGGTGTCGCTCAGACGCCCGGCTGTGGCATTTCTTTTAAAGCCCTTTCTGTGGTGTCGCTCAGACGCCCGGCTGTGGCATTTCTTTTAAAGCCCTTTCTGTGGTGTCGCTCAGACGCCCGGCTGTGGCATTTCTTTTAAAGCCCTTTCTGTGGTGTCGCTCAGACGCCCGACTGTGGCATTTCTTTTAAAGCCTTTTCTGTGGTGTCGCTCAGACGCCCGGCTATGGCATTTCTGTTAAAGCCCTTTCTGTGGTGTCGCTCAGACGCCCGGCTGTGGCATTTCTTTTAAAGCCCTTTCTGTGGTGTCGCTCAGACGCCCGGCTATGGCATTTCTTTTAAAGCCCTTTCTGTGGTGTCGCTCAGACGCCCGACTGTGGTATAAGCATTATTTTCTTGTTCACCTTTCGTGGCGTCACTCCAGACACTCGATTGGTTTCCTTTATTTTTACTGTTGGGATTTCAGGCGGACTACCGCCAATTTCCTTTTTATTTACCTTGCCTGCTAATATTTAAATTATGCATCGGTAAATTAACCATGACGCATTCATGCATGCATTTGTTATATCTTACGTCCGAACTGTCTTGCGAGTACTTTCAAAGTACTCACTGGCTTGTTGATTTGGCCAGATGCTGACGAAGGCGATCTCATGGATGAAGAGTTCGATAGCGAGTCCGACGCCTAGAGGAGTCCCAGTCAGTCTCGTGCGACCCTGGAGTTGGTCACTGTTTTATATCTGCTTCCGCTACCCGAATAAATTCATCGAGCCTCACCTCGACGCTCGACGAGATGCTAGTTTGAGAGTCACGTTAACCTCTCCCCACTGTGTTATTCCACCATCACTTTACCCTCGAGTCAGTAGTATGCCACCACACCGTAGTGTTATGTCCGCCAATATGTATAATTATTGGTGCGCTTGTAATAATTTGTTGAGCCCCCTTAGCTCAACCCCTGTAATGTATTATATGCTACTGGCTTATTGTATCAGAAGTTTGTCTACCAGTGAGGGGGATTTTCTCTCATACTGGACCCAAGAGATTGGTTTCTTCAATAAATATTTTTATTGGAAAAACCGGTCGTGACAAGCTTGGTACCAGAGCCAGGCTGACTGTAGGAAGCCACTAGGTGTGATCGCTAATCGGTTATTAGCATGATAGAGCTTATTCATGTTTTTGCAATCGTAGTCATTTTTCTGACAGTCAGCATATATTTATGATCTGACCATTCAGGATTTTTGCCTACTTTTGTAGATGGCCGACCGCAGCAGCGAGTCTCAGACCTTCGCCAACGTGCCCGATGGGTTCGTCAAGCTTCTTTCCTTCGTCATTCAGGTCGCGATGGGGCCATCTGTGCGCCCAGTCGTCACTCTCTGCCAGCACAGAGTCAACGACAGTCTGACTATGCACCAGGCCGCGGTGCAGTTCAAGGGAGGGCGTGGTGAGCTACGCCGCTTCCGGTTCTTGGGGAGAGCCATGCCTACGGAGAAGCATGCTATCCAGATGGCAGCCCGCGAGGCGATAGCTCGTCTTAGGGATGTCCTTCCCGCGATGAAGGCTCGTCGCTACCGCTATCTTCCATGCCATGTGCCCTACACCTGTCACTACGCATTCTCCTGCCCCAGAGGAGAACGAGACGAGGCTTTTGAGATGCTTATTGAGTATCTCCGGGCCTTGGAGGCAGCCTTCGACAACTTGGTGGACGACTTTGTGGCCGCCCGCATGGACTCAGTCCACGGTTGTGCCGCCAACAGGAGGGAGCTCCTGCCCACCGCACCGCCACTGACTTTTGTCTCGTCCTCAGCATCCCATGCACCTGCTCGTCGCCTGCCTACCACTGAGGAGTTCAACCGAGTCATTGCGCCCACTCCAGCGCGCACTACGCCACCCTTCGCGCCCACTCCAGTGCGTGTGGTTCCGCCCCTGGCACCCGCTCCATCTACTCGACGCAGCACTACTCGTATGGAGCCTATTAGCGAGGAAGAAGTCGAGTCCCCGGCTTCGCTACGCCTCACCCTTGGCAGGGCCAAGGATGTCATCAACATCTCCGACTGAGTACGCTTAGCCATCGCGCATTGTACCGCCATGTAAGATGTTGTGAGAAGTAGATTGTTTGCGCATCATGTAGGATCTGGAGAAGTGCACTAGCCTAAATAACATGTCAGGATGATGTACGCATATCCTGAGTGATGTATTATATAATTATCGCCGCGTGTAAGATACGTAATGAGCAGTCTTTCTCCGTGCGCAAATTAAATGGTTTTCCCTAGTAATCTTGGCTATTTGGTTTCTCTGCCAACCTTGTGCTTTTATGGAGTTATTTTCGTTTACTTATGGGCTTCGCAATATATATCCCCAGAGTGAAAAATGTCTCGTCCTTGGACTCGCACCATGCCAGCTCCGCCAGAGGAAAATTATGGCACTCAAGCAGACAACAATTTTGCACAAGGGCAGTCGAACCAATTTTATGACAATCAACCAGGCAACAATTTCACCCAAGGTCAATCAAGTCAACAGGGTAGTGAGACGGCACTATCTCAAATGTGCCGCCTTTATGAACAAAGTCAGCAACAACATCGTGAAATGATGAACCAAGTCATCAACATGGGAAATCACCATGGACAGTATCAACAACATTCTAAATTAGCCGAACTACAGAAGACACGTCCCCAGACATTTTCTCACACTGACAAGCCGCTTGAGGCCGAAGACTGGCTTCGTGATATGGAGAGAAAGTTAATTATTGCAAAATGCTCAGACCCAGAAAAAGTACTGTACGCACCGCATTATCTCACGGGAGCAGCCGCATCCTGGTGGGAGAATTTCCTGCATATGCATCCCAACGAAAATGATATAACCTGGGATGATTTCAAGGAAGGCTTCCGTGGCGCACATATTCCTAAAAGTATTATGAAAATCAAGAAGAGGGAGTTCGATGACCTCAAACAATGGAACATGACAGTATCTGATTACAACAATCAGTTTACTCTATTGTCTCGCTACGCAAACGAAGAACGTATGACTGAAAGCAAGAAAATGGAGAAATTCCTTGACGGCCTAGCGCCCACGCTTAAATGCCAACTGGTCATACACACTTTCCCAGATTTTAAGACGCTGGTGGATAAAGCCATTACTCTGGAAAATGAAAGACGTAGTTTGGAAGATATCCGCAAGCGAAAAAGGGACCAGACTAACCAGGCTCGCAATTACCAAAGCAAGACAGTTTTCAAAAAGGATGGGACACACAAATCCCCGTCCAATGTCTCACGCCCAATCAAGAATTTTCATGCAAGGGACAAGGAGTTCACATATCGCCCCGGCGTTACTTGTTACGCCTGCGGAGAGGAAGGACACTATGCCAAGCAGTGTCCCAAGCCAAGAAACTCAGCACCAAAGCCGAACAACGGCAACAATAATTCAGCGCCCAGGCGAAACAATTTCAATCCCAACAATAACCACAGGAAAGGTCATCTGAACCACGTGACCAAAGAGGAGGCACAAAATGCTCCGGATATCGTACTCGGTACGTTTCCTATCAACACAATACCTGCAATGGTTTTGTTTGATTCTGGAGCTTCTCACTCTTTTATTTCAGAAAGTTTTGCTTTGCAAAATAATTTTTCGATGCTTCCTTTGGAGAAATCCATGATCATCAAGTCCCCTGGGATTCAGCAAGTCACTCAGAATTACTGTCAGGATGTGATTATTGAGTTCAAAGGATTGAAGTTTCACGCCAATCTCATTGTGTTGGAAAATAAAGGACTGGATGTCATCCTAGGGATGGACTGGTTAACCACCAACAAAGGTTTTATTGACTGTTTCAATCGGACCGTGATTCTCACACACCACCATGGTAAGACAATAAGAGTATCCGCCAAAGAAAGGGAAATGCCCAGGCAACCAAGATTGAACAAGGTGGATATTTCTGAATTAAGCAAGGTTCCAGTAGTGTGTGAATTTCCAGACGTATTTCCCGAAGAGCTACCAGGCATGCCACCAGACCGAGAGATAGAATTCAGCATTGAGCTAGCACGAGGAACCACCCCCATATACAAGAAACCATACAGAATGGCACCGTCCGAGTTGGTTGAACTGAAGAAACAAATAAAGGAATTGCTTGACAAAGGATACATTCGAGCCAGTTCCTCACCATGGGGATCACCAATTTTGTTTGCCAAAAAGAAAGATGGAATACTGCGATTGTGTATTGACTACCGAGCACTCAACATGGTCACGGTCAAGAACAAATACCCGATGCCAAGAATAAATGATTTATTCGATCAGCTTGCTAAGGCCAAGGTATTCTCAAAAATTGACCTAAGGTCAGGATACCATCAATTAAAGGTACGAACAGAAGATATACCCAAGACAGCATTCACCTCCAGATATGGACTGTATGAGTTCACAGTAATGCCTTTTGGATTAACAAATGCTCCTGCATATTTTGTTCACCTCATGAACAAAGTATTTATGAAGTTTATGGACAAGTTCGTTGTGGTATTCATCGACGATATTCTAGTATACTCCAAAACACCAGAAGAGCACGCTGAACATCTCAGAATTGTACTAGGAGAACTCAGGAAACACCAATTGTACGCCAAGTTCAGCAAGTGTGAATTTTGGTTAAGGCAAGTAGGCTTTCTAGGCCACGTGCTAACCCAAGACGGTATCGCCGTGGACCCGGAGAAAGTAAAGGCCGTACTTGGCTGGAAGTCACCAACCAGTGTAACAGACATACGAAGTTTCTTGGGAATGGCAGGATATTACCGCAGATTTATTGAAGGATTCTCCACCATAGCCAAACCTATGACCCAGTTACTCAAGAAGGAAAAGAAGTTTGAATGGACAGAGGCCTGCGAGAAAAGTTTCCAAGAGCTAAAGAGGAAGTTAACAACAGCACCAGTACTAGTTGTGCCAGACATACACAAGAATTTTGAAGTATATTGTGACGCGTCCAGGAAAGGTCTTGGATGTGTATTGATGCAAGAAGGCAAGGTTGTCGCCTACGCTTCAAGGCAGCTTCGCAAGCATGAGGAAAAATGATCCCACTCATGACTTGGAGATGGCAGCAGTCATCCATGCACTCAAGGAATGGAGGCATTTCCTACTTGGAAATCGATGTGAAATATATACAGACCATAAAAGTCTCAAATATATTTTCACACAGCCAGAACTGAATTTAAGGCAACGACGCTGGTTAGAGCTAGTAAAGGATTATGATGTCGGAATCCACTACCGTCCTGGAAAAGCGAATGTAGTAGCCGATGCTCTTAGTCGGAACCCCAGCGCCGACAACGACAGTCTGCCCGACTTAAGACCCGAATTCCAACAGGAATTTGCCAGACTCAACTTGTTGATGGTAGCAAAAGGCACCATAACAAACTTGGAGATACAACCCAACCTTGTGGAAAGAATCAAAAAAAAGCTCAGCCGGGTCATCCCAGTATAGAAGGTATAAAAAGAAAGGTGAGTAAGGGCAAAGCCTCAGAATTCATCATAGACAATGGAGGAATACTATGGTACGGGGAAAGACTCTGCGTACCAAACATAGAAGATCTTAAACAGCAAATTTTGGCTGAAGCCCACACCGCCCCATATTCAATACACCCTGGAGGGACCAAAATGTATAAAGATATTCAAGAAAGATTTTGGTGGCACGGTATGAAGAGGGACATCGCTACCTTCATTGCATGTTGCGACTCATGTCAACGCATAAAAGCTGAACATCAGAGACCAGCCGGATTACTGCAACCAAACAAAATACCTGAGTGGAAATGGGATGAAATAGGGATGGATTTCATTGTCGGACTACCCCGGTCACGACACGGGAATGATGCCATATGGGTTATCACCGACAGGTTAACTAAGGTGGCACATTTCATTCCAGTAAAAATGACCCACACCACTCAGAAGCTTGCCAGGATATATCTATCTCGCATAGTTTGTCTGCACGGGGTCCCGAAGACTATAATATCTGACAGAGGAACACAGTTCGTCTCGAGATTCTGGGAACATTTGCAACAGGCTCTGGGAACTCAACTAGCCTTCAGTACGGCATACCACCCCCAGACAGATGGACAGACAGAACGGGTAAACCAGATTTTAGAGGACATGCTGAGTGCATGTGTCCTCACCTATGGAACCAGTTGGGAAGACAGCCTGCCATATGCCGAGTTCGCGTACAACAACAGTTATCAGGCCAGCCTGCAAATGGCACCATTTGAGGCTTTGTATGGACGAAGATGTCGTACCCCGTTAAATTGGTCAGAGACCGGAGACAACCGTATCTTCGGCCCAGACATGCTCAAGGAAGCCGAGGAAAAGGTCCAGCTAATCAGAGATCGACTCAAGACCGCCCAAAGCTGACAAAAGAGTTATTACGATCAGAAACATTGTGGGGTCAACTTCGAACCTGGTGAATTCGTGTACCTACGAGTGTCACCTATGAGGGGATTGCAACGATTCAAAATAAAAGGAAAGCTAGCGCCAAGATTCATCGGACCATTCTGTATAACGGCACGAAAAGGCACAGTAGCATACCAACTAGACTTACCTGAGGAACTGTCAGATATCCACAACGTGTTCCACGTATCGCAATTGAGAAAGTGCGTAGGCAACCCAGAGAAACAAGTATCCCATGAGAACATAGACGTGCAGCCAGACCTCACTTATCGGGAACACCCAGTAAAAATATTAGAGGGGTCTGAAAGGAGGACCCGACAGAAAACCGTCAAATTTTTCAAAGTTCAGTGGAGTAATCACACCGAAAGTGAAGCAACATGGGAAAGAGAGGATTTTCTTCGAACAGAGCATCCGCACTTATTTAAGGATCAGCTGAAATCTCGGGGACGAGATTTTTCCTAAGGGGGTAGGTGTTGTGACACTCCAAAAATTTTATTTGGTTTTTTTAGCAAAAACCTTGCTGGTTTTTCTTTTGTGAAATGAGGCATTTTTAAATTTTTTAGAAAAGACCATCCTCTTAAAATTCTTTTTCTTTGGCTAGGATTGTTATTTCTGTTTCCTTCTTCAAATCTTGGGTTTGATCTTTTAAAACTTCTCCTCTATTGGTCCCCTTCCCCAAATTTATTTTTGGGAGCTTAATCTTTTTCTTTTTAAAAGAAAAACTCTATGAAAATTTGGGATTTTCATTCTATTGATAACCACCCATGACCTTGTATTTTCTCCCATGTGGTAAAACCACTCCAAAACCTCCTCTCCTCCTTGTTATCAATCTAAGTTCTCTGCCCCAACAAGTCCAGACAAGTTTTGGATTTTATTTTGATTATTTCACCTCTCAAATATTTTCTGTCAATTATTTTGAGCCTGAACCATTTGCAAAGCAAGTACATTATAGAATTTGTATTTGGATATCAAACCAACTCTACTGACTAGTCCTTTGTACCCACAACCCAGAACCATCTTGATCCACTCTTCTCCTTTTCATTTTTTTCAAATTTCACTCCCTGCAAGTTTGGACCAGATTTGCCAAATTTGGTGAAATTCATATCTACACTTCCCCAAAAATTCCACCAAAATTCAGGCAACCTACTGGTGCAATGAGAGACCACTCCACCAAGTTTCAGCTCAAGGAGAAATCCCTGCAAGCCAATATCATTCTGTCGAACACCTGGCCATCACTGTTTCTTTGCAAATTCAGAGTTTCAGAGATTCAGTGTCGTTTCCTCTCGTCAGGTTCAGTCACGCGTCGCCAGTGCGCCGTGGCGCGACGCGCGCAGCCCCTCCTCGCTGTCCGTAGCGCCGCACGCGCACTTGGCTGGTTCCCGGCGTCGGGGACTCCCTGGCCCGACCGTGCCGGCGTCTGCTGCGGCGGCAGCGCCACCCGTGGCGGCCAACAGTGGCAGCCCCAGCCTTGCAACGCCGTTCCGCGCCGCCCTTTGCTTCCTAGCCCTACGCGTGGCTCATGCATGCCAGCGCAGCCCCGCTGCACCGTCGCCGTGGCCCGACAAGCACTGGACGCGCTCTCTGCCGCCGGCGGACCCGCGCCGTCCCGTTCCGACCAAAACTGCCCTAAGCTTCTAATCCCAGTCCGTTGAGTGTCGGACTGGAGCCAGTGGACCTCCACGTTGGTGGCCAGCCCCTTAAACTCCCCGACCAAGCTCTGCACCGCCGCAATCGATCGCCGGAGAACTCCGTTCACGGCCACCGCCTCGGATCGCCTATAAAAGGAGACCCCGAGCTCACCCTCGAGCACGCACCACCTCCACCACCTCACTACACCCTGCCTGGCCACTGGAGGGGCCTCGAGGAGCCCTTCTTCCTTGACTCCGGCCACCTCCGTCCGCCTCGGGCTCCAGCAGCGTTCACTGCGGTGAGGCCATCTCCGGCGCCCAAATCCCGTCTGCAGCCTTCTTCCACACCTAGTACACTAACCCCCTCGTCAATTTGATCATTGCAGCCCTCTCCGGCAAGGTCCACGACCACCCGAACCGCCGTCCGCCGAAGCAGGAGCCACCGTCGACGTGGTGCTCACCGGCGACCACCACCACCACCAACCGACGCGGAATGGCGCCCTGAACACGTTGGTACTCTCCGATATCCCTACCTCGCCGTGGATCGCCGCCGGCGACCACCGTGGCTCTCGGGCGCCAGCGAGCCCCGACCCGCCTCTTTTGAATTTAAACCTGACGGGTGGGACCCGCCCGTCAGCCTCTCAGCTCGTTTTAAACGAATCGTTTTCTGAAAACGTCTTTTGCCAGAATACGCTTTCCCTCTGGGCCGGCGTAGTTACTATCGAAACGTTTTCTGTTTTTATAATAAAAACCCTGGGAAGTTTCTGTTTCATTACAGATAGGTCCCTGGACAAAAACCTTTATATCTTTTTAACAGGAGCATATTTTTGAGTGATTCTTTTTCTGTTCTCTTCAAAATTTTGTCTAGTTTTTTATCAGATTTATTTGAAAAATATTTGCAATACTTTTTCTGCACCTCTCGGTATTCACGTTAGCGCGTATGTTTTCTTTATACCGTAGATACCGATGGAGGTGACGGGACCGCGAACTTCACCGAGCTAGGCTCCGACTATTCTGAACCAGGCAAGCATGTTTGAACTTTTGATATGATGAGTGTCTTGGCATGTTTTGCATTTAGTTAGCTTCATGGCATGTTGTGAGCATACCGATGAACGTGTTTATCATGCATTGTTGATGCAAGTAAGTTCGATGATCCACACATTGTTGGATGTGAGTATGCAAGGCCATGTGTTGGCAAAAAGATGGGTAAGATGGCAGTGTTGTAGCATGCCAGTCTTATGCCATGCAAGTTAACTTCGGTACCAACCCGTATCGGTTTGGTTCCTATCCAATTCCCTTCCCTGTACTACCACACGTGTCTCGCAAGAGATATGGTTTAGTAAGTTGCAAACCACTTTCCTGGTACACACCAAAAAGGAGAGGCCGGGATGATGGTTCCATGGCCCTGGATTAAAGCCAGTCATCCGGTCAGGGGGCATGGGTGTTTCCGGTTGGGACCGAGAGGGGGGCACCCCTTAGAGTGCGCGTATATAAATTTGATCCCATGCTATTCGAGATTGTGATCTCCCCGTCTCAAAAGTTTTTCTTGGACGATGCCTAGGGTGATTCCGGCATCGAGAGGTTGGATGGGTGTGTACCGGTTAGCTGTCTTTTCTTCTGAAATACCGTAAACGGAACTAGTCTTCGTGACTACGAAAATCCGTTAACTGTGGGAATTTTTTTTGTACAAACTCTGCAGAGTCATAAATCTTCAACTTATCTTATCCATATCCAAGTTCCGTGCTAACTAACAAGTGCCGGTTTTGGTGACAGATTTTCCGGTGGGACACATGAGTGCTAAGTCCGGTTAAATAATTAATCCTGTGAATGGACTAACCCGTTTATTTTCAAGAGTGGAATACTCCTTATGAACATTATTACCTTGACAGTACAAGCCCTTTCTGTGGTGTCGCTCAGACGCCCGGCTGTGGCATTTCTTTTAAAGCCCTTTTTGTGGTGTCGCTCAGATGCCCGGCTGTGGCATTTCTTTTAAAGCCATTTCTGTGGTGTCTCTCAGACACCCGGCTGTGGTATTTCTTTTAAAGCCCTTTCTGTGGTGTCGCTCAGACGCCCGGCTGTGGCATTTCTTTTAAAGCCCTTTCTGTGGTGTCACTCAGACGCCCGGCTGTGGCATTTCTTTTAAAGCCCTTTCTGTGGTGTCGCTCAGACGCCCGGCTGTGGCATTTCTTTTAAAGCCCTTTCTGTGGTGTCGCTCAGACGCCCGGCTGTGGCATTTCTTTTAAAGCCCTTTCTGTGGTGTCGCTCAGACGCCCGACTGTGGTATAAGCATTATTTTCTTGTTCACCTTTCGTGGCGTCACTCCAGAAACTCGTTTTCATGAGAGGAGGGCGTCGCAGACTCGCCAGATGACGAGCTCGACACCACCAAATTGCGGGCACTCTTTCAAGTCCCGGTGGTCTTCTTATTCTTGACCTTCTTCTCCGGCACCACATAGGGCGCCGGAGCCAGCAGCTTCTCTAAGAGAGCTGGGGCTGGGTCTTCGGGCAGAGGAGCCGGACAGTTGATTGGTCCGGCTATTTTCAGCCACGCCTGTCAAAGGCAAAGGGAGTTCTTAGATCCCACATAGAGTTAATCTATGAAGAAAAGCTTAACGAACCTGTGAAAGGTATAAATAGCTTACCTCGCTAGCGTTGCGCTGCGAGCTGTATCCGCGGTCCTCGGAAGCGGATGTGGGGCACTCGGCGCCTTTGGTTAGCACCTTCCAGGCGTCTTCATACGTCGTGTCGAAGAGCCTATTGAGGGTTTGGTGCTGCGTCGGGTCGAATTCCCACAAAGTGAACTCCCGTTCTTGGCACGGGAGGATCCGGCGAACGAGCATGACCTGGATGATGTTGACATGCCGGATGGGCTTGTCCATCAGGGACCGGATGCAAGTTTGCAGTCCGGTCACTTCTTCTTCGTTGCCCCATGATAGGCCCGTCTCTTTCCAGGACATGAGCCGCGTGGGGGTCCGGATCGGAACTCAGGGGCCGCGACCCATTTCGAGTCGCATGGCTCGGTGATGTAAAACCACCCTGCCTGCCACCCCTTTAAGGACTCCACAAAGGAGCCATCGAACCAGAGTGCGTTGGCCATTTTGCCGGCCATAGCACCTCCGCACTCCGCCTGGGTGCCGGACACCACCTTGGGCTTGACGTTGAAGGTCTGGAGCCAGAGGCCGAAGTGGGGGCGGATGCGGAGAAAGGCCTCACACATGATGATAAACGCCGAGATATTGAGGATAAAGTTCGGGGCCAGATCGTGGAAGTCCAGGCCGTAGTAGAACATGAGCCCCCGGACAAAAGGGTGAAGTGGAAAACCCAGTCCGCGGAGGAAATGGGGGAGAAAAACTACCCTCTCATGGGGCCTTGGGGTGGGAAGAAGCTGCCCCGCCGCGGGAAGCCGGTGCGGGATGTCCTTGGACAGATATCCGGCCTTCCTAAGCTTTTTGATTTGACCCTCCGTAATGGAGGAAGCCATCCACTTGCCACCCGCTCCGGACATCGCTGGACCAGGTTGGGGAAGAAAGAGTGAACTTGGGCGTTGGAGCTTGAGTGCGCAGGAGATGGATGGGCAAGGGAGGAAGAAGGCGTAGGTGAAAGAGGTGGATCTTTATCCCCTTATATAGGCTGATGCCGTTATGCATCCCCACCTACCTAATAAAACTCGCTTGCCGCTCACACGCCGTGGTAAATGGCGTGGTTGGGTTACCCGCGTCCGCATTAATGAGAATCCCGTTAAAAGGGGCACACGATCTCTGCTTCGACAAGACGTGCCAAGGAAACCGCCTCGTTGAACGTGCTGCGGTGGAACAACAAAAAATGATCCATACAGAAGGCTTGGTCGCAGTGTTATGACGCACTGCGGAATACGTCTGCAGATTTGATTTGTGTTTGTATTATTCTCTATATGGCAACATGCGGAAACTTGCTTTGCAGAGCCGGACACTATTTTTTGGTGTCTATTATCTTCTTGAAGAATTTGGAGGAGGAACCCGCCTTGCAATGCCGAAGACAATTTGCGCGCTGGACTCGTCGTCATTGAAGCCTGGTTCAGGGGCTACTGAGGGAGTCCTGGATTAGGGGGTGTTCGGATAGCCGAACTATATCTTCAGCCGGACTCCAGGACTATGAAGATACAAGATTGAAGACTTCGTCCCGTGTCCGGAAGGTTCTTTCCTTGGCGTGGAAGGCAAGCTAGGCGTGCGGATATTCAAGATCTCCTACCAATGTAACCGACTCTGTGTAACCCTAACCCTATCCGGTGCCTATATAAACCGGAGGGTTGTAGTCCGTAGGACGAACACATCATAACCATCATCATACTCATAGGCTAGCTTCTAGGGTTTAGCCTCCTTGATCTCGTGGTAGATCTACTCTTGTACTACCCATATCATCAATATTAATCTAGCAGGAGTAGGGTTTTACCTCCATCGAGAGGGCCCAAACCTGGGTAAAATAAAGTGTCCCTTGTCTCCTGTTACCATCCGACCTTGACGCACAGATCGGGACCCCCTACCCGAGATCCGCCGGTTTTGACACCGACAGTTAGGTTTACCTTAATACTTATTTTGTAGTTGCGGATGCAATAGGGGTTAATCATAAGTGGGATGCTTGTCCAAGAAAGGGCAGTACCCAAGCACCGGTCTACCCACATACCAAATTATCAAAGTAACGAACGGGAATCATATGAGCATGATGAAAACTAGCTTGACGATAATTCCCATGTGTCCTCGGGAGCGCTTTTCTCTATATAATAGTTTGTCCAGGCTTGTCCTTTGCTACAAAAAGGATTGGGCCATATTTCTGCACCTTATTTACTTTCATTACTTGTCACCCGTTACAAATTACCTTATCACAAAACTATCTGTCACCGATAATTTCAGTGCTTGCAGAGAATACCTTACTGAAAACCGCCTGTCCTTTCCTTTTGCTCCTCGTTGGGTTCGACACTCTTACTTATCGAAAGGACTAAGATAGATCCCCTATACTTGTGGGTCATCAGTGGTGGGGGTGGCAGCCCCTGCCACATCACTGATACGTGGGAGGGAGTGTCGTGGTTCTAAGATTGACAGTAGAATGGGGGGTACGTATGAGGAGGCAAGATCCAAGCTATGGTGAAGTTGTACACACAAGGTTTACGAGTTCAGGCCCTTCACGGTGAAAGTAATAGCCCTACATCTCGGTGCCCGGAGGCGGTCGACTAGATTGTATGTGTGTGGAGTTACAGAGGGTGCGAACCCTTGTCCCTGAGGAGGGGGGTGGCTTATATAGAGTTCGCCAGACCCCTCCCGCCCTCAGTTGCACAAGGTTTAAGGTACATAAAGATGGGGCATTTCTGGTAATGCCAATAATAAAGTGACATAAATTTCCATTAAGTCTACAGAGTAAACGTCCGACCGTTGCCATTCAGAGCGACTTTAGGTCTCTTGTCTGTCAAGTGATTCCTATTACGGTCGAGTGAACTTGAATCTTTCGAGTGGAATGCTTCTAGTCGAGTGGATGATGATATCCCTTGAATGCTTCTGACTTTAGGGTAATGTCCTGGGGGAGGGTGTCTAGGTCAGGCCTATGACCCTACCCTAGGTACATAGCTTCATCATTAGCCCCCGAATGGTTCAGGGTTCGAGTGGAGAAGGAGTTGAAAATACTTCCGACTCAATTTTTGCGGTTCGGATGCGTCTCGCTGGGATCAATGAACAACATGGTGACTTCAACTTCTTTTTCAGTCGCCTTGATCCATTCTTAGTTCGTCAAGTGAACTTTTACTGCTAAGTTTCGAGTGTTGGTATGGGAAAAAATCTTCAGTTTGACAGGTTGTTCTGCTGCTCGCGAATCTTGCGGGATTCGAATTTCGGGAAGCGTGCGGGGCGGAGGAGGCCGCGGTAATCGGAGAAGATTAGGCAGGGACGCCTTGATATCCATGCCACCTTTTTTGCCATGTACTGCGCGTGCAACTGTTGCGGGATTTGACAGGGTTGCCTGGGCCCATAGGTCAGCCACTTGATCGGAAATGGTTCCATATAAGGCGTCGCGGCTGGGGTTTTCTGCATAGTGCACCTCATCTCCTCTCTTCCTCCTCTGTTTTCCATCGCATCCACCTCCTCCCTAGGCACCGCCGCTCTACCCGAACTCCACCCTCCGCAATGGGGAAGGAGAAGACGGTGGCTTTGGAGCGCACGAAGAAGGCGACGACGAAGGCGAAAGGGAAAAAGGCGAGACAGGAAGGGTCCTCGTCGACATCCGGCTTACCGCCCGGCTGGATCCAGGGCGAATGGATTCAGTCGACGATCCGACAAGACGACATCGATGACCTGATCGAGGGGGACTGATTCCCCACGGATCTGGGCGGCTCCCGGAGGACGAGACCGAGCCGCGGCCGCAGGAGGGTGAGTGTGTTCTCCTCGCCACCCATGTTGACCGTGGTTTTTCTTTGCCTCCCCATCCTTTCTTCCGAGGCTTCTTGAACTTCTTTGGAGCACAACTTCATCACTTTTCCCCCAACACAATCACGTACCTCGCTGCATTCGTATCCATGTGTGAGAATTTTTCTGGGTTGTCGACCACACTGGGGTCTCTTCAAACACATTTTCACCTGTCGTTCTCAGTCGGTCAAAAAGGCCAATCCGAGTGATGAGAGGACGCATGTGATCCAGATGTGTGGGGGTCTCGGGATCCAAATGAGAGGCAAGAGTACCTTCTCAGCCATGATTCTTCCCGAGTTAGTCAGAGGGCGGCAGTCGACCCGGTTCTACTACAAAGACTAGCCGACTCCAGGCCAGTCGACTGGACTTCCCCCCTTTTCCATGGCTCGAGTCGAAAATCCCTCTGCCTTGAAAGTGACTCCGGTGGAAAAAGTGGAGGTGAAGGTGTTGGTCGAGCGAGTGGTCCAGCTCGTTCGTGACGACGTGACTGGCATGTATCTACTAAAGGTCTTCCTCAGACGATGCATTCAGCCACTTCAAGCTCGTGACCATCCGATGTGGATGTACTCAGGCATTGATGATACTACTCGGATCCACCCAGAGGAGGCCGACGAGGATACAGTGGCGCAGTGGCTGAGGGGCATCACTGGTAACAAGGATAACCCGAGAGGGTCCAGGAGGATCCCTCCACTCGACAACTCGTATGAACCAGATAAGGTCCAACTCTAAATTTCCGAGTGTTTTCTTGATCTATCGTGTAATTGCTTTTTGCCAACCGACTGGCATTTGTTCCACTTGTTGTCTTTTAGGCCCTCACTGAGATGTACTCGATGCCCAACGAAGAGCAGGAGCAGGATCCGGAAGGGGAGGCGAGCAGAGGCGAGAGCGGTCAGTGGCACTCTGATGGGGGAGAAGACGATGAAAGCGACGACTCTGGCGACGGCGAAGAAGTCAACCCACCCCCTCGCATCGAAAGGCGATCCAAACAAACCCACGACCCGGCAAGTATTCGTGGCAAAGCGACTGCGCAGACTGGACAGACCTCAAAGCGCCCTCGAATATCTTCTCCAACGCCGACTGAGAAGGCCCCGAAGCAGTCAAAAGCTACACCGTCAAAACCGCGGAAGGCCTTGCCCAAGATCAAAGTGACCATTCCCATTGCTTCCGGGTAATAGTTGGACCTGATTTCTTGGTTTAGCATGAACTGAATTTTGGCCGACTCATTACGGCAGACATGACCGACTGAATCTTGAGATTTGCAGTGTTGCTACCTCTAAGACTTCTGCTTATAGGAATGAACACGAGGAAATGGAAGATGCAGTCACCTCTAATCCGGGTACAACTCTCGTAATCCTGTCTTTACTTTCTCGGCCGTTTTATTGGTCGACTGAATTTCTGGCGATTGATTCTTTTTGCAGCTCCTCCCAATGTCATTGATCTTCCAGACAACGACGAGGATGTGCCGTTGAGGCCTCTGGGAAGAAGAAACAAGAAGACGTCAACTGGCAGAGCGCCTCAGTCGACGCCGGTGTCGGAAACGGTAATCCATGAGGGCGGCGATGCCAATCGGACTTTTGTGACTTTCGCCATACCATTGACGAGTGCCGAGCCCTCAGCGTCGACTGCACATACTCTAGCCGATCCATCTTCACTCTTTACTGCACATCACGTCCCAGAGGACCAAGTGGGCGCTGCCAAGGCGGGTGACGGTGTCCTGGACTAGGGGGTACTCACCACGTCGTCCCCCAATCGGTTAGATTGGGCCGAGGACCCCCAGGGCCGCATACTCATGGGCCAGTACGGACAGGTGCCGCATACAAGGAAGATTCCACTAGACTTGGCAATCAAGACAAGGACTCCTCCCCCACCGGCGTATTCGGCTAGGACTCTTGTTATCCTAGGCCTCTGGTGCATTATATAAACCGAGGCTAGGCTAGTCGATAAACAACCATCATCATACACAATCATACCATAGGCTAGCTTCTAGGGTTTAGCCTCCTTGATCTCGTGGTAGATCCACTCTTGTACTACCCATATCATCAATATTAATCTAGCAGGAGTAGGGTTTTACCTCCACCGAGAGGGCCCGAACCTGGGTAAAATAAAGTGTCCCTTGTCTCCTGTTACCATCCGACCTTGACGCACAGTTCGGGACCCCCTACCCGAGATCCGCCGGTTTTGACACCGACAGCGAGCATCATGATGGAGCAGATGAAGGTGATCCGGGAGGCCAGCCAAGCTGCTTACGACGCCATCTCAGCTCTCCAGAAGAACTGCCAGGTTAGTTGATCACCGACTGACTCTTTAGCTTGTCACTTGTTCTATTAGGATATGCTACCTGAAAACTTTCCTTGAAGGATCTTTCCATCAGTCTGAGTAGTCTTGTATCTTGAGTCGACTAAGTTGTGTCGATTGAATCTTTGAACTAGTGGGGGCACGCTGAGTGCACCCACTGGGTGTAGTCCCCGAGACCATAGTTGACTGCGGGCAGTCGACTGTGGTCTGAGAATTGGAATTTTCTCACTCGGCCTGGACGGACCGTGTCGAGTGGAAACTGAACCAGTGGGGCACGCTAAGTGCACCCACTGGGTGTAGTCCCAAGACCGTGGTCGACTGTGGGTAGTCGACTATGGTCTGAGAACAACCTTTTTTTTACACTCGACCTGGACAGACCATGTCGAGTGGAAACTGGACCAGTGGGGGCACGCTAAGTGCACCCACTGGGTGTAGTCCCCGAGACTACTGATGGATGTTTGATTCGACAGTAGTATTAGAATTTGTTGAATTTATCACTCTATTGCTCTGAAGTAACCAATGTTTTCATCTGTCGACTGACTATCCTTTGATTACAGAAATCCTGCGAACTTGGAGCTCGTTTTGCTGACCTAGAGCAGAAGTAGATTCAGCTCAATCTCGATCTGGAGCTAGCCAAGACGAACTTGCAGAAGGCCAAGGATGAAGCTGCTGGTAAAATACTTGTCGACTGCTCAGTTGCTGAATCGAGTGTTATTTGCTTTTTCTGAACCGATTGTTATTTCTTTTAGAAACAATGAACCAGGCTCTAGCGAAGAAGGATCTGGACCTCGCAGCCGCGCAGAAAGCAGCCGAAGAGAAAAATGCACTCGCTGACCAGAAGCTGGCTTCAGTCGGCAAACTGGAGGAAGAGAATGCCAAGATGAAAACTGCCCTTGACGAAGCCAACAAGGAGGCGACTCGTCTGAAGAAGGACAAGAACAATCTGACCGAAAATATGGAAGGCATTGCTTGCAAGCGGGACGACCTGGAGAACTATCTAGGAGGGCTTGCCAAGAAGCTGTTCATCATGCTTGAAGGTGCTTTCCTTTGTCCGACTGACTTGTTGCTGTCTACTCGATATATAACCATTGACTAATCGTTGTATTGTGTGTGCAGAACTTTGCCAGAACTACGAGGAAGAAACTGGGTGAGTTGAGACAAGCTTGGACCCCATCCTCTCTCCTGCGAAGGACGAAGCTACCATGAACGTGCTCCGACTGGAATCCCGTGTCGCTGGTGTTGTCGACTACCTTGCTCGACTGAAAGTCGCGGTATCGCGAACCAACACAGCACTCTGGCCAATGGCGACGCTCCAAAATGACCTCGAGTCCCTGATGGCTCGACTTAACGAGGTTCCTGGTCGAGTGCAGGAATGGAAGAATTCTTCTGCTCGATGCAGTGCTAATGTGGTTCTATCCCTGGTTCTTGTCCACTGAAAGGAAGTGCGAGAAGAGAACCTAGCAGCAATCAAGGTTGCCAATACCAAAAGGCATGACTTCCAATCTTCCATGGAAACCTTCATTGCTGCCGCCACTCAGATTGCTGACGGAATCAACCTGGACGAGTTCGTCGAGCCCGCTAGCCCACCTCCCGCGGAGTGAACAAACTTTATGCTTCACCTTAAATTTGCCTCGGGATGCCGAGTGATTTTGTAACCATTAAATTCCTTCGGGCTTGATGCCCGAGTAGTTTAATCCATGGTCTGGAACCTCAGGATTCATCTGAACTTGGTTTATCTCTGAATATGCTTGTGTTTGTCTTCGAGTGGAAATTGTTCTTCACTCGGAATAGTCTTTGTACTTGTGATGCAGCTCTGAGGAGAAGGTCGCAGTCGACCTGCACCTCGTCGTCCTTGTGGGTCGGGATGGAGCGCACATTGTGTTGGAAATATGCCCTAGAGGCAATAATAAAAGCATTATTATTATATTTCCTTGTTCATGATAATTGTCTTTATTCGTGCTATAATTGTGTTATCCAGAAATCGTAATACATGTGTGAATAACAGACAACAACGTGTCCCTAGTAAGCCTCTAGTTGACTAGCTCGTTGATCAACAGATAGTCATGGTTTCCTGACTATGGGCATCAGATGTCAATGATAACGAGATCACATCATTAGGAGAATGATGTGATGGACAAGACCCAATCCTAAACATAGCATAAGATCGCATAGTTCGTCTGCTAGAGTTTTCCAATGTCAAGTATCCTTTCCTTAGACCATGAGATCGTGTAACTCCCGGATACCGTAGGAGTGCTTTGGGTGTGCCAAACGTCACAACGTAACTGGGTGACTATAAAGGTATACTACGGGTATCTCCGAAAGTGTCTGTTGGGTTGACACGGATCGAGACTGGGATTTGTCACTCCGCTTGACGGAGAGGTATCACCGGGCCCTCTCGGTAATGCATCATCATAATGAGCTCAATGTGATCAAAGTGTTTGATCACGGGATCATGCATTACGGTACGAGAAAAGTGACTTGCCGGTAACGAGATCGAATGAGGTATTGGGATACCGACGATCGAATCTCGGGCAAGTAAAATACCGATTGACAAAGGGAATCGTATACGGGATTAATTGAATCCTCGACATCGTGGTTCATCCGATGAGATCATCGTGGAGCATGTGGGAGCCAACATGGGTATCCAGATCCCACTGTTGGTTATTGCCCGAGAGCCGTCTCGGTCATGTCTGCATGTCTCCCGAACCCGTAGGGTCTACACACTTAAGGTTCGGTGACGCTAGGGTTGTGAAGATATGTATATGCAGTAACCCGAATGTTGTTTCGGAGTCCCGGATGAGATCCCGGACGTCACGAGGAGTTTCGGAATGGTCCGGAGGTAAAGATTTATATATGGGAAGTTGTCATACGGACACCGGGAAGTTTCGGGGGCATATCGGTATTGTACCGGGGCCACCGGAGGGGTTCTGGGGGTCCACCGGGAGGGGCCACCTCTCCCGGAGGGCCTCATGGGCTGTATGAGGAAGGGAACCAGCCCAAAGTGGGCTGGTGCGCCTCACCCCAAGGGCCCATGCGCCTAGGGTTGGGGGGGAACCCTAAAGGGGGCGCCCCCTTGCTTGGGGGGCAAGTCCCCCCTCCCTGGCCGCCGCCCCCCTCTAGATCCCATCTAGAGGGGCCGGCCCCCCTTGCCCCTTCCCCTATAAATAGAGGGGTGTGGGGAGGGCTGCGCAACCCTTGCTCCTGGCGCCTCCCTCTCCCTCTCCAACACCTCCTCCTCCTCCGTTGAGCACGGCGAAGCCCTGCCGGAGTACTGTAGTTCCACCATCACCACGCCGTCGTGCTGCTACTGGAACCATCTTCCCCAACCTCTCCTTTGCCTTGCTGGATCAAGAAGAAGGAGACGTTACGCTGACCGTACGTGTGTTGAACGCGGAGGTGCCGTCCTTTCGGTGCTAGGATCTCCGGTGATTTGGATCACGTCGTGTACGACTACCTCATCCCCGTTCGTTGAACGCTTCCGCTCGCGATCTACAAAGTGGTATGTAGATGCAATCTCTCTCCCATGACTCGTTGCTAGATGAACTCATAGATGGATCTTGGTGAAACCGTAGGAAAAATTTTAATTTTCTGCAACGTTCCCCAACAGTGGCATCATGAGCTAGGTCTATGCGTAGTTCTCTATTACACGAGTAGAACACAATTTGTTGTGGGCGTAGATGTTGTCAACTTTCTTGCCGCTACTAGTCTTATCTTGCTTCAGCGGTATTGTGGGATGAAGCGGCCCGGACCAACCTTACACGTACTCTTACGTGAGACCGGTTGCACCGACTAACATGCACTAGTTGCATAAGGTGGCTGGCGGGTGTCTGTCTCTCCCACTATAGTTGGAGCGGATTCGATGAAAAGGGTCCTTATGAAGGGTAAATAGAAGTTGACAAATCACGTTGTGGCTTTTACGTAGGTAAGAAAACGTTCTTGCTAGAACCCTAATTCAGCCACGTAAAACTTGCAACAACAATTAGAGGACGTCTAACTTGTTTTTGCAGCAAGTGCTTTGTGATATGATATGGCCAAAGTTGTGATGAATGATGAATGATCTATATGTGATGTATGAGATGTTCATGCTATTGTAATAGAATCACGACTTGCATGTCGATGAGTATGACAACCGGCAGGAGCCATAGGAGTTGTCTTTATTTTTTGTATGACCTGCGTGTCATTGAGAAACGCCATGTAAATTACTTTACTTTATTGCTAAACGCGTTAGCCATAGTAGTAGAAGTAATAGTTGGCGAGCAACTTCATGGAGACACGATGATGGAGATCATGATGATGGAGATCATGGTGTCAAGCCGGTGACAAGATGATCATGGAGCCCCAAGATGGAGATCAAAGGAGCTATGCGATATTGGCCATATCATGTCACGTTTATTATTTGATTGCATGTGATGTTTATCATGTTTTGCATCTTGTTTACTAGAACGATGGTAGTAAATAAGATGATCCCTCATAATAATTTCAAGAAGTGTTCCCCCTAACTGTGCACTGTTGCGACAGTTCGTTGTTTCGAAGCACCACGTGATGATCGGGTGTGATAGATTCTAACGTTCACATACAACGGGTGTAAGACAGATTTACACAAGCAAACACTTAGGTTGACTTGACGAGCCTAGCATGTACAGACATGGCCTCGGAACACAGAAGACAGAAAGGTCGAGCATGGGTCGTATAGAAGATACGATCAACATGAAGATGTTCACCGATGTTGACTAGTCCGTCTCACGTGATGATCGGACACGGCCTAGTTGACTCGGATCATGTAATACTTAGATGACTAGAAGAGGGATGTCTATCTAAGTGGGAGTTCATTAAATAATTTGATTAGATGAACTTTATTATCATGAACTTAGTCTAAATATTTACAATATGTCTTGTAGATCAAATGGCCAACGTAGTCCTCAACTTCAACGCGTTCCTAGAGAAAACCAAGCTGAAAGACGATGGCAGCAACTATACGGACTGGGTCCGGAACCTGAGGATCATCCTCATAGCTGCCAAGAAAGATTATGTCCTACGAGCACCGCTGGGTGACGCACCTGTTCTCCCTGCTGAACAAGTCGTTATGAACGCTTGGCAGTCACGTTCCGATGATTACTCCCTCGTTCAGTGCGGCATGCTTTACAGCTTAGAGCCGGGGCTCCAAAAGAGTTTTGAGAGACATGGAGCATATGAGATGTTCGAAGAGCTGAAAATGGTTTTCCAAGCTCATGCCCGGGTCGAGAGATATGAAGTCTCCGACAAATTCTTTAGCTGTAAGATGGAGGAAAATAGCTCTGTCAGTGGACACATACTCAAAATGTCTGGGTTGCACAACCGCTTGACTCAACTGGAAGCTAATCTCCCGGATGAAGCGGTCATTGACAGAATCCTCCAGTCGCTTCCACCTAGCTACAAGAGCTTTGTGATGAACTACAACATGCAGGGGATGGTAAAGTCCATTCCTGAGGTATATGCTATGCTGAAATCAGCAGAGGTAGAAATCAAGAAGGAACATCAAGTGTTGATGGTGAATAAAACCACTAAGTTCAAGAAGGGCCAGGGTAAAAAGAACTTCAAGAAGGACGGCAAGGAAGTTGCCGCGCCCGGTAAGCAAGTTGCCGGGAAGAAGCCAAAGAATGGACCCAAGCCCGAGACTGAGTGCTTTTATTGCAAGGGAAGTGGTCACTGGAAGCGGAACTGCCCCCAATACTTAGCGGACAAGAAGGCCGGCAAAACAAAAGGTATATGTGATATACAGTTAATTGATGTGTACCTTACCAGTACTCGTAGTAGCTCTTTGGTGTTTGATACCGGTGCAGTTGCTCACATTGGTAACTCAAAACAGGAGCTACGGAATAAACAGAGACTGGCAAAGGACGAGGTGACGATGCGCGTCGGGAATGGTTCCAAGGTCGATGTGATCGCCGTCGGCACGCTACCTCTACATTTACCTACGGGATTAGTTTTAAACCTCAATAATTGTTATTTAGTGCCAAGTTTGAGCATGAACATTGTGTCTGGATCTCGTTTAATTCGAGATGGCTACTCATTTAAATCCGAGAATAATGGTTGTTCTATTTATATGAGAGATATGTTCTATGGTCATGATACGATGGTTAATGGTTTATTCTTAATGAATCTCGTACGTGATGATACACATATTCATAGTGTGAATACCAAAAGAGTTAAAGTTGATAACAATAGTCCCACATATTTGTGGCACTTCCGCCTATGTCACATAGGTGTCAAACGCATGAAGAAGCTCCATACAGATGGACTTTTAGTGTCTCTTGATTATGAATCATTTGACACGTGCGAACCATGCCTCATGGGTAAAATGACCAAGACTCCGTTCTCAGGAACAATGGAGCGAGCAACCAACTTATTGGAAATCATACATACCGACGTGTGCGGTCCAATGAGTGTTGAGGCTCGCGGTGGCTATCGTTATGTTCTCACCCTCACTGATGACTTGAGTAGATATGGGTATATCTACTTAATGAAACACAAGTCTGAGACCTTCGAAAAATTCAAGGAATTTCAGAGTGAGGTTGAAAATCAACGTGATAGAAAGATCAAGTTTCTATGATCAGATCGTGGAGGAGAATACTTGAGTCACGAATTTGGCACACACTTAAGAAAATGTGGAATAGTTTTACAACTCACGCCGCCTGGAACACCTCAGCGTAATGGTGTGTCCGAACATCGTAATCGCACTCTATTAGATATGGTGCGATCTATGATGTCTCTTACCGAGTTACCGCTATCTTTTTGGGGCTATGCTTTAGAGACTGCCGCATTCACTTTAAATAGGGCTCCGTCAAAATCCGTTGAGACGACACCGTATGAATTATGGTTTGGGAAGAAACCTAAGCTGTCGTTTCTAAAAGTTTGGGGATGCGATGCTTATGTGAAGAAACTTCAACCTGAAAAGCTCGAACCCAAGTTGGAAAAATGCGTCTTCATAGGATACCCTAAAGAAACTATTGGGTATACCTTCTACCTCAGATCCGAAGACAGAGATCTTTGTTGCCAAGAATGGATCCCTTCTAGAGAAAGAGTTTCTCTCGAAAGAAGTAAGTGGGAGGAAAGTAGAACTTGATGAAGTGTTACCTCTTGAACCGGAAAATGGCGAAACTCATGAAAACATTCCTGAGGTACCTACACCGACTAGAGAGGAAATTAATGATAATGATCAAGATACTTTTAATCAAGCTCCTACTGAAATTCGAAGGTCCACAAGGACACATTCCGCACCAGAGTGGTACGGCAACCCTGTCTTGGAAATCATGTTGTTAGACAACGGTGAACCTTCGAACTATGAGGAAGCAATGGCGGGCCCGGATTCCGACAAATGGCTGGAAGCCATGAAATCCGAGATAGGATCCATGTATGAAAACGAAGTATGGACTTTGACTGACTTGCCCGTTGAACGGCGAGCCATAGAAAATAAATGGATCTTTAAGAAGAAGACAGACGCGGATGGTAATGTGACCGTCTATAAAGCTCGGCTTGTCGCTAAGGGCTATCGACAAGTTCAAGGAATTGACTACGATGAGACTTTCTCACCGGTAGCGAAGCTGAAGTCCGTCCGAATCATGTTAGCAATTGCCGCATTCTACGATTATGAAATATGGCAAATGGACGTCAAAACGTCATTCCTTAATGGTTTCCTTAAGGAAGAATTGCATATGATGCAGCCGAAAGGTTTTGTCGATCCTAAGAATGCTGACAAGGTGTGCAAGCTCCAACGCTCGATTTATGGGCTGGTGCAAGCATCTCGGAGTTGGAACATTCGGTTTGATGAGATGATCAAAGCGTTTGGGTTTACGCAGACTTATGGAGAAGCCTGCATTTACAAGAAAGTGAGTGGGAGCTCTGTAGCATTTCTCATACTATATGTAGATGACATACTTTTGATGGGAAATGATGTAGAACTCTTGGACAGCATTAAGGCCTACTTGAATAAGAGTTTTTCAATGAAGGACCTTGGAGAAGCTGCTTATATATTAGGCATCAAGATCTACAGAGATAGATCAAGACGCCTCATAGGTCTTTCGCAAAGCACATACCTTGATAAGATATTGAAGAAGTTCAATATGGATCAATCTAATAAGGGGTTCTTACCTGTGTTACAAGGTGTGAAATTGAGCTCAGCTCAATGTCCGACCATGGCAGAAGATATAGAAGAGATGAGCGTCATCCCCTATGCCTCAACCATAGGTTCTATTATGTATGCCATGCTGTGTACCAGACCTGATGTAAACCTTGCCGTAAGTTTGGTAGGAAGGTACCAAAGTAATCCCGGCAAGGAACACTGGACAGCGGTCAAGAATATCCTGAAGTACCTGAAAAGGACTAAGGAAATGTTTCTCATTTATGGAGGTGACGAAGAGCTCGTCGTAAAGGGTTACGTTGACGCTAGCTTCGACACAGATCTGGATGACTCTAAGTCACAAACCGGATACGTGTATATTTTGAATGGTGGGGTAGTAAGCTGGTGCAGTTGCAAGCAGAGCGTTGTGGCGGGATCTACATGTGAAGCGGAGTACATGGCAGCCTCGGAGGCAGCACATCAAGCAATTTGGGTGAAGGAGTTCATCACCGACCTCGGAGTCATACCCAATGCGTCGGGGCCAATCAAACTCTTCTGTGACAACACTGGAGCTATTGCACTTGCAAAGGAGCCCAGGTTTCACAAGAAGACCAGGCACATCAAGCGTCGCTTCAACTCCATTCGTGAAAATGTTCAAGGTGGAGACATAGAAATTTGTAAAGTGCACACAGATCTGAATGTCGCAGATCCATTGACTAAACCTCTCCCTAAGGCAAAACATGATCAGCACCAGAACTCGATGGGTGTTCGATTCATCACAATGTAACTAGATTATTGACTCTAGTGCAAGTGGGAGACTGTTGGAAATATGCCCTAGAGGCAATAATAAAAGCATTATTATTATATTTCCTTGTTCATGATAATTGTCTTTATTCATGCTATAATTGTGTTATCCGGAAATCGTAATACATGTGTGAATAACAGACAACAA
This sequence comes from Aegilops umbellulata, assembly GCA_032464435.1. NCBI lineage: Eukaryota > Viridiplantae > Streptophyta > Magnoliopsida > Poales > Poaceae > Aegilops > Aegilops umbellulata. Next base: position 71,324,243 of record CP136054.1, read on the forward strand.
CGTGTCCCTAGTAAGCCTCTAGTTGACTAGCTCGTTGATCAACAGATAGTCATGGTTTCCTGACTATGGGCATCAGATGTCAATGATAACGAGATCACATCATTAGGAGAATGATGTGATGGACAAGACCCAATCCTAAACATAGCATAAGATCGCATAGTTCGTCTGCTAGAGTTTTCCAATGTCAAGTATCCTTTCCTTAGACCATGAGATCGTGTAACTCCCGGATACCGTAGGAGTGCTTTGGGTGTGCCAAACGTCACAACGTAACTGGGTGACTATAAAGGTATACTACGGGTATCTCCGAAAGTGTCTGTTGGGTTGACACGGATCGAGATTGGGATTTGTCACTCCGCTTGACGGAGAGGTATCACCGGGACCTCTCGGTAATGCATCATCATAATGAGCTCAATGTGATCAAAGTGTTTGATCACGGGATCATGCATTACGGTACTAGAAAAGTGACTTGCCGGTAACGAGATTGAACGAGGTATTGGGATACCGACGATCGAATCTCGGGCAAGTAAAATACCGATTGACAAAGGGAATCGTATACGGGATTAATTGAATCCTCGACATCGTGGTTCATCCGATGAGATCATCGTGGAGCATGTGGGAGCCAACATGGGTATCCAGATCCCGCTGTTGGTTATTGCCCGAGAGCCGTCTCGGTCATGTCTGCATGTCTCCCGAACCCGTAGGGTCTACACACTTAAGGTTCGGTGACGCTAGGGTTGTGAAGATATGTATATGCAGTAACCCGAATGTTGTTCGGAGTCCCGGATGAGATCCCGGACGTCACGAGGAGTTTCGGAATGGTCCGGAGGTAAAGATTTATATATGGGAAGTTGTCATACGGACACCGGGAAGTTTCGGGGGCATATCGGTATTGTACCGGGGCCACCGGAGGGGTTCTGGGGGTCCACCGGGAGGGGCCACCTCTCCCGGAGGGCCTCATGGGCTGTATGAGGAAGGGAACCAGCCCAAAGTGGGCTGGTGCGCCTCCCCCCCAAGGGCCCATGCGCCTAGGGTTGGGGGGGGGAACCCTAAAGGGGGCGCCCCCCTTGCTTGGGGGGCAAGTCCCCCCTCCCTGGCCGCCGCCCCCCTCTAGATCCCATCTAGAGGGGCCGGCCCCCCTTGCCCCTTCCCCTATAAATAGAGGGGTGTGGGGAGGGCTGCACAACCCTTGCTCCTGGCGCCTCCCTCTCCCTCTCCAACACCTCCTCCTCCTCCTCCGTTGAGCACGGCGAAGCCCTGCCGGAGTACTGTAGTTCCACCATCACCACGCCGTCGTGCTGCTGCTGGAACCATCTTCCCCAACCTCTCCTTTGCCTTGCTGGATCAAGAAGAAGGAGACGTTACGCTGACCGTACGTGTGTTGAACGCGGAGGTGCCGTCCTTTTGGTTCTAGGATCTCCGGTGATTTGGATCACGTCGTGTACGACTACCTCATCCCCGTTCGTTGAACGCTTCCGCTCGCGATCTACAAAGTGGTATGTAGATGCAATCTCTCTCCCATGACTCGTTGCTAGATGAACTCATAGATGGATCTTGGTGATACCGTAGGAAAAATTTTAATTTTCTGCAACGTTCCCCAACACATTGTACTTATGGCGCATTTCTGAGGAGAAGGTCGCAGTTGACCTACACCTCATCGTCCTTGCGGATCAAGATGGAGCACACATTGTACTTATGGCGGAGCTCTGAGGAGAAGGCCGCAGTCGACCTGCACCTCATCGTCCTTGCGGATCGGGATGTGTTTTAAACTTAGGCGAGTGCTGGACTGCAGCTAAGCCCCCGAATGAGAGGTTTGCTCTCCACTCGGTACGATTTTTTGAACTTAGGCGAGTACTGGACTGCAGCTAAGCCTCCGAGTGAGAGGTGTGCTCTCCACTCGGTAGGATTTTTCAAACTTAGGTGAGTACTGGACTGCAGCTAAGCCCCCGAGTGAGAGGTTTGCTCTCCACTCGGTAGGATTTTTCAAACTTAGGCGAGTACTGGACTGCAGCTAAGCCCCCGAGTGAGAGGGTTGCTCACCACTCGGTAGGATTTTTCAAACTTAGGCGAGTACTGGACTACAGGTAAGTCCCCAAGCGAGAGATTTACTCACCACTCGGTAGGATTTTTCAAACTTAGGCGAGTACTGGACTGTAGCTAAGCTCCCGAGTGAGAGGTTTGCTCTGCACTCGGTAGGATTTTTCGAAATTAGGCGAGTACTGGACTGCAGCTAAGCCCCCAAGTGAGAGGGTTGCTCACCACTCGGTAGGATTTCTCAAACTTAGGCGAGTACTCGACTGCAGCTAAAGCCCCGAGTGAGCGGTTTGCTCTCCACTCGGTAGGATTTTTTGAACTTAGGTGAGTACTGGACTGTAGCTAAGCCCCCGAGTGAGAGGGTTGCTCCCCACTCGGTGGGATTTTTCAAACTTAGGCGAGTACTGGACTGCAGCTAAGCCCCCGAGTGAGAGGGTTGCTCTTCACTCAGTGGGATTTTTCAAACTTAGGCAAGTACTGGACTGCAGCTAAGCCCCCGAGTGAGAGGGTTGCTCTTCACTCGGTGGGATTTTTCAAACTTACTGTAGCTAAGCCCTCGAGTGAGAGGGTTGCTCACCACTCGGTGGGATTTTTCAAACTTAGGCAAGTACTGGACTGCAGCTAAGCCCCCGAGTGAGAGGCTTGCTCACCACTCGGTGGGATTTTTCAAACTTAGGCGAGTACTGGACTGCAGCTAAGCCCCCGAGTGAGAGGCTTTCTCACCACTCGGTGGGATTTTTCAAACTTAGGCGAGTACTGGACTGCAGCTAAGCCCCCGAGTGAGAGGGTTCCTCACCACTCGGTAGGATTTTTCAAACTTAGGCGAAACGGATTCACAACTAAGCCCCCGAGTGAGAGGGTTGCTCTTCACTCGGTGGGATTTTTCAAACTTAGGCGAGTACTGGACTGCAGCTAAGCCCCCGAGTGAGAGGCTTGCTCACCACTCAGTGGGATTTTTCAAACTTAGGCAAGTACTGGACTGCAGCTAAGCCCCGGAGTGAGAGGGTTGCTCACCACTCGGTAGGATTTTTTAGACTTAGGCGAAACGGATTCGCAACTAAGCCACACACTGGGGGATTTTAAAGATATGAATAAGCAACGACAATCATTTCAGAGGACTGTAAAACTCTGTCTTTGATAAACAAACTAAAATTTATTTCTTTACATCTCAACAGACTGAGTGCTTAAGTATAAAAACGGCGAAGCAACTCTGCATTCCAAGCGTGTGCCTCGTCCTTCTTGCGCTCGATGTTGTAGAGGTGATACGCTCCGTTGTGGAGCACTTTGGTGATGATGAAGGGGCCTTCCCAAGCAGGAGCGAGCTTGCGTGGTTTCTGCTGATCCACTCGAAGAACCAGGTCTCCCTCTTGAAATGCCCGACCTTTCACATTTCTAGCGTGAAATCGACGGATATCTTGCTGATAGATGGTCGACCTGATCAAGGCCATCTCTCTTTCTTCTTCCAGAAGATCAACAACATCTTGCCATGCCAGCTCTGCTTCGGCTTCCGGGAAAAGTTCTACTCGGAGTGCATTGTGAAGCAAGTCACTTGGAAGCACAGCCTCAGCTCCGTAGACAAGGAAGAATGGGGTTCGACCAGTCGACCGATTTGGAGTTGTTCTCAATCCCTAGAGTACTGACGGCAGTTCATCAACCCAAGCTCCTGCAGCATGCTTGAGATCACGCATCAGTCGGGGTTTCAGCCCTTTGAGGATCAAACCATTTGCTCTTTCTGCTTGTCCATTCGACTATGGGTGGGCGACTGAAGCATAGTCGACCCGAGTGCCTTGGGAAGCACAGAAAGCTCTAAATTCATCTGATTCAAAGTTTGATCCATTATCCATGATAATGCTGTGTGGGACTCCATATCTGAAAGTTAACTCTCTGATGAAGCTGACAGCGGTACTCGCTTTGAGGTTCTTGATGGGCTTAGCCTCAATCCATTTGGTGAACTTGTCGACTGCAACGAGCACATGAGTGAAACCACTTCTGCCAGTCCTCAGGGGCCCAACCATATCTAATCCCCAAACAGCGAATGGCCAGACGAGTGGAATGGTCTTCAAGGCTGATGCGGGTTTGTGGGACATGTTGGAGTAGAACTGATAGCCTTCACATTTGTCTAATATTTCTTTCGCCATCTCATTGGCATGTGGCCAGTAAAATCCGGCTCGGTATGCTTTGGCCATGATGGTCCGAGAGGACGCATGGTGACCACAGGTCCCCGAGTGAATATCATTGAGGATCGTTCGGCCTTCTTCTGGCATGATGCATTTCTGGCTGACTCCAGTTACATTTTCTCTGAACAGCTGTCCTCTTATCACAGTAAAGGCTTTTGATCGATGGACGATCTGTCGAGCCTCTTCTTCATCCTCTGGGAGTTCCTTCCTAAGAATGTATGCAACGTATGGCACTGTCCAGTCGGGAGTGACGACCAAAACCTCCATGATCAACTCGACCACGGCTGGGACTTCGACTTCAGTAGGATAAGTGGCACTCTTAGGCTGTGGGGGCTCTTCAGTGAAAGGATCTTCCTGAACTGAAGGTGTGTGAATATGCTCCAAAAACACATTGCTGGCAGCGGTCTCTCTCTTGGAACCTATTTTTCAGTTGGGGTATATGGTGGAGCTCTAACCCCTCAAATTTCTTTTCCAGTTTTCTCACTGCATTGCAATAACTAGTCATAGCCGGGCTTCTTATGTCCCACTCCTTCATTACTTGATTAACCACCAAATCTGAGTCGCCGTAGACCATTAGGCGACGGAAGTGAAAGGGCCATACACAACCCTTACAGAAGTGCTTCATATTCAGCTTCATTGTTGGAGGAATCAAAATGAATCTGAAGAAAATAGCTGAGTCTGTCTCCTCGGGGGGATACCAATACCACCCCAGCACCAGAACCATTCAGCATCTTGGATCCATCAAAGAACATGGTCCAATGCTCCGAGTGAATCTGAGTCGGTTGTTGTTGCTCAACCCACTTAGCGAGGAAATCTGCTATTGCTTGGGACTTGATAGCTTTCTTTGCCTCAAACTTGATATCCAAGGGACGGAGTTCAATCGCCCACTTTTCCACTCGACCAGTTGCATCTCTGTTATTCAGAATTTCTAACAATGGTGCGTCGCTGACGACTGTAATGGAGTGATCAGAGAAATAATGTGCAGCCTTCTTCGTGGTCATGTAAATTCCATAGACAAGCTTCTGATAATGTGGATATCTCTTCTTGGATGGAGTCAAGACTTCAGAAATATAGTACACTGGGCGCTGAACTTTATAGGCTTTTCCTTCTTCCCGCTCGACCGTGAGCACTGTACTAACAATTTGTCCAGTGGCTGCAATATAAAGCAGTAAAGGCTCTTTGCTGATTGGGGCAGCAAGCACCAGCTGGGTGGAAAGCATAGTTTTTAGTTCTGCAAATGCTGCGTCAGCTTCAGGAGTCCACTTGAACTTATCAGATTTCTTCATCACTCGGTAAAGAGGCAATGCCTTTTCACCGAGGTGAGAGATGAATCGACTCAAGGCGACCAAGCAACCAGTAAGCTTCTGAACATCATGCACATGCACAGGGCGTTTCATCCGGAGTATGGCCCCAACTTTCTCTGGGTTCGCGTCGATCCCTCGTTCGGAAACGAGAAAACCGAGTAACTTTCCTCCTGGAACTCCGAATGTGCATTTCGACGGATTAAGCTTGATATCATATCTTCTCAGATTGGCAAAGGTTTCAACAAGGTCAGTCAGCAGGTCAGAACCTTTACGCGACTTGACCACAATGTCATCCATATATGCTTCCACATTCCGACTGATTTGAGTGAGCAGACACTTCTGAATCATCCTCATAAATGTGGCACCAGCGTTCTTGAGACCGAATGACATGGTGACATAACAAAAGCACCCGAATGGAGTGATGAAAGCCGCTTTTATCTCATTAGGTCCATACAGTCGGATCTGATGATACCTAGAATAGGCGTCCAGAAAAGACAAACGCTCACACCCCGCAGTCGAATCGATGATTTGGTCGATAAGGGGGAGAGGGAAATGATCTTTCGGGCAGGCCCGATTGATATGCTTGAAGTCAATGCACATATGAAGTGAGTCGTCCTTCTTGGGAACCATGACAACATTGGTGAGCCACTTGGAGTGGTAAATCTCTCGAATGAACTCAGCTGCTAGGAGCCGAGCCACTTCTTCACCAATTTTCGTTCTCTTCTGTACGTCGGACCGTCGAAGATGTTCCTTGACTGGTTTCACTTTCGGGTCGACTTGCAAACGGTGCTCAGCCAGTCCCGTGGGTACACCTGGCATGTCAGAAGGTTTCCATGCAAAGATGTCCCAGTTCTCACGGAGGAACTGGATGAGCGCTTCTTCCAATTTGCTGTTGAGTGATGTTGAGATATGAGTAGGAGCAGCATTAGGATTGGTTGGGTGAATATGATTCGGCTTTGTTTCACCGAACGACTGAAACGCATAATCTGTGGCAGGCTTCTTGGCTCGCAATAAATCACTCGGGTCTGCATTTTTTTGATGGAAGCATTCTTCTGCCATCTGCCGATTGCTAGTGACTGTGATCACTCCTCTGGGACCAAGCATTTTCAACTTGAGATACACGTAACATGGTTGAGCCATGAATCGTGCATACGCCGGCGTCGCCAAAATAGCATGATAAGCACTCTGGAAATCCACTACTTCAAATGTCAACTTTTCCTTACGGTAATTCTTTGAATCACCGAAAACCATGTCAAGGGTTATTTGGCCGAGTGATTCATCCTTCTTGCCAAGGATGACGCCGTGAAAACTCATGTTACTCTCACTAAGTTTGGACATGGGAATGCCCATCCCCTTCAAGGTTTCAGCATAAATGATATTCAGGCCGCTACCACCATCCATTAGCACTTTGGTCAGTCGAGTGCCTCCAACAACTGGGTCGACCACCAACGCTTGCCTCGTAGGGGTGGCTATGCGAGCAGGGTGATCAGACTCGTCGAATGTGATAGCTGTTTTTGACCACTTCAGGTATGTTGTCGTTGCCGGAGCAACCATATTCACTTCCCTGTTGATCACTTTCAGTCGACTTTTGCTCTCAACATCAGCAAAAATCACTAGGGTGGAATTGCCATTGGGAAAACCATCATCTTCCTCTTTGTCCTCATATTTGTCTAATTCCTTTTACTTCTCATTAGGCTGTTTCTCTCGGAATTGCTGGATCAGAACCTGACACTGTCGAGTGGTATGCTTAGGATAAATCAGATTGCCTTCTTCATCCTTCTTGGTGTGAATGTGACATGGCAAATCCAACACATCATTTCTGGCTTGATCTTTCACTTTCTTGGGGGTCCAGGGCCCCTTAGGTTTCCCTTTAAATTTTCCTTAAATCACTGCCGCAGTTTCACCAGGTCCCGCAGGCTCAGCTTTACGCTTCTATTTCTGATTGGAATTGCCTCCACCGCTGTCCTGACCGACTGGTTTGCTCTTTCCGCTGCGGAGTCGATCCTCTTCTTCTCTGTTAGCGTACCGAGTGGCTATTTCCATCATCCGAGTCAGAGACATATCTCCCGTCCGACCGAATTCAGAACCAGTTCTTGATACTTAACGCCTTCCTTGAAGGCACAAACTACTTGATGCTGGGACACATTTTCCACTGTGTGATGCAAAGTGGTCCACCTCTGAATGTAATCTCTCAGAGTTTCATTCGGTTTTTGCACGCAATGCTGCAATTCTGTTAACCCTGCTGGCTGCTTGCAAGTATCCTCAAAAGTTCTAACAAACACTCGGGCGAGTTCCTCCCAACTGAATATACTGCCAGGTGCTAACTGAGTCAACCATGCCTTGGCCAAGCCTTCCAACATCAGAGGAAGGTGCTTCATGGCCACTTCATCATTGCCGCCACCAATCTGTACAACCACTCGGTAATCCTCAAGCCAAGTGTCAGGCTTGGACTCACCAGTGAACTTGCTGACTCCAGTCGCCAACATCAAGTTGGGAGGAATCACCCCAGCCCTGATGGCTCTGCTGAAACACTCTGGACCTGAAACATGAACTTTGCTGCCAGTCGGGTGATCTCTGTCAAGGCCCTCTCTGTGTGCCCTGTTCCTGTCAATTAGATCTTGAACGAGAATAGATCTCGCATCAAATCCCTTGGGTCGACTGGTATTCTTCGTTCGCCACTGTGAGGGCGCCTGTCATGATTTTGCCGAGGCACATATGATCCACCCCTCGGAGGAGGTGTGGGCACTCGACGACGGTCATCACGGATGAGTCGGTGATTATACTGCTCGTGGTTCCTGTATTGATCCTGCCGGTGACCACGTCCCTCACACCACGGAGGCGATCTTGCGCTGTGGGCCGACTGAACTGTATCTGCCATCACAGATCTACTATGAATCCTATTCCGCGACTGAGACACTGCTGTGTTCTGCTCTCCTGCTTCTCGGAGTAAGGCACGGATCTGCATCAAACCTCTGCCAACCTCCGACTGGGAAGGCTAGATTGACTCTGCGATACGGGTTGCAACTGTGAGATTTTGAATCGGAGTGCGGTATAGGTTGAGGCGGAAAAAGCTGTCATCGACTGGACTCAGGAATCCGCTGCCGAGCATGCTCATCGAGTGCATGCTGAAGGTTCTCCAGTCGAGTGCACTCAGCTAAGTTGGCCAGGCGCGCCTCCTCCAAGGCCCGAGCCTCGGGGGTTTCCCCAACGATGGGCGTGTGGAGCGCATCCATGTTGCGGCAGCTAAGCTCTTCCCCCTGCTGTGAAGAAAGGGATTCGGGGCGGTACTCCTCGTGAACGCGTGATGGATCGCCGCCACCATCACTGCTATCGTCGCAGGGGAAGCCAGGAGGACTACATGATCCGTCGACCATCAAGACTTCAGCCGTAGGATCGCTGCTATCGCACTCGGATGCGGTCTCGACAGAACCAGTCGAATAGGCCGTAGAGAGTTTCGTCGGGCTCGATTGCCGTGACTTGTGGGGTGGCCGACTGACGGGCCACCGCGTGTTTCACCCACCACTGAAGCCGCGATCGACCGGATCGCTTGCGTCGGCGAATAGCGGGGAGCGAGGACACCACGGGAGCCAACCGATACTAGGTCGTCGACTGCTGGAGAAGGACGCCGCGAACGCATGCGCGAAAGTGCGTCGCCCCGCGGACGGGGAGTGTCTCGACGTCGAGGGGAGCTTCTTGAAGCCAGGCAGAGTTGTCGGTAACGAAGACGAGCGCGTCGAGATGGATCTCTCGGCCCTCAGCCAATCCACCGCCGGAAACCATGATGATGGGAATCGGAAAAATTGCAACTTCACCAAAAAGTTGCTAAGACACCTGCCCCACGGTGGGCGCCAACTGTCGTGGTTCTAAGACTGACAGTAGAATGGGGGGTAGGTATGAGGAGGCAAGATCCCAGCTATGGTGAAGTTGTACACACAAGGTTTACGAGTTCAGGCCCTTCACGGTGGATGTAATAGCCTACGTCTCGGCCCAGAGGCGGTCGCCTGGATTATATGTGTGTGGAGTTACAGGGGGTGCGAACCCTTGTCCCTGAGGAGGGGGGTGGCTTATATAGAGTTCACCAGACCCCTCCCGCCCTTAGTTGCACATGGTTTAAGGTACATAAAGATGAGGCATTTCTGGTAACGCCAGTAATAAAGTGACATAAATGTCCATTAAGTCTACAGAGTAAATGTCCGACCGTTGCCATTCAGAGTGACTTTAGGTCTCTTGTCTGTCGAGTGATTCCTGTTACGGTCGAGTGAACTTGAATCTTCCGAGTGGAATGCTTCTAGTCGAGTGGATGATGGTATCCCTCGAATGCTTCTGACTTTAGGGTAATGTCCTGGGGGAGGGTGTCTAGGTCAGGCCTATGACCCTACCCTAGGTACATAGCTTCATCAGGGAGGGCCAGGCCAATAGGAAATAAGCAATGACTTTGCCATGTCATCGATCCACATAGTGTGTTTTCTCTTTACCGTCAGCCAAATAAAAACAGACATCAAAGTCTGTCTTTGCGGTCAGACAAATAAAAACAGGCAGGCAAACGACAAAGCATGTCTTTGCCGTCAGCCAAATAAAAATAGACGACAAAGGTATCTTTGCTCTCGATCAAATAAAAACAGACGCAAACTCTGTCTTTGCTATCAGCTAAATAAAAAATGGACGACAAAGTCTGTCTTTGTCGATAGCCTGACAAAAAGCTGACAACAAAGAGCTGACAAGACGACTAATTTCTTGATTTCTATAGTGGGTGACTCAAGGGAGAATAGAGTGAGCCACTTGGTGGAACTTCTAAGCTATGGTTTCAGCATGCCTCCAATGGATATTATCACTCCCAAAAGAGTGTGAAGTTCAGGATACATTCCGCCCCTTGGACTCACTCGTCGTTATCTCTTTCTCGTGCCTTTACTTTTGTTGGCTTGTTGACTTGCTAATTACCTTGCTGCTTAGCTTAGCTTATTAGCTTCTTGCTTGCCTTATAGGTTCCTCTCACCTAGTTGCATATCTACAAAACCTGCTTTATCTGCTTACCCTAAAATTGACAATTAAGTTAAAATTTGTAGTCGCCTACCCACCCCTCCCCTCTAGTGGACTGATTCGATCACTTCACTGGTATTACGCCAATGCCATGGTGGGACACCCATGATGCCAAGGCCTTGAGCTCTGGCAAGCCGTCTTTGATCGGCCTCGACTCCGACGAGGATTCGTGTATTTTAGCTCTAAATAAGCTTGTCTTAGCTCTAATTTAGCTCTAACTTAGTGTTTTATAATTTAATTATGGACTATGATGTTTATTTATGAAATGTTATGTATAATTAAGCACTATGTGGTCTTCGATATAATTTCAGTTTTAGTTTTGTATGGGTTTTTTGCACACGGTTTCGGTTTTGAGGAGTTAAGTTTGAGGATTTGGTTACTTGCACACCCTTTTTAACTTCTCATATATGAGAAGTTAAGAATTTAGGAGTTAAATTTTGATTGTTCCATTAATGATGCGCTTGGTATATGCCAAAATTGCCAATGACTTGAAATCCATTCCTTGTTTGCTAGCTCTTGCCAGAGAGAAAGGAACTCAGTTGCACGCATGCATTGAGGCTAGAGCCGGAGAGCCGTGTAGAGCGAGATACAACAACTTCAACTATTTTGTGAGAAAATTACATTGATCGTCCTTGGACTTGATGGAACATCCAAAAACATCCTCAAACTTTTGAAACACCAATAAAATTCTTATACATGAAAATACGTGACATCTACAGTCATGTGTATAGTCCCAAGTACGGTAGAGCACTAGCATGCTGTCATGTGGAGTCGCCTTTTTGCGAAAAGGCCCTTTGCTTTTCCAGGAATTGACCCGCACCCAGGGTCATCGCCGTCAACATTATGAAGGGAAAAATCCCACTATCTCCCCTATTGGCCTCCCTTCCCTACTATCCTTAATCCCTAACCCTAGCGACTAGCGATGATGGAGATCACTCCATCCCTAGCGGATATACTTATTCAGGTGGCGGAACGCGATGCCGGGAAGCTTGCCAGGCTCCGCGAGATCTGTAGCTAGTTTTCAAACTTGGCGATGTTGTACGAGGACTCGTCGGGGATTCGTTTGCTGCCACAAAGGAGAAGGAGCAAATGATCAAAGATGGATTCATTCTGATCAAGATAATCTACTACGCGATGATGGAGGCAGAGGGGGAGGATCCAGTGTGGAGAGGGCATTGGAAGGGATACATGTCTCACGTTCTGCACCCGTCAGGTATAGAGAAGGGGATCGCGATAGTGGTCATGGCGATGTTGGCACGGGCACTAGGAAATCATGTGGTACTGGACTATAATGAGCGAGCGCCACTGACAAGAAGGAGGCTACAGGCGAGAGACACCCTCGGTCGCTCCACGGACAAGCAGTAGGGGCCACTCGGTCTGGCCATCGACGCCCAACTCATGTATTCTAATCCCTGATTATTCTCATTTTCATCGATTTCAATTTAAATGTATTGACTGATTCCTCGCAGATTGATTGATGATTTGGTGGAGGCTGCTACTTGCTGGATTGATGAAATCAAAAAGCTTTTGCTTCAGATTTATGTAGTCAGTCTGAACAGATGATGCTAGCCCTATGAAAATGTTGTGTATAGTTAGTTATGATGCCAACCCCTAGAAGAAGTTTATCTAGTTAGTCTGAACAGATGATGCCAGCCTGGCTAGATTCAAGATTATGTTTAATTAGTTGTTGAACAAGTTATCTTTACTTAGTAATGATCAAGTTATGTTGATGATGTGCTGCCATATAGCTTGTTGCGTTTTGTGTTGCCGAATAAGATGCAAAAATGCACAATTTAGTTGGTATATGATTCAAGGCTAGAACATGATCATGCATGATCTTGTTCTTGCATGAACATAGGCATAAACTATTCATATGTTGTTGCTAAATTTTGCAATGGAAACATTGTGTTGGCGCTGACAAAAAAGCTGACTTAATGTTGCAATGGCAACATTGTGTTTGTCTTTTGAAATTTGTATCGAGACTGCATCAGGTTTTGTATTGTCAAATGGAGCAAATTTGTATCAAGTTTGTATTGCTGAATGGATAGACTTTGTATCAAGTTTGAATTGCTGAATGGATCAAATTTGTATAGCTGAATGGATCATTTGTATCAAGTTTGTATCAGGTTCTGTATTGCTGAATGGATCAAATTTGTATATTACTGGATTTGTATGAACTTTGTATATTATTGAATTTTTTACAAGTTTTTATATTATTTAATTTTGCTATACGAACCAATATAATAGTACAAAAATATTGTGGGTACTCAGACTCAAACCTAGTATCTAAAGTAATTAGCTTTTCCCATGTAAATGATGGAATATTGAGAGAGTTTTCTTTAAGGAGCCCATGTATATAATATATGCATGTTGTGCTTTCCTTTTAAAAAACCGTGACCTCCTATTACCTGCCGGTCATCTCCCTCCTCTGCCAGTCAATGCACCAGACGCATGGTAGGCCTTCCCGCCAAACTATTTCCGTGCTCGCTACCTTTTCCACGCTCACTCGCCTTCCTACTCTGTATTGGCTATAAAATTGATGCAACATTGCCATTAAGCCAAGCATCACAAGTGAGAGGTAGCCGTCGTTCCGTGGTAGCCACCCACCCAGAGCATGGTGCGCACTTTGCCTACCACCTATGCCATGTTTAGCATGCAGCGTCGGCAGTGTGTCCAAGCCATGCCTGCAACCAGTGTCAACCCCAACTTTGAGGACTCGTCAAGCAACGAGGAAAAAGAGAAGGCGCCATCCATGCCACAACACGCACCCGCCTCTGCGCCTGAGCCGTCACAACCATCGGTGCCTGAGCTACAGGAGTAGGAGGGCTAGAGGACACCATCGCAACCACTATGTCCCAAGCGTTCGTCACCATTGCTCAGGCAAAAGTCATCCTTTGCAAGACGCATACACAAGCGGGGGAGGTTGTGCGCATGACCTCCATGGCACTAGCGAGCACGCACGAGGCCAGTCGCCTCGCCTACGAGGCTAAGTCCAACCGGCATGGAGCGCTGCAGGCGGGTCGCATCAACACAGTGCTATTTGTGAGCTGCGTTGGGATTTACCCGAAGAGGAGAGGATGATGTCGAAGGAAATATGCCCTAGAGGCAATAATAAAGTTGTTATTTTATATTTTCTTATATCATTATAAATGTTTATTATTCATGCTAGAATTGTATTAACCGGAAACTTGATACATGCGTGGATACATAGACAAAACACCATGTCCCTAGTAAGCCTCTACTAGACTAGCTCGTTAATCAAAGATGGTTAAGTTTCCTAACATAGACATGTGTTGTTATTTGATGAATGGGATCACATCATTAGGAGAATGATGTGATGGACAAGACCCATCCGTTAGCTTAGCATAATGATCGATAAGTTTTACTGATATTGCTTTCTTCATGTCATATACATATTCATTTGACTATGAGATTATGCAACTCCCGGATACCGTAGGAATATCTTGTGTTCTATCAAACGTCACAACGTAACTGGGTGATTATAAAGATGCTCTACAGGTATCTCCGAAGGTGTTTATTGGGTTGAAATAGATCGAGATAAGGATTTATCACTCTGAGTATCGGAGAGGTATCTCTGGGCCCTCTCGATAATGCACATCATAATAAGCCTTGCAAGCAATGTGACTAATGAGTTAGTTGCGGTGAGGGAGTCCCGGATTAGGGGGTATCCGGACAGCCGGACTATATCCTTTGGCCGGACTGTTGGACTATGAAGATACAAGATTGAAGACTTCGTCTCGTGTCCAGATGGGACTCTCTTGGCGTGGAAGGCAAGCTTGGCGATACGGATATGTAGATCTCCTCCCATTGTAACCGACTCTGTGTAACCCTAGCCCCCTCCTGTGTCTATATAAACCGGAGGATTTAGTCCGTAGGACAACAACAATCATACCATAGGCTAGCTTCTAGGGTTTAGCCTCTACGATCTCGTGGTAGATCAACTCTTGTACTACTCATATCATCAAGATCAATCAAGCAGGAAGTGGGGTTTTACCTCCATCGTGAGGGCCCGAACCTGGGTAAACATTGTGTCCCTTGCCTCCTGTTACCATCCGCCTTAGACGCACAGTTCGGGCCCCCCTACCCGAGATCCGCCGGTTTTGACACCGACATTGGTGCTTTCATTGGGAGCTCCACTGTGTCGTCGGTGCAAGGTTCGATGGCCCCTCCGATCATCGACAACGATGCGGTCCAGGGTGAGGTTTTCCCCCCGGACAGATCTTCGTATTCGGCGGCTTCGCACTACGGGCCAACTCGTTTGGCCATCTGGAGCAGATCGAGAGCTACACCCCTGGCCATCAGGTCAGGTTTGGAAACTTGAATTACACTGCCGATATCCGCGGAGACTTGATCTTCGACGGATACGGGCCCATGCTAGGTGTGCCACAAGATCACGACGAGCACGATATACCTCTGCCGTCGGACAATGTTCGGGAGATCACGCCAGCAACTACTCCGGCCTTCAGTCCGGAACAGATCGCGCCATCCGAGGACGGGAGGATAGACCCTGCCTCGAAGACCGCACCCTCAGCGGCGATAGAGCTGAATACTGACCTTACCCCTACGAGAGCCGTGTCGCCGAATTGCTGGGCTCGCCCCTGGCCACAGACTCTGAACCACCCACGCCCATACCTATCGAATCCGATTGGGCGCCGACCACGGAGTTCACCTCCGCAGATATCTTTCAGCATTCGCCTTTCTGCGACATACTAAACTCGTTAAAATCTCTCTCTCTGTCCGGAGAACCTTGGCCGAACTATGTCCGGCTAGAGTGGGATGCGGATGACGAAGAAATTCAATCCCCACCCACCACCCACTTAGTAGCCACTGTCGATGACTTAACCGACATGCTCGACTACGACTCCGAAGACATCGATGGCATGGACAACGATGCAGTAGACGAACAGGAACCATCGCCAACAGGGTGCTGGACTGCGACTTCATCACATGACATATACATGGTGGATACACCCAAAGAAAATAATGACGAGGATGCAGCGAGAGATGGCTCCCTCGACAAGCAATCAAAACGGCGTCGTAAGCGCCGCTCCAAATCCCACCTTGGCAAAAACAGTGATAACATTGCAAGAAGAAGCCAAATTGACCCAGCGATAGAGCAGGGCGAGCCAGCGGACGACGAACAAAGTACGGAGCCGCTATCCGAACACGGCGACGCTGAGCGTCAAGACAACCAACCCGTCTCCGGTCAGGAGAACAGTCCGGATGATGACGAACGCATCATCCTGGAAAGGCAGCTGGAGCAAGAAAGGCTTATTGCCACTGCAAGAAGTCTGAAGAAGCAGAAACAAAGGCTCAAGGCCGCACAAAACACACTCAACAGTAGATGGAATAAAGTGCTCGACACAGCAAAAAAGTACGGTGGCAGTCGCCACACGAAGAGCTACCAAAAGCGAAAGGTGCTGCCGAAATTCGACGACGAGGCCTTAGAGCCCCCACAGTCAAAAAACAAAACCGCCGACCGGTCGGATTGAAGACCTCGTGGCCGCGATAGGGCGGCCAACGAGGCCGCACATAAGTCAGTACATGACCGACGCGGGGACCCGCATCAACGGGCTGACGCAACCAGATCCATCTACGGATCCAGGAAACGTGCTCTAGCACTCAGCCAACACCAAATACCACAACCGTCCGAACGCCATGGCACGGCCAAATACAGGGGTGCCGCACACCCCCTATGTTTCACCGATGAGGTATTAGACCATGAATTTCGAGAAGGGTTCAAACCAGTCAACATAGAGGCATACGACGGAACCACAGACCCTGGGGTCTGGATCGAGGACTTCATCCTCCATATTCACATGGCTCGCGGAGATGATCTCCACGCCATTAAATACCTGCCCCTCAAGCTCAAAGGACCAGCTCGGCACTGGCTGAAAAGCCTCCCCGAAAATTCCATTGGAAGTTGGGAGGAGATCGAGGACGTTTCCGGACTAACTTTCAAGGGACTTATGTCCGACCTCCGGATGCAGACGATCTGAGTCATATAATTCAACAGCCCGGAGAGTCAGCCCGAAAGCTCTGGAACAGGTTTCTTACTAAAAAGAACCAAATTGTCGACTGTCCGGATGCTGAAGCCCTAGCAGCTTTCAAGCACAGCGTTCGAGACGAATGGCTTGCCAGACACCTTGGCCAAGAAAAGCCGAGAACAATGGCAGCCCTAACAAGTCTCATGACCCGATTTTGCACGGGCGAGGACAACTGGTTAGCCCGCAGCAGCACCAGCGACCCAAGCACATCCGAGGTCAGCGATGGCAATGGAAAACCATGGCGCAGTAAAAACAAGCGCCGGGCTAAAGAAGACAGCACAGATAACCGACGGTAAACGCCGGATTCAGGGGCTCTCGACCGGGTCAGCAGAAAAAGCCCTTTAAAGGCAACAGAGATGGACCGACCGGCCTAAACAAGATTCTAGACAAACTATGCCAGATCCACGCACCCCCAACAAACCTGCAAATCATACCCACAGGGAATGCTGGGTCTTCAAGCAGGCCAACAAGCTAAACGCCGAACACAAGGGGGAGGACACTCCGAGCGAGGACGAGGATGCGCCTCGCCAGCAGGACACTGGGGGACAGAAAAAGTTTCCACCAGAAGTCAAAACAGTAAATGTTATCCACGTGACAAAGAGGAGAGGTAAATATGCACTCCGAAATACACAATCCATAGAGCCCGTCACCCATGAGTCCTACCCGTGGTCAGCCTGCCCGGTCACTTTTGATCGCAGGGATCACTTAATAGGTATCCGACAGGCAGGATCAGCCGCCTTGGTGCTGGACCCAAGAATAAACGGATACCATCTCACACGAGTCCTTATGGACGGCGGCGGTAGTATAAATCTGATATATCAGGACACCATCCGCAAAATGGGGATAAACCCAAAAAAATCAGCCACAGTAATACTACCTTCAAGGGAGTAATACCAGGCACAGAGGCCTGCTGCACGGGCTCTCTAGTACTAGAGGTTGTGTTCGGCTCGCCCGACAACTTTCGGAGCGAAAGGTTAACCTTCGACATAGCTCCATTCCAAAGTGGCTATCAAGCACTACTCGGACGAGGGGCTTTTGCTCGTTTTAATGCAATACCACATTATGCCTTACTCAAGCTTAAAATGCCCGGTCTGCGTGGCACCATCACAGTAAATGGAAATGCTTAGCGCTTCTCTCACGCAGAAGAACGTGCGGCTGCTTTAACAGCCGAACACTAGACGGCCCCACCAACCAGAAAAGATGACTGGTCGCTAAGACCACGGACACGGCTAGACGAGTCTGGCTAATCATTGGATAGAGATTGGTTCGATGGTTATACTCGTATAGACGGTACCAGGGGCTTCGTCGAGATAATTCGGCTCAACTTTACCCATCTCGATTTTTTCATAGTTTATTTATAATAACGAAATTTTTGCACAACAACTGTTTCACTAAGCACCTCTCTTTTACAGATGACAATTGTGCTACACCCGTCCTGGATACGACACAACGGAGACACAGGCGCACACGTGTAGCAGGGACCCACACAAAGGTTTCTCTTTAGATTAAGACCCTGCGTAAACCTTTTTTACTGTCTTTTGTTGTTCACATCCTCCGGATTCTCAATACAACCGAGAAGGATGCTGGCGTCTTGGCATGTGGCCACGTCAGAATATTTCTCGTACCCGGACACTAGGGGTTCATTATCCAAGGGCATCGTTTAAGCCCAGTATATATTTCAAAGACCGAACACCTTAGGGAGTGTTCAGCGTCGCGAGTTAGGCCTTATATGCATCAGCTCCGAATCATGTATTTGGTCAAATATTGGGTTTGCCCGGCTCCTGTGTTTTGCTACCTTACGTTCCGCTCTATCGGCTAAGGTGGCACCAGGAGAACTGCTGCGATTGTGCCCTGGCTAGCCCGAACGAGCACCTCAGCAGAGAAAGCCGAAAACTGACTGTCATGATAAAGCGAGAGACTGGTCAACCACTCGATGACTTATCGGAATCTTCGGGATTCCTCTGCATTAACGAAGGGCCGTCTATCGGTCAGGCATGACCGCTCCCCGTATTCGGATGAGCGCGGAGCCACCAGGGGCTATATAGTAGCCCCACTGTCAAACTCCTATGGCTAAGTGAAAGTGTTAAAGCAATATAGTCCGATTGCCTAGTTCGCTGCGCTATCACCTCCTTAATGGACCAAGACGTTGGATCAAGTGTGAACACGCGTCTTCTGCGGACACCCCCGCATTATATGCGTGGGGGCTGAAGCCGACGACTGCAAACTTTCAGGTTATATACATATATACATAAACTGCCGCACAGGAGGCATCATAATACTTTCAGGCAAAAGTATAAAAATAGCCTTTATATAAAACAGTAAAACATTTTTTTTCAATGGGAATACATTGTTGGAAATATGCCCTAGAGGCAATAATAAAAGCATTATTATTATATTTCTTTGTTCATGATAATTGTCTTTATTCGTGCTATAATTGTGTTATCCAGAAATCGTAATACATGTGTGAATAACAGACAACAACATGTCCCTAGTAAGCCTCTAGTTGACTAGCTCGTTGATCGATAGATAGTCATGGTTTCCTAACTATGGACATTGGATGTCATTGATAACGAGATCACATCATTAGGAGAATGATGTGATGGACGAGACCCAATCCTAAACATAGCATAAGATCGCATAGTTCGTTTGCTAGAGTTTTCCAATGTCAAGTATCCTTTCCTTAGACCATGAGATCGTGTAACTCCCGGACACCGTAGGAGTGCTTTGGGTGTGCCAAACGTCACAACGTAACTGGGTGACTATAAAGGTATACTACGGGTATCTCCGAAAGTGTCTGTTGGGTTGACACGGATCGAGACTGGGATTTGTCACTCCGCTTGACGGAGAGGTATCACCGGGCCCTCTCGGTAATGCATCATCATAATAAGCTCAATGTGATCAAAGTGTTTGATCACGGGATCATGCATTACGTTACGAGTAAAGTGACTTGCCGGTAACAAGATTGAACGAGGTATAGGGATACCGACGATCGAATCTCGGGCAAGTAAAATACCGATTGACAAAGGGAATCGTATACGGGATTAATTGAATCCTCGACATCATGGTTCATCCGATGAGATCATCGTGGAGCATGTGGGAGCCAACATGGGTATCCAGATCCCGCTGTTGTTTATTTCCCGAGAGCCGTCTCGGTCATGTCTACATGTCTCCCGAACCCGTAGGGTCTACACACTTAAGGTTCGGTGACGCTAGGGTTGTGAAGATATGTATGTGCAGTAACCCGAATGTTGTTCGGAGTCCAGGATGATATCCCGGACGTCACGAGGAGTTTCGGAATGGTCCGGAGGTAAAGAATTATATATAGGAAGTGCTATTTTGGCCATCGGGACAAGTTTCGGGGTTATCGGTATTGTACCGGGACCACCGGAGGGTCCCGGGGGTCCACCGGGTGGGGCCACCTCCCTCGGGGGGCCACATGGGCTCTAGGGGTGCGCCTTGGCCTACATGGGCCAACGGGAACCAGCCCCAAGAGGCCCATGCGCCTAGGGTTTCAAAGGGAAGGAGTCCCACAAGGGGAAGGCACCTCCTAGGTGCCTTGGGGGGGAGGGAAACCTCCCCTTGGCCGCCGCCCCAAGGAGATTGGATCTCCTAGGGCCGGCGCCCCCCCTTGGCACTCCTATATAAAGGGGGGGAGTGGGCAGCCGCACCCCTGGTCCTTGGCGCCTCCCTCTCCCTCTCCAACACCTCCTCCTCCTCCGTAGAGCACGACGAAGCCCTGCCGGAGTACTGTAGCTCCACCATCACCACGCCGTCGTGCTGATGCTGGAGCCATCTTCCTCAACCTCTCCTTTGCCTTGCTGGATCAAGAAGAAGGAGACGTTACGCTGACCGTACGTGTGTTGAACGCGGAGGTGCCGTCCTTTCGGTGCTAGGATCTCCGGTGATTTGGATCACGTCGTGTACGACTACCTCATCCCCGTTCGTTGAACGCTTCCGCTCGCGATCTACAAAGTGGTATGTAGATGCAATCTCTCTCCCATGACTCGTTGCTTAGATGAACTCGTAGATGGATCTTGGTGAAACCGTAGGAAAAATTTTAATTTTCTGCAACGTTCTCCAATAGTGGCATCATGAGCTAGGTCTATGCGTAGTTCTCTATTGCACGAGTAGAACACAATTTGTTGTGGGCGTAGATGTTGTCAACTTTCTTGCCGCTACTAGTCTTATCTTGCTTCAGCGGTATTGTGGGATGAAGCGGCCCGGACCAACCTTACACGTACGCTTATGTGAGACCGGTTCCACCGACTAACACGCACTAGTTGCATAAGGTGGCTGGCGGGTGTCTGTCTCTCCCACTTTAGTTGGAGCGGATTCGATGAAAAGGGTCCTTATGAAGGGTAAATAGAAGTTGACAAATCACGTTGTGGCTTTAACGTAGGTAAGAAAACGTTCTTGCTAGAACCCTAATTCAGCCACGTAAAACTTGCAACAACAATTAGAGGACGTCTAACTTGTTTTTGCAGCAAGTGCTTTGTGATATGATATGGCCAAAGTTGTGATGAATGATGAATGATCTATATGTGATGTATGAGATGTTCATGCTATTGTAATAGGAATCACGACCTGCATGTCGTTGAGTATGACAACCGGCAGGAGCCATAGGAGTTGTCTTTATTTTTTGTATGACCTGCGTGTCATTGAGAAACGCCATGTAAATTACTTTACTTTATTGCTAAATGCGTTAGCCATAGTAGTAGAAGTAATAGTTGGCGAGCAACTTCATGGAGACACGATGATGGAGATCATGATGATGGAGATCATGGTGTCAAGCCGGTGACAAGATGATCATGGAGCCCCAAGATGGAGATCAAAGGAGCTATGTGATATTGGCCATATCATGTCACATTTATTATTTGATTGCATGTGATGTTTATCATGTTTTGCATCTTGTTTACTTAGAACGACGGTAGTAAATAAGATGATCCCTCATAATAATTTCAAGAAGTGTACCCCCTAACTGTGCACCGTTGCGACAGTTCGTTGTTTTGAAGCACCACGTGATGATCGGGTGTGATAGATTCTAACGTTCACATACAATGGGTGTAAGAAAGATTTACACATGCAAACACTTAGGTTGACTTGACGAGCCTAGCATGTACAGACATGGCCTCGGAACACAGAAGACCGAAAGGTCGAGCATGAGTCGTATAGAAGATACGATCAACATGAAGATGTTCACCAATGTTGACTAGTCCGTCTCACGTGATGATCGGACACGGCCTACTTGACTTGGATCATGTAATACTTAGATGACCAGAAGAGGGATGTCTATCTAAATGGGAGTTCATTAAGATGAAATTTATTATCATGAACTTAGTCTAAAATATTTACAATATGTCTTGTAGATCAAATGGCCAACGTAGTCCTCAACTTCAACGCGTTCCTAGAGAAAACCAAGCTGAAAGACGATGGCAGCAACTATACGGACTGGGTCCGGAACCTGAGGATCATCCTCATAGCTGCCAAGAAAGATTATGTCCTACGAGCACCGCTGGGTGACGCACCTGTTCTCCCTGCAGAACAAGACGTTATGAACGCTTGGCAGTCACGTTCCGATGATTACTCCCTCGTTAAGTGCGGCATGCTTTACAGCTTAGAGCCGGGGCTCCAAAAGCGTTTTGAGAGACATGGAGCATATGAGATGTTCGAAGAGCTGAAAATGGTTTTCCAAGCTCATGCCCGGGTCGAGAGATATGAAGTCTCCGACAAATTCTTTAGCTGTAAAATGGAGGAAAATAGCTCTGTCAGTGAACACATACTCAAGATGTTTGGGTTGCACAACCACTTGACTCAACTGGAAGTTAATCTCCCGGATGAAGCGGTCGTTGACAGAATCCTCCAGTCGCTTCCACCTAGCTAAAAGAGCTTTGTGATGAACTACAACATGCAGGGGATGGTAAAGACCATTCCTGAGGTATATGCTATGCTGAAATCAGCAGAGGTAGAAATCAAGAAGGAACATCAAGTGTTGATGGTGAATAAAACCATTAAGTTCAAGAAGGGCAAGGGTAAAAAGAACTTCAAGAAGGACGGCAAGGAAGTTGCCGCGCCCGGTAAGCAAGTTGCCGGGAAGAAGCCAAAGAATGGACCCAAGCCCGAGACTGAGTGTTTTTATTGCAAGGGAAGTGGTCACTGGAAGCGGAACTGCCCCAAATACTTAGCGGACAAGAAGGCCGGCAAAACCAAAGGTATATGTGATACACATGTAATTGATGTGTACCTTACCAGTACTCGTAGTAGCTCTTGGGTATTTGATACCGGTGCAGTTGCTCACATTTGTAACTCAAAGCAGGAGCTGCGGAATAAGCGAAGACTGGCGAAGGACGAGGTGACGATGCGCGTCGGGAATGGTTCCAAGGTCGATGTGATCGCCGTCGGCATGCTACCTCTACATTTACCTACGGGATTAGTTTTAAACCTCAATAATTGTTATTTAGTGCCAAGTTTGAGCATGAACATTGTGTCTGGATCTCGTTTAATTCGAGATGGCTACTCATTTAAATCTGAGAATAATGGTTGTTCTATTTATATGAGAGATATGTTTTATGGTCATGCTCCGATGGTTAATGGTTTATTCTTAATGAATCTCGTACGTGATGATACACATATTCAGAGTGTGAATACCAAAAGAGTTAAAGTTGATAACAATAGTCCCACATATTTGTGGCACTGCCGCCTTGGTCACATAGGTGTCAAACGCATGAAGAAGCTCCATGCAGATGGACTTTTAGAGTCTCTTGATTATGAATCATTTGACACGTGCGAACCATGCCTCATGGGTAAAATGACCAAGACTCCGTTCTCAGGAACAATGGAGCGAGCAACCAAGTTATTGGAAATCATACATACCGATGTGTGCGGTCCAATGAGTGTTGAGGCTCGCGGTGGCTATCGTTATGTTCTCACCCTCACTGATGATTTGAGTAGATATGGGTATATCTACTTAATGAAACACAAGTCTGAGACCTTTGAAAAGTTCAAGGAATTTCAGAGTGAGGTTGAAAATCAACGTGATAGAAAGATCAAGTTTCTACGATCAGATCGTGGAGGAGAATACTTGAGTCACGAATTTGGCACACACTTAAGAAAATGTGGAATAGTTTCACAACTCATGCCGCCTGGAACACCTCAGCGTAATGGTGTGTCCGAACGTCGTAATCACACTCTATTAGATATGGTGCGATCTATGATGTCTCTTACCGATTTACCGCTATCTTTTTGGGGCTATGCTTTAGAGACTGTCGCATTCACTTTAAATAGGGCTCGGTCGAAATCCGTTGAGACGACACCGTATGAAATATGGTTTGGAAATAAACCTAAGCTATCGTTTCTAAAAGTTTGGGGATGCGATGCTTATGTGAAGAAACTTCAACCTGAAAAGCTCGAACCCAAGTCGGAAAAATGCGTCTTCATAGGATACCCTAAAGAAACTATTGGGTATACCTTCTACCTCAGATCCGAAGGCAAGATCTTTGTTGCCAAGAATGGATCCTTTCTAGAGAAGGAGTTTCTCTCGAAAGAAGTAAGTGGGAGGAAAGTAGAACTTGATGAAGTGTTACCTCTTGAACCGGAAAATGGAAAAACTCAATAAAACGTTCCTGAGGTGCCTGAACAGCCTAGAGAGGAAATTAATGATGATGATCAAGATACTTCTAATCAAGCTCCTACTGAAATTCGTAGGTCCACAAGGACACGTTCCGCACCAGAGTGGTACGGCAACCCTGTCTTGGAAATCATGTTGTTAGACAACGGTGAACCTTCGAACTATGAAGAAGCGATGGCGGGCCCGGATTCCGACAAATGGCTAGAAGCCATGAAATCCGAGATAGGATCCATGTATGAAAACGAAGTATGGACTTTGACTGACTTGCCCGTTGAACGGCGAGCCATAGAAAATAAATGGATCTTTAAGAAGAAGACAGACGCGGATGGTAATGTGACCGTCTATAAAGCTCGGCTTGTCGCTAAGGGTTATCGACAAGTTCAAGGAATTGACTACGATGAGACTTTCTCACCAGTAGCGAAGCTGAAGTCCGTCCGAATCATGTTAGCAATTGCCGCATTCTACGATTATGAAATATGGCAAATGGACGTCAAAACGGCATTCCTTAATGGTTTCCTTAAGGAAGAATTGTATATGATGCAGCCGGAAGGTTTTGTCGATCCTGAGAATGCTGACAAGGTGTGCAAGCTCCAACGCTCGATTTATGGGCTGGTGCAAGCATCTCGGAGTTGGAACATTCGCTTTGATGAGATGATCAAAGCGTTTGGGTTTACGCAAACTTATGGAGAAGCCTGCGTTTACAAGAAAGTGAGTGGGAGCTCTATAGCATTTCTCATATTATATGTAGACGACATACTTTTGATGGGAAATGATATAGAACTCTTGGACAACATTAAGGCCTACTTGAATAAAAGTTTTTCAATGAAGGACCTTGGAGAAGCTGCTTATATATTAGGCATCAAGATCTATAGAGATAGATCGAGACGCCTCATAGGTCTTTCACAAAGCACATACCTTGATAAGATATTGAAGAAGTTCAATATGGATCAATCTAAGAAGGGGTTCTTACCTGTGTTACAAGGTGTGAAATTGAGCTCAGATCAATGTCCGACCACGGCAGAAGATATAGAAGAGATGAGTGTCATCCCCTATGCCTCAGCCATAGGTTCTATTATGTATGCCATGCTATGTACCAGACCTGATGTAAACCTTGCCGTAAGTTTGGTAGGAAGGTACCAAAGTAATCCCGGCAAGGAACACTGGACAGCGGTCAAGAATATCCTGAAGTACCTGAAAAGGACTAAGGAAATGTTTCTCGTTTATGGAGGTGACGAAGAGCTCGTCGTAAAGGGTTACATCGACGCTAGCTTCGACACAGATCTGGATGACTCTAAGTCACCAACCGGATACGTGTATATTTTGAATGGTGGGGCAGTAAGCTGGTGCAGTTGCAAGCAAAGCGTCGTGGCGGGATCTACATGTGAAGCGGAGTACATGGCAGCCTCGGAGGCAGCACATGAAGCAATTTGGGTGAAGGAGTTCATCACCGACCTCGGAGTCATACCCAATGCGTCGGGGCCAATCAAACTCTTCTGTGACAACACTGGAGCTATTGCACTTGCCAAGGAGCCCAGGTTTCACAAGAAGACCAGGCACATCAAGCGTCGCTTCAACTCCATTCGTGAAAATGTTCAAGATGGAGACATAGAAATTTGTAAAGTGCACACGGATCTGAATGTCGCAGATCCGTTGACTAAACCTCTCCCTAAGGCAAAACATGATCAGCACCAGAACTCTATGGGTGTTCGATTCATCACAATGTAACTAGATTATTGACTCTAGTGCAAGTGGGAGACTGTTGGAAATATGCCCTAGAGGCAATAATAAAAGCATTATTATTATATTTCTTTGTTCATGATAATTGTCTTTATTCGTGCTATAATTGTGTTATTCGGAAATCGTAATACATGTGTGAATAACAGACAAAAACATGTCCCTAGTAAGCCTATAGTTGACTAGCTCGTTGATCGATAGATAGTCATGGTTTCCTGACTATGGACATTGGATGTCATTGATAATGAGATCACATCATTAGGAGAATGATGTGATGGACGAGACCCAATCCTAAACATAGCATAAGATCGCATAGTTCGTTTGCTAGAGTTTTCCAATGTCAAGTATCCTTTCCTTAGACCATGAGATCGTGTAACTCCCGGACACCGTAGGAGTGCTTTGGGTGTGCCAAACGTCACAACGTAACTGGGTGACTATAAAGGTATACTACGGGTATCTCCCAAAGTGTCAGTTGGGTTGACACGGATCGAGACTGGGATTTGTCACTCCGCTTGACGGAGAGGTATCACCGGGCCCTCTCGGTAATGCATCATCATAATGAGCTCAATGTGATCCAAGTGTTTGATCACGGCATCATGCATTACGGTATGAGTAAAGTGACTTGCCGGTACGAGATTGAACGAGGTATAGGGATACCGACGATCGAATCTCGGGCAAGTAAAATACCGATTGACAAAGGGAATCGTATACGGGATTAATTGAATCCTCGACATCGTGGTTCATCCGATGAGATCATCGTGGAGGAGCATGTGGGAGCCAACATGGGTATCCAGATCCCGCTGTTGGTTATTGCCCGAGAGCCGTCTCGGTCATGTCTGCATGTCTCCTGAACCCGTAGGGTCTACACACTTAAGGTTCGGTGACGCTAGGGTTGTGAAGATATGTATGTGCAGTAACCCGAATGTTGTTCGGAGTCCCGGATGAGATCTCGGACGTCACGAGGAGTTTCGGAATGGTCCGGAGGTAAAGAATTATATATAGGAAGTGCTGTTTTGGCCATCGGGACAAGTTTTGGGGTTATCGGTATTGTACCGGGACCACCGGAGGGTCCCGGGGGTCCACCGGGTGGGGCCACCTGCCTCGGGGGGCCACATGGGCTCTAGGGGTGCGCCTTCGCCTACATGGGCCAAGGGGAACCAGCCCCAAGAGGCCCATGCGCCTAGGGTTTCAAAGGGAAGGAGTCCCACAAGCGGAAGGCACCTCCTAGGTGCCTTGGGGGGGAGGGAAACCTCCCCTTGGCCGCCGCCCCAAGGAGATTGGATCTCCTAGGGCCGGCGCCCCCCTTGGCACTCCTATATTAAGGGGGGAGGGGGCAGCCGCACCCCTGGTCCTTGGCGCCTCCCTCTCCCTCTCCAACACCTCCTCCTCCTCCGTAGAGCACGGCGAAGCCCTGCCGGAGTACTGTAGCTCCACCATCACCACGCCGTTGTGCTGCTGCTGGAGCCATCTTCCTCAACCTCTCCTTTGCGGAGGTGCTGTCCTTTCGGTGCTAGGATCTCCGGTGATTTGGATCACGTCGTGTACGACTACCTCATCCCCGTTCGTTGAACGCTTCCGCTCGCGATCTACAAAGTGGTATGTAGATGCAATCTCTCTCCCATGACTCGTTGCTTAGATGAACTCATAGATGGATTTTGGTGAAACCGTAGGAAAAATTTTAATTTTCTGCAACGTTCCCCAACATACATGTCACTAGAACATAATATTCTTCGAGCACTGCGCTTCTATTGAACGAGCGCCTTCAAGGACCTCATCATAGTAGTGCTCGGCAGTTACTCGGCTAACTGCCGAACTCGAGGCTGCAATTGCGGTGGCTTCCATCTCAGCCCAATGCGTCTTGACACGGGCAAGAGCCATCCGCGCACCCTTGTTGCACGCCGACCTCTTCATAGCGTCGATGCGCGGCACGGCACCAAGGACCTGTTGCACCAAGCTGAAGTAACTGTTCGGCCTTGGACCTGCCGACTACAGGTGATCCACAACAGACCTCATGGTGAGTCCGGACAACCTATGGAGCTCGGACCACTCGGCCATCCGCTCATTCAAAGGAAGCGGACGCACTGGACCATTAAATTGCGACCAGAACAACTTCTCCACTTCGCGATCTTTTTGATCTTTAAAGAACTCGGCCGCATCAGCAGCACTCGCTGCCAAATCTAGATAGGCGTCTGCCAAACTCCATAGCCGGTCCAGAGGAGCATACTTAGGATCTACGAACTTCATCCGCGGCATAAAGGGCTTCCCCGCCGCGATATCCCCGGCGTGACGCAGCTCCTCCTTCATCGCTCTAATTGTAGAGCGGGCTTCCTTGGCTGCTACCTTGGCCTTCTCCAGCTCCGTAGCCTTCGCTTGGCTTTCCTTCTCAAGAAGATGGTATCGGTCGGCGGCATCACTTAACTCAACGGCCATCTTGGCCATCTTCTCCTTACTCCGGCAATGGGGTTCGGCCCTCAGCTCTTCGGCCGCCTTCAGAGCGGCCACATCACTATCCCTGGCTTGCTTTTTGGCTCGAGCAAGTTCCGCCCGAATGGTCTCCACTGCCGCAGCTCTATCTGCAATTCAGAACATGTTCAAGATACTAGCGTTACGCTCCTCTTACCATATGTTGATCATCGGAGAAATTACATACCCTGTGCCTCGTCAAGCCGGCTGTTGACAAGCACGATGTCGGCATCTGCCGTGTCAAGTCGCTGCGTTAGCTCGGCGACCTCACCAGTCCGGCTAGCCACCGGACCTCCCGCCACCTGCATATGAAGACGGCCGGATTGTTACCTGGGACTATGATCCTCTATTTGCCACCGTTTTCGACGGCAACCAGAGTCTCAGGGGCTACTATCTGCACAGGGCACATCTAACACATGTGCGATACTGTCAAAATACACACTATTTCGCGTACCTAAAAACCTTTCAGCAGACTCATAAAGGCTTCATGCAACCCGCTTTCGGCGGATGAAATCATCTCAATCACCACACCCATTAGCGCATGGTGCGCTTCTGAGATAGCCGCCTGCTCTAGCAGATCCTTCAGTGCATCCGACCGCATGACAGGCGGAGCCGGACTCTTCCGGTTTCTCTCTTCAAGAGCCGAATACTAAGGGCTTTGGGTGGCCAAAGAATCACCCTCTGGCCTTACCGGATCGGGAGAAGCCCTCCGAGACGACACCTCGGGGTCGCCCGCCTCGTAAGACGGGATGGCATGGGGAGCCGTTTCGCTCTCCATCATCTCCGGAAGAAGATCCCCCGAAGACAAACTCTGCCGAGAGAGGCTATGATCCGGACTACAAGACAGATGTTTCGGTTATTTTCCTCAGAGGTAAAGTAGGATGTTTTTTACTATTAAACCCCTTTTACTTATAGCTCGATGGAGGGTTGACCCCCTTGCAGACACTGTACGGCCGGGGTATCCCCTGAGCCAGGACCCTCTGGCGAAGATTTCTTCCCCCGTTTAGAGACTATTGTCTCCGGGCCTTCAGAGGCGGTCCTTTTCCTTCCTTGGGGAGAGGGAACTTCGACTTCTTATCCCCGGTTGTCCGCCTTCGCGGAGGTGTTAGCCTCTTTCTTCCCACCTTTATCTTCCCCTAAGGGCGCTTGGTAAGGCGCAAGTTCCAACATCCGGGCTAGTACCGGATCCGGTGAGACCTCGGGGAGGGGGGCCGGACACCTGATCATCTTCCCCTTTGCTATCCAGTCCTGGTCAAAGAGCGACTTTTCAAAATGATGTTATGATGAATAGAAATACAACGTGTTCGGCCATAGGGCGACTTGGGTATCTGGACAATTACAGCTCAGACCCGCGTCCTCGGTGGAATCCGGGCACAGTGCTTGTGGTCTGAAGTACAATTTGTACATCCCCTCGAGCATCATGCCGAGGAAGTGCTGAATAGCTCGTGGTCCCTCCGGATTGAATTCCCACAAACGGAGGGGGCGACGTTTGTAGGGCAGGGTTCGATGAAGTAACATTACTTGCATTACTATGACCAGACCAATATCTCTTTCGAGGAGATCTCGGATGCGGCTCTGCAGTATGGGGACACCCTTTACTGGACCCCAGTCCAGCCCCTTGTTGATCCATGACGTTAGTCACGGAGGGTGACCCGAGCGAAAGGCAGGGGAGCCACCCATTTGGGACCCCTGGGAGCTGTGACAACAAACCATTCTTGTTGCCATAAGCTGGACACCTCCTGGAAGGAACCCTCGGGCCATGGGGCATCATCAGTTTTGCTTATTACGGCGCCTCCGCACTTCGTGTGCCTCCCCTCGATCATCTTCGGCTCCACTTGGAAGGTCTTGAGCCACATGCCGAAGTGAGGGGTGATGCGGAGGAAAGCTTCGCACACGACGATAAAGGACGAGATGTGGAGAATAGAATCCGGAGCTAAATCATGGAAGTCCAGACCGTAATAGAACATGAGCCCCCACACGAAGGGATCCAGAGCGAGGCCTAGACCTCGAAGGAAGTGAGATATGAACATGACGCTCTTGCCGGATTTGGGAGTAGGTATGACCTTCCCTGGAGCAGGCAGCCGGTGCGCGATCTCGCCGGTCAAAAACCTGGCCTCTCTTAACCTTTTGACGTCTTCCTCTGTGACGGAGGAGGGCGTCCACCGACCTTGAAGGTTGGATCCGGACATGGATGGAGGTCCGAAGCGCCTGACCTGAGCTTTGGGCGTTGGAACTCGAGGCGGGGGGAGGATTCGATTGAGTTTGAGGAATAAAAAAGGGATAGGACTTGGCCTCTTTATAAAGATGGTCAATACCAAGCGTCCTCCTCGTGACCGTTTGGGACTTACCTACAATTGAGGAGTCATACCAGCGGCCACGATTGGGTTACCCAAGCACGTATTGATGAGAATCCCGTGATAAGGGGACACGATCTCTGCTTCGACAAGACGTGCCAAGGAAACTGCCTCGCGATAT
Source organism: Aegilops umbellulata (assembly GCA_032464435.1). Classification (NCBI taxonomy): domain Eukaryota; kingdom Viridiplantae; phylum Streptophyta; class Magnoliopsida; order Poales; family Poaceae; genus Aegilops; species Aegilops umbellulata. The sequence continues at coordinate 71,355,156 of CP136054.1, forward strand.
GCGCCAAGGCTGGTCGAAAAACACGGTTCAATAATAACCGGGCCGTGACACGATGTCATGAAATCGAGTCCGTCAGCAGATTAGACTGGTGGAAATATTATTCTCTCTACGGTGGTATGTGGAACTTGTTTTGCCGAGCCAGACACTATTCTTGTGTTCAAGATCTTCTATGGAGTATTCGGAGGAGGAACCCGCCTTGCAATGCCGAAGACAAACTGCGCGCTGGACTCATCGTCATTGAAGCCTGGTTCAGGGGCTACTGAGGGAGTCCCGGATTTGGGGGTATCCGGACAGCCGGACTATATCCTTTGGCCGGACTGTTGGACTATGAAGATACAAGATTGAAGACTTCGTCTCATGTCTGGATGGGACTCTCTTGGCGTGGAAGGAAAGCTTGGCGATATGGATATGTAGATCTCCTCCCATTGTAACCGACTCTGTGTAACCCTAGCCCCCTCCGGTGTCTATATAAACCGGAGGGTTTAGTCCGTAGGACAACAACAATCATACCATAGGCTAGCGTCTAGGGTTTAGCCTCTATGATCTCGTGGTAGATCAACTCTTGTACTACTCATATCATCAAGATCAATCAAGCAGGAAGTAGGGTTTTACCTCCATCGTGAGGGCCCGAACCTCGGTAAACATTGTGTCCCTTGCCTCCTGTTACCATCCGCCTTAGACGCACAGTTCGGGACCCCCTACCCGAGATCCGCCGGTTTTGACACCGACATGCGGGATGATGTATTATGAAACGAGTAAAGAGACTTTCCGGTACCGAGATTGAACTAGGTATGAAGATACAGACGATCAAATCTCGGGCAAGTAACATACCGATGACAAAGGGAATAACGTATGTTGTCATTACGGTACGACTGATAAAGATCTTCGTAGAATATGTGGGAACTAATACGAGCATCAAGGTTCCGCTGTTGGTTATTGACCGGAAAAGAGTCTCGGTCATGTCTACATAGTTCTCGAACCCGTAGGGTCCGCACGCTTAACGTCCGATGACGATTTTGTATTATATGAGTTATGTGATTTGGTGACCGAATGTTGTTCAGAGTCCTGAATGAGATCACAGACATGACGAGGAGTCTTAAAATGGTCGAGAGGTAAATATTCATATATAGGACGATGATATTTGGACACCGGAAGTGTTCTGGGTGTACCGGGTACATATCGGATCACCGAAAGGGGTTCCGGGCATCCCCCCGGCAAGTACATGGGCCTAATGGGCCAAAAAGGGGACATACCACCTCTAGGGGGCTGGTGCGCCCCATGTAGGCCGAAATAGGGGGAAGGAAATAGGAGAAGAGAGAAAGGAAGGGGAGGGAGATTCGACCTCCCCCTTCCTTCTCTCCTCCCTCCTCCTTCCTTCCCCCTCCGAATGAATATGGAAGGGGGGGAGGCCGAATTGGGAGGCACCCAAGTAGGATTCCTCCTACTTCGGCGCCCCCTTGGGTGCCTCTCCTCCCCTCCAACCTATATATATGAGGGGGGGGGACCGCTAGAACACACAACATTGATTCATAGCCGTGTGCGGCACCCCCTCCACAGTGTACGCCTCCGGTCATATTGTCGTAGTGCTTAGGCGAAGCCCTGCGCGGATCACTTCACCATCACCGTCACCAAGCCGTCGTGCTGAAGAAACTCGCCCTTGATACTTTGTTGGATGAAGAGTTTGAGGGACGTCATCGAGCTAAATGTGTGCAGAACTCAGAGGTGTTGTATGTTCGGTGCTTGATTGGTCGGAACGAGAAGAAGTTCGACTACATCAACCGCGTTGTGAAACGCCTCCGCTTTAGGTCTACGAGGGTACGTGGACACACTCTCCCCCTCTCGTTGCTATACATCTCCTAGATAGATCTTGCGTGAGCGTAGGATTTTTTTTGAAATTGCATGCTATGTTTCCCAACAGTAGCACCCGAGTCAGGTCTATGCGTAGATGATATGCACGAGTAGAACACAAAGAGTTGTGGGTGGTGATCGTCATGCTTCTTACCCCAATGTCTTATTTTGATTAGGCGGTATTGTTGGATGAAGCAGCCCGGACCAACCTTACATGACCACATTCATGAGACCGGTTCCACCGACAGACATGCAACTAGTTTTGCATAAAGGTGGCTGGCGGGTGTCTGTTTCTCCAACTTTTGTTGAATTGAATTTGACTGCGGCTAGTCCTTGTTGAAGTTTAAAACAATAAACTTGATAAATCACCATTATGGTTTTGATGCGTAGGTAAGAACGGTTCTTGCTAGAAGCCCATAGCAGTCACGTAAAACTTGCAACAACAAAGTAGAGGACGTCTAACTTGTTTTTGCAGGGCATGTTGTGATGTGATATGGTCAAGATATGATGTGATATACGTTATCGCATGAGATGATCATGTTTTGTAAAAGTTATCGACAACTGGCAGGAGCCTTATGGTTGTCTCTTTATTGTGTAAAATGGAAACGCCACGTAATTGCTTTACTTTATCAGTATGCGTTAGCGATAGTTGTAGAAGCAATAGTTGGCGAGACGTCCATGATGCTACGATGGAGATCAAGGTGTCAAGCCGGTGATGATGGAGATCATGACGGTGCTTTGGAGATGGAGATCAAAGGCACAAGATGATGATGGCCATATCATGTCACATATTTTGATTGCATGTGATGTTTATCTTTTATGCATCTTATTTTTCTTAGTACGGTGGTAGCATTATAAGATGGTCCCTTACTAAAATTTCAAGGTATAAGTATTCTCCCTGAGTATGCACCGTTGCGACAGTTCGTCTTGACGAGACACCACGTGATGATCGGGTGTGATAAGCTCTATGTTCACATACAACGGGTGCAAGACAGTTTTGCACATGCGGAATACTCGGGTTAAACTTGACGAGCCTAGCATGTACAGACATGACCTCGGAATACTGGAGACCGAAAGGTCGAAGGTGAATCATATAGTAGATATGATCAACATAGAGATGTTCACCATTGAAGACTACTCCATCTCACGTGATGATCGTACATGCTTTAGTTGATATGGATCACGTGATCATTTAGATGACTCGAGGGATGTCTATCTAAGTGGGAGTTCTTAAGTAATATGATTAACTGAACTTAATTTATCATGAACTTAGTCCTGATAGTATTAGCATATCTATGTTGTAGATCAATAGCTCGCGTATAGCTCCCCTATTTTATTTTTGATATGTTCCTAGAGAAAACTAAGTTGAAAGATGGTAGTAACAATGATGCGGGCTGGGTCCGTGATCTGAGGATTATCCTCATTGCTGCACAGAAGAATTATGTCCTTGATGCACCGCTAGGTGACAGACCTATTGCAGGAGCAGATGTAGACGTTATGAACGTTTGACAAGCTCGGTATGATGACTACTTGATAGTTTAGTGCACCATGCTTTACGGCTTAGAACCGGGACTTCAAAAATGTTTTGAGCGCCATGGAGCATATGAGATGTTCCAAGAGCTGAAAATACTATTTCAGGCTCATGCCCATGTTAAGAGGTATGAGACCTCTGACAAGTACTTTGCCTACAAGATGGAGGAGAATAGCTCAGCTAGTGAGCATGTGATCAGAATGTCTGGGTACTACAATGGCTTGAATCAAGTGGGCGTTAATCTTCCAGATAAGATAGTGATTGACAAAGTTCTCTAGTCACTATCACCAAGTTACTAGAACTTCATGATGAACTATAATATGCAAGGGATAAAGGAAATGATTCCCAAGCTCCTCGCGATGCTGAAATCGGCGAAGGTAGAAATCAAGAAATAGCATCAAGTGTTGATGGTTAAACAAGAACACTAGTTTCAAGAAACAGGGCAAGCGAAAGAAAGGGAACTTGAAGAAGAATGGCAAGCAAGTTGCCACTCCCATGAGGAAGCCCAAAGCTAGACCCAAACCTGAAACTGAGTGCTTGTACTGCAAAGGAAATGGTCACTGGAAGCGAAACTGCCCCAAAAACTTGGCAGATAAGAAGGATGGCAAAGTGAATAAAGGTATATTTGATATACATGTTATTTATGTGTACTTTACTAGTGTTCATAGTAGCCCCTGGGTAGTTGATACCGGTTCAGTTGCTACGATTTGTAACTCGAAACAGGAGATGCAAAATGAACAGATACTAGTTAAGGGCAAGGTGATCATGTGTGTTGGAAGTGATTCCAAGGTTGATAAGATCACCATCGCACACTCCCTTTACCTTCGGGATTAGTGTTAAACATAAAATAAATGTTATTTGGTCTTTGCGTTGAGCATGAATATGATTGGATCATGTTTATTGCAATACGGTTATTCATTTAAGTCAAAGAATAATTGTTATTCTGTGTACATGAATAAAACCTTCTACGGTCATACACCCAATATAAATGGTTTATTGAATCTCGATCGTAGTGATATACATATTCAGAATATTGATGCCAAAAGATGCAAAATTGATAATGATAGTGCAACATATTTGTGGCACTGCCGTTTAGGTCATATTGGTGTAAAGCGCATGAAGAAACTCCATGCGGATGGACTTTTGGAATCATTTGATTATGAATCGTTTGATACTTGCGAACCATGCCTCATGGGCAACATGACTAAAACTCCGTTCTCTGGAACAATGAAGCGAGCTAATGACTTATTGGAAATAATACATGCCGATGTATGCGGTCCGATGAGTGTTGAAGCTCGCGGCGGGTATCATTATTTTCGGACCTTCACAGATGATTTGAGAAGATATGGGTATATCTACTTGATGAAACACAAGTCTGAAACATTTGAAAAGTTCAAAGAATTTCAGAGTGAAGTGAAGAATCATCGCAACAAGAAAATAAAGTTTCTACGATCTGACCGGGGAGGCAAATATTTGAGTTACGAGTTTGGCCTTCATTTAAAACAATGTGGAATAGTTTCACAACTCATGCCACATGGAACACCATAATGTAATGGTGTGTCCGAACGTCATAACCATACTTTATTAGATATCGTGCGATCTATAATGTCTCTTAACGATTTACCACTATTGTTTTAGGGTTATGCATTAGAGATAGCTGCATTCACGTTAAATAGGGCACCTTCTAAATCCGTTGAGAGGACACCATATGAACTATGGTTTGGCAAGAAACCTAAGTTGTTGTTTCTTAAAGTTTGGGGTTGCGATGCTTATGTGAAAAAGTTTTAGCCTGATAAGCTCGAAACCAAATTGGAGAAGTGCATCTTCATAGGATACCCAAAAGAAACTATTGGGTACACCTTCTATCACAGATCCAAAGGCAAGATCTTTGTTGCTAAGAATGGATCCTTTCTAGAGAAGGAGTTTCTCTCGAAAGAAGTGATTGGGAGGAAAGTAGAACTTGGTGAGGTAATTGTACCTTCTCTCAATTTGGAAAGTTGCTCATCAGAGAAATCCGTTCCCGTAATGCCTACACCAACTAGAGAGCAAGCTAATGACAATGATCATGAAACTTCGGATCAAGTTACTACCGAACCTCGTAGGTCAACCAGAGCATGTTCCGCACTAGAGTGGTACAGTAATCCCGTCCAGGAAGTCATGTTACTAGACCATGACGAACCTACGAACTATGAGGAAGCGATGATGAGCCCAGATTCTGCAAAATGGCTTCAGGCCATGAAATCTGAGATGTGATCCATGTATGAGAACAAAGTATGGACTTTGGTTGACTTTTTTGATGATCGGCAAGCCATAGAGAATAAATGGATCTTCAAGAACAAGACTGACGATGATGGCAATGTTACAGTCTACAAAGCTTGACTTGTTGCGAAAGGTTTTCGACAAGTTCAAGGAGTTGACTACGATGAGACTTTCTCACCCGTAGCGATGCTTAAGTCTGTCCGAATCATGTTAGCAATTGCCGCATTTTATGATTATGAAATGTGGCAAATGGATGTCAAAACTGCATTCCTTAATGGATTTCTCGAAGAAGAGTTGTATATGATGCAACCAAAAGGTTTTGTCAATCCTAAAGGTGCTAACAAAGTGTGCAAGCTCCAGCGATCCATTTATGGAATGGTGCAAACATCTCGGAGTTGGAATATACGCTTGATAAGGTGATCAAAGCATACGGTTTTATACAGACTTATGTTGAAGCCTGTATTTACAAGAAAGTGAGTGGGAGCTTGGTAGCATTTCTGATATTATATGTGAATTACATATTGTTGATTGGAAATGATATAGAATTTCTGGATAGCATAAAAGGATACTTGAATATTTTTTTCAATAAAAGACCTCAGTGAAGCTGCTTATGTATTAGGCATCAAGATCTATAAAGATAGATCAAGACGCTTGATAAGATTTTTCAAATAGTACATACCTTGACAAGATTTTGAAGGAGTTCAAAATGGATCAGTCAAAGAAGGAGTTCTTGCCTGTATTGTAAGGTGTGAAGTAGAGTAAGACTCAAAGCCCGACCACGACATAAGAGAGAGAGAGAGAGAGAGAGAGAGAGAAAGAAAGTCATTCCCTATGCCTCAGTCATATAGGTTCTATAAAGTATGTCATGCTGTGTACCAAACCTATTGTGTACCTTGCCATGAGTTTGGCAAGGGGGTACAATAGTGATCTACGAGTAGATCACTGGACATCGGTCAAAATTATCCTTAGAGGACTAAGGAAATATTTCTCGGTTATGGAGGTGATAAAGAGTTCGTCGTAAAGAGTTGCGTCGATGCAAGCTTTGACACTGATCTGGATGACTCTGAGTCTCGATCTGGATACATATTGAAAGTGGGAGCAATGAGCTAGAGTAGCTCCATGCAGAGCATTATAGACATAGAAATTTGCAAAATACATACGGATCCGAATGTGGCAGACCCGTTGACTAAACTTCTCTCACAAGCAAAACATGATCACACCTTATTACTCTTTGGGTGTTAATCACATGACCATGCGAACTAGATTATTGACTCTAGTAAACCCTTTGGGTGTTGATCACATGGCGATGTGAACTATAGGTGTTAATCACATGTCGATGTGAAATATAGGTGTTATTCACATGGCGATGTGAACTAGATTATTGATTCTAGTGCAAGTGAGAGACTGAAGGAAATATGCCCTAGAGGCAATAATAAAGATGTTATTTTATATTTCCTTATATCATGATAAATGTTTATTATTCATGCTATAGTTGTATTAACCGGAAACTTGATACATGTGTGGATACATAGACAAAACACCGTGTCCCTAGTAAGCCTCTACTAGACTAGCTCGTTAATCAAAGATGGTTCAGTTTCCTAACCATAGACGTGTGTCATCACTACTAGGGAAATAATTATACACAGGAGCTCAATAGTAGCGATTTTTATAGGAAAGCATTGCTGCTAAAGAACGGTAGCGCTTGTCAATGAAAGGCGCTGCTACTATTCTTGTAGCAGTAGCGCTTTTGTTATAAAAAAACGCTACTACTATAGTTGCCAACGGTTGTAGGTATACTAGTAGGGCCTGTAACACTACAAAAAAAGACACATCCATGACATTTTGGGCCGAACGAATTTTTTTGTGTGTCATACATATGACACTTCTATGACGATAATTGTGACAAAACCCGGTATCATCATAGATGTGCTGGGCTCCTACTTCTATGACAAAAAATCATGACAGAAAATGGGCTTTTCGTCCTGGGCGAGCCGGAGACGCAGCTGCATGACATTCTTTGGGCCGTCCATGACGGAAAAAACCGTGGTAGAAGCGAGGGCGCGGAAAATATTGGGGAGTCCCCGGTTACGGTGGGTCATCGGGGGCCGAGCGATGCGAGTTTCTCTCGTACATACGCGCGTGTGTGCGAGACGTTGGGATTTAACTGAACCCGAGCGATTGCACAGTAGGCAACACGTTACTGAACCCGAGCGATCGATCGATGGCTGTTAACTGAACCTGATCGAGCGATCCTTCGCTACTGCTGCTAACTGGAGCCGATCGATGCTGCCTCTGGATGAACAGTGAGCGTTGCGGGGGGGGGGGGGGGGTTGGATGAACAGTTCCCGGTGGGGGTGGATGAACAGGCCCCCGTGGTGTTGCCTCTGGATGAACAGTACCCCGATCGATCGAGCCGGTTGGGGCTGGATGAACAGGACCCCGTGGAGGGCTGGATGAACAGGACCACCCCATGGAGGGCTGGATGAACAGTAGCCCGTGGAGGGGTGGTTGAACAGGAGCTCGTGGAGAGGGCTGGTTGAACAGTTGCCGGTGGAGTAGCGCGCGGTGGAGGCTGGATGAACAGGAGCCCGTGGATGAACAGTCGCAGGTGGAGGCTGGAGGAGGTCGACGGTGGATAAACAGTAGCCCGTGGAGGCTGGAGGGGTCGACGGTTGAGATGAACAGTATCCCGTGGAGTCCCGTTTTGCGGTACGCCACACCCCTCCCGATGAACAGGACCCCGTTTCGACCGTAGCGCTCCAACACAAGTCCATTTCGTCCGTTTTACGATACGCCACACCCCGGCCAATCAAAAGGACCCCCGTTTCGACCGTAGGAGGTCTGTTTCCTCCGTTTTGCGGTACGCCAGACCCCTCCCGATGAACAGGATCCCGTTTCGAACATGGCCGGTCGAACACAAGGCTGTTTCCTCTGTTCTACGGTACGCCAGACCTCGTTTCCATTGCCTGTTCCGTCCAAGCCCTCCCGATGAACACGACCACGCATTCCGTTGCCTCCCCATGAACACGACGATGATGTCGTTTCTCCGTTTCGACCCAGCCATGTACACGAGCCCTGGCTGTACGTATGCGCGAGTAGGCGTTCGAGACCCCGCCCGTATGTACACATACGTGGCTGTATTTTCTTTCTTGCACCCTGGCCGCTGTACGTACGTGTACATGCAACGTGCGCGCCTCTACTGCGACACGTGCGCGCCTCTACATCGACCAGTATATATGTACGTACACGTTCGCGACCAGAATGACAACGCTACGTACGCTTCGACCAGGTGGGTCCCGACTGTCAGGCACTTCCTTGCGTGCGAAGATGTAGCTGGTGGGTCCCAGCAGTTAGGGGGGAACATTTTTTTCACGAAACACAGTGGCCTGTCCGGTGGGTCCCAGCTGTCAGGTGGAGGAATCATTATTTTCCGCGTAATAAGGAGGCACTCCCTTACAGCGGCCGTGGACCCAGCTGTCAGACTCTCCACGTACAGTCCACGTCCGATGGAAGTCGTTCCTTGACCACGTTGACCACGCCGCGCTGAGAGCACTAGGGCGGTGGACGACGGCGAGGCCTAGGAAGGGGATGACGGGGAGCCGGGGAAGACGCGGCAGTGGAAGCCCGTGCGGAGAGGAGTACGAGGGTTCACTGGTTCGGCTGCAGTGTGAGGCTGCCGTCGCCGCAGGGCCTGGCCAGCGGTGGGAATAGTAGGGGGCGGTGAGGCCTCCGCGGCAGCACAGCCGACCACGGGAGGCAGGAGCATGCGGCACGACCGGCACTGCTTTCGGCGGCTGGAGCAAGAAGACCAGAGGTTGAAGAAGCACTACGGCCGTTGGATGGACATCGTACAGTCACTCGAGCTAGAATTGTTCATATTGACTAAAGTTGACAAAGGCCCCCGTCCCAGTCAACTTAGTAGGCCCACAAGTCAGTCTCCCACCATGGTGGGTCCCAGCTAGCAGGGGAGTATTCATTTTTTTGTGCGTAATAAGGAGGCACTTCCGGCGGGTCCGAGCTGACAGCGGGGGGAATGTTTTTTCGCGAAATACGATGGCCCGTACGATGGGTCCCACCAGTCAGGGGGAAACGTTTTTTCGCGAAATAAGGTGGCCCATCCGGTGGGTCCCTGCTGTCAGGTGGAGGAATAATTATTTCGCGCATAATAAGGAGGCACTTCCTTGTGGCCGCCTGGACCCAGCTGTCAGCCTCTCCACGTACAGTACTCTTCCGATGGAAGTCGGTCGTTGACCACGTTGACCACGCCGCGCCGAGAGCACCAGGGCGGTGGACGACGGCGAGGACTAGGAAGGGGACGACTCGGAGCCGGGGAAGACGCAGTAGTGGATGCCCATGCGAAGAGGAGTACGAGGGTTCACTGGTTCGGCTGCGGTGTGAGGCTGCTATCGCCGCAGAATAACAGGGGGTGTGGGTGAGTAGAGCGATGGCCTGGCCAGCGGTGGGAGTAGTAGGGGCGGTGAGGCCTCCGCGGCATCACAGCCGGCCACGGGAGGCAGGAGCACGCGGCACGACCGGCGCTGGTTTGGGCGGCTGGAGCAAGAAGACCAGAGGTTGAAGAAGCACTACGACCGTTGGATGAACATCGTACGATAACAGGAGCGAGAATCATTCATATTGACTAAGTTGACAAAGCCCTCCGTCCCCGTCAACTTGGTAGGCCCACAAGTCAGCCTCCCACTATGCTGGGTTCCAGCTGGCAGGGGGAATATTCATTTTTTTTGTGCGTAATAAGTAGGCACTTCCTTGCGTGCGAAGATAGCTGGTGGGTCCTGATAATCCCCAAGTGCAAGGAATCATCGTAGCACTTTCCAAAGGTGGAAGTGATAAGTATGGAGTGTCGAACCCACAAGGAGCTAAAGGTAAGATCAATATTCTCTCAAGCCCTATTTGCCACTGATACGACTCTACGTGCACCAAACGTTTACTTCCAACTAGCAACGAGAAATAAAACTATGTTGTGGGTATGAAGAGGATAACACTGCATGGTAACGGGGAGCTAAAACATAAAAGTAGGTGCTGTTATCGTAAAGTTAGAATATATTACTTAGTATTATAAATAGCGAGTGTGGAATAATGATGGATCGGTGTGCGGAATTGTCCTAGGCAATTGTTAACAAGACCGGTAATCACTATTGTAGTTTCATATGAGGGAGAGGCATAAGCTAACATACTTTCTCTACTTGGATCATATGCACTTATGACTGGAACTCTAGCAAGCATCCGCAACTACTAAAGATCATTAAGGTAAAACCCAACCATAGCATTAAAGCATCAAGTCCCCTTTATTCCCATATGCAACAATCCCTCTTACTCGGGTTTAAGCTTCTGTCACTCTAGCAACCCACTATAAGCGAATCATGAACGTATTGCAACACCCTACAGCGGGAATACCTCACACTTGCGCGACACGGAGAGCACCATAGGACAGCATCAAAGTAAAACACACAACTCATACCAATCTAGATCATCAATCAACCCAAAGACAAAAGATATATACTCAAAACATCATAGGATGGCAACACATCATTGGATCATAATATGTGGCATAAAGCACCATGTTCAAGTAGGGATTACAGCGGGGTGCGGGAGAGTGGACCGCGTAAAAGAGATGAGGATGGTGATGATGATGGTGATGTTGATGAAGACGATCACCATGGCGATGATTCCCCTCCCGATGGCACTCCGGCGCCACCGGAAGAGAGGAGGAGAGGTTCTCCCCCTTGTGCTTCCTCCTCCATGGCCTCCACCCTCTGGTCCTTGGCCTTCATGATGATGATGGCCCCTCCGGGATACTCCTCCATGGCCAACGGTGATGATGGCCCCCTCCGGCAGGGTGCCGGAGAGGGCCTAGATTGACTTTCTCGTGGCTACAGAGGCTTGCGGCGGCGGAACTTTCGATCTAATCTCTGTTCTGGAAGTTTTAGGGTACGAGAGTATATGTGGGTGCAGGGGGTACGTTGGAGGAGCTACAGGGGCTCCACGAGGCAGGGGGGCGCGCCCTAGCAGGGGGCGCGCCCCCACCCTCGTGAGCACCTCCCGTATCTCCTGCCGTAGAGTCCAAGTCTATCCGGTGGCTTTCCTTTCAAAAATAACTTCTCCAGTTGATTTCGTTCCGTTTCGACTCCGTTTGATATTCCTTTTCTCCCAAACAGTGAAATAGGCAAAAAACAGCAAAATCTAGGTTGGGCCTCCGGTTAATAGGTTAGTCCCAAAAATAATATAAAAGCGGATAATAAAGCCCAATATTGGCCAAAACAGTAGATAATATAGCATGGAGCAATCAAAAATTATAGATACGTTGGAGACGTATCAGGCATCCACAAGCTTAATTCCTGCTCGTCCTCGAGTAGGTAATTGATAAAAAAGATAATTTTTGATGTGGAATGCTAGTAAGTGCTTAAGTTTGATCAATGATAATTCCAATCACTTTTTCTAGCATCATTACATATCATAACAGTAGCTCATCTCATAAAACTTTTCATGATCAAGCAACAAGCAAATCACAGGTTCAAAGTATGGATCATAACCTTTCTTGAAAACTAACAAACAATATTCTCAGTCATCAAACAATTGAAATTCATCCTATTTTCAGGAAGAGTCTATGTCAGAGCTTTGATTTAGAAAACTTCACATACTCAACTATCATGTAGTCTTTCACAATTGCTAACACTCACGCAATACTTGTGGTTATGGAGTTTTACTCGGACACAGAGAAGGATAGGGGCTTATAGTTTCGCCCCACAACCTTTTACCTCAAGGGTAATGTCAACAATAATAACTCATGCTCCCCTACATCCAATTATATATATATATATATATATATATATATATATATATATATATATATATATATCAAGTTCTTTTCAACATGCTGGGCTTGCCAAAGGGTAAAATGAAAAAGGAAAGGTGAAGATCACCGTGACTCTTGCATAAGGTAGAAGATAATAATAAAAGATAGGCCCTTCACAGAGGGAAGCAGAGGTTGCCATGCGCTTTTATGGTTGGATGCACAAAATCTCAATGCGAAAGAACGTCACTTTGTATTGCCCCTTGTGATATGAACCTTTATTATGCAGTCCATCACTTTTATTACTTCCACATCACAAGATCGTATAAAGCTTATTTCTCCCACACCAATCAATCATACATATTTAGAGCAATTTTTATTGCTTTGCACCATTGACAACTTACTTGAAGGTTCTTACTCAATCCATAGGTAGATATGGTGGACTCTCATGGCAAAACTGGTTTAAGGATTTTGGAAGCACAAGTAGTATCTCTACTTGGTGCTGAGAATTTTGGCTAGCATGATGGGGAAAGGCAAGCTCAACATGTTAGAGGATCCATGACAACATACTTTGTCTCAGATATAAGAAAACATAACTCATTACATTGTCTTCCTTGTCCAACATCAACTCTTTAGCATGTCATATTTTAATGAGTTCTCCCAATCATAAAAGATGTCCAGGATAGTATATTTATATGTGAAACCTCTCTTCCTTCAATATTCTTTCATGAATTGTTCAAGTGACCAATTCTACGTTTGCTAACTTTCAATAAGTTTTACTACCCATACTCATTATGTGTGAAGTCATTACTCCCCATGTTGTAAGCATATGAAACATATATAAATTGAGGTTTATGACATCCAATTTATTCAACCATTGACTCATAGGATATACATGAAGCACATGAGCAAATGACAAACTACTCCAAAAGATATGAGTGAAGAACACTGAGTAGTCAAATAACTAACTAGCCATGGGAGGATTCTTTTTCATTCAATATTTCAAATCCTATGATTTTATTCAAACAGCAAGTAAAATTGCAAATACGCTCCAAGCAAAACACATATCATGTGACGAATAAAAATATAGCTCTGAGTAAGGTGTACCGATAGTTTTGAAGACGAAAGAGGGGATGCCTTCCGGGGCATCCCCAAGCTTAGGCGCTTGAGTCTTCCTTGAATATTACCTTGGGGTGCCTTGGGCATCCCCAAGATTAGGGTCTTTCCACTCCTTATTCTCCTCATATCGATATCTCACCCAAAACTTGAATCACACAAAACTTGACCAAACTTCGTGAGATAGGTTAGTATGATAAAGAGCAAACCATTCACTTTGGTACTGTCAAAGACAAGGTTAATAATTGTTTTCACACAATTCCTACTGTACCATATCATTTCTACAATTTATATTGAGGAATATAAGTCATAGAAACTAGAAAACAAGCAAACTATGCAATGAAAACAGAATCTGTCAGAAACAGAACAGTCTGTAATGATCTGAACAATAACCATACTTCTGCTACTCCAAAAATTATGAAATAAATTGGTGTAAGTGAGGAATTTGTCTATTAATCTTCTGCAAAAAGAATCAACTCAAAATCACTCTTCAGTAAAAAATTACATCTATTCTCGTGAGCGCAAAGTTTCTGTTTTTTACAGCAAGATCACATTAACTTTCACCCAAGTCTTCCCAAAGGTCTTACTTGGCACCATATTGAAACAAAAGCTATAAAACATTATTACTACAGTAGCTTAATCATGTAAACACACAAAAACAGTAAGGGTAAATATTGGGTTGTCTCCCAACAAGCGCTTTTCTTTAATGCCTTTTAGCTAGGCATGATGATTTCAATGATGCACACATAAAAGATAAGAATTGAAACACAAACAGAGCATCTTGAAGAATATGACTAGAACATTCAAATCTAACAAACTTCCTATGCCTAGGGATTTTGTGAGTACACACTTATGGGAACAAGAATCAACTAGCATAGGAAGGCAAAACAAGTATAACTTCAAAACTTTAAGCACATAGGGAGGAAACTTGATATTAATAGAACTCCTACAAGCATGTATTCCTCCCTCATAATAATTTTCAGAGGCATCATGTATAGCAACTTTGTTTTCATACTCAATTGGAACCTCTTCCGAAATAGTGGAATCATTACTAGCTAAAGTTGACACTCTTCCAAATCCACTTTCATAAATATCACACTAAGATTCAACACTTCCAAAATAGTGGGATCACTAATTCCTAAAGTTGACACTCTTCCAAACTCACTTTAAATGATAGTATTATTCATACTCCAGAAGATATAAGTGAAGTTCATGGAGCATTCTACAACTAACCAATATCCAAGCTCAAAATATATAAGTGAAGCACATGAAGCATTCTATAAAACCATACTCAAAAGATTTAACTGAAGCACAAAGAGCAATTCTATAAGATCATACTTAAAAGATTTAAGTGAAGCACATGAAGTATTCTATAAATCAATGAAGGGCTATATCATCCAAGCATGGTTCTTAAAATAAAAATAAAAACACAAAGGACACAAATCATGTGAACAAAGCAAAAACCGAGGTATACCGATATTTGTTGAAGAAGAAAGATGGGATGCCAACCGGGGCATCCCCAAGCTTAGATGCTTGAGTATCCTTTGAAATATTTACTTGGGATGCCTTGGGAATCCCCAAGCTTGAACTCTTGCCTCTCTTTATTCTTCTCATATTGATAGCTCCTCGACCTTCGGACACTTCATCCACACAAAACTTCAACAAAAACTTGTGAGATCCGTTAGTGTAATAAAGCAAATCACTACCTTTAAGTACTGTAATGAACTCATTATTTATTTGTATTGGTGTTAGACCTACTGTATTCCAAGTTCTCTATGGTTCATACCCTCCGATACTAGTCATAGATTCATCGAAATAAGCAAACAACACAAGCAAAACAGAATCTGTTAAGAACAGGACAGTCTGTAGTAATCTGGAAGTTTGGCAAACTTCTGTAACTCCTAAAATTATGAACTAAATTTTCCAATTTGAAGAATTTGTACATAAGTAATGTGCAAAAAGTTTCAGACCCATTTGACTTTCCAGTAAAAAAATTAAATTCACGCACTACAGCCAAAGTTTCTGTTTTTGTTTTGCACATAGCAAACAAGCAATCTATGAACACAAGCTTGGCACATTATTTTTATAATACAATGAATATATACAAGGGGATAATTATTTACAGAGAAACTTCCATGCAAAATTCTACATTGTTTCCGTGACCATGAACACAAGTGCTCAAGGTCGACCCTCACTTCTTCAATGCAAAACCTTCCAATCACTTCTCTTTTTGAAAAACGTTTTAGGCATGAAAGGCAAGTAATAATTTTTTTTGTATTTTCAATTTTCAATTTTTTTGTATGTTTCACCCATGACTAAATATAAAAAAAAGGAAAAACAAAATCTACTTAGTGAACAAAGCAAACAAGCACACACGGGAATATCAACCCCACGCTATTGCTCCCCGGCAACGGCGCCAGTAAAGAGCTTGATAATCCCCAAGTGCAAGGAATCATCGTAGCACTTTCCAAAGGTGGAAGTGATAAGTATGGAGTGTCGAACCCACAAGGAGATAAAGGTAAGATCAATATTCTCTCAAGCCCTATCTGCCACTGATACGACTCTACGTGCATTGAACGTTTACTTCCAACTAGCAACGAGAAATAAAACTACGTTGTGGGTATGAAGAGGATAACTTTGCATGGTAACAGAGAGCTAAAACATAAAAGTAGGTGCTGTTATCATAAATTTATAATATATTACTTAGTATTATAAATAGCGAGTGTGGAATAATGGTGGATCAGTGTGCGGAATTGTCCTAGGCAATTGTTAACAAGACCGGTAATCACTATTGTAGTTTCATATGAGGGAGAGGCATAAGCTAACATAATTTCTCTACTTGGATCATATGCACTTATGATTGGAACTCTAGCAAGCATCCGCAACTACTAAAGATCATTAAGGTAGAACCCAACAATAGCATTAAAGCATCAAGTCCCCTTTATTCCCATACGCAACAATCCCTCTTACTCGGGTTTAAGCTTATGTCACTCTAGCAACCCACTATAAGAGAATCATGAACGTATTGTAACACCCTACAGCAGGAATCCCTCACGCTTGCGTGACACGGAGAGCACCATAGGACAGCATCAAAGTAAAACACACAACTCATACTAATCTAGATCATCAATCAACCCAAAGACAAAAGATATCTACTCAAAACATCATAGGATGGCAACACATCATTGGATCATAATATGTGGCATAAAGCACCATGTTCAAGTAGGGATTACAGCGGGGTGCGGGAGAGTGGACCGCGTAAAAGAGATGAGGATGGTGATGATGATGGTGATGTTGATGAAGACGATCACCGTGGCGATGATTCCCCTCCCGATGGCACTCCGGCGCCACCGAAAGAGAGGAGGAGAGGTTCTCCCCCTTGTGCTTCCTCCTCCATGGCCTCCACCCTCTGGTCCTTGGCCTTCATGATGATGATGGCCCCTCCGGGATACTCCTTGAGGGAGTCCTGGATTAGGGGGCGTTCGGATAGCCGGACTATACCTTCAGCCGGACTCCAGGACTATGAAGATACAAGATTGAAGACTTCGTCCCGTGTCCAGAAGGATCTTTTCTTGGCATGGAAGGCAAGCTAGGCGTGCGGATATTCGGGATCTCCTACCATTGTAACCGACTTTATGTAACCCTAACCCTATCCGGTGTCTATATAAACCGGAGGGTTGTAGTCCGTAGGACAACCATCATCATACACAATCATACCATAGGCTAGCGTCTAGGGTTTAGCCTCCTTGATCTCGTGGTAGATCCACTCTTGTACTACCCATATCATCAATATTAATCTAGCAGGAGTAGGGTTTTACCTCCACCGAGAGGGCCCTAACATGGGTAAAATAAAGTGTCCCTTGTCTCCTGTTACCATCCGACCTTGATGCACAGTTCGGGACCCCCTACCCGAGATCCGCCGGTTTTGACACCGACATTGGTGCTTTCATTGAGAGTTCCTCTGTGTCGTCGCTTTTAGGCCCGATGGCTCCTTTGATCATCAACAACGATGAGGTCCAGGGTGAGACTTTCCTCCCCGGACAAATCTTCGTCTTCGGCGGCTTCGCTCTGCGGGCCAATTCGCTTGGTCATCTGGAGCAGATCGAAAGCTACGCCCCTGGCCATCAACTCAGGTTTGGAAGCTTAAAATACACGGCCGATATCCGCGGAGACATGATCTTCGACGGGTTCGAGCCATAGCCAAGCGCGCCGCACTATTTCGAGGGGCATGATATAGCTCTACCTCCGAATAGTACCCTGGAGGCCGCACATGCTCCGGCCCCGATCCTTGACTCGGAGCCCACTGCGTTCTCCGAGGATGAACGGTTGGACGTCACCTCGAGGGCTGCGATATCAAAGGCGATCGAGCTGAATACCAGCCCCGTACTCCGCACGGCCCAGAACTCTAAGGAGCCGGACTCTTCTCCGAACTCCGGGCCTTCCGTGCCCCCGCCGATCGAATCTGATTGGGCGCCTATAATGGAGTTCACCGCCGCGGACATCTTTCAGTGCTCACCTTTCGGTGATATCCTGAATTCTCTCAAGTCTCTCTCTTTATCAGGAGAGCCCAGGCTGGACTATGGTCTGCGAGGTTGGGATTCGGACGACGAAGAAATTCAAAGCCCACCCACCACCCATTTAATAGCCACTGTCGATGATTTAACCGACATACTTGACTTCGGATCCGAAGACTTCGACGGTATGGACGACGAAGACGGAGACGAACTAGGACCAGCGCCTATAGGGCACTAGACCTCCACCCCACCTAACGATGTATTCATGGTGCATACCCCTACAGGAAACGACAACAAGGAAAAAGGGGGCGGAAAAAGGGGTAAACCCTCCGAAAAGCAGTCAAAGCGGCGACGTAGACGCCAAGCCAAGCCCCGCCTCGATCAAGACCCAGCCGTAGAGCAGGATGAGCCGGTAGACGACGAGCATGCCTCAGAGCAGCCGTCCGAACAGGGCAACACGGATGGAGAGGACAGACAGCCCTCCCCCGGCCATAATAGAACTCTGGACGATCTCACGCCGAAAAAAACCACGGAGCAGAAGAATCTCCACGAAAGGCTCGTTGCCACAGCACGCAGCCTGAAAAAGCAGAAGCGGAAGCTAAAGACGGCAGAAGATGCACTCAGAACAAGATGGAACAAGGTAATCAAGACCGCAGATAAATACAGCGTCAGCCGCCGCACTATAAGTTATCCGAAGAGAAAACTACTGCCCGAATTCGACCAGGAGGCCCTAGAGCCCCCACACTTAAAAAATAAAAAAGCCACACGGTCGGATAGACGACCCCACGGCCACCATAAAACGGCAAGCGGCGCTGCACTCAAGGCGGCATGCGACCCAATTAAAGACTCGCATCATGGCCCAGCCAAGTCCATTTACGGGCCAAGGAAGCAAGCTCTCACAAGCAATGCAAAAAATCCATCATCAGAATCCGACACACCCAAATACAGGGGCGCCGCACACCCCCTATGTTTCACCGATGAGGTCTTGGAATATGAATTTCCAGAGGGATTCAAACCCGTTAACATAGAGGCATACGATGGAACAACAGCCCCTGGAGTCTGGATCGAGGATTACATCCTCCACATACACATGGCTAGAGGAGATGATCTCCACGCCATAAAATATTTACCTCTTAAGCTTAAAGGGCCAGCCCGGCACTAGCTTAAAAGCCTTCCCGAAAACACAATTGGAAGTTGGGAAGAGCTCGAGGATGCTTTCCGAGCAAACTTTCAAGGGACCTATGTCCGCCCCCTGGACACAGACGATCTCATTCATATAACTCAGCAGCCCGGAGAATCAGCTCGACAGTTCTGGAACAGATTCCTCACTAAAAAGAATCAGATAATGGATTGTCCGGACGCCGAAGCCCTAGCACCTTTCAGGCATAATGTCCGAGACGAATGGCTCGCCAGACACCTCGGCCAGGACAAGCCAAGAACAATGGCCGCACTCACAAGCCTCATGACCCGCTTTTGCGCAGGAGAGGACAGCTGGTTCGCACGATGCAGCCCCAGCGACCCAAGTACATCAGAAATCAGGGATGGAAACGGAAAACCGCGGCGAAATAAGGACCGTCGCAGAATCAAAGGAAAAAGTCCGAAGAGCATGACAGTCAATGCCGGATTCAAAAGCTCACGGCAAAATCAGACAAAACCACCCCTTCAGGATAATAGGGATGATCCGTCCAGCTTGAAAAGAATCCTGGACAGAATATGTCAGATACACAGTACTCCTGGGAGGCCTGCCAATCACACCCACAGAGATTGTTGGGTTTTTAAACAATCCGGACAGCTTAACGCCACACACAAGGGGCTTGATACACCAAGTGAAGAAGAGGACGAACCCCAAAGGCAGAATACCAGGAAACAAAAGAACTTCCCGCAAGAAGTCAAAACAGTGAACTTACTTCACGTAACAAAATGTGTGGCACCCATAAAGGTACGCACAATCAAGCTTTCCCCTCAGGAGTCCCGCCACTGGTCACTAAAGCCAATCATTTTTGATCAGCTAGATTATTCTAGAAATATCAAAAACGCAGGTCGGACTGCCCTGATACTGGATCCAATAATCGATGGATTCCAGTTTACCAATGTCCTTATGGACGGCGGCAGTGGACTAAACCTGATATATCAGGATACAATCCACCGCATGGGCATAAACCCAGCAAGAATCCGCCACAGCAAAACCTCCTTTCAAGGGGTAGCACCAGGCCCGGACACCCATTGTATGGGTTTTCTCCGGCTTGTAGTCATATTTGGCTCTCCAATAACTTTCGTCGCGAAAAGCTGACCTTCCATGTAGTCCCGTTTTCAAGTCGCTATCAAGCACTAATGGGACGCGGAGCTTTCGCTCGCTTTAGCGCAATACCACATTACGCATCTCTCACGCTTAAGATGCACGGTCCTCGAGGCATCATCTCTTTAAAAGGAGCGCACTAAAATACGCCTCCTCCAAACGGAAGATTGCACGGCCGCTTAAACAGCCGCACAATAAAGTGGCCTCGCCAGCCAAAGGACTTTTTTATAAGTCATCAAAGGCCACGGACCCGGACTCAACGAGTTCGGCACAAGTCCATCATTAACGCAGGCTTAGTACGCCATATACCCCCATACCAGGGGCTATACGCAGAGACAATAAAACTCAACCTTATATATTCTTTACTTTATATTTTGTTCCGCACGACCCATTTTTCAAATTAGTTCTTCTCTTTTACAGATGAACGTCGTGCGGCGCCCGTCCAGGACACGGCACAGTGGAGACACAGGCGCAGACGTGCAGTAGGGACCCGTCCTAAAGGATTCTTTTCAGATTAAGACCCTGCGTAAACCTTTTTTACTGTCTCTTGCTGCTATACATCCCCTGGTTTTTTCTTTTTTGATATAACCAAGGAGGAGGCTGGCGTTTTGGCATGTGGCCACACCAGAATTCTTGCTCGTACCTAGACACTAAGGGTTTTTTTTTCTTTTGTTTAAGGGTGTTGTTTCACACGCACTCACAAAGACCGAACACCTTAGGGAGTGTTCGACGTCGCGAGTTTTGGCACTATATGCATCAGCTCCGAATCATGATTTTGGTCATATGTTGGGTTGCCCGGCTCCTGAGTTCGGCTACCTTACGTTCCGCTCTATCGGCTAAGGTAGCACCAGGAGAACTACTGCGATTGTGCCCCGGTTCGGCCGGGTGAGCACCTCAGTAGAGAAAGCCGAAAACCGACTGTCATGATGTAGCGCGAGACTGGTCGCCACTTGATGACTCATAGGAATTTATCGAATTCCTCCGCTTTGACGAAGGGCCGTTTCCCGGTCAGGCACGTAAGCGCTTCGAACTCGGGCAAAGCGCAGTCGCCACTAAAGGGCTACCTAAAGAGTCCCACTGTCAAGCTCCTATGGCTAAGTGAAAGTGTTAAAGCATATAGTCCGGTTGCCTAGCCCGCTGCGCTATCACCTCCTTTATAGGACCAAGACATTGGGTTAAGTGTGAAAATGCGTCTTCTACGCGCACCCCCGCACTATGTGCGTGGGGGCTGAAGCCAACGACTACAATATTTTAGAATTTATATATTTAAACGGCCGCACAGGAGGTGTTCCTAATACTTGAAGGCACAAGTCTAAAAATATGCCCCTACAATTTATCAAAATACTGTTTCATGATTACATATGCTATCATAACATAGCATCCTTCGAGCACTGCGTCTCTATTATGCGAGCGCCTTCGAGGACTTCCTCAAAATATTGCTCGGAAGGTATTCGGCTTTTATCCGAATCCCGGGACGCAACAACGGTGGGCTCCATATCTGCCCAGTATGTCTTGACACGGGCAAGAGCCAACCGAGCTCCCTCCGTGCACACTGACCTCTTCATAGCACCGATACGTGGCACCACGTCGAGAAATTGCTGCACCAAGCTGAAATAACTCTTCGGCTTCGATCTCCCCGGACACAGATGATCCATGACGTACTTCATGGCAAGTCCGGGCAACCTATTCAGTTCGGCCAATTGGGCCAGGCGATCGTCCACTGCAAGTGGACGCTCTGCATTGATGAATTGCGACCAGAAGAGCTTCTCCACTTCATGACCCTTCTTATCTTGAAAGTGTTTGGTCACATCAGCAGCACTAGCCGCCAAATCCAGATAGGTGTCCTCTACACTCCACGCTCGGTCCAACGGGGCAAACCTCGGGTCGCAAAATTTTCTCCGCAGCAAGAAGGGCTTTCCATTCGCAATTAGTCCGGCTTGACGTAGCTCCTCCTTTGCCGCTCTCATTACAGAGCGGGCGTCCATGGCATCGGTAACAGCTTTCTCTAAGCTCGTTTGCCTCACCCGACCTTCTTCTTCAAGAAGCTTGCAACGGTCAGTAGCACTTTTTAACATTACGGCCATATCAGCCACCTCCTCCTTGCTTCGGCAATGGGCAGCCTGTTCGGCTTTCAGCTCTTCAAGGGCTTTCACGGCAGCCGCATCGCTTTTTCTGGCTTGTTCCTTCGCTCGGGCGAGTTCGCCCCTAAGACCTTCCACGGCGGCCGCACCATCTGCGTCAAGCACACACACGGTAAGATATTGACATAAAACTCCTCTTACTCACAATCGCCTAATGATTTCAATACCTTGAGCACCATCAAGCCGCTTGTTAACAAGCACGATGTCGGCTTCTGCCTCATCCAGTTGTCGCTTTAGTTCGGCATATTCACGAGTCCGGCTCGACTCCGGACAATCAGCCACCTACGTATAAAGGTGCCACTTAAAGGACCTGAGATTAAGATCCTCTGCGCATCGTACATCTTTACGACGCATAGAGTCTCAGGGGCTACTATCTACATAGGGCGCACTTTATTTATGCGCAATTAATACAAATATACGTTATTTAAAACGTACCTCAAGGCCTGCCACTAAACTCTTGACGGCCTCGTGCAGTCCGCTTTCTATGGATGAAATCTTTTCAATCACCGTGCTCATTAACGCACGATGCTCCTCTGAGACAGAGGCTCGCCCCAGCAGAATCTTTAGCTCCTCAGACCGAACACCAGATGGTGCCGGACTCGTCCCATGGCCTTCCTCAAAGGCCGGACACGGAGAACCTCGGGGGGCTGCACCATCCACCCCTAGCGGATCCGGAGAAATCCCCCGCGACGACACTTCAGCGTCGCCCGCCTTGTTAGGCAATACAGAAGGAGGAGGCATTCCGCTCTCCATCATCTCCGGAAGAAGATCCCCCGAAGACGAGTTCTGCTGAGAAGGGCTTAGATCCGAACTACAAAGTAAAGTTTCGGTTAAAACTTCTCAGATATAAATCAAGGATTTCTCTTAAAAGAATAACTCTTCTTCTACTTACGGCTCGCTGGAGAGCTATTCCCTTTGAGGGTTTAGTTCGGCCGAGGGGCTCCCTGGCATCGGGCCCTCTGACAAGGATTCTTTCCCCCGCTTCGAAGCTATGGTTTCCGGGCGGTCAGAGGCGGCCCTTTTCTTTCCCTTAGGAGGATAATTATCGATTCCCCCCTTTGGAATGGTCTTTTTCAGAGAGGCCACGGTGTCCTTGTCTGCTCCCATATTTCCCTCCAAAGGCACTACCTCTAGCATCCTGACTAGCACAGGATCCAGCCTGGTTTCGGGAAGGGGAGCCGAACACCGGATCAACTTCGCCTTCGCTATCCACTCCTGCTTAAAAGGAAAAGTGCTGTTAAAAAGCAAGTTAATTATGCGGATAGAAGGTTCGGTCGCAAGGTCACCTACTTGAGTATCCGGGCGATTGCGGCTTAAACCAGCATCCTCGGTCAAATCCGGACTCACTTCTTGTGATCTGAAGAACAGTTTATACATCTCCACAGGCGTCACACCCATAAAATTCTGGAGAGCTCGTGGTCCCTCCGGATTGAATTCCCACAAGCGAAGGGGGCTACGTTGGCCGGGCAGTGTCCGGCGAATCAGCATGACTTGTGTCACCTTGACCAGGTTGAGGTCTCCCTTCAAGAGATCCTTAATGCGGCCCTGCAGCAGAGGAACGTCTTTGGGCAAGCCCCGACCTAACCCTGTGTTAATCCACAATGCTAACCATGGTGGGGGACCCGAGCGAAAGGCCGGAGGCGCCACCCATGCGGTGCCCCGAGGAGCGGTGATGTAGAACCACTCCTGTTGCCATAAGCCAAGCTCCTCTTGAAAAGCGCCTTCGGGCCATGGAGCGTCGTCATTTCTTTTTATAGCAGCGCCTCCGCACTCTACGTGGCACCCTTCGATTATCTTCGGTTCTACTTTGAAGGTCTTGAGCCACAATCCGAAGTGAGGGGTAACACGGAGGAACGCTTCGCACACACCTATGAACGAGGAGATATGGAGGATGGACTCCGGAGCTAAGTCGTGGAATTCCAGCCCATAATAAAACATCAGCCCCCTTACAAAGGGATCCATGGGGAAGCCTAATCCCCGAAGGAAGTGGGATATGAATACCACACTCTCGTCGGGCTGAGGGCTAGGGATCACCTATCCTTGAACAGGCAGCCTGTGCGGAATCTCCCTGGTCAGGAATCTAGCTTCCCTCAATCTTGATACGTCCTCCTCCGTAACAGAGGAGGGCATCCATCTGCCTTGGAGGTCAGAGCCGGACATTATCGAAGATCCGGTGCGCTCGGAATCTGGAAGCCTAGGGTGTTGGAACTCGAGGCGACGGGCAAGCTCGTTTTGAGAATATAAGCGGGGAACAGGGCCTTGGTCTCTTTATAAGAGGCAGAATATCAAGCGCCCTCCCCGTAACTGTCTTGGACTAGCCTTTAATTAAGGCAAGACGTGCTAACAGGCAAGATTGGGTTATCCACGACCGTATTAATGAGAATCCCGTTAGAGGGGGCACACGATCTCTGCTTTGACAAGACGTGCCAAGGAAACCGCCTCGCTAAACGAGCTGAGGTGGAACAATGAAAGCAATTTATATAGAAGGCTTGGTCGCAGTGTTATGACGCACTACGGAATACGTCAGCATATTTGATTTGTGTTAATATTATTCTCTATATGGCAATATGTGGAAACTTATTTTGCAGAGCCGGACACTATTTCTGGTGTTTATTATCTTCTTGAAGGACTTGGAGGAGGAACCCGCCTTGCAATGCCGAAGACAAGCTGCGCGTCGGACTCGTCGTCATTGAAGCCTGGTTCAGGGGCTACTGAGGGAGTCCTGGATTAGGGGGTGTTCGGATAGCCGGACTATACCTTCAGCCGGACTCCAGGACTATGAAGATACAAGATTGAAGACTTCGTCCCATGTCCAAAAGGATCTTTTCTTGGCGTGGAAGGCAAGCTAGGCGTGCGGATATTCGGGATCTCCTACCATTGTAACCGACTCTATGTAACCCTAACCCTATCCGGTGTCTATATAAACCGGAGGGTTGTAGTCCGTAGGACAACCATCATCATACACAATCATACCATAGGCTAGCTTCTAGGGTTTAGCCTCCTTGATCTCGTGGTAGATCCACTCTTGTACTACCCATATCATCAATATTAATCTAGCAGGAGTAGGGTTTTACCTCCACCGAGAGGGCCCGAACCTGGGTAAAATAAAGTGTCCCTTGTCTCCTGTTACCATCCGACCTTGACGCACAGGTCGGGACCCCCTACCCAAGATCCGCCGGTTTTGACACCGACACTCCTCCATGGCCAACGGTGATGATGGCCCCCTCCGGCAGGGTGCCGGAGAGGGCCTAGATTGACTTTCTCGTGGATATAGAGGCTTGCGGCGGCGGAACTTTCGATCTAATCTCTGTTCTGGAAGTTTTAGGGTACGAGAGTATATATGGGTGCAGGGGGTACGTCGGAGGAGCTACGGGGGCCCCACGAGGCAGGGGTGCGCGCCCTAGGAGGGGGGCGCGCCCCCACCCTCGTGAGCACCTCCCGTATCTCCTGACGTAGAGTCCAAGTCTATCCGGTGGCTTTCCTTCCAAAAATAACTTCTCCAGTTGATTTCGTTCCGTTTCGACTCCGTTTGATATTCCTTTTCTTCGAAACACTGAAATAGGCAAAAAACAACAAAATCTGGGTTGGGCCTCCGGTTAATAGGTTAGTCCCAAAAATAATATAAAATTGGATAATAAAGCCCAATATTGCCCAAAACAGTAGATAATATAGCATGGAGCAATAAAAAATTATAGATACGTTGGAGACATATCAGGTCTGACATGTCAGCGGGGGGCACTTTATTTTGCGAAATATAGAGGCCCTTCCGGTGGGTCCCAGATGTCAGGTGGAGGAATCATTATTTTGCGCGTAATAAGGAGGCATTTCCTTGTGTGCGGCCGTGGACCCAGCTGTCAGCCTCTCCACGCACAGTCTACTTCCAATGGTGTCGTTCGTTGACCACGTTGACCACGCCGCACCGAGCGCATCCAAGGTGGTGGACGACGCGAGGCCCCGGACAGCAACGAGCCAGAGATGGGAAGACGCGGGAGTAGAGTTGCAGACAGAGAGGTGTACGAGGGTTAACTAGTTGTAGTGCGGTGTGGTTCGGCAGTCGGTGGAGAAGAACAGGAGGTGTGGAGGGGTGGAGGGATGGCCAGGCCAACGGTGGAGATAGCGAAGCGTGCTAAGCAGAGGTGCTAGCAGCAGGAGGCGGGAGGTGGTCCCGGCGGCGCTGGAGGAAGAAGACGAGAGATTGAAGATGGATGCCGGTCGTTGGATGTAAATCCAACGGCTAACATGTCAGAATCATTTGTTGACTAAATTTACAACGACTTGCATTGGCTTCGACCTATTGGCCCACATTTCAGCCTCCAAAAATGTGGCACGTATTCAACCTATTTTTTTCCAAATTTATAGTCTTTTTTGCGCCGTAGAATTTACAGTCAATTTGATCTTTTTTTGAATTACAGCCATTAGCCGGGCTGTGTGAACAAATAGTGTAGCGTCCATGCGGCCTGTTTATTTTATTTCCTAAAAAATTACAGGCCATTTGCACTTTCTCGAAATACACGATTTTGCTGGGCTGATTCTAATTATAATGTTGGGTTGGGCCAGCAATGTTATCAAAAAATAAAAAGTGGCTGAGCATTTTGTTATAAATATATTTAAATAATAAGTGATATTATTACATTCGCCCTTAAATCTTACCAAGCTTTTGTAGACAATCACTAGGATTTTCGTGCCAAAACAATCCAGGATTTTATTTGTTAAGAAATTACTTTTATAAGTTAATAAGATGTGGGATATTTTTTTCTTACATATGTAAGTATCTGTTAAATATATGATGACAATAAAAATAATATATAATAACATATAATTTTTTTTTTTTGAAAAACATGGAGCATCTCCCCGGTTCCATTGCTGAGAACGAAACCACAACATATATTGATACAGCATCTCAAAGAGCAGTTCGAAAGCAAAGGTAGAAAAGCTACAAACTAGGGGGTGGATGAACAAGTTCTCTGAATAACACAAATTACCCGAGCGGTGCCAAAGGCAGAGTGGATAGATCACTCAAATGGCACAAGGAGGGTCCAGCGAAGCCTTCATGGTCTTCAGCCGAGGGGCTGTGTTAGCCTGCGGCGACCAGTAAGCAAGCGGAGACACCGGGCTGGAAGGTGTAGCATGGTGGATGTCCCTCTTTTTCGGCGCCAGGTGCCCATCATCTTCATCAGAGATCTTGAGACGAGCCCACGGGTCCAGCCCCAGAGCAGGTCGAGCCTTGTTCAGCCACAAGTGATCGCCAACGGTTTCTGGAGGGATCTTGTTAGGGTTTCCATGAAGCTCATCAACTTGTCCTTGTCCGATCCGGAGGAGAGAATCGCCCAGTTCCTCACCATGTTCCTGATCAACCTCAAGACCCGCGGAATGGAAATCTAGGAGGTGTTACTGAAAATCATAGCATTTCTATATTTCCAGAGGCACCAAAGGACAGCTGAGCTAACAATGTTTAAAACTGAGCACTTTTTGGTAGCAATCTAGAATCTGGCGACAGATTCGAAGGATGAGCCAATCTGACTAGAGAAATATTCCTCAATGTGGGCCCAGAGATGTTTAGCAACTATACATTCAAAAAATAGGTGAGAACAAGACTCTTGTTCCAAGCAGTAAACACAATCAAGGGGTTTGATGATGTGTCTCTTCCTAAGGTTATCCCTAGTCATCAATTTGTTTTTGGAGAGAAGCCAGAGAAATACATGAATTTTAGGGGGAACTCTCAATTTCCAGACAACAGGGATAAACACGGCTTGAACCCCTCTAGAGTTGATAACATGATAGAGGGAGCTGGAGGAATACTTCCCCTTATTGTCCAGCTGCCAAATCAGGGCATCTAGCTCGGTAGTAAAGGTAATGCTTTTGGCAATTTCCTCCAACTGGAACCATTGTTCCATGAGACTATCACTAAAGTTCCTTCTAAAAGAGAGTTTTAGGCATTGACCGTCCCAAACTTCATTGACACTTTTGTTCAGCTCATTGCGGACAGAGTAAATAGGCCAAAATTGGACTGCTAGGGGGGATGTGCCAAACCAAGTATCTTCCCAGAACCTGGTTCTGCTCCCATCCCCTATGTTCCATCTGTAGCCAAATTTCACAGCATGCATAATAGATTTTAATCCTTTCCAGAATCTAGAGGTCTTAGGGTTGGAGGAAGGGACAAAAATATTAGGTCTATTTCCTAGGTATTTATGGGCAATAAGAAGCTTCCAGGGTTTCAGGTCTTCCTCATAGAATCTTTTAATCCAAGACCCTAGAAGACATATGTTAATTTCTTGGAGGTTAGGTATGCCTAGGCCTCCAAAATCTTATTTCATAGAGACTAGGGCCCAATTAGCAAGGTGTAGCTTCCTATTTCCCTCAAAGTCATTCCACAAGCAATGAGACATCTGAGAATTGATGAGGTTCACTGCCCATTTAGGGAACTTGAAGAAGGAGAGGAGATACACTGGAATGCTAGCCAAACAAGCTTGTATGAGGATCAATCTACCTCTGTAAGAGAGAAGTTTGCCCCTTCACCCAGCAATCCTTTTAATTATTTTATCCAGAAGGGGTTGGATATCCTCTCTCCTCAGTTTATCATAGTGGAGAGGGATACCTAGGCACTTAATGGGGAAGTTACCTTTATTACAGACTAGAATAGAGAGGAAGTCAGCTAACTACTGATCATCCATGTTGATAGGGATGAGTTCACTTTTAGAGTAGTTGATTCTCATGCCTGGGACTTGTTCAAACCAGGTTAGAACAATTTTTAGATTGCTAGCATGTGTGGAGTCATTGTCTAAGAAAAGGATGGTATCATCTGCATATTGAAGGCAGATGATGCCACCAGGGCAGACCTCAGGACAGAGCCCTGCAATCAGACTATGATCAGCAGCTTTGCTCAACATTTTAGCAAGAACGTCCACAACTAAATTAAACAAAAGCGGGGAGATGGGGTCACCTTGCCTAAGGCCTTTACCAGCAAGGAAAAAATCACTTTCACAGTTATTTAACTTGACCCCAACAGACCCCCCATGAGTAAGTTGTTGGATCCAACTCTCCTCTATGAAAGGCTTGGAAAAGATCTAAGAGATCATTTTTCACCAAGTCCCAAAAATGCTGGTAAAACAAGAAGGGAATCCCATCAGGATAAGAGCTAAAAATGGCTTCCTTCACCTCTGTCTCTGAAAAAGGGGCTTCTAGCAGCTCATTTTCAGTAGGAGAGACTTTTTCAGAAGCAGAAATTTTTTTTTGTAGAGAGAACCCAGAAGGGTTTTCTTTCTTAAATAGGTCTTTGTAGAAGTCACTAGCCACTTTCAGCATCTCATCTACCTCAGCAAAAGGGCCATTAGGGCCATCAAGGGAGTGAATGAGGGTTTTCCTCCTCCTCTGGCTAGCTGCTGCATGGAAGTAAGCTGTATTTCTATCACCCTCCTTAATGTTCCTATCTCTAGACCTTTGTTTGGCTTTGATTTCTTCTTGAAGCCAATTTTTCTTGAGCTCTCCATGGACAAAGTTTAATCTATTAGTATCAGCCTCAGAGAGGTTAGTGATTTCTGCCTTAATATCTAGAGAATCAAACTCAAGGAGGAGAAGCCTTTTGTATCTTCTAAGATTAGCTTCCTCAATGGAGTTCCACCCTTTGGTAGTTCTTCTAAATCTCCTGATTTTGATCTGCCAATTTTCTAGGGGGCAGCTGCTCCCAGTAGGCTCATTACAGATTTTCCTGACTAGCTCAGTAAAATCTTCTCTAAGCAACCACCACTTTTCAAATTTAAAACTATTGCTCTTTGGAGTTTGGTTAAGACCAGAGTCCCAGAGCAAAGGAGTGTGGTCACTACCACATCTGGGCAGAGCTCTACAACTAGAAAGGGGAAAGAAACTATCTAATCTGTGTCACAGAAAATTCTGTCAATGGTGGACATAATCCTGGAGCAGCACTTCCAACATATCTAGCAGAACTGTGGGTTTTCCTTCTGACAGGGCAATTCTCAACTTTATGGGTAACCATTTTGCAGATAAAACAACTCTTGGGCTTGACACATTTATCCAAATGATGCCCTGGTTCCCCACAGTTGTAGCAGATCACCTCAGAGTATGCCATAAGGCCCGAAGCAGGGGCAGGAGCAGTTTTTTGGATGTCCTATCTCTTCTTTTGCTGATTCTTGCCTTGAGATTTCCCACTGATCTGAGAGTCAGAACCACCAGCAGATTGATCTTGGGCAATTACAGGAGCCTGCCCAGATTGTGCCCCCATTTGAGGCGGAGGTGGGCCGTACCACTGCCCAACCGGCGCTCCCCCCATTGTGATAGGGGAAATTCATCGGAGTTCCTGGTTCCTTCTCATCCTCCAGATGTTGTCTCTCAGGAAGCAGAAATAACCACTAGACAGCTCAATTGAAGCAGATTGCAAGCCTAATTTCAATCTTCTGCAGGTTTGGGGGAGAGGTAAGGTAGGGGATCCACCTGCTCCGGCTCCGGTGGCGTGCTGGTGGGCAGGAGTCCAGTCAAGCATTCCCATCTCGCAGCATGGTGTGGATCTCCTGAATTCACTTCTCCTTTCGCCCATCGAACGAACGCAATTGGCGGCTCACTGGGGTGGGGCATCCTGTGCTTCTCCGAGAAATCTCCTTCGAAGTAGATCCGCAGTGCTAGATTCAGCAGCTCCCAATCCACATGATCCTTGCACATCCGAGCATACCTGCGCGAGTGAGAGAACGGATTCGGTCCCTCCTCGGCTTCCTCCCTCGCAGCTTCCTCCTCTGCTTCCCTCCATTCGCGCGTGCACTGGGTCCAGGAGAGATCGTCGTCGCTGATCCACATCGCCCGCTCCCTCCATCTCCTCCCTCGAGCCTCCCGCAGCACCGCCGGCGCGACGGAGTCGAGCGGCTGGAGTATCCGCGGGAAGGCTTTGTATACATGTGGGAGATGCATCTTGTACATCTGCCTGTCTTCCAGGCATTCCCCCGTGGATATGGCCGGCGACTCCATGGGGCGCGCGAGCGGACTTGCTGAGGGGGCAGGCGCGCCCGGAGTCAGGAGGCAGGGGGTGGCGGCGAGATCTATGGCGGCCATGAGGGTGGAGGTAGTGGCGGGGGCGGCGGCAAGGGTGGAGGTGGTGGCGGGGGAGAAGGGGATCGCGAGAGCGGTCATCTATTTACCAATTACTCCCTCCTTTCCGGTTTGTAGGGTTCGATTCCAAAATCTCACCAACCAAGGTAGATGATGAATGGTGGAATACTTTTTGTAGTTTGCAAAAGCACCTAATTAATGCACTTGTTTTCCTCAAAAAATTATGTTTATCAATGCATAAATTGCAATGCATGCATGCATAAAGTACATGCATTGGTCAATTTTCTCTTAATACTTGCATGCAATGATTTAATGCACCTTGGAATCTGAACATGTGATGGAAAACAACCAAATTGAGCCTTATAAAATGGAAAAACTAATATTTTGAGATAAGCCCTATAAACCGAAAAGGAGGGAGTATGTGAACTAAACAGTCAACATATAAAATAATTTAAATATATATAATATAGTTAGAAGGGAAACATAAGTTGGACCTGGCGTTCCTATTCTTATATAGAAAAATAGAACAGACCTCTGCGTTTTCTTCAAAAAAATACATAAATTGGGCTGCCAAAAATAAAACCTCGGATGGGAGGTCCATAGGCCGGTCGATACATGACGGCCCTAAGAAAATACAAACAGGCCTATGGACCTCCCATCCGAGGTCGTGGGCTGCGCATGTTAAAAATGAAAGCCTAGACGGGGCAGCCCAAAACCACGTCCAACACTTGCCAAAACTTCGTCCCTCGTTTTCTCTGTGTTTCGCACACTCGACATTGTGTGGGCATTTTGACTGTGCATCATATGAAGATGTGCTATGCATGAATGTTGATCAGCATGATGTTAACTGGCTGGTAGTTCCATTTTCGACCACGAATAAAACTTCCAACATGATGTTAACCCTGTTTGAAAAAGCCGTGTTAATATAAATGCTCTACCTCTGAAAGTTGCAGTTTCTTATCTGAAACTGAACTTGCAGTTTCTTATCTGAAACTAAAACTTGCAGTTTCTTCTCTGAGAATCACATTGCCTGCACTTTTATACTCCTATGAAACTACATCTTTTAAGTGCTAAAAATAGATCTCTAGAATTCATAAAATACTTTATATGCTCAATACTGCAAATCTGAAATTCAAAAGACATTCATATCTGAAAGTACTCTCAATATCCAGCATGCATCTAGAGTATTAAGTTCATAAAGAACGGAGTAACGCCTTAGGCAACATGACATGGTGTAGACAAAGTAAACCCAATTAATATG
Organism: Aegilops umbellulata; assembly: GCA_032464435.1. Lineage (NCBI taxonomy): Eukaryota > Viridiplantae > Streptophyta > Magnoliopsida > Poales > Poaceae > Aegilops > Aegilops umbellulata. Next base: position 71,387,981 of record CP136054.1, read on the forward strand.
AATAAACCCCATCTTTTTATCCTTAATGTTGATACGTCTCCAACGTATCTATAATTTTTGCTTGTTCCATGCTGTTATATTATCATTCTTGGATGTTTTACAATCATTTTATAGCAACTTTATATCATTTTTTGGGACTAACCTATTGATGTGTGCCAGTGTCAATTGTTGTTTTTTGCTTGTTTTTACTTCACATAATATCAGTACCAAACGGAGTCCAAACGCAGCGAAACTTTTTGGAGAATATTTTTGGACCAGAAGACACAACATGGGCCAAAGAAGTACCAGAGGGGAGGCCTGAGGTGGGCACAACCCACCTGGGCGCGCCCAGGGGGGTTGTGCCCCTCTCGGTGGCCTCCCGCACCGCCTCTTCGCCCTATAAATCCCCAAATATTCCAGAAACCCTAGGGGAGTTGACGAAAAACAATTCCAGCCGCCACAAGTTCCAGAACCACGAGATCCAATCCAGACACCATCACGGAGGGGTTCATCATCCTCACTGGTGCCTCTCCGATGATGCGTGAGTAGTTCATCATAGACCTACGGGTCTGTAGGCAGTAGCTAGATGGCTTCCTCTCTCTCTCTCTCTCTCTCTCTCTCTCTCTCTCTCTCTCTCTTGATTCTCAATACGATGGTCTCTTGGAGATCTATTTGATGTAACTCTTTTTTGTGGTGTGTTTGTTGGGATCCTATGAACTTTGAGTTTATGATCACATCTATATCCATGAATATTATATTGAGTCTTCTTTTGATCTCTTATATGCATGATTATATGTGTAATCCTCTCACTCCTTTGGCTGACAGGTGGGATCCGGGGAGTGTGCCTGGGTTGACGTTAACGATGATGAGGTTGGAGTGTGGTCAATACCTAGAAAAGCCAGGGGCCTCTCCACAAAAAGGCGACACCACATGGTGGCATGGCAGCACTCTACCGTAACCTGGACTATACACAGGACTTTAGATGTCATGTATTCACATGTATAAGTGTCGTATTGTAGTGTTTCTCAAGTTCGAGGATGTTTATGCTTTAGTCAGTTCAGGGCAGCGCAAAACAAAGAAACTACAAATCTTTCTTTGACAAGGCATTTTGCTATCAATGATGGATTTGACATCTAGTCTGCTCAAGTAGAGATGTCGTGGCCACAGCACATCCTTGTGGTGCACCTATGTCCTCAGGCTCCGCCGTTGCCATGATGTTTTGCTCCAATGCTAGCGCAGAGATTGGGGGGTAGTCCAAGGGCGGAGATATGCTTTGACTGCATTTGGAAGATGGTGGATTGTGTGTTGGGTTTATGGTTTGCGGCTGAAAGATATGGTTTCTTCCATCAATGTTTTAGTCGAGCGAGGGTGACACGTCTGGAGCTTGATGGGTGATACGTCCATTTTGCATCATGTTTTCTTACTGTTATTTATTGTGTTTTGGATTATTATTTCACTTTATGATGTAATTCTAATGTCTTTTCTTTCTTATTTTGCAAGTTCCACATGAAGAGGGAGATTGCTCGCAGCTGGAATTCTGGAGCGGAAAAGGCTACAATGGAGATAGCTATTCTGCACAACTCCAAATGACCTGAAAATTTACGGAGAATTATTTTGGAATATATAAAAAATATTGGCGGAAGAAATACAAGGAAGCGGCCACCAGGCAGCGACAAGCTCAGGGGCACGCACTACCCCCCAAGCGCGCCATGTGAGCTTGTGACCCCCTGGCAGGTCTCCGGTTTCCATCTTTTGCTATATGAAGACATTTACCCTAGAAAAAAAAATAAGAAGAAGACTTTTGTACGAAGCACCGTCGTCTCGAGGTGGAACATGGGCAGGAGCACTTTTGCTCTCTGGTGGAGCGATTCTGCCGAGGAAATTTCCCTCTAGGAGGGGGAAATCGAAGCCATCAACATCACCAACGACCCTCTCATCGTGGGAGGACAAATCTTCATCAACATCTTCACCAACACCATCTCATCTCAAACCCTAGTTCATCTCTTGTACCCAATCTTTGTCCCAAAACCTCAGAATGGTACCTATGGGTTGCTATTAGTCTTGATTACATATTGTAGTTGATGCTAGTTGATTTATTTGGTGGAAGATTAAATGTTCAAATCCACAAGAATATTCAATACCCCTCTGATCTTGAACATGGATATGATTTGTGAGTAGTTACTTTTGTTCTTGAGGACATGGGAGAAGTCTTGTTATATGTAATCATGTAATGTTGGTATTCGTTCGATATTTTGATGATATGTATGATGAGGACATCAATACCATTGTTACACCCACAGCCCCTACTATTACATATGATGGACCAATTACTAGAGCTCGCGCACGCCAATTAAATTACCAGGTACTTTCGTTTCTTGGTAATGATTCTAATGTTCATGAGAATATGATGCTGCCTAAATTGGATACATTTGTTTTGCTTACAAATGAAGGGCCTAGATTGGAGAAGGATGAACATTGGAGCAAGAACAAGCATGGAGTTGATGGCATGCGCAAGGGGAACAAGAACGGAGTTACAAGTGATGATTTCAGGACTCTGAAGCCACCATAAGAAGTGAATGAAGCCTTGGACGAAATATACAAGATGCCACTTCATAAATTTCGTCCAGAGGCTATTCTAGGTGTTGCGTCACCTTATTATTGGGCCAGGCCCATGTAATTTCGAAATACTTAAGTATAGGCTGTTTTTAGAGTCCGTATGTGTGGGTAAACAAGAGTTAGGGTTGGTTTCGGACCCCTTCCTCAAGGGCCACGAAATTCCCCCCCCCCCTCTTCCTCCATATATACAGCCCTTAGGGCGTTGTTTAGACTTTGGGTTTTGTTTAGATCAAAAGTTCGCCATAGCTGCAACTTCGCGTACTTCGTTTGTGTTCAACGACCAGACCAAGGCGTCACAGAACCCCACCTTCATTAATAAAGCTTTCCTCTTATATTCGCAATATCCAGATTGCAATCTTAGTTTCTTGCTTGTTCTTCGTTTGCTCGCAGGAAACAGGCCCTCGTGGTCAGGTTGATCGTGCTCCGGCGTGGTCAATAGCCCTCGGAAGTTGGTTTAGCGATTGCTAAGGCACGACGTCTCGCACGTTCGTAGTCGGATCGTCAAGGTCGACTCCCATAGAAACGATAGCCACCATCTCATCGAAACATCGGGACACCTTTGCCTCTATCAAGTGGTATCAGATTTTCAGGTTGCTCGGTGAGATTTTACAGTTTTTCGTAGTTTAGATCGAGTCTGTTCTTAATACCTATAGTCCACGAAAAAGCCAAAAAAAATTAGGGTTAGTTCATCCTATCCGAACCAATGTGAGCCTTTGCATAATCTTTTCTGTATTTGCTTTGTTGAATTTGCGGTTGCATCGTCGTGTCAAGTTGCTGGTCTTAGCGTCTAGTCTTTTAGAGTTTCGAGTTCTGGTCATATTAGTCACGCCGCCGCCGCACCATCATCATTGTCCCTGCCATTTTCCACCACCGCTTATCCGCCACCGATCCGTATCCATATACCACCATCACTTCGAGTCCATCTCATATTAGGTTTGCTTTCGAGATCCATCTGTTGCCAGATTCGTGTTTCCTTGTTTGAGTAGGTTTGGGATTCCATCAATCTTTTGCCGTCCGTAGAAGAGGTTGGTTTCCAAAAAAAGAGTCCGGAAACCACCCTCCGTTTAGGCCCAAAATTTTCCAAAAACGCACTTGACAAAAAAAATTCTGGCTATCTTATTTTTAGGTGTTTCTTAGACTTTTGAGACAGTCGCCGTTATTGAAAGTTTTTTTTGAGCCGTTTCCAGTTTTTGGGTCCAGGCAGTCGGAAAAAAAATTCGCAAAAATTTCGTGTCTATCCTGTCAGTTTGACCTGGGAAGAGTTTTGAGACACTCGCCATTATAGTGATTTTTCGCAAAAAAAAAGAGGAGCGCAAAAAAAGAGCGAAAAAAAACAAATTCCAGAGTGTGCTTTTCCTTTGTTTTCGTGCAGCGCCATGATTTTGTTAGTGTTCTAGGCTCGCGTCTCTAGCACGGTCTAGCCTAGGACCAGCACAGTACCGTCGATGAGCGTTTATTCAACTTTGCATCTCTGAATTGATTATTGCTGACCTTTTTGCTACCATACTATAAGCCTTTACAGCTCCACATACATCTACATCGTGCGTTTGACTCTCCTTGGCAATCGCTCTAACCAAGCTTTGAGAGTTTTGACTACAACGGTTGCCGATCACCGCCTGCTGCTGGGCTGGTAAGAATTTGAGATTTACTTGACGAATTTGTGACTGTCCACCACACCACCACCACCACTTCCTAGTAGTCTGTAGAATCATATTCTTGTGTGTTTCTATTGCTGCTAACCATGGTAGGATCACAAGCCGACGAGACTGACTGGGAGAACATGACAAACAAAGCGTTACATTATAAGTTTCAGCAAATGATGAGTGGACAGGTGGAAGATGTGCTAAATTGATTTGAAGAGGCCATGGAGAAGATAGATGGCATTGAGAAGGCGTTCGAAACAAAGCTCGATAACAAGTTTAATGAATTGCTCGCGCGTCTACCACCACCACCACCGGCTGCACCTAACGCACCTCTACAACAGCAACAACGACTACCTCCACATCGCGACACAGCCCTCCGCCGAGCGACCCGTGTCCCTCTTCAGCCTGGCCAAGCTGCTGGTGCTGCTGTTGATACTTCTGTGGCTCCTGCTGCTGATGTGGAGGAGGATGATTATGTGGGAGATTACGAGGATGAGGTTGATCAACATCAGAACTACATGCAACCACCAGCACCACAACCACCAGGTCGTCCACATGCAAATAATGGCAATGTTAGGGCTCCCCCTCAGGTACGAGAACATGACCATCTCCCTAAACTGAAATTGAATATTCCACCATTTGAGGGTAGATATGTTCCTGATATATATCTTACTTGGGAGTTAGAAACTGAACAACGATTTACATGTTTACAATATCCTGAGGAGAGACGTGTTCCTGCTGCTGTTTGTGCTTTCACTAGCTTTGCATGTGTTTGGTGGTCTGAATATTGTAGATTATATCCTGTTCCAGCTACTTGGGCTGCTTTGAAAACTGCTACGCGTACTCATTGGGTTCCACCATATTATCAACGTGAATTACTTCAAAAATTGCAGCGCTTAAGACAAGGAAAAAATTCGGTAGAAGAATATTATCAGGAATTACAAACTGGCTTGATTAGATGTGGTATCGTTGAGGAGAATGAAGCTATGCTTGCACGTTTTCTGGGTGGATTAAATAGAGAGATTCAGACCATTCTAGACTATAAGGATTATAATAATATCACTCGTTTATTCCATCTTGCTTGTAAAGCTGAACGTGAAGTGCAGGATCGACAGGCATTGCCGCGAACTAACTTTTCTGCAGGTCGACCTTCATCATGGACACTGCGTGCATCATCTACTTCCACACGTTCTGCTACACCGGCACCTCCGTCAGCTGCCACCTCCAACCATGATACAAGAAAGCAGACACAACCACCACTATCTGCCAAGAGCACACCTGCTGGGCCTGCACAGAGCTCTGCTTCTTCCATGGCGTCTACAGGGCACACAAGTGATATTATTTGTCGTCGTTGTAAGGGAAGAGGACATTTTGCGCGAGAATGCACATCTCAGCGTGTGATGATTGCTACTGAGGATGGTGGGTATGAGTCCGCTAGTGACTATGATGAGGAGACTCTAGCTCTTCTTACACATGAAGAACACGGTGGAGATGATTCTGATCATGAGACGCAATACATGGCTACTGAAGATGCTGACAGGTATGAATGTTTAGTTTCTCAACGTGTTTTGAGTGTGCAGGTCACGCAAGCTGAGCAAAATCAGAGGCATAATTTGTTCCATACAAAGGGAGTTGTGAAGGAACGTTCTGTTCGCGTCATCATAGATGGAGGGAGCTGCAACAACTTGGCTAGCATGGAGATGGTGGAGAAGCTATCTCTCACCACAAGACCACATCCACATCCTTACTACATCCAATGGTTCAACAACAGCGGCAAGGTTAAGGTAACACGTACTGTTCGTGTGCATTTTAGTATCTCTACATATGTTGATTATGTTGATTGTGATGTGGTAACTATGCAAGCATGTTCCTTATTGCTTGGTAGACCATGGCAATTTGATAAAAATTCTGTACACCATGCTAGAAACAATCAGTATACTCTTGTTCATAAGGACAAAAATATTACTTTGCTTCCTATGACTCCTGATTCCATTTTGAAAGATGATATTAATCGAGCTAATAAAGCAAAACAGGAGCAAAATAAGAGTGAAAATCAGATTGTGGCAAAAGAATTTGAGCAACAAATGAAGCCTAATAATAAACCATCTAGTGTTGCTTCTGAAATTAAATTGAAAAGTGCATGTTTTATTTGCCACAAAATCTGATATTGATGATCTAGATGTTAGCAAATCTGTTTGCTATGCTTTTGTGTGCAAAGAGGCATTATTTTCATTCGAGGACGTGCCTTCCTCTTTGCCTCCTGCTGTTACTAACATTTTGCAGGAGTTCGCTGACGTCTTTCCACAAGACGTGCCACCGGGATTACCACCTATTCGCGGGATTGAGCATCAAATTGACTTAATTCCCGGTGCATCATTACCCAACCGCGCACTATACCGTACCAATCCAGAGGAGACAAAGGAGATTATGCGTCAAGTACAAGAGCTACTCGACAAAGGTTATATACGCGAATCCCTTAGTCCTTGTGCTGTTCGTATTATTCTAGTGCCGAAAAAGGATGGTACCTCGCGTATGTGTGTTGATTGTAGAGGCATTAATAATATTACTATTCGTTATCGTCATCCTATTCCTAGGCTAGATGATATGCTTGATGAATTGAGTGGCTCTACAATATTCTCCAAAGTTGATTTGCGTAGTGGATACCATCAAATTCGTATGAAATTGGGAGATGAATGGAAAACAGCTTTTAAAACTAAGTTTGGTTTATATGAGTGGTTAGTCATGCCTTTTGGGTTAACTAATGCACCTAGTACTTTCATGAGACTAATGAACGAAGTTTTGTGTGCTTTCATTGGATGATTTGTGGTAGTCTATTTTGATGATATACTGATTTATAGCAAATCTTTGGAAGAACATTTGGAACATTTACGTGCTGTTTTTAATGCTCTACGTGATGCACGTTTGTTTGGTAACCTTGGGAAGTGCACCTTTTGCACCGACCGAGTATCTTTTCTTGGCTATGTTGTTACTCCACAGGGAATTGAAGTTGATAAAGCCAAGATTGACGCTATTGAGAGTTGGCCGCAGCCCAAAACGGTCACACAAGTGAGGAGTTTTCTTGGACTCGCTGGTTTCTATAGGCGTTTTGTGAGAGACTTTAGCACCATTGCTGCACCTCTCAATGAGCTTACAAAGAAGGATGTGCCTTTTGTTTGGGGTACCGCACAGGAAGAAGCCTTCACGGTATTTAAAGATAAGTTGACACATGCTCCTTTACTCCAACTTCCTGATTTTAATAAGACTTTTGAGCTTGAATGTGATGCTAGTGGAATTGGATTAGGAGGTGTGTTATTACAAGATGGCAAACCTGTTGCATACTTTTCTGAAAAATTGAGTGGGCCTAGTCTGAACTATTCTACTTATGATAAGGAATTATATGCTCTTGTTCGGACTTTAGAGACATGGCAACATTATTTATGGCCCAAAGAATTTGTTATACATTGTGATCATGAATCTTTGAAACATATTAAAAGCCAAGCTAAACTGAATCGTAGACATGCTAATTGGGTTGAATTCATTGAGACTTTCCCTTATGTCATCAAACACAAGAAGGGTAAAGAAAATGTTATTGCTGATGCTTTGTCTCATCGCTATACTATGCTTTCACAACTTGACTTCAAAATATTTGGTTTGGAGACCATCAATGATCAATATGTGCATGATGCTGATTTTAAAGAAGTAATGCAGAATTGTAAAGAAGGAAGAACATGGAACAAGTTCGTTGTTAATGATGGTTTTGTGTTCCGCGCTAACAAGCTATGCATTCCTGCTAGCTCTGTTCGTCTTTTGTTGTTGCAGGAGGCGCATGGAGGAGGATTAATGGGACACTTTGGCGTGAAGAAGACGGAGGACGTACTTGCTACACATTTCTTTTGGACAAAGATGAGACGGGATGTTGAGCGTTTTGTTGCTCGCTGCACTACATGTCAAAAAGCTAAGTCTCGACTCAATCCTCATGGTTTATATATGCCTTTGCCTGTGCCTCGTGTTCCTTGGGAGGATATATCTATGGACTTTGTTTTAGGTTTACCTCGAACAAAGAAGGGGAGGGATAGCATATTTGTTGTCGTGGATAGATTCTCAAAAATGGCACACTTTATACCATGTCATAAAAGCGATGATGCTGTTAATGTTGCTGATTTGTTCTTTCGTGAAATTATTCGCTTGCATGGTGTGCCAAATACTATTGTTTCAGATCGTGATACTAAATTTCTTAGCCACTTTTGGAGATGTTTATGGGCTAAGTTGGGGACTAAACTGCTTTTTAGTACTACTTGTCACCCCCAAACTGATGGACAAACTGAAGTGGTCAATAGAACATTGTCTACTATGCTTAGGGCTGTTTTGAAGAATAATAAGAAAATGTGGGAAGAATGCTTGCCTCATATTGAATTTGCTTATAATCGTTCATTGCATTCTACTACTAAGATGTGCCCTTTTGAAATTGTGTATGGTTTCCTACCTCGTGCACCTATTGATTTGTTACCTCTTCCATCTTCGGAGAAGGTTAATTTTGATGCTAAACAACGTGCTGATTTGATCTTAAAGATGCATGAGTTAACTAAGGAAAATATTGAGCGCATGAATGCTAAATATAAACTTGTTGGAGATAAGGGTAGAAAACGTGTTGTCTTTGCACCTGGAGATCTTGTTTGGTTACATTTGCGTAAGGATAGGTTTCCTAATTTGCGCAAGTCAAAGCTAATGCCACGTGCTGATGGTCCTTTTAAGGTGTTAGAAAAAATAAATGATAATGCATATAAACTTGAGTTGCCTGCAGATTTTGGGGTTAGTCCCAGTTTTAACATTGCAGATTTGAAGCCTTATTTGGGTGAGGAAGATGAGCTTCCGTCGAGGACGACTTCAGTTCAAGAAGGGGAGCATGGTGAGGACATCAATACCATTGTTACACCCACAGCCCCTACTGTTACATATGATGGACCAATTACTAGAGCTCGCGCACGCCAATTAAACTACCAGGTACTTTCGTTTCTTGGTAATGATTTTAATGTTCATGAGAATATGATGCTGCCTAAATTGGATACATTTGTTTTGCTTACAAATGAAGGGCCTAGCTTGGAGAAGGATGAACATTGGAGCAAGAACAAGCATGGAGTTGATGGCATGCGCAAGGGGAACAAGAACGGAGTTACAGGTGATGATTTCAGGACTCTGAAGCCACCATAAGAAGTGAATGAAGCCTTGGACGAAATATACAAGATGCCACTTCATAAATTTCGTCCAGAGGCTATTCTAGGTGCTGCGTCACCTTATTATTGGGCCAGGCCCATGTAATTTCGAAATACTTAAGTATAGGCTGTTTTTAGAGTCCGTATGTGTGGGGAAACAAGAGTTAGGGTTGGTTTCGGACCCCTTCCTCAAGGGCCACGAAATTCCCCCCCCCCCCACCCCTCTTCCTCCATATATACAGCCCTTAGGGCGTCGTTTAGACTTTGGGTTTTGTTTAGATCAAAAGTTCGCCATAGCTGCAACTTCGCGTACTTCGTTTGTGTTCAACGACCAGGCCAAGGCGTCACAGAACCCCACCTTCATTAATAAATCTTTCCTCTTATATTCGCAATATCCAGATTGCAATCTTAGTTTCTTGCTTGTTCTTCGTTTGCTCGCAGGAAACAGGCCCTCGTGGTCAGGTTGATCGTGCTCCGGCGTGGTCAATAACCCTCGGAAGTTGGTTTAGCGATTGCTAAGGCGCGACGTCTCGCACGTTCGTAGTCGGATCGTCAAGGTTGACTCCCACAGAAACGATAGCCACCATCTCATCGAAACATCGGGACACCTTTGCCTCTATCAATGTATGTTGTTGCTTCCTTTAGTGGTGTCATGTGAACGCCAACTACATGACACTTCATCATACTTGGGCCTAAGGGAAGGCATTTTGGAGTAATAAGTAGATGATGGGTTACTAGAATGACAGAAGGTTAAACCCTAGTGTATGCATTATTTCGTAAGGGGCTGATTTGGATCCATATGTTTCATGCTATGGTTAGATTTATCTTAATTATTCTTTCGTAGTTGCGGATGCTTGCGAGAGGGGGTAATCATAAGTGGGTTGTTTGTGCAAGTAGGAACAACACCCAAGCACCGGTCCACCCACATATCAAATTATCAAAGTAGAGAATGTGAATCAACTAAACATGATGACGTGACTAGACGACAATTCCCATGTGTCCTCGAGAGCACTTTGCTTTATATAAGAGAACTTTCCGCCTTGTCAGTTTCTATAAAAAAGGATTGGGCCACCTTGCTGCAACTTTGCTACTATTTTCACTTGTTACTTGTTATAAATTATCTTGCTACAAAACTATCTAGCGCTGTTACTTTCAGCACTTGCAGAGAATACCTTGCTGAAAACCACTTATCATTTCCTTTTGCTCCTCGTTGGGTTTGATACTCTTACTTATCGAAACGACTACGATTGATCCCCTATACTTTTGGGTCATCAAGACTCTTTTCTGGCGCCGTTGCCGGGGAGTGAAGCGCCTTTGGTAAGTGGAATTTGGTAAGGAAACATTTACATTACATGCTGAAATTTTCTGTCACTTGTCACTATGGAAAATAATCCTTTCATGGGTTTGTTTGGGGCATCTTCACCTCGACGGAAGCAATAAGAGTTTCCCATGAACATACTGAACCTACTTAAAATATTTATCATGATATTCCTTCGGGTATGTTAGAGAACTGCTAGCTAGTCCTTATGGAGAGGAATGATACATCCTGATATGCACTTAATCTATGTGGATGAAATTTGTGGATTGTTTAAGCTTGAAGGTTTATCCAAGGATGGAGTTAATAAGAGGGTATTCCCTTTAACTTTGGAGGGAAAGGAATTGACATGGTATAGGCTATTGGATGATATTGGCACATGGGATTGGAAACGATTGAAATTGGAATTTCACCGAAAGTTCTATCCTATGCATTTGGTTCATCGTGATCGGAATTATATATATAATTTTTGTCCTCGTGAAGGATATAGTATCACCCAAGCTTGGGGGAGGCTTAAATATATGATGCACACATGCCCCAATCGTGAGCTCTCAAGAGAAATAATTATACAAAACTTTTATGCTCGAATTTTTCATAATGATCGATCAATGTTCGATACTTCTTCTATTGATTCCTTTATGAAGAAAACTATTGAATTCAAATGGGGTCTTCTCGGAAGAATTAAACACAATTCTGAAGATTGGGAATCTGACAAAGGTAGAGAGTCAGGTATGAAACTTGAGTTTGATTGTGTTAAATCTTGCATGGAAACTGATGCTTTTCATAAGTTTAGTACTAAATATGGACTTGACTCTGAGTTAGCAGCTTCCATTTGTGAACCATTTTCTACTCATGCTGATCTCCCTAAGGAGAATTGGTTTAAGTCCCACCCACCTATTGAAGAAATACTTGAGGAACCTGCTATAGTTAAAGATGAAACAATTATCTATAATGTTGATCCACTTGTGCCTATTGCTTATATTGAGAAACCCCCTTTCCCTGTTAGGATTAAGGAACATGCTAAAGCTACAATTATGGTTAAAAAAAGTAATATTAGAACACCTAGACTCTCTAAACAAATAAGTGTGGAACCTAATATTGCTATGGTTATGGATCTCTTGGTTGATAATGTTGATGGGCATGTTATTTACTTCTGTGATTAGGCTCCTAGAATTGCTAAACCTTCTCGAAATGGACAAGACATGTTAGATAAGAATAACCCAGTAGTTTGGCATGCCTGTTGTTTCTGTTAAAATTGGAGATCATTGCTATCACGGTTTATGTGACATGGGTGCTAGTGTGAGTGCTAGTCCATTTACTTTATATCCAGAAATTATGTATGATATCACACCTGCTGAGATTGAGGACATTGATGTTACTATTAAGCTTGCAAATAGAGATATTATCTCACCACTTGGGATCGTTAGAGATGTTGAGGTCTTCTGTGGTAAGATCAAATACCCCACTAATTTATTAGTACTTGGTTCACAACAAGATAATTTTTGTCCCATTTTATTTGGCAGGCCTTTCTTCAATACCATTAATGCTGAAATTGATTGTGCTAAAGAAATGGTTAGAGTTAAGTTTGGTGATGTATCTCATGAGTTTAATTTCTCTAAGATTCATATACAACCACCTGCGTAAGAGTTATCTAGTAAAGATGAAATTATTGGTCTTGCTTCTATTATTCTACCTCCTACTGATCCGTTAGAACAATATTTGCTAGGCCATGAGAATGATATACATATGCGTGACATAAATGAAATAGATGAGATATTCTTTAAACAAGCACCTATCCTTAAACATAATTTACCTGTTGAAACTCTTGGAGATCCTCTTCCACCTAAGAGTGATCCTGTGTTTGAATTAAAGAAATTAACCGATACTCTGAAATATGCTTATTGTCTTGATGAAAAGAAGATATATCATGTTATTATCAATGCTAACCTTTCAGAACATGAAGAAAAGAGATTACTTAAAACTCCGAGGAAGCACCATGCTGCTATTGGATATACTCTGGATGATCTTAAGGGCATTAGTCCTACTCTATGTCAGCATAAGATTAACATGGAGCCTGATGCTAAACCCGTCGTTGATCACCAGCGCCGTTTGAATCCTAAGATGAAGGATGTGGAAAGAACTGAAATATTAAAGCTTCTGTAAGTAGGTATAATTTGTCCTATAGCTGATAGTAGATGGGTAAGTAGCGAGCGCGAATCAACTAAACATGATGAACGTGACTACAATTTCCATGTGTCCTCGAGAGCGCTTTTCCTTATATAAGAGAACTTTCTGGCTTGTCCTTTGCTATGAAAAGGACTTGGCCACCTTGTTGCACCTTTGCTACTATTTTCACTTGTTACTTGTTACGAATGATCTTTCTACAAAACAATCTATCACTGTTACTTTCAGCACTTGCAGAGAATACCTTGCTGAAAACAGCTTATCATTTCCTTCTGCGCATCGTTGGGTTCGATACTCTTACTTATCGAAAGGACTACGATTGATCCCCTATACTTGTGGATCATCAATGGGGTGTTCGGGATGTTGTACCAGTCAAATTCTTTCAACGACAATAGTTTCGTATTTGGTAAGCCATTTTGGAGGTATGGAAAGCTGGATATCTACGATGGAGTCGCGCCGAGCTCGGGTGAAGAGGTGATCCGTCATAATTTTTTCTTTCGTGGCTGCTACGTTGCTGTCGGAGATGGGTGACGTGCGTTGCTGTCAAGATCAAGGATTCTTCGGTTTTGCTTCGCTTTTACTTCTTTACTGATGGTCCTTCATGCAAAGACTAATATTATGTTGTCTTTTTAATTTTTTTCACGTGTCAATGTACACCTGACTTGTAACTTGACTTTTTTTAGGCTTGAACCGTAGACCAATTGTTCTACGTTATATTTTCATTTATATAAGTAAATTTTTTACAAACATAATACATGCAGAAAAAATCTGCAACTAACCAATGCCAATTTTCTCTAACATGTGAATGATATAAATTAGAGACTGCTACTCAAAACAGATGCCCAATCCACTGATCTAGGGCATCTAGATTCTTAGATTTGGTCATGTGCTTGACCAGCATAAGATCTTGCTTCAACTTGTACTTACAAGACCTGGCACTTGACACCTCATTCTAGAATAATATCCCATTTCTTTGCATCCATATATTCCAACAGCCCAAAATTATGATGTCCATGGCAATGTTCTTTGGAAGAGTTTGGTGTTGGAGCATCACTTCATCATAGAAGGAAACGTCTCTCTTTTTGCTTGGTGAAATTGTAAACGAGCTTTGTTGAGCGAATGTGCAATCCCATATGAGATGAAGAATACTTTCCTCACAGTTTTCGTTACACGGAGCGCAATTATAGGAGGGAATGGTGAAAGATTTCCTTTAAGTAGTCCCCTAGCACTCATTTTGTCATAAAGGGCAAGGCAGAAGAATATTTCGTGTCTAATTGTACTTGCACACTTCCATCACCACTTGAAGATACAGTGAGAGTCAGAGTTGCCTATGATGTGTTTGTATACTTGCCTAGAAGAATATTGAGTCTTGCTCCAAGTGTATGACTAGGAGTCATTCCCATCAGAAAGATTAAGTTGGTCGAGTGACTGGTTTAGGGAGTTGAATTGCGAGTGTGATTGAGAGGACAACGGTCTATGAAACCGATCAACAAAATCATGTCCATTACGCATATCCCACCGATATGTTGTTGAGGATAGCATAAGAGTGGAGCTCGAGGTATTGACTTACAAGTGGTTGTCCTTTCCAGCCATCTTCCTAGAAAAGAACTATCTTCCCTGATCCAATGCATCGAGCAATTTCCTTATGCAGAGGAATAAGTTTTAAAAGTGATCTCCACCAGAAAGACCCTTCAATTTTACAAGTGGGTGGTGCATTTGAGTACTATGTTTCACATAAAAGATTCACCCAGGGAAGATTTTCCTTGTTGAAAAACTTATGAAGATTCTTGAGAAGTAAAGTTGTCCTGATTAACTAAATCCAGTACTCCTTGACCTCCCTAAGTTTTTGGCTTACAGACTAAATCCCAAGCAATCATGGTTGTCCCCATTTCTTCAAAACCAAATTTCCTCCAGAGACAGTGTTTCAGATACTTGTTAATTTGTTGTACTACACCCAAGGTCAAAGCCAAGGAACACATGAAATAGGTTGGTAGAGAGGAGTATACTGATTTGATAAGCTACAATCTGGCATCATAGAAAATTAGGGTTGAGCATCCTGAAAATCTTCTTTCTATTCTTTGCATCATGGCAGTAAAATCTTCAATCTTCAGTTTATGGTTGCTAAGAGGCAATCCCAAGTAAGTGAAGGGGAAAGAACCTAATTGACATCCCAAAGTGCTCTTAGTGATTTCAAGCTTTGCATCACTCACATTGATTGGGATGATCACAGATTTGTGATAACTCACTTTAAGTCCAGTTTGTCCAATGAAGTGCAGCAAGAGATTTCTGATCTGGTTCACTTGAGTGATATCAGCAGGAAATACCAGAATTGTATCATCAGCATATTGCACTACTGGAAAATCAGGGCATGAATTGCTTCTCAGGGGAGCTGACATGATGTTGTTCCTCATAGGTTCATTAAGAATGGATTGAAGAAGATCAACAACTAAGAGTAAATAGCAAAGATGAGAGAGGATCACCTTGCCTTACCCCCCTTTTGGAGTGAAAAATCTTCCCTGGCATGCCATTAAGCAAAACAACCAAAGTTCCTAAACCAAAAATGTGTTCTATCAACCCAGTCCATTTCTGGCCAAAGCCTCTAGCCATCATGATATTCAAAATGAGCTCATGTTCAATTAAATCAAAGGCTTTTTCAAAGTCAAGTTTAACAATAATGATTACTTGCTTGGAGTTTCATTATATTAATGAGACACATACTATCATTAAAAAAACTTCACGTGACGATCGATGTAATTTTCTCTTCCTTTGGGAAGTAGTAGAATTCACATCAACAGAATCCAGACGCCCACACGCACGGAGAAGGTATGGTTAGCTGCTAGCCAGTACGCGTGTACTTTTGGCAACCGTGGCGGGCAAACAGTACGCGCACCATACGTGCGTGCATGACATGTCCTGCCATGCACATGTGTGAAATGACGGATGTGTGTGTGCACACACGTACATACACTCACGAGCACGGGCCGAAAACCATGGCAAAGTACACTGTAACTCGGCATGGACGGCCATGGGCCATGGCAGGGGAATCTATCCCGACCCGTCGGCTCGTCCGTCCATCCATCCATCCATCCGGCCATCCATCAGTTGGTAGACGGCACGACCAGATGGATCATGAACCGCAGCGCATGCAGCAGGCTTGCTACGTGGAATAGTGGAAGTGTCACGTCGAGGGTAGCGTGCGCCAGTGGTGTTACATGCATAGTGATAGTGTGCATGTGTGTGTACGCGAACTGTGGGCATTCAAGTGCCAGGTTGGCCTTCAGTGGCCCCATCGCTTGGAAGGACGTAGGTGTCTTTCTTCAAACAAATTAGAGCGTTCAAACAGATTCGGACGTGGGGAGGAAACAGTTCGAGGAAGAAGAAGACCATCCAGCCGACCATTCCTCATTCAACGGTTTAGATTTTTAACTACTGTGAATTTTTTTTTGAGAACCTGACAAGATAGGCGGCCCTGAAATTTTGGATACCATATCAGATTACATGATTTGGTGGTGTCACACGAGCGGTTTGACAGCCACATGTGGAGAGACAAAAGCCTGCAGCAGGAAAGCCTGAATTTATATGCAGGTACTGGCGTAGTGCAATGCAATGATTTCTCCCGGGAAGATTAGAAAAGCCTGCATGTAAATGCAGGTAATGCAATGCAATGCAATGATTTCCCCCGAGAAGATTAGAAAAGCCTGCATGTATATGTTGCGCGCCTGATATGCCCTGATAAACAAGACAAAAGATAACCTGCAGTCTGTCTCCTCTAATGCATACATCCATGGGAACGCACAGCATATGCAAGCTCACACATGATCACCCCAAGAATTAAAAGCTCAATTAGCTAGGTGTGAAAAGCCGTTCCTTTGCACAAGTTGCAAGATCACACACACCCATATTCAAATGAGAGGCGATTGACCGATATGTTCACTTATATTTTGTGTTTGTAGGGACAAATCAGGCCATAAATATAGTACCACTCACATGGGAATAAAAACTTAATTTACCACAGACTTTTATTGCAATATCATCTCTCATGTCTCATCTAGATTGCTAGACAAAATATGCATGGAGATAGCTCAGGAGGGATAGAAGGGGGGAGAAAGTGTGAGGTTGGAGACACCCGGCGGCACGAGAAACGTAAGGGGAGGGCCTTACAAGGTCAAGAAAAGGCCTTACAAGGTCAAGAACATTAATTCTGGCATGAGAAGTGGCCAGAAAATGATTTAACTAGAGGCATATGGAAGAGTTTAGGGATAATAGAAAGCTCAGTCGGGATAACACCGGCTTATAGGCTACGAGGCAACCTTAGCTTTTGCTTGCCATTGCTCATGGATCGTTTTGGTGGTATTGTCATCCTTTAAAAAGTTCACTACTGCTCTTTGTGGGTGATGATCCTGGACCGAGAACATGCTGGATGCTTCTTCCGTCTTGTTAATCTGAGAAATCAAAATAAAAATAATAAATAGTAACATCAAAACGCTAGGTGCATGGTACATTCTTTCCTTTCTGAAAGTAAAGGTAGCATTAACTCACAGTACTAGTGTTGCTAACGGTCCAAGGTCTAGGGTTTTGATCATCTAGTGAATCCTCATCACTGGCCATCTTGGAAACGATCACTGCAGGAATGCAAGCAAATGCACATGTTACAACATGGTCGTTCATGAACTCACCAGTTAAGATCCACTATAAGAAAGATAAGGGTTAAACAGAAGGGGGGAAATACAGAACTAGCAAGGTGCATGATTTAGTGCTAGAGCATCAAGAAGACATAGGGGTTGGAATTTTGAAGAACAAGACATGCATGGCCAAATTTTTATCTGCAGACAAGAAATAGCTGATACAACATTTATCTTCAGCTTACTATCTTAATCTCTGAGACATACTTCTGTTGTTGTGAAAAGATAGAGGTTAGAACTTGGAAAAACCTGGACGTTGTCAAAGTTATACATAGGCAAGAAATACTAATAAACTTTCTCTCTTTAAAAACTTACATTTTACATCCAAGACATACGTAGTGGTGAGAAAATACAAGGGATCAAGAGCATTCGTGACCTAGCTTACTACATCCAGTAAAAAAGTGAGGCTTCAAGCTTCATCATGAAGAACAACAGCCTTAAGAGGAGGAAAGGAAATGGATAGTGCGTTAGATCTTGCCTGCCGCCGAGTTGGGGATGAAGATCTCTGTAGATTCTTCGGAGATGTAGTAGTACTACTACTAGTGGTAGAGAAGGCTCATCTCCTTGTTGCTCACCTGAGGCCTCGGAACAGATTTATACTGGAAAAACAAAGGGTAGTGGGACATCTTATGGATTGGTATAGAGGGCCTGCCTTGACCTGGAGGTGGGGACATGTGGCCCCTTTTAGCTTGGCTTTCAGGAGGGGAATCTCTGTCCTTTTCTTTCTTCCTGCTCCCGATCTTTTTGTCTTGATAGTGTTTAGAATATAATTATATTAGTACACCCTCCATCCAAATATATAGGGTCTAATGTATTTTTTGAGGATGTCTTTGATCACCATTTAGAACAATAAATATGACATGCATGTTACAGAAGTATACCGCCAAATTTGTATGTGAAAGGAGTTTGTAAATTTTTGTATCATATAACCCATATATTACTAATCTTATCAATGGCCAAAGGCAACCTCGAAAAACGTATTAGGCATATATATTTGGATGGAGGAATTAGCATGATTGGATCAGCTTGTTAGCAACATCTGAGCAACCATTATTAATAGAGGTGTTATATCATACAGTATTAGTAATGTTATCAATGGCCAAAGCAACCACAAAAAACATATTTAATTAATAGCTCAATTCCTCAGAGCTACTAGATTGGTCATGCTCAATTCCTCGGAGCTACTAGATCGGTCATCAGTGACTCCGTTTGGAAATCTTGGGCACCCGAAGGTGAAATTCTTTGCTTGTTTGTCCATCCAAAATTGCATTCGGGCCGCCGATAGATTGGCAAAGCAGGTTTGACCAAATTGCGGATTATGCCCACATTGCAAGTGCGAGGACCACCTTTTCTTCCAATGTTGTTTCACTATAAGGCTTCACGACATGATCAAGGAATGGCTTCATGATGTGGAGTGGGACTACATGCGGCCGATCTTTCACGAAAGGAGCGGATCCCAACTAAGAACACGATGAACACACGGGGAAACACAAGGGAAAACACAAGAGGAATCACTAAACCAATAAGAATAGATCACACATGCGCTAGATCGATGAACACAAAGGTGAGATACAAGATCCAAGTCCAACAAAGGACGATACAAAGGAAACCGGTTCTTCTCCGTGAGGAGGTCTTGATGGAGCCACCCAAGAGGGGGGGTCTTGAATCCGCTTGGAAGGATCTTCTCCGATGGAGGCACGTCTCCGAGGAGAAGGTAATCAAGTGGATGAGCAAAGCTCTCACACAAACATGAGCTAATCCTTTGCTAACCATATCTAGGAGGAGGGGGAGTTCTATTTATAGTCTTAGTGCAAAAGGGGGCGAAGTGAAAGGGTACATGGGCCTCTGGCCCGAACACTGTGCGCAGACAGGTATCGGACGTCCGCTGGGGACCGGTCGTCCGGTGGCTCGCGGGGGACCGGTCGTCCGGAGTCGTCGGACATCCTCTAGATCCGTTCTGTGAAGGAGGCGCCGGACGCCCGGAGACTTCGGACTTCCGTTAATTTCCATTCTGTTGGGTGGTGCCGGATGTCCGGTGTCTACGGTCATCCGCTCGCTGGAGAGTGTGGCCGGTCGTCCGGTCCGCCCGCTGGGACCTGCGTTGGCTGGGACTTGGGCAGGTTGGCCTTCAGGCGCCGGACGTCCGGTCCCAACCGGTCGTCCGGTGGCTGGAGTTTCCTCCGGTAGCTCTTGTTCTTATCCTTCGTGGTTGGTGGCCTTGTCGTCCTATCCGTTGGATGTAGATGTACCATGGCTTTCCTTCAAGTACCTAAGCACACATAGTGTTTCCGTTTGAGGTAGTAGCCATGTCTCATGTGTCGAAAGTGGTAGTTCGGAAAGGAGCGAGTTCACCTTATCTACGATAGCCTTAACTCGGGCTCTTGTCATTGGTCCAAGTGGTGTCGTGGGAGACATAGGTAGGTCCATGGGGATGACCTTGGGATGCTCCGCATCATCTCCCCTCCCTTGGGAAATCTCCGACCTCGGATTGAATTCTTCATCACCATGGTAGGGCGAGAGATCCTTGACGTTGAAGATGTCGCTCACGTTGTACTTGTCGCGTGGTAGGTCGATCTTGTAAGCGTTGTTGTTGTAGCGTGCGAGCACCTTGAAGGGTCCATCCGCTCGTGGTAGAAGTTTGGACTTGCGTTCGTTGGGGAAGCGGTCCTTGTGAAGGTGTAGCCACACAAGATCGTCAATGTTGAAGATCATGGGGTGCTTGTTGACATTGAGATTGGTCACGAGTCGTTGTACTTGACGTTCGATGGTGTTCCTAGTATCATCATGCATCTTCTTGAGATAGTTGACTCGGCCACTTGCGTCCGTGTTGATGCGCTCTTGTAGTGGTAGAGGAAGAATGTCTAATCGGAACAACGGATTGAAGCCGTAGACGACCTCGAAGGGGGACTTGCCGGTAGTCGAATGTCTTGCTCGGTTGTAGGCGTACTCGGCGATGGGTAAGCACTCTTCCCACTCCTTGATGTTCTGCTTGATTAGCATGCGAAGAAGGTGTGGAGAGCGTACGGTTTGTCACCTCCGTTTGGCCGTCGGTTTGTGGATGATATGACGTGGAGAATAGTAGCTTGATTCCGAGCTTGGCGCATAAGGTCTTCCAAAAGTAACTCAAGAACTTGACGTCGCGGTCCGAGACAATCGTCTTGGGCACTCCATGAAGTCGCAAGATTTCCCTACAAAAGAGATTGGCAACATGTGAAGCATCGTCTATCTTGTTGCAAGGAATGAAATGAGCCATTTTAGAGAATCGGTCCACAATAAAAAACATGGAATCTTTTCCATTTCTAGTTCTAGGCAAACCAAGCACAAAATCCATGCTAATATCTTCCCATGGTTGATATGGAATTGGAAGTGACATGTAAAGGCCATGATATTGAGCTTTAGTCTTAGATTTGCGACATGTAGAGCATCGGTTGGTGTAGCGGTTGACGTCGCGAAACATCTTGGGCCAAAAGTAGTTCTTGGAGAGCGTAGCAAATGTATTGTTGCGTCCAAAGTGACCCATGAGTCCTCCTCCATGAGATTCTTGCAAAAGTAACAAACGAAGAGAAGACTCGGGTATGCAAAGTTTGTTAGCTATCATAAGATAACCATCTCTGATGTAATAGCGTTCCCAATATGTATGCGTCAAACATTTAGCATAAGGAATGGCAAAAGTAGGATCATGCTCATACAAGTCTTTTATGTGCTCAAAGCCAATGACATTCAATTCAAGTTGAGTAACAAGCATGCATATACGGGAAAGCGCATCCGCCACAAAATTTTCCTTACCTTCAATATACTTGATGACATAAGGGAAAGACTCAATAAATTCACTCCACTTAGCATGATGTTTGTTCAACTTAGTTTGACCCTTGAGGTATTTAAGCATTTCATGATCGGTATGGATGATAAATTCATGAGGGCGGAGGTAATGTTCCCATTCACGCAAAACTCGCACTAAAGCATATAGCTCTTTGTCATAGATGGGATAATTGAGTTGCGCGCCGGAAAGTTTCTCACTAAAGTATGCTATGGGGCGCTTCTCTTGTGTTAACACACCTCCTATGCCATTACCACTAGCATCACAATGTATTTCAAAAGGTTTGTCAAAGTTGGGTAATGCAATCACGGGAGCATGAGTAAGCAAATTCTTAAGCTCATTGGAAGAGATGTTTCGGGATGTTCCCCAGACAAACGGTGCATTTTTCTTACTCAAAGCATGCAAAGGTGAAGCAATGGTGCTAAAATCCTTCACAAATCGATGGTAGAAACCGCTAAACCAAGGAAACTACGCACTTGTTGCAAATTGGTTGGTTGGGGCCAAGTTTTAATAGCATTGATCTTAGATTCATCAACATGAACACCCTTAGAAGAGACTACAAAACCCAAGAAAACAAGCTTATCAACACCAAAGAGGCATTTCCATATTAGCATAAAGTTGCTCTTTTCGAAGAGTTTGTAGCACGGTGCGAAGGTGGGTGACATGCTCTTTGAGAGATTTGCTAAACACAAGGATATCATCAAAGTAGACAACAACAAATTCACCAATGTAAGGGCGAAACACATAATGCATTAGACGCATGAAAGTACCGGGTGCTTCCGATAAACCCATAGGCATGACTAACCACTCATATAGACCAAACTTTGTTTTGAAAGAGGTTTTCCATTCATCACCCTCTTGTATGCGGATTTGATAGTAACCACTTTTAAGATCAATTTTGGAAAAGATAGTGGCACCGCTAAGTTCATCAAGCATATCATCAACGCGTGGAATGGGGTACCTATATCGCACAGTGATAGCATTGATAGGTCTACAATCAGAACACATGCGAAAGCTACCGTCTCGTTTTGGCAAAAGAATGACTGGTACGGCACAAGGACTCAAACTTTCATGCACATGTCCATGGTCTATGGGATGCTTTACTTGCCTTCGTATTTCTTTGGTTTCTTCGGGGTTGACGCGGTATGGGGCCTTGTTAGGTAGAGGTGCTCCGGGGATGAGATCAATTCGGTGCTCAATGCCTCGTAGTGGAGGTAGACCCGGAGGTAGCTCGTCGGGAAAAACATCTTGGAATTCCTGCAATAAAGAAGATAACACCAAGGGTAGATTGTGAGAGGTGTTAGTTTTTGGTGCCTCGTCCTTGCACAATAGGACATAGTGTAGGACACTCGATGGGTTCTCACACACTTATCTCATCTCACGTTTGGTGGCAAAGAGAACTAAATTTTTCTTGTCGCTCATCGTGGAGGCACTCAATTTGGGCTTGTGGCGCTCACTCTCTTTTTGGTGGTTCGCTCTCTCACTATTCTCTCATGATGGGTGGCTTGCTTGTCGGCGAGCACTTGGCTTGGAGACATAGGACGTAGCACATATTCCTTCCCTTTCATCTTGAAGCTATAGTGGTTTGTACGCCCATTGTGGATGACACCTCGGTCAAATTGCCATGGCCGTCCAAGAAGGAGGTGGCACACGGTCATCGGAAGGACATCACACTCCAAAGTGTCTTCGTAAGATCCGATCTTGAAAGAGACTTGTACCCTATGCTTGACTTGTATGGTGCCGGTGTCGCTTAGCCATTGAACCTTGTATGGATGCGGGTGCTTCATCTTTACCAATTGGAGTTTGGAGCAAAGTTCTTCACTTTCGAGGTTGTGGCAACTCCCTCCATCGATGATGACCTTGACGGACCTTCCATTCATTCCGGCCTTGGTGTGAAAGATATGGCATCTTTGATCTTCATCTTGTTGATGTTGAAGAGTCAAGACCTTGGAGACAACAAGAGCGGGACTTGAATCTTCATCACAAAAGACTTGATCATCTTCGTCTTTGTTGTTCACTTGGCGGTGCATGGTCACTTGCTCAAGGGCTTCCATTTCTCCTTCACTCATTGAGTCATAGGTTCCGTCGTCGTTGAGGATCATGGTGCGCTTGTTTGTGCACTCGAAAGACTTGTTGCCTCGGCCTCCGCATGTGAAGCATTTGATGGAACTTGTCTTGATGGTCTCATCGGTTGGAGTAGATGATGATGAAGCTTTCGGCTTGTAGTTGCTTGTAGTAGGAGGACGACTTGAACTTGTCGAAGCTTTCTTGTAACTTGACTTGTCGCCGTTGCTTGTAGATGGTTTGGTTGAGGTACAAGGTGTTGGAGTCGTTGAAGCTTGGGTGTTGGAGAAGTCGTAGGACTTGGATGAGAACTTGGCATACTTGAAGTCGTCTTGTACTTGCCGTTCCTCTTTGGTTGCTTGGTGCACTAGCTCGATGAGGTTTGAGTATGGTTGGAAGTCGGCAATCTTCTTGATAGGGTGATTGAGTCCATTCAAGAAATGTGCCATAGTTTGCTCATCATCTTCTTTGACATTGGCTCGTATCATGGCAATCTCCATTTCCTTGTAGTACTCTTCAACGCTCTTGGTTCCTTGCTTGAGTTGTTGGAGTTTCTTGAAGAGGTCGCGGTTGTAGTAGTTTGGCATGAATCGTGCTCTCATGACATCCTTCATTTGCGCCAAGTAGTGATGGGTGGTTCACCTCTTGCCACTCGGCGCTCAATGACTTGTTCCCACCAAATGAGGACCTAGTCTTGGAATTCGAGGGATGCCATGGCGATCTTCTTCTCTTCTTCGTAGTTGTGCAAGCGGAAGATTTTGTCAACCTTCAATGCCCATGAGATGTACTCTTCGGGTTCATTGCTTCCAGTGAACTTGGGCATGGTGAACTTTAGCTTGCCATATTGTTGCTCTTCATTGTGTTGGGGTCGGGGATGATGACGCCCATGTCATTGAGGATTGACAATCTCATGTTGCTCTTGGCGAGGAGGGTTGTCTTCCTCATGTTGCTCATGGTGAGGAGGGTTGTTGACCTGATGTTGCTCTTGGCGAGGAGGGGGTCCCTTGTCTTCTTGCTCTCGATGGACTTGACATTCTTGTCTCGCTTGAGGAGGAGCTTGTCGATCTTGAGGAGGAGCTTGTCGATGCACACGTTCTTGGTAAATCCTTTCTTGAGCTTCGTCGCGAAGTGCTTCTTGATGTAGACGAGCTTGTCGGCCTCGATTGGCTACGGCATGACTTGAATCTTGAAGGGCATGTTGCGCCTCAAGTGCTTGAGCTTCACGTAGTTGTTGTTCTTGACGTTGTGCCTCGGCGTCTTGTGCATCTTGATGTTGTCGCGCTCGCTCCTCTTGTCACTACAACAAAAACGACCAGTAGACACGCCCAATTTCATACCTAGTGACGTGTTATTTCATCTCTAGCCAACTATAGAGCCGTTTTAGTAAAGCGTCCTGGGAGCGTCTTCCCACGGACCGTCTCAAACAAATAGACACGCTTGCCAAGCGTGTCTTACATGGAATGAGACGCTTTCTCATGACGTTCAAAATCGTATCTACATGTAGAGACGTTGTCTTAGGCATGCTCAAAAATCGTATCTACATGTAGAGACGTTAGGTTAGGCATGCTCACATTACGTCTCTACTCATAGACACGTTTCATTCGCCTCTTATACTTGTCTCTAAATGTCCATAAGAATATTTATACAAATGGATTATTTTACTTCAAATATTATTTGATTAATTTCAATTTTGTTTCATTGTTTCAAATGCAATTATTTTTAGTGTCATGGTTGCACATGAAAATTGGTCAAATAATATTGTGATATGAAGGCATCATTCCACTAAATAGATTGCATTTGCAAACATTGGCAACCTCAGTAACAACAGCCAATGCATTAATTAGCACGAACAATGTCTCCACTAAAAGTACATGGAGTTCACAACTGAATAATATCAAACATTCATATGAAACATGTGATGATGAAAATAAATAAGAAAAGATCCTATAGACTGGAACTATTTTTCTCTATGAAGCTAAAATCTATACATAATCCAGAATATTTGTTCATTCAAAGATAGATCCATCAAACTGCTCTTGACTCCTCCAGTGCACTCCCTTTTCAAATCCTCAACTACCCAGCCACTCCTAGCTCCTTTAATGCACTCACTTTTCAAATCCTCACCGCCCTGAAAAGGAGAATGGACACCATTTACATGAACACATGTTTATAGAGAACTGCAAGATAAGAGATTCTTTGATGAAATTATAAGAAATGTATCATACCGATGCTTTGTGGTTGTGCTGGAGGAGTTGGTCTAACTATTTTTACCTAAAAAGCATAAAGATTCTTGATAAATAACATATCACACATGTGCAGATTGGAGCATACACGATGCTTGAATGAAAACATACTTACATGTGAGCGAGGCCAAGCAGTAACAGAACCCATAGCATCTCTTACTGTTTGGAATTTTTCATATGGTCTAACTAGTTTCTCATCTCCTAGATATGTACAACCACGAACAAGAACTGCAACGTATTCCACACCAAGCATACTTCCTCCAACCACATATGTTTTCTCTTTACTGGCTAAAGTTCCTTTGGCCACGAGTTTGTCTTTGTTTCTCGAGTTCATTGAATACAACACGACTTCAACTTTATCCTATTTTTCAAGAAATGAAACATTTGTTATTGATGAACCTGATAAGAATTCATTTTAAACAAATAAGAACAATTTCACAAATAATTAGACCAACTATCTATTATACAATCATTGTCATTTGGATATATAGCCTATATGTACCTGCTTAGTGACTTGGTGATGACCACATGGCTTGGTTGCATTGCTATTTTGAGCATGAGCATTCTGCAATTAAATAGGAATATGCGTGAAGGGAGACACATGATCAACTACAATCAAGAATGATAGTTTTGAAGAGTTCCGATACATGCACCAAGGAGCCTTATTCTACACGTACTTTCAGTCTGCACATTTTGCTATCAAATTAGATTCAGGTCTTACTACAAAATTATTTATTGTGAAAACTAAGCATGAATGCAGTATGCAAACAAATGAAGTTGACGTCGCGTAAATTTATACACTGAAAACAGAATTCACCTAATATTCAAGGGCCAGGTGTTTTTCAAAATCTATGCAGGGTTACCACAAAAAAGAACATGTATGCAAGATTGGTGTTCTGTTAGTACTCATGTATCAGTTCAAGAGTGATTAATTAGTTCATTTGAATAGGAGATTTCTTGGAGCAACAATGATATGTGTGTGTGACTAACTTTTGGTTCCATCAGGCCAAATCATGTTAATGTTGTATGCAATACAACTTTTTAATACTTGGTTGAATCTGACTTATGATCTGCTAGTAGTGTGACGACAGTATTTGAAATGAACTTGTCAAAATGGGATTTGTGTTTCATAATAATGTCATTTACCTTGCACTTAAATACAAAATTAGACAACCTTTCGTACAATCATTGTCATTTAGATATGTAGCATTTGTTTACCTGCTTAGTAACTTGGTGAAGTCGTAAACTTGGTTCAGGACCACCTTGCTGCACGGCAAGATTATTTTCAGCATGGGCATTCTGCAATTTAGTAGGAAAAGGTGTCATCGTCATCATTGATAAAAACTGGATAAGTCCTTGCACATTGGTTAAGATTACTATGACGGTATATACGAACCCAATCAGGTTATAGTTTCTAACCAAAAGGTTAATATTTCATAAAGTTTTAACTTGATGGTAAGATAGCTTTCCAATATTTGACTAGTATAAGGGTTCAACCAATACCAAAATTACTAGCAGGAGATAATTAATAACTTAGTGCAGGTTAGTTGACACACCTTAGTGATCACATGTTCATGTGGTAAAGGTGCACTGCCACAACCCTCTTTTGATTTGGTTTGTTGCGGCTCCTATTAAAGCAATAGTTGTAAGACATTAGAATGGACCTGCATTAAATAGTACATGAAAAGCCCATTACATTACCTGCATGGTAGTTCGTGGCTCCTGCACATCATTATTTGATTGTTTAAGGACATTATAAGATTCAAACTGGAGATGGTTATCTCTTTCAGGTAGAGTGACCTGAAATAAAATTATAGCAATAGCACATCAGTATTCATTAATTTCATCTTTGCACATATATAACCGGGTTTCATGTGCTAACTTGATAATTTTCTGTAGGAGAATCCACTTCATTTCTCAAACTCTCTCCAGGAAACTTTTTGGCAAGGAATGCAGCAATCATAGCCAGCTGACCTCTAACATCCCCTTCATCACCTTTGACGTCCTTTACATCACCTTTGACGTCCTTTACATCATCTTTGACATCCTTTACATCATCTTTGACATCTTCTACATTATCTTTGACCATGCGTACTTCAAACTGAAGATTGTCTTGATCAGACTTCCCAACAAAAGTTATTCCCTTAGAAACATTTACTCCGCTCCAATACTTTTCATCATAGTAACCTCGAAGTTTTGCCTTTTCAGCAAGTGCACCTTTAAAGGCCTCACTGTAATCGTCAGTGGAAAGGCTACCATTGTGGTCCATTTTCCTTTTTTTAACTCCTCATTAGCTGCATCCTATTGAATAGGACTAATTATTAATTTATTATTATAATATGGGATAGGTTGTATGTTGAACTGTAGGCATAATACGTAGAATGTACCATTATTGTCTTCACATTGTCGCTTGTGTAATTGCCATCCTTTTTCTTATGGGCTTCATCCCAAAGGTCAATCTTGTGGATCGGTGCTTTCCTTTTGATTTCATATCCATCAAAGTACGTTAGGTCCACTAATAGTTATTTTTGAAGATAACTGATTCATCATATAATAAAAATTATAAAAAGGATAGTTGTCACCATCTCTTTCTGTAGCCTGGTATGGCTTTTTCTCCCGGTTGTGTGTGGATTCTTTTGTTGCTTTGCACACTCTGTGTTTTTCTCGCATAACTTCTGCAAACAAATTAGATGCAGACACGTAATGTAAGCGAACAAATTTTGGAGTCTAGTTTGAGCATGAGAGGATGAGATAATAACCATGTGTGAATCCTGACACCACATTCCAACTAGAGTCTCCCATTGATGCTTATTAACACCTACTGGAACATTACTAATAATTTCCTGGAGAGACTTCTCTTTGCGTTTGAAATATTTTTTCTTCAAGCGAGATTTGTAGGCTCTCCATCTTTTGCAAACAGTCATTAGGACCCAGTCTCGTGTAAGCTGCTTTGTCTCAGATGGATAGACAAATTTCTCCTTCAACAAAGTAAATTTAATTGTTTGCATGTGAAACGACAATAAAGATGTATGTGATGATACGTCAAAAAATATGTGATGATGTTTCTCAAAAAATACCTCTACATCCTTGATCATGTTGTTCTTTCTCTGGACAAATAATTCATTGTCCCATCTTGGAATGTTCAGTGGTGCAAATGTGGAGTTCTCTGCAACGTCGCTAAGATAGCTACTAAGAATGGAACCAGACCTTTCATTCGGAACACCTTTTTCGTTAGTCTCCACAATTATCTTTCCTCCAGCTACCTGGGATAAATTCTTCAGCCTAAATTCCCCTACAATCTGTCGCGTCTCTCCATTTGGCCCTGCAAGCATGAATATCCCAGCACGTCTGAAACCTGTATAATAAAAACCTCATACTGAAGAAGTTTAGTCATGGAAACTTACAAATTATCTTGATTTGGCTAGTGGATTCATGAGATCTTCCTGGTACTATATTATCAATCTCTGGAGGACCTTGCAGATTTTCTTCAGCAAGCTGCACATGTTCTGCATCATGCATTGTAAGGTTCAAGTCCCGAAGTCGTCTTGGTATCCTCGCCGTCGTTAATCTGCCAAATTAATAGAAACTACAGACCTCAACCAAAAGTTCAGTGCGGCATGACATGTACAGAGAGAAAATGCCATAGTCTACAGAGATTCACATGTTTGAAATGACCAGTCATAAAGTAGCTAGTACGCAACTAATTTATACGTTTAATTGACTTCCTCTCACATCTTATGAATCCAATGATGACTTACTCCTGTCCCAGTTTCAAGGTTTGCTAATACAATATTTTTGGCAAAAAACATGCAAGCAGCAGATCAAATATCAAGGGAAGTATCAAGTGAAAATAGGTTTTCAGTGAAAATCTGAAAATCCTCACGTGGTCCATCACATCTATAATGAACGACACTGATCAAAGGTGGGATTTCTCACGATCCACTTAAACGAAATTAGCGGAAAGCGCCCTAACTTGTCCACCGTCAATAAGGAACAAAGCAGGACATGAGAGGATATGCGATGACAACTTTGTGACACAAGAGAGGATACCAAGATATGCACCACTATGAGATGGTATGTATGCTATGGGAAGTATGATCACTAATGTGCACAAGTCACGTTGCCGGCAATACTCAAAGGCTAGTCTCGATGGGTAAGTGACGCAAAAGTAAGGCTATGGGGTTATCAATGCAAATGCAAGAAAGTATGAGGATATCACGATACCAAGATGATACCAATGTGAGTTTGATACCACAATGGTGTGGCCGTTCGTAGTAGTCCTTGGCGAAGATGAGCGGTGGTGATGTTGATGTCAAACCGTACCTAGATAGCCGAAACACAAAAGGATACGGTGAGCCACAACTTAAAGTCTCCAAGACCAAAATGTGTCAAAAACGTCGAATGTGGATAGCGAACAAGCTATGGGGGTGGTATACGGAAGTGGTGGTGGTATAGGAATGTGTATGCGGAAGTGGAATGTGGTGGCTGAAAACTGTCGGGGGGGGGGGATTCAGTTTCGTCAGGGATGAGCGGACGTCCGGAAGTTGCGGTCGTCCAGTCGTTCCAGGGTTTCCAGACGTCCGGTGGGTCGGGTCAACGCGAGGTGCGTGATGCGATTTTGGGCGGAATGTTGGGATTTTGGGGGACAAAATTCGAACGAATTCGTAGATGGGAAGTGTAGAAAATTGGGAAAAAGCTAGATCCACTCGAGGCAAAGCAAATCCATGGATCAAATCCAACAAAATTTCATCACACCAAGAAATCACAAAAAAAATTGGGGCTATTTTTGGTGGGGATTTTCGGATTAGGACGAAAAACAACAAAATCAAGCTAGAAAACAAAGAGAGGGGGCTCCGAAATCATGATCAACGTGGCTCATGATACCAAGATGATGTGGAGTGGGACTCCATGCGGCCGATATTTCACGAAAGGAGCGGATCCCAACTAAGAACACGATGAACACACGGGGAAACACAAGGGAAAACACAAGAGGAATCACTAAACCAACAAGAATAGATCACACATGCGCTAGATCGATGAACACAAAGGTGAGATACAAGATCCAAGTCCAACAAAGGACGATACAAAGGTAACCGGTTCTTCTCCGTGAGGAGGTCTTGATGG
Organism: Aegilops umbellulata; assembly: GCA_032464435.1. Classification (NCBI taxonomy): domain Eukaryota; kingdom Viridiplantae; phylum Streptophyta; class Magnoliopsida; order Poales; family Poaceae; genus Aegilops; species Aegilops umbellulata. The sequence continues at coordinate 71,418,858 of CP136054.1, forward strand.
GGCCACCCAAGAGGGGGGGTCTTGAATCCGCTTGGAAGGATCTTCTCCGATGGAGGCACGTCTCCGAGGAGAAGGTAACCAAGTGGATGAGCAAAGCTCTCACACAAACATGAGCTAATCCTTTGCTAACCCTAACTAGGAGGAGGGGGAGTTCTATTTATAGTCTTAGTGCAAAAGGGGGTGAAGTGAAAGGGTACATGGGCCTCTGGCCCGAATACTATGCGCAGACAGGTACCGAACGCCCGCTGGGGACCGGTCGTCCGGTGGCTCGCGGGGGACCGGACGTCCGGTGTCGTCGGACATCCGCTAGATCCGTTTTATGAAGGAGGTGTCGGACGTATGGAGACTTCGGACTTCCGTTAATTTCCATTCTGTTGGGTGGTGTCGGACGTCCGGTGTCTTCAGTCGTCCGCTCGCTGGAGAGTGTGGTCGGTCGTCCGGTCCGGGAGGGACGTCCGCCCGCTGGGACCTGCGTTGGCTGGGACTTGGGCAAGTTGGCCTTCAGGCGCCGGACGTCCGGTCCCAACCGGTCGTCCGGTGGCTGGAGTTTCCTCCGGTAGCTCTTGTTCTTGTCCTTCGCAGTTGGTGGCCTTGCCGTCTTGTCCTTTTGATGTAGATGTACCATGGCTTTCCTTCAAGTACCTAAGCACACATAGTGTTTCCGTTTGAGGTAGTAGCCATGTCTCATGTGTCGAAAGTGGTAGTTCGAAAAGGAGCGAGTTCACCCTATCTACGATAGCCTTAGCTCGAGCTCTTGTCGTTGGTCCAAGTGGTGTCGTGGGAGACATAGGTAGGTCCATGGGGATGACCTTGAGATGCTCCGCATCATCTCCCCTCCCTTGGGAAAGATCCGACCTCGGATCGAATTCTTCATCACCATGGTAGGGCGAGAGATCCTTGACGTTGAAGATGTCGCTCACGTTGTACTTGTCGCGTGGTAGGCCGATCTTGTAAGCGTTGTTGTTGTAGCATGCGAGCACCTTGAAGGGTCCATCCGCTCGTGGTAGAAGTTTGGACTTGCGTTCGTTCGGGAAGCGGTCCTTGTGAAGGTGTAGCCACACAAGATCGCCAATGTTGAAGATCATGGGGTGCTTGTTGATGTTGAGATTGGTCGCGAGTTGTTTTACTTGACGTTCGATGGTGTTCCTAGTATCATCATGCATCTTCCTGAGATAGTTGACTCGTCCACTTGCGTCCATGTTGATGCGCTCTTGTAGTGGTAGAGGAAGAATGTCCAATCAGGACAACGGATTGAAGCCGTAGACGACCTCGAAGGGGGACTTGCCGGTAGTCGAATGTCTTGCTCGGTTGTAGGCGTACTCGGCGATGGGTAAGCACTCTTCCCACTCCTTGATGTTCTGCTTGATTAGCACACGAAGAAGGGTGGAGAGCGTACGGTTTGTCACCTCCGTTTGGCCATCGGTTTGTGGATGATATGCCATGGAGAATAGTAGCTTGATTCCGAGCTTGGCGCATAAGGTCTTCCAAAAGTAACTCAAGAACTTGACGTCGCGGTCCGAGACAATCGTCTTGGGCACTCCATGAAGTCGCAAGATTTCCCAACAAAAGAGATTGGCAACATGTGAAGCATCGTCTATCTTGTTGCAAGGAATGAAATGAGCCATTTTAGAGAATCGGTCCACAACAAAAACACGGAATCCTTTCCATTTCTAGTTCTAGGCAAACCAAGCACAAAACCCATGCTAATATCTTCCCATGGTTGATATGGAATTGGAAGTGGCATGTAAAGGCCATGAGATTGAGATTTAGACTTAGCTTTGCGACATCTAGAGCATCGGTTGGTGTAGCGGTTGACGTTACGAAACATCTTGGGCCAAAAGTAGTTCTTGGAGAGCGTAGCAAATGTCTTGTTGCGTCCAAAGTGACCCATGAGTCCTCCTCCATGAGATTCTTGCAAAAGTAACAAACGAAGAGAAGACACGGGTATGCAAAGTTTGTTAGCTCTCATAAAATCACCATCTTTGATGTAATAGCGTTCCCAATATGTATGCGTCAAACATTTAGCATAAGGAATGGCAAAAGTAGGATCATGCTTATACAAGTCTTTTATGTGCTCAAAGCCAAGGACATTCAATTCAAGTTGAGTAACAAGCATGTATATATGGGAAACCACATCCGCCACAACATTTTCCTTACCTTCAATATACTTGATGACATAAGGGAAAGACTCAATAAATTCACTCCACTTAGCATGATGCTTGTTCAACTTAGTTTGACCCTTAAGGTATTTAAGCGTTTCATGATCGGTATGGATGATAAATTCATGAGGGCGGAGGTAATGTTCCCATTCACGCAAAACTTGTAGATATGAAAGTAGAGGTATTTCTATAAATTTTCCAAGAGGTTAATGCTACTGACTTCTTTGTTATAGATATGAAAGTAGAGGTATTTCTATAAATTTTCCAAGAGGTTAATGCCACTGACTTCTTTTGTTGGGTTTTTATTATTTATGCCACTAGTTGTGTCTCACTACTCGGATTTGCCATTAAAAGTTACAACCGCTCAAAAATGCTATTAGACACCTAAGAAATGTCATTGTTCAGTTAGATGTTTACTAAAAAATGTTATTAGACATGATCACTGTCGGGTCAAACTCGTTGACCATGTTATGTGACCAAACTACCACTAGATCCACATGTCAGCTTGCTCTATCTCACGGCGATAAGTGTGTGCCTACTTGTCAGGAGTAAGCAAGCGAATAATTTTAGTGCAAAATAAGAACGTTGTTGGGGACCAAGTGAAACCCACATTTTACCATAGTGAGATAGAGGAAGACATGTTGGTCCATGGTTATTTTGGTCATATAACATGATAAACGGGCTCTAAGCTGGTAATAATGGTGTCTAGTAGCATTTTTAAGCATACGCCAAATGAGCTATGTCATTTTCGAGTAGTTTAAATTCCTAGTGACAAAACTAAGTATCAAGACGCGACTAGTGGCATAAATGGTTAAAACCCAATTCTGTTTGGACATGACTTCTTGAAAATTAAAATTATATGATACTTTCTCCGTCCGGAATTACTTGACGCTCAAATTAATGTATCTAGTGTCTAGATATATTCTTTTAAGCATCAAGTAATTTCGTACGAAGAGAGTATTTTATTTAAGGGCCAAATCAAAGATGCCATCAAAGTGTGTTTCGCGTCTATCAGGATCCATCATTGAGCCCTGCATCTTCGCGTCAGTGGGCATCATATGGCTCATGACAACTAGCGCCAGAAATGCAGATTCCGAACGTCGAATCGCCATATTTTCCGATCAAACAAAGAAAGTTCCTCTTCGAGTTAATGAAGGCGCACTGCTGCCTCACCGACTCCCATAAAGAACAGTAGCATCGTATAGTGTATTGCTCGAACTGGGAGTGCTTCAAACTAAGAGGCCGGTGCTGCATTTCTCGAACAGAGAGTGCTCGAGAAGATAAAATAGTAAGCATATTGCTCGAACTGAGAGTGCTCCAAACTCTGAGGCCATTTGGTGGCATGCACGTGGAGCAGGAGCGGCAATTTACAGCGAGGGATGGAGGAAGCTACGGGTCGTCTTCGTGCTAAGTTCCCATGCAGATGCAGGACTGCAGGAGCTATAGCTCTTCTATCTAGCTTTCTTTTTTCTTTTCTTTTTTGCGGGTGCTATCTAGCTTTCTTTCTGCTCATGGGGAATGGGAGATCATGGCATGTGGGGCCTCCGGGACACCATTCATGGAGGCAAGAGCGAGACATGTTGCAGGCACACCTCCTGCTTTCACAAGAGCGAGTACTAGTGGCCCCTTCCAATGCTTCGCCTTATAGAGATGCTAAAGCCATCAACTAAGCAAAATTTTGGATGTGCCAAGTTAATTAAAAAGAAAGAGTAGTGTGACATCCCTAGAAAAAATAGTGTTAAGTGCGTGTACCTAGATGAAAGCACACTTCGAGTCTACATGTAATTAAATGAAGGGAGCTTAGCAACGAAAAGCTAACCACCTATCCATTGAAAAGTTTAGTTGCTAAGACCTTTAATATACTTAGCATCTCATCAACATCTACAATCGTGGATAGTAAATCCGGGCCCTCAAACGTCCGCTTGTCCCGGGCATGTCCGCGCGTAGTGATCGGACTCGCCTTATTTATCTGCTCTCACAACCGCGTCACTCATATCCAAAACCCCAAACACATGCAACACATGCAACGCTACGCACATAAATGCAGTTTTTATGTAGGCTACACTTTGTTATGGTGTGGCCTGTTAGGCCCACGCCAGCACCAATCCATTTTCTATCTATCTCTCCTAGTAAAAAAACCTTAGTAATTCTGATTCACCCCATCTTTTTCACTTCCCCTCTCTACCAACGCCGCCAGCACCTCCGGACCACGCCGCCGGAGCAACACGGCCGCCACCACCTCCAGGTCAGCAGGTGAGATCCCCTCCTCTAGCGCCTTCCTCGTCAGCAGACGCCATGAAATCTGTGGATTTCGTTTATTTGTGTATAAGGTTGTAGTGTTGAATTAGATTTAGTGGTATAGGATCCGATTACACTTAGTAGAATTTTATTTATTAGTGTAGAAGCCGATTATATATTTATTACTGTAGAATTTTCTTTTTAGTAGTGTCCAAATTGATACGCTTTTTTGTACAATGACGCCACCACGACCACCATCACGTCAACTATGCAAGTGAAGGTGTGCCACCAGGCTTGCTACTGACGATCTGTTCAGCATCTACTTCTAGCGGTGCTATGTTTCTTCAGTGGTAACAATAAACCTTCTTCTCCAATAGGATGTATATGCCTGTTTTTGTTATTACCACTAGAGTTGTGTGTGTTTTTGTTTTTTGTTACACACATCGTCACATGCAATGTGAGAATGAAATTCAATGAGCTGACCGAAGACACCATGGTCTTTGCGACTCCTGGGGGCCCCTACACTTTGGAGGTCGATAAATGACCAAGGATGACCCAGATGGGAGGAAATAGATGGGATCGTTTCCTCGCCCACAATCGTCTCACTAGGGGTAAATTGATCACTTCTCCTTCAGAGGATGAAGACAAAGGGTGGTTATTATCTATATCAACAGTTCAACACGGATGATGATGAGGAGGACCGATTTGACAATGTCGTCTTTGCCCAGAGAATGAGGTTGAATGATGATGAGACCTGCAACCTCTTGGACAACCTTCTATCATGTGATGACTACGTCGGGGTGCCATTCGTGACCTGTCCGACAAGGACAAATATTACCGGCCGCTATATCTCTACTCATTCTCCTTGGTTCTCCGTGAGGAAGTATGGTGTGAAGAAGAGAGGGAGCCATGGTATGACGCCCCCGATTCAATCGTACACTAATCATGCACGCAAATGTGTATGATCAAGATCAGGGACTCACGGGAAGATATCACAACACAACTCTACAAATAAATAAGTCATACAAGCATCATAATACAAGCCAGGGGCCTCGAGGGCTCGAATACAAGTGCTCGATCATAGACGAGTCAGCGGAAGCAACAATATCTGAGTATAGACATAAGTTAAACAAGTTTGCCTTAAGAAAGCTAGCACAAACTGGGATACAGATCGAAAGAGGCGCAGGCCTTCTGCCTGGGATCCTCCTAACTACTCATGGTCGTCGTCAACAGGCTGCACGTAGTAGTAGGCACCTCCAGAGTAGAAGGAATCGCCGTTGACGGTGGCGTCTGGATCCTGGGCTCCAACGTCTGGTCGCAGCAATCGGGTACAAGGAATAGGGGGAAAAGAAGGAGAAAGCAACCGTGAGTACTCATCCAAAGTACTCGCAAGCAAGGAGCTACACTACATATGCATGAGTATATGTGTAAAGGGCCATATCGGTGGACTGAACTGCAGAATGCCAGAATAAGAGGGGGATATCTAATCCTGTCGAAGACTACGCTTCTGGCAGCCTCCGTCTTGCAGCATATAGAAGAGAGTAGACTGAAGTCCTCCAAGTAGCATCGCATAGCATAATCCTACCCGGCAATCCCCTCCTCGATGCCCTGTTGGAGAGCAATCACCGGGTTGTATCTGGCACTTGGAAGGGTGTGTTTTATTAAGTATCCGGTTCTAGTTGTCATAAGGTCAAGGTACAACTCCGGGTCGTCCTTTTACCGAGGGACACGGCTATTCGAATAGATTAACTTCCCTGCAGGGGTGCACCACATAACCCAACACGCTTGATCCCATTTGGCCGGACACACTTTCCTGGGTCATGCCCGGCCTCGGAAGATCAACACGTCGCAGCCCCACCTAGGCACAACAGAGCGGTCAGCACGCCGGTCTAAACCTAAGCGCGCAGGGGTCTGGGCCCATCGCCCTGAGCACACCTGCACGTTGCGAACGCGGCCGGTGAGCAGACCTAGCAACCTCCAGTACAACGGAAGTCACGTTACGCGGTCCAACCCGGCGCGCGCCGCTCAGTCGCTGACGTCACAAAGGCTTCGGCTGATACCACGACGTCGAGTGCCCATATCTTTCCCGCATAGTTGGTTAGTGCGTATAGGCCAGTAGCCAGACTCAGATCAAATACCCCGATCTCGTTAAGCGTGTTAAGTATCCGCAAACGCCGACAGGGCCAGGCCCACCTCTCACCCAGGTAGTCTCAACCTGCCCTGCCGCTCCGCCACAAAGATCCACACAGAGGGACGTCGGGACAAAGGTCCTTTCAGCCCCCAATCCATGAATCACTCGCGGGTACTCCTCGAGCCGACCCGTCTTTTTTCACCACATGTATCATGTATAATGTATAGTATATACCCGTGATCACCTCTCGAGTGATCACGGCCCGATAGTATAGCACAGCAGACGGACAAGAATGTAGGGCCACTGATGGTAAACTAGCATCCTATACTAAGCAGGTAGGAGTGCAGGTAAAGGTATCAACAGTAGTAACAAGGACAGGCTATGCATTAGGATAGGAATAACGGAAAGCAGTAACATGCTACACTACTCAAATGCAAGCAGTATAGAGGAGAGTAGGCGATATCTGGTGATCAAGGGGGGGCTTGCTTGGTTGCTCTGGCAAGAAGAAGGGTCGTCGATGTAGTCGATCACAGGGGTACCGGCATCGGTCCCAGGGTCTACCGGAAAGAAGTAACGAAGGGGGAACACAATAAATAACAGAGCAATCAAATGTAACAAAAAGCAATAAGCGGCAATACGTTGTGCTAGAGGTGACCTAACGTAGGGATAGGTGATACCGGCGAAGGGGGGAAACATCCGGAAAAGTATTCCCGGTGTTTCGCGTTTTTGGGCAGAGGAGCCGGAGGGGGAAAGTTGCGAGTTCGATATGCTAGGGGTGTGTGGTGGACGAACGGGCTACGTATCCAGATTCGTCTCGTCGTTCTGAGCAACTTTCATGTAGAAAACATTTTCATCCGAGTTACAGATTATTTTCTATGATTTTCCGAAGTTTAAAACAATTTCTGGATATTTATTAATTCGAAAATAAAGACTAAATGCTAGGTGCACCCAGCTCTGCGTACACGGAAGTGTACCAGAGGCTGATAGGTGGGCAAGGGGGGTCCATGTTGACCAGTCAATGTTTGACTGGTCAACAAGGCGTGGGGCCACCCTGTCATTGAGACTTCTGACTAACTAACAGTTTCAATTAGTTAAACTAGGTAACCAGCCTAATTAAACAGTATTAATCTAATTAATTATTAATTATTATTATTTTAAAATAATTTCTTTTTTCTTTTAAACAGGGCAGTGGGGCCCATATGCCAGTGGTCCGGGGCTTAGTGGGCGCGGCGCTATCGGGCATGGGCGCCCGCCCGACCGCACGGGCGTGTGGCGCGGCGGACGAAGGTCGCCGGGGCGCGGCGGGGCGCCGGCAGCCGGCGAGGTTGGGAGGGCGGCCAGCACCGGCGGGTGGTGGGGCCGGGCCGGCCACGCGACAGGGAAGGGGCCACGGGCGCGGCCATGGCCAGGAAAGTGCGGCGGGAAGGGGGCGAACAGACGTGGCGTGGGCGTCGCGGGCGGAGCAGGGGGGGCGGCGACGGCGGATGGCACGGCGGGACAGTGGAACTGCGGCGCAGAGGAGCAGCGGAGCCAGGCCGTGGCGGGAGCGCGACGGCGCGGGGCAAGGCGAGGCTGGGGGCGACGCGGGTTGCAGCAGCGCCGTGCGGGGCTGCGGGCGTGGTGATGCAGGGGCACGGGTGGCGTGTGCGTATGCGCGCGGCCGCGGGCGCGGAATGGTGTTGCTGGGTGCGCGTGATGGGGCAGCCACAACGGCGTAGGCAGGCGCAGTAGTCGGCCAGAGATGGGCGCGAGGCGAGGCGCTAGGCGGCGGCCTCAGGAGCGTGTGCGACGATAAACTCTAGCTAGAGCTCGAAATCAAGCTTAAAACGGAGGGGGTTCTGTGTAGTTGCTCACATTGGAGCTCAAGGAGGCTCGTCGGGGCTTGTAGCGACGAGGAGTAGCAGATCGATGGCGGCATTCGCCGGAGCTCGAGGTGGACGATGCAGTCGATCCGGTCAACGTGGAACTTTCCGGCTCCCGCTGCTTGGTGCGGAAGACGAGGTCGTGGTAGGAGCGGGCCATGGACAACCCGAGGAGGCAGGGGAAAGCCGGTGGCCACGGTGGAACCGACGATGCGGCGGTGATTGAGGCGTCCCGGTGAGATCGGGATCGAGGGAAAGAGAGTGTGCGAGGGGGCAAGATATTTGGGCCGACCAGGGTGTTGACGCTGGCGCCCTTATCCTCCCCGCGGCGACTGTAGCGGCGCGGTGGCTAGCAGGGTGTGGCTGGGACGGCGCCCGGGCTCGGTCGCCATTGCCAGCTAGAGGAGGGAGGTAGGGGTGACCTGGGAGTGGGCTGGGCCGTGCACTGTGGCCATTAGGGCCCAGTGGCTTTTAGTTCTCTTCTATTACCTTTTATGTTCTTTACCTCTTGATTGCTTGCATTTTAATTTGGCTCCAAAAGAGTTTTGTTCAACACGAAGCTTGTCACATAAATTGTAGGCAATGTTTTGAGCTAGCACAAAGATTTCAAGTATTTTTTTTGACCCGAAGATTTCAAGTATTTTGTAAATACTTAAACATTTGTTTATTTTTAAAAAGGCTATTCTAGTTGACGTTGGGTCACTTTATGATTTCCTAGGGGGTTTATCCGTGAGTCAAATGAAGTTGGTTCCATCATGAAAGAGGTTTGGAGAATTTATTGAATAATGCGAACATTTTAGTTTTAATTCTTGAAAACTTTTATCATTTGACTTTAATCCAAATTTGAATTTGAATCGTTTTGAATTAATGCGAGATTAGGAACAGTAACCGTATTGACGTGGCATCATTAGCAAAGAGTTATTGTAGTTTAATTATCCGGGCGTCACAATTCTCCTCCACTACAAGAAATCTCGTCCCGAGATTTAAGAGGGGAGTAAGGGGAAAAGGTCTGGTTACGAAATTCTAACGAATCTTATCGGTCTTGGTTGCTCTTCTCGAAGAGGTCGATCCATTACATTGATGTCTTCAATCATCATGATGCAGTTTGCCGTCCTTTCTTTTGCGAACTCCATCGTACTTACGAAAGAATAAGGGGGCTGGGAGAACATACCTCTACTAGGTTGACTAACTTGTTGATAACATCGGGGAAGGTGGGGGGGAAAGTAACTCTCGAATTGAAACTTACGACAATATCGAGAGCAAAGTAAGGAGGTATCATGGGAAGTTTCGAGCGGGCAGGCAATCGTTCGATGCCTGAAAAAGAGTGGAAGGGGTTCAAAGCATCAAGATTAAGTATTGCATCTGATACCGGAACAGATCACTAGGAAGGCGCCTCATGAATTACACACGAAGCCAAGCGTGAGTACTGACTTTGGGAACAGGGGTGTACATGAGAGTCAGGTTTCGATCCTGTGGAACTGTGGGTTATGGGCCCACCATGTGGGTTAAAAGTAGGAAGGGCAACGACGTCTTGCATGATAATGTAAGCAAGGCATGTCAGAGGATAGCCTGTCAGTTATGTCGACAACAACATCGGTACCAAGGGCGAGGGACGAAGAGAACCATTTTCCTGCTTGTTGAAACGAGGCGGACCAATAGGCGAGGTTCTCGTCCATCGGTGGTTACCGGAATGTCATCAACAAAAGCAATAGGGTCTTACTGACAGAATTGTACACCAAGGTGTTTACATAAGCAGAAGAATATTACTGCTTAGATCATGTGGATCACAAGGAAGGTTAAACAAATCAATGGAAGGAAAATGTGATCATCAGATCAAACAGAACAATGGAAAGGATAATGTGTTTGACACATATACCAGGGGTATACCCTTCCCAAGAACAAGCAGAGCATGATATCCATGACAGGATATAATGTAGAAAACAATTTAGGTAAGGGGAGAGAAATTTCATGACATTACCCAAACAACGATGTTTGGATAATTGATAAAGGAAATTTAGCATTTTGAAGATCGAAGTACCAACGACATGCTTCGAGATAGCATTGACATGGTCTTCAAGCGAAGGTCGGACTTTGGATACAGGAAGGATCCATCAGGAACAACTTGTAGAATAAGTCTTACAATTTCCTCATGGAAGAATGGATAACCTTGCTAATAAGGAAACTATAACAGCAGGTCATCTGGCCAGGTGTGCTGGGCATGCCATCACCTTGCCGGGTCATAAAAGAACAATGTTATAACTCTTGGAAATATGTCCCAACCATCATATCTGACCGAGATTCAGATCTGATTGGTGTCGGGATAACTTAGACTCAGGATGCCTGAAAAGAAAGGTGCAACACAAATTGTCGAGATGGCATCGAAGATTCTCGGGAGATGAACTATGAAAGCGAGTTCCGAAACAAGAGTTCATCATCTAAACCAATGAGAGGATGAGGGGGTGGCTGATGGACTCAGCGACAATTCATCGAGATTTCCAAAGGATGGATTTCCACAATGATGTGAACAAAGTAACATATTGGACATGTCGAAGTATATAACAAAGTATGTTTCGAGGAGAACATACTCGAGTGAATCATTGATCGAAACATGCACCTAGAAGATGGACTAAGTAGCACGGTCGATGTTAGAATGGTGAGTCAATAATCAACACATGAAGAAAGAAACTATCGTTCATAACTTCCAAGCAATAGGGTTACTAGAAGTTTTGAATTCACACATCATAGTTCATTTGTCGGTATTCTGGTTATAAATAACACGGGGACCAAGAAGGAATGATGATGGTGAGAAGTATCACTTGTATTGAGAGTTCTCAAGAGGTGGTGAAATTTCCCACGACATCTTGTCATAAAAGGTGGTAATATTCCACGGTAAAGAAGAACAAATGCTGGATAGCAAGGCACTCAAGGTATAACACAAAACACAATCAAGTTTGGGTTGGAAGGAAGGCAATAAAGTGGCCGATGATAACACAAATCATCGAGGGCAAGGATGGTATTTCCCATCATGAATTCGTTTGATATCCTGGAAGAACTCAGAATGTTGATGATGATCATGACAAATTTTGTCGAGAGGTTTCATGAAGATGTAATCGGTCGGCGATGACATCAAGTCAAAGGAATGATGAAGCCAAAGGTTATTGGAACCCTGGGTACGACACCAACTCGGAATCAAGCTTGTTGTTCGAGGTGGAACGATAGGACAAGGAAATCGACGTAAGCTTAGCTCATCATCGAAAGTTGTGCTCCGAGATTCTATGCAGTTGCTCACATTGGAGCTCAAGGAGGCTCGTCGGGGCTTGTAGCGACGAGGAGTAGCAGATCGATGGCGGCATTCGCCAGAGCTCGAGGTGGACGATGCAGTCGATCTGGTCAACGTGGAACTTTCCAGCTCCCGCTGCTTGGTGCGGAAGACGAGGTCGTGGTAGGAGCGGGCCATGGACAACCCGAGGAGGCAGGGGAAAGCCGGTGGCCACAGTGGAACCGACGATGCGGCGGTGATTGAGGCGTCACGGTGAGATCGGGATCGAAGGAAAGAGAGTGTGCGAGGGGGCAAGATATTTGGGCCGACCAGGGTGTTGACGTTGGCGCCCTTATCCTCCCCGCGGCGACTGTAGCGGCGCGGTGGCTGGCAGGGTGTGGCTGGGACGGCACCCGGGCTCGGTCGCCATTGCCAGCTGGAGGAGGGAGGTAGGGTGACCTGGGAGTGGGCTGGGCCGTGCACTATGGCCATTAGGGCCCAGTGGCTTTTAGTTCTCTTCTATTACCTTTTATGTTCTTTACCTCTTGATTGCTTGCATTTTAATTTGGCTCCAAAAGAGTTTTGTTCAACACGAAGCTTGTCACATAAATTGTAGGCAATGTTTTGAGCTAGCACAAAGATTTCAAGTATTTTGTAAATACTTAAGCATTTGTTTATTTTTAAAAAGGCTATTCTAGTTGACGTTGGGTCACTTTATGATTTCCTAGGGGGTTTATCCATGAGTCAAATGAAGTTGGTTCCATCATGAAAGAGGTTAGGAGAATTTATTGAATAATGCGAACATTTTAGTTTTAATTCTTGAAAACTTTTATCGTTTGACTTTAATCCAAATTTGAATTTGAATCATTTTGAATTAACGCGAGATTAGGAACAGTAACCGTAGTGACGTGGCATCATTAGCAAAGAGTTACTGTAGTTTAATTATCCGGGCGTCACACATGGAGAAGGTGAGATGGGCATTTTCCGGTTTTAAAGGAGAGGGCTCCAGCGAGAAATGTCCTGCTACGACGGGAAACCAAGCTAGAAGGGGAGAGTTCAGCATGAAAATGGAAGGGTGCGTCATGGGATAGGTTTTTTTGTGTGTGGACCGCGTGCGTGGAGATAACACGGTGGATAGTCCGGACAACCAAATTTCTCTCCAACATATGGGCTAGATTTGGGAGAGTCCGGACTGCCCAGAGAGTTGGATTTTGGGAGCCTGTTGGGTGTCTGTTTGCTTTCTGAACACGCATGGATGCATGTTTGATGTCTGAACACGCCTCAACATATGAGAGAGAACTGAGCTTCAACATTGCAGACTACTTTAATCATTTGTCTGATTTATTTATATGCATTATAGCCCGTAGCAACGCACGGGCATTCTACTAGTCATAGTATGTTACTTAGTGTAGTATTTTGTTTAGTGTGGAATCTGCTTAATGTGCTTAGTTGTGTAGAATTTGGTTGATATGCTTAGTGTAGAATCTGATTGATATGCTTAGTGTAGAATTGACCTGATTGATATGCTTACTGTAGAATCTGATGATATACTTAGTGTAGAATCCGATGATATATGTGAATTGGAGTGTATCCTTTTTTAATAATTGCGCATGACATGTTCATTTGTCACAGTGTATGAATATATTTTATGTAGAACCCGAATGATATATATGCTTGCAAGATTATGTGCGAGGCTACTTAATTGACATCGTTGCTATACTTATATATGTTTCTTCTTCAGACATTGCCTAAGAGGCTAGCTCTAAGTTGTGGCATCGAGGCTGATCAGGCTAGCTGGAGTATACCATAAAGCAAGGGGCTCCGTCTTCACCTGTGCATACGTAGCGGACAAGGACGGTCTCACTATCTTAAGCATGGTGGGGTGGAAGAACTTCCTCGTTAGCAAGAATCTTTAGGTTAGATAAGCTGTTATAGTCACTACCAGGAACACCAGACACCATGACTTGATAATGATAATCATCATCAACATCATTTAAAAGAATGTGTGTCCCGGCCATCGATGGTGGTACTAAGTCTTAAATAAACTAGGTATTAAATATTAGTTCGTTTGTAGTGCATGTCGATAATGACTAATCGCTAGCTAGAACTATTTGTTAGATCGATGATTGTCGGATATCTTCTTTATATAATCCCAAATGCTAAAAAGCGGTCACGTGCTCGTTAGGGGTCGCGAGCACACGCTCTCGCGCGCCGTCGGATTTCCATCGCGCGGTTCGCGTGGAGAACCGTCCGCCTCGTCGTGTGCGCCAGGTGGCACCTGGTCCTGGCGTCATGCGAAGAGGCCGTTGGATGGATTTAGCGGTCGTGGGTCCCGGCAGTTCTCCCCTCCCTCCGCAGTTCCTCTCCTCCCCGTCCACCCATTTCGAAACCGCGGGAGCTCCTCCCAAATCCACCAAATCCGCAGCAGCCGGCGGCGGTGCGGCGACTCGGCGACCGTCCTCCGGCGTAGTGAGGAAGGGACAGCGTGCGCGGCGTGCAGGGAGTGGTTGATTAGGCCAGACGCGGCGGCGATTTGGGGCCATACGTCGGTGCAGCTGTGGGAAGGGGAAGGCACCGCAGCGCCGGAGACGGGGGCAAGGAGGGTCGACGCGCGTGTCGGTGCGGCGACCCGGACTGTTCGTCTACACCCGCGGCAAACAGCAGCAGTTGGAGGCGGAAGGCGCTGCAGCGCCGGAGACACGAGGGAGAAGGGTCGGCACGCGCGTCTTCGCCGTGTGGTTCGCGCGGAGGAGCAGAATCACCTTGCGCGTTGGGGGAGGGCAGAATCGCAGGTCAGTTCATCTCGATCGCACTTATGTGTATGCTTGCAGATCCCGTCAGTTTTGGGCGAAATCACTGTTCACTGAATACGTTTGCCATTGTAAGAGATTAGGAAGAGATTACGCATAGGTTATCTGATTTGAAACGGATTAAGCACTCCTTTGGGTTTTGGTGCTGGTGAGCATTCAAGGCTTGGTGATCTACTGATTTGTGCAACAACTACTCATAGGATGCTCATATAGTTTCCTAGCACTTTTTTTCATGCAACAAATGGAACTATGTCATAGGTTCATGTTGTTGAAATGTTTTGTGTATCCCCATGTGCATTAGGTTTATGTGCTGTGGTTCGACGCTCATGTTTGGTTCGACTGAGTTGTAGATATGTATGTCAGTTTGCTTAAGATTTGTGACTGGGTTTGTTAGGCTTTTTTGCTAGAGTTTTGCTAGTCAGTTGCCTGAATTGTCCTAACTGTTGCCTAGTGTGCCTGGCTGTGGAGGCTTTGTTAGTCAGTTGCCCTAACATGCCTAGTGTGTTTGTGTAATGCCTGGCTTTTTGCTCAAGATTTATTAGCCATTTGCCTGAAATGCCAACATTTGTTTGCCTAGCAGCCACCATATGTACTGCATTTGTGTAATCTCAAACTTGCTCAAGTTTTCTTACCCGTTTTCCTGAAATGCCAACATGCGTTGCCTGGTGATTGATGTGCAACAGTTGTTTGTTCTCCTTGTAGTCATGTTTTACTTAGGTTTTTTGTATGTACTTTTGTATTATTTGTTGTAACATATATTGAAAATCAGATAGTTTACGACGCTTTTCATTGCCCACTTTTTTTAAATCGCTGTCCCTTTAAATATGTGGCAGAAATTAGATGGCTGGGGCAAGTCATAAGTCAAAACAGGATGGAGCTGCTGGACCAAGCCATGATGAGCTTGCATCTCATGGAGATGAAGAGCATCAAACACAGGTGTGCACATGCTCAGGAAGTTTTTATGTTCTTCCTGTACATAACAGAGTTTGTTTTTTTTTCATTTTTTATTGATTTATGTGGTTTCCATCTCCCAGCCACGGAGCAGTGCACCAATAACTGGGCACAAGCGTATGAGAACTAAGACAGTTGTCTCACGGGGGAAGCGACCTGATGACATCATCAGTACTGAGAATAGTAATGAGAGCCAAGCCGCAGATGCTGGGAATAAAAATGTTGAAGGTGCAGACGTCGAGCAGCCTCCAAAAGCAAAACGCCAGAAGACGGGAGGAACTGAGGTATTTTGCATAGTTGCCTTAGTTTCACCGAGCAGTTGCCCAGCAATGCTGCCTAAGTTGCCTATGTTGTGATGAACTTTTTTTTTCTTTTTTTTGCTAATCCCCTGTTTCTGTTTTTTCCTGATGCGCAATAGGGTCGTAGGAACAGGGCATCCCCTGCAAGGCTGTTCAAGTTGAACAAGGACTTGGTTTCTGACCAAAAGGGTGTCATCATCGGAAAAGAATTTGGTGGCATTCTGGACCTTGCAGCGAGTAGCATGCCCGGAGATCTCAGTCCATGGATAATGAAGCATTACGACCCGGAGTTTTCGCAGATAGTCATTCCAGAAAGGGGGAAGATTCCTGTAGATGCTGCAAGTGTCCGTAGGATATGGGGTTTGCCCAACAGGGGCAGGAAGGTGTGCTTCGAGAATCGGCCTGAAATCACAAAGGCTATGTACAGTATTTACAACATCACATCCAAGAACTCCCCAACCCTCACAGAATGGTGCAAGATGATCGTTGACATGGGAGGATCTCATGATGATGATTTTGTCCGCGCTTGGCTAGCTCTTGTTTTTTCATGCTTCCTTGCCCCTTCAACTAGTTTGAGTATTTCCCCAAAGAGCTTCCCGGCGGTCATGGATGTCAATGGAATAACGGAAACCAATATATGCCAGTTTGTTGTTGATCAATTAAAGCTTGCGTTCACTTCGGGGCGTGCCAACAAGAAGGCTGTTTGTTGTTGTGTTTTCCACCTTGTTGTAAGTGCTTGAAGCTGTTTTGTTTTTTCAAGAATCCTTTTGTCTAGTTACCTTCTCCTTTCTTTTTGCAATCATTAGCTAACTTAAACTTTTTGATCTTTTCTCCGTGTCTATATGCAGCTGTTGTACCTAGACTCTCTGGATGTTGATGAGCCAATCCCGAACTTGGTACCAAGGGTTTCAGTCTGGAATTCAGATTTAATCTCCAGAGTTATCAAGAAGGACAGGAAGGCTCCAGGAGAGTATGGCCATTTGCGGGTAACTCAATTTTTCTGTTTTATGATATATGTTTTATTGTCATATTGTTTTTAGGCAACACTACCAATTTTTTTAGAGTAGGCAATTCACTTTGAAAGAGCATGCAAGGTAATGTATCTTTTTTGGCAAGTGCCATACATATATATTGCAAGTAGGTCCAAGTAGGTATCGGACTTTTTTCGTTCGCCATGCACACAGTTGGATTATGTTCACAGGAAGGATCTGTTGGGTTGTTGTATTCTAACAGTAGCTGCTGGAGTACATCTTTTTAGTTTTTTTTTGTCTGTGCAATTTACATGTTGAAAAGTAGCAAATTTATACAACCAGCCAAGCAACTTATGTTCTGAAAACTAGCAACTTGCATACTAGTTCTTCATTTTATACTGGAGTATCCACTAATATTAGGCAACAAGGGGGGGGAGTGTCATAATGGTTGCAGGAATTTAAACACTATTATTAGCATTGTTTTTCTTCATTTCTCAGTTCTTTCTTTGGTATGGGAGTGCCTGAATTGTTGTCAGTCATAGTTTTTTTTTATCTTTGTTTTGCTATAAACCACCAGCTCAAGACGGAGTTTTCTCGGTGTGCGGATGATAGCTTGTTTGGAAGTATGGGCCACATCACCAAATTTGTTGCCGCAAGATTGCCTGAGTCATATGACAAATCAGTAAGTTATCGAGCACTGGTTTTTTGCTCTCACTGTTGTTCCACTTTTTATCGCCATTTGTACATTCAACCATTTTCTTTCAGAATTTTCAATAGAAGATATGTACTTATCATGTTTCTCTACCATCCACTTGTATGTTTTACAGAAGCAAAAGAAGCTCACAGGGTTGGTGCACGAAATGTGTTCCGTAGTTTCTCATGCAGTGGGGAAGCTCGTGACTGGGATTGGGAAGATAGACGATGATGAATGGGAGACAAAGGAGGCAGATCCTACTACTGCGGAGACAAGTAGGCGGCAGTCCAACAGAAGGAGCAAGCCAGTACCAGCCGGAGCAGACAGCTTACCAAGTGTGGAGGAGTCGTTTAATTCAGACAGCGACGACAGTGAGGCAGCCGACAGTGAAAGCGAGGGAGATGGCAGAGACAAAGGTAGTGATGATGATGAAGAAGAAGAGGATGACGAAAAAGAAGATGAGGAAGGAAAGGAGGACGATGATGATGAAGAAGGCAATGGGGATGACAAAGACAAGGAAGATGATGGGCAAGGGAAGCAGGATGAAGATGATGAAGATGACAGCGGAGGTGGCAACGGTGGTTCAGGCAGCAATGGTGGCTCCAATCGGGACGAGGATCCCGCAGCTGAAAACCGAAGCAGCGATGATGATGAACAATGCACGCTGCAATTTCTGATTCAAAAGAAGAGGGACAGAAAGGCAAAAGGATTGGATGAGGCAGATAGGATCTGTATGAAAGACCTTGTGTTGACAGAATTCAAAACTGCTGTTTCCCAGGAACCACGCTTCCTTTTTCTTGAAGTGAAAGAAATGTGGGATATCGATGACATAACCATGGCAACCGAAGCGAAGGGGATGTTCGAAGAGTTGTTGAGGGGGGAAGACTTGGATTTGGGCTTCACATTCAACCCCAAGGAAATATGCCCAAAGGCGACTCGGCAGAAAATAATGAGACAATTTGGCGCCGCTCTAAATGAAGCTACAGAACAGAAGATTGCTCGTCGAAACCAACTAGCACCACTCCCTCCATCAAAGAAGATGAAGAAAACTGTCAGTTTCATATTGGAGCCATCTGTGATGAACAAAACAGCAATGCATCCGCAAGCATATTGTGCCGAAAATCCCGGTTACGTCCAAGGGGGAAAGCCAAGGCAGTCATCCATGAAAAAATCTGGTCCTTCTCGGCAGCAACAACAAGCAAATTCAGAAGCGAAAGAGGCAATTCATGGGAATGCCAAAACACAGGTTGTAAAGAGTACACCATCAAGCTCAGCAGCACCCCCGCGCAGCAAAGTTGGATATGAGGCAGTACCTACAGGAGTAGATCCAAAGTTTTCGGGCAATTTTCATTCCCAATGTCAAGCAAGTGGATCACATATTCTGGCAACTCAGTCTAAGGAGGAAGCAAGACCAGCTGCTTTTCAGGCAAGTTCTGTAGAGGAAACACTGGACCCCACAAAAGTAAGGCCAGTACAACTCAAGGATGGACCGACAGTGCTAGTAAGCACAGGAAACCACAGCGGAACACAACCACTAGGTGACTTAAATGGTCAAGTGCCTTTCCCGTCTCGGGGAAATGTGATGCAGGCAGCCAATGGTATCCAGAGGGTCAAGGTGCAAGACTTCAAGGCATCACCGGAGGCTCGATCATTAATTCATGCAGGACACAAAAAGGAGAAAGAGAACACCCCTCCGGTGCTATGTACGGAGACCAATAGGATACAACACCTGTCTGAAGCTCTAACCATTGTAAAAAGTTCGGAACAAACGTTGCTAAGAGGCCTAGGGAAATTGCCTGTCTGCCTAACTGTGCTTGCCCAACCTGAGGCCACTAGTGTTCTAGAAGCAGTAACCATGGGAAAAAGCCTGGAACAAAAGTTGCCAAGAGCCATAGGGAAATTGCCTGTCTGCTCAACTGTACTTGCCCAACCTGAGGCCACAAGTGTTCCAGAAGCAGTAGAAGCAACTGGCCAGGGGAACACTTCCAATTTCTCTGATGTGGAGGAGAGGTACCATGAATTCATGCGTGTTAGTGGGAAGACAACCAATGCACTAGAAGTCAATGTTCTAGATGTGAGTGAGCTGATTGCAAGGTGTGTTGATCCAAACAGCAAGGATGCCCAATCCAGCTCAGTGAATAATGATAAACAACATCTTGATCTAAGGGACACCGAAAGATCAAATGACTTTTTCAGAGAGTACTGCCCAGCACCAAGTTTCGATCTAGGCATAGATGATTTGCACACAAGACCTGCAGACAACACAACACAGCGAGATGTTGGGTCAAGCACATTTACAGAGCATGAGTTCAAGGAACTCCCAGTACATAACCAGCCAATCATCGATATAACCGACGGTGATTATCTGTTGGAGGTTGAAGGCATGGACGGACCGTGTGTTGAAGTAGAAGGAAATGCGTACCAAACACCTGAAAAAAGTTCCAACCAAGGAGAAGTGGGGTCAGGCAGCAAGGTTTACAGCAGTAGTAGTTCAGGAGAGATGCATCCACATCAATTCGAGAGAAGGATTATCAAGCCACCTCCTTGCAAGAGGTCACCTTTCGTTGACTATAATGAGAAGAAAGTCTACATGTCCAAACCCGAAGCAAACAGATTGTATGCATCAGTTATTCTGCATGGAAGAATTAATGAACAAGAATCACCAGATGTAGATACCAGGTATGACAGTATATCACAATTTTCCCCCAGGCAAGGTCTTTCATGTTGTGCAGGCAATTCAAACTGTGTTTACAAGCAAGCCATTTATAGAATCAGGCAACTTGGCTTAGTGTGAAATTCTTATTCTTTTTAAGTAGTTTATCCTTTTTGATATGCCCATGCCCCCATGTGTTTCCCCTTAGTTGATATGGTGGTAGGCAATTCATGGAATGATTTTTGTGAGCTGAATGCCTCTTTTTTTCTTCCCATGCAGCGTAAAGGTAATTGAATATGGCAAATACTTTGTCACGGTGAGGGAGCTTGCAAACTCAATGAAGAAAGAAGGTTTTGTCTTGAGCCATGTAATGGAAGTCGGTATAGAGAATATAATGATGAACTTGCCACCAGACTCAAAGAAGCTTGTGATGCCCGTCAGGTTCTCGGTAAGCAAACGCGAAGCAACTAATAGTGTAGTTTTGCGTTTCTTTCTTTTTCTTTTTTTCATAAAAGGCCATGTTCATGTCTGTATTTTTTTACATCAGGTTCAGATGCTAAACACGGAATTGAACGGCAAGGAGCTCATTTCCCGGTTCAAGAAGTCGAATCGCTTGGACCGTAAAGACATGGTAAGTTAATGCTTCCTTTACTTTTTACCAATGCATTTTTATATATGAATTTTTATGCTAAAACTTTTGCTCACACAAATGTAAATATTTCTTAGGGTGGGGGGGTGTGGGTGGGTGGTGGGTTGTGTGGTGGGCTAGTTGACTACACTCATGAAAATTTGCTTCTATGTGCCAAGTTGCTTACACATTTTGCACAACTTGCGTGTGCATTTTTGGTGGGTTGCTCACACAAGTAGATAAGTTGCCTATGCATCTTCTGTTTTTGCCAAATTACTCACACTAGTACAAAACTGGCATGTGCATTTTTGCATCTTCTTAATTACTTTTTTATGTGGCAAGTTGCTTACATTTTTTGCACAAATTGCCTGTGCAATTTCCGGCTGGTTGCTCACACAAGCAGATAATGCATTTTGTGTTTTTGTCAAGTTACCCACACTTGCACAAAACTGGCATGTGCATTGTTTGCTTCTTCAGTCCAGTTATCTAGTTTTGTATTTTTTTCTACTAACCCAATTTTTGTTTTTTCTAACAGATTATGTTCCCAGTGTTAGAGAACATCGACAAGACAAAACCTAAAACAGGCAATCATTACTGGATTTTTAACGTGAACATAAGGGATCGATGTTTTGAAACTCTTGATTCTTGGAGGACGCTCAAGAACAAGTCTTTAGATGTTTCCGCAAGGAAGATGGTTGCAAGTTTTCGGTGTCTATGGGAAGAGCATTACGCCAGTTCCCGCGTTTCGCTGGATGAGTTTGGGCTTACCAACATTGATGTTCCAAAACAAAATAACGAGTAAGCATCCAATTCTTTTTCACATATTGACTATGGTCTTGTTCAGTTTTTTTACAAGCGACACAACACTACATAGAGTAAGCATCTAGTTCTTTTTTCAATTTTTTGTTTAGGTTCGACTGTGGTGTTTTTGCTCTGACGATAGCAAACGGTTGGGAGGCAAGGGCTGTTCCAAATTTCACAGCTGAGGACATTCCAAGCATCAGGAAACAATTGACTAACACGTGGGTTGACAACGCCAACAACACTGCTCCATGGAAAACCATACTCAAGTTAGCATAGGTCAGTTTTTTCTCCCCCCACGCGCTACATCCATGTAAAATGCATGTGTTGTTTCTTTTTGCTCTTTTGTGATTTTTTGGAGTGCCGGGGGAGGAGTTGCCTGTATAACAACTTGGACCAGGCAATTCTATTGCATAACCAGGCAATCTAAGCTTTATTTTGAGGCAAGTTATTCAGAAGAACCCATAAAAGACAAATGAAAGACAAATAGTATGATCATTACATAACCAGGGAATTGTTGCATTTTATAGCATTGCAGAATCTTATGTATGTAAGTTTTCGAATATTATGGGGAGGGCAAAGGGTGTTTGCGTGGCAATTTAAATCACACAACAGGCAACTCAAAACTTATAACCTATGCAACTCAAAACTTATAACCAGGCAACTCAAAACTTATAACCAGGCAAGTCAGCCACAAGAAACCGTAAACCATAAATAATAGTTTAGGATGTTCATACATACAGACCCACAAATAGTTTTAACTCGTCAATGCCATTCGACACATCTTTTTCAGCCATTTGGTCACTGTGTGACCATTACACCAATCTGGTCGGGCAGCTTGCACCATTGTGGTTAAAAGAACCACAATAGCTGCACTTGTTCTTTCTCTTCGGATGCAGCTCAAGTGCTGATTGTATTCTTTTTGACTTTGCCCTCCCTTTTGTTGTTGATTTTGGAGGGTCTCTAGGAATCGCAGGGCCAAGTGTGGTAGCAGGTCTTCCAAACTGTGGTTCAACCATCGTAGTACCTTGTGCGGCTGCAACAGCTGCATGTAGAGATGCCATACTGAGCGGCTGGTGTGCATATCCACCAGGAGCTTGCGCAGTAGGAGATGAAATTGCATTGGCATTTTCTTCGTGTGTTGTTGAAGACTCTGGATGCTGCCCAACCCAGCCATCCAACGTTGTTGTTGATGCAGGCAATGGTGCCAGTCCAGGACCAGCCACATAGGTTGTGTTTGCTGCGTTAGGCCCCCGCGGTGGTTGTATAGCCACCATAGTATGTGGCGCAGGCCAAATTGCTGGTCTAGGACCCATAGGAGGTCGCGCAGGCCCTCTTGCTAGTGTCGTATCCATCAAAAGTTGTGGCGCAGCTCCTCTTAGCGCTTGCGCAGGCCTTGTCATTGTCGAGCCCCTTAAAAGGTGCGGCGCTGCTCCACTGTTCAGTGGCACATATCCTGACAGTTGCTGTACAGGCCAGCAGCCTTGTGTCGGAGGGCTCATGGGTAGTGGTATAGCCCTTTTTTGCATCGCTGCACCCCTGAATGCTGTCTGTTGGTGTCTATCCTCACTCATAGAGTTGCCAGTTAGGTTTGGTGCGTTTTTTCTCCGTGTTGCAGAAGTAGGTCGCTGCTGCCTAGGTCCAGAAGAGGTTTGTGCATGTTCATCAGGACGCACCGCAGGGCCACTAGTTGCCTGAGTGCTTCTTGGTGGTGGCGCAGAAGCAGGTCTCTGCTGCCCAGGCCCGAAAGGGGCTTGTGAAGGCCCTCCAGAACGCACCGCAGGGCCACCAGTTGCCTGAGAGTTACCCGGGGGTGGTGCAGAACCATCAGCTGATGGTGGAGGACCACCAGAGGGCCCACTTGTTGGTGCTGCCGTTTTCTTCTTCTTTGTCATGTTGAGATTTTTGATTTCATGACGCGCACCACGCATATGTTGCTTTACAATATCCGTCGCAGCATCTGACGCACTAGCAACCCGTGCAAGACTACCAAAATCCATCATCAAATTTGCATGCCTGAGTTCCTTTTTCGATTGTGGTGGCATCTCATCAGGTTGCTCTTCGACAGCGGGGGGTGCGTTGGGAATTGCCATAGGTGTCCACCTTTTAAGTATGTACTGCGCTGGGATTTCATCAACACCAAGGTGGTTGAAAACTTTCAAGATATGGCAGCAAAGCATGCCGTCCCTCTCAATCTTGCAGCAGTCACATCTGTAGTCTCCAGCACTAGCTTCCACCGTGACAAAATAGCCCCTAGAACCATATTTGGCAACCCACTCTTGATTGGGGTAAACCTCATACAAGCTTTCACCATGTGGTCGCACATTGTACCTTGTAGTCAACTGAAACTCATCACGAAACTTCTCATACAAGTCCCTAGTATACAAATCGTACGCCTGCTTCTCTATTGGGTAAGATGACCACATTTCAGTCTGTAGATGTCCTGTCCTGTAGTCTTTTGAACCCTCCCGGACAAGTATGTGTGTTTGGATTTTCTGATATTGCTTCACAAAGTTCAAAATGGACTTGTGTGGGTTCACATACCGCTTAAGGACAGCGTTGAACCCCTCGCTGCGTTGAGTTGACTGCAAGAAAGGGAAGAATTGGTGCTTGAAGTAGCAGGGCACCCATGTCTCTCTGTACTTGTACAGATTCTCGAAGTGGGAGTCAGTCATAGCCTCATACTTCATCATCAGCTCACACCACCTTGCCTCAAATTCTTCCGGCGTCAAGCTGAAGTCAACACAGCTGTTGAAATCTTTGGACAAGCCAGGGTTTCGCCCCAGCAATGCTCCAAGCTTTTCTTGTGCTTTTTTCATAATATGCCAGCGGCAACAGCGGTGCACACTTGTAGGAAAGATCTTTTTAATTGACTGTGCCATTGCGATGTCTTGGTCGGTTATGATGTTGGTGGGTGCTACATTATGCATTGCCTCAAGGAAGGTCTGGAATAGCCAATCAAAGCTCGATGCCAACTCTTGCCTAACAAAGCCACAACCCAACATGAACGACTGCCCATGCCTGTTAATCCCAATGAATGGTGCAAAGGGCATGTTGTACATGTTAGTCATATACGTTGTGTCAAAGGAGATACAATCATGATAAGATTCCACGTACGCCTTCCTTGCTGCACCATCGACCCAGAAAATATTCTCAACCCTGTCTTCCTCATCATATTTTATCTTGTAAAAAAAATCTGGATCCTCTCTCTGCTGATCTTTAAAGTAAGCAACTGTCTCTATCATATCCCCTTCTTTTGTATCATCCTTGTTCAAGAGTGTCTTGAGGTTTGTAATGTGTTTAGTGCCATAAGGTACAATGAGTTCTGTCCCATAGAAATCTGACATGATGTGCATCATACGACCTGTTCACATGAAGTCACAATGGTGGTCAATCCTTCTTCTACACAAAAACAGTGCCAAAAATAGTTTACTTTCTGTTTTCAGCAAGGCAAATCAAATGCAAAGGTTTGGCAATTCATGAAGCTATACAAGCAACTACAACCATATGCCCCAGGCAACACACGAGCAAAATACACGAAACAAACCGGGGGGTGCGTAACAACGCATTTAGTGAGCAATACAAATTTTCAATCATAGGCAAGCTGACTCCAGCCAGAAACAAGTACTATTTGTACATTCCTTGTACATTTTAAGTTACAAAGAGACTAACCATAGGCAAGTTCGGATTCAACACCAAATTTGTTTTATTAAAAAAACTAGGCAAGCAGGAACTTTTGCATTGGGCAACAAACAGGTAAACATTAGGCAGGTCCAGCATCCAGAAACAAATCAGTTGTTGGTTATGTCTTTTATCTACTGTTGTAAGCAATTTATTGGCACTATCAAGCAACTAAGGCATTTGTTTGAAGCAAATCAGTGACATGTTTTCAAGCAAAAACAGGTACTTGTTGATGGGCTAAGAAACACACAACCAGTAGGCATGTCCAGGTTCTTAAAGTTAGAAGATAGGGGGGAGGTGGGTGTGGTTCAATACCTGTAGTTAAATTGCAGTTATGAAGATGAGTAAGAAAGGCCCTTTCCTCTGGCGGGATCCCTTGGTGTGATCGCAAATACTTAGTCAAACATGGCTTGTCAACCAACGGATGGTTGTGCTCGCTAACAAAGTAGATCACCTCCCATCTGCCATCTATTACCTTCACAATCATCTTAGCTTTGCAACCAGTTTGCACAATTTTATCTCTTTTTCGTTTCTTGCTCCTCTTTTTGCCCTTACTATCATCATCAAGAAATACAATAGCCTCATCTTCATTATCATCATTCGCTTGCTCAACAATGTTATCTAGCACGGGAATCTTTTCTGCCCCTCCGTCATCAACATCAGGCTTCCGAAACTTGTTGCACACAAACTGTTGTTTTATCAACTCCCCTGTTTTGAGATCCTTCCTTGAACTATTCATTTTGATTGAAAACCCCATTTGCAAGGAATATGCATTGTAATGCACCTTGGCATCTTCCAAAGTGTCGAACCTCATGCCCACGTAAGGCTCCTTGGGCTGTGACCAAGCTTCATCATCATTTTCAGCACCCAAACCATTACCAACAGTGCCACCGGTATCACCTGCAGCACCTGTGCCATCAAGGGTATGAGCATCACTCCCAGTTTCTATAGCTGCAGGTACTTGTGTACTGCCTGGAGCACGGCCCCCATGACTTGACTGCCCATCTGTCTCCATTGCTTCTGTAGTAGCACCATCGACTCTTTGGATGATAGGGGGATTAGGTGATTCCGCCACAAATTCTGCATTTCCAGCACCATGTTGTGTACAGTACAATGGATCATCATTATTTTCAGCTGGTTCCTCATTCAGATCAATCATTGTCAACCTGTTTTATTTTTTGAGAATATGGGAAAAAGTAAAGCAAGTTAGCAGAGGGATGGAAGCAAGCAGCGTAGTAAATACAGGCAAGCCAATAGCTCACCCACCCACCAAAGCAAATTTTACGTTGTTGAGGCAAACTAGTACCACACTAAACTCAGGCAAGCAAACAACACAGCAACGCAAGCACACCAGATTCACAAGATAGCATTCATTTTGTGTTTTTTAAGGATGCAATTGAACATAACCAGGCAATTCAAAGTGCACTATCAGGCAATCCAAACCATATAACCAGGCAAGTCAAACTATATATGTCAGGCAATATATTATTTTCAGGAGATGCATGTTTTTTTTGTACTAATGAATCATGTTTGTACATATAACGTAGGCTTGTTTTTTTCTGGGCCGATAATATATTTTTCTTTTTTCTGTCTTTCTTAAATGCAGGCAACATTGATTTTGGAGAAGCAAAGCATCCTACCATAGAAGTGCTACTTTGAAGTGTCTTCAGAATGGAACTCACCTCCAAATCAGAGAGTTTAGAGCATGTTTAGTGTTAGGAAAAACTCAAGTTAGTTGTTATGGGCATGATCACTCTTTTATATTCAGACTATTTTTCTGCTTTCAGTACCTATGTTTTTGTGTTAGAAAGAACTTAAGTTGACAGTTTTTAGGTTTCATCTTTATAGCAGTATGTTTTGAAGTAACGTTGTGCAGTTGATAGTTGTTGGTATATGGCTTTTCTTGTTTTTTTCCTTCTTTTGCAGGATGAAATACTAATAAATTTGCAACTGCATCTTGGCAACTTTGCGATCTTTCTTGAATCATGGTGAAGGATATGTTGTAACAAAGGTAAATCGTACTACACAACTGTCTCTTGTTTTTTAGCTGCAATTTATTCTTCTAGTGTTTTTTTACTATTGAAACCAAGGAATAACGGGAAAAATGACCAAGAGGAATCTTTTTCTAGCTTCTTTCAGAGTTGCCTTGACATCATTAGCTTCTTCCAGTGTTTGTCTTATAAGTTTCAAAAGTGTTCATGATTTGCCATGTCATAAGTTTCCAAAGCTGTGTGCATACATATAGTTAGTTGCCTCATTATAGTACTGTTCTTGCTCAAAACAGAATGTCTAATTTGCCAATAACATTTTTCATAAGCAATTAATAGAACTGGAACACATCAGAAAATAGATCATAATCATCATAGCACTGGTTTTCATATGTCAGTTTTTGTCTACAGATTACAAATGTGTTCATATGCAACAGATCTGCAAACAGAATTTGAAAACTGGCAACAACCATCACTTAGGGTGCACCACACTACTAAATTCGCCCAAACCAGAGGGCTGAAACTTGCCTAAACATCAAACTAAACATGCTCAACATCACATTTTTTTTACACAATGTTTTGCACAACTACAGCCTTGTACAAATCATGGGGAAAGAGGAGGGGGGATCTGGAAGTGAGCTAAAATCTGACCTTTTCGCCTTGATTTTTTTGCCTTTTGCAAGGCAATCAGGAAGGAGGCACCTTGATTTTGCCTAGAGAAGAAACAATAATGGAGCCGCCATTGGAGGGCTGTGAAGGTTTTCTGGATCTGGAAGAGGTGAAGGGAAGGGGCTTGCTGTCCTTTGTGGCTTGGGGGAGAAGAAGATGGGGCTGCGGGTCAGGTGAGGGGAGAAAAGAAGGGAAAAAAGATGCGCAGGGGTGGGGGAGGGATCGGGCGAAGGGGAGGACCAGGTGGTTTGACCGCTCGATGGTTGATCGGGAGGGGGAGCAGGTGCTTTCCTATCCTGGGGTGGCTGGCAGGAAAGATGGACAGGAAACCTACTGTATTTGGGGTGGCTGCCAGGAAACGCTAGGGAGCACCCGGCTGCTCCCTAGACGCGTCCTTATATAATTGCCTAGTTTGGCCATTGCACCGCTACTGGTCTATATAATTACCTATGTGATTGAGATGAAAAATGATATATGGTGGTACAAATAAAAGAAATTAACTGCAAAAATTGATGTTGGCGTACGTGTTACATGGGACGCCGCTAAGCGAGAAATAATAATGCTGGCGTGGGACATGTGGCACACCACAAGCACTTAAATTACTACTGGCGTGGGCACTAATGCAACCACTATTTTTATCAGTGGCGCCATGTTGGTGACGTTGGGCTCGCATGCCAGCAAGGCGCTTTTTGCCATGTCATAGCTAGGCTTTTTTGCACTAGTGTGTGCCTCTCCATGTAGGCATCGGCATGCGGCGATGCGGCATCGTCGAAGCTGGAGCTACAGTCGGCCGTCACATCGAAGTTGTTGGAGCACCTTTGGTCCGTCAGCCTCCAGAGAAGGTGGTCCTGTTCCTTCGCATGCCGGGCCGCCTTCGCCTTGGCCGCCACCTACCTGGATGCCTCGCGCTTCGACAACTCGATGGCGAGCCGGAATGCCTTGGCATTCTTGCGGCGGAGCCGCCGTGCATCAGTCTCTACCGTCGTGAGGGAATGACGGGTGGTAGGAGTGCGTCCTCGAGATCCATTGGCGCTGACGCGTGCCCGGCGCACGGCCAATGCCTCCCCTGCCGCTGCCCGCTCCATCGCTCGTGGCGGGCTCCCCATGCCTTAGATTCAAGCGTCCTCATCCACGCTGGCACCGGTGCGGGCACGAGGACCCAGGGGTGCCTGGATACCCCTTCCAGAGAAGATTGAACCTGCGGTGGTGGGCGGCATACCTAGACAGGCGCAGAGCAGCTGGAGCTGCGCGGCGGGCAGGAGGGCACGACGACGTCGCCGGCGCTACATTGCCTGGAGACAGGCGCTACGAAAGCGGAGCTACCGTTGCCGCCTATATCGAGCCGCGACCGCCTCAAAGCCGTTGTCTCCTATGGTTCGGCCAAACCAAGAGGTGGAGTCATCCAAGGGCTCCCCTCGTCCGTCCCCCCGCCCCCAAGCAAACCCTATGGGGCAGGACCAGTTCGCCCTTGTGGGTCTTGCCCCTAGCGGGCAGCCCACCAGGACCCTTACATAACGTTCTGAAAGCTTCTGGAGCCTTCTGGTGGCTTCAGGGCCTTCTAGTACATTATCGGGCACTGCTGGGACACTCCCAACATTACAGGGACACTTCGAGGACCTCCAGGAACACTTTTGGACCCCATCCTCTCATTCTACATTGTCTCCTAGCTCGCTTCCACACCGCTAGTCGTTAAGCGTGTGACCCTACATGTTTGCCCATATGCAGACATGTCGGCAACACCGTTCGGTCAATAATTATTAGCGGGGTTTGGACACCCATAATAATTCCCGCATGCCAACGAAGATATTTATCGAGCGAACCTTTTATTATCGCATACAATTCTCTTTGTTTCATGATACATTTCAAAAATCTAGGCGAGACTTTTACGGTATCCATGTGATCAACACTTCGATCACAATACGTAGATGTCCTCGTTACTAGTTTGTACGCTTTTCCCATTACATATTCCGATGTCCTTGTGACTAACACCTTAGCCACTATGCTTGGCCAAGTGATGATGGACATTGTAAGACCGAGTGGGCCCAAAGTGTATCTCTTCACCACCTAAGGAGCAAATCTCAGTCTTACATATCAAATACCACAACATAATTCTTTTTTGTATACCTGAAAGCTTTTATAATCACCCAGTTAAGAAGTGATGTCTGGCAACGCAAAGTAATCATCCGGTATCCGAGTATATGATATTCTCATGGTCTAAGTACACAAGAAAACGTTAACTTTTTATACGAAAATACCAACAACATATTGACAACGTGATTTCGTAGTATTTCATAACTTGAGTTCATCCGACAGCATTGTCACCCTAGCAATGTGTTCTCATTATTGTCGTCATCTTCATTACAATAACATTACCATGGTTTAGGAAAACAGAATCATCAACAATACATGAGCTAGTCTAGAAGCCAGACTAGGGATCTGATTGATGTTTATCTTTCCATTCCACATGCAAATAGGGTTTTCTTCGAATCTCACATTCAAGAACCATTGCAATTATAGCACCGAAATATAAACTTAATTATGAACAAGAAAATAGCATAATGATAATTTTATTATTGATTTTAGGGCATATTTTCAAAAGTGATCCCATGGCGAACTAAGTCTCCTACAACCATATCACTCACTGCTAGATGACACGCCTATCAAAAGGGATAGGGCCTCTTTGATTTATAGGAAAAGTGGATTAAAACATAGGAATAAGAAAAATTTCCTATGGGATATTATTCATCCATTTGATTCAAAGGAAGTGTCCATAGGAAAAAGTAGGATTCTTCTCCTTCAGATTGAGTTTCGTAGGTGGGAATTTTACAATCCACTGAAATCTCTTTTTTACATTCCTATGAACAAAAAATGAGGCAAATACCATAAGTAGCATATTAACTCAATGCTAACTTTGCATATGTTTTAACATTAATTTGACCATGCCTCAAGCCCTTCAAATTCTGACACGTAATAACCACGACATCCACCGAAAACAATTGTCAAACGCAATCGCAACACCGAAGAGAGATAGTTGAGCGCCATATAAAAATAACACATTGCAAGTTTGTAACTGTACAAGACAAGATTTATTTTAGTTCAAATCATGTTTACATTTTGAACTGGCCGTGTCCATCACAGCCTGCAAACACCACTTCTTTACAGGCCATCAAACATCATAGATACAAGCTGACAATGAAGATGTATGAAAGAAGACTATACAGCTAGACTAACCTGTAATTCTGTTTGACGAGTACATCACTCGTTCGAGGTCAGCTTATTCTTTTTTCCTTGTGCAGGTATGACTGACTAGTACCAAACATGCCTGGTTGCACTTACAGTGCTGCAGATGGCACAGCAGTCAGTTTTCCGCGTACTCGAGTATCGCGCCTGTATGATTGAAGCCACATGATACATGAACAGCACTTGCATTCTTGCCAAGTTCTACCATCATGGGCTCGCAATAGTCAACGTCGTTTCCATGCCCCTGCAAAGCAGAGGCACTGGTCAGCAAAATCAGGTGAAACGAGCAGTTTTACCATGATATGTAGAATCATTGTTAACATGATTTTGATGGAAATTGTGCAAGCAGGTACAAAGATGCCGAACATCGGCATCAAGTACTAATAAATTGTTGTAGTGGCAGCAAGCAACTCACTAATTGCCCGCCAGAAGAATGGCCCTCTTCAAAGAAGGTACCGTTGGCACCTCCCCAGCCCCATGTGTAGATATCTTCACCTGGACGTTTTGAGATGTTCTCAGCATCACAGGCAATGTGGCAACAAAAGAGAAAAGACAACCCATAAGATCTTATTTGAAGATAGCATGGCAACTTTTCTCAGGTACTACCTCCTTTCCTAAATATATGACGTCTTGATGGTTTAATTTAAACTGCCAAAACGCCTTATATTTAGAAACAGAAGGTGTATATATCATAAGAATAGATGAACACCATTCTTTCTTTAGACTGGGTGCAACTGGTTTCGAGTCCTCTTGCGTGTGAATTTGGGTTCTTACTATAAAATAAAATAAAGTAGGGCCTTCCCCTGCCGCTTTCCTTTCCAAAAAAGAAATACTTATGTTGTTCATTCAAATGGACATAGAAAATGGGATGGAAAGTCAGGCAGATGTCATGAAACAATAATAACCCTTTACTATTGCGAGGTTTTGTCTCTCTGAATTGTGTGTAAAACTAGTTAAATCAAGCCATGTGTGTGTACCCTGCATTTTATATTACTGTGACATGAGATCCTCAACTCAATACCCAGTGCAAGTATAGTCTAGTAGAACTATAGTTCTATTTTGTTGTTGCTATACATACTTGAGAGATACAATTGTCTAGTCAAGGGAACTCCATGAAAATAAGTTGTGTAATGAGACCTAATGATGGACACCCCTTGTCAAGATATAAGTATTTGCTTCATAACATAATTTTCTAGTACTAGTTAGAACTTAGAACCCAGCATACAACAGAAATGATAAAACAATTTGATACCTGAAATTGCAGCTGTGTGCTTCCAACCACAGGATACCTGCAGAAGGTAGACGGTGAAGGTTCGCCAGAAATCAAGAAATATATTTTCCTTTTTGCGAGGGGAGAAATGAATTGTCTTTTCTTTGCAAGGAAAGAAACAAGCAGCCTTTTTTTGCAACGGAAAAAACATTGCAGTATAAATAGAAATTGAACCAATGACTAGACATACTGCATACCAACCTTAGATACAGGAAGCTTAAATAATGAACTTCTTACAACTTCTGGGAAGCGAACCATGCCTGTACCTCTGGGAAGCGATACTATGTAAGTCAGCAATCCCAGAGTTTGACACAAATGAAAACTTCTAGAAGCAGTAGTAGATGGAAGTACCCAAGACCAAGGCAGCCATTTTCATTTGAACCCCAAGAGTACAAATCTCCACGATCTGCAAAATATCACGGGTATCCATGTCACCATTTTCAGATCCTTAGAACAGTTGAATAAAACTGATAGTTGTCACTGATAAATTGTAAAAATATAACACCATCCAAGCCATGTCCCTTGCCAAGAGATAGAAATATTTGCCTAGCAATTCAGAAATTATGCTAGTAAAATAAGCATTAAGGATTAAGCTACAAAATTGAAGAGAGTTAAAAGGGCAGACCTCCACAATGACAATCTATTAGAAATTTCATGTAACATATGCTTCCACTATGAAGTACATAAAGATTTTACAATGTGCAAGTCCACAATTTGTTCAATTTGAACTGCTTGAGATGATCATTCGAGAAAATAGAGGGACAGTTTGTGGAGACAAAATGGACATGCATGGATGTAAAACTCAAGCTGCATAATCCTTTAAAGTGCATAAGGTGCTATTGACGAAAACCCCATATATGCCAAGTTTATACTGTAGATGTTATGGTTGTGGGTTCACAAGGGAACAGGACATAGGGCATATCCATGAGGGCATTGGATAGGTTATGTTAGAGATAGAAAGGTTAAGAAAAGAGACTAGTTAAATTAGGAACAGTCCAATTTAACTAGGAAGATGAAGTCATGGTTTGATCTTGAGTGTCTTGTATGAATTGAGAACTGATTTGTGGATCAGAGTTAGTCGCTTTATTTAAGGACTAGCATGTAACAAACTTAATGAAGCAATAAGAGAATAGTTTATCAATCTGTTATCTCCCTCATTTCCTCCTTTGCCAACCTATGTTCTACTCGTCAATCCCCTATTCCATGCCATCCAGCCATCTTCATGGCGGTAGTTACCCAGTTTGTTCCAGTCCACCACCGCATCTAGGACAAACCATGGCCTGATCAGATATGTTGTCAATCTGCACGGCTTCACCAGGTGCAATATAGAGATGAAGATATTTTGACCTGAGATCCTAGTCCCCCCAAAAGGGTTATGTATCAGTATCAGTGTATAACTGTTCCTAAAATTTGTTTTCTTTATTTGGAGACCAAATCTGAAGGACAGGCCTCGCACAGTGGTGAAGTACTCCCCACTTGTGCCAAGAGGTCCTGGGTTCGACACGGCCTCCCTGCATTGCACTGTGCAGGGGTAACGTATGATCATTCTCTGGACCCCACCTGGTGTTGGAGCTTCTGGAACTGGGTCTGTCCTTTATCTGGAGACCGAGTCTATTCCTCAAGAAATATATGCAAATGCATATGACCAGAGTTTTTATCTAATTCAATCTACCAAATTACTGCCAGCAACAGAAACAAGTGCCCCTCTTTTGATTTCTGCATGCACAACTGATACCTGTTACCGCGCAAGTATGATAACCTCCACAAGCAACTTCTTCTGAAAACTGTATCTCTTCAACAGCACTTGGTCTAGGTGCATCATTTGATCTTCCAAGTACCTGTAATTTTGGGTTAAATACAGGGAAAATCCCAGGAAGCTAGATTTATGGCCAAGAAAAAATCTCAATAAAAACAGTAAAAAATGTCCCAAGAGGCCTGATTGGATACCACCTTCTCAGTCTTCTGCCCAAACATGAACACAGTACCTTTTTCTGCAATTTTTACGCAAGGAGCACATAAGATGGAGAAATCATGATCAGCAGTTGACTACTGTACAACTTTAAACAATTTTTCCGTGAGCTTACCATCAATGCAAGCTGAGTGCAGCATTCCCGCAGCTATCCTTTTAATCTATCCAATGCAACGACATGAACAATGAGAAGGGGATCCTTATTTGATCAGGACACAGTGAAACTCAAAGCAAAATACCTTGATACCATCAAGGTTTTTTATCAACCTTGGAGTATATTCACTGCACAGATGAAGTTCAGATTATCAAGAATCCTTCCAGACAAATATAGCTTTAGCATAGTGTAAACAAATCCAAACCATCAAGCATGTTTTACAGTGAAATATCCAACATAATACCACACAGATCTTATCTCGAGCTCATACTACATCATCTCGGAACTAGGAACTTCAGCAATTAAGTTTGTGACATGTGAATTTGTTATGAGATGAACATAATCTTTCTAAGTACATAAGTGCCAGCTTCTGATAGAGAAATTTGCATTCTTAAGGTTAA
This sequence comes from Aegilops umbellulata, assembly GCA_032464435.1. NCBI lineage: Eukaryota > Viridiplantae > Streptophyta > Magnoliopsida > Poales > Poaceae > Aegilops > Aegilops umbellulata. The sequence continues at coordinate 71,453,686 of CP136054.1, forward strand.
GGTGTTACTATGTCCATATTTTCCAAATAAATGACAACATGAGCTATCCCAAAAGATAGAATGGTGTGTCCACAATAAGTGCTCTGCAAAAACTTGTGATCTTACTTTGAGGTCATAGCGAATCCCAGGAAGCTAGATTTATGGCCATGTCCAAGTCTACCAGCACCAGCAGCTCCCCAACTCAAGGCTTCACCATCCTCTTAAGAAGAAAATAACAGGGGAATTTCAGACGCTCAAAAGCAGTAATATTCAAGTTATTACTATAACACAAATACATAGCACATTCACCTGTAACAACAATTGAGTGCTCTGATCCCAAAGCAGTCATTTTCACTCTAACATCAGCCAAGTAGTCAACCTTTCTTGGGGTAGAGACTACTTTTCCTGCACCTAAACCAAGTAGGAAGGGCTCTTTAATTCAGAATTTTAAGCTGATGGCAAATGTTCAGTTTAATAGCAAGATTATTGATGAAAGAAACAACAGACCATCAATACCCAGTAAATCTTAACAGAAGCATGAGGATGCTACAGGTGATGATGGAAAGACAGGTAGAACAAACTGAAGCTTAAGTGCTCAAGTATTATGTACAAGTCAATCTTAGACATAGATGTTTCAGATAATTTTTTTTTTCTTTTGAGGGAAATTGATGTTCCAGATTTTAGTTGGATCAAATGACCCCACACCCATCAGTGTAAAACAAGACACTGTTGATAACGCCAAATTGTTAAACCAGTCCAAACATTCAATTATCACATATAGCATGAAGTGGGGGGTACAACCATGGATGGTGCTAAGAGTGTAAAGAAAGAAGATAATATTATTACTTTTGCCAAGGCCAAGCTGGCCACTCGAATTTTTGCCCCAAACGAAGAGCTCACCATCGGCTGTTGAAAAGAGATAGCACAAAAGCTTATTAATATGAATTGGTTTCGCAAAAATTCTGATGTACATCATAAATAATAAATAAATTTGATAAAAAAAATGAACACTTCCTCCAGTTCTCGAAAAGACACTGGCATGGTGGGCAAACTAGAACTTTGGTCACTATTTTCTATTGTAATGTACTCCCTCCGTTCCAAAATAGATGACTCAACTTTGTACTAACTTTAGTACAAAGGTAGTATAAAGTTGGGTCATCTATTTTGGAACGGAGGGAGTATTTACAAAGCCCAACAAAAAGTTATATACTATCAGTAATTTTCAAGACAAATTGTTGCATATGATTTTTAAGTATCTTGTCTGAATAACTTAAAAGACATTGATAATCAAAGTTTGAAAATTACCAAATGGCAGCTTCTAGGGAACAGGAGGGAGTAGAAGATAACGAGCTCATAGCATTTACAGTTTGTATAGTAGTCTTAAGTATCAGTGAAATGTTGATTAACTTGTGAAGAAACATGTTGTGTGGTGCACGGCAGTACTCAATCATCAATAAAAAAAGGGCAGCCTGGTGCATGTAGCTCCCGCTTGCGCAGGGTCCGGGGAAGGGTCCGACCACTTTGGGTCTATTGTACGCAGTCTTTCCCTACATTTCTGTAAGAGGCTGTTCCCAGGACTTGAACCCGTGACCTCATGGTCACAAGGCAGCAGCTTTACCACTGCATGTAGCTCCCGCTTGCGCAGGGTCCGGGTCTGACCACTTTGGGTCTATTGTACGCAGTCTTTCCCTACATTTCTGTAAGAGGCTGTTCCCAGGACTTGAAACCGTGACCTCATGGTCACAAGGCAGCAGCTTTACCACTGCATGTAGCTCCCGCTTGCGCAGGGTCAAGGGAAGGGTCCAACCTCTTTGGGTCTATTGTACGCAGCCTTTCCCTACATTTCTGTAAGAGGCTGTTCCCAGGACTTGAACCCGTGACCTCATGGTCACAAGGCAGCAGCTTTACCACTGCGCCAAGGCTCCCCTTCAGTACTCAATCATCAATACTAAATAATAATCTTATACTATAATTCTACACAACTTATGAAGGTACTACGAGCAATAAGATGTTTCAACGGCATGGATGGACAGTTTAGGTCCAGGTAAAGTGCACAATTCAAGATATCTATCCTTTCTTATGAAAATGAAGCCTCTGTTGCATATTTATAGTTGCCTGTCTCATTTGTTTATATATGGATATATAGTACTGAGCCACAGAGGGTCCACTAATATTTACAATCAGCTTCTACTGCAATGTAATGTTGAAGACCTAGAGTATATTGTGTACGCCACACAGAAACAAGGAGCTCAAAATTACTTGATCATTAGCATAATGCCCGTGCGCTGCTACGAAGCCATAAAGAAGATGAGGAGTTAGCCCACCGGCTTAGGAATCACCAAAAGACGTTGGTGTCCGGCAGCTGCTGTGAGGTTCACGATTATAAGAAAGCAAAAATACCATGAGGGGCCATGCGACGGGCGTTGGAGAATCTTAAGCGACCATAGTAGGTCCTTTGAAGATTTAAAGTGAGACAACATTTTGAATGTTGAAACACATGATGTGCATTAGCAAGTTGACTGCACAAGGTCGGCGATCAGGTAAGAGGACAAGGTCTATCATCGGGGTTGGAATTATTATTTGTTTGCTGTCCTATGCTATGATATAGAACTAGAAAAATTGGTTGGGAAGGAAAACTAAAACCAAGAGCATGATTTTCAGGTGGAGTCTCACATGAAAGTAGTCCGTAGCATATTTATTTATTTGTGCTGGGTCCCACATGTGAATTAAAAGTACATTCCTATATTTACATGTTTTGAAGGTCGCTAGTCCACATATGGGCAGGAGTGCATTTGTTTTATTTGTGAAGGTTGTTGATCCCATATGTGAATTCACCACCAACTCCAACCTTTATAAGTAGGATAAAATAGTAGGCCATTGCTAGTAAAGGTTGATCAATCAGCCACATTCTCCATACATCTAGGTTTATAAGGCCCATTATCGTTGTCTTAAAAAATCAGCATCTATACTACCAAATCAATATCCTCAGATATATCATGAACTATGTTTTCATAATGTATTCATTGAGTATTGCATATATTGTATTATTTTTTGTATAAACTTGGTTAAACTTTAACTAGTTCAACTTAAGAAAAGATTAATAGGCCTTAAAAACCCGGATGGAGGGCTTTAGGCACATAACATAATTTGAAAGAAAACTTTATTAATGGACAGCTCGCTCAATCTTATTTATTTATCAGAAATGCTAAAAATATGACATCAGATTTTTAAGCATGGCAAATCTGATGTCCGGGAAGGCAAATTATGTTGTCGCGGGCATGGCAAGATTTGCCATGCTTAAAAATCTGAGTCAGATTTGTAGAGAAATCCTTATTTATTAGGACACTACAAATGGGTGCTCTAGGAGCTCCATCAGGCATCCATGCCCCTGGCCATCAGATTTTCCATACTAACAATAATATAACAGGTGGTCTTGCTGTTTCCAGTGTCCCCTTCTCAATATATACATTAACCTTCTTCTGGTAAAGCAAACCTAGGCACATAACTGCACCTTACTTTTTTCGCTCACCTGTTACTGCACAAGAATGATGGTTGCCAGCTGAAATTTGTACAACTTTCTCGTGAAATCCAGAGACTTCAACAGGGTCCTACATGTAAAAGAAAAACCTGTCATTGGAAGAACACGGATGTGTGGACTAATGACCTACAAGGGTAAATAATAAACAGACAAGAGAACCCCAAAAAAGAACTGTAACATACATAAATTGTATGTCAATAGATGCCATAAATTCATGGACTGGAGATTCAATCTGCTTGATTTCTTAAGCAGGAGGAATCAAACATCTGGTGTAAAAAATTATACTGACATTGAAATATTTATATAGCTATTCACTTTCATGCATATCTGTACCTCCGGTACACATAAAAACATTCCATACAGCAGACTTGGTTTCGCAGAGAGAACAGAACAGACACTGATTTAATTTGTCTCAGCTAGTATTTCTGAAGCGTCCGGTTTTGAATTAATGTGCCGAAGTTTCTTTGATTGACAGTGTAGACACAAACATAGGGAGGTATGACGGACAAGAACCAGTACCAGAGTATGAGGCATCGAGGAGCCTATCCCGAGCTGCCCAAAGTCGTTCAGCCCCGTAGCAAACACGCGCCCACCCTCTGAAGAAAACGGCAGGTCAGGATCTCTCGGAATCCTTTACATTGCGATGTCAGAAAGGAGGAAGCAGGTAGGGTGAGGGGAGCGTACCGGTGAGGAAGAGGGTGTGGGCGCCGCCGCAGGCGAGCGAGGTAGGCGGGTCGGCGGGGCGCGTTAGGAAGAAGGGGCACGCCGTGGGGCTCCACCGCGACTCCAGCGCCCCCAGCCCCAGCCGACCGTGGTCCCCGTTCCCCCACAGCGCCGCCACCCGACGCCGCGCCGGATTGCCCGAATCGGCGCCCACTGCCGCCGTGTCGGACGAGAACCATCGCGGCCGCGGCCACCGCCTCGCCCGCCACATCGCCGTTCCGCGTTGGAGCTCTGGAGTGGTCGCGTCGCTCGCGGTGTCGGATAGTCCACGTCGGCGACCTGATTATCTCCTCCGAGCATAGTTTACAAGAAACGAACTGTCCTCTGTTCAGGCTTTTACCGGTGAGCAGATGCCGGTGAGACGTCCGGTTCATCAGTTCATTTACGAAAAAACGAACATTTTTTTAAATTTTTTTAATAGGCAATTGCCTGTGCGTTGTTACGGGTGTAAAAATATTTTGGTTGTTGCGAATCAATTTGTGGTTGGATTCAAGTCCTGATGCTCGCTTTTATTCAGGGATTTATTCAGGATTTCCGGCCATGCGCATTTAGTGGAAGAGACATTCCCGTTGACATGATATGCTGGCTTAGTCTTTCGGAGGTGCTCATAGGGGTAGGTGTGCGTGTGCGCATTTATAGGGATGAGTGTATGTACGTGTATATGAGCGCTTGTGTCTATACTGTGTTAAAAAAGTTTGGTTGTTACACATTTTTTTCTTGCGAGAATAGTTGTTACACACTAATTGTGCAAGTGTGTACCTTCAGAATCCGCATGCAGAAATCATGCTTCAGTTTTTCAGGAAAACAATATGACTTGGTTTTACCTTAAAAGTCATCTTCTTCCTTCATCTGTTATATGTCTCCATAACCCAAACATCCACCGTTAAAAAAGCATCAGGCACCCCATAGATACGGGTTTGGGCAGAAAATATTGAGGCGATTGTGGGTTTGGACATGCTTACCCATACCCATACCCTGCAGATGCCATGTTAAAAGAATTTTGCATCAAAGTGTTTTCTACTCATATTAAATGACCTATCGAATCCAATATTGGTGGGTCCACTCGACTAAGGTGTGATATGTCAATTGAAAAATATACTTGTTTTATCCATGGCAATCATCAAAGGTAAACTGATTTACAAATATAAGTTAGTCTAAAAATCATGTCGTGTTCTCAACTTCTCCCGTATGTCTCCTTTCTCTTTCTTTCCTTTGCTCCGTTGAGGAGTGGGCAGATCCAAACCCAGGGGCATCTGCACCCACTTTTCAAAAAATGCATTTTAAATACGTTTTAAAATCTCAAAAAAATCAAAAGAAAATTCCATGCATACATGTTCATAAATGTGTGTGCATGACGCAAAGTTTTATGAAAAAATATCTTTTTATTTTGTCTTCGTAAAAAAATTATGTGCTTCTAAATAGTGTTTCACGACACAATCTTTTATCTTTTTTCACAAGCCACAAAAAAAGTTACTTTCCCGTGAAACGTTATGCACGCACATAGAACATGAATATGTATCTATGCCGCCTTTTTCGGATTTCTTTAGCATTTAGAAATGTGTTTTTCAAAGTGGGTTCATATATGGGTTCATCCATGCACTTCCCCTCCGTTGAGTCCCTTCTTAAAAATCACAATGAGTAGCAAGAAAAAAAAATTAGTACATCGGAGAATCTTATCTTGAGAGAAAATTTATACAAGTCAAAATTTAGTAGCTTGAGAAAAACTTGCAATTGATATAAAAGACTGCGATTTCTGCATAAGAACAATACAAATTATAAATTTTCTTAAATAACTGACAAAAAACACCTTTATTGTATTCTCAATGCCGGATATAAGTTTAAAAAAGTGGCAACGAATAGAAAAGAGGTTGATCACTTCATGAGTTGAAAGCTCTTATGGCAATATATCCTTTCTCAATATATCATAATAATTCCAGCGCTCATCTCCTAAATTCTCAAGCAAGCATTTTCTCCTGAAGCAAAATTGGTGAAGAATTTCATACTACAAGTAAATCAGAGAATAGATGAAAGTATCATACAAGAATTACATGTGTGTTTTTAATCGACAAAACCAACTCTAGATGGTTTATGCCTGCAGCTGCTCCTTCGATGCCAGCAGCAGACTAATACATTTACCTTCTTTTGGTTTCTCTTATTCATTTGATGTATATATATATATCAAAGACCCCATGTCCAAAAAACACACATAACCAAAAAAACCACATGTCGGAGCAAAGAGAGGACAGAAAAATGATCAGTACAAAATACGTGCATAGGCTTGGCATACAATAGGAAAACCGAATGCAAAGTAATGTTTGCAGGGGCAGGAGCAACTCTAGCAGACCCTGCATCCCGCCCCGGCCCGCAAAATAACCGTCAAATTGCGGATCGGGGTCGGAAAATCTGCACGATCAGACCCCGCATCCCGCCCCGGCCCGTAAATATTTTTGCGGGGCGCGGCAAATCTTCTCCCTCAACCTCTATCTTCACGGGCTGGGAGGCCGACCCGAGCTCAACCTCTATCCGCTGTGAGATTTGGTGGGAGGGACATTTCCGCACGCCCTTTCCCGCTCCCCCGCACCCTCCGCCACCATTGCCCCCCCCCTCCGCAAGCTCCGGCTCCTCCTCCCCGGCCATTCCTCGCTGCCATGGGCGACCCCATGCTGTCCCCCGTCACCGTCAAGGTCGCGCATGCCCCTTTCCCTAGGGCGGATCTTGTCGCCGGCCATGTTGGCCCCGCCGCCGTCGCCCAAGCACACGCCGCGCCTGCCTGCAAGCGGCAGGGCAACATGGTCGTGCAGGGCGGGAATCCGGCTGCCCCCGCCGCGATGGCCCGCGCTCCGGGCGCCAACGCGGCAGCGCGATCCCGGCCGGCGGCGGAGAAGGTCGCCAAGGCCGCGGGCGTAAAGCGGAGGAAGGTTCCGGCTTCAAAGAAGCCACCTTCTTCATCCTCTCACTCCATCCCCCCGTAAGTAGGTTCTCCGGCGATGCCGTTCAACGGTGCCGCTCCCCCCACGAGCGAGGTGTTCGACGAAATGGCCGGAACGTATGCGTCTTCGGTCTTGGTGATTTCCTTTCATTTACGCCATTATTCTCGATAGCTCGTGACTTGTTATCGTTCGCTATAGCGGTGGTTCGAACAATGCAACAACCGAGTTCGTGAACTTGTTGGACACGAATGCGGTTGACATTGATCAAGCCCCTTTCGAACCGTTTGAGTACAATGAAACGGAGGGCGGCGTGGATGATCATGGTTGTGCGGACGAATTGGAGGAGATCGAAGCGGAAGCATTTGAGCAATCGCAAGCAAAATCTGGAAAAAGCATAAGATCGAAGAACTACACGATCTTGAAAGATCAAGCTTTGGTTCAAGCATGGAGTGCGGTGTCTCTTGATGCATGCACGGGTACTTCTCAAACCGCCAAGAGATATTGGCAAAGGATCGAAGATCAATACTTCTGCATTATGGCAAAGCATCCCAATAGGACTCCACGCACATTTCGGTGGCTTCAAGGGCGTTGTGAGAATATCAAGCCTATGTGCAGCCGTTGGGCAGCTTGCTTGGAGCAAGTACGCAATGCACCTCCAAGTGGCACCGTGGAGTCCGACTATGTGAGTTTATTTTGCCTTTGTTCAAATTGTGCATCATCATATTGCATCATGAGAAATGATTGGATCACTTTGTTCACATTGTGTAGGATAAGATTGCTCAACATAGATACAAGGACATGGAAGCTTCGGAAGGCAGATTTTTCAAACTAGAGCATTGTTGGGAGTTGCTCCAAAAGTGCGAGAAGTGGAAGTTGATCGACAAAGAATCTCCACCAAAGAGAGGCTCACTTACAAACATGGATGAAGATGAGGATGATGATGGTCCAATAAATTTGCACAAGCCCGATGGCGACAACAAGACTAAGGAGAAGATCAAGAGAGAGCAAGAAGCATCGAGCTTGAGGGAGAAGATTGATGCCATGGTACAATCCAACGAGTCGATGTTGTTGAAGTCGTTGGAGATCAAGAAAGAATTGGCTGAGAAGAAGGCGAAGGAGAAGCAAGAAAAGTGGCAATTGCTCAAGGAAGAGGTGTTGCACAAAGCTGCCATCGAGGAGAGAAGAGCACGCGCCGCTGAAAACAAATCCATGTCCATGTTGCTCGCCGAAGAGAACAAGATCATGTCAATGAACCGCAATGACATGGACGACCTCACCAAAACATAGCATGATATGGCAAGGAGATAAATCTTGAAGAGAAGAATGGTCGCGGCGGCATGTCCGTGTTACAGTTCCGGTGATGTTTTCTCTGCTCCATATGGTGGCAATGTGGATGATTTCGGTGCGGGAGTTGGAACAAGCGCCGGAGGTGGATTCGGTGACGCCGATGAACTTCAAGATGGACTCGATGGCACGGAGTAAAGATCGACCAAGACGATGCCGGACATGGACGCAAACCTTTTGCAAGGCCCTCTTTTGCGTTTGTCGTAATGAACTTGGCTTCTATTTGCACGTAAAACTGTTTATGCCGTTTGAATTTGAACTTGTTTGTGAAACCCTATGTCAAATGCGAGATTTGCATTTTTTTTCTGTTTGCGGGTCGTCGAGGGGGTGCCCGAGCATAACCCGCAGAAGTTGACCCGTAAAAAGGCATATTCCGCGAATATACTTTTTTATGGATCCGTTTGGGGGGTCTGCATCTGTGCGAGCCCGAAAGCGGTTTTACGCGAACCGCAAACGCGTTTTGTGGGCCGGCGGGATGCGGGGTCTGCTAGAGTTGCTCTAAGAGCATGGTTAATAGTACAGCCAGCTGATGGATATATGATGTTGCCATGTCATCTATAGCTAAGCTTATAGCCGGCAAGTATAATAGTTAGACATAAAGTTGTGCTACTTTATTAATACATGACCCACTTCCCACTCTCACATAGTGCCTAGGAGCACGTGCTGCAGCTGGCTCTTATTTTATAGCCGGCTCCTCTTCTCCCCCCTCCATGTCATCAGAAAAATAATATTTTAACTCTTATAGTCTGCTTACATAAGCTTATTGTACTTTCTCTAACTTGGCCCCCAGTAGCCATGGCCTGGACTCTGTCAAGAGGAAGTCACAAAGTTGTTGCTCGTGTTGTAGGCAGCCGTGGTTCAATCAGGGGATGACTGAAAGGAGACCTGCGATCTCGATCTGGCCACCCTCGGTGGTGCTCGGCGGATCCCGTGCTGTTGTGGATCCCTTCAGATCGGGGTCTCCATCATCGATCTAGGAAGGATCGTAGGTTGGGGCTAGACAGCTGCGTCCTATGCCGGGAGCTAGTGGTGGTGTTTGGCGGGGGCCGCCACAGGGAGGTGATAGGAATGGCATAGGGGCGAGGCCGCGGATGGCAAACCTACCCGAATAGGGAGGAAGCCGATCTAAAGTGTAGCTCACGAGATTGGAAGACGAGGCCAAACGGGTCGGCCCGGCACGGCATGACCAGGACCATGCTAATCGTGCCTGGCCTGGCACGACCCGCCGTGGCATGTTTAATAGCCGGGTCGTGTCGTTCCGGCCCACGGGTGCCGCTCCTTGGCCCAGGCACGACCTGATTATTAAACGGGTCGGCCCACGACACGTCTAGCACGCTGGCCCCCCTGTTTTTAGTCTATTGGGCTATAATTTAGGCTTCTGAAGAAAAAACAGGCCGTGTCGTGCCGGCCCGCGTGCCCAGCCTCCAGGCCCAGGCATGGCCCATGGTGTGCCCGTGTCGGGACTGGCCCGTTTAGCCCGGGACGTGTCGTGCCTGGGTCAGATATGTCTGTTGTTTTCTTTCTTATTTTACAAGGTTTACATGAAGAGGGAGAATGTCGGCAGCTGGAATTCTGGACCGGAAAGAGCAAATATGGGAGACCTATTCTCCACAAATCCAAAAGTCCTGAAAATTTACCGAGAATTATTTTGAAATATATAAAAAATATTGGGCAAAGAAATACCATAGGGGGACCCACCAAGTGGCTACAAGCCCGGGGGGCAAGCCCTACCCCCCTGGGCGCGCCCCTAGGGCTTGTGGGCCCCCTAGCAGGTCCCCAGTGCCCATCTTCTGCTATATGGAGGCTTTTGACGAGGAAAAAACCATAAGGAAGCTTTCGGGATGAAGCGTCGCCGTCTCGAGGCGGAACCTGAGCAGAAGCAATCTAGGGCTCTGGCGGAGCTGTTCTGCCGAGGAAATTTCTCTCCCGGAAGGGGAAATCGAAGCCATCGTCATCACCAATGATCCTCTCATCGAGAGGGGCTCTTGTATATGATTTTTGTCTCAAAATCTCAGATTGGTACCTGTGGATTGCTAGTAGTGTTTATTACTCCTTGTAGTTGATGCTAGTTGGTTTATTTGATGAAAGATCATATGTTCAGATCCTTAATGATATTCAATACCCCTCTGATCTTGAACATGAACATGCTTTATGAGTAGTTACGTTTGTTTGTGAGAACATGGGAGATGTCTTGTTATAAGTAATCAAGTGAATTTAGTATTCGTTCGATATTTTGATGAGATGTATGTTGTCTTTTCTCTAGTGGTGTTATGTGAGCGTCGACTACATGACACTTCACCATGATTTAGGCCTAGGGAAGGGCATTGTAAAGTAATAAGTAGATGATGGGTTGCTAGAGTGACAGAAGCTTAAACCCTAGTTTATGCGTTGCTTCGTAAGGGGCTGATTTGGACCCATATGTTTCATGATATGGTTAGATTTATCTTAATTCTTCTTCCGTAGTTGCGGATGCTTGCGAGATCATAAGTGGGAGGCTTGTCCAAGTAAGGATAGCACCCAAGCACCGGTACACCCCACATATCAAATTATCAAAGTAACGAACGTGAATCATATGAGCATGATGAAAACTAACTTAGCAGTAATTCCCATGTGTCCTCAGGAGTGTTTTTCTTTATATAAGAGTTTGTCCAGGCTTATCCTTTGCCACAAAAAGGATTGGGTCACCTTGCTGCACCTTAGTCACACTTGTTACTTGTTACCCATTACAAATTATCTTATCACAAAACTATTTGTTACCGATAATTTCGTGCTTGCAGAAAATACCTTGCTGAAAACCGTTTGTCATTTCCTTCTACTCGTCGTTGGGTTCGACACTCTTGCTTATAGAAAAGACTATAATAGATCCCATAAACTTGTGGGTCATCAGGGTCGTGTCGTTCCTGCATGCTATGCTACCTCTTGAGCACTGCGTTGGTTTTTCCTTGAAGAGGAAAGGGTGATGTAGCAAAGTAGCGTAAGTATTTCCCTCAGTTTTTGAGAACCAAGGTATCAATCCAGTAGGAGGCTACGTGCGAGTCCCTCACACCTACACAAAACAAATAAATCCTCGCAACCAATGCGATAAGGGGTTGTCAATCCCTACACGGTCACTTACGAGAGTGAGATCTGATAGATATGATAGGATAATATTTTTGGTATTTTTATGATAAAGATGCATAGTAAAATAAAAGCAAAGGAAATAACTAAGTGTTGGAAGATTAATATGATGAAGATAGACCTGGGGGCCATAGGTTTCACTAGTGTCTTCTCTCAAGAGCATAAGTATTTTACGGTGGGTGAACAAATTACTGTTGAGCAATTGACAGAATTGAGCATAGTTATGAGAATATCTAGGTATGATCATGTATATAGGCATCACATCCGAGACAACTAGACCGACTCTTGCCTGCATCTACTACTATTACTCCACTCATCGACCGCTATCCAGCATGCATCTAGAGTATTAAGTTCATGAAAACAGAGTAATGCCTTAAGCAAGATGACATGATGTAGAGGGATAAATTCATGCAATATGATAAAAAAACCATCCTGTTATTCTCGATGGCAACAATACAATATGTGCCTTGCTGCCCCTACTGTCACTGGGAAAGGACACCGCAAGATTGAACCCAAAGCTAAGCACTTCTCCCATTGCAAGAAAGATCAATCTAGTAGGCCAAGCCAAACTGATAATTCGAAGAGACTTGCAAAGATAACCAATCATACATAAAAGAATTCAGAGAAGATTCAAATATTGTTCATAGATAATCTTGATCATAAACTCACAATTCATCGTGTTGGGGAACGTAGTAATTTCAAAAAAAATCCTACGCACACGCAAGATCATGGTGATGCATAGCAACGAGAGGGGAGAGTGTTGTCTACGTACCCTCGTAGACCGAAGCGGAAGCGTTGACGCAACATAGAGGAAGTAGTCGTATGTCTTCCCGATCCGACCGATCCAAGCACCGTTACTCCGACACCTCCGAGTTCTTAGCACACGTTCAGCTCGATGACGCTCCCCGGGCTCCGATCCAGCAAAGCTTCGGGGATGAGTTCCGTCAGCACGACGGCGTGATGACGATGATGATGTTCTACCGACGCAGGGCTTCGCCTAAGCACCACAACGATATGACCGAGGTGGAATATGGTGGAGGGGGCACCGCACACGGCTAAGGAACGATCTCGATGATCAACTTGTGTGTTCTAGGGTGCCCCTGCCCCCGTATATAAAGGAGGGGAGGGGAGGGCGCGGCCGGACCCCAAGGGGTGCGCCAGGAGGAGTCCTACTCCCACCGGGAGTAGGACTCCTCTCCCTTGCCTTGTAGGAGAAGGAAGGAGAGAGGGGGAAAGGAAAAAGGGGGGCGCCGCCCCCCTTCCTTGTCCTATTCGGACTAGGGGGGGAGGGGCGCGCGGCCTGCCCTGGCCGCCCCTCCTCTTTTCCCTTAAGGCCCATATGGGCCCATTAACCCCCGGGGGGGTTCCGGTAACCCCCCGGTACTCCAGTAAAATGCCGATTTCACTCGGAACCATTCCGATGTCCAAATATAGGCTTCCAATATATCGATCTTTATGTCTCGACCATTTCGAGACTCCTCGTCATGTCCGTGATCACACCGGGACTCTGAACTAACTTCGGTACATCAAAATGCATAAACTCATAATAACTGTCATAGTAACTTTAAGCGTGCGGACCCTACGGTTCGAGAATAATGTAGACATGACCGAGACACGTCTCCGGTCAATAACCAATAGCCGGACCTGGATGCCCATATTGGCTCCTACATATTCTACGAAGATCTTTATCGGTCAGACCGCATAACAATATACGTTTTTCCCTTTGTCATTGGTATGTTACTTGCCCGAGATTCGATCGTCGGTATCCAATACCTAGTTCAATCTCGTTGCCGGCAAGTCTCTTTACTTGTTCCGTAATACATCATCTCACAACTAACATATTAGTTGTAATGCTTGCAAGGCTTATGTGATGTGCATTACCGAGAGGGCCCAGAGATACCTCTCCGACTATCGGAGCGACAAATCCTAATCTCGAAATACGCCAACCCAACAAGTACCTTTGGAGACACCTGTAGAGCACCTTTATAATCACCCAGTTACGTTGTGACGTTTGGTAGCACACAAAGTGTTCCTCCGATAAACGGGAGTTGCATAATCTCATAGTCATAGGAACATGTATAAGTCATGAAGAAAGCAATAGCAACATACTAAACGATCGGGTGCTAAGCTAATGGAATGGGTCAGGTCAATCAGATCATTCAACTAATGATGTGACCTCGTTAATCAAATAACAACTCTTTGTTCATGGTTAGGAAACATAACCATCTTTGATTAACGAGCTAGTCAAGTAGAGGCATACTAGTGACATTCTATTTGTTTATATATTCACACATGTATTATGTTTCCGGCTAATACAATTCTAGCATGAATAATAAACATTTATCAGGATATATGAGGAAATAAATAATAACTTTATTATTGCCTCTAGGGCATATTTCCTTCAGTCTCCCACTTGCACTAGAGTCAATAATCTAGATTACACAGTAATGATTCTAACACCCATGGAGTTTTGGTGCTGATCATGTTTTGCTCATGGAAGAGGCTTAGTCAACGGGTCTGCTACATTCAGATCCGTATGTATCTTGCAAATCTCTATGTCTCCCACCTGGACTAGATCCCGGATGGAGTTGAAGCGTCTCTTGATGTGCTTGGTTCTCTTGTGAAATCTGGATTCCTTTGCCAAGGCAATTGCACCAGTATTGTCACAAAAGATTTTCATTGGACCGGATGCACTAGGTATGACACCTAGATCGGATATGAACTCCTTCATCCAGACTCCTTCATTTGCTGCTTCCGAAGCAGCTATGTACTCCGCTTCACATGTAGATCCCGCCATGACGCTTTGTTTAGAACTGCACCAACTCACAGCTCCACCGTTTAATGTAAACACGTATCCGGTTTGCGATTTAGAATCGTCCGGATCAGTGTCAAAGCTTGCATCAACGTAACCGTTTACGATGAGCTCTTTGTCACCTCCATATATGAGAAACATATCCTTAGTTCTTTTCAGGTACTTCAGGATGTTCTTGACCGCTGTCCAGTGATCCACTCCTGGATTACTTTGGTACCTCCCTGCTAAACTTATAGCAAGACACACATCAGGTCTGGTACACAGCATTGCATACATGATAGAGCCTATGGCTGAAGCATAGGGAACATCTTTCATTTTCTCTCTATCTTCTGCAGTGGTCGGGCATTGAGTCTTACTCAACTTCACACCTTGTAGTATAGGCAAGAATCCTTTCTTTGCTTGATCCATTTTGAACTTCTTCAAAACTTTGTCAAGGTATGTGCTTTGCGAAAGTCCAATTAAGCGTCTTGATCTATCTCTATAGATCTTGATGCCCAATATGTAAGCAACTTCACCGAGGTCTTTCATTGAAAAATTCTTATTCAAGTATCCCTTTATGCTATCTAGAAATTCTATATCATTTCCGATTAGTAATATGTCATCGACATATAATATCAGAAATGCTACAGAGCTCCCACTCACTTTCTTGTAAATACAGGCTTCTCCAAAAGTCTGTACAAACCCAAATGCTTTGATCACACTATCAAAGCGTTCATTCCAACTCCGAGAGGCTTGCACCAGTCCATAAATGGATCGCTGGAGCTTGCACACTTTGTTAGCTCCCTTTGGATTGACAAAACCTTCTGGTTGCATCATATACAACTCTTCTTCCAGAAATCCATTTAGGAATGCAGTTTTGACATCCATCTGCCATATTTCATAATCATAAAACACGACAATCGCTAACATGATTCGGACAGACTTAAGCATCGCTACGGGTGAGAAGGTCTCATCGTAGTCAATCCCTTGAACTTGTCAAAAACCTTTCGCAACAAGTCGAGCTTTGTAGACAGTAACATTACCGTCAGCGTCAGTCTTCTTCTTGAAGATCCATTTATTCTCAATTGCTTGCCGATCATCGGGCAAGTCAACCAAAGTCCACACTTTGTTCTCATACATGGATCCCATCTCAGATTTCATGGCTTCAAGCCATTTTGCGGAATCTGGGCTCACCATCGCTTCTTCATAGTTCGTAGGTTCACCATGATCTAGTAGCATGATTTCCAGAACAGGATTGCCGTACCACTCTGGTGCGGATCTTACTCTGGTTGATCTACGAGGTTCTGTAGTAACTTGATCTGAGTTTGCATGATCATCATCATTAACTTCCTCACCAATTGGTTTAGACGTCACAGAAACTGGTTCCTGTGATGTGCTATTTCCCAATAAGGGAGCAGGTATAGTTATCTCATCAAGTTCTACTTTCCTCCCACTCACTTCTTTCGAGAGAAACTCCTTCTCTAGAAAGGATCCATTTTTAGCAACGAATGTCTTGCCTTCGGATCTGTGATAGAAGGTGTACCCAACAGTTTCTTTTGGGTATCCTATGAAGACACATTTCTCCGATTTGGGTTCGAGCTTATCAGGTTGAAGTTTTTTCACATAAGCATCGCAGCCCCAAACTTTAAGAAACGACAACTTTGGTTTCTTGCCAAACCATAGTTCATAAGGCGTCGTCTCAACGGATTTTGATGGTGCTCTATTTAACGTGAATGCGGCTGTCTCTAAAGCATAACCCCAAAACGATAGCGGTAAATCTGTAAGAGACATCATAGATCGCACCATATCAAGTAAAGTGCGATTACGACGTTCGGACACACCATTACGTTGTGGTGTTCCGGGTGGCGTGAGTTGCGAAACTATTCCGCATTGTTTCAAATGTAGACCAAACTCGTAACTCAAATATTCTCCTCCACGATCAGATCGTAGAAACTTTATTTTCTTGTTACGATGATTTTCAACTTCACTCTGAAATTCTTTGAACTTTTCAAATGTTTCAGACTTGTGTTTCATTAAGTAGATATACCCATATCTGCTTAAATCATCTGTGAAGGTGAGAAAATAACGATATCCGCCACGAGCTTCAATATTCATCGGACCACATACATCTGTATGTATGATTTCCAACAAATCTGTTGCTCTCTCCATAGTACCGGAGAACGGTGTTTTAGTCATCTTGCCCATGAGGCACGGTTCGCAAGTACCAAGTGATTCATAATCAAGTGATTCCAAAAGTCCATCAGTATGGAGTTTCTTCATGCGCTTTACACTGATATGACCCAAACGGTAGTGCCACAAATAAGTGGCACTATCATTATCAACTCTGCATCTTTTGGCTTCAACATTATGAATATGTGTATCACTACTATCGAGATTCATCAAAAATAGACCACTCTTTAAGGGTGCATGACCATAAAAGATATTACTCATATAAATAGAACAACCATTATTCTCTGATTTAAATGAATAACCGTCTCGCATCAAACAAGATCCAGATATAATGTTCATGCTCAACGCTGGCACCAAATAACAATTATTTAGGTCTAATACTAATCCCGAAGGTAGATGTAGAGGTAGCATGCCGACCGCGATCACATCGACTTTGGAACCATTTCCCACGCGCATCGTCACCTCGTCCTTTGCCAGTGTTCGCTTAATCCGTAGTCCCTGTTTCGAGTTGCAAATATTAGCAACAGAACCAGTATCAAATACCCAGGTGCTACTGCGAGCTCTAGTAAGGTACCCATTAATAACATGTATATCACATATACCTTTGTTCACCTTGCCATCCTTCTTATCCGCCAAATACTTGGGGCAGTTCCGCTTCCAGTGACCAGTCTGCTTGCAGTAGAAGCACTCAGTTTCAGGCTTAGGTCCAGACTTGGGTTTCTTCTCTTGAGCAGCAACCTGCTTGTTGTTCTTCTTGAAGTTCCCCTTCTTTTTCCCTTTGCCCTTTTCCTTGAAACTAGTGGTCTTGTTAACCATCAACACTTGATGCTCCTTCTTGATTTCTACCTCCACAGCCTTTAGCATTGCGAAGAGCTCGGGAATTGTCTTATCCATCCCTTGCATATTATAGTTCATCACGAAGCCTTTGTAGCTTGGTGGAAGTGATTGGAGAATTCTGTCAATGACGCAATCATCCGGAAGATTAACTCCCAGTTGAATCAAGTGATTACAATACCCAGACATTTTGAGTATATGCACTCTGACAGAACTATTCTCCTCCATCTTGCAGCTATAGAACTTATTGGAGACTTCATATCTCTCAATCCGGGCATTCTGTTGGAATATTAACTTCAACTCTTGGAACATCTCATATGCCCCATGACGTTCAAAACATCATTGAAGTCCCGGTTCTAAGCCGTAAAGCATGGCACATTGAACTATCGAGTAGTCATCAGCTTTGCTCTGGCAGACGTTCTTAACGTCGTCAGTTGCATCAGCAGCAGGCCTGGCACCCAGCGGTGCTTCCAGGACGTAACTCTTCTGTGCAGCAATGAGGATAATCCTCAAGTTACGGACCCAGTCCGTGTAATTGCTACCATCATCTTTCAACTTTGCTTTCTCAAGGAACGCATTAAAATTCAACGGAACAACAGCACGGGCCATCTATCTACAATTAACATAAACAAGCAAGATACTATCAGGGACTAAGTTCATGATAAATTTAAGTTCAATTACTCATATTACTTAAGAACTCCCACTTAGATAGACATCCCTCTAATCTTCTAAGTGATCACGTGATCCAAATCAACTAAACCATAACCGATCATCACGTGAAATGGATTAGTCTTCAATGGTGAACATCATTATGTTGATCATATCTACTATATGATTCACGCTCGACCTTTCGGTCTCCGTGTTCCGAGGCCATATCTGCATATGCTAGGCTCGTCAAGTATAACCCGAGTATTCTGCGTGTGCAAAACTGGCTTGCACCCGTTGTAGATGGACGTAGAGCTTATCACACCCGATCATCACGTGGTGTCTGGGCACGACGAACTTTGGCAACGGTGCATACTCAGGGAGAACACTTCTTGATAATTTAGTGAGAGATCATCTTATAATGCTACCATCAATCAAAGCAAGATAAGATGCATAAAAAAGATAAACATCACATGCAATCAATATAAGTGATATGATATGGCCATCGTCATCTTGTGCTTGTGATCTCCATCTCCAAAGCACCGTCATGATCACCATCGTCACCGGCGCGACACCTTGATCTCCATCGTAGCATCGTTGTCGTCTCGCCTATCTTATGCTTCTACGACTATCGCTTCCACTTAGTGATAAAGTAAAGCATTACAGGGCGATTGCATTGCATACAATAAAGCAACAACCATATGGCTCCTGCCAGTTGCCGATAACTCGGTTACAAAACATGATCATCTCATACAATAAAATTTAGCATCATGTCTTGACCATATCACATCACAACATGCCCTGCAAAAACAAGTTAGACGTCCTCTACTTTGTTTATTGCAAGTTTTACGTGGCTGCTACGGGCTTAAGCAAGAACCAATCTTACCTACGCATCAAAACCACAACGATAGTTTGTCAAATAGACTCCGTTTTAACCTTCACAAGGACCGGGTGTAGCCATACTCGGTTCAACTAAAGTTGGAGAAACTGACACCCGCCAGCCACCTGTGTGCAAAGCACGTCAGTAGAACCAGTCTCGCGTAAGCGTACGCGTAATGTCGGTCCGGGCCGTTTCATCCAACAATACCGCCGAACCAAAGTATGACATGCTGGTAGGCAGTATGACTTATATCGTCCACAACTCACTTGTGTTCTTCTCGTGCATATAACATCAAACCATAAAAAACCTGGCTCGGATACCACTGTTGGGGAACGTAGTAATTTCAAAAAAATTCCTACGCACACGCAAGATCATGGTGATGCATAGCAACGAGAGGGGAGAGTGTTGTCTACGGACCCTCGTAGACTGAAGCGGAAGCGTTGACACAATGTAGAGGAAGTAGTCGTACGTCTTCCCGATCCGACCGATCCAAGCACCGTTACTCCGGCACCTCCGAGTTCTTAGCACACGTTCAGCTCGATGACGCTCCCCGGGCTCCGATCCAGCAAAGCTTCGGGGATGAGTTCCGTCAGCACGACGGCGTGATGACGATGATGATGTTCTACCGATGCAGGGCTTCGCCTAAGCACCGCAACGATATGACCGAGGTGGAATATGGTGGAGGGGGGCACCACACACGGCTAAGGAACGATCTCGATGATCAACTTGTGTGTTCTAGGGTGCCCCCCCTGCCCCCGTATATAAAGGAGGGGAGGGGAGGGCGCGGCCGGCCCCCAAGGGGTGCGCCAGGAGGAGTCCTACTCCCACCGGGAGTAGGACTCCTCTCCCTTGTCTTGTAGGAGAAGGAAGGAAAGAGGGGGAAAGGAAAAAGGGGGGCGCCGCCCCCCCTTCCTTGTCCTATTCGGACTAGGGGGGGAGGGGGCGAGCGGCCTGCCCTGGCCGCCCCTCCTCTTTTCCCTTAAGGCCCATATGGGCCCATTAACCCCGGGGGGGGGGGGGGGGGTTCCGGTAACCCCCCGGTACTCCAGTAAAATGCCAATTTCACTCGGAACCATTCCGATGTCCAAATATAGGCTTCCAATATATCGATCTTTATGTCTCGACCATTTCGAGACTCCTCGTCATGTCCGTGATCACATCCGGGACTCCGAACTAACTTCGGTACATCAAAATGCATAAACTCATAATAATTGTCATAGTAACTTTAAGCGTGCGGACCCTACGGTTCGAGAATAATGTAGACATGACCGAGACACGTCTCCGGTCAATAACCAATAGCGGGACCTGGATGCCCATATTGGCTCCTACATATTCTACGAAGATCTTTATCGGTCAGACCGCATAACAATATACGTTTTTCCCTTTGTCATCGGTATGTTACTTGCCCGAGATTCGATCGTCGGTATCCAATACCTAGTTCAATCTCGTTGCCGGCAAGTCTCTTTACTCGTTCCGTAATACATCATCTCACAACTAACATATTAGTTGTAATGCTTGCAAGGCTTATGTGATGTGCATTACCGAGAGGGCCCAGAGATACCTCTCCGACTATCGGAGTGACAAATCCTAATCTCGAAATACGCCAACCCAACAAGTACCTTTGGAGACACCTGTAGAGCACCTTTATAATCACCCAGTTACGTTGTGACGTTTGGTAGCACACAAAGTGTTCCTCCGATAAACGGGAGTTGCATAATTTCATAGTCATAGGAACATGTATAAGTCATGAAGAAAGCAATAGCAACATACTAAAATGATCGGGTGCTAAGCTAATGGAATGGGTTAGGCCAATCAGATCATTCAACTAATGACGTGACCTCGTTAATCAAATAACAACTCTTTGTTCATGGTTAGGAAACATAACCATCTTTGATTAACGAGCTAGTCAAGTAGAGGCATACTAGTGACATTCTATTTGTTTATATATTCACACATGTAATATGTTTCCGGCTAATACAATTCTAGCATGAATAATAAACATTTATCATGATATATGAGGAAATAAATAATAACTTTATTATTGCCTCTAGGGCATATTTCTTTCACATCGGTCTCAACAAACACATCGCAAAAAGAAGATTACATCAAATAGACTCCACAAGAGAGGGGGAGAACATTGTATTGAGATCCAAAAAGAGAGAAGAAGCCATCTAGCTACTAACTATGGACCCGAAGGTCTGAGGTAAACTAATCACACTTCATCGGAGAAGCTATGGTGTTGGTGTAGAAGCCCTCCATGATGGATGCCCCCTCCGGCGGAGCTCCGGAACAGGCCCCAAGATGGGATCTCGTGGGTACAGAAGGTTGCGGTGGTGTAATTAGGTTTTTGGCTCCATATCTAATCGTTTGGGGGTACATAGGTATATATAGGAGGAAGGAGTACGTCGGTGGAGCAACAGGGGGCCCACGAGGGTGGAAGGCACACCCTGGGGGTGGGCGCGCCCCCTACCTCGTGGCCTCCTCTTTTGTTTCTTGATGTAGGGTCCAAGTCTCCTGAATCATAATCTTCTTAAAAATCACGTTCCCGAAGGTTTCATTCCATTTGGACTCCGTTTGATATTCCTTTTATGTGAAACTCTAAAATAGGCAAAAAAAATAGCAATTCTGGGATGGGCGTCCGGTTAATAGGTTAGTCCCAAAAATAATATAAAAGTGAATAATAAAGCCCAATAATGTCCAAAACAGTAGATAATATAGCATGGAGCAATCAAAAATTATAGATACATTGGAGATGTATCAAGCATCCCCAAGCTTAATTCCTGCTCGTCCTCGAGTAGGTAAATGATAAAAACAGAATTTTTGATGCGGGGTGCTACTTAGCATAATTTCAATATAATTCTTCTGATTGTGGCATGAATGTTCAGATTTGATATGATTCAAGACAAAAGTTTAATATTGACATAAAAATAATAATACTTCAAGCATACTAATTAAGCAATTATGTCTTATCAAAATAACATAGCCAAAGCAAGTTATCCCTACAAAATCATATAGTCTGGCTATGCTCCATCTTCCCCACACAAAATATTCATATCATGTATGACCCCGGTTTTGGCCAAGCAATTGGTTCATACTTTTAACGCGCTTCAGTCTTTTCAACTCTTACGCAATACATGAGCGTAAGCCATGGATATAACACTATGGTGGAATAAGGTGTAATGGTAGGGGTTATGTGGGAAGACAAAAAAGGAGAAAATCTCACATCAACGAGGCTAATCAACGGGCTATGGAGATGCCCATTGATACGTCTCCGTCGTATCTACTTTTCCAAACACTTTTGCCCTTGTTTTGGACTCTAACTTGTATGATTTGAATGGAACTAACCCGAACTGACGCTGTTTTCAGTAGAATTGCCATGATGTTGTTTTATGCGCAGAAAACAAAAGTTCTCGGAATGACCTGAAACTCCATGGAATACCTTACAATAAATAATAAAAAATCCTCGACAAAGATGAAGACCAGGGGGCCCACTGAAGGAAATATGCCCTAGAGGCAATAATAAAGTTATTATTTATTTCCTTATTTCATGATAAATGGTTATTATTCATGCTAGAATTGTATTAACCGGAAACATAATACATGTGTGAATACATAGACAAACAGAGTGTCACTTGTATGCCTCTACTTGACTAGCTCGTTGATCAAAGATGGTTAAGTTTCCTAGCCATAGACATCAGTTGTCATTTGATTAATGGGATCACATCATTAGGAGAATGATGTGATTGACATGACCCATTCGTTAGCTTAGCACCCAATCGTTTAGTATGTTGCTATTGCTTTCTTCATGACTTATACATGTTCCTATGACTATGAGATTAAGCAACTCCCATTTGCCGGAGGAACACTTTGTGTGCTACCAAACGTCACAACGTAACTGGGTGATTATAAAGGAGCTCTACAGGTGTCTCCAAAGGTAGATGTTGGGTTGGCGTATTTCAAGATTAGGATTTGTCACTCCGATTGTCGGAGAGGTATCTCTGGGCCCTCTCGGTAATGCACATCACATAAGCCTTGCAAGCATTACAACTAATATGTTAGTTGTGAGATGATGTATTACGGAACGAGTAAAGAGACTTGCCGGCAACGAGATTGAACTAGGTATTAGATACCGACGATCGAATCTCGGGCAAGTAACATACCGATGACAAAGGGAACAACGTATGTTGTTATGCGGTCTGACCGATAAAGATCTTCGTAGAATATGTAGGAGCCAATATGGGCATCCAGGTCCCGCTATTGGTTATTGACCAGAGACGTGTCTCGGTCATGTCTACATTGTTCTCGAACCGTAGGGTCCGCCCGCTTAAGGTTTCGATGACAGTTATATAATGAGTTTATGAGTTTTGATGTACCGAATGAGTTCGGAGTCCCGGATGAGATCGGGGACATGACGAGGAGTCTCGAAATGGTCGAGACGTAAAGATCGATATATTGGACGACTATATTCGGACATCGGAAAGGTTCTGAGTGGTTCGGGTATTTTCGGGAGTACCGGGGAGTTACGGGAATACGGGGGAAGAAGTATATGGGCCTTATTGGGCTTTAGGGGAGAGGGAGAGGCAGGCCGCGCGCCCCCCATTGGCTAGTCCGAATTGGACTAGGGGGAGGGGCGGCGCCCCCTCCTTCCTTCTCTTCCCTCTTCCCCTTCCTTGTCTCCTACTTCTAATACATGGAAGGACCTAGGGCGCGCCATAGAGAGGGCCGACCCTCCCCTCCTCCACTCCTTTATATACAGGGGCAGGGGGCACCCCATAGACACACAAGTTGATCTTCGTGATCGTTCCTTAGCTGTGTGCAGTGCCCCCCTCCACCATATTCCACCTCGGTCATATCGTTGCAGTGCTTAGGCGAAGCCCTGCGTCAGTAGAACATCATCATCGTCATCACGCCATCGTGTTGACGGAACTCATCCCCGAAGCTTTGCTGGATCGGAGCCCGGGGAGCGTCATCGAGCTGGACGTGTGCTAAGAACTCGGAGGTGCCGGAGTAACGGTGCTTGGATCGGTCGGATCGTGAAGACGTACGACTACTTCCTCTACATTGCATCAACGCTTCCGCTTCGGTCTACGAGGGTACGTAGACAACACTCTCCCCTCTCGTTGCTATGCATCACCATGATCTTGCCTGTGCGTAGGAAATTTTTGAAATTACTACGTTCCCCAACAGTGGCATCCGAGCCTAGGTTTTTATGGTTTGATGTTATATGCACGAGTAGAACACAAATGAGTTGTGGGCGATATAAGTCATACTGCCTACCAGCATGTCATACTTTGGTTCGGCGGTATTGTTGGATGAAGCGGCCCGGACCGACATTACGCGTACGCTTACGCGAGACTGGTTCTACCGCCGTGCTTTGCACACAGGTGGCTGGCGGGTGTCAGCTTCTCCAACTTTAGTTGAACCGAGTGTGGCTACGCCCGGTCCTTGCGAAGGTTAAAACGGCATCAACTTGACAAACTATCGTTGTGGTTTTGATGCGTAGGTGAGACTGGTTCTTGCTTAAGCCCGTAGCAGCCACGTAAAACTTGCAACAAACAAAGTAGAGGACGTCTAACTTGTTTTTGCAGGGCATGTTGTGATGTGATATGGTCAAGGCATGATGCTAAATTTTATTGTATGAGATGATCATGTTTTGTAACTGAGTTATCAGCAACTGGCAGGAGCCATATGGTTGTCGCTTTATTGTATGCAATGCAATCGCCCTGTAATGCTTTACTTTATCACTAAGCGGTAGCGATAGTCGTAGAAGCATAAGATTGGCGAGACGACAACGATGCTACGATGGAGATCAAGGTGTCGCGCCGGTGACGATGGTGATCATGACGGTGCTTCGGAGATGGAGATCACAAGCACAAGATGATGATGGCCATATCATATCACTTATATTGATTGCATGTGATGTTTATCTTTTTATGCATCTTATCTTGCTTTGATTGACGGTAGCATTATAAGATGATCTCTCACTAAATTATCAAGGAGTGTTCTCCCTGAGTATGCACCGTTGCGAAAGTTCTTCGTGCTGAGACACCACGTGATGATCGGGTGTGATAGGCTCTACGTTCAAATACAATGGGTGCAAAATAGTTGCACACGCGGAATACTCAGGTTATACTTGACGAGCCTAGCATATGCAGATATGGCCTCGGAACACGGAGACCGAAAGGTCGAGCGTGAATCATATAGTAGATATGATCAACATAATGATGTTCACCATTGAAGACTAATCCATTTCACGTGATGATCGGTTATGGTTTAGTTGATTTGGATCACATGATCACTTAGAGGATTAGAGGGATGTCTATCTAAGTGGGAGTTCTTAAGTAATATGATTAATTGAACTTTAATTTATCATGAACTTAGTCCTGGTAGTATTAGCATATCTATGTTGTAGATCAATAGCTCGCATTGTTGCTTTCATATGTTTATTTTGATATGTTCCTAGAGAAAATTGTGTTGAAAGATGTTAGTAGCAATGATGCGGATTGGATCCGTGATCTGAGGTTTATCCTCATTGCTGCACAGAAGAATTATGTTCTTGATGTACCGCTAGGTAACAGGCCTATTGCGGGAGTAGATGCAGACGTTATGAACGTTTGGCTAGCTCAATATGATGACTACTTGATAGTTTAGTGCTCCATGCTTAACGGCTTAGAATCGGGACTTCAAAGACGTTTTGAACGTCATGGACCATATGAGATGTTCCAGGAGTTGAAGTTAATATTTCAAGCAAATACCCGAGTTAAGAGATATGAAGTCTCCAACAAGTTCTATAGCTAAAAGATGGAGGAGAGTCGCTCAACTAGTGAGCATGTGCTCAGATTGTCTGGGTACTACAATCGCTTGAATCAAGTGGGAGTTAATCTTCCAGATAAAATAGTGATTGACATAATTCTCTAGTCACCATCACCAAGTTAGTAGAACTTCGTGATGAACTATAATATGCAAGGGATAACGGAAACAATTCCCAAGCTCTTCATGATGCTAAAATCGACGAAGGTAGAAATCAAGAAAAACATCAAGTGTTGATGGTAGACAAGACCACTAGTTTCAAGAAAAGGGCAAAGGGAAGAAGGGGAACTTCAAGAAGAACGGCAAGTGAGTTGCTGCTCAAGTGAATAAGCCCAAGTCTGGTCCTAAGCCTGAGAGTAAGTGCCTCTACTGCAAAGGGATTGGTCACTGGAAGCGGAACTACCCCAAGTATTTGGTGGATAAGAAAGGATGGCAAAGTAAACAAAGGTATATTTGATATACATGTTATTGATGTGTACTTTACTAGTGTTCATAGCAACCCCCCAGTATTTGGTACTAGTTCAGTTGCTATGATTAGTAACTCGAAACGGGAGTTGCAGAATGAACAGAGACTAGTTAAGGGTGAAGTGACGATGTGTTTTGGAAGTGGTTCCAAGATTGATATGATCATCATCGCACACTCCCTATACTTTCGGGATTAGTGTTGAACCTAAATAAGTGTTATTTGGTGTTTACGTTGAGAATGAATATGATTTGATCATGTTTATTGCAATACGGTTATTCATTTAAGTAAGAGAATAAATTGTTGTTCTGTTTACATGAATAAAACCTTCTATGGTCATACACACCAACGAAAATGGTTTGTTGGATCTCGATCAAAGTGATACACATGTTCGTAATATTGAAAGCCAAAAGATGCAAAGTTAATAATGATAGTGCAATTTATTTGTGGCACTACTTTTTAAGTCATATTGGTGTAAAGCGCATGATGAAACTCCATGCTGATGGGATTTTGGAATCACTTGATTATGAATCACTTGATGCTTGCGAACCATGTCTCTTGGGCAAGATGACTAAAACGCCGTTCTCCGGAACGATGGAGCAAGCAACAGATTTGTTGGAAATCATACATACTGATGTATGTGGTCCGATGAATATTAAGGCTTGCAGCGGGTATCATTATTTTCTGACTTTCTTAGATGATTTAAGCAGATATGGGTATATCTACTTAATGAAATAGAAGTCTGAAGCATTTGAAAAGTTCAAAGAATTTCAGAGTGAAGTGGAGAATCATCGTAACAAAAATAAAAGTTTCTACGATTTGATCGCAGAGGTAAAATATTTGAGTTACGAGTTTGGCCTTCAATTAAAACAATGTGGAATAGTTTCACAAACTCATGCCACCTGGAACACCATAGCATAATGGTGTGTCCGAACGTCATAACCGTACTTTATTGGATATAGTGCAATCTATGATGTTTCTTACCGATTTACCACTATCGTTTTGGGGTTATGCATTAGAGACAGCTGCATTCACGTTAAATAGGGCACCATCTAAATCCGTTGAGACGACACTATATGAACTGTGGTTTAGCAAGAAACCAAAGTTGTTGTTTCTTAAAGTTTGGGGTTGTGATGCTTATGTGAAAAAGTTTCATCCTGATAAGCTCAAACCCAAATCGGAGAAATATGTCTTCATAGGATACCCAAAGGAGACAGTTGGGTACACCTTCTATCACAGATCCGAAGGCAAGACATTCGTTGCTGAGAATGGATACTTTCTAAAGAAGGAGTTTCTCTCGAAAGAAGTGAGTGGGAGGAAAGTAGAACTTGATAAGGTAATTGTACCTTCTCCCTTATTGGAAAGTAATTCATCACAGAAATATGTTCCTGTGACTACTACACCAATTAGTGAGGAAGCTAATGATGATGATCATGTAACTTCAGATCAAGTTACTACCGAATCTCGTAGGTAAACCAGAGTGAGATACGCACCAGAGTGGTACAGTAATCCTATTCTGGAAGTCATGTTACTAGACCATGACGAACTTGCGAACTATAAGGAAGCGATGATGAGCCCAGATTCCGCGAAATGGTTTGAGGCCATGAAATCTAAGATATGATCCATGTATGAGAACAAAGTATGGACTTTGATGGATTTGCCCGATGATCGGCAAGCCATAGAAAATAAATGGATCTTCAAGAGGAAGACAGACGCTGATAGTAGTGTTACTATCTACAAAGCTAGAATGGTCGCAATTGGTTTTCGACAAGTTCAAGGTGTTGACTACGATGAGAGTTTCTCACTCGTATCTATGCTTAAGTTTGTCCGAATCATGTTAGCAATTGCCGCATTTTATGAAATCTGGCAAATGGATAAACAAAACTGCATTCCTCAATGGATTTGTTAAAGAAGAGTTGTATACGATGCAACTAGAAGGTTTTGTCGATCCTAAAGGTGTTAACAAAATATGCAAGTCCAGCGATCCATCTATGGACTGGTGCAAGCATCTCGGAGTTGGAATATACGCTTTGATAAGATGATCAAAGCATATAGTTTTATACAGACTTGCGGTGAAGCCTGTATTTACAAGAAAGTGAGTGGGAGCACTACAACATTTCTGATAAGTATATGTATGACATATTGTTGATCGGAAATAATGTAGAATCATTCTGCAAAGCATAAAGGAGTGTTTGAAAGGATTTTTTCGAAGAAGGACCTCGGTGAAGCTGCTTACATATTAAGCATCAAGATCTATAGAGATAGATCAAGACGCTTGATAAGTTTTCAATGAGTACATACCTTGACAAGTTTTTGAAGTAGTTCAAAATGGAACAGTCAAAGAAAGAGTTCTTGCCTGTGTTACAAGGTGTGAAATTGAGTAAGACTCAAAGCCCGACCACGGCAGATAATAGAAAGAATGAAAGTCATTCCCTATGCCTCAGCCATAGATTCTATAAAGTATGCCATGCTATATACCAGATCTATTGTATACCCTACACTGTGTTTAAGCGAGGGAGTATAATAGTGATCTAGGAAGTAGATCACTAGACATCGGTCAAAATTATCCTTAGTGAAATAAGGATATGTTTCTCGATTATGGACGTGACAAAAAGGTTCGTCGTAAAAGGTTACGTCGATGCAAGTTTTAACACTAATCTAGATGACTCTAAGTCTCAATCTAGATACATATTGAAAGTGGGAGCAATTAGCTAAAGTAGCTCCGTGCAGAGCATTGTAGACATAGAAATTTGCAAAATACATACGGATCTGAATTTTGGCAGACCCGTTGACTAAGCTTCTCTCACAAGCAAAACATGATCACACCTTAGTACTCTTTGGGTGTTAATCACATAGAGATGTGAACTGGATTACTGACTCTAGTAAACCCTTTGAGTGTTGGTCACATGATGATATCAACTATGGGTGTTAATCACATGATGATGTGAACTGTTGATGTTAAATCACATGACGATGTGATCTAGATTATTGACTCTAGTGCAAGTGGGAGACTGAAGGAAATATGCCCTAGAGGCAATAATAAAGTTATTATTTATTTCCTTATTTCATGATAAATGTTTATTATTCATGCTAGAATTGTATTAACCGGAAACATAATACATGTGTGAATACATAGACAAACAGAGTGTCACTAGTATGCCTCTACTTAACTAGCTCGTTGATCAAAGATGGTTAAGTTTCCTAGCCATAGACATGAGTTGTCATTTGATTAACGGGATCACATCATTAGGAGAATGATGTGATTGACATGACCCATTCGTTAGCTTATCACCCGATCGTTTAGTATGTTGCTATTGCTTTCTTCATGACTTATACATGTTCCTATGACTATGAGATTATGCAATTCCCGTTTGCCGGAGGAACACTTTGTGTGCTACCAAACATCACAACGTAACTGGGTGATTATAAAGGAGCTCTACAGGTGTCTCCAAAGGTAGATGTTGGGCTGGCGTATTTCGAGATTAGGATTTGTCACTCCGATTGTCGGAGAGGTATCTCTGGGCCCTCTCGGTAATGCACATCACATAAGCCTTGCAAGCATTACAACTAATATGTTAGTTGTGAGATGATGTATTATGGAACGAGTAAAGAGACTTGCCGGCAACGAGATTGAACTAGGTATTAGATACCGACGATCGAATCTCGGGCAAGTAACATACCGATGACAAAGGGAACAACGTATGTTGTTATGCGGTCTGACCGATAAAGATCTTCGTAGAATATGTAGGAGCCAATATGGGCATCCAGGTCCCGCTATTGGTTATTGACCGGAGACGTGTCTCGGTCATGTCTACATTGTTCTCGAACCGTAGGGTCCGCACGCTTAAGGTTTCGATGACAGTTATATAATGAGTTTATGAGTTTTGATGTACCGAAGGTGTTCGGAGTCCCGGATGAGATCGGGGACATGACGAGGAGTCTCGAAATGGTCGAGATGTAAAGATCGATATATTGGACGTCTATATTCAGACATCGGAAAGGTTCTGAGTGGTTCAGGTATTTTCGGGAGTACCGGGGAGTTACGGGAATACGGGGGAAGAAGTATATGGGCCTTATTGGGCTTTAGGGGAGAGGGAGAGGCAGGCCGCACGCCCCCCCATTGGCTAGTCCGAATTGGACTAGGGGGAGGGGCGGCGCCCCCTCCTTCCTTCTCTTCCCTCTTCCCCTTCCTTGTCTCCTACTCCTAATACATGGAAGGACTCCTAGTTGGACTAGGAAAGGGGGAATCCTACTCCCGGTGGGAGTAGGACTCCCCTAGGGCACGCCATAGAGAGGGCCGGCCCTCCCCTCCTCCACTCCTTTATATACGGGGGCAGGGGGCACCCCATAGACACACAAGTTGATCTTCGTGATCGTTCCTTAGCCGTGTGCGGTGCCCCCCTCCACCATATTCCACCTCGGTCATATCGTTGCAGTGCTTAGGCGAAGCCCTGTGTCAGTAGAACATCATCATCGTCATCACGCCGTCGTGCTGACGGAACTCATCCCCGAAGCTTTGCTGGATCGGAGCCCGAGGAGCGTCATCGAGCTGGACGTGTGCTAAAAACTCGGAGGTGCCGGAGTAACGGTGCTTGGATCGGTCGGATCGGGAAGACGTACGACTACTTCCTCTACGTTGCGTCAACCCTTCCGCTTCGGTCTACGAGGGTACGTAGACAACACTCTCCCCTCTCGTTGCTATGCATCACCATGATCTTGCGTGTGCGTAGGATTTTTTTTGAAATTACTACGTTCCCCAACACCCACACCCTGTCCACGAGGGTGGGGGCGCACCCCCTACCTCGTGAGCCCCCTGGACACCTTCCGACGCCAACTCCAACTCTATATATTGGCTTTCGGGGAGAAAAAATAGAGGAGAAGAAATCATCGCGTTTTTTGATACGGAGCCGCCGCCAAGCCCTAAAACCTCTCGGGAGGGCTGATCTGGAGTCCGTTCAGGGCTCCGGAGAGGGGGATTCGTCGCCGTCGTCATCATCAACCATCCTCCATCACCAATTTCATGATGCTCACCGCCGTGCGTGAGTAATTCCATAATAGGCTTGCTGGACGGTGATGGGTTGGATGAGATTTATCATGTAATCGAGTTAGTTTTGTTAGGGTTTGATCCCTAGTATCCATTATGTTCTGAGATTGATGTTGATATGACTTTGCTATGCTTAATGCTTGTCACTAGGGCCCGAGTGCCAGGATTTCAGATCTGAACCTATTATGTTTTCATGAATATATGTGAGTTCTTGATCCTATCTTGCAAGTCTATAGTCACCTACTATGTGTTATGATCCGGCAACCCCGAAGTGACAATAATCGGGAGCACTCCCGGTGATGACCATAGTTTGAGGAGTTCATGTATTCACTATGTGCTAATGCTTTGTTCCGGTTCTTTTCATTAGGACCCCGCTGCCACGGGAGGGTAGGACAAAAGATGTCATGCAAGTTCTTTTCCATAAGCACGTATGACTATATTCGGAATACATGCCTACATTACATTGATGAATTGGAGCTAGTTCTGTGTCACCCTATGTTATGACTGTTACATGATGAATCGCATCTGGCATAATTATCCATCATTGATCCGGTGCCTACGAGCTTCCATATACTGGTTTACGCTTATTTACTTTCCCATTGCTACTGTCACAATCACTACAAAACAACAAAAATATTACTTTGGTTTCATTACTCTTTTGTTACCGTTACCACCACTATCATATTACTTTGCTACTAAACACTTTGCCGCAGATACTAAGTTTCCAGGTGTGGTTGAATTGACAACTCAGCTGCTAATACTTGAGAATATTCTTTGTCTCCCCTTGTGTCGAATCAATAAATTTGGGTTGAATACTCTACCCTCGAAAGCTGTTGCGATCCCCTATACTTGTGGGTTATCACCCATCAATTGATGCTAATGCGAGGAGTAGGGATTGCCATGTAACGGATGCACTAGAGCTATAAGTGTATGAAAGCTCAAAAAGAAACTAAGTGGGTGTGCATCCAACTTGCTTGCTCACGAAGACCTCGGGCATTTTGAGGAAGCCCATCATTGGAATATACAAGCCAAGTTCTATAATGAAATTTCCCACTAGTATATAAAAGTGACAAAATGAGAGACTCTCTATTATGAAGATCACGGTGCTACTTTGAAGCACAAGTGTGGTAAAAGGATAGTAACATTGTCCCTTCTCTCTTTTTCTCTCATTTTTTATTTGGGCCTTTTCTCTCTTTTTTGTATGGCCTCTTTTTTTAGTCCGGAGTCTCATCCCGACTAAGGATGGCAATTTTACCCATGGGTATGGGTACCCGCGGGTACCATACCTGCATGGGTAGGGTATGGGCACACTTTTATACCCATGGGTAGTACCCATACCCTACCCGTTAAGTCATGGGTAGGGTACGGGTATAGCCTTGTACCCGCGGGTATACCCATACCCTGCCCGCTTGAAAAAATAATGTTAAGTTGTTGTCAATTAATCATTAATTTGTCATGTGACTCGTCTACTCCTATTGACTTATGAGTATGTTGTGATTTCTAAATTTTGATAGTACTCTTGTACCCATGTACTTCTTATTGAGCTAAGATATTTGACTTTTTTGTCAAATGTGCTATGAATGAGTGTAAAATTGTGAACAACTTGTGTACTATTTGTTCTACCCGTTGGGTACCCAATGGGTACGGGTACCCGTCGGGTATGGGTATGGGTAAAGTTTTATACCCATGGGTACGGGTATGGGTAGAATTTTGTACCCACTGACTATACGGGTACGGGTATGGTATTGCTCTACCCTGCCCATACCCTACCCATTTCCATCCTTAATCCCGACTTGTGGGGGAATCATAGTCTCCATCATCCTTTCCTCACTTGGGACAATGCTCTAATAATGATGATCATCACACTTTTATTTACTTACAACTCAATACTTAGAACAAAATATCACTCTATATGAATGCCTCCGACGGTGTACCAGGATATGCGATGAATCAAGAGCGACATGTATGAAGGAATTATGAACGGTGGCTTTGCCACAAATACAATGTCAACTACATGATCATGCAAAGCAATATGACAATGATGGAGTATGTCATGATAAATGAAGCGATGGAAAGTTGCATGGCAATATATCTCGGAATGGCTATGGAAATGCCATGATAGGTAGGTATGGTGGCTGTTTTGAGGAAGATATAAGGAGGTTTATGTGTGAAAGAGCATATCATATCACGGGTTTTGGATGCACCGACGAAGTTTGCACCAACTCTCAAGGTGAGAAAGGGCAATGTGCGGTACCGAAGATGCTAGAAAATTGCGGAAAGGTAGGTGTGCATATAATCCATGGACTCACATTAGTCATAAAGAACTCATATACTTATTGCAAAAATTTATTAGCCCTCAAAGCAAAGTACTACTACGCATGCTCCTAGGGGAAGGGTTGGTAGGAGTTAACCATCGCGCGATCCCGACCGCCACACAGAGGAAGACAATCAACAAATACTTCATGCTCCGACTTCGTTACATAACGGCTCACCATACATGGATGCTACGGGAATCACAAACTCCAACACATGTATTTTTCAATCCCACAATTACTCAACTAGCACAACTATGATATTACCACCTTTATATCTCAAAACAATTATCAAGCATCAAATTTTCTCATGATATTAATTAAAGCAAATTGCCATGCTATTTTAGGACTCTCAAAATGACCTAAGTGAAGCATGAGAGACCAATAGTTTCTATAAAACAAATCCACCACCGTGCTCTAAAAGATTTAAGTGAAGCACTAGAGCAAAACTATATAGCTCAAAAGATATAAGTGAAGCACATAGAGTATTCTAATAATTTTCGAATCATGTGTGATTCTCTCAAAAGGTGTGTACAGCAAGGATGATTGTGGTAAACTAACAAATAAAGACTCAAATAATACAAGACGCTCCAAGCAAAACACATATCATGGGGTGAATAAAAATATAGCTCCAAGTAAAGTTACCGATGGAAGTAGACGAAAAGAGGGGATGCCTTCTGGGGCATCCCCAAGCTTTGGCTTTATGGTGTCCTTAGATTATCTTGGGGGTGCCATGGGCATCCCCAAGCTTAGGCTCTTGCCATTCCTTGTTCCATAATTCATCAAATCTTTCACCCAAAACTTGAAAACTTCACAACACAAAACTCAACAGAAATCTCGTGAGCTCTATTAGCGAAAGAAAACAAAAGACCACTTCAAGGTACTGTAATGAACTCATTCTTTATTTATATTGGTGTTATACCTACTGTATTCCAACTTCTCTATGGTTTATAAACTATTTTACTAGCCATAGATTGATCAAAATAAGCAAACAACACACGAAAAACAGAATCTGTCAAAAACAGAACAGTCTGTAGTAATCTATAACTAACGCAAACTTCTGGAACTCCAAAAAATCTACAAAAATAGTACGACCTAGAAAATTTGTTTATTGATCAGCAGCTATTGGAATCAGTATTTTATCATGTTCTAGTGATTTTTAACAATTATTTTCATGAACAGAAAGTTTCTGGAGATTTCTGCAAGATCAAATAACTATCATCCAAGAAGATCCTATAGGTTTAACTTGGCACAAACACTAATTAAAACATAAAAACACATCTAAACAGAGGCTAGAACAAATATTTATTCCTAAACATAAACAAAAAGAAAAAAACTAAAAATAAAATTGGGTTGCCTCCCAACAAGCGCTATCGTTTAACGCCCCTAGCTAGGTATAAAAGTAAGGATAGATCTAGGTATTGCCATCTTTGGTAGGCAATCCGTAAGTGGCTCTCATGATAGATTCATATGGTAATCTTATTTTCTTCCTAGGGAAGTGTTCCATGCCTTTCTTTAATGGAAATTGGAATCAAATATTCCCTTCCTTCATATTAATAATTGCACCAATCGTTCTAAGGAAAGGTCTACCAAAAATAATAGGACATGAAGGATTGCAATCTATATCAAGAATGATAAAATCTACGGGCACATAGTTCCTATTTGCAACAATAAGAACATCATTAATTCTTCCCATAGGTTTCTTAATAGTGGAATCCGCAAGGTGCAAGTTTAGAGAGCAATCATCAAAATCATGGAAACCTAGCAAATCATGTAAAGTTTTGGGAATAGTGGAAACACTAGCACCCAAATCACATAAAGCATAGAACTCATGATCCTTAATCTTAATTTTAATAGTAGGTTCCCACTCATCATAAAGTTTTCTAGGGAAAGAAACTTCCAACTCAAGTTTTTCTTCATA
Source organism: Aegilops umbellulata (assembly GCA_032464435.1). Lineage (NCBI taxonomy): Eukaryota > Viridiplantae > Streptophyta > Magnoliopsida > Poales > Poaceae > Aegilops > Aegilops umbellulata. The sequence goes on from CP136054.1 coordinate 71,489,207, forward strand.
AGATTGCATCAAGGCATCAACCATATGTTTGGTAAAGACTTTATTTTGACTATAAGCATGAGGAGAATTTAGTACGGATTGCAACAAGGAAATACAATCAATCAAAGAGCAATTTTCATAATTAAATTCCTTGAAATCCAAAATAGTGGGTTTATTAGTATCTAGGGTTTTGATTTCTTCAATCCCACTTTCATCAAATTTAGCATCAAGAACTAAAAACTCTGAATTTTTAGAACGCCTTCTAGGTAAAGGTGGATCATATTCAGTCCCATCATTATCAAGATTCATATTGCAAAACAAAGATTTAACTGGGGACACATCAATAATTTTTAGATCTTCATCTTTATTTTCATAGGAACTAGAAGAACACGCTCTTATAAAGGCATCTTTCTTAGCACGCATCCTAGCGGTTCTTTCTTTGCACTTATCAATGGAAATTCTCATGGCTTTGAGAGACCCATTGATATCATACTTAGGAGGAATAGATCTAAACTTTAAAGAATCAACATCAAGAGAAATTCTATCAACGTTCCTAGCCAAATCATCAACTTTAAGCAATTTATCTTCAAGCAAATAATTGAAATTCTTTTGCGAATTCATAAACTCTTTAACACTAGTCTCAAATTCAGAAGGCATCTTATTAGAATTTCCATAAGAATTGTTGTAGGAATTACCATAATTATTAGAGGAATTACTAGGATAAGGCCTAGGATTAAAGTTTCCTCTATACGCGTTGTTACCAAAATTATTCCTACCAACAAAATTCATATCCATAGATTCATTATTATTCTCAATCAAGGTAGACAAAGGCATATCATTAGGATCAGAAGAAACACTCTTGCTAGCAAATAATTTCATAAGTTCATCCATCTTTCCACTCAAGACATTAATTTCTTCTATCGCATGCACTTTTTTATTACTAGATCTTTCAGTGTGCCATTGAGAATAATTAACCATAATATTATCTAGGAGTTTAGTAGCTTCTCCTAAAGTGATTTCCATAAAATTGTCTCCCGCGGCCGAATCTAAAAGATTTCTAGAAGCAAAATTCAATCCGGCATAATTTTTTTGTATAATCATCCACAAATTTAAACCATGAGTAGGGCAATTATGTATCATTAATTTCATCCCCTCCCAAGCTTGTGCAACATGTTCATGATCAAGTTGCTTAAAATTCATAATATCGTTTATAAGAGAGATGATCTTAGCGGGAGGAAAATACTTAGAGATAAAAGCATCTTTGCACTTATTCCAAGAATCAATACTATTTTTAGGCAAAGACGAAAACCAAGCTTTAGCACGATCTCTAAGCGAAAAAGGAAATAGCTTCAATTTAACAATATCATTATCAACATCTTTCTTCTTTTGCATATCACACAAATCGACGAAGCTATTTAGATGAGTAGCGGCATCTTCACTAGGAAGGCCGGCGAATTGATCTTTCATAACAAGATTGAACAAAGCAGTATTGATTTCACAAGATTCAGTATTGGTAAGAGGAGCAATCGGAGTGCTAAGGAAATCATTATTGTTGGTATTGGTAAAGGCACACAATTAGGTATTATCTTGAGCCATCGTTGTTGGGAACGTAGTAATTTCAAAAAAATTCCTACGCACACGCAAGATCATGGTGATGCATAGCAACGAGAGGGGAGAGTGTTGTCCACGTACCCTCGTAGACCGAAAGCGGAAGCGTTATAACAACACGGTTGATGTAGTCGTACGTCTTCACGGCTCGACCGATCAAGCACCGAAACTACGGCACCTCCGAGTTCTAGCACACGTTCAGCTCGATGACGATCCCTGGACTCCAATCCAGCAAAGTGTCGGGGATGAGTTCCGTCAGCACGACGGCGTGGTGACGATCTTGATGTTCTACTGTCGCAGGGCTTCGCCTAAGCACCGCTACAATATTATCGAGGATTATGGTGGAGGGGGGGCACCGCACACGGCTAAGAGATCTCAAGGATCAATTGTTGTGTCTATGGGGTGCCCCCTGCCCCTGTATATAAAGGAGTGGAGGAGGGAGAGGGCCGGCCCTCTCTATGGCACGCCCTAGGGGAGTCCTACTCCCACCGGGAGTAGGATTCCCCCTTTCCTAGTAGAACTAGGAGCCCTTCCAAGTAGTAGGAGTAGGAGGGAAGGAAAGGGAAGGGAAAAGGAGAAGGAAGGAAGGGGGAGCCCCCCTTCCCTAGTCCAATTCGGACTAACCAATGGGGAGGGGTGCGGCCACCTTTTGAGGCCTTTCTCTCCTTTCCCGTATGGCCCATTAAGGCCCAATACGAATTCCCGTAACTCCCCGGTACTCCCGAAAATACCCGAATCACTCGGAACCTTTCCGATGTCCGAATATAGTCGTCCAATATATCGATCTTTACGTCTCGACCATTTCGAGACTCCTCGTCATGTCCCCGATCTCATCCGGGACTCTGAAATCCTTTGGTACATCAAAACTCATAAACTCATAATATAATTGTCATCGAAACCTTAAGCGTGCAGACCCTACGGGTTCGAGAATAATGTAGACATGACCGAGACACATCTCCGGTCAATAACCAATAGCGGAACCTGAATGCTCATATTGGCTCCCATATATTCTACGAAGATCTTTATCGGTCAGACCGCATAACAACATACGTTGTTCCCTTTGTCATCGCTATGTTACTTGCCCGAGATTAGATCGTCGGTATCTCAATACCTAGTTCAATCTCGTTACCGGCAAGTCTCTTTACTCGTTCCGTAATACATCATCTCACAACTAACTCATTAATTGTAATGCTTGCAAGGCTTATGTGATGTGCATTACCGAGAGGGCCCAGAGATACCTCTCCGACAATCGGAGTGACAAATCCTAATCTCGAAATACGTCAACCCAATATGTATCTTCGGAGACACCTGTAGAGCTCCTTTATAATCACCCAGTTACGTTGTGACGTTTGGTAGCACACAAAGTGTTCCTCCGGCAAACGGGAGTTGCAAAATCTCATAGTCATAGGAACATGTATAAGTCATGAATAAAGCAATAGCAACATACTAAACGATCGGGTGCTAAGCTAATGGAATGGGTCATGTCAATCACATCATTCTCCTAATGATGTGATCCCGTTAATCAAATGACAACTCATGTCTATGGTTAGGAAACTTAACCATCTTTGATCAACGAGCTAGTCAAGTAGAGGCATACTAGTGACACTCGGTTTGTCTATGAATTCACACATGTATCATGTTTCCGGTTAATACAATTCTAGCATGAATAATAAACATTTATCATGATATAAGGAAATAAATAATAACTTTATTATTGCCTCTAGGGCATATTTCCTTCAATCGTGACAAGCAAGCAATCCAACACACAAGCAAACAGAGGCAAGCGAAAAAGAAGGCGAACGGAAAAGAGAGGGCGAATAAAAGGGCAAGGGTGAAGTGGGGGAGAGGAAAACGAGAGGCAAATGGCAAATAATGTAATGTGGGAGACAAGGGTTTGTGATGGGTACTTGGTATGTTGACTTTTGCGTAGACTCCCCGGCAACGGCGCTAGATATCCTTCTTGCTACCTCTTGAGCACTGCGTTGGTTTTCCCTTGAAGAGGAAAGGGTGATGCAGCAAAGTAGCGTAAGTATTTCCCTTAGTTTTTGAGAACCAAGGTATCAATCCAGTAGGAGGCTACGCGCGAGTCCCTCGCACCTACACAAAACAAATAAATCCTCGCAACCAACGCGATAAGGGGTTGTCAATCCCTACACGGTCACTTACGAGAGTGAGATCTGATAGATATTATAGGATAATATTTTTGGTATTTTTATGATAAAGATGTAAAGTAAAATAAAAGCAAAGGAAATAACTAAGTGTTGGAAGATTAATATGATGAAGATAGACTCGGGGGCCATAGGTTTCACTAGTGGCTTCTCTCAAGAGCATAAGTATTTTACGGTGGGTGAACGAATTACTGTTGAGCAATTGACAGAATTGAGCATAGTTATGAGAATATCTAGGTATGATCATGTACATAGGAATCACGTCCGAGACAAGTAGACCGACTCCTGCCTGCATCTACTACTATTACTCCACTCATCGACCGCTATCCAGCATGCATCTAGAGTATTAAGTTCATGAAAACAGAATAACGCCTTAAGCAAGATGACATGATGCAGAGGGATAAATTCATGTAATATGATAAAAAACCCCATCTTGTTATCCTCGATGGCAACAATACAATACGTGCCTTGCATCCCCTACTGTCACTGGGAAAGGACACCGCAAGATTGAACCCAAAGCTAAGCACTTCTCCTATTGCAAGAAAGATCAATCTAGTAGGCCAAACCAAACTGATAATTCAAAGAGACTTGCAAAGATAACCAATCATACATAAAAGAATTCAGAGAAGATTCAAATATTGTTCATAGATAATCTTGATCATAAACCCACAATTCATCGTTCTCAACAAACACACCACAAAAAGAAGATTACATCGAATAGATCTCCACAAGAGAGGGGGAGAACATTGTATTGAGATCCAAAAAGAGAGAAGAAGCCATCTAGATACTAACTATGGACCCGAAAGTCTGAGGTAAACTACTCACACTTCATCGGAGAGGCTATGGTGTTGGTGTAGAAGTCCTCCGTGATGGATGCCCCCTCCGGCGGAGCTCCGGAACAGGCCCCAAGATGGGATCTCGTGGGTACAGAAGGTTGCGACGGTGGAATTAGGTTTTTGGCTCCGTATCTGATCGTTTGGGGGTACGTAGGTATATATAGGAGGAAGGAGTACGTCGGTGGAGCAACAGGGGGCCCACGAGGGTGGAGGGCGCGCCCTGGGGGGGTGGGTGCTACCTCTTGAGCACTGCGTTGGATTTCCCCTAAGAGGAGAGGATGATGCAGCAAAGTAGCGTAAGTATTTCCCTCAGTTTTTGAGAACCAAGGTATCAATCCAGTAGGAGGCCACACTCAAGTCCCTCGTACCTACACAAAAACAATAGCTCCATGCAACCAACGCGATTAGGGGTTGTCAATCCCTTCACGGTTACTTACGGGGGTGAGATCTGATAGAGATGATAGATAATATTTTTGGTATAGAGATACAAAGCAAAAAGTAAAAAGGCAAAGTAAAAAGCAAGCAAGATTAAAGTGTTGGATATTAATATGATGAGAATAGACCCGGGGGCCATAGGTTTCACTAGTGGCTTCTCTCAAGAGCATAAGTATTCTACGGTGGGTGAACAAATTACTGTTGAGAAATTGACATAATTGAGCATAGTTATGAGAATATCTATGTATGATCATGTATATAGGCATCACGTCCGAGACAAGTAGACCGACTCCTGTCTGCATCTATTACTATTACTCCACTCATCGACCGCTATCCAGCATGCATCTAGAGTATTAAGTTAAAAACAGAGTAACGCCTTAAGCAAGATGACATGATGTAGAGGGATAGTTTCATGCAATATGATAAAAACCCCATCTTGTTATCCTCGATGGCAACAATACTATACGTGCCTTGCTGCCCCTTCTGTCACTGGGAAAGGACACTGCAAGATTGAACCCAAAGCTAAGCACTTCTCCCATGGCAAGAAAAACCAATCTAGTAGGCCAAACAAACCGATAATTCGAAGAGACTTGCAAAGATAACCAATCATACATAAAAGAATTCAGAGAAGAATCAAATATTATTCATAGATAGACTTTATCATAAACCCACAATTCATCGGTCTCAACAAACACACCGCAAAAAGAAGATTACATCAAATAGATCTCCACAAGAGAGGGGGAGAACATTGTATTGAGATCCAAAAAGAGAGAAGAAGCCATCTAGCTAATAACTATGGACCTGTAGGTCTGAGGTGGACTACTCACACTTCATCGGAGAGGCTATGATGATGTAGAAGCCCTCCGTGATGACGGCCCTCTCTGGCGGAGCTCCGGAACAGGCCCCAAGATGGGATCTCGTGGGTACAGAAGGTTGCGGCGGTGGAATTAGGTTTTTGGCTCCGTATCTGATCGTTTGGGGGTACGTAGGTATATATAGGAGGAAGGAGTACGTCGGTGGAGCAACAGGGGGCCCACGAGGCAGGGGCGCCCCCCCCCACCCACGTGACCGCCTCTTTTGTTCCTTGGAGTAGGGTCCAAGTCTCCTGGATCACGTTTGGTGAGAAAATCACGTTCCCGAAGGTTTCATTCCGTTTGGACTCCGTTTGATATTCCATTTCTCCGAAACTCTGAAATAGGCAAAAAACAACAATTCTGGGCTGGGCCTCCAGTTAATAGGTTAGTCTCAAAAATAATGTAAAAGTGGAAAATAAAGCCTAATATAGTCCAAGACAGTAGATAATATAGCATGGATCAATCAAAAATTATAGATACGTTGGAGACGTATCAGTGGGCGTGCCCCCTACCTCATGGCCTCCTCTTTTGTTTCTTGACGTAGGGTCCAAGTCTCCTTGATCATAATCTTCCTAAAAATCATGTTCCCAAAGGTTTCATTCCGTTTGTACTCCGTTTGATATTCCTTTTCTGCGAAACTCTGAAATAGGCGAAAAACAACAATTCTCGGTTGGGCTTCCGGTTAATAGGTTAGTCCGAAAAATAATATAAAAATGAATAATAAAGCCCAATAATGTCCAAAACAGTAGATAATGTAGCATGGAGCAATAAAAAATTATAGATACGTTGGAGACGTATCATGCTACCGTGCCGACCCAGTTAGCACGACCCAGTTAGCACGACCCATTTGGCCAGGTGTGGACGAGGGGGAGGGCGACGCCGGATCGTTAGCAGCGACCATGGGAGGGGTAGCGCCAGGGGAACCGATTGGTGCGAGACCGTGGGGTTTGGGAGCAAGAGGGAAGTGGAAGTGGACACTTCCGTGATGATAATTTGAGTATTGTCATGGAACACTTCTATTGCCGCACATGTATGATTATCTTGATTTTGTCATAAAATCATCACGAATGTACACGCACGACAGAAAATGTGACCTACTGTGACAAACACGTATTATCATGGAAATGTTTTTGTAGTGTATCTGCCTTTTTATATACTTATTGTGATAATTGGTTTGAATGTGATTTTTTTAAGTCTACCCCGAAGGATCTCGAATTCATTAGTAACAAAGACGAGAATTGCTCGGTTAATTAACAGAGAACTGGGCGAAAACTATCACATCAGACTCATAAAAACCAACAAAACCAATCAAAAAAGAGAAAAACGAGAAAACATGTCGCGATCTAGAGAAAGAATAGAAGGAGAAAAACAAGTAACTTGTCACATGCGGTGGGTTATCCCAAGTAGTTGCTGCGTTGCTACCTTATGGTCTAGGTCCCAGGCGCCCGTTAGCAAAATGCTCTATAACGGATGCTTGCACTGCCAAATAGGTTTTGCCGCCCAACACGACCTGCATGGCCAGCCTCTAGCTGCACACTCTCTGTTGGGCCTTGCGTCATGGGCCTTAGCACTAGCTGCTCGACTGGACCATGCGGTCCTCCGTCCGTTGCACGTGGTCTGCCATCACACCAGCCCATCGAGCCGCCTGCTAGCTCCGCACACGTTGCCTAGGGTTGCCGCTGCCACACGCTTATGCTCTTGTCAAGATTCCGTGTCTGCGTCCCACGCGCTGCTAGCCTTCTCATGTCCGATTGTTGATTGAAGATCGAAACACGACCAACTCTGCTTTTGGATCACAACTCACCGACGATTTTCGCGCCCATATCGCGATCGTTTCATGCAGATTTCTTTCAATGCTCACTTCTTCCTCCCGATCAATCACCCATCTTTAAACAACCTAACTCATGATACCATTTTTTAGAATTAATCATTCAAGGACCAAACAATCACACAAGACATGACATCGAGATTTGTTAACGTGGTTCATCGAATTTGGCTACATCTTCGGAGCATGACTACATACGCTTCTCCCCATGACACCATCACAATACCGCACCCCACCCATCCGGGCACCGCCACACGCCGCCCCTCACCCTGCGCCTGTGCTATTATGTTGGCATAGATTACATCGTGTATCTGTCCCATTATATATGAGAGGCCTAGAATACAAGTGTCCTACTATGACACGGCTCCATATCTGGTCTAAACACAACACAACTTATAGTCCAACTATAATCTACCTTGTATACAATATTTGATACAACTCTAACACCGGTACAACCCCGAAGAACTCCTTCCCGCGCCTTTTCGAACACTCCAAAAGAAAGAAAAAACAGTTCAGACAGCCCTTCATTGACAACTGGATCAAGGACTTGTCTCATGGCAACACCACCTTTCTTCTGCACGATTTCCTGGCCATGGCTAGCGTGATCCAGATCGCCAGCAGTAGCATTAGACAAAGTGTACAAGATGACATTAAGTGGAATTTAACTGCAACCGGGCTCTACACTGCAGCCTCGGCTTATCAAGCTCAATTTCAAGGAACGTGCAAGACGATCTTCAAGAAGTTATTCTAGGACACCTGGGTCCCAGAAAAACTATTTTTTCCACTTGGCTGCTACATCTCAAATTCTCAATAGACTCTGGTGCAATGACAGACTCCAACAAAGTGGATGGGTGAACAATACCTATGTGAGTTTTGCTTCAAAAACTTAAAATGTTCAGAGACAGAGGGAGCAGAAGAAAGGGGATGAAAGTGATCATCATACTAGTTATGTGTAAGTCTGGATCGAGCGAAACTAAAGCACATTCAGAAGGAAAATCGCATAAGTAGAGGATGTTGGTTGCCGTTCGTCGAAACATCCAACTATGGTATGAAGCAGGAGCAACATGTTTCGAGCATCTCCAGCCGTTGGCCCCCCAGGCGGCGATTTTTAGCGCCTCCTGGGGGCATACCGGCGCTAACTGCGTGCTGGGGGCGTGATGCTCCCCAATCGCCGCACCCACGTTTTTTTGAAAACAAAATCCGGCCCCACATTCACACAAACAAGGCGCAAATTTAACCAAACCTCGGCGAGTTCATCAAATATTTTACAAAAGAAAAAAAAAACACTACTAGACCCGCCTTGCCCTCGCCGTTCCTCGCGCACCCGCCGCCCTGAAGCTCTACGTGTCGAGGAGCCTGTAGAACAGCGTGTAGTCGCCGCCGTCGTTGTCGTCGTCGCCTCCTCCGCGGCCGCCGTCCCTGCTGCTCCCCTGCCCAGGGTCACTGAGGCGCGGCGGGTTGGACGGTCCGGGGGCGTCCTCGTCCTCATCGCTGTCGAGGATCAATACGTCATTCTCGTCCTCGCGCCCACGCTGGCGGGTGGCTATCTCCTGCAGGGCTTGGCGCTGCTGGACCATCTCGTCGTGGAGGTAGTCGTCCCGCGCCCACTTTAGGGTGGCCTCGTCGGAGAAGCCGGACCAGGCTATGGCCTCATACTCCGCTGGGAGGCCGGACTCCACCTTCGGCCTGACTAGCCGATCAGAGGTGGGGGAGGGCTCGGCGATGCGAACGTCGCAGCTGTGGGTGCGACGGCTGATCGGCCTGTCCTGGGGCTCCGGCTTGACGGGGAGGAGGGAGGGAGAGCCGGACGAGCGGCCGGACGAGGAGGAGGACACCGGGTCCATGCCTCTCGGCGTCCACGAGCTTCCATGCCGGCGGGTGATACGTCTCCAACGTATCTATAATTTTTGATTATTCCATGCTACTATATTATCTGTTTTGGATGTTGAATGAGCTTTACTATACACTCTTATATTATTTTTGGGACTAACCTATTAACCAGAGGCCCAACCCAAATTGCTGTTTTTTTGCCTACAGTGTTTCGAAGGAAAGGAATATCAAACGGAGTCCAAACGGAATGAAACCTTCGGGAACGTGATTTTCAGAACAAACGTGATCCAGAGGACTTGGAGTGGACGTCAAGCAATCAACGGGGAGGCCACGAGGCAGGGAGGCGCGCCTACCCCCTGGGTGTGCCCCCCACCCTCGTGGGCCCCTCGTAGCTCTCCTGACGGACCTCTTTCGCCTATATATACTCATATACCATGGAAACATCAGAACATGAGCCAAAACCCTATTTCCACCGCCGCAACTCTCTGTACCCGTGAGATCCCATCTTGGGGCCTTTTCCGGCGCTCCGCCGGAGGGAGCATTGATCACGAAGGGCTTCTACATCAACACCATAGCCTCTCCGATGATGTGTGAGTAGTTTACCTCAGACCTTCGGGTCCATAGTTATTAGCTAGATGGCTTCTTCTCTCTCTTTGGATTTCAATATTAAGTTCTCCTCGATTCTCTTGGAGATCTATTCGATGTAATCTTCTTTTGCGGTGTGTTTGTCGAGATCTAATGAATTTTGGGTTTATGATCAAGATTATCTATGAACAATATTTGAATCTCCTCTGAATTCTTTTATGTATGATTGGTTATCTTTGCAAGTCTCTTCGAATTATCAGTTTGGTTTGGCCTACTAGATTGATCTTTCTTGCAATGGGAGAAGTGCTTAGTTTTGGGTTCAATCTTGCGGTGCTCGATCCTAGTGACAGTAGGAGAAACGACACATATTGTATTGTTGCCATCGAGGATAAAAAGATGGGGTTTATATCATATTGCTTGAGTTTATCCCTCTACATCATGTCATCTTGCTTAAAGCGTTACTCCGTTCTTATGAACTTAATACTCTAGATGCATGCTGGATAACGGTCGATGTGTGGAGTAATAGTAGTAGATGCAGGCAGGAGTCGGTCTACTTGTCACGGACGTGATGCCTATATACATGATCATACCTAGATATTCTCATAACCATGCTCAATTGCTCGACAGTAATTTGTTCACCCACCGTAATACTTATGCTATCTTGAGAGAAGCCACTAGTGAAACCTATGGCCACCGGGTCTATTCTCCATCATATTAATCTCCCGTCAACAAGCTATTTCTTTCACCGTTTATTTTGTAATCTTTACTTTTAATCTTTATCATAAAAATATCAAAAATATTATCTTATCATCTCTATCAGATCTCACTTTTGCAAGTGGCTGTGAAGGGATTGACAACCCCTTTATCGCGTTGGTTGCAAGGTTCTTATTTGTTTGTGTAGGTACAAGGGACTTGAGCGTGGCCTCCTACTGGATTGATACCTTGGTTCTAAAAAACTGAGGGAAATACTTACGCTACTTTGCTGCATCACCCTTTCCTCTTCAAGGGAAAACCAACGCAGTGCTCAAGAGGTAGCAAGAAGGATTTCTGGCGCCATTGCCGGGGAGTCTACGCACAAGTCAAGACATACCAAGTACCCATCACAAACTCTTATCCCTCGCATTACATTATTTGCCATTTGCCTCTCGTTTTCCTCTCCCCCACTTCACCCTTGCCATTTTATTCGCCCTCTTTCTTTGTTCCCTCTTTTCTCGTGTTCGTTGAGTTTGCTGTCGTTATGTCTGAATCTGAGAAGGTTATCGTTGATAAGAGCAATAATAATAACATGAATTTTTTTGATGCTTTCAATGATCCTCCTGAGGAACCTACTATCTTGCATACAAAATAGTTTCGAGTCGGTTGTGGTAATATTATTGGGAAGGGAGTTATTCAAGATTTCTTTACTTGTGCCGGTGCTTTGCCCATTATGGGTGATTCTATTCTTCATAGAACTAGTAGTATTGCGGATGCAATATCCTTCCTCGTAGTTGAACTTGAAAGGCAATTTCTTCATATGCATCATTGCATACAAAGAATTTTCCTAGAATTTTCTAATATTGAGTACTCTTCTGTTAAGCGTGCCGTTACTATGTTTTTGGCTCATGAGTTCAGATTTTTAGTGAAAGAAGCTAAAGAAATTTTTGCGCATTATAGGGTGGATGCTAGTCATCCTCCCATAGAAACTATCCTTTTTAATCAAGAAGACATAATGCGTTTACAATCTTTGGATCATGTTGCTTATAATGAAAACCTCAGAAAAAAGGTTCCTACCGATGTTCTAGTTGATAGAATTTCTGAACTTAATGATGACTTTGCTATTCAGAGTAATGGGCTAGGTTTTTCTCTTGAGCAAAGACTCGTGACTTTTTATCAAAAGAACGCTTGTAATGATGAATTGGTCGTGCAATATAAGGGGCCAAGGGAGGAACCCATACCTCCCGAGCTTGATCTTGGGGACTTTTGTCCTATTAAATTTAACCCCTTTGATTATTTTTGCTTGCCACAAAGGAAACTTGCTGCTGAACGTAGAGAATACGAAAGGAGTTTTCATGATTTACCTTACCATTATTATGACAATACCTAGATTTATCCTCGCTTCTATGCCTAGTTAGGGGCGTTAAACCATAGTGCTTGTTGGGAGGCAACCCAATTTTATTTTAGTTTTTTGCCTTTTGGTTCTGTTTAGGAATAAATAATCTGTCTAGCTTCTGTTTAGATGTGGTTTTGCGTTTTAATTAGTGTTTGTGCCAAGTAGAACCTTTGGGAAGACTTGGGGGAAGTCTTTGCGATCTTGATGTAAAAAACAGAAACTTTAGCGCTCACGAGATTAGCTACAACTTTTTACTGGAGATGTTATTTAGTTGATTCTTTTTGCAGATGATTAATATATAAATTCCTCACGTCTACCAATGTATTTTAGAATTTTTGGAGTTCCAGAAGTTTGCGTTAGTTACAGATTACTACAGACTATTCTGTTTTTGACAGATTCTGTTTTTCGCGTGTTGTTTGCTTATTTTGATGAATCTATGGCTAGTAATGGGGTTTATGAACCATAGAAAAGTTGGAATACAGTAGCTTTAACACTAATATAAATAAAGAATGAGTTCATTACAGTACCTTCAAGTGGTGTTTTGTTTTCTTTCGCTAACGGAACTCACGAGATTTTCTATTAAGTTTTGTGTTGTGAAGTTTTCAAGTTTTGGGTAAAGATTTGATGGATTATGGAACAAAGTGATGACCCACAAGTATAGGGGATCTACCGTAGTCCTTTCGATAAGTAAGAGTGTAGAACCCAACGAGGAGCAGAAGGAAATGACAAGCGATTTTCAGCAAGGTATTCTTTCTGCAAGTACTGAAATAAGTGGTAACAGATAGTTTTGTGATAAGGTAATTTGTAACGGGTAACAAGTAACAAAAGTAAATAAAGTGCAGCAAGATGGCCCAATCCTTTTTGTAAAAAAGTACAAGCCAGAACAAACTCTTATATAAGGAAAAGCGCACACGAGGACACATGGGAATATCGTCAAGCTAGTTTTCATCACGTTCATATGATTCGCGTTCGGTACTTTGATAATTTGATATGTGGGTGGACCGGTGCTTGGGTGCTGTTATTACTTGAACAAGCATCCCACTTATGATTAACCTCTATTGCAAGCATCCGCAACTACAACAAAAGTATTAAGGTAAACCTAACCATAGCATGAAACATATGGATCCAAATCAGCCCCTTACGAAGCAACGCATAAACTAGGGTTTAAGCTTCTGTCACTCTAGCAACCCATCATCTACTTATTACTTCCCAATGCCTTCCTCTAGGCCCAAATAATGGTGAAGTGTTATGTAGTCGACGTTCACATAACACCACTAGAGGCTAGACAACATGCATCTCATCAAAATATCGAACAAATACCAAATTCACATGACTACTAATAGCAAGACTTCTCCCTTGTCCTCAGGAACAAATGTAACTACTCACAAAGCATATTCATGTTCATAATCAGAGGGGTAATAATATGCATAAAGGATCTGAACATATGATCTTCCACCAAATAAACCAACTAGCATCAACTACAAAGAGTAATCAACACTACTAGCAACCTACTAGCACCAATCCCGGACTTGGAGACAAGAATTGGATACAAGAGATGAACTAGGGTTTTGAGAGGAGATGGTGCTGGTGAAGATGTTGATGGAGATTGCCCTCTCCCGACGAGAGGAGCGTTGGTGATGACGATGGCGATGATTTCCCCCTCCCGGAGGGAAGTGTCCCCGGCAGAACAGCTCTGCCGGAGCCCTAGATTAGTTCCGCCAAGGTTCCGCCTCGTGGCGGCGGAGTCTCGTCCCGAAAGGTCGCTTCTAGTTTTTTTCTTGATGAAAGACTTCATATAGCATAAGATGGCATCGGAGAGCCACCAGGGGGCCGACGAGGTAGGTGGCGTGCCCTAGGGGGGGCGCGCCCCCCACCCTCGTGGACAGGGTGTGGGCCCCCTGGCCTTCATCTTTGGCAGGTATTTTTCATTATTTATTGTAAGATATTTCATGGAGTTTCAGGACTTTTGGAGTTGCGTAGAATAGGTCTCTAATATTTGCTCCTTTTCCAGCCCAGAATTGCAGCTGTCGGCATTCTCCCTCCTTATGTAAACCTTGTAAAATAAGAGAGAATAGCCATAAGTATTGTGACATAACGTGAAATAACATCCCATAATGCAATAAATATCGATATAAAAGCATGATGCAAAATGGACGTATCAACTCCCCCAAGCTTAGACCTCGCTTGTCCTCAAGCGAAAGCTGATAACGATAAATATGTCCCCATGTTTAGAGGTAGAGGTGTCGATAAAAATAAAATACGGACATGAAGGCATCATGATTATTCTCATAACAACAATATATATATATTTTGTCATATGATTACTTATGTTCAAGTGATGATCTATTCACAATGCAAAAGTATGAATCAGAAACCTTATTGAGAACCAACAAACTATAACTTCAGTCATTGAAGCAATTGCAATTTATCATAACATCAGAAAGAGTCTATGTTAGAGCTAAAAAGCAAGTCCACATACTCAACTATCATCTAGTCCTTCATAATTGCTAACACTCACGCAATACTTGTGGTTACGGAGTTTTAGTCGGACACAGAGAAAGATAGGGGCTTATAATTTTGCCCCACAACCTTTTACCTCGAGGGTAATGTCAACAATAATAACTCATGCTCCCCTACATCCAATTAGATATATATATATATCAGGTTCTTTCCAACATGCTGAGCTTGCCAAAGGATAAAATAAAAAAGGAAAGGTGAAGATCACCGTGACTCTTGCATAAGGTAGAAGATAATAATAAAAGATAGGCCCTTCGCAGAGGGAAGCAGAGGTTGCCATGCGCTTTTATGGTTGGATGCACAAAATCTCAATGCAAAAGAACGTCACTTCATATTGCCCCTTATGATATGAACCTTTATTATGCAGTCCGTCGCTTTTATTACTTCCACATCACAAGATCGTATAAAGCTTATTTCTCCCACACCAATCAATCATACATATTTAGAGCAATTTTTATTGCTTTGCACCGATGACAACTTACTTGAAGGATCTTACTCAATCTATAGCTAGATATGGTGGACTCTCATGGCAAAACTAGTTTAAGGGGATTTGGAAGCAGAAGTAGTATCTCTACTTGGTGCTGAGAATTTGGCTAGCATGAGGGGGAAAGGCAAGCTCAACATGTTAGAGAATCCGTGACAACATACTTTATCTCAGATATAAGAAACCATAACTCATCACGTTGTCTTCCTTGTCCAACATCAACTCTTTAGCATGTCATATTTTAATGAGTGCTCCCAATCATAAAAGATGTCAATGATAATATATCTATATGTGAGACCTCTCTTTCCTTATTACTTCCTATTAATTGCAACGATGACTAAAGCTATGTCTGCCAACTCCCAATAACTTTTAAATCATCATACTCTTTCTATGTGAAATCATTACTCTCAATAAGATCAATATGAACTTTTGTTTCTTTTACTCTTTTTCTCTTTTTTCTTTTATTCACCCAAGATCATGGAAAAATAATCAAGCCCTTGACTCAACACTAATGTTTATTATATAGCTCACGAACTCGATTACATAGAGAGATCATAAAGCAAAAACTCGAAACTAGATCATGCCATAAACTTTATTCTACTAGATCAAGATACTACTAGTAGGATCGAACTAAGAAAAACGATAAAGATAGGAGATGTGTTTGTGATACGATACCGGGGCACCTCCCCCAAGCTTGGCTTTTTCCAAGGGGAGTGCCCATACCCATGTGACTATATCTCCTTTGTTGATGAAGAGGATGGTGGTGAAGTAGTGGTGAGCATGCCCTTCTCTTTCTCCAACTTGCGTCGGAGGGTGAAATTATCAAACCTCAACTCATCATTCTCTATCTCAAGATTTATTATCCTTTTGCATAATGCATCTTTGCTTTCTTGCTTGAAACGAGGGGGAACTGATTCATCTTCATCTTCCTCGTCGGGGTACCATATATATGGATAGGTATCCTTGAATATGTTTTTATCCAAAGGCCGGTAAGAAACTGGGTGAGGGAGTCCTGGATTAGGGGGTGTTCGGATAGCCGAACTATATCTTCAGCCGGACTCCAGGACTATGAAGATACAAGATTGAAGACTTCGTCCCGTGTCCGGAAGGTTCTTTCCTTGGCGTGGAAGGCAAGCTAGGCGTGCGGATATTCAGGATCTCCTACCAATGTAACCGACTCTGTGTAACCCTAACCTTATCCGGTGCCTATATAAACCGGAGGGTTGTAGTCCGTAGGACGAACACATCATAACCATCATCATACCTATAGGCTAGCTTCTAGGGTTTTAGCCTCCTTGATCTCGTGGTAGATCTACTCTTGTCCTACCCATATCATCAATATTAATCTAGCAGGAGTAGGGTTTTACCTCCATCGAGAGGGCCCGAACCTGGGTAAAATAAAGTGTCCCTTGTCTCCTGTTACCATCCGACCTTGACGCACAGATCGGGACCCCCTACCCGAGATCCGCCGGTTTTGACACCAACATTGGTGCTTTCATTGAGAGTTCCTCTGTGTCGTCGCCTTTAGGCCCGATGGCTCCTTTGATCATCAACAACGATGAGGTCCAGGGTGAGACTTTTCTCCCCAAACAGATCTTCGTCTTCGGCGGCTTCGCTCTAAGGGCCAACTCGCTTGGTCATCTAGAGCAGATCGAGAGCTACGCCCCTGGCCATCAAGTCAGGTTTGGAAGCCTAAACTACACGGCAGATATCCGCGGAGACTTGATCTTCGACGGATTCGAGCCACAGCCAAGCGCGCCGCACTATCTCGAGGGGCATGATATAGCTCTGCCTCCGAGCAGTGTCCTGGAGGCCGCATACGCTCCGGCCCCGATCCTCGATTTGGAGCCCGCTGCGTTCTTTGAGGATGAACGGTTGGACGTCACCTTGGGGGCTGCGATCTTAAAAGCCATTGAGCCAAACGCAAGCCCCGCACTCTGCATGGCACATGACTCCAAGGAGCCAGACTCTTCTCCGAACTCCGAACCTCCCGCGCCCCTGCCAATCGAATTAGATTGGGCGCCGGTAATGGAGTTCACCGCCGCGGACATCTTTCAGTATTCACCTTTTGGTGATATTCTGAATTCTCTCAAGTCTCTCTCTTTGTCAGGAGAGCCCGGGCCGAACTATGGCCTGCGAGGTTTGGATTCGGACGACGAAGAAATTCAAAGCCCACCCACCACCCACTTAATAGCCACCGTCGACGATTTAACCGACATGCTCGACTTCGGCTCCGAAGACTTCGACGGTATGGACGACGAAGACGGAGACGAACGGGAACCAGCGCCCATAGGGCACTGGACCTCCACCCCACTTAATGACGTATTCATGGTGGATACACCTGAAAAAACTCACAATGAGGAAGAAGGGGGCGTAAAGAAGGGTAAACCCTCCGAAAAGCACTCAAAGCGGCGACGTAAACGCCGAGCGAAGCCCCGCCTCGATCAAGACCCAGCCATAGAGCAGGACGAGCCGGCAGATGACGAACGCATCCCAGAATAGCCGTCCGAACAGGGTAACATGGGCAGAGAGGATGAACAGTCCTCCCCCGGTCATAACAGAACTCCGGACGATACCACGCCGGATAAAATCATGGAGCAGAAGAATCTCCAAGAAAGGCTCGTCGCCACAGCACGAAGCCTGAAGAAGCAGAAGCAAAAGCTAAAGACGGCGGAAGATGCACTCAAAACAAGATGGAGCAAAGTAATCAAGACCGCAGACAAATACGGCAGCAGCCGCCGCACCAAAAGCTATCCGAAGAGAAAGCTACTGCCCGAATTCAACCAGGAGGCCCTAGAGCCCCCAAACTCGAAAAACAAAAAGGCTACACGGTCGAATAAACGACCTCTCGGCCACTACAATACGGCAAACGGCGCCGCACTAAATGCGGCATGCGACAGAATAAAAGACTCGCATCATGGCCCAGCCAGGTCCATTTACGGGCCAAGAAAGCAAGCTCTCGTAAGCAATGCAAAAAATCCACCATCAGAATCCGGCACACCCAAATATAGGGGTGCCGCACACCCTCTATGTTTCACCGATGAGGTCCTAGAATATGAATTCCCAGAGGGATTTAAACCCGTTAACATAGAGGCGTACGATGGAACAACAGACCCGGTAGTCTAGATCGAGGATTATATCCTCCAAATACATATGGCTAGAGGAGATGATCTCCACGCCATAAAATATTTACCCCTTAAGCTTAAAGGGCCAGCCCGGCACTGGCTTAAAAGCCTTCCCGAAAACACAATTGGAAGTTGGGAAGAGCTCGAGGACGCTTTTCGAGCAAATTTTCAAGGGACCTACGTCCATCCCCCGGACGCAGACGACCTCAATCACATAACTCAGCAATCCGGAGAATCAGCTCGGCAGTTCTGGAACAGATTCCTCACTAAAAAGAATCAAATAGTGGATTGTCCGGACGCCGAAGCCCTGGCGGCTTTCAGGCACAATGTCCGAGACGAATGGCTCGCCAGACACCTCGGCCAGGAAAAGCCAAGAACAATGGCCGCACTCACAAGCCTCATGACCCGCTTTTGCGCAGGAGAGGACAGCTGGTTGGCACGATGCAGCCCCAGCGACCCAAGTACAACAGAAATCAGGGATGGAAATGGGAAACCACAGCGATACAAGGACCTTCGCCGAATCAAAAGAAAAATTCCGAAGAGCACGACAGTCAATGCCGGATTCAAAAGCTCACGGCAAAATCAGACAAAATCACCCCCTCAGGATAATAGGGAAGATCCGTCCAGTCTAAAGAGAATCATGGACAGGATATGTCAGATACACAGTACTCCTGGAAAGCCTGCTAATCACACCCACAGAGACTGTTGGGTTTTCAAACAATCCGGAAGGCTTAACGCGGAACACAAGGGGCTCGACACACCAAGTGAGGAAGAGGACGAACCCCAAAAGCAGAACACCAGGAAGCAAAAGAACTTCCCGCAAGAAGTCAAAACAGTGAACTCACTTCACATAACAAGGCATGAGGCACCCATAAAGGTCCGCACATTCAAGCCTATCCCTCAGGAGTCTGGCCACTGGTCACTAAAACCAATCATTTTTGATCAGCTAGATTATTCTCGCAATATCAAACACGCAGGCCGGACTGCCCTGATACTTAATCCAATAATAGACGGGTTCCAGTTTACCAACGTCCTTATGGACGGTGGCAGTGGACTAAATCTGATATATCAGGATACAATTCACCGCATGGGCATAAACCCAGCACGAATCCGTCACAGTAAAACCTCCTTTCAAGGAGTAGCACCAGGCCCGGACACCCACTGTATGGGTTTTCTCCGGCTTGTGGTCATATTTGGCTCTGCCAATAACTTTCATCGCGAAAAGCTTATCTTCCACATAGTCCCGTTTTCAAGTTGCTCTCAAGCACTAATGGGACGCGGAGCTTTCGCTCGCTTTAACGCAATACCGCATTATGCATCCCTCACGCTAAAGATGCCCGGTCCTCGAGGCATCATCTCTTTAAAGGGAACATACTAAACTACATCTCCTCCAAACGGAGGATTGTGCGGCCGCTTAAACGGCCGCCCAACAAAATGGCCTCGCCAGCCAAAAGACTTTTTCGATGTAAGTCACAAAAGGCCGCGGACCCGGACTCAATGAGTTCGGCACAAGCCCATTTTCGTTATAGGCTTGGTACGCCTCACCAGGGGCTGTACGCAGAGACAATAAAACTCGATCGTATCTATTTCTCACTTCACATTTTATTTATTATTCTTCTTTCCGCACGACCCATTTTTCAATTTAGTTCTTCCCTTTTTCAGATGAACGTCGTACGGCGCCCGTCCAGGACACGGCACAGCGAAGACACAGGCGCAGACGTGCAGTAGGGACCCGCCCCAAAGGATTCTTCTTAGATTAAGACCCTGCGTAAACCTTTTTTACTGTCTCTTGCTGCTATACATCCCCTGGTTTGCCTCACTATAACCATGGAGGAGACTGGCGTTTTGGCATGTGGCCACGCCAGAATTCTTGCTCGTACCTGGACACAAGGGGCTTTTTTCTTTTTCAAGGGTGTTGTTTCACACGCACCCACAAAAACCGAACACCTTAGGGAGTGTTCGGCGTCGCGAGTTTTGGCACTATATGCATCAGCTCCGAGTCATGATTTTGGTCACATGTTGGGTTGCCCGGCTCCTGAGTTCGGCCACCTTACGTTCCGTTCTGTTGGCTAAGGTTGCACCAGGAGAACTACTGCGATTGTGCCCCGGTTCGGCCGGGTGAGCACCTTAGTGGAGAAAGCCGAAAACCGACTGTCATGATGTAGCGCGAGACTGGTCGCCACTCGATGACTTATAGGAATTTATCGAATTCCTCCGTTTTGACGAAGGGCCGCTTCCCTCTCAGGCACATATGCGTCCCGAATTCGGGTAAACGCAGTCGCCATTAAAGGGCTACCTAAAGAGTCCCACTGTCAAGCTCCTATGGCTAAGTGAAAGTGTTAAAGCATTATAGTCCGGTTGCCTAGCCCGCGGCGCTATCACCTCCTTTGTAGGACCAAGACGTTGGGTTAAGTGTGAAATGTGTTCTCCGCGCGCACCCCCGCACTATGTGCGTGGAGGCTGAAGCCAACGACTGCAATCTTTCAGAATTTATATATCAAAACGGCCGCACAGGAGGTGTTATTAATACTTGAAGGCACAAGTCTAAATTACGCCATTACAATTTATAAAAATATTGATCTACGATTACATATGCTGTCATAAAACAGCATCTTTCGAACACTGCGTCTCTATTATACGAGCGCCCGCGAGGACTTCCTCAAAATAGTGCTCGGAAGGAATTCGGCTTTTATCCGAATCATGGGACGCAACAACGGTGGGCTCCATATCTGCCCAGTATGTCTTGACACGGGCAAGAGCCAGCCGCGCGCCCTCTGTGCAAGCGGACCTCTTTAGAGCTTCAATCCGAGGCACCACGTCAAGAAATTGCTGCACCAAACTGAAATAGCTTCTCGGCTTCGATCTCCCCGGACACAGGCGGTCCATGGCATGCTTCATGGCGAGTCCGGACAACCTATTCAGCTCGGCCCATTGGGCCAGGCGATCATCCACTGATAGTGGACGCTCTGGATTAGTGAACTGCGACCAGAAGAGCTTTTCCACTTCATGATCTTTCTTATCTAGAAAGTACTTGGTCGCATCAACGGCGCTAGCCGACAAATCCAGATAGGTGTCCTCCACGCTCCACGCTCGGTCCAACGGGGCGAACTTCGGATCAAACAATTTTCTCCGCAGCAGGAAGGGCTTTCCATCAGTAATTAGTCCGGCTTGACGCAGCTCTTCCCTTGACGCTCTCATACCAGAGCGGGCGTCCTTGGCGTCGGCGACGGCCTTCTCTAAATCCGTCTGCCGGGCTCGACCTTCCTCTTCAAGAAGTTTGCAACGGTGAGTAGCACTTTTCAACTTTACGGCTACATCAGCCATCTCCTCCTTGCTTCGGCAATGGGAAGCCTGTTCGGCTTTTAGCTCTTCACGGGCTCTTCCGGCAGCCGCATCGCTTTTTCTGGCTTGTTCCTTTGCTTTGGCGAGCTCGGCCCTAAGTCCTTCTACGGCCGCCGCACCATCTGCATCAAGCATACACAAGGTAAGTTATTGACATAAAGCTCCTCTTACTAACAACCGCCAAATAAACTCAATACCTTGAGCATCATCAAGCCGCTTGTTAACAAGCACGATGTCGGCTTCTGCCTCATCGAGTTGCCGTTTCATTTCGGCAAATTCTCGAATCCGGCTCGACTCCAGACAACCTGCCACCTACATGCAAAGGTGCCACTTAAAGGACCTGGGATTAAGATCCTCTGCGCGCCGCTAATCTTTGCGGCACACAGAGTCTCAGGGGCTACTATCTATACAGGGCGCATGTTATTATGCGCAATTAACACTAATGTTCGTTATTCAAAACGTACCTCAAGGCCCGCTAGTAAACTCTTGACGGCCTCGTTCAGTCCGCTTTCCGCGGATGAAATCTTTTCAATCACCGTGTGCATCAACGCACGATGCTCCTCTGAAACAGAGGCTCGGCCCAGCAGAACCTTCAGCTCCTCCGACCGAACACCAGATGGTGCCGGACTCGTCCCATGGCCTTCTTTGGAGGCCGGACACGGAGAACCCCGGGGGGGCGCATGATCACTTTCTGCCTCTGGCAGATTCGGAGAAATCCTCTGCGACGACACTTCGGCGTCGCCCGCCTTGCTAGGCGATGAAGGAGGAGGCGTTCCGCTTTCCATCATCTCCGGAAGAAGATCCCCCGATGACGAGCTCTGCCGAGAAGGGTCGAGGTCCGAACTACAAGGTAAGGTTTCGGTTAAAACTTCTCAGATATAAATTAAGGATTTCTCTTAAAAGAATGACTCTCTTTCTACTTACGGCTCGTTGGAGGGCTGCTCCTTTTGAGGATTTAGTTCGGCCGAGGGGCTCCCCGGCGTCGGGTCCTCTGACGCGGATTCTTTCCCCCGCTTTGGAGCTACGGCTCCCGGGTCGTCAGAGGCAGCCCTTTTCTTCCCCTTTGGAGAGGAGTTGTCTATTCCCCCCTTTGGGATGGCCCCTTTCGAAGAGGCCACGGATTCCTTGTCCGCCCCTTCATTTTCCTCCAGAGGCGCTACCTCCAACATCCTGACTAGCACAGGATCTAGCCTGGTCTCGGGGAGGGGAGCCGGACACCGGACCAGCTTCGCCTTCGCTATCCACTCCTGCGTAAAAAGGAGAAGTACTGTTAAAAAATAAGTCAATTGTACGGATAGAAGGTCCGGGAGCAAGGTCACCTACTTCTGTATCCGGGCGGTTGCGGCTTAAACCAGCATCCTCGGTCAAATCCGGACTCACTCCTTGTGGTCCAAAGAACAGTCTATACATCTCCATAGGCGTCATGCCCATGAGATTTCGGAGAACTCGCGGCCCCTCTGGGTTGAACTCCCACAAGCGAAGGGGGCGACGTTGGCCGGGCAGTGTCCGGCGAATCAGCATAACTTGCGTCACCTTGACCAGGTTGAGGTCTCATTTTAGGAGATCCTTTATGCGGCCCTGCAACAGAGGAACGTCTTTGGGCAAGCCCCGATCTAACCCTGTGTTGACCCACGATGTTAAACGTGGTGGGGGGCCCGAGCGAAAGGCGGGAGGCGCTACCCAAGTGGTGCCTCGAGGAGAGGTGATGTAGAACCACTCCTGTTGCCATAAGCCGAGCTCCTCTTGAAAAGTGCCCTCGGGCCATGGAGCATCGGTATTCCTTTTTATAACAGCACCTCCGCACTCTACGTGACGCCCCTCGATTATCTTCGGTTCTACCTTGAAGGTCTTGAGCCATAATCCGAAGTGAGGAGTGATATGGAGAAACGCTTCGCACACAACAATGAAGGAGGAGATATGGAGGATGGACTCCGGAGCTAGGTCAGGGAATTCTAGCCCATAATAAAACATCAGCCCCCTTACGAAAGGATCCGTTGGGAAGCCTAATCCCCGAAGGAAGTGGGAGATGAATACTACGCTCTCACCGGGCTGAGGGCTTGGGATCGCTTGTCCTTGAGCAGGCAACCTTTGCGGGATCTCGCTGGTCAGGAACCTAGCCTCCCTCAACCTTGATACGTCCTCCTCTGTAACGGAGGAAGGCATCCATTAGCCTTGAAGGCCGGAGCCGGACATTGTCGATGGTCCGGTGCGCCTAGAATCTAGAAGCCTGGGGTGTTGGAACTCGAGGCTATGGGCGAGCTTGTCTTGAGAACACAAGAGGGGAGCAAGGTCTCGGTCTCTTTATAAGAGGCAGAATATCAAGAGCCCTCCCCGTAACTGTCTTGGACTAGCCTTTAATCAAGGCAAGACGTGCTTAACGGGCACGGTTGGGTTACCCACGTCCGTATTAATTAGAATCCCGTTAAAGGGGGCACACGATCTCTGCTTCGACAAGACGTGCCAAGGAAACTGCCTTGTTGAACGTGCTGCGGTGGAACAACAAAAAATAATCCATACAGAAGGCTTGGTCGCAGTGTTATGACGCACTGCGGAATACGTCTGCAGATTTGATTTGTGTTTGTATTATTCTCTATATGGCAATACGTGGAAACTTGTTTTGCAGAGCCGGACACTATTTTTTGGTGTCTATTATCTTCTTGCAGAATTTGGAGGAGGAACCCGCCTTGCAATGCCGAAGACAATTTGCGCGCCGGACTCGTCGTCATTGAAGCCTGGTTCAGGGGCTACTGAGGGAGTCCTGGATTAGGGGGTGTTCGGATAGCCGAACTATATCTTCAGCCGGACTCCAGGACTATAAAGATACAAGATTGAAGACTTCGTCCCGTGTCCGGAAGGTTCTTTCCTTGGCGTGGAAGGCAAGCTAGGCGTGCGGATATTCAGGATCTCCTACCAATGTAACCGACTCTGTGTAACCCTAATCTTATCCGGTGCCTATATAAACCGGAGGGTTGTAGTCCGTAGGACGAACACATCATAACCATCATCATACCTATAGGCTAGCTTCTAGGGTTTTAGCCTCCTTGATCTCGTGGTAGATCTACTCTTGTGCTACCCATATCATCAATATTAATCTAGCAGGAGTAGGGTTTTACCTCCATCGAGAGGGCCCGAACCTGGGTAAAATAAAGTGTCCCTTGTCTCCTGTTACCATCCGACCTTGACGCACATATCGGGACCCCCTGCCCGAGATCCGCCGGTTTTGACACCGACATTGGTGCTTTCATTGAGAGTTCCTCTGTGTCGTCGCCTTTAGGCCCGATGGCTCCTTTGATCATCAACAACGATGAGGTCCAGGGTGAGACTTTTCTCCCCGGACAGATCTTCGTCTTCGGCGGCTTCGCTCAATAATTGCCGTCTTCCACGTGTTGAACGAATGCGAAAAGCCCGGGGGTGTTTTTGTATTCACACCCTTGTTCATATAAACGAGCTGCCTATTTAACGGGATGGGGATCTAGATCCAAACCACATCTTCTTCTCCCCGCGAGTTATCATCAGAGCGTCTCCAGCAGAGGTCCATTCCAACATGACCAGCCATCGTAGCTCCTCCCCTCGCCCCTCCAGCCCCAAATCCGGAGACTGGGAGAATTTCACCATCCCACACAGCGAGCTAGTGTCACTGCAGGCCAAAGGATTCCTTCCCCAAGCATATATGGTCCCGGTCCGAGCCGGACTCGCCACCTACAACGGCGGCAAGCAAGCGGAGAGCACCCCCAATCCTTCTAAAGGAGAGCGGGTGTGCCTCGTCCCTTATTTATTAAGGGGTCTGGGATTTCCAATTCATCCATTCCTCCGCGGGCTTCTGGAGTTCTACGGCCTCCAGCTGCACAACCTCACGCCTGGCTCCGTGCTACATATTGCGGGCTTCGTTGCCCTTTGCGAGCTATTTTTAGGCGTCGAGGCTCATTTTGCGCTGTGGAAGAGGTTGTTCTGCTTGGTGCCCCGTTCTCAGAAGGGGTCTATATACCAAGTGGGCGGAGCCGAAATATGGTGCATCGCCGGGACCGGATACCTATCCGGAACCCCAAAGAAGGCGTCCGAGGACTGGCCTTCAGAATGGTTCTACATAGACGACGTCCCGCTGCCGGACCCTGTCCGGGTCGGCCTCCCTGAGTTCAGCATGGCTCCCTTAAAGAAACGCTTAAGTTGGCGTCCGCGGAGCTCTCAGAGAGAAAGCAACAGAGACGTTCTTTACCTGATGGGCCGGATAAGACTGTTGGCTCATTCCGGACTAACCATGATTGGAGTCATGGCCGCATGTATTATGCGGGGGGTGCAGCCACTTCAATATAGGAGTCACCCCATGTGGGATTTCAACGGGGAGGATGACGCCACCCGTTACGGCCGCAAGGGGCCAGACACAGCTGCCGCTCTAGTAAAGATTCTAACATCTTTGTACAAGGGAGAAAAGGAGGACTTCCTCCGCGTCAACCCGCGGGCCGGATTCACTATGTATGAACCTCCAAGTTGGGTAAGTGAACAATTGCACTTGCCCGCTTATTTAATGCTCCCATGACTAGATACGTAATCTGGTGATTTCAATGCAGGAGCTTCGACAGGAGGTAAAGGATATCAACAGCTGCCCTCCACAGCCTGAGGACCCAGAACGGTCCCTCGATCCGGACTCCGAAGAGGATCCGTACATATCGGTGGAGCTCATCGACGGGGTGTTCCACCAGTTAAGCAAAGATAATACCTTGGTGGCCATTACGGCTGATTATCCCGGGTTAATCCCGGCCTCCCAGGTGACAGAAACCGGAGTGTTTATTCCCGCAAGAGAGATACCGTCCTTACATATTCCGGTGTTTCTGACGACAACCGTATTTTACAGGGGAGGTTTCCGAGGAGGGAGGCCGATCATGCGGCGGCTAGCCAACGAGGAGCCGCCGGGCCCCGTGGGGTAAAAAGGGATGAAGTCCGGACTGAGAGTTCGGCACAAAGGTATAACGCGCCCTTTGTCTTCCTGGCGTTATTCTGTCAGGGCATGTTAACATCCGTACTGTTTCCAGGACGAAGAGGCCTCGCCGGACTATATTCGGAGGGGCCGCCAACCGCGCCTCTACCAGCCAGGCCCCAACGTCTGGTCCGGAGGCGGGGACAAACACCAGGCTTGCGCCGGACGCTCCTCCAACAGAGGACGCGGACCGGCTATCTGCCACAAATTCAGAAGTGGAGAGCGCCATGAACCATAGGCGTCGCCGGACAGTTCTACGCGACGCTTGTTTCTCCCGAGAGGCCTTAGACGCCTTCAATTCGGGAGATGCGTACCTTCGTGCTGCTCAAGATGGTTTAGCCAGAGCCACGGAGCAGTATGTGAAAGACATACGGGTAGGAAAATTTAAATATATATATATATATATATATATATATATATATATATATATATATATATATATATATATATATATATATATATATATACCAGTAACCCCCGAGACTTGAAACAGTTAAACTAACTGATTTAAGGATCATATAATAT
Organism: Aegilops umbellulata; assembly: GCA_032464435.1. NCBI lineage: Eukaryota > Viridiplantae > Streptophyta > Magnoliopsida > Poales > Poaceae > Aegilops > Aegilops umbellulata. The sequence goes on from CP136054.1 coordinate 71,516,381, forward strand.
GCAGGTTCTTACTGAGAAGAACACCGTGTTGTCCCAGGAGCTGGAAAAGTGCAAGGCCCAACTAGAGGCCGCACTAGCCGCAACAGGGGAGCCCAAAGGGACCCCCTCAGGTATGATATACTTTGAGAGATTAGTATTGTGCGGCTTATGTGCGAATCTGACAATTAATGTTACAGATGGTGCCGGACTAGATCCGGAGAGGCAACAACTCTTACGCCAGTTAAAGGCTGGCGAGAGTACGTTGACAAGGGTGAGGCGAGAGAAGAATGATCTTCAGGATGCCAACACCAAGCTGGATGTTGAACTGAAAGACGTTCGTGGCCAGCTATCTGACTCCACGAAGGAGAATCAGCGTCTTCGACGCGGCATATTTAGTAAGTGCTTGAGCGAACCCTTTGAAAAAAAGGAGTTCGGCGAGGAAGACAAATAACAGAATTATGTCTGTAGGTACGCTCACAGGTCGTCCTGCAGAGGAGATGCCCGGTTCTACGGGTGACCTTCTCCCCGAACTCCTGCAACTGCACGAACGAATTCGGCGGGCAATGCAAGGGGTTGCCCGGGTCTTATGGCCTGCCCACTCCACGCCCGAGGGCCTTGGAGAGCTTGCGGAGAAGCTGACGGGAGCTCGGCGGCGCATCCGGTTGTGGAAGATATCAGCCTGCCGACAAGGCGCGAGGGAGGCCTGGGCCATGGTGAAGACCCGCTTTACGAAGTCTGACCCCAATCACATGGCTGAGGTCGGACCAGTGGGGCTTGACGGGAAGGAGATCCCTGTGAGCTTGGTGTATGGCCAGGTAGAGCTGGCCGCAAAGTATTCCCAGCAGGACTGTAAATTAGACAGCCTGTTAGATGGTATAGAGGAGGAATACGATCAGTCAAGATGACTATGTAATTTATAATCTACATGTGTAATGCCTTCTAGCCGGATTGTAGATCGTTTGTCGTTGCCGACCTTTTCGCTTCGACCTCGGGACCTGACGGTCCGGAGTGTGTCCGAATACCATAACGGCTATATAAAAGTCGGGGTATGCATGGGGACCAGGCGTAGGGGTCATTAGTGCTTTATCAGACAAGTGCCCAACTAGTTATGTTATATTACATGGTTAGTAAGAAACATCTTCCAGAGAGAATAGTTCCGTTAAGGGTTCCTTTCGCTGGGGTGGCGTGCCCTAAAGTGCACGTCCGGACTGCAAATGCAGAAGATCATCTGGGGGCATGTATAAAATAAAAAGGTTCATCTTTAGTTCACCGACCGAATATTCCCTTAAGAACGCTAGCTTTCGGCTTCACCCAGTCTGAGGTACACATCCGGCTTATCCGGCAGTAACAATCGCAGAGGTGCTCCCTTTACCGCCTAGCCGAACAATCTGGAACGTAGGGGTAAGCACAGGAGCCAAGCAACCCAGCTTGGCCAAAACTTAAGTCATATCGATGCATATAATGGCGAAGAAAAGGTGCATGTGGAAGTCTGACGCATGCGTTGGGTGTGAAACCCATATAGATAAGCTTCTGTTAAAGAAGCCCCCAGGTTTAAGGAGCGCGGATAGCGCGTCATATAATGAGCCTTTTACGGGCTAGAAAAGAAAAGAGTAGTAGACAAAGTAAAAAAAGCTATAAATGTAAATAATGGACAGAGGAAGGAGACAAACACAGAGTCCGGCGCTAGGCATAGAATCTTCGGAGACGTGTGGCGTTCCATGGGTTCGGCTCGAGTCAGTTGTCCGACGCATCTCGCAGGCGGTACGCTCCACCAGTTAGGACTTGGTCGATTATGAATGGACCTTCCCATTTGGGCTTGAGTTTGTTCTTTTGCTTATCCGGCAGGCACAGAACTAGTTCACCAATGTTGTAATTTTTGGCCCATACTTCTCTGCTTTGATATCTTTGAGCTTGCTGTTGATAGAATGCGGAACGGGCCTTAGCCACGTCACGCTCTTCCTCTAAGGCGTCCAGGTTGTCCTGCCGATCAAGCTCGGCTTCTCTTTCTTCGTACATGCGCACTCGACGTGAGTCATGAATTATGTCGCAGGGCAGAATCGCCTCAGCGCCGTACACCATAAAGAATGGCGTGAATCCGGTGGTACGATTTGGCGTGGTTCGCAGCCCCCAGAGTACGGAGTCGAGCTCCTCTACCCAGTGCATATCAGATTCCTTGAGGGACCGCACTAGTCTGGGTTTGATGCCGCTCATGATGAGACCATTTGCACGTTCGACCTGACCGTTAGTTTGTGGGTGATAGACAGAAGCGTAGTCGAGCTTAATGCCCATGTTTTTGCACCACAGCTTTACTTTATCAGAGGTGAAGTTTGTGCCGTTATCGGTGATAATGCTGTGGGGGACACCATAACAGTGTACGACCCCGGATGCGAAGTCTATCACAGGTCCGGATTCAGCCGTCTTGACAGGCTTGGCTTCTATCCATTTGGTGAATTTATCCACCATGACCAATAAGTATTTTTTCTTGTGGGTTCCGCCTTTAAGGGGTCCCACCATATCGAGCCCCCAAACCGCGAAAGGCCAAGTGATGGGGATAGTTCGGAGGGCGTTGGGTGGCATATGGCTTTGGTTGGCAAAGAGCTGGCAACCGACACACCATTTGACTAGGTCCTGAGCGTCTGCTCTAGCCGTCGACCAATAGAAGCCAGTACGGAAAGCCTTGCTTACAAGGGACCGAGCCGCAGCGTGATGGCCACCGAGTCCGGCATGAATTTCAGCCAATAGACTCCGCCCTTCCTCTTCGGAGATACACCTTTGAAGGACTCCTGTAGTGCTTTTCTTATATAGCTCTCCCTCATGGACTTTATAGGCTTTAGATCGCCGCACTATGCAGCGTGCCTCGTTTTGGTCCTCGGGGAGTTCCTGCCTAGTAAGGTAGGCTAGGAATGGTTCCGTCCACGGGGCGATGACGCCATTATTGTGTGGGCTGAGGGTGTAATTTCGGTGGCGGGGCCGCCGATTATGTCTGATTGTTCGGCATTGGGTTGTGCGGTTATGCCCGGGCTATTATCCGAGGGTTCCCCCTCCCATGTTACGGATGGTTTGAATAGTCTTTCTAAGAAGATGTTGGGGGGGACTGCATCTCGTTTTGCTCCAATGCGTGCCAGGACGTCCGCTGCCTGATTATTTTCTCGGGCTATGTGATGGAACTCCAGTCCCTCGAACCGAGCTGACATTTTTAGTACGGCATTGCGATAAGCTGCCATTTTTGGGTCTTTGGCATTGAAGTCGCCATTTATTTGGGATATGGCGAGGTTTGAGTCCCCGCGTACTTCCAGGCGTTGAATGCCCATGGATACCGCCATCCGGAGGCCATGTAGAAGGGCCTCGTATTCGGCTGCATTGTTGGAGTCCGTGTACATAATTTGGAGTACATATTGGACTGTATATCCTGTAGGGGACGTCAAAATGACGCCAGCCCCCAGTCCGGCCAGCATTTTGGAGCCGTCGAAATGCATGATCCAATTTGAGTACGTGCCGTACTCTTTAGGGAGTTCGGCCTCTGTCCATTCGGCGACGAAGTCGGCTAGGACTTGCGATTTAATTGCTCGCCGTGGCTTGTAGGTTATATCGAACGGCAGGAGCTCTATGGCCCATTTTGCTATTCGGCCTGTTGCATCGCGGTTGTTGATAATATCGTTGAGTGGTACTTCCGAGGCTACTGTAATAGAACACTCTTGAAAGTAGTGTCGTAGCTTCCGGGATGCCATGAATACCGCGTATGCGATTTTTTTGATAATGCGGGTACCGTGATTTGCATGGTGTGAGGACAGTGGACACGTAGTAAACTGGCCTTTGAAGGGGTAATTTATGTCCGCCCGTTATCCGTTCGACGACGAGTACTGCACTAACAACTTGATGGGTTGCGGCAATGTACAATAGCATGGGTTCGCCGGTATTCGGCGCGGCCAGGACCGGGTTTGTTGCCAAGATGGCCTTTATTTCCTCGAGTCCGGCCGTGGCAGCGTCCGTCCACTCGAAGTGTTCGGTGCGCCTAAGGAGGCGGTAAAGGGGTAGTGCCTTTTCTCCCAAGCGGGAGATGAAGCGGCTTAAGGCCGCCACGCATCCGGTGAGTTTCTGAATTTGCTTGAGATCTTTTGGGACATCCAATTGTGACAGAGCTTGGATTTTAGCTGGATTTGCTTCAATTCCTCTGTCGGATACAATGAAGCCCAGGAGCTTTCCGGCTGGGACGCCGAAAACACATTTTTCCGGATTGAGCTTGATGTCGTATTTTCGCAGGTTGTCGAATGTAAGTCTCAAGTCGTCTACTAGAGATTCGACGTGTCTTGATTTAACGACCACATCATCTACGTACGCCTCCACTGTTTTGCCGATCTGGTTTGTCAAACATGTTTGAATCATGCGCTGATATGTCGCGCCAGCGTTTTTGAGCCCAAAGGGCATTGTGTTGAAGCAGAATGGGCCGTACGGCGTGATGAATGCTGTTGCAGCTTGGTCGGATTCTGCCATCTTTATTTGATGGTAACCGGAGTATGCGTCGAGGAAACACAGGGAATCGTGTCCTGCGGTGGCATCGATGATTTGATCAATTCGAGGGAGGGGAAAGGGATCCTTTGGGCAGGCCTTATTAAGGTCTTTGAAGTCAAAACACAGGCGCCAGGATTTGTCCTTCTTTGGTACCATTACCAGGTTTGCTAGCCAGTCCGGGTGTTTGATATCTCTAATGAATCCGGCCTCCAATAATTTGGCTAGCTCCTCTCCCATGGCCTGTCTCTTTGGTTCAAAGAAACACCGAAGGGTTTGTTTGACAGGTTTGAATCCTTTCTGGATATTTAGGCTGTGCTCGGCCAGCCTGCGTGGGATTCCTGGCATATCTCAGGGGTGCCAAGCGAAAATATCCCAGTTCTCTCGTAGGAACTCGCGTAGTGCGGCGTTTACATCAGGGCTCAATTGTGCCCCGATGGAGGCTGTTTTATTCGGGTCTGTTGGGTGGACCTGGAATTTGACTATTTCGTCCGCTAGTTTGAAGGATGTGGATTTGGATCTCTTATCGAGTATCACATCATCCCTGCTAACCGTGGATCGCAGCGCCGTGAGCTCTTCGGCCGCTAAGGCTTCAGATAGTGCCACGAGGGCCAATGCGGCTGTCTTGTTTTCGGCGCGGAGTGCTATGTTCGGATCACTAGCGAGAGTGATAATTCCGTTTGGCCCAGGCATCTTAAGCTTCATGTACCCGTAATGGGGTATGGCTTGGAAAACTGTGAATGCCTCTCGTCCTAATATAGCGTGATATCCGCTTCTGAACGGGGCCACCTGGAACGTGATTTGTTCGGACCTGTAATTATCCGGCGTGCCGAATACCACATCTAGTGTGATCTTTTCGGTGCAGCGCGCTTCCTGACTGGGGATTATTCCTCTAAAGGTTGTGCTGCTTCGCTCAATGCGGTTCCAGTCTATTTCCATCTTTTGGAGGGTTTCCTCGTAGATGAGGTTCAATCTGCTGCCTCCGTCCATAAGTACCTTTGCGAGGCAACAGTCGTCCACTATGGGACTGAGAACCAATGCGGCTGGCGCTCTGGCTATTCGGAATTTAGGTTCGTCGCTCGCATTGAAGGTGATGGCAGTATTGCTCCATGGATTTATGGTCGCTACTTGGTAGACTTCGGCGAGGCTGCGAAGTGTTCTTTTTCGCATGTTATTTGATGCAAAAGTCTCGGAGATTGTGAGAACGGTACTGAAATTCTCGGGCTGGTTTCCTTCGACCTCTGGATTTAGGAGGTCCTCGCCAATTTTGGCCACCTGCCGGAGTATCCAACATGCCCTGAGGCTGTGAGTTGGGGTGGCATCCTCTGTACTATGAATCTTGCAGGGTCCATCGAGCCACCTTTCTAGCACGGTTCCGTGCCCCCTAGAGGGTTTTGATTTTTTATTTAATCCGGGCGCTTTGCTGTAGTGCGCCCATTTGATTCGGACGGGATTGCTATTCAAGGCCGGATTATCCCAAAATTTAATTTCGGTTTTCCGAGCACTTTCCATCGCACAGTATTTTTGTACTATGGACACCAAGTCAGCAAAGCGCGTAATATTACGACGACTTATGGCGTTGAGTATCCCCTTGTCCGTGCAGTTACTGCAGAAAATTGAAATCGCGTCTTCCTCGTGGCAGTCCTTTATCCTGTTCATAAGCAGGAGGAATCTGGCCCAGTAATGATGTACTGTTTCTTCGGGCATCTGCTTGATTTGGGAGAGATCGCTTAAGATCGGACGGGCGGAATTCATTAGATCTGATACTTCGCCCGGTTTGCTGTTCGGAGGCCGAACGACCTCCGGATTCCGAGATCCGGAGTACTGTATGTTTTTCGGTTTGCCTGGTTCCAAGCCCAGGTCTAGGGTTGTATCCTCCCCTCCGTGGATATCCGGCATGGAGGGTTCCGGAATTCGGACGTAACTGGTCCTTAAGATTGATGAAGGGTCACCGCATTGTGTTTACACCACAGCAACATGATGGGTGGCTTGGGGAGAGTTGATTTCCCTTAGATCGGGTTTAGGCCCAACCTGGTCGTAGTTTGTAGCGACCCCCAAGGCGGCGATGCGATCCAGGAGCTCGTTTATGGAGGAGAGCTCCACCGGATCTAGCTGCTCGGCCAGTTCCGAGCTGACGCGGAGATTGTTTTCGATGACCCGAGAGGTCACCGTCGGCGTAATGGCCGAACGGGCGGTCATGAGAAAACCACCCAGCCAGAGAGGTTGGCCGATAGCCAAAGCTCCCTCAGTGACGGCGCCGTCTTTAAAGACGGAAAAAGGCATCCTTCCTAATCGCGACGGCACAGAGGAACTCTCAATGAAAGCACCAATGTCGGTGTCAAAACCGGCGGATCTCGGGTAGGGGGTCCCGATCTGTGCCTCAAGGTCGGATGGTAACAGGAGACAAGGGACACTTTGTTTTACCCAGGTTCGGGCCCTCTCGATGGAGGTAAAACCCTACTCCTGCTAGATTAATATTGATGATATGGGTAGTACAAGAGTAGATCTACCACGAGATCAAGGAGGCTAAACCCTAGAAGCTAGCCTATGGGTATGATGATGATTATGATGTGTTCGTCCTACGGACTACAACCCTCCGGTTTATATAGGCACCGGATAGGGTTAGGGTTACACAGAGTCGGTTACATTGGTAGGAGATCTTGAATATCCGCACGCCTAGCTTGCCTTCCACGCCAAGGAAAGAACCTTCCGGACACGGGACGAAGTCTTCAATCTTGTATCTTCATAGTCCTGGAGTCCGGCTGAAGATATAGTTCGGCTATCCGAACACCCCCTAATCTAGGACTCCCTCAACCTTTATGGCACCGGAACGACAGACCTCGATAACGTAGGGCCCTTCCCATTTAGAGAGAAGTTTTCCTGCAAAAAGTCTTGAACAAGAGTTGTATAGCAATACATAATCACCTACGTTAAACTCATGTTTTTGTATTCTTTTGTCATGCCATCTTTTAACTTTTTCTTTAAACAACTTGGCATTTTCATAAGCTTGGGTTCTCCATTCATCAAGTGAGCTAATATTAAACAACCTCTTTTAACCGGCAAGTTTGAAATCATAGTTGAGCTCTTTGATAGCCCAATATGCCTTATGTTCTAGTTCGAGAGGTAAGTGACATGCTTTTCCATAAACCATTTTATACGGAGACATACCCATAGGATTTTTATATTCAGTTCTATAGGCCCATAATGCATCATCAAGTTTCTTGGACCAATTCTTCCTAGACCTATTAACAGTCTTTTGCAAAATTAATTTGAGTTCTCTATTACTCAATTCTACTTGACCACTAGACTGTGGGTGATAAGGAGATGCAATTCTATGATTAACATCATACTTAGCAAGCATTTTATGGAAAGCACCATGAATAAAGTGTGAACCACCATCAGTCATTAAATATCTAGGGACTCCAAACCTCGGAAAAATAACTTCCTTAAGCATTTTAATAGTGGTGTTATGATCAGCACTACTAGTTGGAATAGCTTCTACCCACTTAGTAACGTAATCAACAGCAACTAAAATATGTGTATATCCATTAGAGGCAGGAAAAGGCTCCATATAATCAAAGCCCCAAACATCAAATGGTTCAATAACAAGTGAATAATTCATAGGCATTTCTTGACGTCTACTAATATTACCAATTCTTTGACATTCATCACATGACAAGACAAACTTACGGGCATCCTTGAAGAGAGCAGGCCAATAAAAACCGGATTGCAATACCTTATGTGCAGTTCTGTCTCCCGCGTGGTGTCCTCCATAAGCTTCGGAGTGACACTTGCGTAGGATCTGTTCCTGTTCATGCTCAGGTACACAACGTATAATAACACCATCTACTCCTTCTTTATAAAGATGTGGGTCATCCCAAAAGTAATATCTCAAGTCATAGAATAACTTTTTCTTTTATTGGTATGTGAAGCTAGGTGGTAAAAATTTAGCAACTATGTAATTAGCATAATCAGCATACCAAGGAGTGCTACGAGAAGTACTTATAACATTTAATTGTTCATCAGGAAAGCTATCATCAATAGGTAGTGGGTCATCAAGAACATTCTCTAACCTAGATAAGTTGTCTGCAACGGGGTTCTCGGCTCCCTTTCTATCAACAATATGCAAATCAAATTCTTATAGCAGGAGAACCCATCTAATAAGTCTAGGTTTACCATCTTTCTTTTCCATAAGGTATTTAATAGTAGCATGATCAATGTGAATAGTTACTTTAGAATCAACAATATAAGGCCTGAACTTATCACAAGCAAATACAATTGCTAAAAGTTCTTTTTCAGTAGTAGCATAATTTTTTGAGCATTGTCTAGAGTCTTACTAGCATAATGGATAACATTTAATTTCTTATCAACTCTTTTCCCTAGAACATCACCTACAGCATAATCGCTAGCATCACACATAATTTCAAAGGGTAAATTCCAATCAGGTGGCTGAACAATAGGTGCAGAGACTAATGCTTTCTTAAGTATTTCAAATGCTTCTACACAATCATCATCAAAGACAAATGGTATAACTTTTTGTAATAAATTAGTCAGAGGCCGAGAAATTTTTGAGAAGTCCTTAATGAACCTCCTATAAAATCCGGCATGACCAAGGAAACTTCTTATACCTTTGATGTCCTTGGGACATGGCATCTTTTCAATAGCATCAACCTTGGATTTATCAACTTCAATGCCTCTTTCAGAAACTTTATGCCCCAAGACAATACCTTCATGAACCATAAAGTGTCACTTTTCCCAATTCAAGACAAGATTAGTTTCTTGACATCTCTGCAAAACTCGATCAAGATTGCTCAAGCAATCATCAAAAGAAGATCCATAGACGGAAAAGTCGTCCATGAAAACCTCACAAATCTTTTCACAGAAGTCAGAGAATATAGCCATCATGCATCTTTGAAAGGTAGCAGGTGTATTACATAAACCAAAAGGCATACGTCTATAAGCAAAAGTACCAAAAGGGCATGTAAAAGTAGTCTTTGATTGATCTTTAGCCGACATAGGTATTTGAGAGAAATCAGAATAACCATCTAGAAAGCAATAGTGTGTATGTTTGCATAATCTTTCTAGCATTTGATCGATAAAAGGTAAGGGGTAATGATCTTTCTTAGTAGCCTTATTTAATTTGCGAAAATCAATTACCATCCTATAACCTGCAATAATTCTTTGTGGAATCAATTCATCTTTATCATTCGGAACAACAGTAATACCTCCCTTCTTAGGGACACAATGGACAAGACTTACCCACTGACTATCAGCAACGGGATAAATTATACCTGCCTCCAGAAGCTTTAGTATTCCTTTTCTCACCACTTCTTTCATTTTAGGATTCAGACGTCGTTGAGGATCACGAACTGGTTTGGCGTCTGCTTCCAAATTTATCTTATGTTGACATAGAGTGGGACTAATGCCCTTAAGATCATCAAGAGTATATCCAATAGCAGCACGGTGCTTCCTTAGAGTTTTCAATAATCTTTCTTCTTCATGCTCTGAAAGGTTAGCACTAATAACAACAGGATATATCTTCTTTTCATCAAGATAAGCATATTTAAGATTATCACACAACGGTTTAAGCTCAAACACGGGATCACCCTTAGGTGGAGGAGAATCCCCTAGGATTTCAACAGGAAGATTGGGTTTCAGAATAGGTTCTTGTTTAAAGAATACTTCATCTATTTCCCTTCTTTCATTCATAAACATATCATTTTCATGGTCTAGCAAATATTGTTCTAAAGGATCAATAGGAGGTACGACAATAGAAGCAAGACCAATAATTTCATCCTTACTAGGTAACTCTTCTTCACGGTGTTGTTTACTAAATTTAAAGAAATTAAACTCATGGATCATATCATCCAAACCAATAGTAACAACATTCTTTTCGCAGTCTATCTTAGCATTAACAGTATTCAAGAAGGGTCTACCAAATATAATGGGACAAAAGCTATCTTGTGGGGAACCAAGAACAAGAAAATTAGCAGGATATTTAATTTTCCCACACAAGACTTCAACATCTCTAACAATTCCCATTGCTGATATAGTATCTCTATTGGCAAGTTTAATTGTAACATCAATTCCTTCTAACTCAGCAGGTGCAATTTCATGCTTAATTTCTTCATATAAAGTATGCGGTATAACACTAGCACTAGCACCCATATCACATAAGCCATGATAACAATGATCTCCTATTTTAACAGAAATAACAGGCACGCCTACCACATGTCTATGTTTATCTTTAGCACAAGGTTTAGCAATTCTAGCAGTTTCATCGCAGAACTGAATAACATGCCCGTCAATATTATGAGCCAAGAGATCTTTAACAATAGCAATATTAGGTTCTACTTTAACTTGCTCAGGAGGTGTATAAGATCTAATATTGCTTTTACGAACCACAGTTGAAGCTTTAGCATGATCCTTTATTCTAACAGGGAAAGGTGGTTTCTTAACATAAGAAGTAGGAACAATAGGATCATTATAAGTGACAGTCTTTTCTTCAACTTTAATAGGTGCAGCTACTTTCACTTCTATGGTAGGATGATATTTAAACCACTTCTCCTTAGGGAGATCAACATAAGTAGCAAAATATTCATAGAAAGAAGCTACTATCTCAGAGTCAAGTCCATATTTAGTGCTAAACTTACGGAAAATATCGGTATCCATAAAAGATTTAACACAATCAAACTTAGGTGTCATACCTGACTCCTTACCTTCGTCGAGATCCCAATCTTCAGAGTTGCGTTTACTTATATCCAAGAAGTCCCATTTAAATTCAATAGTCTTCATCATAAAAGAGCCAGCACAAGAAGTATCGAGCATGGTGCGATTATTTTCAGAAAGCCGAGCATAAAAGTTTTGAATAATTGTCACTCTTGGGAGCTCATGATTGGGGCATTAATATAACATTGATTTAAGCCTTCCCCAAGCTTGAGCGATGCTTTCTCCTTCGCGAGGCCAAAAATTATATATATAATTGCGATCACGATGAACAAGATGCATAGGATAATACTTTTGATGAAATTCCAATTTGAATCTTCTATAGTTCCATGATCTCGTATCATCACATAGCCTATACCATGTCAATGCGTCTCCCTTTAAAGATAAAAGGAAGACCTTCTTCTTAGCAACATCATCGGGTATACCTGCAAACTTAAATAATCCACAAACTTCATCCACATATATTAGGTGTTCATCAGGATGCTTTGTTCCATCTCCTGTAAAAGGATTAGCTAGCAGTTTTTCTATCATACCCGAAGGAAATTCAAAAGGAATTTCATTTTCAATAGGTTTAGTAGGTTGAGGAGAAACACTTTGCTCTACTGGTCGGGGTGAAGATACCCCGAACAAGCCCCTCAAAGTATTACTTTCCATAGTAACAAGTGACAGTAAATTTCAGCACACTATATAAATTTTTCCTTACCAAATTCCACCTACCAAAGGCGCTTCACTCCCCGGCAACGGCGCCAGAAAAGAGTCTTGATGAAACACAAGTATAGGGGATCTATCGTAGTCCTTTCGATAAGTAAGAATGTCGAACCCAACGAGGAGCAGAAGGAAATGACAAGCGGTTTTCAGCAAGGTATTCTCTGCAAGTACTGAAATAAGTGGTAACAGATAGTTTTGTGATAAGGTAATTTGTAACGGGTAACAAGTAACAAAAGTAAATAAAGTGCAGCAAGATGGCCCAATCCTTTTTGTAGAAAAGGACAAGCCGGAACAAACTCTTATATAAGGAAAAGCGCTCCCGAGGACACATGGGAATATCGTCAAGCTAGTTTTCATCACGTTCATATGATTCGCGTTCGGTACTTTGATAATTTGATATGTGGGTGGACCGGTGCTTGGGTGTTGTTATTACTTGAACAAGCATCCCACTTATGATTAACCTCTATTGCAAGCATCCGCAACTACAACAAAAGTATTAAGGTAAACCTAACCATAGCATGAAACATATGAATCCAAATCAGCCCCTTACAAAGCAACGCATAAACTAGGGTTTAAGCTTCTGTCACTCTAGCAACCCATCATCTACTTATTACTTCCCAATGCCTTTCTCTAGGCCCAAATAATGGTGAAGTGCTATGTAGTCAACGTTCACATAACACCACTAGAGGCTAGACAACATGCATCTCATCAAAGTATCGGACGAATACCAAATTCACATGACTACTAATAGCAAGACTTCTCCCTTGTCCTCAGGAACAAACGTAACTACTCACAAAGCATATTCATGTTCATAATCATAGGGGTAATAATATGCATAAAGGATCTGAACATATGATCTTCCACCAAATAAACCAACTAGCATCAACTACAAAGAGTAATCAACACTACTAGCAACCTACTAGCACCAATCCCGGACTTGGAGACAAGAATTGGATACAAGAGATGAACTAGGGTTTTGAGAGGAGATGGTGCTGGTGAAGATGTTGATGGAGATTGCCCTCTCCCGACAAGAGGAGCGTTGGTGATGACGATGGCGATGATTTCCCCCTCCCGGAGGGAAGTGTCCCCGGCAGAACAGCTCTGCCGAAGCCCTAGATTGGTTCCGCCAAGGTTCTGCCTCGTGGCGGCGGAGTCTCGTCCCGAAAGGTTGCTTCTAGTTTTTTCTTGACGAAAGACTTCATATAGCAGAAGATGGGCATCGGGGAGCCACCAGGGGCCCCATGAGGTAGGGGGCGCGCCCTAGGGGGGCGCCCCCACCCTCATGGATAGGGTGTGGGCCCCCTGGCCTTCATCTTTGGCAGGTATTTTTCATTATTTATTGTAAGATATTCCGTGGAGTTTCAGGACTTTTGGTGTTGCGCAGAATAGGTCTCTAATATTTGCTCCTTTTCCAGCCTAGAATTCCAGCTGCCGGCATTCTCCCTCCTTATGTAAACCTTGTAAAATAAGAGAGAATAGCCATAAGTATTGTGACATAACATGAAATAACAGCCCATAATGCAATAAATATCGATATAAAAGCATGATGCAAAATGGACGTATCACAAAGATTGGCAAGAGCCTAAGCTTGGGGATGCCCAAGGCACCCCAAGGTAAAACTCAAGGGCAACCAAGAGCCTAAGCTTGGGGATTCCTCGGAAGGCATCCCCTCTTTCGTCTTCGTCTATCGGTAACTTTACTTGGGGCTATATTTTATTCACCACATGATATTTGTTTTACTTGGAGCGTCTTGTATGATTTGAGTCTTTGCCTTTTTGTTTATCACAATTATCCTCGCTGAATACACCTTTTGAGAGATACACACATGATTCGAAATTTGTTAGAATACTCTATGTGCTTCATTTATATCTTTTGAGCTATATACTTTTTGCTCTGGTGCTTCACTTATATCTTTTAGAGCATGGTGGTGGTATTATTGATATCTCATGCTTCACTTATATTATCTTGAGAGTCTTAAACAGCATGGTAATTTGCTTTAATTGTGAAATTAATTCGAATGTGATAGGCATCCAAGATAAGCATAATAAAAAAACTTCCATATTGAGTTCATTGAATATCATGAGAAGTTTCATACTTGATAAGTGTTTTGAGATATAAAGGTGGTAATATTAGAGTTTGCTAGTTGAGTAATTGTGAAATTGAGAAATACTTGTGTTAAGGTTGGCAAGTCCCGTAGCATGCATGTATGGTAAAAATTGTGTGACAATTTTGACACATAAGGTGTTCTTTTATTGCTTTCCTTATGAGTGACGGTCGGGGACGAGCGATGGTCTTTTCCTACCAATCTATCCCTCTAGGGGCATGCATAGTAGTACTTTGCTTCGAGGCTAATAAACTTTTGCAATAAGTATATGAGTTCTTTATGACTAATGTGAGTTCATGGATTATACGCACCCTCAACCTTCTACAATTTTCTAGCCTCTACGGTACCGTGAATTGCCCTTTCTCTCCTTGAGAGTTGGTGCAAACTTCGCAGGTGCATCTGAACCCCGTGATATGATACGCTCTATCACACATAAACCTCCTTATATCTTCCTCAATACAGCCACCATACCTACCTATCATGGCATTTTTCGAGATATATTGCCATGCAACTTTCCACCGTTCAGTTTATTATGACACGCTCCATCATTGTCATATTGCTTTGCATGATCATGTAGTTGACATCGTATTTGTGGCAAAGCCACCATTCATAATTTTTCATACATGTCACTCTTGATTCATTGCATATCCCGGTACACCGCCGAAGGCATTCACATAGAGTCATATTTTGCTCTAAGTATTGAGTTGTAATTCTTGAATTGTAAGTAATAAAAGTGTGATGATCATAATTATTAGAGCATTGTCCCATGTGAGGAAAGGATGATGGACACTATGATTCCCCCACAAGTCGGGATGAGATTCCGAAATAAAAAAAAGAGGCCAAAGAAAAAAAAGTGAAGGCCCAAAAAAGGAGAAAGAAAAAGAAAAAGAAGAAAAATGAGAGAAAAAGAGAGAAGGGACAATGTTACTATCCTTTTTCCACACTTGTGCTTCAAAGTAGCACCGTGATCTTCATGATGGAGAGTCTCCTATGTTGTCACTTTCATATACTAGTGGGAATTTTTCATTATAGAACTTGGATTGTGTATTCCAATGATGGGCTTCCTCAAAATGCCCTAGGTCTTCGTGAGCAAGCAAGTTGGATGCACACCCACTTAGTTTCTTTTGTTGAGCTTTCATATATTTATAGCTCTAGTGCATCAGTTGCATGACAATCCCTATTCCTCTCATTGACACCAATTGATGGGCATCTCCATAGCCTATTGATTAGCCGCGTCAATGTGAGACTTTCTACCTTTTTGTCTTCTCACATAACCCCCATCATTATACTTTATTCCACTCATAGTGCTATATACATGACTTGCGCTCATGTATTGCGTAAGGGTTGAAAAGGCTGAAGCGTGTTAAAAAGTATGAACCAATTGCTCGGCTTGTCTTCGGGGTTATGCATGATGAGAACGTTTTGTGTGACGAAATTGAAGCATGGCCTAACTATATGATTTTGTAGGGATAAGCTTTCTTTGGCTATGTTATTTTGATAAGACATAATTGCTTGGTTAGCATGTTTGAAGTATTATTATTTTTATGCCAACATTAAACTTTTATCTTGAATCTTTCGGATCTAAATATTCATGCCGCAATAAAAATAACTACATTGAAAATTATGCTAAGAAGCATTCCACATCAAAAATTCTGTTTTTATCATTTACCTACTCGAGGACAAGCAGGAATTAAGCTTGGGGATGCTTGATACGTCTCCAACGTATCTATAATTTTTAATTATTCCATGCTATTATATTATCTGTTTTGGATGTTCAATGGGCTTTATTATACACTTGTATATTATTTTTGGGACTAACCTATTAACCGGAGGCCCAACCCAAATTGCTTTTTTTTGCCTATTTCAGTGTTTCGAAGGAAAGGAATATCAAACGGAGTCCAAACGGAATGAAACCTTCGGGAACGTGATTTTCGAAACAAACGTGATCCAGAGGACTTGGAGTGGACGTCAAGCAATCAACGAGGAGGCCACGAGGCAGGGAGGCGTGCCTGCCCCCCATGGGCGCGCCCCCACCCTCGTGGGCCCCTCGTAGCTCTCCTGACCGACCTCTTTCGCCTATATACACTCATATACCCTGGAAACATCAGAACAGGAGCCAAAACCCTATTACCACCGCCGCAACTCTCTGTACCCATGAGATCCCATCTTGGGGCCTTTTCCGGCGCTCCGCCGGAGGGGGCATTGATCACGGAGGGCTTCTACATCAACACCATAGCCTCTCCGATGATGTGTGAGTATTTTACCTCAGACCTTCGGGTCCATAGTTATTAGCTAGATGGCTTCTTCTCTCTCTTTGGATTTCAATACAAAGTTCTCCTTGATTCTCTTGGAGATCTATTCAATGTAATCTTCTTTTGCGGTGTGTTTGTCGAGATCCGGCGAATTGTGGGTTTATGATCAAGATTATCTATGAACTATATTTGAATCTCCTCTGAATTCTTTTATGTATGATTGGTTATCTTTGCAAGTCTCTTCGAATTATCAGTTTGGTTTGGCCTACTAGATTGATCTTTCTTACAATGGGAGAAGTGCTTAGCTCTGGGTTCATTCTTGCGGTGCTCGATCCCAGTGACAATAGGGGAAATGACACGTATTGTATTGTTGCCATCGAGGATAAAAAGATGGGGTTTATATCATATTGCTTGAGTTTATTCCTCTACATCATGTCATCTTGCTTAAAGCGTTACTCCATTCTTATGAACTTAATACTCTAGATGCATGCTGTATAGCGGTCGATGTGTGGAGTAATAGTAGTAGATGCAGGCAGGAGTCGGTCTACTTGTCACGGACGTGATGCCTATATACATGATCATACCTAGATATTCTCATAACTACGCTCAACTCTATCAATTGCTCGACAGTAATTTGTTCACCCACCGTAATACTTATGCTATCTTGAGAGAAGCCACTAGTGAAACCTATGGCCCCCGGGTCTATATTAATCTCCCGTCAACAAGCTATTTCTTTCACCATTTATTTTGTAATCTTTACTTTTAATCTTTATCATAAAAATACCAAAAATATTATCTTATCATCTCTAACAGGTCTCACTTTTGCAAGTGGCCGTGAAGGGATTGACAACCCCTTTATCGCGTTGGTTGCAAGGTTCTTATTTGTTTGTGTAGGTACAAGGGACTTGAGCGTGGCCTCCTACTGGATTGATACCTTGGTTCTCAAAAACTGAGGGAAATACTTACGCTACTTTACTGCATCACCCTTTTCTTTTCAAGGGAAAACCAATGCAGTGCTCAAGAGGTAGCAGCGGGAGAAGGTGGGGGAGTGGGGTACTCCAGCCTCAGCGTGTTGCCGCCCTCGATGTACTCGAGGACGGCCTCCAGCGTGCGGCCGGGCACGCCCCACCATTGGCGGCGCCCGTCGGCGTTGAGCCTCCCGGAGGGGACGACACCGTTAGTGGCCTCAAGCTGCTCGGCGTGGCGACGACGGAAGTACGGCTCCCACAGGGAGCTGTCGGGGGTGTACCTCGGCCCTTCTCTCGCCGCCTACGGCAGAGAGGCACGGATACAGGCGATCTCCGCATGACGCGCCGCCCCAGTGGGCGGCGGTGGCAGTGGGACCCCGCCGGCGCTTATCCTCTACGCCCCGGGCACCCGCATGTCCGGCGGGACCGGGCACTCGGCCTCATAGAGAAGCCAGGCTTCGTCCTCATGAAGGTGGCGGCGGCCGAAGCCGTTCGCCGCCGCGCCACTGCATGGGTAGTGCTCGGCCATTGGGTGAACTGGAAACGGTGAGAAGAGAGGGAGGAACGGGGACGTCGGCAGTGGAGAGCGAGCTCTGTGCGTGGCTCACCGGTGCGGGAGGGGGCGGCTTATATAGGCGGCGCCCGCGTGGCCGCCGTGTGTACGCGTGGCGGGCGAGGGACGCGCGTCTCGCCCGCGCTTCGCCCCGCCTTCACTGCGCCGCCCGTGAGGCATCAATGGAGGCTGACCGGCGCGGCAGCTTTGGCATTGATTCCCCCGCGGGAACCGAGGCGATGAGGACGACGAAGCGACGAGAAGAGTCGAGTCACTGCCAAGGAGGGCCCGGCGATGTTCGCACCAAAAACGATTCGGCCGGCGCCCCCAAGCGCCCTCCAGAGCGTCGGGTTCGGCCTGGGTCCGCCGGCACCAATTTCGGCGCGAGCCGACGAAAAAAGGGCCTTCGGGGGCGCGACTGTGCTAACTTTTCGGCGCCGGCGGCCAAAAAATCGCCTGGGGGCCTTGTTGGGGGGGCGCGGCTGGAGATGCTCTTAGAAATCCCCCTTGCCGAGCCACGGGCTGGAATTGGCTGATAAACCCCTTTTCTGTTCTTTAGCTAGCTCGGGGTTCTTCCTTTTCCCTCTTCAGTTCTTCCTTTGATCCTAGCATCTCCATCATGTATTTGTTTAAATCCCATTGCTTCCTCAATACTCCTGTTGGAGTATATGATATACCAACTTAAAAAAATCAATTTTAGATATTTCAAAAAAATTTGTTTTTTTTGTAAATGTTCACAATGTATGTGACTACAGCCCCTAAAAATCAGTTTGAAATACACACATGGAGAAACAAAATGACAAATCTAGCATGAATAGTGTCACAAAAGGACAAAAGCAAAATTGACACTATTCACATCTGAATTTGTCTTTTTTGTTTCTCAATGCACATTTCGATTTGAAGCTGAATTATTTTAGGGGACACGTTCCTTTTGAACATTCATGATTTTTTTCAGAATTTTTAGAAAAGATTAATTTTTTAAATGATATCAAGGGAGCATTTAGGGGGTGGTATCACTCCATATTTTCCCATGACATGCCAGCATTCTTCTTGGATCTTTCTTAGAAAAAAATGAACCATGCTCTCAAAACTTGGTCCTCTTTTCTTCACACGCAAAGAAAGGTCTTGTCGTCGGTGAGCAGACACGTTGCCGCTGTATGATCAAAAATGCTAGTAACCTATGTAATCTAAGTACTCCGTAAAGTTACGTTCCTTTCATTCTAAGTCTGGTCATAGTGGGGTAACATAAGTAGTATCATGCATTTCGAACTCGCAAACATGCTTATGTGGCAGGTAATTAAAAAAGAGAGATGGTTATAGTAACATAGGTAGATACCGTAACATAATAAATATGATGCTACTATATGTCATGCATGGCAATAAATGAGACCACTTATGATACTAATCTATGAGGCTACTCATAATGGAGAGTATCATATGCTAGTAACATGCATATGATACTAGGTATGTGTGACGCCCTCGATTTAATCGTACACTAATCATACACGCAAATGTGTACGATCAAGATCAAGAACTCACGGGAAGATATCACAACACAACTCTAGACACAAATTAAAATAATACAAGCTTTATATTACAAGCCAGGGGCCTCGAGGGCTCGAATACATAAGCTCGAATACACAAGAGTCAGCGGAAGCAACAATATCTAAGTACAGACATGAGTTAGACAAGTTTGCCTTAAGAAGGCTAGCACAGAAGCAACAACGATCGAAAAGGCAAGGCCTCCTGCCTGGGAGCCTCCTAACTACTCCTGGTCGTCGGCGATCTCCACGTAGTAGTAAGCATCGGCGGTGACATCTGGCTCCTGGGCTCCGACATCTGGTTGCATCAACCGGAAAGAAGAAGAAAGGGGGAAAAGGGGGGGCAAAGCAACCATGAGTACTCATCCAAAGTACTCGCAAGCAAGGATCTACACTACATATGCAACATTATCAAAGGAAGGCTGTATATGTGGACTGGGCTGCAGAAAAGCCAGAATAGAGAGAAGACCTAGTCCTATCGAAGACTAGCATCTTCTGGAAACCACCATCTTGCAGGAACCGGAGGGAGTAGAGTAGCATAGAGTAAAGTAGTAGAAGTGTTATCAACCTCGGCCGGAGATCCTTTCTCGACTCCCTGCGAGAAAAGCATCCCAGAGCCATACTATCCAGTTATCATCACAATCCATTTCTCATATCCATGTCTCATCACAGTCCATTTCTCATCTCAGGTATCCAGTTTTAGTTGTATCGATCGGGATACAACTCCAAGTGTCCGTTACCGTAGGACAGGCTATCGATAGATGCTTTCTTCCCTGCAGAGGTGCACCAACTTACCCACCACGCTCGATTAACTCCGGCCGGACACACTTTCCTGGGTCATGCCCGGTCTCGGCCAAACAATACGCCGCAACCCGACCTAGACTTAATAGAGAGGTCAGCACGCCGGACTAAACCTATGCCCCCAGGGGTCATGGCCATCTCCCCGGGAACTCCTGCACGTTGCGTGGGCGGCCGGTGAGCAGACCTAGCTACCTCCTTCAACAAGGCAGGCGCTTACGCAGTCCAACCCGGCGCGCGCCGCTCAGTCGCTGACGTCTATTAAGCTTCGGCTGATGTATACGACGCAGAACGCCCATACTATGCCCACGTGATGATTAGTGCTATCAGGCCAGAGGCCCCTCGGATCAAATATCCAAATCGTAGTGGATTGGGAACGCGCGGTAACAAGCAGAGACTCACGAAAGATGTGACCCCGTTGCCCCGTCTCGAGGACTTGTGGCAAGGGCTAGGAATGCCCGGCCACGCCTCGTAATTATCTCGCGGGCACCTTCCAGGTCCGCCCGACTCCACATCACTCGCAATTAAGCTCGCGCGGGTACCCCTCAGGGTCGACCCGTCTTTCCAAGTAACAGTGGTAAAGTCCAAGTATCCGTGTGTCCAAACATCAAGGGGAAAACCCGAGGAATCACCCCCGATGAATTCCACTAGATGTAATCATCAAGGTGAACGTAAGAGGAATCACCCTCGAGGTTCACACTTGAGGGGTTGCACGACAGAGTCGTATCGAAAGTGGTTAAGGAGGAAATCACCCTCGATGACCACGACCGAATGACTACTCTACAGGGTTAACATCAGAAGTGCTGAAGAGGTTCACCCTCGGTACTCGATAGTAACCCAGTAGTGTCAAGCAACTAAGGGGAAGTGATGTGCGGTGTCGGGGCCTGGTCTTCGCTCACGTAGATCGAGTCGTCGATGATGAAGCAGGGGCAACAAGGACAAGTGGGGGTCACTGATGGATCACTAGCCAACCTATACTAAGCAGTTTAGGATAAGCAGATAAGGTGCAACAGCAGATACAAAAGCAGGCTATGCATCAGAATAGGAGCAAACAATAACAGTAGCAAAATCTAATGCAAGCATGAGAGAATGGAATGGGCGATATCGGGATGGTCAAAGGGGGGGCTTGCCTGGTTGCCTAGACAAGAAGAAGGGGTCGTCGTCGACGTAGCCGATCATAGTGGCATCAGCGGCAGTCTCGGGGTCTACCGGAGAGAAGAGGGGGAAGAAATAGTAAATACATAGTAAGCAAGTGCATAACAGGACAACAGGCAGAGCTAGACGCGTTCTAACACGGTGCTATGCGGTACCGTGGAAGGGGGGAAACATCCGGGAAAGTTTTCCCGATGTTTGCATTTTTCGGACAGATGAAACGGAGGGGGAAAGCTGTGGGTTCTCTATGCTAGGGATGTGTGGAGGACGAACGGACCGCATATCCGGATTCGTCTCGTCGTTCCAAGCAACTTTCATGTTGAAAACATTTTCATCCGAGCTACGGATTAATTTCTATGATTTTTCAAAGTATTAAACACTATTCTGAAATTATTATTAAATCTAAAAAAGAGGGTTATTGCATCAGCATGACGTCATCACGACATCAGCAGTCAACAGAGTTGACCAAAGTCAACCCTGACGTGTGGGGCCGTCCTGTCATAGTCTAACAATTAATTAACAGTTTTTAATTAACTAAACAAGTTAATTAGGTACTGAACAGAGTTAATTAAGTTAATTAATTACCTATTTAATTAATTAAGTAATTAACTAATTACTAATTTATTTTATTTTTAAAAATACATTTTCTTTTTAAACGTTTTGGGGGCGGGCCCCACTGTCATAGGCCCATGTGGCCAACCGGGTGGCTACCGGGCGCTGAGAATGGGCACCACCCGAACGGGCGCTGGAGGCGCCCGACCGCGGCCAGCGGGAAGGCACGGCGAGGCCGGCGGCCACAGCGCACGGCCGGTCGGCCGGAGAAGCGCACGGGAGGGGCAGTAGCGGCACGGGTGGCAGAGCAACCTCGGCGAGAAGGAGATCACGGGGCGAGGCGGCGCGTGGCACGGTCGACCGCGGCATGAGCGCGACAGAGGGGAGGCGCGCAGGGAGGTGGCCAATGCACGACGGCGTGTCACCCGGGTGCGGCAACCGCGAGCTCCTCGGGAGCTTGGGCGTGACGGCGGGGGCGTCCTACGGCGATGGAAGGGAAAGGAGAGGGGGAGAACAGAGGAGGGGGCCTCACGGGGAGGGTCGCGTGTGAGCTCGGGGAGGTGCACGGGCGGTCCGGCGATGGAGAGGCGGGGCAGGGCAGTCCGGTGAGCGGCGAGGTGGCGCGTCAGGGTCGAGGAGGCGACGGGCGTCGGGGCGGCGCCGGGGACATTGAGGGCGGGGCGCAACGGGGGCGGATGCCGTCCAAGTCGGGGAGAGAACGGGGGAGGCGACGCGGTTGGGTCGGTGGCGACCGTTGCGGTGGCGTCGGCGTTAGGGCGCCGCAGGGGGCGGTCGTCGGGGCGGATCTGGCGATCCAGATGGGGGGGAGATGAGCGGGGGCGAGCGAGTGGGGGAGTGGGGATCGGGAGTGGGGGAAAACGTGGCTAGGGTTTGCTCGGGGTGAGGGGATAAGGGGAAAGGTGGGCCGGCCGGGGTGGGCTGGCCAACTGGGCTAGTTAGGCCTGCTGGTGCGGGTGACCAAGGCCCAGAAGGGGCACAGGGGCTTCTCTCTATATTTCTCTTTGTACAACTGTTTAGCTCTTATTTTTATTAAAACCTCTCTGCTTTATTTAATATAGAGCATTAAACCATCTTACAAAAATGTTGGCTCATAACCATAATTAGTTATGAAATATTTTCCACACTCTGAATATTTTAGTTTGCATGTTTAGAGAATTTTGAAATTTGACTTAAATTTGATTTTGAAGATGAATGGTGTTTGAAAGCAAATGAGGACTAGTAACAATAAGAGTGATGACATGGCACCATCAACAGGGGATTACTGTAGTATGATTCTCCGGGTGTTACAAATCTCCTCCACTACAAGAAATCTCGTCCCGAGATTTAAGGGGTGGAGTAAGGGGGAAAGACTCGGGAAGGACGAAGCTCAACACAAGATAGGTACCTCGGGGCTATCTTAGTGAACATGGCATAGAGGCACCTCTCGAATTGAAATTCAAGAAAGTCATTAAGTGCAAGATGAGAAGGTGAAATAAGAAGCTTCAACCGGGTAGGCAATCGTTCGATGCCAGAAACAGAGGGTGAAAGGGGGTTCAGAGCAATGGGAATAAGTATTATCTCTGATACCAGAATAGATCGCCTCTCAGAAGGCGGCTTGGGATTTTTATATGAAGCCAAGCGTGAGAAATAATCTTAGAAACAAGGGTGTACAAGAGAGTCAGCTTTCGATCCTGGGACCTGTGAGTTATGGGCCCACCATGTGGGTTAAAAGTAGGAGGAGGGCCAATAGCAAAGCATGTGAGATGATAGACTGTCAGTTATGTTGCGAACAACGTTGGTACCAAGGGCGAGGGATAAATAGAACTAATTTCCTGCTCGTTGAATGAGGCGGACCAATAGGCAAAGTTCTCGTCCATCGGTGGTTACCGGAATGTCATCAACAATAATAACAGGGTCTTACTGACAGAGTTGGGCACCGAGGTGCTTCCTTAAGCGGGGATTTATTACTGCTTAGATCATAAAATTTATAAGAGAGGTTAATCAAACCAACGGAAAGGAAAATATGTCTGTCAAACTTAACAGACCAGTGGAAAGGGAAATGTGTTTCACACAAGAATTGGGAGTATATCCTTCCCAAAGAAAAGCGGAGCATGACATACATGATAGGACATTAAGTGCAAAAGCATTTAAATAAGGGGCGAGCGTAGAATTAGGATATTACCCATACAACGGTGTTTGGATAATTGATCAAGAAACATTTAGCATTGCGCCTCCAATGTTATTAATGATGTTTGGAGTAACACAGTCATACTTTTGGATCGCGTTGACATTGTCATCAGGTAAAGGTCGGACCTTGGGAACGCAAAGGATCCATCGGGAATTACTTGAACACCTCATGCAATTTTATCAGGGAAGATGAGGAGGTGGCCGATGGTTTCAGCAAAAATCCATCGACATGCCAAAAAGGATGTATTCACAAAATTTATATGAACAAATTCGTGTTGGGGAGGCAAGAATGTTGTCGATGATAACACAAATCATCGAGGGGCAAAGATGGTATTTCTCATCACGAATCCGATTGATATCCTGGAAGAGCTCAGAATGTTGATGATGATCACGACACATTTGTCGAGGGATTTCATGAAGATGTAATCGATTGGCGATGACATCAAGTCGAAGGAATGATAAAGCGAAAGGTTATTGGAACCACGGGTGCGACACAAGCTCGAATTCAAGCTTGTTGTTTGAGGTGAAAAGATAAGATGAGGAAGATCAACGTAAGCATAGCTCGCCATCGGAAGTTGTGCTCCAGAAGAAGGACCGGATAGCACAGTTAAAATTAGCTCGATAATGATATAGCCGATCAGGCTAGGAATGAGGTGATGGAGTATCATTCCAATGAGAATTCACAAGAGGTAGTGCAATGACACAATATCCTCAAGATAACAGGGGGCAACACTCGAGGTAGATCGAAATAGAGGTTGGACAGATTAAAGGATCTATAGAAGACAAGTATTTTAACTTGTCCGAGAAATGGAATCAAAGGGGAACAATCATGGTCAGAACCACGGTTGCAAAGGACCAAACATAGTTACCAGATGAACTTATAACAAGGGGATTATTATTATCACAAGAAGCCTCCATGATAAGTTTCACATCGGGTCCATGGGCATGAACACAAAGTTCAAGGTCGACTCCCACTTCTTCAATGCATAACCTTTCATTCACTTCTCGCGTTCAATGAAGTTGTAGTGTTGAAATGATATCGGGCAAAACACCAGAAGAGTAAGAATCATTAAAAAACTCTCGGGTTCAAACGGATTAAGGGAGGCATAGGTTCAACCCATAGGGGCATCTTAGGAACCTATCCACAAACTTCAAAAGTAAACAACACAAGCTCGAAGCAGAGCATGGTTGACAAAAGGAGAGGATACAATTTACCAAAGGCTTTATGTATCCGAGGAAAGGCTCACAAGGTTATTGCATATGAAGGATGTTGTCGGATAACAACCCGGCAATGGGCTTGCCGGTCCACAATGGAGCTGATGTGAGTATCGGTACTCAATCAGAGGAAGAAAGAATGCAAAGGCATCGGATTATAGAACATCTGAATAATTCGATGCTTAGATAAAAAAGGAATTATGATTTCCTAAACGAAGGATCAGAAGCAGACGCTCTGATCAAGGATGGATAAGTAGAATAGACCTAGGGGCACAATTGATGACAAATAGATTGGTCGAGAACCAGCTCATGTTCAAAATGACGTCTGAGCCGAAAAGATATAGAAGGATCACTGATGATTGTGTGCCTTCACACACATGTTGAATCAATAGGATCAAAATGACGGTGCCCAAGGATACTAATGAATATTGCTACACATATGGAAAGCATCCATAATGCAAGCAGACAAGTACTTGCAGAGCAATAGTTTGAAGAGGATACTCGGAAGATTGGGTAGTATTTCCAAGTATTTTGGAAAGCATATGAACAACTGGGGATGAGCGGACCCCGGTTAAGTGAATTATCCTTAGTGCAAAAAGAAGCTGCAAAGCAGAAGGCACAAGGATTCTCGAAACAACGGAGAGCCCTAGGGGTATCTTGTAACAACATGACCAACTGGGGATGAAGGTCCAAGCGGCAAGGAGGTTATTCACGAGGATTACCGGTGGTCAGGAACTGTAAGGCGGTGGGCACAGAGTCTCGAGATACATCGAGGAGTATCCGCAGAATCTTCTGATGAAGCAGGCGGTCATCGGTAACGTCGGGGCTCTCCGGGAGGAAGTGGGTACGAGAACCTAATGTCGGAGTTAGTAAAATGTATAACCTGAATAGAAGAGAGATCAGAATCCCAGAGTATAGACGAGGAATAAAAGATCCTAATACCACCCAATGGTGACGTGGGCCCATAAGCCACACAGCCAGTGTTAGTAAAAGTTTTTTCGGTTTCTAGACTCAACTTCGGCCAAGGAGTTGGAAAGGGGGATCCTACAGGCAGTCGGCTCTGATACCAACTTGTGACGCCCTCGATTTAATCGTACACTAATCATACACGCAAATGTGTACGATCAAGATCAAGAACTCACGGGAAGATATCACAACACAACTCTAGACACAAATTAAAATAATACAAGCTTTATATTACAAGCCAGGGGCCTCGAGGGCTCGAATACATAAGCTCGAATACACAAGAGTCAGCGGAAGCAACAATATCTGAGTACAGACATGAGTTAGACAAGTTTGCCTTAAGAAGGCTAGCACAGAAGCAACAACGATCGAAAAGGCAAGGCCTCCTGCCTGGGAGCCTCCTAACTACTCCTGGTCGTCGGCGATCTCCACGTAGTAGTAAGCATCGGCGGTGACATCTGGCTCCTGGGCTCCGACATCTGGTTGCATCAACCGGAAAGAAGAAGAAAGGGGGAAAACGGGGAGCAAAGCAACCGTGAGTACTCATCCAAAGTACTCGCAAGCAAGGATCTACACTACATATGCAACATTATCAAAGGAAGGCTGTATATGTGGACTGGGCTGCAGAAAAGCCAGAATAGAGAGAAGACCTAGTCCTATCGAAGACTAGCATCTTCTGGAAACCACCATCTTGCAGGAACCGGAGGGAGTATAGTAGCATAGAGTAAAGTAGTAGAAGTGTTATCAACCTCGGCCGGAGATCCTTTCTCGACTCCCTGCGAGAAAAGCATCCCAGAGCCATACTATCCAGTTATCATCACAATCCATTTCTCATATCCATGTCTCATCACAGTCCATTTCTCATCTCAGGTATCCAGTTCTAGTTGTATCGATCGGGATACAACTCCAAGTGTCCGTTACCGTAGGACAGGCTATCGATAGATGTTTTCTTCCCTGCAGAGGTGCACCAACTTACCCACCACGCTCGATTAACTCCGACCGGACACACTTTCCTGGGTCATGCCCGGCCTCGGCCAAACAATACGCCGCAACCCGACCTAGACTTAATAGAGAGGCCAGCACGCCGGACTAAACCTATGCCCCCAGGGGTCATGGGCCATCTCCCCGGGAACTCCTGCACGTTGCGTGGGCGGCCGGTGAGCAGACCTAGCTACCTCCTTCAACAAGGCAGGCGCTTACGCAGTCCAACCCGGCGCGCGCCGCTCAGTCGCTGACGTCTATTAAGCTTCGGCTGATGTATACGACGCAGAACGCCCATACTATGCCCACGTGATGGTTAGTGCTATCAGGCCAGAGGCCCCTCGGATCAAATATCCAAATCGTAGTGGATTGGGAACGCGCGGTAACAAGCAGAGACTCACGAAAGATGTGACCCCGTTGCCCCGTCTCGAGGACTTGTGGCAAGGGCTAGGAATGCCCGGCCATGCCTCGTAATTATCTCGCGGGCACCTTCCAGGTCCGCCCGACTCCACATCACTCGCAATTAAGCTCGCGCGGGTACCCCTAAGGGTCGACCCGTCTTTCCAAGTAACAGTGGTAAAGTCCAAGTATCCGTGTGTCCAAACATCAAGGGGAAAACCCGAGGAATCACCCCCGATGAATTCCACTAGATGTAATCATCAAGGTGAACGTAAGAGGAATCACCCTCGAGGTTCACACTTGAGGGGTTGCACGACAGAGTCATATCGAAAGTGGTTAAGGAGGAAATCACCCTCGATGACCACGACCGAATGACTACTCTACAGGGTTAACATCAGAAGTGCTGAAGAGGTTCACCCTCGGTACTCGATAGTAACCCAGTAGTGTCAAGCAACTAAGGGGAAGTGATGTGCGGTGTCGGGGCCTGGTCTTCGCTCACGTAGATCGAGTCGTCGATGATGAAGCAGGGGCAACAAGGACAAGTGGGGGTCACTGATGGATCACTAGCCAACCTATACTAAGCAGTTTAGGATAAGCAGATAAGGTGCAACAGCAGATACAAAAGCAGGCTATGCATCAGAATAGGAGCAAACAATAACAGTAGCAAAATCTAATGCAAGCATGAGAGAATGGAATGGGCGATATCGGGATGGTCAAAGGGGGGGCTTGCCTGGTTGCTTAGACAAGAAGAAGGGGTCGTCGTCGACGTAGCCGATCATAGTGGCATCAGCGGCAGTCTCGGGGTCTACCGGAGAGAAGAGGGGGAAGAAATAGTAAATACATAGTAAGCAAGTGCATAACAGGACAACAGGCAGAGCTAGACGCGTTCTAACACGGTGCTATGCGGTACCGTGGAAGGGGGGAAACATCCGGGAAAGTTTTCCCGATGTTTGCATTTTTCGGACAGATGAAACGGAGGGGGAAAGCTGTGGGTTCTCTATGCTAGGGATGTGTGGAGGACGAACGGACCGCATATCCGGATTCGTCTCGTCGTTCCAAGCAACTTTCATGTAGAAAACATTTTCATCCGAGCTACGGATTAATTTCTATGATTTTTCAAAGTATTAAACACTATTCTGAAATTATTATTAAATCTAAAAAAGAGGGTTATTGCATCAGCATGACATCATCACGACATCAGCAGTCAACAGAGTTGACCAAAGTCAACCCTGACGTGTGGGGCCGTCCTGTCATAGTCTAACAATTAATTAACAGTTTTTAATTAACTAAACAAGTTAATTAGGTACTGAACAGAGTTAATTAAGTTAATTAATTACCTATTTAATTAATTAAGTAATTAACTAATTACTAATTTATTTTATTTTTAAAAATACATTTTCTTTTTAAACGTTTTGGGGGCGGGCCCCACTGTCATAGGCCCATGTGGCCAACCGGGTGGCTACCGGGCGCTGAGAATGGGCACCACCCGAACGGGCGCTGGAGGCGCCCGACCGCGGCCAGCGGGAAGGCACGGCGAGGCCGGCGGCCACGGCGCACGGCCGGCCGGCCGGAGAAGCGCACGGGAGGGGCAGTAGCGGCACGGGTGGCAGAGCAACCTCGGCGAGAAGGAGATCACGGGGCGAGGCGGCACGTGGCACGGTCGACCGCGGCATGAGCGCGACCGGCGGTTGGGCGCAGGCTCGGGCGCGGCAACGAGCATCACCGCGCGCAGGGGAGCGGGACGCGGGCCCGAGCCGGCGCCCAAGCGCGACAGAAGGGAGGCGCGCAGGGAGGTGGCCAATGCACGACGGCGTGTCACCCGGGTGCGGCAACCGCAAGCTCCTCGGGAGCTTGGGCGTGACGGCGGGGGCGTCCTACGGCGATGGAAGGGAAAGGAGAGGGAGAACAGAGGAGGGGGCCTCACGGGGAGGGTCGCGTGTGAGCTCGGGGAGGTGCACGGGCGGTCCGGCGATGGAGAGGCGGGGCAGGGAAGTCCGGTGAGCAGCGAGGTGGCGCGTCAGGGTCGAGGAGGCGACGGGCGTCGGGGCGGCGCCGGGGACGTTGAGGGCGGGGCGCAACGGGGGCGGATGCCGTCCAGGTCAGGGAGAGAACGGGGGAGGCGACGCGGTTGGGTCGGTGGCGACCGTTGCGGTGGCGTCGGCGTTAGGGCGCCGCATGGGGCGGTCGTCGGGGCGGATCTGGCGATCCAAATGGGGGGGAGATGAGCGGGGGCGAGCGAGTGGGGGAGTGGGGATCGGGAGTGGGGGAAAACGTGGCTAGGGTTTGCTCGGGGTAAGGTGATAAGGGGAAAGGTGGGCCAGCCGGGGTGGGCTGGCCAACTGGGCTAGTTAGGCCTGCTGGTGCGGGTGACCAAGGCCCAGAAGGGGCACAGGGGCTTCTCTCTATATTTCTCTTTGTAGAACTTTTTAGCTCTTATTTTTATTAAAAACTTCTCTGCTTTATTTAACATAGAGCATTAAACCATCTTACAAAAATGTTGGCTCATAACCATAATTGGTTATGAAATATTTTCCACACTTTGAACATTTTAGTTTGCATGTTTAGAGAATTTTGAAATTTGACTTAAATTTGATTTTGAAGATGAATGGTGTTTGAAAGCAAATGAGGACTAGTAACAATAAGAGTGATGACATGGCACCATCAACAAAGGATTACTGTAGTATGATTCTCCGGGTGTTACAGTATGGTACTACTTACATATTGCATAGTATCATAAACTAGTATCATAGATAATCATATGCATGGCATGTTACAGTATGGTACTACTTACATATTGCATAGTATCATAAACTAGTATCATAGATAATCATATTCATTACCATGCATGACACAAAGTACTACCTCCATCCGGGTTTTGGACGGGTTTTTAGGTCCCCTCAGCACCGAACGCCTGTACCATGTTTACAAGGCCGCTGCCTCGAGCGCCATGCAAAAAGTAAAACGATGCGCTGCATGCAAGGAGAGAGAGGGAGTAATCATGTGCTGCATGCATGCAAGGGAGAGCCAGCGAGTAATCAAGGGAGAGAGAAAGTACTACTTCTGGGCTACATGCACGCGTGTGAGAGAAAACCAAAGCTCTCTGATGCATGCAGTAACTGTAGGCCAAGCTCCCTTCATTTCATAATGTAGTGCTTCATCTATCCACGTGCTTCAATTTTGATCGTAAATTTAACTACCAAGACCGATTGCGGCGGAAGCAAAAATTATATTAATGAATTCGTATTTGAAAGAAGTTTTCAATTATATAATTTTTTCTCCCGCCGCAGTTGGTCTCATTGTTTAAATTTATGGTCAAAGTTGGACCTCGGAAAATGCAGGCACACTATATTTTAGAATGAAGGAAGTATTGAATATTTCTGCGCAGTTACAGCACATCACGTCTTGGTCCATGCGATTTGGTCGGGGCGACTTAAAAACATGGACAGAGGTAGTAGTATAGCATTTAACATGATACGGTATCTACCTATGTTACTCTAACACTCTCTCTCTTTTTTAATTATATGTCACATAAGCATGTTTGCTAGTTTCAAGTGCATGTTATCACTTATGTTATTCTTAGTATGGCCAGCCTGATACTATGCACTATAAAGGTAGTAACATAGACTAATAACATATACATGTTACTAGTCTAAGTTACTCCCCACTATGACTAGCCTAAACTAATCAGGCCCCTTGATTTTCAGTGGGTGGACGTGGCCCTGTTTCCTCTCCCAACCAAATCTGGCCACCTCAGCTTCTTTGTAAGTTACGTAGAAAAAATTACTCCCTCCTTCCATCTATATAGGGCCTAATGCGTTTTTTGAGGCTAACTTTGACCAAATATTAGAGCAATAATATATGACATGCAACTTACACAAAGCATACCGTGAAATTCGTGTGTGAAAGGAGATTTCAATGATATAATTTTCACATTGTGCATATCACGTACTATTAATTTTGTCAATAGTCAAAGGTGATCTTAAAAAACGCATTAGGCTCTATATAGATGGAAGGAGGGAGTAGTAGATGTAGCAAAACTCGCTGTACGACATGCGAAGACCTCGAACCACGCAAAAGTCTTGGTCGTCTTCAGTCTTCACGCGCTTGAAACATGGACAAGTGAGAAGATGCGCAGCAAGTAGGAGCCCAAGAGGCCAAGACTAACTACCGGTTGACTCGCACACCCTTGTCTTTGCATGTTCACCCCTCCGTCCTGGTAGAAATATCTCGTCCACGTATCATTTGCAGCTGCCGCCGGCGATTGAGAGCTTGAGACTGAGGAATCCGGCGCCGAGGAGGAGTTCTATTCAGCCTCAACCAGCAGGTACTGAATGAATGGTTCAATATTCCGTTGATGATTTCGTTTACAATGCCGATCGCGCGCTCACACCTTGATCTGGTCTCCATCCAGCGCGGCATCAATCGAGATCGATCGAGCGCCATGACGGACAGCCTGGGCTTTGGGCTGGCCAAGTCCATGGTGGACGGCGCGCTGACCAACGTCAAGTCGGCGATCCAGGAGGAGGCCAAGCTGCGGCGGAGCGCCAAGCGTGACCTGGGGCTCATCACCGACGAGTTCGAGATGATGCGCTCCTTCTTCGTGGATGCCACTGCAGAGCGCGTGGACAGCCAGGTGGCCATGACCTGGGTGAGGCAGGTGCGGGACCTGGCCTATGACGTCGAGGACTGCATCGGCTTCGTTGTCCACCTCGACCAGGGGACGAGGTGGTGGTGGCGCATGGTGCCGTCGTGCATGGCGCCGGCCATGCCCCTCAACGAGGCGGTCGAGGAGATCGACCAGCTCAAGGCCAGGATGGAGTGCGTGTGCATCAGGAATACGCGCTACAATCTCAACGGCGGCAACGTCGGATCCAATCCTCCCGCCGTCGCCGCGTCCAGCATGCTCGCCCTGGCCAGGGACGCCGCCAGGAGGCAGCAAGGCCTGGGGGACCTCACGCAGCTCATCACCAACAAAGGCAACGCCGACCCTCAGCTCCTGCAGGTGATCTCCGTGTGGGGGACCGGCGGCGATCTCGGGACCACCTCCATCATCCGCAAGGCGTACAACGATCCAGAAATCTGCCAGAACTTCGCCTGCCGCGCCTGGGTCAAGCTCACGCATCCCTTCAACCCCGACGACTTCTTGCGCCACTTCATGGCTCAGGTCTACGCCGCGGACGCCTGCCGCTCCGGCGAGCTACAAGGAGCAGACGTGGGCGCACATGTCCTCACCAAAATGAAGGGCAAGCACGAGGAGGATCTCCTCAGGGAGTTCGTGCACCACGTCAACACCAAGACGTACCTCGTCGTCTTGGACAACCTCACCGACATGCTGGATTGGGATGCTGTGAGGACCTTCCTTCCGGACATGGGGAATGGCAGCTGGATCATCGTGTCCACGCAGCAATTTGAGATCGCAAGCTTGTGCATCGGACACTCGTACCAACCGATGGAGCTCAAGCACTTCTCATCTAATCACTCTGTTTGCGCCTTCTTCAAAGAGGTACCGTACGTTAATTAACAACGGCGCTTACATATATTGAAGAAATCCCGTGTTTCTCTTAAGAAAAATATACCTGACTGTAGGCTGGGACAGGCAAATTTAACAAATTTGACCTATATACGAAATTAAATCACAGAATGAACTGTCCGTTAAACTATTTCACGCAGCTGACCCGTGGCGCCTAGCTCTCAGGCATTGCACTAGTTGCACTAGTGCAGCGCCTAGGAGCTAGGCGCTACACACTGACTTAGTAATTTCCGGATTACACGGGTACGACGCTGGCCGTGTAACGCCTAGCTGTAAGGCGTTGCATAGTGTAGTGTGGCGCCTTCGTGTCAGGCGTCACACAAAAAGGTCAGCCGCGTGAAATAGTTTCACGGACAGTTCATTCTGTAATTTGATTTCGTACATAGGTCAAATTTGTCAAATTTGCCGCTGGGACATGGATGGAACCCTTCTTTTAGAAAGAACCTTTGATTATTAGTACTCCCTCTGTTCACTTTTGTAAGTCGTTTAGGACAGCTGAAATTGAACTGTTTTAGGTGCTGTCTTAAATGTCTAAAAGGTCTTACAAAAGTGAACGGAGGGAGTACTAATATAGTACGTACATGTCTTTATGAAAAATATGTTGATATGCAAATAATTTTCAAGTGAATTTTTGACTGATAGCGTTTTCATGTCATAAGTCTACTTGCTTGCTGCTTTTATACCTTTTAATTTCAACAGTCTGTGAATCATTTGAAACACATTTTTCTTACAAAATACAAGGCCCGTAGACCCTTTGATCATTGCTATATGTCTTTATGTAGAACTAGAATGGTGAACTAGGCATTTGTGTGGGTAGAAACACATTGCATCATAGATTAAAATCATGTGTCTTGCAGAATATAAGGCGCATAGTAATCACTCTATTTTTTATCTTGCAAATATTTTTAGGCATATATTGGTTTTACAATTTGTAAGGAAGTCCTTAGTTATATGTACCCTGTCTCAGTAGTTCTTGCGTGTTAACAAGCTCTGCCCACCTGCAGGGTTCTCAACACTACGGAGATATACACTTGGAATCAGTTGCGTCTCAAGTGAGCCAAAATTCCCCCTATGGAGAAATCCCCTCCGATAGCGAAGCCGTCGCAGATTGGATGAGAAATCACCCCCTTGTTGGACGCGACTCGGAGATGAATGAACTTCGCAGGTATACAGCTCAGGCTCGCTTTAGCCATTCCCAGGTGGTATCTGTTTGGGGGATAGCCGGCATTGGAAAATCAGCTCTTGTCAGAAACTTGTACTGTGACCGAATGCTCCACACCAACCAGTTCAACAGGTACAGCTGGGTGGATGTGGATGTATCCCATCCTTTCAATCTTAGAGATTTTTGTCGAAGCTTACTTTTGGATTTTCATTCGGAGAAAGACCCCATCAGAGAGTGTCAAGAGCTTCTAAGACAGCACCAGTGTCTCGTGGTTATTGATGGTCTCCGGTCTAAAGAAGAATGGGACTTGATACAGGCTGCCTTGGTATCCACATCTTCTACAAGTGTTATCATCGTCATTACAACTGAAGCAAGCGTCGCCACATATTGCGCAAATAACAAAGAGCAAGTGCTTAATGTGAAAGGTCTGGAAGCTGCTGCAGCCTTTGATCTCTTCAGGAAAGAGGTGTGTTTTCTTATGGGATGGAGGGAGTAGTATATGCCTAGTTTCCACTTTCCAGTACGAAACTGCTGTGCACACGATGTTTCGTGGCCGATGTGCAAACGACACTCCAATCTAGCGGTATAGAAGTGTGCTGGCCATCTGCATCATGGTGGCCGCAGCGTGTTGGCTGTTAATGGGCCAAAGTTTTTTTTTGCGGGAAATCGGCCGAAGTTATATCGTTCACATAGCAGCGTTCTGTCCAGTATGCATGTTCCCAAATATTTTATTACTGGAAGATTTACTACTGGCCAAGTTAGCACCCTCATGCATGATTTTTTGCTTTGTTCGCCTTAACACATTGACCAGTATAGTTTAAAAAAATTATAGTTCACATTTAAGATTAAAATGTTATACATATTTACCATAGTTTTAAATAGCCGGCTATAGCTCCACTATAGCCTTTTCAGCAGGGTGCCGCTAAATGGTCTCATGTACAAATAGCCCGCTACAGCGGATTTTGAGGTCCGCCGCTATTTGGCATAGCCCGCTATTTAAAACATTGATATTTACTCTTTATGTGAAAAATATACAATATGTAACTCACCATGCTTTTTCAGGAATGCTATCAATCCTATTACAAGAACAGAAATTTATTGATATGTCAATATTATAGAGTTTTATGTTAAAGGAGAATATTTTACAAAGATTCCAGACAACATGGGTTCCTCAGAGAAAAAACTTGAACAATTTTTTAGTACTCGTGTAGAAATATCATCTTATAGACAAATTCTACTAACTTGATATTAAATAGTAATTATGAGGAAATAAGTATAATTATGATAATATTAGCATTACATTCATTAGGGGAGGGCATGGCATTTGTCCACAACCATTGGATAAATTGTTATGCTCTTGAATTAAAGAATTTGATTGCCTCAGATCTGAAGTATTTTGTACCAACTCGTGCTTTTTATATTACTAAGCATAGATATAGATCTGCACCTACAATGAAATTTGTAAAATTATAATAATTTACTATGTGACCTATACAAGAAAGCACTAATAACTTCTTTAGTTACAAAGAAGACCTGGCCTTTTCTGTACAGATCGTTGATATTTATAATTATCTTTTCAAGTGAAAATAATATACCACATTGAATATCTTATGACCATTTCTTCATCTATTTTATAAGATGTACAAATCATATTTTTAGAAGCTTTGGAACGTAGAACAAGTTATGGGCAGGAACGTAACTAAGTAAAGATAAAAAAATATGACTAGACGTTTGATGTAGTCAATTTTACACTGGTGTGCTAATAAAAATATAAAATTTGTATAACATGGAAAATAAATTCCTGACAGTTCGATGGTACTATTTCGATCCAACAACTTTAAGGTTTTCTTTTGTATTAGTTGTCAAAGTTAGAGAAGTAGCAAAAGCCGAAGAAGATGCGAATCAGGAAAAGGGAGACGAGTTCCAGTTGGCGCATGTTTTGGAAAGCAACATTTACTTAATTAGCGATGGATGCCCCATGCTAAATATAGTTTGAATTTTCTATTCACAAAATTCGAAAATTTAGGTTTATGGAAAAATAATTTCTTTTATTTTGCAAGTATCCTTTTGAATTGATGCATGCATGAAAATATGTGTTCAAATATCACTCACTCTATATTCTGCAACAGAAACATTATAATCCAATGTAATTGATATTTACCTTGACGATGAACTGGAGTTAATAATTCTTACACTTTATAAACTTATGTATTGTTTTGCCAATGTAAATGATAGGTACGCAAGAAGGCGTCATCTTCATCTTTAAATAATCACAGAGATTCAGCGCTGGATGAACTTATTTTGAAGTGTGGAGGTCTTCCCAAAGTGATAGTTGCCATAGCTGCTGTACTGGCCACACGGACGGTCGGATTGATGGATACTGTACATTCCTTGAATCACAGATTTATGCAGCATCTAGAGACCAATCTGGAGTATGATAGTCTGCGAGCCCTATTTGATTGGATGCATTCCTACTTCCGTGATTGTCCGGACTCACTCAAGCCATGCATCTTTTATCTGTCAATTTTTCCTCAAGGCTGTAACATTAGGCGAAGGCGACTAGTAAGGAGGTGGATCGCAGAGGGTTACTCCAGGGACAACGAGAAAAGGTCCGCTGAGGAGCAGGGAGAGAAGTTCTTCTCCAAGCTCCTTGCGCTGAGCATAATCCAGCAGATACCAGAGGTCGGCACCACTGCCTTTGGCGAGACAAGGATGGTAAGGTGCCAGGTCACTGGCTTCATCCGTGAGTACATCGTCTCACGGAGAATGGAAGAGAACCTTGTGTTTGAGCTTGGGCCCAATTGTGCCCTGACGACCCAGCGAACAGGGCACCACCTTATCATACACAGAGACTGGGACAGAGCCAGAATCGTATTCGAGAGCATTGACTTCTCACGGCTGCGGTCAATGACAGTGTTTGGAAAGTGGGAACCGTTCTTGATCTCAAAAAACATGAGGCTGGTTCGGGTGCTTGATTTGGAGGATGCATCAGCTGTCAAGGATGAAGACCTCAGGAAGATTGTGAAGCGGCTGCGCCGCCTTAAGTTTCTCTCTTTACGAGGATGCAGCGATATCTTCCATCTGCCGAGTTCACTTGGGGTTCTGAGCCAGCTCCAGAGTCTGGATGTGAGACACACCTCCATTGTCAGCCTGCCAACCAGCGTCACCAAGTTACGCAAGTTGCAGTACATTCGTGCTGGTACCACGGTCCCAGCATCAACGCAGGCTGCCTCCTCCAGTTGGTTGCCACAGTTCCGCAAAAGTCATGGCCTAGTTGGTGTTGAGGTGCCTAGAGGGATTGGAAAATTGACGGCGCTGCACACGCTCGGTGTTGTCAACATCGGCGCTTCAAGGGGGAAGGCCACTCTGAAAGAGCTCAAGAAGCTCACCCAATTGCGCAAGCTCGGAGTGTCTGGCATCAACAGGCATAACAGCAAGGAGTTCTTGTCTGCAATCTCGGGTCATGTGCATTTGGAATCCTTGTTGGTGCGACCTGACAAGGACAATCAAGGTTGCTTGGACTTGGATGACACCCCCCTGCCTGGGGAGAACCTACAGAGTCTTAAACTGTATGGGCTTCAAGACAAGCTGGCACTATCAATGAGCAAGCTTAGCAAGCTCAGGAAGTTGGATCTGGAGATGGACACTTTGGAGCCAAGTGACATTAAGATCCTTGCCACGCTACCAAAATTATGCATTCTGCGCCTTCGTGTCAAACAGCTTCGGGATGACAAGCTCCATTTCTATGTTGAGTTGTGTGGGCAGCAGCTGGACACCTTCGAAATGCTGAAGATTCTTGAGATTGCTAGCAGCTCCAGCAACTTACATGTAACCTTTGGATCAAAATCGATGAAGATTCTTGAGCTGCTCAAGCTTGACTGCTCCAGTGCGTCTTATCAGCTCACTGGCCTCAACTATCTATCTGAACTAAAGGTAGTCTTGCTTAAGGGCACCAATGATGAAACAATCAAGGCAGACCTTCAGAGCCAGCTCGACAACCATCCAAAGAAACCTGCTGTGGAACTGGAGGAACTACCATGTTCGTCCTGAAATGTCATTGTCTTTTCCATTTACCACCAAAAAAGTCGACGCCACAGCAAGAACATAAAGTGACTGATTAGATCAGTCAACCCTGTTGATTCCTCTTTGTTCTTGATATATAGCTATATATGCCATGTGCTACTGAGTGTAGTTCTCAGCATTTCTTTTTTGTATGACTAGACTAGAGTCAATACAAGTCTGTGTTTTTCTATGTACACATGCAAGCACTTAACCTGGAATCTCTAGCTACCTAACCAATAAGTATGTGCCTCTATCTGTAGCATCTGTATTCCCTACATTATTAGTGTGGACGAAATCATTTTTTCTCGACTACGAATGTTTCATTACCGAAAAAAGGTCTCACTCCGCCTTATATAAAGCAAAGCACCAGAGCCCCAAAGTGCAACATGAATGTTTCATTCAAATCTGAATCCGTGTGCCAGTTTAAAATTTCCTTATTGCTGCAGCTGAAAGGTGCAGCTTCTCAGTTATTGACTACTTGGCAGCAGCAGCTAGCTTCTTTTTGTGGTTTAGAATTATTCGATCGGAATATGCTAGTGCTAGTACTAAATATATGTAAACATTGCTACCGGAAACTTATTACATATATTAATTAATACAACTATGTTGAAGGCCAATTGCTTGCTCTGGAGACTCTGTTCTTTTTTATGCATATAATAAGGCCAACTCTACATAGCAATAGATCTGTTAAATATAAAAAACCACTTTCTTTGTTTGGAACATATATGGTGGCAGTTATTTCCAAGGAAGATTTAATAGTAATTGAGAATTGTGTTTAACTATTGCAAAATAGTTTCTCTAAATTGAACCCTCTTAGTTACATGCACAGGTTGGATGCTCTACATGGTTAAAGGTGGTACTTCCAGCCACTGTAAGAAATATAAGCGGTATCTTCCAGCGAAGAGCAAGCGGAGCTCTTCTTCAGATCCTTTGTACTAGGATAAAAGAATAATATCAAATAAACAACGGATGTAATGTTGAGCAGATTGAAATTTCTTTTGTTAGAAGTTAGTATTTATGTTGTTGAAAAGCATAATAGGTATACTGAATTCTGATTTATGTATGACTATTTGTATGCATGTGGTGATGAATGCTGAATTATCATTAACTATTTTGGCTAATTGCTTGTGCATTTGGATGAGCTAGTTATGCTTAATATTTCTAAATTTCTACGTGAGCCGGATATGTCAGTACCTTGGCGAAGTAGTCCTTCATGAGCAACTTGTCGCCGAGAGCTCGATTGCGGGGGATGCATAGCTGGCCAACCGTGGATCCGCGACACTTTTTCTTTGGGCCCTTCTCAAATTCGTCCACGAGATGCAACAACACTAGGTTGTCGACGTCATCATCGAGGATCATCTTCTATGTTCGAGTCGTCCGACAAAGACGACGAGGACGAACTCCAATCCATCTAAAAAATGCACGCCCGTGATTTTCACCCGAATGTCACTGATTGAAATTGTATCAAAATAATCAGGGGCCATTGAACATACCTCCCCGCAAGCAAAACCGGCCGCCCCTTTCTTCTCTCTCCCCCCGACCGAAGCAAAGCCAGTCGCCCCTTGCTTCTTGCGCTACGGCCGAAATCCCTTTCTCCAGCGCGCGTGGCGACCCGACCGATTCCGAGGCTCATCGGTGCCGTAACCAACTGGGTCCACCGGCTACAAGACTGCATGCCAGGTTCCGGGTCGGATCCACGGCGCCGGCGCCGGCCGCGAGCCCACGGAGACAAATGCACATCCTCCCCTGCGCGCCGCCCTCCAATTTGGTGGAATAGATCGGCGCGGGGCGGCGGAGCTAACGGACGGCGTGGGGCAGCAAGAACTGGGAGGGAGGTGCGGCGGCGGCGGGGAGTGAGGTGCGAATGGAAGCGGCCGAAAATGAAGTTCGCGCCAAGGAAAGGGATCTGGCAAAAAGAGGGACGACTCTCCTAGATACGGAGGAAATGGATCACGGTTTGCAGGATCCCGTAAAAAAAATCAGCATGGTCGAATATACGGGATCTATTCGGGCCAAGAAAATCGCATCCGTCTCGTAAACCGGCGGTTTTTATTTTGGATGGCCCGGTTTACGAGATCTGCTTGAGATGCTCTTAGTCTTTGTGAGAGGTGGCGCCACAACATTAAAGACATCGGTGGCATGCTGCATGGTGTAGATGAGGTCCAGTAAGGGGTTCCAAAGCACATACGGCACCTCCGTCTATGACACCGTGGATGAGTTGTCGTTCCAGGTGGACAACTACTCTCCTTGTTGGAAGCTCTTCGTCGGCGAGCTGACCTTCATAGATGTCCACGACACGCTTCTCCTCTCCATCAAGCCACAGGCGGGGTTCTGATTCAACAAATAAATGAGTGGGACACTTTAGATTTTTTTGTCTCTAGCGGTTTGATTAAATCGACTGAAGCTTTGACGGATGCACACAAAGTGTTCGTCGAATTGCCTTCACGAGGTTGTAGTACATCAAACAGTTGCGTAGTTATATATAGAGAGAGTGTTAGAAGCATAATTCGTTTCTCATTATCTTTAGTTCTTTTGTAAGTGTTTAAGAACATGAGATGTTTCTTATTATGGTAGATTAAAAAGGAGATGTTAAGTTACTGAGATGGAAGCAGATGGGCACAGTTGTTTGTTGAAATTGCATGAAATAAAAATTGTCGAAAACTTGTTAGATGATGCTATGGAGATCAATTTGCATTGCACATTCCATCTCATTGCTTTCTCCATTTGCTTCTTAAAGGATTTGAAGAACCTTTTTTTTCAAAAAGGAGGTTGTCCCCCGGCCTCTGCATAGCGACGCATGCGGCCATTTTATTAAAAAGCAAAAGGTTCAACAAAGTCTCCAGGTCTCCAAAAGGTACAAAGGCTCACAAAGAGTAAGAAAAACATGGGGATAGCCACAACCGTCGGAATAAAAATAGATAGGAAGCTAAACACCTATCTTATTACATGACCGCCATCCAAACCGGTTGAAGATAGCCCGTGCTACCGTCTCCCACCGGATAGACCCAATAACCATACACTCCCTGGCATCCGTCGGAGTGAGTAGCGACCACATACGGATCAGTGTAGTGGCCCGAAAAATAACCTGCAAGAAATGAATATGTGTTGTTCTGTTAAAATCAAATTGTTCCTGCAGTTCCATACTGCCCATAATAAAGCACATACTCCTACACAGATATGTTTCGTTGTTTCTGACTCTACTCTATCTAGCCACGTCCCAAATAACGTGTGGATGATAGTCGGAGGAATAATGTTAAACGCTATCTGAACAGACCGCTATAAATTTTTTGCCATTGGGCAAGCAAGAAAGAGGTGTTTGATAGATTCATCATGATCACAAAAGCTACATCTTCGAGATCCTGTCCAATTGCATTTTGCCAAATTATCCTTAGTTAGAATGACTTGTTTATGGACAAACCACATAAACACTTTAATTTTTAAGGGCACTTTGACTTTCTAAATATGCATCGATCGAGGGACAGAGCCAGAGTTGATAATATCCAAATACATGGATTTAACTGAAAATACTCCATTCTTGGTTAGTTTCCAGTGCAACTGGTCTGGCTGTTGAGAAAGGTGAACATCCATCAATCCTCACAAGATGGAGCCAAGCTTCCCAACGGTTTCCCGCTAAAGTCCTCCTGAATTGAATATTGAGAGGGTTTGACTGTAATACTGTTGCAACGTAAGCATCTCTACGCTGAACAATATTATAGAGAGAAGGATATTGGATAGCTAGAGGCATCTACCCTAAGCATGTATCCTCCCATAATCCCGTGGTAATACCATTTCCAACAATAAATTTTGTCCTATGGAAGAAGTCTGATGTCACTTTCATCAGTCCTTTCCAAAACGGTGAATCAGTCGGTCAGACTATCACCTTGGACAAGGTTTTAGAATGTAGGTACTTATTACGCAGAATCTGGGCCCATGTGGCATCGGTCTCTACAGATAGCTTATACAGCCACTTGCTGAGAAGACATCTGTTCTTCACCTCTAAATTTTCAATACCAAGACCCCCTTGGTCTTTTGGCCTACAGATAATATCTCATTTAGCGAGTTTGTACTTTCGTTTTAACTCCTCGCTCTGCCAGAAGAAGCGCGATCGATAGAAATCCAGTCTTTTCCGAACTCCAACTGGTACCTCAAAAAAGGATAAGAGAAACATTGGCATACTCGTGAGCACCGAATTAATGAGA
This sequence comes from Aegilops umbellulata, assembly GCA_032464435.1. Classification (NCBI taxonomy): domain Eukaryota; kingdom Viridiplantae; phylum Streptophyta; class Magnoliopsida; order Poales; family Poaceae; genus Aegilops; species Aegilops umbellulata. The sequence continues at coordinate 71,558,918 of CP136054.1, forward strand.
ATTAATCATCCTCCATATGACATAAGATTGCCCTTCCAGCAGCTTAGTTTCTTTTCAAATCGATCCTGAGTGCATTTCCATTCTTTGTTAGATAGCTTACGATGGTGAATTGGTATGCCCAAATACGTAAAGGGAAACGAACCTAATTCACACCCAAACAGTTGTTTGTAAGCTTCTTGTTCATCTTTAGCTCTTCCAAAGCAAAACAATTCACTTTTATGAAAGTTAATCTTTAACCCCGACAACTGTTCGAATAAGCATAACACAAGCTTCATGTTTCTTGCTTTGGCCAGATGATGCTCCATGAAGATGATAGTATCATCAGCGTACTGAAGAATGGACACTCCTCCGTCCACTAAATGCGGGACAAGCCCGCCTACCTGGCCATTGTCCTTAGCTCTTCCTATTACGATCGTCAACATGTCTACTACTATGTTGAACAAAATAGGTGACATCGGGTCTCCTTGCCTCGGGCCCTTGTGTGTCTGGAAATAATGACCTATGTCATCATTCACTTTGACTCCGACACTCCCTTTTTGCGTGAAAGAATCTACCTGGTTTCTCCAAGACTGATCGTATCCTTTCATCCGCAAAGCCTGCTGTAGAAATGGCCATTTAACCTTATTGTACGCTTTCTCAAAATCCACCTTAAAAACCACCCCATCTAGTTTTTTCGTGTGGATTTCATGGAGCGTTTCATGTAGGACCACAACCCCTTCTAGGATGCTTCTGTCCATCATAAAAGTAGTTTGAGATGGCTGCACCATAGAATGTGCGATCTGCGTAAGCCTGTTAGTTCCCACCTTGGTGAAGATTTTAAAGCCGATCGGTCTGAACTTCTCAACCGCACCGCCTCTGTTTTCTTTGGAAGTAATGTAATCGTTCCAAAATTTAAGTGAAATAGCTGCAAATGTCCAGAAAACAAATCATGGAACATTGTAAGCAAATCACCCTTAATGATGTGCCAGTACTTTTTATAAAACTCAGCCGGAAAACCATCCGACCCATGAGCTTTATTATTCTTCATTTGCGAAATTGCCTCAAACACCTCTTTCTCCAAAAATGGGGCGGTCAAAATATCGTTCTCATCGTTGCAAGTTGAGGGATATCCTCAACCCTCGACTCATCTAAGGATACAAAAGTATCCTCAGGAGGCCCAAAAAGTTGTTTGTAATAATTGGTGATGTGTAGTTTTAGGTTCTCCTGCCATAAAATCCTCCCCTTATCTTTCTTGAGCTGAAAGATTCTCTTCTTTCGATGCTTGCCATTCGCAATCATATGGAAGAATTGAGTGTTATCGTCCCCTTGGACGGTTTTTCGTACTTTCGCTCTTAGCGCCCACTTCAATTCCTCCTCTTGAAGCAATTCTTTCAGTATCATTTCCGCCTCCACTTTAGTTTCCAGCTCCCTGGTATCTAGAATGGAGGACTCGGCTTTTAGTTTGAAGGAATTAATAAGGTCAAGGAGCCTTTCCTTTTCAACCTTACATACCCCGCTCAAATGTTTGGCCCAACCACGTAAGAACTGTCTTAAGTGCCTAATCTTATTCTGCCATCTTTCTACACTCGATCTCCCTCCTGAAACTTTAGCCCACTCCGGGGCTATCAGATCCAAGAAACCTTCTCTTTCAAACCATGCTAATTCAAAAGTGAAGATGTTTTTATTACCCACATGAGTTGCTTCCCCAGAATCAACAAGCAATGGGGTATGGTTGGAAATCGAGTGCGACAACACTTGTACCGTCACTAGAGGAAACTTCTACTCCCATTCGACGTTGGCGAGGACACGATCCAACTTCTTATACGTTGGATTTGGTAACGTGTTGGCCCAAGTAAATTTTCTACCAGAAAGCTCGATCTCTCTAAGATCCATGCTTCCAATGATTGTATTAAACATAAACGACCATCTACCATCAAAGTTATCATTGTTTTTGTCTTCCTGTCTTCGAATAATGTTAAAATCGCCCCCAACCAGAATTGGGAGCTGCTCACTTCCGCAAATACGAACTAAGTCCGCCAAAAAATCTGGTTTGAGCTCTGGTTGTGTGGCTCCATACACTGCCACCAGTGCCCATTGGAAACCATCAACCTTCGATCTGACACGAAACTTAACCGCAAAATCTCCCATGACAACATTTCGGACTTCCAATGTGTCTCATTTAACCCCTAGTAAAATCCCACTGGATCTTCCTCTTGGGGGTAGGCAATGCCAATCAAAATCAACTCCTCCCGATAAGGTGCTAAGAAATTGAGAGGTAAAATTGTCCCTTCCAGTTTCAGAGAGGGCGATAAAATCCAACTTGTGTTCTATAGAAGCATCCGCCAGAAACCTTCATTTAGCCAAGTCCGTTAGACCTCTGCTATTCCAAAAGATTTCCTTCATATTTCATCATGAAATTTTTTAGTGGTTCGGATCCTAGCACTTCTACGCACAGCTGAAGCCGGATAAATCTTCCGGTTCCACTTGCGCTTAGGCTTGTTTTGGTCCTCTACCCGGTCCACACAACCGAGCTCAGTGGGCCTAACCGCTTGAGACACTACATGATTCGAACCCCTTGGAGATGTAGAACACACATCCTCCTCTGTCTCGGGATGTGAGGGTGAAAGATCTGCACAAAAGCTATCAAGTACCCTAACACCCAAAGCATCTATATCTGAATCGTTCATAGGTTTAACAGCCTCTAAGTTTTGAATCATCTCTAAAGCTTGCTCCGCTTCAAGATCAAGGATATCTTTGACAGATTTAGCAATTTCATTACCATTACTGAAGGAAATACGCCCTAGAGGCAATAATAAAGTTGTTATTTATATTTCCTTATATCATGATAAATGTTTATTATTCATGTTAGAATTGTATTAACCGAAAACTTAGTACATGTGTGAATACATAGACAAAGAGAGTGTCACTAGTATGCCTCTACCTGACTAGCTCATTGAATCAAAGATGGTTAAGCTTCCTAGCCATGGACATGAGTTGTCATTTGATTAACGGGATCACATCATTAGAGAATGACGTGATTGACTTGACCCATTCCGTTAGCTTAGCACTTGATCGTTTAGTATGTTGCTATCGCTTTCTTCATGACTTATACATGTTCCTATGACTATGAGATTATGCAACTCCCGAATACTTGAGGAACACTTAGTGTGCTACCAAACGTCACAACATAGCTGGGTGATTATAAAGGTGCTCTACAGGTGTCTCCGATGGTACTTGTTGAGTTGGCATAGATCGAGATTAGGATTTTTCACTTTGATTGTCGTGATTGTCGGAGAGGTATCTCTGGGCCCTCTCAGTAATGCACATCACTATAAGCCTTGCAAGCAATGTGACTAATGAGTTAGTTGCAGGAAGATGCATTACCGAACGAGTAAAGAGACTTGCCGGTAACGAGATTGAACTAGGTATTGAGATACCGACGATAGAATCTCGGGCAAGTAACATACCGATGACAAAGGGAACAATGTTTGTTGTTATGCAGTTTGACCGATAAAGATCTTCGTAGAATATGTGGGAGCCAATATGAACATCCAGGTTCTGCTATTGATTATTGACCGGAGACGTGTCTCGGTCATGTCTACATAGTTCTCGAACCCGTAGGGTCCGCACGCTTAACGTTCGGTGACGATCGGTATTATGAGTTTATGTGTTTTGATGTACCGAAGGTAGTTCGGATCCCGGATGTGATCACAGACATGACTAGGAGTCTCGAAATGGTCGATACATAAAGATTGATATATTGTACGACTATATTCGGACACCAAAAGTGTTCCGGGTGATTTCGGAGAAAACCGGAGTGCTGGAGGGGTTACCGGAACCCCCCGGGGGAATTAATGGGCAACCATGGGCCTTAGTGGAGAGAGAGGAGGGAGGCCAGGGCAGGCCGCCCCCCTTGGAGTCCGAATAGGACAAGGGACGGGGGGCGCCCCCCTTTCCTTCTCCCTCTCCCTCTCCTTCCTTCGATCTCTTTCCCCCTTGTTGGAAACCTACTAGGAATAGGATTCCTAGTAGGAATCCTAGTTGGGGGCGCGCCCCAGGGGCCGGCCGGCATCCCCCTTGCTCCTTTATATACGGGGGTAGGGGTGCACCCTAGAACACAACAACAGACATTGTCTTAGCCATGTGTGGTGCCCCCTCCACCATAATCCACCTCGGTCATATCGTTGCAGTGCTTAGGCGAAGCCCTGCGCTGGTAGCTTCATCATCACCGTCATCACACCGTCGTGCTGACGAAGCTCTCCCTCGACACTCAGCTGGATCAAGAGTTCGTGGGACGTCACCGAGCTAAACGTGTGCAGATCGCGGAGATGCCGTACTTTTGGTACTAGGATCGGTCGGATCATGAAGACGTACGACTACATCAACCGCGTTGTCATAACACTTCCGCTTTCGGTCTACGAGGGTACGTGGACAACACTCTCCCTCTCGTTGCTATGCATCACCATGATAGATCTTACGTGTGCGTATGAATTTTTTTGAAATTACTGCGTTCCCCAACAGTGGCATCCAAGCTAGGTCTATGCGTAGATGTTATATGCACGAGTAGAACACAAGTGACTTGTGGGCGATAATAGTCATACTGCTTACCAGCATGTCATATACTTTGATTCGGAGGTATTGTTGGATGAAGTGGCCCGTACCGACATTACGCATACGCTTACGCGAGACTGGTTCTACCGACGTGTGATGTCTACTACACAACCTTCTTCTTGTAGACGTTGTTGGGCCTCCAAGTGCAGAGGTTTTTAGGACAATAGCAAATTTCCCTCAAGTGGATGACCTAAGGTTTATCAATCCGTGGGAGGCGTAGGATGACGATGGTCTCCCTCAAGCAACCCTGCTACCAAATAACAAAGAGTCTCTTGTGTCCCCAACACACCCAATACAATGGTAAATTGTATAGGTGCACTAGTTCGGCGAAGAAATGGTGATACAAGTGCAATATGGATGGTAGATATAGGTTTTTGTAAACTGAAAATATAAAAACAGCAAGGTAGCAAGCGATAAAAGTGAGCACAGACGGTATTGCAATGATAGAAAACAAGGCCTAAGGTTCATACTTTCACTAGTGCAAGTTCTCTCAACAATAATAACATAATTGGATCATATAACTATCCCTCAACATGCAAGAAAGAGTCACTCCAAAGACACTAATAGCGGAGAACAAACGGAGAGATTATGGTAGGGTACGAAACCACCTCAAAGTTATTCTTTCCAATCAATCCATTGGGCTATTCCTATAAGTGTCACAAACAGCCCTAGAGTTCGTACTAGAATAACACCTTAAGATACAAATCAACCAAAACCATAATGTCACCTAGATACTCCAATGTCACCTCAAGTATCCATGGGTATGATTGTACGATATGCATAACACAATCTTAGATTCATCTATTCAATCCAACACAAAGTACTTCAAACAGTGCCCAAAGTTTCTACCGGAGAATCACGACGAAAACGTGTGCCAACCCCTATGCATAGGTTCATGGGCGAAACCCGCAAGTTGATCACCAAAGCATACATCAAGTGAGTCACGTGATATCCCATTGTCACCACAGATACGCATGGCAAGACATACATCAAGTGGTCTCAAATCATTAAAGACTCAATCCGATAAGATTACTTCAAAGGGAAAACTCAATCCATTACAAGAGAGTAGAGGGGGAGAAGAAACATAAGATCCAACTATAATAGAAAAGCTCGCGATACATCAAGATCGTGCCAAATCAAGAACACGAGAGAGAGAGAGAGAGAGAGAGAGAGAGAGAGAGAGAGAGAGAGAGAGAGAGAGAGAGAGAGAGAGAGAGAGATCAAACACATAGCTACTGGTACATACCCTCAGCCCCGAGGGTGAACTACTCCCTCCTCGTCATGGAGAGCGCCGGGATGATGAAGATGGCCACCGGTGAGGGTTCCCCCCCTCCGGCAGGGTGCCCGAATTGGGTCTCGATTGACTTTTGGTGGCTACAGAGGCTTGCGGCGGCGGAACTCCCGATCTAATCTCTGTTCTGGTAGTTTTAGGGTACGTGAGCATATATGGGTGCAGAAAGTACGTCGGTGGAGCTTCGGGGGCCCCACGAGGCAGGGGGCGCGCCCTAGCCCCCCCCCCTCGTGAGCACCTCCCTTATCTCCTGACGTGGGGTTCAAGTCCATCCGGTAGCTTTCCTTCCAAAAATAACTTCTCCAGTTGATTTCGTTCAGTTTCGACTCCGTTTGATATTCCTTTTCTTCGAAACACTGGAATAGGCAAAAAACAACAAATCTGGGCTGGGCCTCTGGTTAATAGGTTAGTCCCATAAATAATATAAAAGTGGATAAAAAAGCCCAATATTGTTTAAAACAGAAGATAATATAGCATGGAGCAATCAAAAATTATAAATACGTTGGAGACGTATCAACGTGCTTCGCACACAGGTGGCTGGCGGGTGTCAGTTTCTCCAACTTTAGTTGAATCGAGTGTGGCTACGCCCGGTCCTTGTTGAAGGTTAAAACATCACATACTTGACGAAAAATCATTGTGGATTTGACGCGTAGATAAGAACGGTTCTTGCTCAGCCCGTAGCAGCCACGTAAAACTTGCAACAACAAAGTAGAGGACGTCTAACTTGTTTTTGCAGGGCATGTTGTGATGTGATATGGTCAAGACATGATGCAAAATTTTATTGTATGAGATGATCATGTTTTGTAACAGAGTTATCGGCAACTGGCAGGAGCCATATGGTTGTCGCTTTATTGTATGAAATGCAATCGCCATGTAATTGCTTTACTTTATCACGAAGTGGTAGCGATAGTCGTAGAAGCAATAGTTGGCGAGACAACAACGATGCTTTGATGGATATCAAGGTGTCAAGCCGGTGACGATGGTGATCATGATGGTGCTTTGGAGATGGAGATCAAACGCACAAGATGATGATGGCCATATCATATCACTTATATTGATTGCATGTGATGTTTATCCTTTATGCATCTTATTTTGCTTAGTTCGACGGTAGCATTATAAGATGATCTCTCACTAAATTCAAGGTACAAGTGTTCTCCCTAAGTATGCACTGTTGCGAAAGTTTATCGTGCCGAGACACCACGTGATGATCAGGTGTGATAAGCTCTATGTTCACATACAACGGGTGCAAGCCAGTTTTGCAGACGCAGAATACTCGGGTTAAACTTGACGAGCCTAGCATATGCAGATATGTCCTCGAAACACTAAGACCGAAAGGTCGAGCGTGAATCATATAGTAGATATGATCAACATAGTGACGTTCACCATTGAAAACTACTCCATCTCACGTGACAATCGGACATGGTTTAGTTGATTTGGATCACGTGATCACTTAGATGATTAGAGGGATGTCTATCTAAGTGGGAGTTCTTAAGTAATTTGATTAATTGAACTTTAATTTATCATGAACTTAGTACCTGAAAGTAATTTGCATGTCTATGTTGTTGGAGATAGATGGTCCGTGCTGTTGTTTGAATTTAAATGCGTTCCGAGAGAAAGCTAAGTTGAAAGATGATGGTAGCAATTACACGGACTGGGTCCATAACTTGAGGATTATCCTCATTGCTGCACAGAAGAATTACGTCCTGGAAGCACCGCTAGGTGACAAACCCGCTGCAGGAGAAACACCAAGTATTATGAACGTCTGGCAGAGCAAAGCTGATGACTACTCGATAGTTTAGTGTGCCATGCTTACCGGTTAGAACCGGGACTTCAACGATGTTTTGAACGTCATGGATCATATGAGATGTTCCAGGAGTTGAAGTTAATATTTCAAGCAAATGCCCGGATTGAGAAATATCAAGTCTCCAATAAGTTCTACAGCTGCAAAATGGAGGAGAATAGTTCTGTCAGTGAACATATACTTAGAATGTCTGGGTACCACAACCACTTGACTCAACTGGGAGTTAATCTTCCTGATGATAGTGTCATTGACAGAATTCTTCGATCACTGCCACCAAGCTACAAGAGCTTCGTGATGAACTATAATATGCAAGGGATGGATAAGACAATTCCCAAGCTCTTCGCAATGCTAAAGGTTGCGGAGGTAGAAATCAAGAAAGAGCATCAAGTGTTGATGGTCAACAAGACTACCAGTTTCAATAAAAGGGTAAAGGGAAGAAGGGGAACTTCAAGAAGAACAGCAAGCAAGTTGCTTCTCAAGTGAAGAAGCCCAAATCTGGACCTCAGCCTGAGACTGAGTGCTTCTACTGCAAAGGGACTGGTCACTGGAAGCGGAACTGCCCCAAGTATTTGGCGGATAAGAAGGATGGCAAGGTGAACAAAGGTATATGTGATATACATGTTATTGATGTCTACCTTACTAATGCTCACTGCAGTGCCTGGGTATTTGATACTGGTTCTGTTGCTAATACTTGCAACTCAAAACAGGGACTACGAATTAAGCGAAGATTGGCTAAGGACGAGGTGACGATGCGCGTGGGAAATGGTTCCGAAGTTGATGTGATCGCAGTCGGCACGCTACCTCTACATCTACCTTCGGGATTAGTTTTAGACCTAAATAAATTTTATTTGGTGCCAGCGTTGAGCATGGACATTATATCTGGATCTTATTTGATGTGGGACGTTTATTCATTTAAATCTGAGAATAATGGTTGTTCTATTTATATGAGTAATATCTTTTATGGTCATTGTCGGTGTCAAAACCGGCGGATCTCGGATAGGGGGTCTGTCGGGGATATACCCCGCGGCGTAAACCGGCCGGAAGTATAACCCGGCCGGACTTGGCGGTTTATTTGAGATCCCGCTGACACTTGGAGATTCACTGGTGACCCGCCCTGACCTAGCGGTTTACAAGCAACCCGCCTGGACATTGTAACTCATTGGTGACCCGGCGGGCGGGACAGACGGATGACAAGGCCCAAGGCCTAGAGGGCCGGTTTATATTAATGGTGGGCCGGTTTAAGAGGAAGACATAAGGAATAACTACAAAGGAAGCAAGACTAGGACTCCACTTGTAATAGAGTAATCCTAATCCAATTAGGACTAGTCATGTAAGCCGCCCCTTCAACATATATAAGGAGGGGCAGGGCTCCCCAAAGAGGGACAGGAAAAAAGAGAAGAAACAATCCTTAGGGCTAGGCACAAAGAGCCGGTTTACCGGCGACTCCCTCATGAGCATAATGAGATCTAGCCTCAAACAACATGTAGGGCTATTACCGGATGATGTTTCCCGGGGCCCGAAGCTGTCTAAACCCTTGTCTTGTGTGTTGATCCGCCCTGCGTCTCTCGTCCCACTCAACCCCTCTCAAGCTACCACATAGATGCGTTGGCCTCACGACTAAGTCCTCACACTAAGGACATCTGCCGTGACAAAACCACGACAGTTGGCGCCCACCGTGGGGCTAGGCGCACGGTGGTGTTGAGTTCTTGGAGGGATCCTTCCGAGGGTTTCGAAGAGTTTGCGAATTTCCGGATGAAGAAAGCCAGCTTGTGAAGGATTTACATCAACGCCAAGTTTTACTAAAATCGAGATCTGAAATTTTTTATTGGCGGCGTTCATCAGTCATGTTGATAGAATCATCAGAGAAGATCCCTAAGGTTTACTATGGTTTGTTGCGTACATCAGCAGGATCAATGTGTTGTTATCAAACGGACGAAACCAAAGTAATTAATGGGAGGAAGGCCAAGCCGTTTTCAAGCCGCCACCGTTCGTTGCTTTCGCTGGTTTTTTTATCGTGAATCGCCTCCACTGTCGACGACCTTGCCTCAAATCATCGTCGCTCCTCTGCCATGGCCACCGAGCCGCCTCGGCATCTGTTCCGTTGTTGAGCCCGTGATGTTCAGTAGTCTGTGGTCGGGCGGCGGCGCGTGGCTTCCCACTGCCAGACCAATCTTCAGGATGGCTAACAAATCTTCACGGCGATCCACAACGTGGCTCGTCGGTTCAGTCCTGACCTAAGTCACACAAAAGGTCAAAACCAATCCGGATAAATCTGCGGATCCGTGGAGCTTGCTAAAAAGAAAAGGGGGCTTCGAATCGGACAAGTACTGGTATTGCTAGCGGACTAGCATAAGTTGAAGCACCATGGTACGTATTCATGCTGGGGATTTGGAAAAGCAAAAGCATATTACTACTAGTTGTAGTACATGACATCATGATTCCTAGGGGCTTGTTATACCTCACGTGAAGGAAATTGCATTGATAGCAGCCGACGTACACAGAGTCACCTCAAAGCTCCAAGACTGCTACCTCTGCTAATGTCGTACGCATTGTGTAACCCATCAAATCGGATTTTTTTTGGGTACACCAACCAAGGGAACAGAACTCTAGGAGGAAGAATCAAATCAACCAGGTGCTGACGTACTTTCAATAAAAAAAACAAGAAAGGGCCACGCCCTGGAGGAGGTGGACGTGGATTTATCGATCGAAGCGTAGCTCCGCTTCGTCGCCCGGAGCCGCCTCCTACTGCTGGCCGTCTCTCCAGCGGCTGCCCGTCTCCGCTGTGGTTGCGCTTGACTACTCCGAGCTACGGTCGCCTCCGTTTGTAAACCGGCCTCTGCCGTCTACACCTTCAGCCGTTTCCAAAGCGTTCTCGATGCAGAGTACCAGCGGCCAGAAAACGCGGCGCGCAGAGGCTGCAAGTATTTTGGGCGCTCCACTCACAAGGCCGGGGTTTGTATGCGGTTGACAAAGAACAGTGTGTGCGTACGCTGGTACTTCATGTGAGATTAGAAAAATGACAGAAGGAGAAGGTCACGTGGAGACCTCAGGCGCTTGAAGACAAGAGAACAAATCAATCCTTTTGTCAAAAACAAAAGGAGCATTATACATTATCCAGCGTCAGTATCCGTGTTCATCCGGCAAAAAATACCAGGTGTTATTTTCCCAATGTATTTCATCAGTACATATTAATTCATTCGAGCAAAATTACTCTGGTCTATAATATTTTTATGCAGGACAGTTATTAAAGGAAAAAGGGGTGGTATGATACCGCGGAGGCACGTTCAGCTGTGCCGCGCAGCCTCACGGACATGTGTATCGCGGTCCGGTTTACATCAACGCGCCGGCCGACTCGCCCGTCCGCACCACCTTACAACGCCACGGATGACTCACCTGTCCGCCCTTGCCGCCGGTTCACGCGTCCGCGCCTGTTTACAACACGGAGGGCAACTTGCTCGTCCGCACCGGTTTACAACGCCGCGGCCGATTCATTCATTTGCTCGCATGACCGACTCGTCCGTGATTGATTTCAGTTTCACCGTGGTGATCATCAACTCCGTGGTGGATATTTTTTGGCTAACATATCAGGTGAAAACCATCCATTATATTTTCATATTATATATTGCTTTCTTTAAAAAGAGCAATTACTCTGGCTTGCAAGTTTTCCAATGCAGGATAAATTGCCTATTGCAAAAAGGGATTATTATATCGCTGAGCTATGGGATAACCCATGCCGGTTTATATCGCGATCCAGTCCGCATCAATTCGTCAGGACCGTGCGAATTACCCAATAAAGCGTGCACAGGCCGCCATTCCCTGCAATCCAGTCTACATCAACATACGGCCGATTTACGCGTCTGCTCCGGCTTACAATGCCGCGGCCGATTCATTTATCTGTGATGCCTCTGAAGCCGCGGTCGTCTTTGTCATCCGTCTCTCGCGGCCTGGTCTACATCAACATACTGGACCGCACCTATCTGCATGAGCTGTTTATTGAGTATGAGCAAGTCACAACTTGGGTAGCCCGGTTTTCTTTCAAATTGGAGGCAAATTATCATCAACCGTCGTCTGCACTGGATGGTTCAATGGGCAGGCGCACAAGTCGCCGCCACTACAGTCTGGTTAACTTCAAATCACCAGTTGGAAGGAACCATTGGCCGAGTTGCTGACACGGCTCATACGGGGACATTTATAACCCGCCGCAGACACATCAACCTTCTGTGGATCCACATCGTGCTATCAACATCAATGATATACAAGTTATGCCGGTTTATATCACGGTCAAATATGGAGAGTCTCAAGCCAACTCCTCGAGTCACCTTTAAGACTCGGGGGCTATGATGACATGACTCAGCAAATCTTGCCAGTTTCAGCCGGTTTAAGAAACCCAGGACGATGGAAGGAAAGATAACCCGGTCCCGGAGGCTACTGTTATATTGATGAAAATTTAAAGGCCATCAGAAAATTTCCGGTTTAGAAAGTATATAACAGTTACAAAATCTCGGCTCAATGAAGAAGATCCGGGTCATCAGAAAGGATTCCGGTTGAAAATCCGGCTCAAGGGAAGTCAGTCTCACTGAAGCTCTCAAATAACCGGTTTACAATCCGGTTCAAGGGAAATTTGTTCTCCCACAAAGCTCTGAAGCGCTCAAATCCGGTTTAACAATGTCCGGTTCAAAAAGGAATTAACTTCTCACAAGTTCGAGTTTAAAAGCCGTCAGCAAATTTCTGGCTGAAAATGAAGATTCTGGTTTAAAATCCGGTTCAAGGGAAAGATGTCTCCCACAAAGCTTTGAAGCTCTCAATATCCGGTTTAACATCCGGTTCAAGAAGGATTTATCTCTTGCAAAAAGTTAAAGGTTGCCGAAGAGGACCGGTTGCCATGATGCACGGTTCAAACATGGGTATCCCGCCTTATTGGCTTATCATATTATTGGTTACATGGGGGCTTGAGCTTACAAAGCGGAGTTTTGTCCATTAATCCGGCTATCACGCCACAACAAAGCTTGGGAGCTTCACACCCAAGGGTCCAAAGAGAGTCTTGTTGCTACGCACAACTCAAACATAGGCACCCATTGAGCACAGCTCACAAAGTTACTTGGGGGCTCTTTGTGTCAAATACCAAAGAGTTTGAAAGGACCCTTGTAACCGGGTATCGACCCATGGCTTAGAAGCCTGGTGTATTCACCTAAAACCCCGGGTTAACCTGCCTTCATCAAGTAAGCCACTCCTATCCAGGTAATCCTGGCATGACCCGCCGAACGTTTGACAGTTACTCTCATCGAGACCCTGAACTTGTCAAAGTTAAACCGACAATTGGTTAGTTGGAGGCCCATCTTAAAAGGCTTTGTCAAATGGTTTAACTCAGCGGCCTGGCAGCCCATGAAAAGCCTCGAATTTGGGCCTGGCAGCCCTTGAAAAGCCTCGACTACACGGTTTTATTTGCCTTTATCAAGATTTTTCTCGTTTGATAAATTTTATTTTGAACCGGTGTCTCTCGACCCGGCATGACTATCGGTCATCAAATTAACCCGGTGTTCTTTAACCCGGCTCGACTTTCAACTACACGTTGTCAGTACATAATCACTTATAAACCGGTGTTTATTGACCCAGCCTGGCTTTGGACTATGAGTCGCCAGTGTATATTTGGATTGCGCCATTGGAATCATGCGCTTATAAATCATTGAGTATATTATTCAAATAGCCAACATGGCTGGATTTTTATTATGGTTATCAATAACCAGTATTATGATTAAGGCTTTTAAAGTCGCTTTAGCGCAATGGCTATCATATTGTCAATGGATATGATTTATTCTACAATTGAAGGAATAGTCCCGAGTCGCTGCAGGCTTACGACCCGGCACTTGGGGGCTACATTATTCAAGTTGAAATTACATCAAATATGCAAGTCTCATGTCGCTGCAAGCATGCACCATGACACTTGGGGGCTAATGCAAAGTCATTTTTTGCTCAACTTATTGAAGACCCGACTCATCACATTTTAAATGAGTTGGCCCTTGGGGGCTTCCAATTGCTCCTGTCAAAAAATTCAAGGTACATAAGCATTAATCCATTATATTGAACGGTCCACTATTCAGTTGGTGGAGTACAAAGCTCTTAACCTTGTGGACGTGGTGAGGGAGTCCTGGATTAGGGGGTGTTCGGATAGCCGAACTATATCTTCAGCCGGACTCCAGGACTATGAAGATACAAGATTGAAGACTTCGTCCCGTGTCCGGAAGGTTCTTTCCTTGGCGTGGAAGGCAAGCTAGGCGTGCGGATATTCAAGATCTCCTACCAATGTAACCGACTCTGTGTAACCCTAACCCTATCCGATGCCTATATAAACCGGAGGGTTGTAGTCCGTAGGACATAACACATCATAACCATCATCATACCTATAGGCTAGCTTCTAGGGTTTAGCCTCCTTGATCTCGTGGTAGGTCTACTCTTGTACTACCCATATCATCAATATTAATCCAGCAGGAGTAGGGTTTTACCTCCATCGAGAGGGCCCGAACCTGGGTAAAATAAAGTGTCCCTTGTCTCCTGTTACCATCCGACCTTGATGCACAGATCGGGACCCCCTACCCGAGATCCGCCGGTTTTGACACCGACATTGGTGCTTTCATTGAGAGTTCCTCTGTGTCGTCGCCTTTAGGCCCGATGGCTCCCTTGATCATCAACAACGATGAGGTCCAGGGTGAGACTTTTCTCCCCGGACAGATCTTCATCTTCGGCGGCTTCACTCTGCGGGCCAACTCGCTTGGCCATCTGGAGCAGATCGAAAGCCACGCCCCTGGCCATCAAGCCAGGTGGGGAAGCTTAAACTACACGGCAGATACCCTCGGAGACCTGATCTTCGACGTATTCAAGCCACAGCCAAGCGCGCCGCACTATCTCGAGGGGCATGATATAGCTCTGCCTCCGAACAGTGTCCTGGAGGCCGCATACGCTCCGGCCCCGATCCTCGATCCGGAGCCCGCTGCGTTCTTTGAGGATGAACGGTTGGACGTCACCTCGGGGGCTGCGATCTTAAAAGCCATTGAGCCAAACGCAAGCCCCGCACTCCGCATGGCACATGACTCCAAGGAGCCGGACTCTTCTCCGAACTCCGAACCTCCCGCGCCCCTGCCAATCGAATCAGATTGGGCGCCGGTAATGGAGTTCACCGCCGCGGACATCTTTCAGTATTCGCCTTTCGGTGATGTTCTGAAATCTCTCAAGTCTCTCTCTTTTTCAGGAGAGCCCAGGCCGAACTGTGGCCTGCGAGGTTGGGGTTCGGACAACGAAGAAATTCAAAGCCCACCCACCACCCACTTAATAGCCACTGTCGGCGATTTAACCGACATGCTAGACTTCGGCTCCGAAGACTTCGACGGTATGGACGACGAAGACGGAGACGAACGGGAACCAGCGCCCATAGGGCACTGGACCTCCACCCCACTTAATGACATATTCATGGCGGATACACCTGAAAAAACTTACAATGAGGAAGAAGGGGGCGAAAAGAAGGGTAAACCCTCCGAAAAGCACTCAAAGCAGCGACGTAAACGCCGAGCGAAGCCCCGCCTCGATCAAGACCCAGCCATAGAGCAGGACGAGCCGGCAGATGACGAACGCATCCCAGAACAGCCGTCCGAACAGGGTAACACGGGCAGAGTGGACGAACAGTCCTCCCCCGGTCATAACAGAACTCCGGACGATACCACGCCGGACAAAATCATGGAGCAGAAGAATCTCCAAGAAAGGCTCGTCGCCACAGCACGAAGCCTGAAGAAGCAGAAGCAAAAGCTAAAGACGGCGGAAGATGCACTCAAATCAAGATGGAGCAAAGTAATCAAGACCGCAGACAAATACGCCGGCAGCCGCCGCACCAAAAGCTATCCGAAGAGAAAGCTACTGCCCGAATTCGACCAGGAGGCCCTAGAGCCCCCAAACTCGAAAAACAAAAAGGCTACACGGTCGAATAAACGACCTCTCGGCCATTATAATACGGCAAACGGCGCCGCACTCAATGCGGCATGCGAGACAATCAAAGACTCGCATCATGGCCCAGCCATGTCCATTTACGGGCCAAGAAAGCAAGCTCTCGTCAGCAATGCAAAAAATCCACCATCAGAATCCGGCACACCCAAATATAGGGGTGCCGCACACCCTCTATGTTTCACCGATGAGGTCCTGGAATATGAATTCCCAGAGGGATTTAAACCCGTTAACATAGAGGCGTACGATGGAACAACAGACCCGGGAGTCTGGATCGAGGATTATATCCTCCACATACATATGGCTAGAGGAGATGATCTCCACGCCATAAAATATTTACCCCTTAAGCTTAAAGGGCCAGCCCGGCACTGGCTTAAAAGCCTTCCCGAAAACACAATTGGAAGTTGGGAAGAGCTCGAGGACGCTTTCCGAGCAAATTTTCAAGGGACCTACGTCCGTCCCCCGGAGGCAGACGACCTCAGTCACATAACTCAGCAATCCGGAGAATCAGCTCGGCAGTTCTGGAACAGATCTCACTAAAAAGAATCAAATAGTGGATTGTCCGGACGCCGAAGCCCTAGCGGCTTTCAGGCACAATGTGCGAGACGAATGGCTCGCCAGACACCTCGGCCAGGAAAAGCCAAGAACAATGGCCGCACTTACAAGCCTCATGACCCGCTTTTGCGCAGGAGAGGACAGCTGGTTGGCACGATGCAGCCCCAGCGACCCAAGTACATCAGAAATCAGGGATGGAAACGGGAAACCACGGCGAAACAAGGACCTTCGCCGAATCAAAAGGAAAAGTCCGAAGAGCACGACAGTCAATGCTGGATTCAAAGGCTCACGGCAAAATCAGACAAAATCACCCCCTCAGGATAATAGGGAAGATCCGTCCAGTCTAAAGAGAATCATGGACAGGATATGTCAGATACACAGTACTCCTGGAAAGCCTGCTAATCATACCCATAGAGACTGTTGGGTTTTCAAACAATCCGGAAGGCTTAACGCCGAACACAAGGGGCTCGACACACCAAGTGAGGAAGAGGACGAACCCCAAAAGCAGAACACCAGGAAGCAAAAGAACTTCCCGCAAGAAGTCAAAACAGTGAACTCACTTCACATAACAAGGCATGAGGCACCCGTAAAGGTCCGCACATTCAAGCCTATCCCTCAGGAGTCTGGCCACTGGTCACTAAAGCCAATCATTTTTGATCAGCTAGATTATTCTCGCAATATCAAACACGCAGGCCGGACTGCCCTGATACTTAATCCAATAATAGACGGATTCCAGTTTACCAACGTCCTTATGGACGGGGGCAGTGGACTAAATCTGATATATCAGGATACAATTCACCGCATGGGCATAAACCCAGCACGAATCCGTCACAGTAAAACCTCCTTTCAAGGAGTATCACCAGGCCCGGACACCCACTGTATGGGTTTTCTCCGGCTTGTGGTCATATTTGGCTCTGCCAATAACTTTCGTCGCGAAAAGCTTATCTTCCACATAGTCCCGTTTTCAAGTCGCTATCAAGCACTAATGGGACGCGGAGCTTTCGCTCGCTTTAACGCAATACCGCATTATGCATCCCTCACGCTAAAGATGCCCGGTCCTCGAGGCATCATCTCTTTAAAGGGAGCATACTAAACTACATCTCCTCCAAACGGAGGATTGTGCGGCCGCTTAAACGGCCGCCCAACAAAATGGCCTCGCCAGCCAAAAGACTTTTTCGATGTAAGTCACAAAAGGCCGCGGACCCGGACTCAATGAGTTCGGCACAAGCCCATTTTCGTTATAGGCTTGGTACGCCTCACCAGGGGCTGTACGCAGAGACAATAAAACTCGATCGTATCTATTTCTCACTTCACATTTTATTTATTATTCTTCTTTCCGCACGACCCATTTTTCAATTTAGTTCTTCCCTTTTTCAGATGAACGTCGTACGGCGCCCGTCCAGGACACGACACAGTGGAGACACAGGCGCAGACGTGCAGTAGGGACCCGCCCCAAAGGATTCTTCTTAGATTAAGACCCTGCGTAAACCTTTTTTACTGTCTCTTGCTACCTTACATCCCCTGGTTTACCTCACTATAACCATGGAGGAGACTGGCATTTTGGCATGTGGCCACGCCAGAATTCATGCTCGTACCTGGACACAAGGGGCTTTTTTCTTTTTCAAGGGTGTTGTTTCACACGCACCCACAAAGACCGAACACCTTAGGGAGTGTTCGGCGTCGCGAGTTTTGGCACTATATGCATCAGCTCCGAGTCATGATTTTGGTCACATGTTGGGTTGCCCGGCTCCTGAGTTCGGCCACCTTACGTTCCGTTCTGTTGGCTAAGGTTGCACCAGGAGAACTACTGCGATTGTGCCCCGGTTCGGCCGGGTGAGCACCTCAGTGGAGAAAGCCGAAAACCGACTGTCATGATGTAGCGCCAGACTGGTCGCCACTCGATGACTTATAGGAATTTATCAAATTCCTCCGTTTTGACGAAGGGCCGCTTCCCGGTCAGGCACATATGCGTCCCGAACTCGGGTAAACGCAGTCGCCATTAAAGGGCTACCTAAAGAGTCCCACTGTCAAGCTCCTATGGCTAAGTGAAAGTGTTAAAGCATTATAGTCCGGTCGCCTAGCCCGCGGCGCTATCACCTCCTTTGTAGGACCAAGACGTTGGGTTAAGTGTGAAATGCGTTCTCCGCGTGCACCCCCGCACTATGTGCATGGGGGCTGAAGCCAACGACTGCAATCTTTCAGAATTTATATATCAAAACGGCCGCACAGGAGGTGTTATTAATACTTGAAGGCACAAGTCTAAATTACGCCATTACAATTTATAAAAATATTGATCTACGATTACATATGCTGTCATAAAACAGCATCTTTCGAACACTACGTCTCTATTATACGAGCGCCCGCGAGGGCTTCCTCAAAATAGTGCTCGGAAGGAATTCGGCTTTTATCCGAATCACGGGACGCAACAACGGTGGGCTCCATATCTGCCCAGTATGTCTTGACACGGGCAAGAGCCAGCCGCGTGCCCTATGTGCAAGCGGACCTCTTTAGAGCTTCAATCCGAGGCACCACGTCAAGAAATTGCTGCACCAAACTGAAATAGCTTCTTGGCTTCGATCTCCCCGGACACAGGCGGTCCATGGCATGCTTCATGGCGAGTCCGGACAACCTATTCAGCTCGGCCCATTGGGCCAGGAGATCATCCACTGATAGTGGACGCTCTGGATTAGTGAACTACGACCAGAAGAGCTTTTCCACTTCATGATCTTTCTTATCTCGAAAGTACTTGGTCGCATCAGCGGTGCTAGCCGACAAATCCAGATAGGTGTCCTCCACGCTCCACGCTCGGTCCAACGGGGCGAACTTCGGATCAAACAATTTTCTCCGCAGCAGGAAGGGCTTTCCATCCGCAATTAGTCCGGCTTGACGCAGCTCTTCCCTTGACGCTCTCATACCAGAGCGGGCGTCCTTGGCATCGGCGACGGCCTTCTCTAAATCTGTCTGCCGGGCTCGACCTTCCTCTTCAAGACGTTTGCAACGGTCAGTAGCACTTTTCAACTTTACGGCTATATCAGCCATCTCCTCCTTGCTTTGGCAATGGGAAGCCTGTTCGGCTTTTAGCTCTTCACGGGCTCTTCCGGCAGCCGCATCGCTTTTTCTGGCTTGCTCCTTTGCTTTGGCGAGCTTGGCCCTAAGTCCTTCTACGGCCGCCGCACCATCTGCATCAAGCATACACAAGGTAAGATATTGACATAAAGCTCCTCTTACTAACAATTGCCAAATAAACTCAATACCTTGAGCATCATCAAGCCGCTTGTTAACAAGCACGATGTCGGCTTTTGCCTCATCGAGTTGCCGTTTCATTTCGGCAAAATCTCGAGTCCGGCTCGACTCCGGACAACCTGCCACCTACATACAAAGGTGCCACTTAAAGGACCTGGGATTAAGATCCTCTGCGCGCCGCTAATCTTTGCGGCACACAGAGTCTCAGGGGCTACTATCTATACCAGGCGCATGTTATTATGCGCAAATTAACACTAATGTTCGTTATTCAAAACGTACCTCAAGGCTCGCCAGTAAACTCTTGACGGCCTCATTCAGTCCGCTTTCCGTGGATGAAATCTTTTCAATCACCGTGTGCATCAACGCACGATGCTCCTCTGAAACAGAGGCTCGGCCCAGCAGAACCTTCAGCTCCTCCGACCGAACACCAGATGGTGCCGGACTCGTCCCATGGCCTTCTTTGGAGGCCGGACACGGAGAACCCCGGGGGGCCGCATGATCACCTTCTGCCTCTGGCAGATTCGGAGAAATCCTCTGCGACGACACTTCGGCATCGCTCGCCTTGCTAGGCGATGAAGGAGGAGGCATTCCGCTCTCCATCATCTCCGGAAGAAGATCCCCCGATGACGAGCTCTGCCGAGAAGGGTCGAGGTCCGAACTACAAGGTAAGGTTTCGGTTAAAACTTCTCAGATATAAATTAAGGATTTCTCTTAAAAGAATGACTCTCTTTCTACTTACGGCTCGTTGGAGGGATGCCCCTTTTGAGGATTTAGTTCGGCCGAGGGGCTCCCCGGCGTCGGGTCCTCTGACGCGAATTCTTTCCCCCGCTTTGGAGCTACGGCTCCCGGGTCGTCAGAGGCGGCCCTTTTCTTCCCCTTTGGAGAGGAGTTGTCGATTCCCCCCTTGGGGATGGCCTCTTTCGAAGAGGCCACGGTTTCCTTGTCCGCCCCTTCATTTTCCTCCCGAGGCGCCACCTCCAACATTCTGACTAGCACAGGATCTAG
This sequence comes from Aegilops umbellulata, assembly GCA_032464435.1. Classification (NCBI taxonomy): domain Eukaryota; kingdom Viridiplantae; phylum Streptophyta; class Magnoliopsida; order Poales; family Poaceae; genus Aegilops; species Aegilops umbellulata. The sequence continues at coordinate 71,579,389 of CP136054.1, forward strand.
CCTGGTCTCGGGAAGGGGAGCCGGACACCGGATCAGCTTCGCCTTCGCTATCCACTCCTGCGTAAAAAGGAGAAGTACTGTTAAAAAATAAGTCAATTGTACGGATAGAAGGTCCGGGCGCAAGGTCACCTACTTCTGTATCCGGGCGGTTGCGGCTTAAACCAGCATCCTCGGTCAAATCCGGACTCACTCCTTGTGGTCCAAAGAACAGTCTGTACATCTCCGTAGGCGTCATGCCCGTGAGATTTCGGAGAACTCGCGGCCCCTCTGGGTTGAACTCCCACAAGCGGAGGGGGAGACGTTGGCCGGGTAGTATCCGGCGAATCAGCATAACTTGCGTCACCTTGACCAGGCTGAGGTCTCCTTTTAGGATATCCTTTATGCGGCCCTGCAACAGAGGAACATCTTTGGGCAAGCCCCGATCTAACCCTATGTTGATCCACGATGTTAAACATGGTGGGGGGCCCGAGCGAAAGGCGGGAGGCGCTATCCAAGTGGTGCCCCGAGGAGAGGTGATGTAGAACCACTCCTGTTGCCATAAGTCGAGCTCCTCTTGAAAAGTGCCCTCGGACCATGGAGCATCGGTATTCCTTTTTATAACAGCACCTCCGCACTCTACGTGACGCCCCTCGATTATCTTCGGTTCTTATAAAGAGACCAAGGCCCTCCCCGTAACCATCTTGGACTAGCCTTTAATCAAGGCAGGACGTGCTTAACGGTCACGGTTGGGTTACCCACGTCCGTATTAATGAGAATCCCATTAAAGGGGGCACACGATCTCTGCTTCGACAAGACGTGCCAAGGAAACTGCCTCGTTGAACGTGCTGCGGTGGAATAACAAAAAATAATCCATACAGAAGGCTTGGTCGCAGTGTTATGACGCACTGCGGAATACGTCGGCAGATTTGATATGTGTTTATATTATTCTCTATGTGGCAATACGTGGAAACTTGTTTTGCAGAGCTGGACACTATTTTTGGTGTTTATTATCTTCTTGAAGAATTTGGAATAGGAACCCGCCTTGCAATGCCGAAGACAATTTGCACGCCGGACTCGTCGTCATTGAAGCCTGGTTCAGGGGCTACTGAGGGAGTCCTGGATTAGGGGGTGTTCGGATAGCCGAACTATATCTTCAGCCGGACTCCAGGACTATGAAGATACAAGATTGAAGACTTCGTCCCGTGTCCAGAAGGTTCTTTCCTTGGCGTGGAAGGCAAGCTAGGCGTGCGGATATTCAAGATCTCCTACCAATGTAACCGACTCTGTGTAACCCTAACCCTATCCGGTGCCTATATAAACCGGAGGGTTGTAGTCCGTAGGACAGAACACATCATAACCATCATCATACCTATAGGCTAGCTTCTAGGGTTTAGCCTCCTTGATCTCGTGGTAGATCTACTCTTGTACTACCCATATCATCAATATTAATCCAGCAGGAGTAGGGTTTTACCTCCATCGAGAGGGCCCGAACCTGGGTAAAATAAAGTGTCCCTTGTCTCCTGTTACCATCCGACCTTGACGCACAGATCGGGACCCCCTACCCGAGATCCGCCGGTTTTGACACCGACACGTGGGTTTAAGCCCCATGGTGGAGACTATATTATATGATGTTATTATCAATTATATACAAAGTCCCAGCTCAGTATTATCTTACTAAGCCGACCCTTGGGGGTACACATTGCTGTTCAAATTTACATGGTTATATCTACAAAGTCCCTGCTCACTATTGCATAATGACCCGGCCCTTGGGGGCTACACTGGTTGAAGTTTTTTATGAGCATCAGGAAATTACAAGTCCCAGGTTGCTGCAAGCATGACAACCCGGTACTTGGGGGCTACATATGTGGAATACTCAATTCTGACGTAGTGATTGAGATGAACAACCTGGATTTCTTCAAGGTTGTGACATTCATATTGAAGCAAGTTTTAAGCTGTTACTATGTTACCTTCTTAAGACTTGGGGGATACAAGTGATAGGCATATAAGAGGTATATTTTCAAGCTGGATGTTAACTACAAATATGACCCGGTGCTAGGCAATGATAAACCGGCAAGTTTTACATTCTTAAACCGGCTGAAGATCAGATGAGGATTTCAAGGACCAATATTGTTTTTAAGCATTGGGAGCTGAATCAAAGGAGTTATTCTTCACAATATATTTCTATGACAAACCAATATCAGCAAGTTGATTATGAAACTGGCCTGTTAGACCGGATTTTCTAGAAGGAGGAATGACAAGGACTTAAGGATGATCAGGTCCCGGTTTACAAGAATTCTTAACCCGGAGGACAACCTGTCAAATTTGTTCTTGTGTTTATTTTGCAGCATAAGTTTACCATGGATAAATCCAAGCTAAACTTGGGGGCTAATGTCGGGGATATACCCCGCGGCGTAAACCGGCCGGAAGTATAACCCGGCCGGACTTGGCGGTTTATTTGAGATCCCGCTGACACTTGGAGATTCACTGGTGACCCGCCCTGACCTGGCGGTTTACAAGCAACCCGCCTGGACATTGTAACTCACTGGTGACCCAGCGGGCGGGACAGACGGATGACAAGGCCCAAGGCCTAGAGGGTCGGTTTATATTAATGGTGGGCCGGTTTAAGAGGAAGACATAAGGAATAACTACAAAGGAAGCAAGACTAGGACTCCACTTGTAATAGAGTAATCCTAATCCAACTAGGACTAGTCATGTAAGCCGCCCCTTCAACATATATAAGGAGGGGCAGGGCTCCCCAAAGAGGGACAGGAAAAAAGAGAAGAAACAATCCTTAGGGCTAGACACAAAGAGCCGGTTTACCGGCGACTCCCTCATGAGCATAATGAGATCTAGCCTTAAATAGCATGTAGGGCTATTACCGGATGATGTTTCCCGGGGCCTGAAGCTGTCTAAACCCTTGTCTTGTGTGTTGATCCGCCCTGCGTCTCTCGTCCCACTCAACCCCTCTCAAGCTACCACATAGATGCGTTGGCCTCACGACTAAGTCCTCACACTAAGGAGATCTGCCGTGACAAAACCACGACAGGGTCCCGAACTGTGCGTCTAGGGTCGATGGTAACAGGAGACGGGGGACACGATGTTTACCCAGGTTCGGGCCCTCTTGATGGAGGTAATACCCTACTTCCTGCTTGATTGATCTTGATGAATATGAGGATTACAAGAATTGATCTACCACAAGATCGTAATGGCTAAACCCTAGATGTCTAGCCTGTATGATTATGATTGCCTCTACGGACTAAACCCTTCGGTTTATATAGACACCGGAGGGGCCTAGGTTTGTACAGAGTCGGTTTACAAAGGAAGGAATCTACATATCGGAACGCCAAGCTTGCCATCCACGCAAAGGAGAGTCCCATCCGGACACGGGAGGAAGTCTTCTGTCTTATATCTTCATAGCCCATTAGTCTGACCCATGTTACATAGTCTGAACGCCCGAGGACCCCTTAATCTAGGACTCCCTCAGTAGCCCCCAAACCAGGCTTCAATGACGATGTATCTGGCGCGCTGATTGTCTTCGGCATTGCAAGGCGGGTTCCTTCTCTAATTACTTCAAAGTACCTGACCCGAAAAGCCATACTCGGTTTGTGTTTTAATGTCACACCCTTTGGCTTCTGCGCCTCCATTGCTCCTGCTTCCATGTGTCGAGCGAATACGAGAGGTCAGGGTATTTTTTGCACATAACACCCTGGTCATGTAAGAAAGGCATCTATTTGAAGAGATTGGATCTCAGAACCCATTCCACACCAAGTGGAAAATCCTTAGAGCTCGCTAGGAGAAACCATTCCAACATGGCCAGCGTTCCCGGTTCTTCCTCCCACCCCCACGGCTCCGAAAAAGGCGATTGGGAGAGGTGTTTTGTATCCCACGATCAGCTAATTAAGCTTCAAACGCCCCCCGCGGATCTAGTCCCTGTTCGGAAAATTTCCCTTCGATGGCGAAGCCCAGGCGGAAAATTTCCCCAATCCAACCAGGGGGGAACGAGTGTGCTTCGTTTCCTACTTGTTAAGAGGCGTCGGGTTTCCAATCCACCCTTTCCTCCGAGGACTCCTGGAGTATTACGGCCTCCAACTGCACAACCTCATGCCAACCTCTATCTTGCACATCGCGGGTTTTTTTGCTCTTTGCGAGTTATTCTTGGGCTGTGAGGCCCATTTTGAGTTATGGTGGAAGCTATTGTGCCTCGTCCCTTGTACCCAAAAGGGATCAGTATTCGAGGTGGGCGGTGCCGAGGTATAGCGCATAGCCGGGACCGGATACCTATCCCGCACGCCGAAGAAGGTGTCTGAACAGTGGCCCTCAGAATGGTTCTATATCGAGGATGTCGCTCTCCCTGACCCAGTTCGAATGGGTCTTCCCGAATTTTCAAATGCTCCGTTGAAGAAACGCCACAGCTGGCATCCTCAGAGCCTCGAGGAGGAGGATAGCACAGAAGTCCATCAGTTAATGGGCAAGATAAGGACACTCGCTCAGTCCGTATTATCAATAATTGAGGTAATGGCAACTTCCATAGTACGGGGTGTTCAACCACTCCAATTCAGAGGACTCCCTATGTGGCACTACAATGGGGAAGACGATGCCTCACGCTGCGGACGGAAAGGTCCGGACACCCTGCCGCCCTGGCCGCAATATTGGCCGATCTGTATAAAGGGGAGAAAGAGGAGTTCACTCGCCTTAAGCGCCAAGAGGGATTCTCCATGTACAACCCCCCTAGCTGGGTGAGCTTTAATCCTACATCATTACTCAATCCCTTCCCCGAGTCATGTTTAATTGACATTTACTCGTTCATTTCTAACAGGAATGGTGGAAGGCTATCGCGGGGATCTATAGCCCTGCTCCACAGCCGGAGGACCATAATCGAGACCTCGATCCCGGATTTGAAGAGGATCTGGACATATTTGTAGAACTCCAAGAGGGAGTCTTCTACCAGGCGAGCTATGATGGCACAGAAGTGGCCATCGTGGCCGATTATCCTGGCCTCCTTCCTACCTCACACGTAAGTAGCCGGGAGACATTTCCTCCGAAAGAGATTCCCCATTATGCCTCACCCACCGCACTATATCGTGCTTAGAAGGGGAGGCGCTCGGCGCGTCGTGCCACACCAGAGGCGTCTCATAAGAGAGCGGCGCCTACGCCGGGCGGGTCTTTGAAGAGAAAGGAAAAGGACAACGCAACCGAACCTTCATCAAAGAGGTATGGCTTTCTAAATATGCCCCTTGGAAGTCACATCGAACTATGACATTGTCCGTTGTGTCTTATCAGGAAGAGCGTGCGCTGGACTATGTCCGGGGGTCCTGTCGGTCACGCCTCCACCAGTCAGGTTCCAGACCCTGCCTTAAGGACAGATGCTGACATGGGAGTGACACCGGATTGTCCGTTTGTAGAGGATTCAGATGATGTATCCATCACGAACTCGGAAGTGGAGAGCACCGTGAATCACCGGCGCCGGAGGGCCGCTCTCCGTGACCCCTGTTTTACAAAAGAGGCATTCAATGCCTTCAGCTCGGCTGATGCATACATCCGAGCTGCTCGAGATGGGCTTACGAGAGCCACAGACCAGCACTTGAAAGATATGCGGGTAAGTGCGCATTGTATAGATCTGGTGATCATATACCGGTAGCCCCCGAGACTTGAAGCATTTGTCGGATTCACGGGTTCCGGCAGACCCTTAAGGTTCGAACTCTGGGTTGGGCGCGGAGATCATGCCCTCTACCTCTCCGTCTCGCAAGGATCTAAACTACTGCAAGACAACACAAGAGACACAAGGATTATACTGGTTCGGGCCACCATTGTGGTGTAATACCCTACTCCAGTGTGGTGGGTGGATTGCCTCTTGGGCTGATGAGGAAGAACAATACAAGGAAGAACAGCCTCGCGAGGGTCTGTTCTTGGCTAGGGGATGAACTGCTGGGGGGAGTTCGATCGCCCTTCTCTCTCTCTCTCTCTCTCTCTCTAGATGCCTCTACTGGTTTCTTGGTACTCGATCAGATCGGATTCTAGATCAGGTGTCCCTACCCTGGGGGTGGCTAGTCCTATTTATAGGCAAAGGCCTTGGGCCTCTTCCCAAATATTGAGCGGGAAGGGCGCCAACAATTGGCCAGTTTGAAGGGGAACATCTGGTACACTTATCCTGACTAAAGTTGGTCTTCACCTGCCAAAGGCCCTGTGGTGACGCCGTCCTGGGCTCCATGGTGACCTCCTTCCCACCGTTAGACTGGTCTTGGTCTCGTTGCACCGAAATGGGTGCCTTTGCTTGATCCTCTCGCCTGCGCTTGCCCCCTTTGCACCAAAGAGGAAAGGGAGACGCTGCGCGGGCTGGCGCCCGCCTGGCACCCTTGGTCGTCATGGCTTGCGTCATGAGCACCTCGTGAGGTACCCGCCTTGATCTCTCCGCCTCCTCGCGAGCCCGCCTAAGGAGGCCGTGCTTGAGGAAGCGCCATGTCGTCCGCCTCGCGAGGCTTGGCCCCTCGCGAGGGTCTTGAGCCTTGTGTTGATGAAGATGGGCCACGTTGTGTTGGGGAACGTAGTAATTTCAAAAATTTCCTACGCACACGCAAGATCATGGTGATGCATAGCAACAAGAGGGGAGAGTGTTGTCTACGTACCCTCGTAGACCGAAGCGGAAGCGTTGACGCAACGTAGAGGAAGTAGTCGTACGTCTTCCCGGTCCAACCGATCCAAGCACCGTTACACCGGCACCTCCGAGTTCTTAGCACACGTTCAGCTCGATGACGCTACCCGGGCTCCGATCCAGCAAAGCTTCGGGGATGAGTTTCGTCAGCACGACGGCGTGATGACGATGATGATGTTCTACCGATGCAGGGCTTCTCCTAAGCACCGCAACGATATGACCGAGGTGGAATATGGTGGAGGGGGGCACCGCACACGGCTAAGGAACGATCACGATGATCACCGTGCGGACCCTACGGTTTAAGCTTTGCCTAAGCACTCCAAGTAGGTTTGCCCCTCCCTTTTCCTATTCCAACTAGGACAAGAGGGGAAGGAGGAGGCAGGGAGAAGGAAGGAGAGGGGGGCCGCGCCCCCTTCCCTTGTCCAATTCGGACTAGGGCAAGGAGGGCCGCGCGCCACCTCCTGGCTGCCCTCTCTCTTCTCCACTAAAGCCCATTAAGGCCCAATAACCCCCCGGGGGGTTCCGGTAACCCCTCGGTACTCCGGTAAAATGCCGATTTCACCTGGAACGATTCCGATGTCCAAATATAGGCTTCCAATATATCGATCTTTATGTCTCAACCATTTCGAGACTCCTCGTCATGTCCGTGATCACATCCGGGACTCCGAACTAACTTTGGTACATCAAAATGCATAAATTCATAATAACTGTCATCATAACTTTAAGCGTGCGGACCCTACGGTTCGAGAACAATGTAGACATGACCGAGACATGTCTCCGGTCAATAACCAATAGCGGGACTTTGATGCCCATATTGGCTCCTACATATTCTACGAAGATCTTTATCGGTCAGACCGCATAACAATATACGTTGTTCCCTTTGTCATCGGTATGTTACTTGCCCGAGATTCGATCGTCGGTATCCAATACCTAGTTCAATCTTGTTGCCGGCAAGTCTCTTTACTCGTTCCGTAATACATCATCTCACAACTAACATATTAGTTGTAATGCTTGCAAGGCTTATGTGATGTGCATTACCGAGAGGGCCCAGAGATACCTCTCCGACTATCGGAGTGACAAATCCTAATCTCGAAATACGCCAACCCAACAAGTACCTTTGGAGACACCTGTAGAGCACCTTTATAATCACCCAGTTACGTTGTGACGTTTGGTAGCACACAAAGTGTTCCTCCGATAAACGGGAGTTGCATAATCTCATAGTCATAGGAACATGTATAAGTCATGAAGAAAGCAATAGCAACATACTAAACGATCGGGTGCTAAGCTAATGGAATGGGTCCTGTCAATCAGATCATTCAACTATTGATGTGACCTCGTTAATCAAATAACATCTCTTTGTTCATGGTTAGGAAACATAACCATCTTTGATTAACTAGCTAGTCAAGTAGAGGCATACTAGTGACACTCTGTTTGTCTATGTATTCACACATGTATTATGTTTCCGGTTAATACAATTCTAGCATGAATAATAAACATTTATCATGAAATAAGGAAATAAATAATAACTTTATTATTGCCTCTAGGGCATATTTCCTTCAGTCTCCCACTTGCACTAGAGTCAATAATCTAGTTCACATCGCCATGTGATTTACCAGCAATAGTTCACATCACCATGTGATTAACACCCATAGTTCACATCGATATGTGATCAACACCCAAAGGGTTTACTAGAGTCAGTAATCTAGTTCACATCGCGGTGTGATTTACACCGAAAGAGTACTAAGGTGTGATCATGTTTTGCTTGTGAGAGAAGCTTAGTCAACGGGTCTGCCAAAATTTAGATCCGTATGTATTTTGCAACTTTCTATGTCTACAATGCTCTGCACGGAGCTACTTTAGCTAATTTCTCCCACCTTTTATATGTATCTAGATTGAGACTTAGAGTCATCTAGATTAGTGTCAAAACTTGTATCGACGTAACCTTTTACGACGAACCTTTTTGTCACTTCCATAATCGAGAAACATATCCTTATTCCACTAAGGATAATTTTGACCGCTGTCCAGTGATCTACTCCTAGATCACTATTGTACTCCCTTGCTAAACACAGTGTAGGGTATACAATAGATCTGTTACACAGCATGGCATACTTTATAGAACCTATGGCCAAGGCATAGGGAATGACTTTCATTCTCTTTCTATCTTCTGCTGTGGTCGGGTTTTGAGTCTTACTCAATTTCACACCTTGTAACACAGGCAAGAACTCTTTCTTTGACTGTTCCATTTTGAACTACTTCAAAATCTTGTCGAGGTATGTACTCATTGAAAACTTATCAAGCGTCTTGATCTATCTCTATAGATCTTGATGCTTAATATGTAAGCAGCTTCACCGAGGTTCTTCTTCGAAAAAACTCCTTTCAAATACTCCTTTATGCTTTGCAGAATAATTCTACATTATTTCCGATCAACAATATGTCATTTACATATACTTATCAGAAATGCTGTAGTGCTCCCACTCACTTTCTTGTAAATACAGGCTTCACCGCAAGTCTGTATAAAACTATATGCTTTGATCATCTTATCAAAGTGTATATTCCAACTCCGAGATGCTTGCACCAGTCCATAGATGGATCGCTGGAGCTTGCATATTTTGTTAACACCTTTAGGATTGACAAAACCTTCTAGTTGCATCGTATACAACCCTTCTTTAATAAATCCATTAAGGAATGCAGTCTTGTTTATCCATTTGCCGGATTTCATAAAATGCGGTAATTGCTAACATGATTCGGACAGACTTAAGTATAGATACGAGTGAAAAACTCCCATCGTAGTCAACACCTTGAACTTGTCGAAAACCTTTTGCGACAATTCTAGCTTTGTAGATAGTAATACTACTATCAGCGTCCGTCTTCCTCTTGAAGATCCATTTATTTTCTATGGCTTGCCGATCATCGGGCAAATCCATCAAAGTCCATACTTTGTTTTCATACATGGATCATATCTCAGATTTCATGGCCTCAAACCATTTCACGGAATCTGGGCTCATCATCGCTTCCTCATAGTTCGCAAGTTCATCATGGTCTAGTAACATGACTTCCAGAACAGGATTACCGTACTACTATGGTGCGGATCTCACTCTGGTTTACCTACGAGATTCGGTAGTAACTTGATCTGAAGTTACATGATCATCATCATTAGCTTCCTCACTAATTGGTGTAGAAGTCACAAGAACAGATTTCTGTGATGAACTACTTTCCAATAAGGGAGATGGTACAATTACCTTATCAAGTCTTTCTACTTTCCTCCCACTCACTTCTTTCGAGAGAAACTCCTTCTCTGGAAAGTATCCATTCTCAGCAACGAATGTGTTGCCTTTGGATCTATGATAGAAGGTGTACCCAACTGTCTCCTTTGGGTATCCTATGAAGACATATTTCTCCGATTTGGGTTTGAGCTTATCAGGATGAAACTTTTCACATAAGCATCACAACCCCAAACTTTAAGAAATGACAACTTTGGTTTCTTGCTAAACCACAGTTCATATAGTGTCGTCTCAACGGATTTAGATGGTGCCATTTTTTAACGTGAATGCAGTTGTCTTTAATGCATAACCCCAAAACGATAGTGGTCAATCGGTAAGAAACATCATAGATTGCACCATATCTAATAAAGTACGGTTACGATGTTCGGACACACCATTACACTGTGGTGTTCCTGGTGGCGAGAGTAGTGAAACTATTTCACATTGTTTTAATTGAAGACCAAACTCGTAACTCAAATATTTTACCTCTGAGATCATATCGTAGAAACTTTTATTTTTGTTACGATGATTCTCCACTTCACTCTGAAATTCTTTGAACTTTTCAAATGTTTCAGACTAGTGTTTCATTAAGTACTCAAATCATCTGTGAAGTTCGAAAATAACGATACCCGCTGCGAGCCTTAACACTCATCGGACCGCATACATCAGTATGTATTATTTCCAATAAGTCAGTTGCTCGCTCCATTGTTCCGGAGAACGGAGTTTTAGTCATCTTGCCCATAAGGCATGGTTCGCAAGCATCAAGTGATTCATAATCAAGTGATTCCAAAATCCCATCAGCATGGAGTTTCTTCATGCGCTTTACACCAATATGACCTAAACGGCAGTGCCACAAATGAGTTGCACTATCATTATTAACTTTGCATCTTTTGGTTTCAATATTATGAATATGTGTCACTACGATCGAGATCCAATGAACCATTTTCATTGGGTGTGTAACCATATAAGGTTTTATTCATGTAAACAGAACAACAATTTATTCTCTTACTTAAATGAATAACCGTATTGCAATAAACATGATCAAATCATATTCATGCTCAATGCAAACACCAAATAACACTTATTTAGGTTCAACACTAATCCCGAAAGTATAGGGAGTGTGCGATGATGATCATATCAATTTTGGAACTACTTCTAACTTTCATCGTCACTTCACCTTTAACTAGTCTCTGTTCATTCTGCAACTCCCGTTTCGAGTTACTAATCATAGCAACTGAACTAGTACCAAATACTGAGGGGTTGCTATGAACACTAGTAAAGTACACATCGATAACATGTATATCAAATATACTTTTGTTTACTTTGCCATCCTTTCTTATCCACCAAATACTTGGGGTAGTTCCGCTTCCAATGACCAATCCTTTTGCAGTAGAAGCACTTAGTCTCAGGCTTAGGACCAGACTTGGGTTTCTTCACTTGAGTAGCAACTTGCTTGCTGTTCTTCTTGAAGTTCCCCTTTTTTCCTTTGCCCTTTACTTGAAACTAGTGGTCTTGTCTACCATCAACACTTGATGTTTTTCTTGATTTCTACCTTCGTCGATTTTAGCATCACGAAGAGCTTGGGAATTGTTTCCGTTATCCCTTGCATATTATAGTTCATCACGAAGTTCTACTAACTTGGTGATGGTGACTAGAGAATTCTGTCAATCACTATTTTATCTGGAAGATTAACTCCCACTTGATTCAAGTGATTGTAGTACCCAGACAATCTGAGCACATGCTCACTAGTTGAGCGATTCTCCTCCATCTTTTAGCTATAGAACTTGTTGGAGACTTCATATCTCTCAACTCGGGTATTTGCTTGAAATATTAACTTCAACTCCTGGAACATCTCGTATGGTCCATGACGTTCAAAACGTCTTTGAAGTCCCGATTCTAAGCCGTTAAGCATGGTGCACTAAACTATTAAGTAGTCATCATATTGAGCTAGCCAAACGTTCATAACGTCTGCATCTGCTCCTGCAATAGGTCCGTCACCTAGCGGTGCATCAAGGACATAATTCTTCTGTGCAGCAATGAGGATAAACCTCAGAATACGGATCCAATCCGCATCATTGCTACTAACATTTTTCAACACAATTTTCTCTAGGAACATATCAAAATAAACATATGAAAGCAACAACGCGAGCTATTGATCTACAACATAGATATGCTAATACTACCAGGACTAAGTTCATGATAAATTAAAGTTCAATTAATCATATTACTTAAGAACTCCCACTTAGAAAGACATCCCTCTAATCTTCTAAGTGATCACGTGATCCAAATCAACTAAACCACAACTGATCATCACGTGAAATGGGTTAGTCTTCAATGGTGAACATCATTATGTTGATCATATATACTATATGATTCACGCTCGACCTTTCGGTCTCCGTGTTCCGAGGCCATATCTGCATATGCTAGGCTCGTCAAGTATAACCCGAGTATTCCGCGTGTGCAAAACTGGCTTGCACCTGTTGTAGATGGACGTAGAGCTTATCACACCCGATCATCACGTGGTGTCTGGGCACGACGAACTTTGGCAAAGGTGCATACTCAGAGAGAACACTTCTTGATAATTTAGTGAGAGATCATCTTATAATGCTACCGTCAATCAAAGCAAGACAAGATGCATAAAAAGATAAACATCACATGCAATCAATATAAGTGATATGATATGGCCATCATCATCTTGTGCTTGTGATCTCCATCTCCGAAGCACCGTCATGATCACCATCGTCACCGGCGCGACACCTTGATCTCCATCGTAGCATCGTCGTCGTCTCGCCTATCTTATGCTTCTACGACTATCGCTACCGCTTAGTGATAAAGTAAAGCATTACAGGGCGATTGCATTGCATACAATAAAGCGACAACCATATGGCTCCTGCTAGTTGCCGATAACTCGGTTACAAAACATGATCATCTCATACAATAAAATTTAGCATCATGTCTTGACCATATCACATCACAACATGCCCTGCAAAAACAAGTTAGACGTCCTCTACTTTGTTTATTGCAAGTTTTACGTGGCTGCTACGGGCTTAAGCAAGAACCAATCTTACCTACGAATCAAAACCACAACGATAGTTTGTCAAATAGACTCCGTTTTAACCTTCACAAGGACCGGGCGTAGCCATACTCGGTTCAACTAAAATTGGAGAAACTGACACCCGCCAGCCACCTGTGTGCAAAGCACGTCGGTAGAACCAGTCTCGCGTAAGCGTACGCGTAATGTCGGTCCGGGCCGCTTCATCCAACAATACCGCCGAACCAAAGTATGACATGCTGGTAGGCAGTATGACTTATATCGTCCACAACTCACTTGTGTTCTACTCGTGCATATAACATCAAACCATAAAAACCTAGGCTCTGATACCACTGTTGGGGAACGTAGTAATTTCAAAAATTTCCTACGCACACGCAAGATCATGGTGATGCATAGCAACGAGAGGGGAGAGTGTTGTCTACGTACCCTCGTAGACCGAAGCGGAAGCATTGACGCAACATAGAGGAAGTAGTCGTACGTCTTCCGGGTCCAACCGATCCAAGCACCGTTACTCCGGCACCTCCAAGTTCTTAGCACACGTTCAGCTCGATGACGCTCCCCGGGCTCCGATCCAGCAAAGCTTCGGGGATGAGTTTCGTCAGCACGACGGCGTGATGACGATGATGATGTTCTACCGACGCAGGGCTTCGCCTAAGCACCGCAACGATATGACCGAGGTGGAATATGGTGGAGGGGGGCACCGCACACGGCTAAGGAACGATCACGATGATCAACTTGTGTGTCATGGGGTGCCCCCCTGCCCCCGTATATAAAGGAGCAAGGGGGAGGGGCGGTCGGCCTAGAGGGGGCGCGCCAAGGAGGGGGAAACCTACTCCAAGTAGGTTTGCCCCTCCCTTTTCCTATTCCAACTAGGACAAGAGGGGAAGGAGGAGGAAGGGAGAAGGAAGGAGAGGGGGGCCACGTCCCCTTCCCTTGTCCAATTCAGACTAGGGCAAGGAGGGCCGCGCGCCACCTCCTGGCTGCCCTCTCTCTTCTCCACTAAAGCCCTTTAAGGCCCAATAACCCCCCGGGGGGTTCCGGTAACCCCTCGGTACTCCGGTAAAATGCCGATTTCACCTGGAACAATTCCGATGTCCAAATATAGGCTTCCAATATATCGATCTTTATGTCTCGACCATTTCGAGACTCCTCGTCATGTCCGTGATCACATCCGGGACTCCGAACTAACTTTGGTACATCAAAATGCATAAACTCATAAAAACTGTCATCGTAACTTTAAGCGTGCGGACCCTACGGTTCGAGAACAATGTAGACATGACCGAGACATGTATCCGGTCAATAACCAATAGCGGGACCTGGATGCCCATATTGGCTCCTACATATTCTACGAAGATCTTTATCGGTCATACCGCATAATAATATACGTTGTTCCCTTTGTCATCGGTATGTTACTTGCCCGAGATTCGATCGTCGGTATCCAATACCTAGTTCAATCTCGTTGCCCGCAAGTCTCTTTACTCGTTCCGTAATACATCATCTCACAACTAACATATTAGTTGTAATGCTTGCAAGGCTTATGTGATGTGCATTACCGAGAGGGCCCAGAGATACCTCTCCGACTATCGGAGTGACAAATCCTAATCTCGAAATACGCCAACCCAACAAGTACCTTTGGAGACACCTGTAGAGCACCTTTATAATCACCCAGTTACGTTGTGACGTTTGGTAGCACACAAAGTGTTCCTCCGATAAACGGGAGTTGCATAATCTCATAGTCATAGGAACATGTATAAGTCATGAAGAAAGCAATAGCAACATACTAAACGATCGGGTGCTAAGCTAATAGAATGGGTCGTGTCAATCAGATCATTCAACTAATGATGTGACCTCGTTAATCAAATAACATCTCTTTGTTCATGGTTAGGAAACATAACCATCTTTGATTAACGAGCTAGTCAAGTAGAGGCATACTAGTGACACTCTGTTTGTCTATGTATTCACACATGTATTATGTTTCCGGTTAATACAATTCTAGCATGAATAATAAACATTTATCATGAAATAAGGAAATAAATAATAACTTTATTATTGCCTCTAGGGCATATTTCGTTCACGTTGGGCCCCCACTCGAGCCACGCCGCAGGCCGCAGGCAGGCAAGTCTGGGACCCCTGTTCCCAGAACGCCGACAGTAGCCCCCGGGCCCAAGGCGCGCACGGACTTGGCCGTGCCGAGAGGCGAAAGGGCAAGGGCGAAGCGCCGCAGGCCCTAACAGCCCGCGGCCTTGGGCGCCGCATGGAGGTTGATTGGACATGGGCGTCTCCGCTTCCCCATGACGCCTCGACGATCGCGCGGATTGGACAAGTCCCTGCATGCAAATCGTGTCATGATTACCTGTGATCGTGGAGGCCGACGGTTGGCCTCCGCCGGCTATAAGTACGGCACCGCGCGTGCCCTTCTAGTCCTTCTATCCTTGCTTCCTCCTCCGCCTCAGTTCTTGCTCCGTCTTGGTGCGATGGCTCCGATTCGCCGGTTCTCTGCGGCGGAGAAGGGAAAGGCTCCTCAAGAGGTACCTGACCTGCTCCCGCCGAAGAAACGGCCTGCCCTGTGTGGGCGAGACGAGGAGAATCGCCTGGTGGTGCTGAGGCCTTGGTACGAGCGGCCTCCGCCGGGATTCCCGCTTCCCTTGTATGCCCATGCCGAGGGCCTTGGAGGAGGAGATGCCGATCCCCTCGGCCAGCGCCGTCGCCGGTGCCGGAGGGTCACGAAGGTGTTGGTCGTTCCTCCTGGAGTCCACGCCGAGGGCTCCTCCCGTGAGCTCGTGCTCCACACCGCCATGCCTCCGCGGACTTGGATTCGCTTTCCTCCCTTCTTCGCCTCCGTCTTCCAGCAGGGGAGACTCCTGGAGCTGTGGCTGCAGCACTCCTGCGACCGGGGCAGAGGTTGCGATCACTGCCCCGGGCGAGGTCTTCATGACTCGCGGCTGGGGCGAAATCGCTCGGTGCTGTAGAACGAAGGGCGCCCTCACGATCCACCTGGAGTATGATGGCGCTTCGATGATGTTCTTCAAGGTCTTCGACGCGAACGGTCGTCGGCTGGAGTGCTGCCCCGGGGGAGGTGGCCAGGACCTCGCCATGGCGACGGCTGGGCCCGCCAATCGCCCTCGGGACAGCTCCACAAGCGACGGGAGCGCCGGAGGATCCAGCGATCCCAGTGAGGTCTTCGCGACGCTGGAGGCGAGCGACGACAGCTACGAGCTTGCGAGCCAACGCCGCTCCCAGAGCAGGGCTGGCTCGCTTGGTCGCCGCCGATCCTGATCTAGATGGGGTTGGCGCAGGTGCTTGACGGCCCACTGTTGATGATGGCATCTTTTGCAGGGGCGCGTGTAGTTAGCACCTTTTAGGATCCGTTCCCTGCGAGGAATCACATTGTGGCCCATAGGGGCTTGTAAGGCGGCTGTGATCCTTGTTGTTAATATGTAACCCTTGCTATGGATTTGTGCGAATCGCAGATTCCGTCATAGTTTGGTTCTCTCTTTCGCACCTCGCGAGGGCTTGGTGCTCTGCGTCGACAGGTCCCAGTCCCAAGGCGGCGTCAGCCGTCGCTGGTATGCCAGGTCGCGATGCCGTGGTCAAGGCCAGGAGGTGAGCGACCCGGGGTCCGGTAAGAGCCCCTGAGTCGCGATGCTCAGGAGGTCCCCTTTGGCGCCCAAGCAGCCGTCACTTGGTGAGAAAGAGAAGCAACGTCGCTAGTACGGAGTCGCTTTAGGTGCGGGGGTAGTGCCACGGTAGCCAACGCTTTGGATGGTGACTTATCTTTGGGGGTCGCGGATCATCCCCAGCGCGCCGTCGGATCTGGGGGGTAGCTTGAGCGGAGTCACTGGCCAAGGTCCTCGCGTGCCCCTTCTCCCTCGCCTTTGCTCCCCTTTCTGCTCTACGTCCTCGGGTCCTGGCCCTCGAGCTGGTCTCAGCCGTCGCTGGTATGCCAGGTCGCGATGCCGTGGACAAGGCCAGAGGGTGAGGGCTGGAGAGCCAGTAGGAGCCCCGAGTCGCGATGCTCAGGCACCCCCCCTTTAACGTGCAAATGGGTCGCGCGGGCAAGGGCAAAGGGAACGCCTTGAGGGCCTTGGCTAGCGCGGTTCCCTCTATGGGCCCTGCAGATTCATCATAAAAAAGAAGACGGGGTTGCCATAGCAGAGATTAGTTGACCGTTAGTCGCTCAGGAGCTCGCTGGTTGGAGCGGGCGAGGTGTATCTGGGCACCCGTGAGCCAGCGTGGGACTCACGAGGCCCTACCTCTAGGAGGGTTGCGCCTGGCGCTGGGCCGTATCTTGAGATGTGTTCCTGCAAAATCTGGTTAGATGCCGGCACTCTACATCCTCGGGTCCCGGCCCTCGAGCTTGTCTCAGCCGTCGCTGGTGATGAAGTCATGTACCTGGGGTAGGGTCATGGGCCTGCCCAGGTCGCGATGCCGTGGACAAGGCCAGAGGGTGAGAGCCAGTAAGAGCCCTGAGTCGCGATGCTCAGGCACCCCCCTTTAACGTGCAAGTGGTCGACATGAAGAAGAAGAGGTGCCGCGGACGACATCGAGTAATCAAGCATGATGCATAATTGGAAATAAATGCCGAAGGCATACACGCCGCTGGGTCTAACCTGAGCGGCTTGGGGATGATGCAGCCCGAGGGGCGCCCCCAGCAAAGCAAGCTAGCGACTGAGAAGATAAAAAGGGATACATGCCACAGGGACGGACCCACGCGGCCTGGGAATGATGCAACCCTGGGAGGGCGCTCCTAGCTGGGAATGTGACTTGAAAGATGTCACCTGAAGATGTTGGTGCAGTGGCGTCGGTGCAGCAGACTCGGTGGGCTGCGGAAGCCGATCCTCATGAGCTCCCAGGCCCAGGGGCCTCGGGAGGCTCCGGAGGCACTGGTGGCTCCTCGTGAGCAGCCTCCATCTCCGCCAGGGCTGTGGAACGCCTGTCTTCTTGTGCCTCCAAGATGCTCCTCATGATGCGCTGGTACGCCGCAGCCATGCTCGGCAGGCCATAAGGCATGCGAACATAGCTGTGGGGTGGTCCTCCGCAGCGCCCCACTTGTGAGGGCCAGAGGCGCTCCGCCGTGGCGATCTTATTGAGCCCTGGTACGTCGACGCAGACGTGCAGCCCACCATCCTCGCCTGGATGGGGAGCCACAGCTGGTGGGCGACGGCAACCTCTCACGATCCTTGACTCCTGTAGTTGTTGAATGGCCTTGCTAACAAACTCCTGCTGGTCTGACCTTCTTTCCCTGGCTTCCTCTCGAGGGAAACGTGCCTCGAAGCACGCCTCCACATGGTGCCCCAGCGCCTCCCTCGTGACCTTGGCGAGGTCGGTGGCCCTCCAGGTGAGAGCCCCCGAGCCCTGCCTGAGGAGGGCGCCGGGCGCGCTTTCCTATGCGATTGAAGGAGGGTCCCCCTGGGCAAATGCGGGCCTTGAAGGGCCTGCCTCCTGAGGGTCTGAGCCTGACGTTGTCTTCTTCTTCTTGGGGGTGGTCTCAGGAAGCCTCCTGCTTCCGCGATCTGGGTCTTCTAGTGACGCGGCCTGAAAGGCTCACTCCAGGGCACACACTGCGTGCTTCTCTTGGTATGGCACCGTGATGACGCCGCCGCTTCCTGGCATCTTGTCGACGTTGTAGCCGTGGTGAGTCACGACCATGAACTTGGACAGCGCCGGGTACCCGAGGATGGCGTTGTACGGCAGGCGGATGTGGGCGACGTCAAAGTCGATGAGCTCGGTGCGGTAGTTGTCGTAGGTGCCGAAGGTGACTGGGAGGCGGACCTGGCCGATCGGGACTGTGGAACCGTCGGTGACTCCGGAGAAGGGCTTGGTTGGCTGGAGCTGGTCATAGGGCACTTGGAGGCTGTTGAATGTTTCCACGGACAAGACATTGAGCCCAGCCCCTCCGTCGATGAGGGTCCTGGTGACCAGAACGTTGCTGATGACTGGGGAACAAAGCATTAGGAGGACTCCGGCTGTGGCCGCGCACTTGAGCTGGTCTGCTGAGCTGAACGTGATGGTGCAGGCCGACCACCTGAGGGGACGCGTTGCTTCGAGCTTGGGGAGAACTGCATTCACTTCGCGAGCAAACTGCTTGAAGATACGTTGAGAGGCTGGGTGAGGGAGTCCTGGATTAGGGGGTGTTCGGATAGCCGAACTATATCTTCAGCCGGACTCCAGGACTATGAAGATACAAGATTGAAGACTTCGTCCCGTGTCCGGAAGGTTCTTTCCTTGGTGTGGAAGGCAAGCTAGGCGTGCGGATATTCAAGATCTCCTACCAATGTAACCGACTCTGTGTAACCCTAACCCTATCCGGTGCCTATATAAACCGGAGGGTTGTAGTCCGTAGGAGAACACATCATAACCATCATCATACCCATAGGCTAGCTTCTAGGGTTTAGCCTCCTTGATCTCGTGGTAGATATAATCTTGTACTACCCATATCATCAATATTAATCTAGCAGGAGTAGGGTTTTACCTCCATCGAGAGGGCCCGAACCTGGGTAAAATAAAGTGTCCCTTGTCTTCTGTTACCATCCGACCTTGACGCACAGATCGGGACCCCCTACCCGAGATCCGCCGGTTTTGACACCGACATTGGTGCTTTCATTGAGAGTTCCTCTGTGCCGTCGCGATTAGGAAGGATGCCTTTTCCCATCTTTAAAGATGGCGCCATCACTGAGGGAGCTTTGGCTATCGGCCAACCCCTCCGTCTGGGTGGTTTTCTCATGACCGCCCGTTCGGCCACTACGCCGACGGTGACCTCTCGGGTCATCGAAAACAATCTCCGCGTCAGCTCGGAATAGGCCGAGCAGCTAGATCCGGTGGAGCTCTCCTCCATAAACGAGCTCCTGGATCGCATCGCCGCCTTGGGGGTCGCTACGAACTATGACCAGGTTGGGCCTAAACCCGATCTAAGGGAAATCAACTCTCCCCAAGCCACCCATCATGTTGCTGTGGTGGAAACACAATGCGGTGACCCTTCATCAATCTTAAGGACCAGTTACGTTTGAATTCCGGAACCCTCCATGCCGGATATCCACGGAGGGGAGGATACAACCCAAGACCTGGGCTTGGAGCCAGACAAACCGGAAAACATACAGGACTCCGGATCTCGGAATCCGGAGGTCGTTCGGCCTCCGAACAGCAAACCGGGCGAAGTATCAGATCTAATGAATTCTGCTCGTCCGATCTTAAGCGATCTCTCCCAAATCAAGCAGATGCCCGAAGAAACAGTACATCATTACTGGGCCATATTCCTCCTGCTTATGAACAGGATAAAGGACTGCCGCGAGGGAGACGCGATTTCAATCTTCTGCAGTAACTGCACGGACAAGGGGATACTCAACGCCATAAGTCGTCGTAATATTACGCGCTTTGCTGACTTGGCGTCCATAGTACAAAAATACTGTGCGATGGAAAGTGCTAGGAAAACCGAAATTAAATTTTGGGATAATCCGGCCTTGAATAACAATCCCGTCCGAATCAAAAGGGCGCACTACAGCAAAGCGCCCGGATTAAATAAAAAATCAAAACCCTCTAGGGGGCACGGAACCGTGCTAGAAAGGTGGCTCGATGGACCCTGCAAGATTCATAGTACAGAGGATGCCACCCCAACTCACAGCCTCAGGGCATGTTGGATACTCCGGCAGGTGGCCAAAATTGGCGAGGACCTCCTAAATCCAAAGGTCGAAGGAAACCAGCCCGAGAATTTCAGTACCGTTCTCACAATCTCCGAGACTTTCGCATCAAATAACATGCGAAAAAGAACACTTCGCAGCCTCACCGAGGTCTACCAAGTAGCGACCATAAATCCATGGAGCAACACTGCCATCACCTTCAATGCGAGCGACGAACCTAAATTCCGAACAGCCAGAGCGCCAGCCGCATTGGTTCTCAGTCCCATAGTGGACGGCTGTCGCCCATAGCGGATTGAACCTCATCTACGAGGAAACCCTCCAAAAGATGGAAATAGACTGGAACCGCATCGAGCGAAGCAGCACAACCTTTAGAGGAATAATCCCCAGTCAGGAAGCGCGCTGCATCGGAAAGATCACACTAGATGTGGTATTCGACACGCCGGATAATTATAGGTCCGAACAAATCACGTTCCAGGTGGCCCCGTTCAGAAGCGAATATCACGCTATATTCAGACGAGAGGCATTCACAGTTTTCCAAGCCATACCCCATTACGGGTACATGAAGCTTAAGATGCCTAGGCCAAACGGAATTATCACTCTCGCTAGTGATCCGGACATAGCACTCCGCGCCGAAAACAAGACAGCCGCATTGGCCCTGGAGGCACTATCTGAAGCCTTAGCGGCCGAAGAGCTGACGGCGCTGCGATCCACAGTTAGCAGGGATGATGTGATACTCGATAAGAGATCCAAATCCACATCCTTCAAACCAGCGGACGAAATAGTCGAATTCCAGGTCCACCCAATGGACCCGAATAAAACAGCCTCCATCGGGGCACAATTGAGCCCTGATGTAAACGCCGCACTGCGCGAGTTCCTACGAGAGAACTGGGATATTTTCGCTTGGCACCCCTCAGATATGCCAGGAATCCCACGCAGGCTGGCCGAGCACAACTTAAATATCCAGAAAGGATTCAAACCTGTCAAACAAACCCTTCGGCGTTTTTCCGAACCAAAGAGACAGGCCATGGGAGAGGAGCTAGCCAAATTATTGGAGGCCGGATTCATTAGAGATATCAAACACCCGGACTGGCTAGCAAACCTAGTGATGGTACCAAAGAAGGAAAAATCCTGGCGCCTGTGTGTCGACTTCAAAGACCTCAATAAGGCCTGCCCAAAGGATCCCTTTCCTCTCCCTCGAATTGATCAAATCATCGATGCCACCGCAGGACACGATTCCCTGTGTTTCCTCGACGCATACTCCGGTTACCATCAAATAAAGATGGCAGAATCCGACCAAGCTGCAACAGCATTCATCACGCCATACGGCCCATTCTGCTTCAACACAATGCCCTTTGGGTTCAAAAACGCCGGCGCGACATATCAGCGCATGATTCAAACATGTTTGGCAAACCAGATCAGCAAAACAGTGGTGGCATACGTAGATGATGTGGTCGTTAAATCAAGACACGTCGAATCTCTAGTAGACGACTTGAGACTTACATTCGACAACCTGCGAAAATATGACATCAAGCTCAATCCAGAAAAATGTGTTTTCGGCGTCCCAGCCGGAAAGCTCCTGGGCTTCACTGTATCCGGCAGAGGAATTGAAGCAAATCCAGCTAAAATCCGAGCTCTGTCACAATTGGATGTCCCAAAAGATCTCAAGCAAATTCAGAAACTCACCGGATGCGTGGCGGCCTTAAGCCGCTTCATCTCCCGCTTGGGAGAAAAGGCACTACCCCTTTACCGCCTCCTTAGGCGCACCGAACACTTCGAGTGGACGGACGCTGCCACGGCCGGACTCGAGGAAATAAAGGCCATCTTGGCAACAAACCCCGTCCTGGCCACGCCGAATTACGGCGAACCCATGCTATTGTACATTGCCGCAACCCATCAAGTTGTTAGCGCAGTACTCGTCGTCGAACGGATAACGGACGGACATAAATTACCCCTTCAAAGGCCGGTTTACTATGTGTCCACTGTCCTCACACCATGCAAATCACGGTACCCGCATTATCAAAAAATCGCATACGCGGTATTCATGGCATCCCGGAAGCTACGACACTACTTTCAAGAGTGTTCTATTACAGTAGCCTCGGAAGTACCACTCAACGATATTATCAACAACCGCGATGCAACAGGCCGGATAGCAAAATGGGCCATAGAGCTCCTCCCATTCGATATAACCTACAAGCCACAGCGAGCAATTAAATCGCAAGTCCTAGCCGACTTCGTCGCCGAATGGACAGAGGCCGAACTCCCTAAAGAGTACGACACGTACTCAAACTGGATCATGCATTTCGACGGCTCCAAAATGCTGGCCGGACTGGGGGCTGGCGTCGTTTTGACGTCCCCTACAGGAGATACAGTCCAATATGTACTCCAAATTATGTACACGGACTCCAACAATGCAGCCGAATATGAGGCCCTTCTACATGGCCTCCGGATGGCGGTATCCATGGGCATTCAACGCCTGGAAGTACGCGGGGACTCAAACCTCGCGATATCCCAAATAAATGGCGACTTCGACGCCAAAGACCCAAAAATGGCAGCTTATCGCAATGCCGTACTAAAAATGTCAGCTCGGTTCGAGGGACTGGAGTTCCATCACATAGCCCGAGAAAATAATCAGGCAGCGGACGTCCTGGCACGCATTGGAGCAAAACGAGATGCAGTCCCCCCCAACATCTTCTTAGAAAGATTATTCAAACCATCCGTAACATGGGAGGGGGAACCCTCGGATAATAGCCCGGGCATAACCGCACAACCCAATGCCGAACAATCAGACATAATCGGCGGCCCCGCCACCGAAATTACACCCTCAGCCCACGCAATAATGGCGGTCATCGCCCCGTGGACGGAACCATTCCTAGCCTACCTTACTAGGCAGGAACTCCCCGAGGACCAAAATGAGGCACGCTGCATAGTACGGCGATCTAAAGCCTATAAAGTCCACGAGGGAGAGCTATATAAGAAAAGCACTACAGGAGTCCTTCAAAGGTGTATCTCCGAAGAGGAAGGGCGGAGTCTGTTGGCTGAAATTCATGCCGGATTCAGTGGCCATCACGCCGCGGCTCGGTCCCTTGTAAGCAAGGCTTTCCGTACTGGCTTCTATTGGCCGACGGCTAGAGCAGACGCTCAGGACCTAGTCAAACGGTGCGTCGGTTGCCAGCTCTTTGCCAACCAAAGCCATATGCCGACCAACGCCCTCCGAACTATCCCCATCACTTGGCCTTTCGCGGTCTAGGGGCTTGATATGGTGGGACCCCTTAAAGGCGGAACCCACAAGAAAAAAATACTTATTGGTCATGGTGGATAAATTCACCAAATGGATAGAAGCCAAGCCTGTCAAGACGGCTGAATCCGGACCTGTGATAGACTTCGTATCCGGGGTCGTACACCGTTATGGTGTCCCCCACAGCATTATCACCGATAACGGCACAAACTTCACTTCTGATGAAGTAAAGCTGTGGTGCAAAAACATGGGCATTAAGCTCGACTACGCTTCTGTCTATCACCCACAAACTAACGGTCAGGTCGAACATGCAAATGGTCTCATCATGAGCGGCATCAAACCCAGACTAGTGCGGTCCCTCAAGGAATCTGATATGCACTGGGTAGAGGAGCTCGACTCCGTACTCTGGGGGCTATGAACCACGCCAAATCGTACCACCGGATTCACGCCATTCTTTATGGTGTACGGTGCTGAGGCGATTCTGCCCTGCGACATAATTCATGACTCACCTCGAGTGCGCATGTATGAAGAAAGAGAAGCCGAGCTTGATTGGCAGGACAACCTGGACGCCTTAGAGGAAGAGCGTGACGTGGCTAAGGCCCGTTCCGCATTCTATCAACAGCAAGCTCGAAGATATCAAAGCAGAGAAGTACGGGCCAAAAATTACAACGTTGGTGAACTAGTTCTGCGCCTGCCGGATAAGCAAAAGAACAAACTCAAGCCCAAATGGGAAGGTCCATTCATAATCGACCAAGTCCTAACTGGTGGAGCGTACCGCCTGCGAGATGCGTCGGACAACCGACTCGAGCCGAACCCATGGAATGCCACACGTCTCCGAAGATTCTATGCCTAGCGCCGGACTCTGTGTTTGTCTCCTTCCTCTGTCCATTATTTACATTTATACGTTTTTTTACTTTGTCTACTACTCTTTTCTTTTCTAGCCCTTAAAAGGCTCATTATGTGACGCGCTATTCGCGCTTCTTAAACCTGGGGGCTTCTTTAACAGAAGCTTGTCTATATGGGTTTCACACCCAACGCATGCGTCAGACTTCCGCATGCACCTTTTCTTCGCCATTATATGCATCGATATGACTTAAGTTTTGGCCAAGCTGGGTTGCCTGGCTCCTGTGCTTACCCCTACGATCCCGATTGTTCGGCTAGGCGGTAAAGGGAGCACCTTTGCGATTGTTACTGCCGGATAAGCCGGATGTGTACCTCAGACTGGGTGAAGCCGAAAGCTAGCGTTCTTAAGGGAATATTCGGTCGGTGAACTAAAGATGAACCTTTTTATTTTATACATGCCCCCAGATGATCTTGTACATTTGCAGTCCGGACGTGCACTTTAGGGCACGCCACCCCAGCAAAAGGAACCCTTAACGGAACTATTCTCTCTGGAAGATGTTTCTTACTAACCATGTAATATAACATAACTAGTTGGGCACTTGTCTGATAAAGCACTAATGACCCCTACGCCTAGTCTCCATGCATACCCCGGCTTTTATATAGCCGTTATGGTATTCGGACACACTCCGGACCGTCAGGTCCCGAGGTCGAAGCGAAAAGGTCGGCAACGACAAACAATCTACAATCCGGCTAGAAGGCATTACACATGTAGATTATAAATTACATAGTCATCTTGACTGATCGTATTCCTCCTCTATACCATCTAACAGGCTATCTAATTTACAGTCCTGCTGGGAATACTTTGCGGCCAGATCTACCTGGCCATACACCAAGCTCACAGGGATCTCCTTCCCGTCAGGCCCCACTGGTCCGACCTCGGCCATGTGATTGGGGTCAGACTTTGTAAAGCGGGTCTTCACGATGGCCCAGGCCTCCCTCGCGCCTTGTCGGCATGCTGATATCTTCCACAACCGGATGCGCCGCCGAGCTCCCGACAGCTTCTCCGCAAGCTCTCCAAGGCCCTCGGGCATGGAGTGGGCAGGCCATAAGGCCCGGGCAACCCCTTGCATTGCCTGCCGAATTCGTTCGTGCAGTTGCAGCAGTTCGGGGAGAAGGTCACCCGTAGAACCGGGCATCTCCTCTGCAGGACGACCTGTGAGCGTACCTACAGACATAATTCTGTTATTCGTCTTCCTCGCCGAACTCCTTTTTTTAAAGGGTTCGCTCAAGCACTTACTAAATATGCCGCGTCGAAGACGCTGATTCTCCTTCGTGGAGTCAGATAGCTGGCCACGAACGTCTTTCAGTTCAACATCCAGCTTGGTGTGGGCATCCTGAAGATCATTCTTCTCTTGCCTCACCCTTGTCAACGTACTCTCGCCAGCCTTTAACTGGCGTAAGAGTTGTTGCCTCTCCGGATCTAGTCCGGCACCATCTGCAACATTAATTGTCAGATTCGCACATAAGCCGCACAATACCAATCTCTCAACGTATATCGTACCTGAAGGGGTCCCTTTGGGATCCCCTGTTGAGGCTAGTGCGGCCTCTAGTTGGGCCTTGCAATTTTCTAGCTCTTGGGACAGCACGATGTTCTTCTCAGTAAGAACCTACATATTATATGATCCTTAAATCAGTTAGTTCAACTGTTTCAAGTCTCGGGGGCTACTGGCATAGATATATTTAAATTTTCTTACCCGTATGTCTTTCACATACTGCTCCGTGGCTCTGGCTAAACCATCTTGAGCAGCACGAAGGTACGCATCTCCCGAACTGAAGGCATTTAAGGCCTCTCGGGAGAAACAAGCGTCGCGTAGAACTGTCCGGCGACGCCTATGGTTCATGGCGCTCTCGACTTCTGAAGTTGTGGCAGATAGCCGGTCCGCATCCTCTGTTGGAGGAGCGTCCGGCGCAAGCCTGGTGTTCGTCCCCGCCTCCGGACCAGACGCTGGAGCCTGGCTGGTAGAGGCGCGGTTGGCGGCCCCTCCGGATATAGACCGGCGAGGCCTCTTCGTCCTGGAAACAGTACGGATGTTAACATGCCCTGACAGAATAACGCCGGGAAGACAGAGGGCGCGTTATACCTTTGTGCCGAACTCTCAGTCCGGACTTCATCCCTTTTTACCCCACGGGGCCCGGCGGCTCCTCGTTGGTTAGCCGCCGCAGGTTCGGCCTCCCTTCTCAGAAATCTCCCCTGTAAAATACGGTTGTTGTCAGAAACGCCGGAATATGTAAGGACGGAATCTCTCTTGCGGGAATAAACACTCCGGTTTCTATCACCTGGGAGGCCGGGATTAACCCGGGATAATCAGCCATAATGGCCACCAAGGTATTATCTCTGCTTAACTGTTGGAACACCCCGTCGAGGAGCTCCACCGATATGTCCGGATCCTCTTTGGAGTCTGGATCGAGGGACCATTCTGGGTCCTCAGACTGTGGAGGGCAGCTGTTGATATCCTTTACCTCCTGTCGAAGCTCCTGCATTGAAATCACCAGATTACGTATCTAGTCATGGGAGCATTAAATAAGCGGGCAAGTGCAATTGTTCACTTACCCAACTTGGAGCTTCATACATAGTGAATCCGGCCCGCGGGTTGACGCGGAGGAAGTCCTCCTTTTCTCCCTTGTACAAAGATGTTAGAATCTTTACTAGAGCAGCAGCTGTGTCTGGCCCTATGCGGCCGTAACGGGTGGCGTCGTCATGGAATTATAGTCTAAATAAGTAGGAGGCAACTCAATATCATCCTCATGGACGTCCAAACCAAGAAAACCAGCAAAGCGGGTTGCATAAATTCCACCAAAGAAATCTCCATTAAATCTATTATGATGCAACCTACGTGCGACAATGGCTCCCAAATTATAAGATTTGTCTCCTAACACAGCACTCCTAAGAATACTAAGGTCAGGGACACAATATGACATGCTTTATCTTTACCATTTATGCACCTACCTATGAAGAGAGCAAAATAATGTATAGCAAGAAAATGAATGCTCCCTATGGTAGCTTGTGCTATATCTCTAGATTCCCCCACATTTATACAGGCAAGAAAGTTTCTAAATTCAGATTTACGGGGTTCACTAACACTACGCCATTGTGGAAGTTTGCAAGCAGAAGTAAAATCCTCTAAGTCCATGGTATAAGATTTTTTATAAAGATCAAACAGGACAGTTGGAGAATTACGTGAAGATGAAAATTCAAACCTCCTCACAAATGTACTAGTGAGATAATGGTATTGGCTGCACTTCTCTGCCTCAAAGCTCACAAGATTGGTGTTACGCAAATATGTGTTAAATTCTTCCTTGATTCCCGCTCGATCCATAAAATTTTCTAAAGGCCATTCACAGGGCTGCACTGGAGCGTCCCTTGGTGGCTCCTCGTCAGCGTCACGCATTGCAAGCCTGGGTCCTTGCTTCCTTGAAGAACCACCTTGGAAAATTTTCCTAAGCATATTTCTTCATCTAAAAAAATTCTGAAATTTTTAGTAACTTCAAACAAAAGTGAACCAAGCTCAACAAAATTGATAGCAACTACTCCTACAAGTGCCTAGAGACTATATCAAGCATTAGAACTACTTGGAACCATATAAATTTGACATGCAAGCTCAAGAACATGGTCACCTAGGCAGCACAAATTTGCAATGAATAAAGCACTAGAACAAAAACTAATTGGAACAATGGAGGAGTCACATACCAAGGAACAATCTCCCCAAGTAGTTTTGTGGGAGGTGCTTTGAGCAAGGAGATCAAAAATCACAGCAAAATGAGCTAGAACTCATGCTTGAGCTGGATATTCGTGTTTATGGGAGGAAGAATGAGTGTATGGGTGCAGGAATAAGTGGAGGAGGGCTACCGTGGGCCCACGAGGCAGGGGGGCGCGCCCTAGGGGGTAGGGCGCGCCCTCCACCCTCGTGGCTAGGTGTTTGCCCCTCCTGCTGTGTTCTCGGTGCCAGATATTCTCAAATATTCTAGAAAAAAATCATATTCCATTTTCAGGGCATTTGGAGAACTTTTATTTTCGGGATATTTATATTGCACGGATAAATCAGAAAACAGACAGGAAAAAAAATACTATTTTTACTTTATTTCAACTAAATAACAGAAAGTAGAGAGAGGGTACAAACGGTTGTGCCTTCTAGTTTCATCCATCTCATGCTCATCAAAAGGAATCCACTGATACGTCTCTGTCGTATCTACTTTTCCAAACACTTTTGCCCTTGTTTTGGACTCTAACTTGCATG
The DNA here is from genome assembly GCA_032464435.1 of Aegilops umbellulata. Taxonomy (NCBI): domain Eukaryota; kingdom Viridiplantae; phylum Streptophyta; class Magnoliopsida; order Poales; family Poaceae; genus Aegilops; species Aegilops umbellulata. The sequence continues at coordinate 71,608,336 of CP136054.1, forward strand.
ATTTGAATGGAACTAACCCGGATTGACGCTGTTTTCAACAGAATTGCCATGGTGTTATTTATGTGCAGAAACAAAACTTCTCAGAATGACCTGAAACTTCACAGAACATCTTTTCAAAAATAATAAAAAATCGTTGCAAAAGATGAAGGCCAGGGGGCCCACCACTTGTCCATGAGGGTGGGGGGCGCCCCCCTAGGGCGCGCCCCCTACCTCGTGGCCCCCCTGGAGCTCATGTGTTATAATCGGGACCACTCTCGGTGATGACCATAGTTTGAGGAGTTCATGTATTCACTATGTGCTAATGCTTTGTTCCGGTTCTCTATTAAAAGGAGGCCTTAATATCCCTTAGTTTCCATTAGGACCCTGCTGCCACGGGAGGGTAGGACAAAAGATGTCATGCAAGTTCTTTTCCATAAGCACGTATGGCTATATTCGGAATACATGCCTACATTACATTGATGAATTGGAGCTAGTTCTATGTCACCCTATGTTATGCTTGTTACATGATGAACCGCATCCGACATAATTCTCTATCACCGATCCAATGCCTATGAGCTTTTCCAATATTGGTTTTCGCTTATTTACTTTCCCGTTGCTACTGTTACAACCACTACAAAACACCAAAAATATTACTTTTGCTTCTTTACTTTTGTTACCGTTACCACTACTATCATATTACTTTGCTACTAAACACTTCGGTGCAGATACTAAGTTATCCAGGTGTGGTCGAATTGACAACTCAACTGCTAATACTTGAGAATATTCTTTGGCTCCCCTTGTGTCGAATCAATAAATTTGGGTTGAATACTCTACCCTCGAAAACTGTTGTGATCCCCTATACTTGTGGGTTATCAAGACTATTTTCTGGCGCCGTTGCCGGGGAGCATAGCTCTATTCTTTGAGTTACTTGGGATTTGTATCTGCTGGACACTATGAAGAACTTGAAAGACACTAAGACAACAATTTATCCCTCAACTACGAGGGGAGGTAAGGAACTGCCATCTAGCTCTGCACTTGATTCACCTTCTGTTTTGAGTAAGCTTGTGACACCTAAACCTGCTTCTGCTATTCGTTCTGATATGTCGCATGTTATTGATGATGCCACTTCTGCTATGCATGATACTTATGATGAAACTACTTCTATGCTTGATACTTCTGTGCCACTTGGGGAATTTCTTGATGAACAAATTGCTAGGGCTAGAGAGAAATAAATTATTGAAACTGATAATATTAATGAAAGTGATGATGAAGATATGCCTGTTATTCCTAAGGGTTATGTTTTTGATATGGAAGCTTCTACAACTATTTTAGCTTGCAAAGATAGATATGAACTAAAAGGTTATTAGTTGAATGGAATAAGCAATCTCTTAAAGATAGAATGAAACCTGACCCTGCTTTTGCTACTTCACCTATTTGTGTTGCCGATAAGGATTATGAATTCTCTGTTGATCCTGATATAATTACTTTGGTTGAATCTGATCCTTTTTATGGTTATGAATCTGAAACTGTTGTGGCACATCTTACTAAATTAAATGATATAGCCACCCTGTTCACTAATGATGAGAGATCTTGCTACTTCTATATCCTTAAAATATTTCCGTTCTCATTAAAGGGTGATGCTAAGATATGGTTTAATTCTCTTGATCCTGGTTGTGTGCGTAGTCCCCAGGATATGATTTATTACTTCTCTGCTAAATATTTCCCTGCTCATAAGAAACAAGCTGCTTTGAAGGAAATATACAACTTTGTGCAAATTGAAGAAGAGAGTCTCCCACAAGCTTGGGGGAGGCTTCTCAAGTTACTTAATGCTTTGCCTGATCATCCTCTTAAGAAAAATGAAATAATTGATATCTTTTATAATGGACTAACCGATGCTTCCAGAGATTACCTGGATAGTTGTGCTGGTTCTCTTTTCAGGGAAAGAACACCGGATGAAGCTGGAATTCTATTGAATAATATGTTGACAAATGAAAATAAATGGGCACTTCCTGAGCCAGCTCCTGCTCCAATTACTGAGCCTATTCCTAAACCAACTCCGAAGAAAAGAGGTGTTCTATTTCTCAGTCCTGAAGATATGCAAGAGGCAAAGAAATCTATGAAAGAAAAAGGTATTAAAGCTGAAGACGTTAAGAATTTACCTCCTATTGTAGAAATACATGGTCTTAATCTACCGCCTGTTGAAGAAACATATGATCTTAATCCATTACCTATTGAAGAACCTCCTGGTCTTGATAACCCGACACAGGTAGTAAAGGTAAATTCTCTCTATAGATATGATAGAGCTGAAATCCCTCCTACTAAAATTGCTAGCCAATGCTTGGATGAATTTGATAACTTTATGTTTAAGCAAGAGGATTTCGATGCTTATTTTGGAAGACAATTAAAACAAAATTCTTATATGACTAAACACTTGGGTGATTATATGGCTAATATTAGAGGTGAACTTAAACTTGTTACCAAACATGCTTCTATGGTTACCACCCAAGTAGAACAAGTACTTAAAGCTCAAAATGATTTCCTCAATGAAATGAATAGTAAGAAAAATGATTATGATGTTAGAGTGGCTACTAGAACTGGTAGAATGACTCGGGAACCTTTGTATCCTAAAGGCCACCCTAAGAGAATTGAGCAAGATTCTCAGAGAAATAATATTGATGCACCTAGTTCTTCTAAAAAGAAGAAAAAGAAAAATGATAGGACTTTGCAAACTTCTAGTGAACCTATTGCTGAACCACCTGAGCATCCAAATGATATATCTATGTTTGATGCTGAAACATAATCTGGTAATGAACATGATCCTAGTGAAAATCTTAATGATGATGTTCATGATGATGCTCAACCTAGTAATGATAATTGACGGAGTCCTGGATTAGGGGGTGTCCGGGTAGCCGGACTATACCTTCAGCCGGACTCCTGGACTATGAAGATACAAGATTGAAGACTTCGTCCCGTGTTTGGAAGGGACTTTCCTTGGCATGGAAGGCAAGCTAGGCGATGCGGATATTCAGATCTCCTACCATTGTAACCGACTTTGTGTAACCCTAACCCTCTTCGGTGTCTATATAAACCGGAGGGTTTTAGTCCGTAGGACAACTCCAACATACAACAATCATACCATAGGCTAGCTTCTAGGGTTTAGCCTCCTTGATCTCGTGGTAGATCTACTCTTGTACTACCCATATCATCAATATTAATCAAGCAGGACGTAGGGTTTTACCTCCATCAAGAGGGCCCGAACCTGGGTAAAACATTGTGTTCCCTGTCTCCTGTTATCATCCGCCTAGACGCACAGTTCGGGACCCCCTACCCGAGATCCGCCGGTTTTGACACCGACATTGGTGCTTTCATTGAGAGTTCCTCTATGTCGTCGCTTTTAGGCCTGATGGCTCCTTTGATCATCAACGATGATGCGGTCCAGGGTGAGACTTTTCTCCCCGGACAGATCTTCGTCTTCGGCGGCTTCGCACTGCGGGCCAATTCGCTTGGCCACCTGGAGTAGATCAAAAGCTACGCCCCTGACCATCAGGTCAGATTTGGAAGTTTAAACTACCCGGCTGACATCCGCGGGGACTTGATCTTCGACGGATTCGAGCCATAGCCGAGCACGCCGCACTGTCTCGATGGGCATGATCTAGCTCTGCCGCCGAATAGTGCCCTGGAGGCCGCACACGCTTTGGTTCCAACCCTTAATCTGGAGCCTACTACGCCAATCGAGGATGAGTGGTTGGACGCTGCCTCGGGGGCTGCGATCTCAAAGGCGATCGAGCAAAACACCAGCCCCGCACTCCGCAAGGACTGTGAATCCGAGGGGCCGGATTCCTCTCCGGACTCCGTACCCTCCGTGCGCCTGCCGATCGAATCCGATTGGGCGCCGATCATGGAGTTCACCGCCGCGGACATCTTTCAGCACCCGCCCTTCAGCGACATTCTGAAATCGCTAAAGTCTCTCTCTTTAGCAGGAGAGCCCTGGGCGGACTACGGTTAGCAAGGATGGGATATGGACGATGAAGAAATTCATAGCCCACCCACCACCCACTTCGTAGCCACTGTCGACGACTTAACTAACATGCTCGACTTCGACTCCGAAGACATCGACGGTATGGACGATGATGCAGGAGACGACCAAGAACCAGCACCTGTAGGGCACTGGAAGGCCACCTCGTCATACGACATATATATGGTGGACACTCCAAAAGACGGAGAGGGCGATGGAACAGTGGGGTATGACACATCCAAGAAACACCCCAAGCGCCGGCGTCAGCGGCGCCGCTCTAAATCCCGCCAAAGCAAAAACGGTGATTCCAGCACGGGAGGTAATAATACTCCGGATAGCGCCGAAGAACACCCCCTCCAGCAAGATTCAGCACAGGAGGATGGAGAAGACAGCCCTCACGAGAGAGCGGCAGACAAAGAGGTTGAGGATGATAATTACATGCCTCCCTCCGAAGACGAGGCAAGCCTCGGCGACGACGAATTCGTCGTGCTAGAGGATCCAGCCAAACAAGAGCGTTTTTAACACAGGCTTATGGCCACGGCAAGCAGCCTCAAGAAAAAGCAGCAACAGCTTAGAGCTGATCAAGATTTGCTAGCTGACAGATGGACTGAAGTCCTTGCGGCCGAAGAGTATGAACTCGAACGCCCCTCCAAGAGTTACCCAAAGCGCAGGCTGCTACCCCGATTAGAGGAGGGAGCACCTACATCACCAGCGCATGACATGGCCGACCAGCCACCTCGTGGCCGTGACAGAGAGGCCTCTCGGCCCTCCACCCAAGCCGTGCCCCGGCGCCGCCCAAAACATGCTAAGGCACGGGAAAACGCGCCAAACCTGCGAGAGATACTGGAGGACAAGGCAAGACAAACAAGATCGATCTACGGATCGCGTGGGCGCCCTACGGCACGTGACGAGGATCGTCACTCCGGACACAATAAATCCGGCCGGGACGAACACAGTAGACAAAGCTCATTCGAGCTGCGTCGTGATATAGCCCAATACAGAGGCGCCGCACACCCACTATGCTTCACAGATGAAGTAATGGGTCATAAAATCCCTGAGGATTTCAAACCCGTGAACATCGAATCATATGATGGCACAATAGATCCTGCGGTATGGATCGAGGATTATCTCCTTCATATCCACATGGCCCGCGACGATGATCTACAGGCCATCAAATACCTCCCACTCAAACTTAAGGGACCAGCCCGGCATTGGCTTAACAGCTTGCCAGCAGATTCGATCGGTTCTTGGAAGGACCTGGAAGCCGCATTCCTCGACAATTCCAGGCTACCTATGTGCGACCAACGGACGCTGATGACCTAAGCCACATAATTCAGCAGCCAGAAGAATCGGCCAGGCAATTCTGGACACGGTTCCTAACAAAGAAAAACCAAATAGTCGACTGTCCGGACGCAGAGGCCCTAGCATCCTTCAGGCATAATATCCGCGATGAGTGGCTTGCCAGGCACCTGGGACAGGAAAAGCCTAAATCTATGGCAGCCCTCACGACACTCATGACCCGCTTTTGCGCGGGAGAAGACAGCTGGCTAGCTCGCAGCAACAACTTAACCAAGAACCTTGGTAATTCGGGTACCAAGGACAAAAGTGGCAGGTCGCGCCGGAACAAGCAAAAACGCCGCGTTAACAGCGACAGCAACGAGGATACGGCAGTCAATGCCGGATTCCGAGGCTACAAATCCGGTCAGTGGAAAAAGCCGTTCAAAAGAAATACTCAGGGCCCGTCCAGTTTGGACCGAATACTCGACCGCTTGTGCCAGATACATAGCACCCCCGAAAGACCAGCCAATCACACCAACAGGGATTGTTGGGTGTTCAAGCAGGCAGGCAAGTTAAATGCCGAAAGTAGAGACAAGGGACTGCATACCGACGACAAGGAAGAGCCCAGGCCGCCGAACAACAGTGGACAGAAGGGTTTTCCCCCACAAGTGCGGATGGTGAACATGATATACGCAACCCACATCCCCAAGAGGGAGCGGAAGCGTGCATTACGGGACGTATATGCGCTGGAGCCAGTCGCCCCAAACTTCAACCCATGGTCCTCCTGCCCGATCACGTTTGATCGAACGGACCACCCCACTAGCATCCGTCATGGTGGATTCGCCGCATTGGTTCTAGACCCAATTATTGATGGATTTCATCTCACAAGAGTCCTTATGGATGGCGGCAGCAGCCTGAACCTGCTTTACCAGGATATAGTGCGGAAAATGGGCATAGATCCCTCGAGGATTAAACCCACCAAAACGACCTTTAAAGGCGTCATACCAGGTGTGGAGGCCAACTGTACAGGTTCAGTCACACTTGAAGTGGTCTTCGGATCTCCGGATAACTTCCGAGGCGGGGAGTTAATCTTCGACATAGTACCGTTTCGCAGTGGCTATCACGCACTGCTCGGACGAACCGCATTCGCAAAGTTCAATGTAGTACCGCATTATGCATACCTCAAGCTCAAGATGCCAGGCCCTCGAGGAGTAATCACAGTCAATGGAAACACCGAATGCTCTCTCCGAACGGAGGAGCATATGGCAGCGCTCGCAGCAGAAGTACAAAGCAGCCTCTCCAGGCAATTCTCCAGTCCAGCCTTCGAAAAACCGGACACTGTCAAGTGCGCCTGGAGTAACCTACAACAAGACCGCCTGGCACGTTCCGAGCAGGCGTAGCAATGCGGCCCCAACCCCAGCCCTCGCGAAATAGCGAAACCAGCACTTCGCGTACATAACTACGCTCTCAAAATACGATGGGCGCAGGGGAAGGGGCATCACCACGGCACACCCAAAACACGGCTTAAACCGTACTAGGGGCTGCCGAATTCTTTCTTTATTTTCTCTTACTTTCAGGACTCCATACTTCGGACAACCTGTTCGGCAATTCAACTGCCGCACAAACGATGCAAGAACCAGGGAAGCAGACAAGCCATGCCGCATTATGGAACTCCCAGGTGGTCTCTATTACGAGCAGTATACCTGTTTTAAATACAATTCCGCGGCTCGCCCCTGGAAAGGACATGTCAAATAGTCCAATTTATTTTGCTTATCGCACTGCTTGTATTGTTCTGCTTGGATAGCAGCCTTCTTATAAACAATGCATAGCTTTTTGTCTACTTTTTGCATTACTCTCTTATATATATGTTCATTAATGACATGTTGCACCCGTACACTATGGTACGGCAAATACGCCAGGGGCTTTAGTACCCCTCAATATGGTGTGAGAAGTCCGAACACTTTCACAAGTGCGACACCCCGAACTTATAGCACTATATGCATCGGCTCCGAATCATGATTTGGGTCAATAGTTGGGTTTGCCCGACTCCTATGTTTTGGTGCCTTACGTTCCGCTATATCGACTAAGGTAGCACTAGGAGAACTACTGCGATTGTGCCCCAGTTGAGCTGGGATGAGCACCTCAGTAGAGAAAGCTAAAACTGACTGTCATGATAAGGCGAGAGACCGGTCGCTGTTCGAGAGGTTTTTCGGGTCCTTAAAGACCTATGCCGCTTAGAGCGAGGAACCGGATTTTGTCCGGCCAAGGCGTGGATAGCGCCCCGAACTCGGTCTTCCGAATACTAGGGGCTTCGCCGAAATTTAAAATTATAGAGTTCTATGGCTAAGTGAGAGTGTTCAAGCATTATAGTCCGATTGCCTTGTTCGTTGTGCTGAGCGCCTCCCTCGAAGGACCCAAACATGGGAAAAAGAGCGCTCAGGTTTATCCCGAACACCCCAGCACTAGTGGCATGGGGGCAGAAGCCGACGACTGGCCATCTCTCAATTTTTGATAAACGGCCGCACAAAAAGTAATATTTTAAATTCTACAAGCATTGCTTAGCGCAAATGAACAAGTTTTCAGCGCACAGGACAACACGAGCGAGTTTATTCAAAAATTACATCCTTGGTACATTCATCCGCCACAAGGCGGGCACCCTTCAGAACATCCTTATAATAGTTCTCGGGTTTGCAATGCTCTTTCCCCGGCGGAGGCCCGTCCTTCACAAGCTTCTCGCCGTCCAGCTTGCCCCAGTGCACCTTAGCGCGGGCAAGGGCCCTCCGGGCTCCTTCGATGCAGACAGAGCGTTTGATGACCTCGAGCCTTGGACAGGCCTCCACCAGCCGCCACACCAGTCCGAAGTAGCTCTGTCCAGGCCACAGCCGAACTATGAAGCCCTTCATGGCCTGTTCGGCCACCTTGTGGAGCTCGACCAGCTGCTTCAGCTGGTCGCTTAAGGGCACAGGGTGTCCGGCCTCAGCATAGTGAGACCAGAACACCTTCTCCATCGAGCTGCCTTCTTCGGCTCGATAGAATGCGGCGGCATCAGATACGCTACAGGGAAGATCTGCGAACGCCCCTGGAGAGCTCCGGATTCGGGTAAGTAACAAGTAGCTTACTTTTATATGTCTGCTTTGCATAAAAAATGCCTTACCCGCCGCTATCTTTTTCACCGCATCCAATTCCTGGAGGGCCTTCTGGGCTTCGTCCTTGGCAGACTGAGTAGTCTCGATGGCCGCGGTGAGCTCGGACGCTCGCGTCTTTGAGTCAAGCTCCAAACTCTCATGTTTTTTCATGAGAGCATGAAGCTCTTGCTGCGCCTCGCCGACCTGCGCCTCAAATTTCTCCCGCTCGTTGCGCTCTAAGGCCGCTCTCTTCTCGGCCTCGGACAGCGCCTACTTGAGGGTTGCCACCTCAGTTGTGGCCCCCGCAATAAGTAGCATAATCCTGTCATTTTTTGCAATTGCATCTTTTTATATATTTCTATAAGGTATTTCTTACCTTCTTTCTCCTCGAGCTGCCGCTTGGCAAGGCCGAGCTCTTGCTCGGACCGCTCGAGACCCTGCTTCAGTGTGCCTACCTCCGCAGTCAGTGCGGCGGTAGCAAGCAGCGAAGCCTACACACGCATATTGACTCATTTTTTGTTAGACTCCTGCGAAATTATTTGATCCTCTATTTGGCTTTTCTTTCCGAACGCCAAACAGAGCATCAGGGGATATTGTCTATGCGGTAATATTTTTACACATTTTTACTTACCTCGAAGCCTGTTAGTAGGCTGGCACAAGCTTCAGTCAGTCCGCTCTTGGCAGACTTAACTTTCTGGATCACCGTACTCATAATAGTATGGTGCTCCTCGTCGATAGAGGCGCCGTTAAGCACCTCCACCAGATTGTCCGGCACCCCCGGTTGGATGGGGGCCACCGGCTCAGAAGGCTTGCTCCTCTTGGAAGGAGTTCGCCTACCGCAGTCCGGAACCGTTGAAGATTCCGACGCGGTGTCCGGCTCGAAGCCGGACTTGGAGCCCTGGGGAGTCTTGTCCCCTTCACTCCTGGAGTCCGGGAGGTCGCCTCACGACTCCTCCAGGACCACCTCCTCTCGGTCCGTAGCTCGTTGCGACGCCACTTCGGCGTCGTCCGCAGTGTGGGGGGAGGTAGCGGGCGGAACTAAATTCACGTCCGACAAATCCAGGGAGCCACTCGACGACTCGTCGAGCCCGGCCTTGGGCGGACTGCATAATTATATTCGACATAAGGAAAAGCTGTGCAACAAAGGAATGCTATGAGTTACTCTGGTATCCGAATACTTACGATCCCGCCGGGCGCCTGGCCCTTTGCGGCCATTCCTCTTCGTCCTCTTCGGCGTCGGGGGAGTAGTCCGAAGGAAGGGTCTTCCCCTTTGAGGGAGTCCTGGATTAGGGGGTGTTCGGATAGCCAGACTATACCTTCAGCCGGACTCCAGGACTATGAAGATACAAGATTGAAGACTTCGTCCCGTGTCCGGAAGGATCTTTTCTTGGCGTGGAAGGCAAGCTAGGCGTGCGGATATTCGAGATATCCTACCATTGTAACCCACTCTGTGTAACCCTAACCCTATCCGGTGTTTATATAAACCGGAGGGTTGTAGTCCGTAGGACAACCATCATCATACACAATCATACCATAGGCTAGCTTCTAGGGTTTAGCCTCCTTGATCTCGTGGTAGACTCACTCTTGTACTACCCATATCATCAATATTAATCTAGCAGGAGTAGGGTTTTACCTCCACTGAGAGGGCCCGAACCTGGGTAAAATAAAGTGTCACTTGTCTCCTGTTACCATCCGACCTTGACACACAGTTCGGGACCCCCTACCCGAGATCCGCCGGTTTTGACACCGACATTGGTGCTTTCATTGAGAGTTCCTCTGTGTCGTCGATTTTAGGCCCGATGGCTCCTTTGATCATCAACAACGATGAGGTCCAGGGTGAGACTTTCCTCCCAGGACAAATCTTCGTCTTCGGCGGCTTCGCTCTGCGGGCCAATTCGCTTGGTCATCTGGAGCAGATCGAAAGCTACGCCCCTGGCCATCAAGTCAGGTTTGGAAGCTTAAACTACATGGCCGATATCCGCGGAGACATGATCTTCGACGGGTTCGAGCCACAGCCAAGCGTGCCGCACTATTTCGAGGGGCATGATATAGCTCTGCCTCCGAATAGTACCCTGGAGGCCGCACACGCTCCGGCCCCAATCCTTAACTCGGTGCCCACTGCGTTCTTCGAGGATGAACGGTTGGACGTCACCTCGGGGTCTGCGATCTCAAAGGCGATCGAGCCGAACGCCAGCCCCGTACTCCGCACGGCCCAGAACTCCAAAGAGCAGGACTCTTCTCCGAACTCCGGGCCTTCCGTGCCCCCGCCGATCGAATCTGATTGGGCGCCTGTAATGGAGTTCACCGCCGCGGGCATCTTTCAGTGCTCACCTTTCGGTGATATCCTGAATTCTCTCAAGTCTCTCTCTTTATCAGGAGAGCCCAGGCCGGACTATGGTCTGCGAGGTTGGGATTCGGACGACGAAGAAATTCAAAGCCCACCCACCACCCATTTAATAGCCACTGTCGATGATTTAACTGGCATACTTGACTTCAGATCCGAAGACTTCGAGGGTATCGACAACGAAGACGGAGACAAACTAGGACCAGCACCTATAGGGCACTGGACCTCCACCCCACCTAACGATGTATTCATGGTGGATACCCCTACAGGGAACGACAATGAGGAAAAAAGGGGCGGAAAAAGGGGTAAACCCTCCGAAAAGCAGTCAAAGCGGCGACGTAGACGCCAAGCCAAGCCCCGCCTCGATCAAGACCTAGCTGTAGAGCAGGATGAGCCGGTAGACGACGAGCATGCCTCGGAGCAGCCGTCGAACAGGGCAACACGGATGGAGAGGACAGACAGCCCTCCCCCGGCCATAACAGAACTCTGGACGATCTCACGCCGGATAAAACCATGGAGCAGAAGAATCTCCACGAAAGTCTCGTTGCCACAGCATGCAGCCTGAAAAAGCAGAAACGGAAGCTAAAGACGGCAGAAGATGCACTCAGAACAAGATGGAACAAGGTAATCAAGACCGCAGATAAATACAGCGGTATCCACCGCACTAAAAATTATCCGAAGAGAAAACTACTGCCCGAATTCGACCAGGAGGCCCTAGAGCCCCCTCTCTTAAAAAATAAAAAAGCCACACGGTCGGATAGACGACCCCGCGGCCACCATAAAACGGCAAGCGACGCCGCACTCAAGGCGGCATGCGACCCAATTAAAGACTCGCATCATGGCCCAGCCAGGTCCATTTACGGGCCAAGGAAGCAAGCTCTCACAAGCAATGCAAAAAATCCATCATCAGAATCCGGCACACCCAAATACAGGGGCGCCGCACACCCCCTATGTTTCACCAACGAGGTCTTGGAATATGAATTTCCAGAGGGATTCAAACCCGTCAACATAGAGGCGTACGATGGAACAACAGACCCTGGAGTCTGGATCGAGGATTACATCCTCCACATACACATGGCTAGAGGAGATGATCTCCACGCCATAAAATATTTACCTCTTAAGCTTAAAGGGCCAGCCCGGCACTGGCTTAAAAGCCTTCACGAAAACACAATTGGAAGTTGGGAAGAGCTCGAGGATGCTTTCCGAGCAAACTTTCAAGGGACCTATGTCCGCCCCCTGGATGCAGACGATCTCAGTCATATAACTCAGCAGCCCGGAGAATCAGCTCGACAGTTCTGGAACAGATTCCTCACTAAAAAGAATCAGATAATGGATTGTCCGGACGCCGAAGCCCTAGCAGCTTTCAGGCATAATGTCCGAGACGAATGGCTCGCCAGACACCTCGGCTAGGAAAAGCCAAGAACAATGGCCGCACTCACAAGCCTCATGACCCGCTTTTGCGCAGGAGAGGACAGCTGGTTGGCACGATGCAGCCCCAGCGACCCAAGTACATCAGAAATCAGGGATGGAAACGGAAAACCGCGGCGAAATAAGGACCATCGCAGAATCAAAGGAAAAAGTCCGAAGAGCACGTCAGTCAATGCCGGATTCAAAAGCTCACGGCAAAATCAGACAAAACCACCCCTTCAGGATAATAGGGATGATCCGTCCAGCTTGAAAAGAATCCTGGACAAAATATGTCAGATACACAGTACTCCTGGGAGGCCTGCCAATCACACCCATAGAGATTGTTGGGTTTTTAAACAATCCGGACAGCTTAACGCCGCACACAAGGGGCTCGATACACCAAGTGAAGAAGAGGACGAACCCCAAAGGCAGAATACCAGGAAACAAAAGAACTTCCCGCAAGAAGTCAAAACAGTGAACTTACTTCATGTAACAAAACGTGTGGCACCCATAAAGGTACGCACAATCAAGCTTTCCCCTCAGGAGTCCCGCCACTGGTCACTAAAGCCAATCATTTTTGATCAGCTAGATTATTCTAGAAATATCAAAAACGCAGGCCGGACTGCCCTGATACTGGATCCAATAATCGATGGATTCCAGTTTACCAATGTCCTTATGGATGGCGACAGTGGACTAAACCTGATATATTAGGATACAATCCACCGCATGGGCATAAACCCAGCAAGAATCCGCCACAGCAAAACCTCCTTTCAAGGGGTAGCACCAGGCCCGGATACCCATTGTATGGGTTTTCTCCGGCTTGTAGTCATATTTGGCTCTCCCAATAACTTTCGTCGCGAAAAGCTGACCTTCCAGGTAGTCCCGTTTTCAAGTCGCTATCAAGCACTAATGGGACGCGGAGCTTTCGCTCGCTTTAACGCAATACCGCATTACGCATCTCTCACGCTTAAGATGCCCGGTCCTCGAGGCCATCTCTTTAAAAGGAGCGCACTAAAATACGCCTCCTCCAAACGGAAGATTGCGCAGCCACTTAAACAGCCGCACAATAAAGTGGCCTCGCCAGCCAAAGGACTTTTCTATAAGTCATCAAAGGCCACGGACCCGGACCCAACGAGTTCGGCACAAGTCCATTGTTAACGCAGGCTTAGTACGCCATATACCCCCATACCAGGGGCTGTATGCAGAGACTATAAAACTCAACCTTATATATTCTTTACTTTATATTTTGTTCCGCATGACCCGTTTTTCAAATTAGTTTTTCTCTTTTACAGATGAACGTCGTGCGGCGCCCGTCCAGGACACGGCACAGCGGAGACACGGGCGCAGACATGCAGTAGGGACCCGTCCTAAAGGATTCTTTTTAGATTAAGACCCTGCGTAAACCTTTTTTACTGTCTCTTGCTGCTATACATCCCTTGGTTTTTTCTTTTCCGATATAACCAAGGAGGAGGCTGGCGTTATGGCATGTGGCCACGCCAGAATTCTTGCTCGTACCTAGACACTAAGGGCTCTTTTTTCTTTTTGTTTAAGGGTGTTGTTTCACACGCACTCACAAAGACCGAACACCTTAGGGAGTGTTCGGCGTCGCGAGTTTTGGCACTATATGCATCAGCTCCGAATCATGATTTTGGTCATATGTTGGGTTGCCCGGCTCCTGAGTTCGGCTACCTTACGTTCCACTCTATCGGCTAAGGTAGCACCAGGAGAACTACTGCGATTGTGCCCCGGTTCGTCCGGGTGAGCACCTCGGTAGAGAAAGCCGAAAACCGACTGTCATGATGTAGCGCGAGACTGGTCGCCACTCGATGACTCATAGGAATTTATCAAATTCCTCCGCTTTGATGAAGGGCCGTTTCCCGGTCAGGCACGTACGCGCTCCAAACTCGGGCAAAGCGCAGTCGCCACGAAAGGGCTACCTAAAGAGTCCCACTGTCAAGCTCCTATGGCTAAGTGAAAGTGTTAAAGTATTATAGTTCGGTTGCCTAGCCCGCTGCGCTATCACCTCCTTTATAGGACCAAGACGTTGGGTTAAGTGTGAAAATGCGTCTTCTGTGCGCACCCCCGCACTATGTGCGTGGGGGCTGAAGCCAACGACTGCAATCTTTCAGAATTTATATATTTAAACGGCCACACAGGAGGTGTTCCTAATACTTGAAGGCACAAGTCTAAAAATATGCCCCTACAATTTATCAAAATACTGTTTCATGATTACATATGCTATCATAACATAGCATCCTTCGAGCACTGCGTCTCTATTATGTGAGCGCCTTCGAGGACTTCCTCAAAATATTGCTCGGAAGGTATTCGGCTTTTATCCGAATCCCGGGACGCAACAACGGTGGGCTCCATATCTACCCAGTATGTCTTGACACGGGCAAGAGCCAACCGAGCTCCCTCCGTGCATGCTGACCTCTTCATAGCACCGATACGTGGCACCACGTGGTTTCGGGAAGGGGAGCCGGGCACCGGATCAGCTTCGCCTTCGCTATCCACTCCTGCTTAAAAGGAAAAGTGCTGTTAAAAAGCAAGTTAATTATGCGGATAGAAGGTCCGGTCGCAAGGTCACCTACTTGAGTATCCGGGCGATTGCGGCTTAAACCAGCATCCTCGGTCAAATTCGGACTCACTTCTTGTGATCCGAAGAACAGTTCATACATCTCCATAGGCGTCACGCCCATAAAATTCTGGAGAGCTCATGGTCCCTCTGGATTGAATTCCCACAAGCAAAGGGGGCGACGTTGGCCGGGCAGTGTCCGGCGAATCAGCATGACTTGTGTCACCTTGACCAGGTTGAGGTCTCCCTTCAAGAGATCCTTAATGCGGCCCTGCAACAAAGGAACGTCTTTGGGCAAGCCCCGATCTAACCCTGTGTTAATCCATGATGCTAACCGTGGTGGGGGACCCGAGCGAAAGGCCGGAGGCGCCACCCATGCGGTGCCCCGAGGAGCGGTGATGTAGAACCACTCCTGTTGCCATAAGCCAAGCTCCTCTTGAAAAGCGCCCCTGGGCCATGGAGCGTCGGCATTTCTTTTTATAGCAGCGCCTCTGCACTCTGCGTGGTGCCCTTCGATTATCTTCGGTTCTACTTTGAAGGTCTTGAGCCACAATCCGAAGTAAGGGGTAACACGGAGGAACGCTTCGCACACAACTATGAACGAGGAGATATGGAGGATGGACTCTGGAGCTAAGTCGTGGAATTCCAGCCCATAATAAAACATCAGCCCCCTTACAAAGGGATCCATGGGGAAGCCTAATCCCCAAGGAAGTGGGATACGAATACCACACTCTCGCCGGGCTGAGGGCTAGGGATCACCTGTCCTTGAACAGGCAGCCTGTGCGGAATATCCCTGGTCAGAAATCTAGCTTCCCTCAATCTTGATACGTCCTCCTCCGTAACAGAGGAGGGCATCCATCGGCCTTGGAGGTCGGAGCCGGACATTATCGAAGATCCGGTGCGCTCGGAATCTGGAAGCCTAGGGTGTTAGAACTCGAGGCGACGGGCGAGCTTGTTTTGAGAATAGAAGCGGGGAACAGGGCCTTGGTCTCTTTATAAGATGCAGAATATCAAGCGCCCTCCCCGTAACCGTCTTGGACTAGCCTTTAATTAAGGCAAGACGTGCTAACAGGCACGATTGGGTTATCCATGACCGTATTAATGAGAATCCCGTTAGAGGGGGCACACGATCTTTGCTTTGACAAGACGTGCCAAGGAAACCGCCTCGCTAAACGAGCTGAGGTGGAACAATGAAAGCAATTTATATAGAAGGCTTGGTCGCAGTGTTATGACACACTATGGAATACGTTAGCAGATTTGATTTGTGTTAATATTATTCTCTATATGGCAATATGTGGAAACTTATTTTGCAGAGCCGGACACTATTTCTGGTGTTTATAATCTTCTTGAAGGACTTGGAGGAGGAACCCGCCTTGCAATGCCGAAGACAATCTGCGCGCCGGACTCGTCGTCATTGAGGCCTGGTTCAGGGGCTACTGAGGGAGTCCTGTATTAGGGGGTGTTCGGATAGCCGGACTATACCTTCAGCCGGACTCCAGGACTATGAAGATACAAGATTGAAGACTTCGTCCCGTGTCCGGAAGGATCTTTCCTTGGCATGGAAGGAAGCTAGGAGTGTGGATATTCGAGATCTCCTACCATTGTAACCGACTCTGTGTAACCCTAACCCTATCCGGTGTCTATATAAACCGGAGGGTTGTAGTCCGTAGGATAACCATCATCATACACAATCATACCATAGGCTAGCTTCTAGTGTTTAGCCTCCTTGATCTCGTGGTAGATCCACTCTTGTACTACCCATATCATCAATATTAATGTAGCAGGAGTAGGGTTTTACCTCCACCGAGAGGGCCCGAACCTGGGTAAAATAAAGTGTCCCTTGTCTCCTGTTACCATCCGACCTTGACGCACAGTTCGGGACCCCCTACCCGAGATCCGCCGGTTTTGACACCGACACCCTTCTTGGACCCTTCAGCCTCCCCTGTTGGGGCGGCCTTCCTCTTCTTTCCTCCCCCGCTGGAGGGGGAGAGGTTTCTTCTTCTTCCTCCTCGTTTTCACGGGAGGAGCGCGTCTCGGTTTCGTCGGATGAAGAATCCGACACCTCCTGGCGCCGGGAACTCTTTCGAGTCCCCGTGACCTTCTTCTTGGCCTTCTTCTCCGGCACCACGTAAGGTGCCGGAGTCAGCAGCTTCGATAAACGAGCATCTGCTGGGTCTTCGGGCAAAGGGGCCGGACAGTTGACCTGTCCGGACTTCGCCTGCCACTCTTGTCAAAGGTAAGGGAGTTTAGATCCCGCATAGAGTCAATCTATGAGAAACAAATTTCCTGTGAAAGGTAAAAATAACTCACCGCGCTAGTTGGACGCTGCGTGCTGAATCCGCAGTCCTCGGACGCGGATGCGGGAGCTTCGGCGCCCTTGAATAGCACCTTCCAGGCATCTTCGTACGTCGTGTCGAAGAGCCGCTCAAGGTTTGGTGCTGCATCGGATCGAACTCCCACAGAGTGAAAGCCCGTTGTTGACACAGGAGGATCCGGCGTACGAGCATAACCTGGACTATATCGACAAGCTTGAGCCGCTTGTTCAACAGGGATTGGATGCATGTTTGCAGTCCGGTCACCTCTTCCTCGCTGCCCCATGACAGGCCCGTCTCTTTCCAAGATGTGAGCCGCATAGGGGGTCCGGATCGAAACTCGGGGGCTGCGACCCACTCAGGGTCGCGCGGCTCGGTGATGTAAAACCACCCCAATTGCCACCCCTTCAGGGTCTCCACAAAAGAGCCCTTGAGCCATAGGATGTTGGCTATCTTGCCCGCCATGGCGCCTCCGCACTCCACCTGGATGCCGCGCACCACCTTCGGCTTGACGTTGAAAGTCTTGAGCCAAAGGCCGAAATGGGGGCGGACGCAGAGGAAGGCCTCGCACACGACGATAAACGCCGATATGTTGAGGATGAAGTTCGGGGCCAGATCGTGGAAATCTAGGACATAGTAGAACATGAGTCCCCGGATAAATGGGTGGAGTGGAAAACCCAGTCCACGGAGGAAATGGGGAAGGAATACTACCCTCTCATGGGGCCTTGGGGTGGGGAGGAGCTGCCCCTCTTCAGGAAGCCGGTGCGCGATGTTGTTGGACAAGTATCCGGCCTTCCTTAGTTTTTTGACATGGCCCTCCATAACGGAGGAGACCATCCACTTGCCTCCCGCTCCGGACATGGCTGGAGAAGGTTGAGGTGGGAAGTGCGGACTTGGGAGCTGGAGCTCGGGTGCGTAGGAGATGGATAGGCAGAGGAGGAAGAAGGCGTAGGTGAAAAGGTGGATCCTTATCGCCTTATATGGACGGATGCGACTATGCGTCCCCACCAGCCTGGTAAAACTCGCTTATCTCCCAAGCACCGTGATAAATGGCGCGGTTGGGTTACCCACGTCCGTATTGATGAAAATCCCGTGAATAGGGGACACGATCTCTGCTTTGACAAGACGTGCCAAGGAAACCGCCTCGCAAAATGCGCTGAGGTGGGGAAGTAAAAATGATTCGAATAGAGGCTTGGCCATAGTGTGATGTCACGCTACGGAATACGTCAGCAGATTAGATTTGTGTTAATATTATTCTCTCTATGGCAATATGTGGAAACTTATTTTGCAGAGCTGGACACTACCCTTAGTGTTTACAAGCTTTTAAGAAGAACTTGGAGGAGGAACCCGCCTTGCAATGCCGAAGATAATCTGCACGCCGGACTCGTCGTCATTGAAGCCTAGTTCAGGGGCTACTGAGGGAGTCCTGGATTAGGGGGTGTTCGGGTAGCCAGACTATACCTTCAGCCGGACTCCTGGACTATGAAGATACAAGATTGAAGACTTTGTCCCGTGTCCGCAAGGGACTTTCCTTGGCATGGAAGGCAAGCTAGGCGATGCGGATATTCAGATCTCCTACCATTATAACCGACTTTGTGTAACCCTAACCCTCTCCGGTGTCTATATAAACCAGAGGGTTTTAGTCCATAGGAAAACTCCAACATACAACAATCATACCATAGGCTAGCTTCTAGGGTTTAGCCTCCTTGATCTCGTGGTAGATCTACTCTTGTACTACCCATATCATCAATATTAATCAAGCAGGACGTAGGGCTTTACCTCCATCAAGAGGGCCCGAACCTGGGTAAAACATTGTGTTCCCTGTCTCCTGTTACCATCCGCCTAGACACACAGTTCGGGACCCCCTACCCGAGATCCGCCGGTTTTGACACCGACAATAATGATGTAGAAATTGAACCTGTTGTTGATCTTGATAACCCACAATCAAACAATTAACGTTATGATAAGAGAGACTTTGTTTCTAGGAAAAATGGTAAAGAAACAGAACCATGGGTTCAGAAACCCATGCCTTTTCCTCCCAAATCATCTAAGAAAAAGGAGAATGAGGATTTTGAGAGCTTTGCTGAAATGATTAGACCTATCTTTTTGCGTATGCGATTGACCGATATGCTCAAAATGAATCCTTATGCTAAATACATGAAAGATATTGTCACTAATAAAAGAAAGATACCGGAAGCTGAAATTTCCACCATGCTTGCTAATTATACTTTTAAGGGTGGAATACCAAAGAAACTTGGAGATCCAGGAGTATCTACTATACCATGCACCATTAAAAGAAACTATGTTAAACTGCTTTATGTGATCTTGGAGCCAGTGTTAGTGTTATGCCCCTTTCTTTATATCGTAGACTTGACTTGAATAAGTTCACACCTACCGAAATATCTTTGCAAATGGCTGATAAATCAACTGCTATACCTGTCGGTATTTGTGAGGATGTGCCTGTTGTGGTTGCAAACGTTACTATTTTAACGGACTTTGTTATTCTTGATATTCCCGAGGACGATAGTATGTCTATTATTCTTGGAAGACCTTTTCTGAATACTGCAGGGGCTGCTATTGATTGCAACAAAGGCAATGTCACTTTTCATGTTAATGGTAATGAGCATACGGTACACTTTCCGAGGAAACAACCTCAAGTTCATAGTATCAATTCTATTGGAAAAATTCCATCGATTATTATTGGAGGTTTTGAATTTCCTCTTCCTACTGTCAAAAATAAATATGATATTCTTATTATTGGGGATGTGCATATCCCCGTTGAGGTAACATAGTGTTATTCGAAATTTCTCCGGTTCCATGTTATTCGGAATGAGTTTGTTAACAAGACTTGATCAACCTTGTTAGTGGATTCCTTTTGATGAGCATGAGATGGATGAAACTAGAAGGCACAACCTTCTATACCCTCTCTCTACTTTCTGTTATTTAGTTGAAATAAAGTAAAAATAGTATTTTTCTGTCTGTTTTCTGATTTATCCGTGCAATATAAGAATACCCCGAAAATAAAAGTTCTCCAAGTGCCCTGCCAATTTAATATGATTTTTTCTGGATTATTTGAGGATTTATGGAACTGGGAACACACCAGGGGTTGAAACACCTGGCCACGAGGGTGGAGGGCGCGCCCTACCCCCCTGGGTGCGCCCCTGCCTCGTGGGCCCACGGTGGCCCTCCTCCACTTATTCTTGCAGCCACACAGTTCTACTTCCTCCCACAAACATGAATATTTAGCTCAAGCACGAGTTGTAGCTCACTTTGCTGTGATTTTCGATCTCCTTGCTCAAAGCACCTATCACAAAACTGCTTGGGGAGATTGTTCCTTGGTATGTGACTCCTCCATTGGCCCAATTAGTTTTTGTTCTAGTGCTCTATTCTTTGCAAATTTGTGCTGCCTAGGTGACCATGTTCTTGAGCTTGCATGTCAAATTTATATGGTTCCAAGTAGTTCTAATGCTTGATATAGGCTCTAGGCACTTGTAGGAGTAGTTGCTATCAATTTTGTTGAGCTTGGTTCACTTTTGTTTGAAGTTACTAAAAATTTCAGAAATTTTTCAGAGAAAGCAATATGCTTAGGAAAATGTTCCAAGGTGGTTCTTCAAGGAAGCAAGGACCTAGGCTTGCAATGCGTGACACTGATGAGAAGCCACCAAGAGATGCTCCGGTGCGGCCCTGTGAATGGCCTTCAGAAAATTTTATGGATCGAGCGGGAATCAAAGAGGAATTTAACGCATATTTGTGCAACGCCGATCTTGTGAGCTTTGAGGCAGACAAATGCCCATAGTACCATGATTTCACTAGTTCATTTGTGAGGAGGTTTGAATTTTCATCTTCACGTAATTCTCCAACTGTCATGTTTGATCTTTATGACAAATCTTATACCATGGATTTAGAGGATTTTACTTCTGCTTGCAAACTTCCACAATGGGGTAGTGCTAGTGATCCCCGTAAATCTGAATTTAGAAACTTTCTTGCCAGTATAATTGTAGGGGAATCTAGATATATAGCACAAGCTACCATAGGGAGCATTCACTTTCATGCTATACATTATTTTTCTCTCTTCATAGGTAGGTGCATAAATGGTAAGGATGAAGCATGTCATATGTGTGTGCCTGACCTCAGTATTCTTAGGAGTTTTGTGTTAGGAGACCAATCTTATCATATGGGAGCCACTGTAGCACGCAGGTTGCATCATAATAGATATAATGGAGATTTCTCTGGAGGAATTTATGCAACCCGCTTAGCTAATTTTCTTGAGGTGGACGTTCGTGAGGATGACATGGAGTTGCCTCCTACTTATTTAGATTTTAATTCTATGGTCTCTCACCAGTTTGTCGAGAGGACTGAATCACCTGTCCAATATCGACTAATCTTTGACAAACGGCGTGTTGTCTGTATTACTCTCCCTGCTCCTGCCTTCTTTGATTATCAGGCGAGAGGAAGATATACTATTTCCAGAGAGGAGGCAGATGAGTACGAGAGGAGAGCGGAGGCAGCCCGACACCACGCTGCAGCTCAGGAGGCGATAGCCGCTGCATCATAGTATGACCCCAGCTACACCTACGGTTATCAGCCAGGCTATCCCTGGCAATAGACCAACTTAGGCCAAAAGCCTAAGATTGGGGGAGTACGTATTTCCCACCGATATTACGTTTATATTTACACACACTCATTGCTAGATGTCGGTGCTCATACTCTTTCGTTGTAATATCCATGCTAGTTTATTTTCTTTTTCCTACTTTCTTCTTGTGTGTTTGTTAAACCTTAAGAAAAACCAAAAAAAAGTAATAGCTTCTAGCTAGTTTACTTTCTTGCTATAGTAGTAATAATTAAAAAGAAAACCCAAAAATATTTCCCGTTCTTCTTTTGCTTGTTGGGAGCTTTCCCGTGTAAATAGTTTCTTTTCTTTTCTTTTCTTTTCTTTTCTTTTCTTTTCTTTTCTTTTCTTTTCTTTTCTTTGGGGGTCGTTAGGAGAAGACCATAATTAAATTGTTGAAGTGGCTCTTATATGCATTACTGTTGATTTAACCAAGAGCCCGTATTGCCTTGTCTTCTCCTGTTTATGGAACACTCGTAGATTCCAGCTTAGTCCAATGCACGTGTACTCTTATTATTATTCACTTCGTTCGGTCATGCAAGTGAAAGACAATTATGATGATATATGATGGATTGACTGAGATGAGAAAAGCCGGTATGAACTTGACCTCTCTTGTTTTTGTAAATATGATGAGTTCATCATTCTTGATTTAGCTTATTATGAATAAACATGTTTGCAATGACAATCAGAGATCATAGTTGCTCGTGCCATGCTTGATTAGCTATGAGTTATAATGGTTTACCTTGCGTGCCAACATGCTATTAAAATGGTTGTGATGTGGTATGATGGGGTGGTATCCTCCTGTGAATGATTTAAGTGACTTGACTTGGCACATGTTCAGACATGTAGTTGAAACAAAATCAACATAGCCTTCACGATATTTATGTTCATGGTGGATTATATCCTACTCATGCTTGCATCCAATGTTTATTAATTTTAATGCATGTTCATGGCTGTTGTCGCTCTCTAGTTGGTCGCTTCCCAGTCTTTTGCGAGCCTTCACTTGTACTAAGCGGGAATACTGCTTGTGCATCCAATCCCTTAAACCCCAAAGTTATTCCATATGAGTCCACCATACCTTCCTATATGCGGTAATTACCTACCGTTCCAAGTAAATTTGTATGTGCCAAACTCTAAACCTTCAAATAAACATTCTGTTTTGTATGCTCAAATAGCTCATGTATCAACTAGGGCTGTCCTTATCTTCCATGTTAGGCAGGTTATTCTCAAGAGGAGTGGACTCCGCTCCTCACTCACGAGAAAATGGCTGGTCACCGGGATGCCAGTCCCATGCTTTATGCAAACTAAATCAAATTAATTGCAAACAAAACTCCCCCGGGACTCTTGTTAGTTGGAGGCACTCGTTGTTTCGAGCAAGCCATGGATTGATGCTTGTTGGTGGAGGGGGAGTATAAACCTTACCATTCTGTTTGGCAACCGCCTATAATGTGTGTAGCATGGAAGATATCGCCATCTCTTAGTTGTTGTGTTGACAATGAAAGTATGCCGCTCAAAATATTATTTATCTCTATTTCAAAACCGAGCTCTGTCACCTCTACAAATCCCCGCTTCCCTCTGCAAAGGGCCTATCTATTTACTTTTATGTTGAGTCATCACCCTCTTATTAAAAGCACTAGCTGGAGAGCGCAGCTGTCATTTGCATACATTACTATTAATTTATATTGGGTATGACTATGATTGGATCTCTTTTAGCATGAATTACAATGTCTAGTCAATCCTGTTGGGTAACGTTGCAGAAAATTAAAATTTTTCCTACGGTTTCACCAAGATCCATCTATGAGTTCATCTAGCAACGAGTATTCAAATTAGATAGCATCTACATACCACTTTGTAGATCGCAACGGAAGCGTTCGAGTGAACGTGGATGAGGTAGTCGTACTTGCCGTGATCCAATTCACCGATGATCTAGTGCCGAACGGACGGCACCTCCGCGTTCAACACACGTACGGAAAGCGTGACATCTCCTCCTTCTTGATCCAGCAAGGCAAAGGAGAGGTTGGGGATGAAGGCTCCAGCAACAGCACGACGGCGTGGTGATGGTGGAACTGCAGTACTCCGGCAGGGCTTTGCCGTGCTCAATGGAGGAGGAGGAGGTGTTGGAGAGGGAGAGGGAGGCGCCAGGGCAATGGGTGGTCAGCCCCCTCTCTCCCCCCCTTTATATAACCCCCAAGGGGGGGCGCCTGCCCTAGGAGATGAGATCTCCTAGGGGGGGCGGCGGCCAGGGAAGGGGGGCTTGCCCCCCAAGCAAGGGGGGCGCCCCCTTTAGGGTTTTCCCTCCCCCCAAACCCTAGGCGCATGGGCCCATGGGGGGGGGAGGCGCACCAGCCCACTATGGGCTGGTTCCCTCCCTCATACAGCCCATGGGGCCCTCCGGGATAGGTGGCCCCACCCGGTGGACCCCCGGGACCCTCCGGTGGTCCCGGTACAATACCGATAACCCCGAAACTTGTCCCGATGTCCGTATGATGACTTTCCATATATAAATCTTTACCTCCGGACCATTCCGAAACTCCTCGTGACGTCCGGGATCTCATCCGGGACTCCGAACAACATTCGGGTTACTGCACATACATATCCCTATAACCCTAGCGTCACCGAACCTTAAGTGTGTAGACCCTACGGGTTCGGGAGACATGCAGACATGACCGAGATGGCTCTCGGGCAATAACCAACAGCGGGATCTGGATACCCATGTTGGCTCCCACATGCTCCACGATGATCTCATCGGATGAACCACGATGTCAAGGATTCAATTAATCCCGTATACGATTCCCTTTGTCAATCGGTATTTTACTTGCCCGAGATTCGATCGTCGGTATATCAATACCTCGTTCAATCTCGTTACCGGCAAGTCACTTTTCTCGTTCCGTAATACATGATCCCGTGATCAAACACTTTGGTCACATTGAGCTCATTGTGATGATGCATTACCGAGAGGGCCCGGTGATACCTCTCCGTCAAGCGGAGTGACAAATCCCAGTCTCGATCCATGTCAACCCAACAGACACTTTCAGAGATACCCGTAGCATACCTTTATAGTCACCCAGTTACGTTGTGACGTTTGGCACACCCAAAGCACTCCTACGGTATCCGGGAGTTACACGATCTCATGGTCTAAGGAAAGGATACTTGACATTGGAAAACTCTAGCAAACGAACTATGCGATCTTATGCTATGTTTAGGATTGGGTCTTGTCCATCACATCATTCTCCTAATGATGTGATCCCGTTATCGATGACATCCAATGTCCATAGTCAGGAAACCATGACTATCTGTCGATCAACGAGCTAGTCAACTAGAGGCTCACTAGGGACATGTTGTTGTCTGTTATTCACACATGTATTACGATTTCCGGTTAACACAATTATAGCACGAATAAAGACAATTATCATGAATAAGGAAATATAATAATAATGCTTTTATTATTGCCTCTAGGGCATATTTCCAACAGTCTCCCACTTGCACTAGAGTCAATAATCTAGTTACATTGTGATGAATCGAACACCCATAGAGTTCTGGTGCTGATCATGTTTTGCCTTAGGGAGAGGTTTAGTCAATGGATCTGCAACATTCAGATCCGTGTGCACTTTACAAATCTCTATGTCTCCATCTTGAACATTTTCACGAATGGAGTTGAAGCGACGCTTGATGTGCCTGGTCTTCTTGTGAAACCTGGGCTCCTTTGCAAGTGCAATAGCTCCAGTGTTGTCACAGAAGAGCTTGATTGGCCCCGACGCATTGGGTATGACTCCGAGGTCGGTGATGAACTCCTTCACCCAAATTGCTTCATGTGCTGCCTCCGAGGCTGCCATGTACTCCGCTTCACATGTAGATCCCGCCACGACGCTTTGCTTGCAACTGCACCAGCTTACTGCCCCACCATTCAAAATATACACGTATCCGGTTTGTGACTTAGAGTCATCCAGATCTGTGTCGAAGCTAGCGTCGACGTAACCTTTTACGACGAGCTCTTCGTCACCTCCATAAACGAGAAACATTTCCTTAGTTCTTTTCAGGTACTTCATGATATTCTTGACCCCTGTCCAGTGTTCCTTGCCGGGATTACTTTGGTACCTACCTACCAAACTTACGGCAAGGTTTACATCAGGTCTGGTACACAGCATGGCATACATAATAGAACCTATGGCTGAGGCATAGGGGATGACGCTCATCTCTTCTATATCTTCTGCCGTGGTCGGACATTGAGCTGAGCTCAATTTCACACCTTGTAACACAGGTAAGAACCCTTTCTTAGATTGATCCATATTGAATTTCTTCAATATCTTATCAAGGTATGTGCTTTGTGAAAGACCTATGAGGCGTCTCGATCTATCTCTATAGATCTTGATGCCTAATATATAAGCAGCTTCTCCAAGGTCCTTCATTGAAAAACTCTTATTCAAATAGGCCTTAATGCTGTCCAAGAGTTCTATATCATTTCCCATCAAAAGTATGTCGTCTACATATAATATGAGAAATGCTACAGAGCTCCCACTCACTTTCTTGTAAACACAGGCTTCTCCATAAGTCTGTGTAAACCCAAACGCTTTGATCATCTCATCAAAGCGAATGTTCCAACTCCGAGATGCTTGCACCAGCCCATAAATCGAGCGTTGGAGCTTGCATACCTTGTCAGCATTCTTAGGATCGACAAAACCTTCCGGTTGCATCATATACAATTCTTCCTTAAGGAAACCATTAAGGAATGCCGTTTTGACGTCCATTTGCCATATCTCATAATCATAGTATGCGGCAATTGCTAACATGATTCGGACGGACTTCAGCTTCGCTACCGGTGAGAAAGTCTCATCGTAGTCAATTCCTTGAACTTGTCGATAACCCTTAGCGACAAGCCGAGCTTTATAGATGGTCACATTACCATCCGTGTCTGTCTTCTTCTTAAAGATCCATTTATTTTCTATGGCTCGCCGTTCAACGGGCAAGTCAGTCAAAGTCCATACTTCGTTTTCATAAATGGATCCTATCTCGGATTTCATGGCTTCCAGCCATTTGTCGGAATCCGGGCCCGCCATTGCTTCCTCATAGTTCGAAGGTTCACCGTTGTCTAACAACATGATTTCCAAGACAGGGTTGCCGTACCATTCTGGTGCGGAACGTGTCCTTGTGGACCTTCGAATTTCAGTAGGAGCTTGATCAGAAGCATCTTGATCATCATCATTAATTTCCTCTCTAGTCGGTGCAGGCACCTCAGAAACGTTTTCCTGAGTTTCGCCATTCTCCGGTTCAAGAGGTAACACTTCATCAAGTTCTACTTTCCTCCCACTTACTTCTTTCGAGAGAAACTCTTTCTCTAGAAAGGATCCATTCTTGGCAACAAAGATCTTGCCTTCGGATCTGAGGTAGAAGGTATACCCAACAGTTTCTTTCGGGTATCCTATGAAGACGCATTTTTCCGACTTGGGTTCGAGCTTCTCAGGTTGAAGTTTCTTCACATAAGCATCGCATCCCCAAACTTTTAGAAACGACAGCTTAGGTTTCTTCCCAAACCATAATTCATACGGTGTCGTCTCAACGGATTTCGATGGAGCCCTATTTAAAGTGAATGCGGCAGTCTCTAAAGCATAGCCCCAAAAAGATAGCGGTAAATCGGTAAGAGACATCATAGATCGCACCATATCTAATAGAGTGCGATTACGACGTTCGGACACACCATTACGCTGAGGTGTTCCAGGCGGCGTGAGTTGTGAAACTATTCCACATTTTCATAAGTGTGTGCCAAATTCGTGACTCAAGTATTCTCCTCCACGATCTGATCGTAGAAACTTGATCTTTCTATCACGTTGATTTTCAACCTCACTCTGAAATTCCTTGAACTTTTCAAAGGTCTCAGACTTGTGTTTCATTAAGTAGATATACCCATATCTACTCAAGTCATCAGTGAGGGTGAGAACATAACGATAGCCACCGCGAGCCTCAACACTCATTGGACCACACACATCGGTATGTATGATTTCCAATAAGTTGGTTGCTCGCTCCATTGTTCCTGAGAACGGAGTCTTGGTCATTTTACCCATGAGGCATGGTTCGCACGTGTCAAATGATTCATAATCAAGAGACTCTAAAAGTCCATCTGCATGGAGCTTCTTCATGCGTTTGACACCTATGTGACCAAGGCGGCAGTGCCACAAATATGTGGGACTATTGTTATCAACTTTAACTCTTTTGGTACTCACACTATGAATATGTGTATCATCACGTACGAGATTCATCAAGAATAAACCATTAACCATCGGAGCATGACCATAAAACATATCTCTCATATAAATAGAACAACCATTATTCTCGGATTTAAATGAGTAGCCATCTCGAATTAAGCGAGATCCGGATACAATGTTCATGCTCAAACTTGGTACTAAATAACAATTATTGAGGTTTAAAACTAATCCCGTAGGTAAATGTAGAGGCAGCGTGCCGACGGCGATCACATCGACCTTGGAACCATTCCCGACGCGCATCGTCACCTCGTCCTTCGCGAGTCTCCGTTTATTCCGTAGCTCCTGCTTTGAGTTACAAATGTGAGCAACTGCACCGGTATCAAATACCCAAGAGCTACTACGAGTGCTGGTAAGGTACACATCAATTACATGTATATCACATATACCTTTGGTTTTGCCGGCCTTCTTGTCCGCTAAGTATTTGGGGCAGTTCCGCTTCCAGTGACCATTTCCCTTGCAATAAAAGCACTCAGTTTCGGGCTTGGGTCCATTCTTTGGCTTCTTCCCGGCAACTTGCTTACCGGGCGCGGCAACTTCCTTGCCGTCCTTCTTGAAGTTCTTTTTACCCTTGCTCCTTTTGAACTTAGTGGTTTTATTCACCATCAACACTTGATGCTCTTTCTTGATTTCTACCTCTGCTGATTTCAGCATAGCATACACCTCAGGAATGGTCTTTACCATCCCCTGCATATTGTAGTTCATCACAAAGCTCTTGTAGCTAGGTGGAAGCGACTGGAGGATTTTGTTAATGACCACTTCTTCCAGAAGATTTACTTCCAGTTGAGTCAAGCGGTTGTGCAATCCAGACATTCTGAGTATGTGCTCACTGACAGAGCTATTTTCCTCCATCTTACAGCTAAAGAATTTGTTGGAGATCTCATATCTCTCAACCCGGGCATGAGCTTGGAAAACCATTTTCAGCTCTTCGAACATCTCATATGCTCCATGTCTCTCAAAACGCTTTTGGAGCCCCGGCTCTAAGCTGTAAAGCATGCCGCACTGAACGAGGGAGTAATCATCGCATCGCGACTGCCAAGCGTTCATAACGTCTTGTTGTGCAGGGAGAATAGGTGCGTCACCCAGCGGTGCTCTTAGGACATAATATTTCTTGGCAGCTATGAGGATGATCCTCAGGTTCCGGACCCAGTCCGTATAGTTGCTACCATCGTCTTTCAGCTTGGTTTTCTCTCGGAACGCGTTGAAGTTGAGGACTACGTTGGCCATTTGATCTACAAGACATATTGTAAATATTTAGACTAAGTTCATGATAATAAAGTTCATTCAATCAAATTATTTAATGAACTCCCACTCAGATAGACATCCCTCTTCCAGTCATCTAAGTATTACATGATCCGAGTCAACTAGGCCGTGTCTGATCATCACGTGAGACGGACTAGTCAACATCGGTGAACATCTTCATGTTGATCGTATCTTCTATACGACTCATGCTCGACCTTTCGGTCTTCCGTGTTCCGAGGCCATGTCTGTACATGCTAGGCTCGTCAAGTCAACCTAAGTGTTTTGCGTGTGTAAATCTGTCTTACACCCGTTGTGTGTGAACGTTAGAATCTATCACACCCGATCATCACGTGGTGCTTCGAAACAACGAACTGTCGCAACGGTGCACAGTTAGGGTGAACACTTTCTTGAAATTATTATGAGGGATCATCTTATTTACTACCGTCGTTCTAAGTAAACAAGATGCAAAACATGATAAACATCACATGCAATCAAATAATAAACGTGACATGATATGGCCAATATCACATAGCTCCTTTGATCTCCATCTTGGGGCTCCATGATCATCTTGTCACCGGCTTGACACCATGATCCTCATCATCATGATCTTCATCATCGTGTCTCCATGAAGTTGCTCGCCAACTATTACTTCTACTACTATGGCTAACGCGTTTAGCAATAAAGTAAAGTAATTTACATGGCGATTCTCAATGACACGCAGGTCATACAAAAATAAAGACAACTCCTATGGCTCCTGCCGGTTGTCATACTCATCGACATGCAAGTCGTGATTCCTATTACAATAGCATGAACATCTCATACATCACATATAGATTATTCATCATACATCACAACTTTGGCCATATCATATCACAAAGCACTTGCTGCAAAAACAAGTTAGACGTCCTCTAATTGTTGTTGCAAGTTTTACGTGGCTGAATTAGGGTTCTAGCAAGAACGTTTTCTTACCTACGTTCAAACCACAACGTGATTTGTCAACTTCTATTTACCCTTCATAAGGACCCTTTTCATCGAATCCGCTCCAACTAAAGTAGGAGAGACAGACACCCGCCAGCCACCTTATGCAACTAGTGCATGTTCGTCGGTGGAACCGGTCTCACGTAAGCGTACGTGTAAGGTTGGTCCGGGCTGCTTCATCCCACAATACCGTTGAAGCAAGATAAGACTAGTAGCGGCAAGAAGAGTTGACAACAACTACGCCCACAACAAATTGTGTTCTACTCGTGCAAGAAGAACTACGCATAGACCTAGCTCTGATACCACTGTTGGGTAACGTTGCAGAAAATTAAAATTTTTCCTACGGTTTCACCAAGATCCATCTATGAGTTCATCTAGCAACGAGTATTCAGATTAGATAGCATCTACATACCACTTTGTAGATCGCAACGGAAGCGTTCGAGTGAACGTGGATGAGGTAGTCGTACTTGCCGTGATCCAATTCACCGATGATCTAGTGCCGAACGGACGGCACCTCCGCGTTCAACACACGTACGGAAAGCGTGACGTCTCCTCCTTCTTGATCCAGCAAGGCAAAGGAGAGGTTGGGGATGAAGGCTCCAGCAACAGCACGACGGCGTGGTGATGGTGGAACTGCAGTACTCCGGCAGGGCTTCGCCGTGCTCAATGGAGGAGGAGGAGGTGTTGGAGAGGGAGAGGGAGGCGCCAGGGCAATGGGTGGTCAGCCCCCTCTCTCCCCCCCTTTATATAACCCCCAAGGGGGGGCGCCTGCCCTAGGAGATGAGATCTCCTAGGGGGGGCGGCGGCCAGGGAAGGGGGGCTTGCCCCCCAAGCAAGGGGGGCGCCCCCTTTAGGGTTTTCCCTCCCCCCAAACCCTAGGCGCATGGGCCCATGGGGGGGGGGAGGCGCACCAGCCCACTATGGGCTGGTTCCCTCCCTCATACAGCCCATGGGGCCCTCCGGGATAGGTGGCCCCACCCGGTGGACCCCCGGGACCCTCCGGTGGTCCCGGTACAATACCGATAACCCCGAAACTTGTCCCGATGTCCGTATGATGACTTTCCATATATAAATCTTTACATCCGGACCATTCCGAAACTCCTCGTGACGTCCGGGATCTCATCCGGGACTCCGAACAACATTCGGGTTACTGCACATACATATCCCTATAACCCTAGCGTCACCGAACCTTAAGTGTGTAGACCCTACGGGTTCGGGAGACATGCAGACATGACCGAGATGGCTCTCGGGCAATAACCAACAGCGGGATCTGGATACCCATGTTGGCTCCCACATGCTCCACGATGATCTCATCGGATGAACCACGATGTCAAGGATTCAATTAATCCCGTATACGATTCCCTTTGTCAATCGGTATTTTACTTGCCCGAGATTTGATCGTCGGTATATCAATACCTCGTTCAATCTCGTTACCGGCAAGTCACTTTTCTCGTTCCGTAATACATGATCCCGTGATCAAACACTTTGGTCACATTGAGCTCATTGTGATGATGCATTACCGAGAGGGCCCGGTGATACCTCTCCGTCAAGCGGAGTGACAAATCCCAGTCTCGATCCATGTCAACCCAACAGACACTTTCAGAGATACCCGTAGCATACCTTTATAGT
Source organism: Aegilops umbellulata (assembly GCA_032464435.1). Taxonomy (NCBI): domain Eukaryota; kingdom Viridiplantae; phylum Streptophyta; class Magnoliopsida; order Poales; family Poaceae; genus Aegilops; species Aegilops umbellulata. The sequence goes on from CP136054.1 coordinate 71,640,083, forward strand.
CACCCAGTTACGTTGTGACGTTTGGCACACCCAAAGCACTCCTACGGTATCTGGGAGTTACACGATCTCATGGTCTAAGGAAAGGATACTTGACATTGGAAAACTCTAGCAAACGAACTATGCGATCTTATGCTATGTTTAGGATTGGGTCTTGTCCATCACATCATTCTCCTAATGATGTGATCCCGTTATCGATGACATCCAATGTCCATAGTCAGGAAACCATGACTATCTGTCGATCAACGAGCTAGTCAACTAGAGGCTCACTAGGGACATGTTGTTGTCTGTTATTCACACATGTATTACGATTTCCGGTTAACACAATTATAGCACGAATAAAGACAATTATCATGAATAAGGAAATATAATAATAATGCTTTTATTATTGCCTCTAGGGCATATTTCCAACAAATCCTTGATCTTTAAAGGTGCTCTGCATTTATGTTTTGCGGTCTCAGAAAGGGCTAGCGAGATACCATCTTGTTATATCATATCATGATTGTTTTGAGAAAGTGTTGTCATCCGAGATTTATCATTATGGCTCGCTAGTTGATTATGCTATTGATATGAGTAAACACGAGACTTAAGAGTTATTGGGAATATGGTTAGTCATAATCTTTGCTAAAAACTTGAATGCTGGCTTTACATATTTACAACAACAAGAGCAAACAGAGTTTGTAAAAGTTTTTCTTTATCACTTTCAGTTTGTCAACTGAATTGCTTGAGGACAAGCAAAGGTTTAAGCTTGGGGGAGTTGATACGTCTCCGTCGTATCTACTTTTCCAAACACTTTTGTCCTTGTTTTGGACTCTAACTTGCATGATTTGAATGGAACTAACCCGGACTGACGCTATTTTCAGCAGAATTGCCATGGTGTTATTTATGTGCAGAAACAAAACTTCTCGGAATGACCTGAAACTTCACGGAACATCTTTTCGGAAATAATAAAAAATCGTTGCAAAAGATGAAGGCCAGGGGCCCACCACCGGTCCACGAGGGTGGGGAGCGCGCCCCCTACCTCGTGGCCCCCCTGGAGCTCCTCCGACGCCAACTCCAACTCTATATATTTGCTTTTGGGGAGAAAAAAATCAAGGAGAAGAAATAATTGCGTTTTACGATACGGAGCCGCCGCCAAGCCCTAAAACCTCTCGGGAGGGCTGATCTGGAGTCTGTTCGGGGCTCCGGAGAGGGGGATTCGTCGCCGTTGTCATCATCAACCATCCTCCATCACCAATTTCATGATGCTCACCGCCGTGCGTGAGTAATTCCATTGTAGGCTTGCTGGACGGTGATGGGTTGGATGAGATCTATCATGTAATCAAGTTAGTTTTGTTAGGGTTTGATCCCTAGTATCCACTATGTTCTGAGATTAATGTTGCTATGACTTTGCTATGCTTAATGCTTGTCACTAGGGCCCGAGTGCCATGATTTCAGATCTGAACCTATTATGTTTTCATGAATATAAGTGAGTTCTTGATCCTATCTTGCAAGGCTATAGTCACCTACTATGTGTTATGATCCGGCAACCCCGAAGTGACAATAATAACGACCACTCCCGGTGATGACAATAGTTTGAGGAGTTCATGTATTCACTATATGCTAATGCTTTGTTCCAGTTCTCTATTAAAAGGAGGGCTTAATATCCCTTAGTTTCCATTAGGACCCCGCTGCCATGGGAGGGTAGGACAAAAGATGTCATGCAAGTTCTTTTCCATAAGCACGTATGACTATATTCGGAATACATGCCTACATTACATTGATGAATTGGAGCTAGTTCTATGTCACCCTATGTTATGCTTGTTACATGATGAACCGCATCCGGCATAATTCTCTATCACCGATCCAATGCCTACGAGCTTTTCTGTCAGGGATATACCCCGCGGCGTAAACCGGCCGGAAGTTAACCCGGCCGGACTCGGCGGTTTATCTGAAGACCCGCCCTGACCTTGGCGGTTTACAAGCAACCCGCTGGGTCGTTATGACTCACTGGTAACCCGGCGGGCGGATCAGACGATGGACGAGGCCCAAGTCCCAGAAGGCCGGTTCAACTATGGTGGGCCGATTTAAGCGGAAAGGAATATTTGCCTTACAAGGAGTTAAGGCCAGGACTTGTATCCGGTTTGTATTAAAGATAGACTAGTCCTAATCCTAATAGGACTCCACATGTAAACCGCCCCTTCAACATATATAAGGAGGGGCAGGGCTCCCCAAAGAGGGGGAACAATGAATAATCTCTAGGGCTAGACACAAAGAGCCGGTTTACGGCGTCTCCCTCGTGATGATAATGAGACCTAGCCTCAACAGCATGTAGGGTTGTTACCGGATGATGTTTTCCAGGGCCCGAAGCTGTCTAAATCCTTGTCTTGCGTGTGATCCGCCCTGCGTCTCTCGTCTCACTCAACCCCTCTCAAGCTACCACATAGATGCGTTGGCCTCGCGACTAAGTCCTGACACTAAGGACATCTGCCGTGACAAATCCACGACAGTTGGCGCCCACCGTGGGGCCAGCGCACGGTGGTGATGAGTTCTTGGAGGGATCCTCCCAGGAGATCGAGAATTTCATAATTTACCGGATGAAAGTCGGTTTCAGAAGGATTTACGTCGTTGACGAGCAGTCAAAACAACATGTTCAGATTCGATCTAGATGAGTCAAGGTTCTACAAGTTGCCAAGCCAAGTCAAATCGCCCTGGCAATGGTCACGTTGGACAATAGAAAGTGCGGTCAGCAATTAACAATGGAACCTACTTGGAAGGGTCTATGATAGAAGTCATATTCGTTAATCTGGATTTACAGTCGATGAGATTTGAAGGATACGAGGGTTTGGCGTTTTATCTGCGCACCGCCGGAGCAACGCGATTTGTCGAAACCGAGTTGGAGATCAATACTACTGTACGCCGGGTTAGATCAGTAAAAACACGCCTGCAGAGACAAGGGTCAAACCCGAGGCGGTTTCATACATTAAGCTGCTAAAAGCTACTGCCACTGTTGCCCGGAGGCGGACTACTTCTAAATAAACAAGTTATGCTACTGTTGCTTAAAGGCAATGCTACGTGGTTGCTATTCGCATCAAGAGATCCATCTAGTACTTGAGCACTGCCTATGTTAAAGTTTAGATTTGGAGGAGATATTATTGGTGGAGACCGCTTCAAGTGAGCATGCATGTTTGGACAAAGGACTACCGCACCGGCCTCGCCTCCACTCCTGCCGCACGTTGCCGCAATCTTGAGTAGCCCGCCTGTGTGGCTGGCCTTACCCCACCGCTCGCCTCTAGCTGCAGTTCCAATGGACGGCCTCTTCTGCTGCTCCGGGCTGCCAGCCTGCTTCGCCGGGTCAATTCTGCGGCAGCAACGAGGCGTCCTTGGGTTAAAGTCAATCCGCCGGCCCGCCAGTTTTGTACAGTTCCTGAAGCGGCCCCGCGGCGAGTTGCTGTCTGTTTCAGCCACCGCTGCAGCCTTCGCGACCGAGCGTCGCGCCGCTAACGTAATCCGCCTCACTGCTCCTGCCTATGCGTTCCTAAATTGCCATTGAAACCCGTTGTCTCTACCTGCGGGCCGCGCTGCCGCCTCTGCTGCATAGCCGCAGCCTGCCAAGACGCTGGTGATGGAGGTCGTTCCATAGGTGAAGAACCATTAACAAAGGATCACAAGTTGCCAAAGAAAGGCATATTCCACCAGAGTGGTGTTGTATATGAGTACTGCAGTTGTGCCCAATTTTACACTGCTCCACGTCTCCGCCCTGCTGCCACTGTTGTGACCATGGATGCAACCCGGGGTACCCGCGACAATCCGGCCTACCGGCGCTACACAATACTACGAGGTGCTATCCTTCCTACATATTTTATCAGCACAAATAATTTTTTTTCCAAGAACAATTACTCTGGTCTTTGCTATTTTGGGGCTGGATCATTATTTGTTACAAAGGTGTTGCAAAGGGGCGCGCGCCAAGATTATTGCACTAGGGCTGATCCGTGCTATGCTGCTGGACGGCTACATGGCTCGTCCGTCCGTATCGGCTTACAATGCCGTGGCCGGTTCATCCGTTTGTTCCTGCGGGTGACTCACCGGTGGATAAATTCCGGCCTAACGAATCAGGTGATATCCATCTAAATCTATTTTTTGACATATATTGTTTTTGTAAAAAGAACATTTATGTTGGTTTTGCATATTTTTATATGCAGGACAATTATTCGCCACAACGTTGGTGTTACACCATGCATGTGGAGCATGCACCGGCGTCATTATATATTGGCTTTTGACCATTCCACACTGCTTAACGGATGCGCACAAACCGCCGGTGGTCCAGTTTTCATCAACACGCGGCCGGTTCTCCATCTGCGCCGGCTTACAACACCTGCGGCCGGCTCTCCGTCCGCGCGGGTTTATAATGCCCGCATGCGACTCTCCATCCGTGCCGGTTTATAATGCCCGCAGGCGATTCTCCGTACGCGCCGGTTTACAACTCCCGCGGCCGACATTCGTCCGCACCGGTTTACCACGCCGTGGCCGGCTCGGCCATGATTAATTTCAGCTTCACCATGGTGATCATCAACTCTACGGTGGATAACCCCTGGCATGATATATCAGGTGGAATCCATCCGGTACATTTTATATTATATATTGCTTTCTTTAAAAAAGAGCAATTACTCTGGCTTGCAAGTTTTCCAATGCAGGACAAATTGTCTATTACAAAAAGGGATTATTATATCGCTAAGGTATTGGATAACCCGTGCCGGTTTATATCGCGATCCAGTCCGCGTCAACTCGTCCGGACCATGCGAATTACCCAATAGCGCATGCACAAGCTGCCATCCCCCGCAGTCTGGTCTACATCAACATACCGGGCCGCACCTGTCTGCATGAGCCATTTATTAAGTATGAACAAGTCACAGCTTGGGTAGCCCGGTTTCCTTTCAAATTGGAGGCAAATTATCATCAACCGCCGTCTGCACTGGATGGATCAATGGGCAGGCGAACAAGTCGCCGCCGCTACAGTTTGGTTAACTTCAAATCATCAGTTGGAAGGAACCATTGGCCGAGTTGCTGACACGGTTCATACGGGATCATTTACAACCCGCCGCAGTCACCTCAACCTTCTGTGGATTGAAACCGTGTTATCAACACCAATGATATACAAGTTATGCCGGTTTATATCACGCTCAAATATGAAGAGTCTCAAGCCAACTCCTCGAGTCACCTTTGAGACTCGGGGGCTACGATGACATGACTCAGCAATTCTTGCCAGTTTCAGCTGGTTTAAGAACCCCAGGACGATGGAAGGAAAGATGGCCCGATCCCGGAGGCTACTGTTATATAGATGAAAATTTAAAGGCCGTCAGAAAATTTCCGGCTTAGAAAGTATATGACAGTTACAAAATCCCGGCTTAATAAAGAAGTTTCGGATCATCAGAAAGGATTCCGGTTTGAAATCTGGCTGAAGGGAAGTCAGTCTCACTGAAGTTCTCAAATATCCGGTTTACAATCCGGTTCAAGGGAAATCTGTTCTCCCACAAAGTTCTGAAGTGCTTAGATCCGGTTTAACAATGTCCGGTTCAAAAGGGAATTAACTTCTTGCAAATTCGAGTTTAAAGGCCGTCAGAGAATTTCCGGCTGAAAATGAAGATTCCGATTTAAGATCCGGTTCAAGGGAAGGATGTCTCCCACAAAGCTTTGAAGCTTTCAATATCCGGTTTAAAATCCTGGTTCAAGAAGAATTTATCTCTTGCAAAAAGTTAAAAATTACCGAAGAAGACCTGCTGCCATGATGCACGGTTCAAAAATGGGTATCCTGCCTTACTGGCCTGACATATTATTGATCACATGGGGGCTTCTGCTTCATAAAGCGGGGTCTTTGTTCTTTTTATATCATGTGTGGTTACATGGAGTTGTCTGTTTTAAAGCGGCCTCCGGTTTACCCCTTGCAAAAATTATCAATATCACTTGGGGGCTCGGTCATGTCTGAACCGATGCAATACCTTTTGATAGGCGAAAGCCACCAGATCACTTGGGGGCTCGGTCGTGTCCGAACTGATGCAACACCTCTTGATCGGCGAAAGCCACCAGATCACTTGGGGACACGGTCAAGTCTGAACCGGTCACGCCTCTTGGTCGGCCTACAGGCCTTAGAGTCACTTGGGGGCTTGGTCGAACCCGAACCATTGCCATGCCACTTGGCCGGCGTAATGCCACGAGTCATTTGGGGACCTGGCCGACTGGCACCATAGCTACACCTTTGGGGAGCTTGGTTGCGTCTGACCATGGTAACACCATCTGATTGGCTCAGTAAAGCCTCTCTTTTTGCAAACGGTTTTTATCATTGCCTTTGCTTCCTTTGCTTCAATATCTTTTCTTGATAAAATTGCTTTTTTGTTTTGGTTGCGTTCTTAAACCGACCACATTTTACACTGGTTCAAACAACCAAATTGGTGGAACACGGTCCATTTTTAGACCGGAGATTATCTGCCCGGTTTGATTTTATGTTACCATCTTATTATGGAGTAAACCGGTGTTCATTAGCCCGGCTTGATTTTCAACTACAGGTTGTCAGCACATGATCAGTTATAATCCGGAGACTATCAGCCCGGTCTGGTTTGACTACAAGTCACCAATATTATATATGGTTAATCCGGTGTTTATCACAACCCAGTACGGTTTTATCATAAACCGGCACAATATGGAAGGAGTTATCATTACTCAAGATTGGGGTTATCACTCTTACTACAAAAAGTTGGTAAACCAACGATGTGATTCAATGTCACAGGTATGATATATTTCATATTTTGAAGTGCAGCCTTGGTTATAAACCCAGGTTATATGTTGGGCATTATGACCCGTCCGGTGGTAAACCGCCAGGACACTTTAAACTTGTCGTATGCAGAAACAGGTTGAATAAAGCATGATTATAAATTATCCGGTGTTTATTAAACCGGCCTGGCTTTAAGATGATAAGTCGCCAGTATGATGAGAAATTATCCGGTGTTTATTAAACCGGTCTGGCTTTAAGACGATAAGTTGCCAGTATATGATGAGAAATTATCCGGTGTTTGTTAAACCGGTCTGGCTTTGGACTATAAGTCGCCAGTATATATTTGGATTGCGCCATTGGAATCATGCGCTTATAAATTATTGGATTATATTATTCAAATAGCCAAACTTGGCTGAATTTTCATTATGATATTGGATGAATAGGATTTTCATACCAGATTATATTATCTTGAATAGCCAACATGGCTGGATTTTTATTATGGTTATCAATAACCAGTATTGTTATCGAGGTTTTCAAAAGTCGCTTTAGCGCAATGGCTATTATTTTATCAAAGAATATGATTTATTTTGCAATGGAAGGAATAGTCCCGAGTCGCTGCAGGCTTACGACCCGACACTTGGGGGCTACATTATTTAAGTTGAGATTACATCAAATATGCAAGTCTCATGTCGCTGCAAGCATGCACCATGACACTTGGGGGCTAATGCAAAGTCATTTGTGCTCATCTTATTGAAGATCCGATTCATCACAATGTAATGAGCCGGCCCTTGGGGGCTACACGTTGCTGTTCAAAGTTTACAAGATTATATTTACAAAGTCCCTGCTGATTATTACATAATGACCCGGCCCTTGGGGGCTACATTGGTTGAAGTTTTATGGGCATCGGTCAATTACAAGTCCCAGGTTGCTGCAAGCATGACAACCCGGCACTTGGGGGCTACAGGTATTATATTATTATCGAAGAAATATTTTCAGATTCTCTGTTTGAGCAAACTAGATTGACCCGGCGTCACCAATCATTATGACCCTGTGGCTGCAACCCGATGTCACCAATAATCATAAACCGGTGTTGGCAACAATCATGAACCGGTGTCTGCAACAATCATGACCCGGAATTATCAGTTTTTATAACCCGACAGTTTTTGGCAATGATAAACCGGCAAGTTCAGCATCTTCAAACCAGTTGAATATCAGAGGAGTGTTTCAAGACCCATATTTCTTAATCCGGCGCTTTGGAACCCGACTCAAGTGGACTATTCTTCATAATATTTTTCTGTGAGAAACCAATGTCAGCAAATTGAGTATGAAGCTGGTTATTGACCCGGATTTTCTAGAAGGAGGAAATGACAAGGACTTAAGGACGATCAGGTGCCGGTTTACAAAAATTCTTAACCCGGAGCACAACCTATCAAATTTGTTCTGGTGTTTATTTGCAGCATAAGTTTACCATGGATAAATCCAAGCTAAACTTGGGGGCTAATGTCAGGGATATACCCCGCGGCGTAAACCGGCCGGAAGTTAACCCGGCTGGACTCGGCGGTTTATCTGAAGACCCGCCCTGACCTTGGCGGTTTACAAGCAACCCGCTGGGTCGTTATGACTCACTGGTAACCCGGCGGGCGGATCAGACGATGGATGAGGCCCAAGGCCCAGAAGGCCGGTTCAACTATGGTGGGCCGGTTTAAGAGGAAAGGAATATTTGCCTTACAAGGAGTTAAGGCCAGGACTTGTATCCAGTTTGTATTAAAGATAGACTAGTCCTAATCCTAATAGGACTCCACATGTAAACCGCCCCTTCAACATATATAAGGAGGGGCAGGGCTCCCCAAAGAGGGGGAACAATGAATAATCTCTGGGGCTAGACACAAAGAGCCAGTTTACGGCGTCTCCCTCGTGATGATAATGAGACCTAGCCTCAACAACATGTAGGGTTGTTACCGGATGATGTTTCCCGGGGCCCGAAGCTGTCTAAATCCTTGTCTTGCGTGTGATCCGCCCTGCGTCTCTCGTCTCACTCAACCCCTCTCAAGCTACCACATAGATGCGTTGGCCTCGCGACTAAGTCCTGACACTAAGGACATCTGCCGTGACAAATCCACGACATTTTCCTATATTGGTTTTCGCTTATTTACTTTCCCATTGCTACTATTACAACCACTACAAAACACCAAAAATATTACTTTTGCTTCTTCACTTTTGTTACCGTTACCACTACTATCATATTACTTTGCTACTAAACACTTTGCTGCAGATACTAAGTTATCCAGGTGTGGTTGAATTGCCAACTCAACTGCTAATACTTGAGAATATTCTTTGGCTCCCCTTGTGTCGAATCAATAAATTTGGGTTGAATACTCTACCCTCAAAAATTGTTACGATCCCCTATACTTGTGGGTTATCATCCACTAACAAGGTTGATCAAGTCTTGTTAACAAACTCATTCCGAATAACATGGAACCGGAGAAATTTCGAATAACACTATGTTACTCAACGGGGATATGCACATCCCCAATAATAAGAATATCATATTTCTTCTTGACAGTAGGAAGAGGAAATTCAAAACTCCAAATATAATCGATGGAATTTTTCCAATAGAGTTGATACTATGAACTTGAGGTTGTTTCCTCGGAAAGTGTACCTTATGCTCATTACCATTAACATGAAAAGTGACATTGCCTTTGTTGCAATCAATAACAGCCCCTGCAGTATTCAAAAAAGGTCTTCCAAGAATAATAGACATACTATCGTCCTCGAGAATATCAAGAATAACAAAGTCCGTTAAAATAGTAACGTTTGCAACCACAACAGGCACATCCTCACAAATACCGATAGGTATAGCAGTTGATTTATTAGCCATTTGCAAAGATATTTCAGTAGGTGTCAACTTATTCAAATCAAGTCTATGGTATAAAGAGAGAGGCATAACACTAACGCTGGCTCCAAGAACACATAAAAGCAGTTTTAACATAGTTTCTTTTAATGGAGCATGGTATAGTGGGTACTCTTGGATCTCCAAGTTTTTAGGTATTCCACCCTTTAAAGTATAATTAGCAAGCATGGTGGAAATCTCAGCTTCCGGTATCTTTCTTTTATTAGTGACAATTTCTTTCATGTACTTAGCATAAGGATTCATTTTGAGCATATCAGTTAATCGCATATGTAGAAAGATCGGTCTAATCATTTCAGCAAAGCGCTCAAAATCCTCGTCATCCTTTTTCCTGGATGCTTTGGGAGGAAAAGGCATGGGTGAGGGTGTCCTGGATTAGGGGGTGTCCGGATAGCCGGACTATGACCTTCGGCCGGACTGTTGGACTATGAAGATACAAGATTGAAGACTTCGTCCCGTGTCCGGACGGGACTTTCCTTGGCGTGGAAGGCAAGCTTGGCAATACGGATATGTAGATCTCCTACCATTGTAACCGACTCTGTGTAACCCTAGCCCCCTCAGGTGTCTATATAAACCGGAGGGTTTAGTCCGTAGGACAACAACAATCATACCATAGGCTAGCTTCTAGGGTTTAGCCTCTCTGATCTCGTGGTAGATCTACTCTTGTACTTCCCATATCATCAATATTAATCAAGCAGGAGTAGGGTTTTACCTCCATCGAGAGGGCCCGAACCTGGGTAAAAACATCGTGTCCCTTGTCTCCTGTTACCATCCACCTAGACGCACAGTTCGGGACCCCCTACCCGAGATCCACCGGTTTTGACACCGACATTGGTGCTTTCATTGAGAGTTCCTCTCTGTCGTCATCGTCAGGCTTGATGGCTCCTTCGATCATCGTTAGCGATGCGATCCAGGGCGAGACTTTTCTCCCCGGACAGATCTTCGTATTCGGTGGCTTTGCACTGCGGGCCAATTCGCTTGGCCATCTGAAGCAGATTGAAAGCTACGCCCCTGGCCATCAGGTCAGGTTTGGAAGCTTAAACTACATAGCCGATATCCGCGGAGACTTGATCTTCGATGGATTCGAGCCCCGACCGAGCGCGCCGCGCTGTCACGATGGGCATGATTTATCTTTGCCGTCGAACAGTGCCCTGGAGGCTGCACTCGCATCCGCTCCGACCTTTAGCTCGGAGCCAACTGCGCCAACCGAGGGCGGGTGGCTAGACCCCGCAGCGGATGTCGCAGCCTCAACGACGATCGAGCCGAACATCAACCTTATCCTTCGCGAGGCCCGTGACACCACTTTGCCGGACTCATCTCCGTACTCTGAACCCTCCGCGCCCCTGCCAATCGAATCCGATTGGGCGCCGATCATGGAGTTCACCGCCGCAGATATCTTTCAGCACTCGCCCTTCAGCAACATCCTAAATTCACTAAGGTCTCTCTCTTTGTCAGGAGAGTCCTGGCCGGATTATGACCGGCAGGATTGGGATGCGGATGACGAAGAAATTCTACGCCCACCCACCACCCACTTCATAGCCACTGCCGATGATTTAACCGACATGCTAGACTTCGACTCTGAAGACATCGACGGTATGGACGACGATGTAGGAGACGAACAGGAACCAGCACCTATAGGGCACTGGATAGCCACCTCATCGTATGACATATATACGGTGGACACACCCAAAGAGGGCAATGGCAACGAAACAACGGAGGATAACCCCTCCAAGAAGCAACCTAAGCGCCGACGTCAGCGGCGCCGCTCTAAATCCCGCCAGAGCAAAAACGGTTATTCCGGCACAGGACATAATAACACTCCGGATAGCGCCAAGACAACACCCTCCAGCAAGATTCAGCGCAGGAGGATGGAGAAGCCAGCCCTCCTGAGAGAGTGGCAGATAAAGAGGAAGAGGAGGATAATTACATGCCTCCCTCCGAAGACGAGGCAAGCCTCGACGACGTCGAATTTGTCGTGCCTGAGGATCCCGTCGAGCAAGAGCGCTTCAAGCGCAGGCTTATGGCCACGACGAATAGCCTTAAGGGAAAGCAGCAGCAGCTTAGAGCTGATCAAGACTTGCTAGCCGATAGATGGACTGAAGCCCTTGCGGCCGAGGAATACGAACTCAAACGCCCCTCCAAGAGCTACCCAAAGCGTAGGTTGCTACCCCGATTAGAGGAGGAAGCATCTAAACCTACATCTCCAGCACATGATGCAGCGGACCGGCCACCTCGTGGCCGCGACAGAGAGGCCTCACGGCCAAAAACTCAAGCCGCACCCCGGCGTCGCTCAAAAAATACCAAGGAACGGGGAAATGCGCTAGACCTACGAGATATGTTGGAGGACAAAGCAAGGCAAACAAGATCGATCTACGGATCGCGTGGGCGCCCCATGACACGAGACGATAACCATCACGCCGGATATAGCAAAAGTAAATCCAGCCGGGCCGAACACAGCAGACAAAGCTCATTCGAGCTACGTCGTGATATAGCCCAATACAGAGGCGCCGCAGACCCGCTATGCTTCACAGATGAAGTAATGGATCATCAGATCCTAGAGGGTTTCAAACCCGTATATATCGAATCATACGATGGCACGACAGATCCTGCGGTATGGATTGAGGACTATCTCCTCCAAATCCACATGGCCCGTGGCAATGATCTACACGCCATCAAATACCTCCCACTCAAGCTTAAATGACCAACTCGGCATTGGCTTAACAGCTTGCCAGCAGAATCCATTGGGTGTTGGGAAGACCTGGAAGCCGCATTCCTCGACAACTTCCAGGGCACCTATGTGCGACCGACAGACGCCGATAACCTGAGCCACATAATTCAGCAGTTAGAGGAATCAGCCAGACAATTCTGGACACGGTTCCTAACCAAGAAAAATCAAATCATCGACTGTCCGGACGCAGAGGCCCTAGCGGCTTTTAAGCATAACATCCGCGACGAGTGGCTTGCTGGACACCTTGGACAGGAAAAGCCGAAATCTATGGCAGCCCTCACGACACTCATGACCCGCTTTTGCGCAGGAGAAGACAGCTGGCTGGCTCGCAGCAATAACATGTCAAAGAACCCTGGTAATTCGGATACCAATGACATCAATGGCAGGTCGCGTCGCAACAAGCACAAGCGCCGCATTAATAGCGACAATACCGAGGATACGACAGTTAATGCCGGATTCAGAGGCTCCAAGCCCGGTCAGCATAAAAAGCCATTCAAAAGAAGCACTCTGGGCCCGTCCAGTTTGGACCATATACTCGATCGCTCGTGTCAAATACATGGCACCCCCGAAAAGCCAGCTAACCACACCAACAGGGATTGTTGGGTGTTCAAGCAGGCCGACAAGTTAAATGCCGAAAACAGAGACAAGGGGCTACATAGCAACAACGAGGAGGGGCCCCGGCTGCCGAACAATAGAGGACAGAAGGGTTTCCCCCACAAGTGCGGACGATGAACATGATATACGCAACTCACATCCCCAAAAGGGAGCGGAAGCGTGCGTTAAGGGACGTATACGTGTTGGAGCCAGTCGCCCCAAAGTTCAATCCATGGTCCTCCTGCCCGATCACTTTCGATCGAAGGGACCACCCCACTAGCTGCCGCCATGGTGGATCTGCCGCATTGGTTCTAGACCCAATCATTGACGGATTTCACCTCACTCGAGTCCTCATGGACGGCGGTAGCAGCCTGAACCTGCTTTATCAGGACACAGTGCGGAAAATGGGCATAGATCCCTCAAGGATTAAACCCACAAAAACGACCTTTAAGGGCATCATACCAGGTTTAGAGGCCAGTTGCACAGGCTCAGTTACACTTGAAGTGGTCTTCGGATCCCCAGATAATTTCCGAAGCGAGGAGTTAATCTTTGACATAGTCCCGTTCCACAGTGGCTATCACACACTGCTCGGGCGAACCGCATTTGCGAAGTTCAACGTGGTGCCGCACTACGCATACCTCAAGCTCAAGATGCCAGGACCTCGGGGAGTCATCACAGTCAATGGAAACACCGAACGCTCTCTCTGAACAAAGGAGCACACGACGGCCCTCGCTGCGGAAGTACAAGGCAGCCTTTCAAGGCAATTCTCCAGTCTGGCAATGAAACGTCCGGACGCCGTCAAGCGCGCCCGAAGTAACTTACAACAAGACCGCCTGGCACGTTCCGAGCAAGCGTAGCAATGCGGTCCCAGCCCCAGCCCTCGCGAAACGGCAAAATCAGTGCTACGCGTACACAATTATGCTCTGAAACTACCATGGGCACTGGGGGAGGGGCACGACCACGGCACTCCCAAAACGCGGCTCAACCGCACTAGGGGCTGCCAATTTTGTCATTTTTTCTTACTTTCAGGACTCCACTCTCTGGAAGACCTGATCGGCAGTACAATTGCCGAACGAACGATACAACAACCAGGGAGGCAGAAAGCTACGCTGCACTATGGAACTCCCAGGTGGTCTCTATCACGACTAAAATACCTGTTTTACATGCCATTTCGTAGCTCGCCCCTGGAGGGGACATGTTAAATAGTCCCATCTCTTGCTTACCGCACTATTTGTATCGTTCTGCTTTTAATGCACTTTTCTCGAATAAAAAATGCTTAGCCTCAGACTATTATTGCATCCTCTATTCATTCCTTTTTATATATATGTTCAGTCATGACATTTAGCATCCGTACACTTTGGTACGACCAATACGCCAGGGGCTCAAGCACCCCATAATACGGCGTGAGAAGTCCGAACACTTTCACAAGTGCGGCCCTCCGAACTTATAGCATTATATGCATCAGCTCCGAATCATGTCTTTGGTCAATAGTTGGGTTTGCCCGGCTCCCATATTTTGGTACCTTACGTTCCGCTATATCGGCTAAGTTAGCACTGGGAGAACTACTGCGATTGTGCCCCAGTTCAGCTGGGCTAAGCACCTCAGTAGAGAAAGCTAAAACTGACTGTCATGATAGGGCGAGAGCTGGTTGCTGTTCGAGAGGTTTCGAGTCCCTAAAGACTTATGCCGCTTAGAGCGAGGAGTCGGCTTTGTCTGGCCTAGGCGTGTATAGCGCCCCGAACTCGGTCTTCCGAAAACTAGGGGCTTCACCGAAATTTAAAATTATAGAATTCACTGGCTAAGTGAGAGTGATAACGCACTATAGTCCGATTGCCTTGTTCGTTGTGCTGAGCACCTCCCTCGAAGGACCCAAGAATGGGAAAAAGAGTGCTCAGGTTTATCCCGAACACCCCAGCACTCGTGGCATGGGGGCAGATGCCGACGACTCGCCATCTCTCAGATTTAGTAAATGGCCGCATAGAAGGTAATATTTTAAATTAAAACAAGCGTTGCATAGCGCATATGAACAAGTTTTCAGCGTACAGGATAACATGAGCGAATTTACTCAAATATTACATCCTTGGAACATTCATCCACCACAAGGCGGGCACCCTTTAGGACGCCCTCATAATACATTTCGGGGTGGCGATGCTCCTTGCCCTGCGGCGGCCCGTCCTTCACAAGCTTCTCAGCATCCATCTTGCCCCAGTGTACTTTAGCACGGGCAAGCGCCCTACGGGCGCCCTCGATGCAGATGGAGCGCTTGATGACTTCAAGCCACGGACATGCGTCCACCAGCCGCCTCACCAGCCCGAAGTAGCTCCCAGGCAGGGCCTCTCTAGGCCACAGCCAGACTATGAGACCCTTCATGGCCTGTTCGGCCACCTTATGGAGCTCGACCAGTTGCTTTAGCTGGTCGCTCAAGGGCACCGGGTGTCCGGTCTCAGCATACTGAGACCAGAACACCTTCTCCGTCGAGCTCCCTTCCTCGGCCCGATAATAGGCAGCGGCATCTGACACGCTACGAGGCAAATCTGCGAATGCTCCTGGAGAGCTCCGGACTCAGGTAAGTAACAAGTAATTCACTTTCATGTGCTTGCTTTCCATAAAGAATGCCTTACCCGCCGCTATCTTCTTCATCGCCTCGATTTCCTAGAGGGCTTTTTGGGCTTTGGCCTTGGCAGACTTGGCGCTTTCAAGGGCCGCAGAGAGCTTGGACTCTCGAGTCTTCGAGTCCAGCTCCAAGGTCTCATGCTTCTTCACAAGAGCATGGAGCTCTTGCTACACCTCGCCAACCCGTGCCTCATGCTTCTCCCGCTCGGTGCGCTCCGCGGCCGCCTTCTATTCGGCCTCGGAAAGCGCTTGCTTCAGGGTCGCCACCTCGGTCGTGGCCCCTAGAACCCCAATAACGATCCTGTAATTTCTTGCAATTGCATCTCTTTATATACATACACACACACACACACACACACACACGGACAAGGCATTATGTACCTTGGTTCTCCTCGAGCTGCTTCTTCGCAAGGCTGAGCTCTCGCTCGGACCGCTCGACGCTCTGCTTCAGCGCGTCAACCTCCGCAGTCAGTGCGGCAGAGGCCAGCAGCGAAGCCTGCATATGCATATCGACATAATTATGTTAGACTCCTGCGAATATTATTAGATCCTCTATTCGGCTTTTCTTTGTGAACACCGAACAGAGCATCAGGGGCTACTGTCTATGCGGTAACATTTTCATATATTTTTTACTTACCTCAAAGCATGTCAGAAGGCTGGCACAAGCTTCAGTCAGCCCGCTTTTGGCGGACTGAACTTTCTGGATCACCGCACTAATAATAGTGCGGTGCTCCTCGTCGATAGAGGCACCGTTAAGCACCTCTAGCAAGTTATCCGGTGCCTCCGGTTTGACGGAGGTCACCGGCACGGTAGGCTTGCCCTTCTTAGCGGGGGGCCGCCTGTCGGACTCCAGAACCGTTGAGGGTTCCGGGGCGTTGTTCGGCCCAGGGCCGGACTTGGAGCCCTTGGGAGCCTTGCTCCCTTTTTTCCTGCAGTCCGGAAGGTCGCCTTGCGGCGCCTCCAGGACCACCTCCCCTTGGTGTGGAACCTTTCGGGATAATACCTCGGCATTATCCATAGGGTTAGGGGAGGAGGCGGCCGGAAGTGAAGTGTTGTTCACATCCGACGAACCCAAGGAACCGCTCGACGATACTTCGAGCCGGGCTCGGGCCGGACTGCATGATTATGTTCGGCGTCAGGAGAAGCTGTGCAACAAAGGAGCGCTATGAGTCACTCTGGTGTCTGAATACTTACGACTTCGCCTGGGGCTTGGCCCTGGGCGGCCACTCCTCTTCGTTGTCGGCGGCGTTGGTGGAGTAGTCCGGAGGAAGGGTCCTTCCCTTCTTGGACCCTCCGGCCTCCCCAGTAGGGGCGGCCTTCCTCTACTTTTCTCCCCCCGCTGGGGAAGAAACCTCTCTTTTCTCCTCCTCGTCTTCATGGGAGGAGTGCGCCTCGGAGTCATCGGACGATGAGTCCAACACCACCGAGCGCCGGGAACTCTTTCGGGTTCCCGTGGCCTTTTTATTGGCCTTCTTCTCTGGCACCACATAGGGTGCCGGAACCAGCAGCTTCGCCAAGCGGGCGTCTGCCGGGCCCTCGGGCAAAGGAGCCGGACGGTTGATCTGTTCGGACGTCTCCTGCCAATCCTGTCAAAGGTACGGGAGCTTAGATCCCGCATGGAGTCAAACTATGGAAAATGAGTATCCTATAAAAGGTAAAACCGCTTACCGCGTTGGCTTGCCGCTTCGAGCTGAATCCGCGATCCTCGATAAGGGGAGGAGGAACCTCGGCACTCTTGAATAGCACCTTCCAGGCATCCTCATGGGTTGTGTCGAAGAGCCTGCTCAGAGTTTCGTGCTGGGCCGGATCGAACTCCCACAAGCTGAAAGCCCGTTGTTGACACAGGAGGATCCGGCGGATGAGCATGACCTGGACTACGTTGAAGAGTTTGAGCTTCTTGCTCACCAGGTTTTGGACACATGTTTGGAGTCTGGTCACCTCTCCCAAACTACCCCAAGACAGGCCCTTCTCTTGCCCGGAGGTGAGCCGCGTAGGGATGCCAGATCGGAACTCGGGGGTCGCTGCCCAATCAGGGTCACGCGGCTCGGTGATGTAGAACCACCCCGATTGCCACCCCTTTATGGTCTCCACGAAGAATCCCTCGAGCCATGTGACGTTGGGCATCTTGCCCACCATGGCGCCTCCGCACTTCGCCTGGCGGCCGCTCACTACCTTCGGCTTGACATTGAAGGTCTTTAGCCATAAGCCGAAGTGGGGTTGGATGCAGAGGAAGGCCTCGCACACGACGATAAACGCCGAGATGTTGAGGATAAAGTTCGGGGCCAGATCGTGGAAATCCAGGCCATAGTAGAACATGAGCCCCCGGACGAATGGGTGGAGAGGGAAGCCCAGTCCGCGAAGGAAATGGGTGATGAACACTACCCTCTCATGGGGCCTGGGGGTGCGCGATGTCGTCGGGCAGGTATCCGGCTCGCCTCAGCTTCTTGATGTTTCCCTCCGTGACGGAGGAGACCATCCACCTGCCTCCCGCTCCGGACATGGTTGGAGAAGGTTGAGGTGGGAAATGCGGACTTGGGCGCTGGAGCTCGAGTGTGCGAAGATCGGTGAGCAAAGGAGGAAGAAGGCGTGGATAAAAGGGTGAATCCTTATCCCCTTATATGGGCGGACGAAGCTATGCGTCCCCACCAGCCTGGTAAAACTCGCTTATCCCCCAAGCGCCGTAATCAATGGCACGGTTGGGTTACCCACGCCCGTATTGATGAGGATCCCGTGATAAGGGGACACGATCTCTGCTTCGACAAGACGTGCCAAGGAAACCGCCTCGCAAAACGCGCTGAGGTGGGACAGTAAAAAACGATTCGAATGAAAGCTTGGCTGTGGTGTGATGTCACGCCACAGAATACGTCAGCAGATTAGATTTGTGAAAATACTATTCTCTCTACGGTGGTATGTGGAACTTGTTTTGCAGTGCCGGACACGATCCTCATGTTCACAATCTTCTATAAAGTATTCGGAGGAGGAACCCGCCTTGCAATGCCGAAGACAATCTGCACGCCTGACTCGTCGTCATTGAAGCCTGGTTCAGGGGCTACTGAGGGAGTCCTGGATTAGGGGGTGTTTGGATAGCCGGGCTATGACCTTTGGCCGGACTGTTGGACTATGAAGATACAAGATTAAAGACTTCGTCTCGTGTTCGGATGGGACTTTCCTTGGCGTGGAAGGCAAGCTTGGCAATACGGGTATGTAGATCTCCTCCCATTGTAACCGACTCTGTGTAACCCTAGCCCCCTCCGGTGTCTATATAAATCGGAGGGTTTAGTCCGTAGGACAACAACAATCATACCATAGGCTAGCTTCTAGGGTTTAGCCTCTCTGATCTCGTGGTAGATCTACTCTTGTACTACCCATATCATCAATATTAATAAAGTAGGAGTAGGGTTTTACCTCCATCGAGACGGCCCGAACCTGGGTAAAAACATCGTGTCCCTTGTCTCCTGTTACCATCCGCCTAGACGCACAGTTCGGGACCCCCTACCCGTGATCCGCCGGTTTTGACACCGACAATGGGTTTCTGAACCCATGGTTCTCTTTCTTTACCATGTTTCCTAGCAACAAAGTCTCTCTTATCATAACGTTGATTCTTTGATTGTGGGTTATCAAGATCAAAAACAGGTTCAATTTCTACAGCTTTATCATTACTAGGTTGAGCATCATCATGAACATCATCATTAACATTTTCATTGGGTTCATGTTCAATACCAGATTGTGTTTCAGCATGAGAAATAGAAATGTCATTTGGATTCTCAGGTGGTTCAGCAATAGGTTCACTAGGAGCATGCAAAGTCCTGTCATTTTTCTTTTTCTTCTTTTTAGAAGGACTAGGTGCATCAATATTATTTCTCTGAGAATCTTGTTCGATTCTCTTAGGTGGCCTTCAGGATACAAAGGTTCCTGAGTCATTCTACCAGTTCTAGTAGCCACTCTAACAGCAGAATCATTTTTCTTACTATTCATTTCATTGAGCAAATCATTTTGAGCCTTAAGTACTTGTTCTACTTGAGTGGTAACCATAGAAGCATGTTTACTGATGAGTTTAAGTTCACCTCTAACATCAGCCATGTAATTACCCAAGTGTTCAATCATATAAGCATTTTGTTTTAATTGTCTACCACAATAAGCATTGAAATCTTCTTGCTTAACCATAAAGTTATCAAACTCATCCAAGCATTGGCTAGCAATTTTAGTAGGAGGGATTTCAACACTATCATATATGTAGAGAGAATTTACCTTTACTACCTATGTTGGTTATTAAGACCATGAGGTTCTTCAATAGGTAACGGATTAAGATCATATGTTTCTTCAACACGCGGTAGATTAAGACCATGTATTTTTTTCAATAGGAGGTAAATTCTTAACATCTTCAGCTTTAATACCTTTTTATTTCATAGATTTCTTTGCCTCTTGCATATCTTCAGGACTGAGAAATAGAACACCTCTGTTCTTCGGAGTTGGTTTAGAAATTGGCTCAGGAAATGTCCAATTATTTTCATTCGTCAACATATTATTCAATAGAATTTCAGGTTCATCCGGTGTTCTCTCCCTGAAAACAGAACCATCACAACTATCCAGGTAATCTCTGGAAGAATCGATTAGTCCATTATAAAAGATATCAAGTATTTCATTTTTCTTAAGAGGATGATTAGTGTCGGTATACAAAAAGAGGGGTACACTTTTTGTACCCGTATGACTGTGCACGGGCAGTCTGAGCCATGGGCGCCGCCGCACCGAGCCCGGCAAGGGAGGTAGAACCAAGGTAAGGCCGAAGCCAAAGAGGAGCAGAATGACGCCAAGACCAAGACTATGAAGAGCAAAGGGGGCGAAGCGGGCCCCCCGGCAAGATCCTTGCCGGGAGGCGGTTTTTGCAAACCCGGCAAGACCCTTGCCGTGGCAGCTCGCCCCACACCTATGGAGCGGGTGACCCATGAGTCCACTACCCCCATGGGGCAAGGATTCAGGAGGCATCCCCGTGGTGGTATGCAGATCTTTGTGAAGACATTCAAGATCAGATGGACACTTTAGAAGATGATGGTCCTTGGCGGGATCCCAGCCAAGGAAAACCACAAGGCCCCCGGCAAGAGCCTTGCCGGGGATGGCAGCAGGCGCCACGGCAAGACCCTTGTCGGGACCCCGACAAGACCCTTGCCAGGTCCGCGGCAAGGCCCTTGCCAAGGACACCCGCGGGGCCACCATCGGACCCGCACCAGTCATGCCTCCACCACCGTTCCCATGCAGCTGCCAACCCAACCTGCTGGGCAGGCACCTGCGTGGCGGCATGCAGATCCTCGTGGAGACCCACCACTGCGCCACCTCAGCTGCCTGCCCGCCTACATGGCATCGCAGGCACCGCTGGCCAGGGCGCGTGTCGACGCGGAAGAGAGCGGCGACGGATGAGACAGGGCTCTCCCCCGCCCCCGATAAAGCAAGGACACCTAAGCAAGGCGCATTAAATGCACCTTGTCATGTAATGCAAGGGATAACATCGCATCACTGTACCTTTTCCACCTCCTGTGTGCCACTGTGGCAGCCCCTTTCCCTATAAAAGGAGGCCCCAAGCGACCAGGAAGAGGATTCGGCTTTTTGGAGCTCCTCATGCCCCGTAGCTAGCTCAAGAACACAAACATATAATCTACCAAAGCAGGAGTAGGGTTTTACGCATCTTCGCGGCCCAAACCTGGGTAAAGGAATCGTGTACTGCCTGCTCGATCCGCTCTTCTCACGGCCCCCGCGCCCCGCAACCGCAGAAAGGGATTCTCGTGATCCCATAGGTGTCGTTTCTCACCGACATCTTTGGCGCGCCAGGCAGGGGCGGCGCAGTTGTGAGAATCGGCTTTAGCTGTTAGTTCGACGCTTCTTCATCGTCATGGCGCCCAAGAAGAAGACAACGGTGGCGGTTGGCCCATCGGACGCCGGGCATCCCGTCCTGACGCGGGCGAGCAGCGGACCGGTCGCCGAAAGGACCCGGGGCGCTGTTTGCGAACACCAACACCGTCCCAGTAGGCGGAGTTTGGGAGGCGGCGATGTTCGTGCGCCCGGTAACGGGCCGCATGCCACCAAATCCAAAGATGGAGCCGGGCCCTCCGCACGTGGCGCGGGACCTTCCGAGGTCGCTGCTGCCCCGCCTGCTGGTGGCGCGAGGGCCTCTAGGACTCCTACTCCGGCGCCGACGGCGCGTTCCTCTCAAGCGGCGCGCGACGAGCGGCGTGATCACCCCGAAGACCCCGGGCGTCGCCGCGGGAAAAGCCCCGAGCGCCACTCCCGGGATGTAGAAGACCTGCCCGCTCGCCGAAGCGCTGGTGAAGACGGCGTGCGACCGCGCGGTCGTGATAGAGCTCCTTCTGACATGGTCAGAAGTCGAAGCGCGTCGCGATCCGTGCAGGTTTCGCTGCCACCGACGCCAGCAGAAGCCCTGGCGCGCACGCAGTTGCTCCTCGACTTTCCTCCCACTACGGGGAAACTCGACGAATGGAGAGCCACCATCCGAAGCCTTGTTGCGGTGGCCAACAAAGATGAGCCGACCCCGACGGAGCCCCCGGGTCGACGTTCCGACGGAGTCCCGCGTACCAGTGGCAGGAAGGCTGGCGGCGCCGCGACCACGGTGCACTCGCCTCGTCCTCGCCCGGTGCCACGGACACCGGCCCGTCGCGACGTTGCGGGCGACGAAATCTCCATAGCGTTGTCCGACCCGCGGACCCACCAGGACCAACGCCAGGTCCTTCGGGATCGGGAACATGAAGACGCTCGGACCACCATCGAGCACCGGCGTGGAGCGCGCCACCAGTCAGATAGGCGAGCGGGGCCTGCTGTGGACCACCCGACACCGGAGAGCCCTGGGGGCCTGCCTTACGAGGTAAGTTGCCCGGCTTTTACCCGTGAGCTGCGGTAGTTCCAGTGGCCCACTCACCGCACTTTCAAACCTGACGTGGGCGAGAAGTACGGCGGCAAGACCCACCCATCCGAGTTCCTCCGCATCTACACCATCGCGATGCAGGCTGCCGGAGCTCGTGACGATAAGGTGCTTGCTAATTACTTCCCGTTGGCTCTTAAACCCAACGCCATGTCATGGTTGATGCACTTGCTAGTAGACTCCATTTCCTCCTTGTCGGATTTGTGCCATGAGTTCGTGGGCGCCTTCACTGGCGGTCACCAAGCTCATGGCCAAGCGAGTGATCTCCACGTCATTCCCCAGAAGGGAGGAGAGAGTCTCCGCAAGTACATACAGAGGTTCAGTGCGCAGGCAGGCAGGGCGGTTTTTACCGCGGTAAGTTTCTTCGCGCGCTGCGCCTCCCACGATTCTCGCACGTGGCGCGTCGTGGGGAGGCGTGTGTGACGCGGGCGGCATGCGTGAGGCTGACCTCTGCACGAATGCGTCACGTCGTAGTAAAAGGGGGCGGCTCGTGTCTTCCCCATAAACGGAGGGAGGCGTGGAGGCGCAAACGAGCCCTAGGGCCTAGAATTAGGGGAGCACGGTAACCTCTGTCGAAGCACGCTGCCCTCAAGCTACCTGTGGAACCAGGTACCTTTGTGCTTCAGCTAACTCAGCCATCCGTTGATCCATCAACAGAGCAGAACAAGAGAAGGAAATCAGGACCCGGCAAGTACTTTCCCGCCGAGCTCCCTGGAGCCGCCGGCAAGGATGTTGCCGACGACAATGAACCCGCCACGGGACGGCTAACTCCGGCAGGACGCCAAGCTCTTGTAGTCGAGACAGCCGCCCCTATAGCGGAGGAAATGCCTTTAGTCCTCGCCGTCGAGCCTCAGGCTCCAGCGTGGGCACAGCATACCGTCAGGTTCCTCTAGACAGAGGAGCTTCCCGAGGAGCAGGAAGAAGCGGAAAAAGTAGCCCATCGCTCTGCCATGTACCAGTTCGTCGATGACGTCCTGTACAGGAAGAGACCGAACGGTGTGAAATTGAAGTGCATCCCTCGAGAGGAAGGACTGGAGCTGTTGGCAGAGATACATGGAGGCATATGTGGATCCCACATTGGGTCGAGAGCCCTTGCCGGCAAGGCGTTCCGGCAGGGTTTCTTCTGGCCCACCGCCCTCCAGGATGCAACGACACTCGTCACCAGGTGTGAGGCGTGTCAGTTCCATTCAAGAAAGCTTCATCAACCAGCTCAAGCCCTTCAAACCATTCCTCTCTCCTGGCCCTTCTCGGTCTGGGGGCTCGACATACTGGGCCCTTTCCCCCGCGCTGTCAGGGGCTTTGAGTACTTGTACGTAGCCATCGACAAGTTCACAAAGTGGCCAGAAGTGGAGGCAGTGAGGAAGGTCACAGCTCAGTCAGCCGTCAAGTTCTTCAAGGGGCTAGTGTGTCGTTACGGTGTACCCAACCGGATCATCACCGACAACGGTACGCAGTTCACAAGCCGCACCTTCATGCAGTATAGTCAGGACCTCGGCATCAAAGTCTGTTTCGCTTCCGTCACTCACCCGCGCAGCAACGGGCAAGCTGAGAGGGCAAATGCTGAAGTGTTGCGAGGCTTAAGGACCAAGACCTTTGACAGACTGCACAAGAGCGGAAGGCGCTGGATTGATGAGTTGCCGACGGTTCTTTGGTCAATCAGGACGACACCAAATCGAGCCACCAGCCAGACACCCTTTGCCCTGGTATATGGGGCAGAAGCAGCTATCCCCACTAAACTCATATACGGGTCAACTCGAGTGCTCGCTTATGATGAGCTTGAGCAAGAGCAACTGCGGCAAGACGATGCACTGCTCCTTGAGGAAGATCGTCTTTGGGCGGCTGTGAGAGCAGCACGCTACCCGCAAGCCTTGCGCCGCTACCACAGCCGCAAGGTTCATGCCCAGAGCCTTGAGGAAGGCAACCTTGTTCTTCGGCGCGTTCAATCGGCCAAGAATTCCAACAAGTTGACGCCGAAGTGGGAAGGCCCTTATCGGGTAATACGAGTCACCAGGCCCGGCGCAGTCCGCCTGGAGACCGAAGATGCCTTTCCGGTGAGCAACTCCTAGAACATCGAGCATCTTCGCAAGTTTTACCCATAAGGTGCGGCTTGTCGGGCCTCCCGGCAAGCCACACCTTTTGTACAAGCATTGCCGATGATGCATGTAACCCTTTGTACAAAGCCAGGCGCAGACCCTGAGCATAAATGAAGCGCTGGCGCCCTAAGTTATAGCATGCATGCTAGATCGAGTCTCGTCCTTGGTTAGGGTTGATAGTGCTTAGCGGCGGCTAACCCCTAGCTGAGAGGTCGAGTGTGCGTCTCTTTGCCGTTCCTTTGTATCCTTTGGTTCGCAGGGTTCGGATATCCTTGCCGGATCACTTGAGGATGAAAAAAAGAGAAGAAGGACGGACCAGCATCTAGACCCCGCCAAGCCAGTGTTGCCGGGGGCTGCAAGTACAAAGATTCACCCACGGCGAACCAAAGTTGCCGGGGGCTGCAGTTTCAGATAAGTTCTTCATACCTTATCATGCATTCTCTGATGGACTGAGGTATGCGAAACCTCGTTTCTTCCTAAAAGCTACCATGCTCCCCTAACTCTAGGCCCTAGGGCTCGTTCCTGGGGCCGGGTTTGGTCGTAGTCGCGGCAGCGAAGGGACGAAACGAGGAGCCTGAACCCGCCTCATCCCTGCCTCCGCGGAAACCGTGAGAAAGGTCGAGCGACGTGGGAAAACGGCAGGGCCTGCTGCCGGGCAAGGAAATGTCTATCTTAAAGATATCAAGGATTTACCCCTTGACGTGGGTTCCACCCGCAAAACAAGTGACCCGGCAAGCATCCCTTTTTCATTAAAAACATTCCACTCAGGTACAGTTCATGGAGAATGAAAAACATGAATGATGGGATTACAAGCTTTAAATTCAGCTAAGGCCTGAAGGCTTACAAACTAAAAAGAGATAAGGTGCCCGTAATCCCTTTCTTGTCCCTCTCTTCAGGAGGCAGGTCAAGGAGGCGAAAAGGGCAAAAGGGGCGCCTAGACGAGCTACAGGTGGCAGAAGACACCAAGAGAACATCTCGGTGGTCGTCCAAAGGCTGGATGGTGATGGCAGCGCTGGAGGCAGAGCTCGAAGACGAGGCGGCAAGACGTCAGCACGCGTCGAAGGCGTCGTGCCCACGTACTCCGAGTTGACGGCCTTGCCGCCCGCCCTCTTCCTCTTCCGCAGCCTCCCAACGCCAGCCGCCCAAGGAGACGACCCCGAGAAGTTCAAGGAGCCGGCGACACGGATGTTGGGGTCGCCGGTGCCACACGGAGTGGCGCCCGACACCTAGTCGGACTCGTCATCCCGCCGCCCGCTACCCTCGTCGTCGCTGCTGCTGTCCTCCTCGTCACTCCCGCCCGAGGAGGAGTCTTCGCTATCGGAGGAGCTCTCCACGCAGCACCTTGCCCGAGTCCCGAAGCACCCGAAGACCTTGACGGAGAGGAGACCGCCCTCCATCATATTAAAATGGAGGGTGAGCCCCTCCATCAGGCGGTGGATACGGCGAACGTCTTCCACCCTCGACAGAGATACATCACATTAGGGGCTGGGAAGTCGACGCGGACTCGCGTACCGCTGATTCCACAACCCCTCATGTGCAGCCTCAGTGTCTCAGGCGGGTCCAGCTCCATCTCGCTCGCGAATGGAGTCGGGAGACGAAGACGACGGGAAGGCGGCCGCCGCAGCCTAACGAAGAACTCACAAGGGTCGTCCCAACGTGGCCCTCCATGGGGAGAGGAACTGCTAGCGGAGGCGAAGCCGGCGCGCCGCCTCGTCGTCCTCTTCCCCGAGCGCCTCGGCCTCGCCCACGGCCTCGCCCTCTCCCCCTTCCCCTCGCGGCTGGCTCTGCCACCGCAGGTGCAGGAGAAGGAGGGACGCGTTGTCGAGCGGCGCCCCTCGTTGCCATCGTCGAAGGACCAGGGTTCCCTTTCTCCATGGCGAATGAGCGGGAGGGGAGTAGAAGCTGAAGAAGTGAGATGGAGGAATGCAGGGCACCGACCCCCCCGCTCTTTATTAAGGAGCAGGGTGGGGGCTCGACCGCCCCGTTCCGCCAATGAGGACGTGAATGGCGCAGGAGACCGGGGCCGATCCGCCGCCCCAGCCCGCGACGGTCCGGCTTCCCGCCTCCACCAACTGCCACCCCAGGCGCATGAACACCGCGTGGCGAACGTGCAGGACCGAAGCGACGGGTGAGGTGACTTCTACCCGCCCCATGATTAAAGGGAGTGGGCGCCTTGAAAGACCACGCCTGGGCCCCGTCCAGTAAATGTGCCGCGCCTCCACGCCTCCCTCCATTTATGGGGAAGACGCGAGCCGCCCCCTTTTACTACGACGTGACGCATGCATGCAGAGGTCAGCCTCACGCATGCCGCCCGTGTCACGCACGCCTCCCCACGACGCACCACGCGCGAGAAGTGTGGGAGGCGCAGCGCACGAAGAAACTTACTGGAGTAAAAACCGCCCTGCCTGCCCGCGCACCGTTCTTGGGCCTGGCCGAACAACGCGTAGCGCTTATGTGTGGCCCAGGCCCGGGGGCTCCTGTCGATGTACAAAAAGAGGGGTACACTTTTTGTACCCCTATGACTATGCACGGGCAGTCTGAGCCACGGGCGCCGCCGCACCAAGCCCGACAAGGGAGGTAGAACCAAGGTAAGGCCGAAGCCAAAGAGGAGCAGAACGACGCCAAGACGAAGACCACAAAAAGCAAAGGGGGCGAAGCGCCCCCTCGGCAAGATCCTTGCCGGGAGGCGGTTTTTGCAAACCCGGCAAGACCCTTGCCGTGGCAGCTCGCCCCACACCTACGGAGCGGGTCACCCTTGAGTCCACTACCCCCATGGGGCAAGGATTCGGGAGGCATCCCCGTGGTGGTATGCAGATCTTTGGGAAGACATTCAAGATCAGATGCACACTTTAGAAGATGATGGTCCTTGGCGGGATCCCAGCCAAGGAAAACCACAAGGCCCCCAGCAAGAGCCTTGCCGGGGATGGCATCAGGCGCCACGACAAGACCCTTGTCGGAACCCCGACAAGACCCTTGCCGGGGCCGCGGCAAGGCCCTTGCCAAGGACACCAGCGGGGCCACCATCGTACCCGCACCAGTCATGCCTCCACCACCGTTCGCATGCAGCTGCCGACCCAACCAGCTGGGCAGGCACCTGCGTGGCGGCATGCAGATCCTCGTGGAGACCGACCGTTCGCCACCTCAACTGCCTGCCCGCCTACATGGCATTGCAGGCACCGCTGGCCAGGGCGTGTGTCGACACGGAAGAGAGCGGCGACGGACGAGACAGGGCTCTCCCCGCCCCCGATAAAGCAAGGACACCTAAGCAAGACGCATTAAATGCACCTTGTCATGTAATGCGAGGGATAACCTCGCATCACTGTACCTTTTCCACCTCCTGTGTGCCACTGTGGCAGCCCCTTTCCCTATAAAAGGAGGCCCCAGGCGACCAGGAAGAGGATTCGGCTTTTTGGAGCTCCTCACGCCCCGTAGCTAGCTCAAGAACACAAACATATAATCCACCAAAGAAGGAGTAGGATTTTACGCATCTTCGCGGCCTGAACCTGGGTAAAGGAATCGTGTACTGCCTGCTCGATCCGCTCTTCTCACGGCCCCCGTGCCCCGCAACCGCAGAAAGGGATTCTCGTGATCCCATAGGTGTCGTTTCTCACCGACAATTAGGCAAAGCATTCAGTAACTTGAGATGCCTCCCCCAAGCTTGTGGGAGACTCTCTTCTTTAATTTGCACAAAGTTGTATATTTCCCTTAAAGCAGCTTGTTTCTTATGAGCAGGGAAATATTTAGCAGAGAAGTAGTAAATCATATCCAGCGGACTTCGCACACAACCAGGATCAAGAGAATTAAACCATATCTTAGCATCACCCTTTAATGAGAACGGAAATATTTTAAGGATATAGAAGTAGCGAGATTTCTCAACATTAGTAAAGAGGCTGGCTATATCATTTAATTTAGTAAGATATGCCACAACAGTTTCAGATTCACAACCATGAAAAGGATCAGATTCAACCAAAGTAATTATATCCGGATCAACAGAGAATTCATAATCCTTATCGGTAACACAGATAGGTGAAGTTGCAAAAGTAGGGTCAGGTTTCATTCTAGCATTAAGAGATTGCTGATTCCATTTAGCTAATAACCTCTTGAGTTCATATCTATCTTTGCAAGCCAAAATAGCTAAAGAAGCTTCTTTATCAAAAACATAACCCTGAGGAATAACAAGCAAGTTTTCCTCATCACTTTCATCAATATAATCAGTTTCAATAATTTCTTTCTCTCTAGCCCTAGCAATTTGTTCATCAAGAAATTCACCAAGTGGCACAGTAGTATCAAGCATAGAAGTAGTTTCATCATAAGTATCATGCATAGCAGAAGTGGCATCATCAATAACATGCGACATATCAGAATGAATAGCAGAAGCATGATTAGGTGTCACAAGCTTACTCAAAACAGAAGGTGAATCAAGTGCAGAGCTACATGGCAGTTCCTTACCTCCCCTCGTAGTTGAGGGATAAATTGTTGTCTTAGCGTCTTTCAAGTTCTTCATAGTGACTGATAACCCACAAGTATAGGGGATCGCAACAGCTTTCGAGGGTAGAGTATTCAACCCAAATTTATTGATTCGACACAAGGGGAGCCAAAGAATATTCTCAAGTATTAGCAGCTGAGTTGTCAATTCAACCACACCTGGAAACTTAGTATCTGCAGCAAAGTGTTTAGTAGCAAAGTAATATGGTAGCGGTGGTAACGACAACAAAAGTAAAGACAACAAAAGTAATGTTTTTGGTATTTTGTAGTGATTGTAACAGTAGCAACGGGAAAGTAAATAAGCGAGAACCAGTATATGGAAATCTTGTAGGCACCGGATTAGTGATGGATAATTATGCCGGATGCGGTTCATCATGTAACAGTCATAACATAGGGCGACACAGAACTAGCTCCAATTCATCAATGTAATATAGGCATGTACTCCGTATATAGTCATACGTGCTTATGGAAAAGAACTTGCATGACATCTTTTGTCCTACCCTCCCGTGGCAGCGGGGTCCTGTTGGAAACTAATGGATATTAAGGCCTCCTTTTAATAGAGAACCGGAACAATGCATTAGCATATAGTGAATACATGAACTCCTCAAACTATGGTCATCACCGGGAGTGGTCCCGATTATTGTCACTTCGGGGTTGCCGGATCATAACACATAGTAGGTGACTATAGACTTGCAAGATAGGATCAAGAACTCACATATATTCATGAAAACATAATAGGTTCAGATCTGAAATCATGGCACTCGGGCCCTAGTGACAAACATTAAGCATAGCAAAGTCATAGCAACATCAATCTCAGAACATAATGGATACTAGAGATCAAATCCTAACAAAACTAACTCGATTACATGATAAATCTCATCCAACCCATCACCGTCCAGCAAGCCTACGATGGAATTACTCACGCACGGCGGTGAGCATCATGAAATTGGTGATGGAGGATGGTTGACGATGACGACGGCGACGAATCCCCCTCTCCGGAGCCCCGAACGGACTCCAGATCAGCCCTCCCGAGAGGTTTTAGGGCTTGGTGGCGGCTTCATATCGTAAAACGCGATGATTTCTTCTCTCTGATTTTTTTCTCCCCGAAAGCCAATATATAGAGTTGGAGTTGGCGTCGGAGGGTTTCCAGGGGGCCCACAAGGTAGGGGGGCGTGCCCCACCCTCATGGACAGGGTGTGGGCCCCCTGGTCTTCATCTTTGGTGAGGATTTTTTATTATTTTTTATAAGACATCCCGTGGAGTTTCAGGTCATTCCGAGAACCTTTGGTTTTCTGCACATAAAACAACATCATGGCAATTCTGCAGAAAACAGCGTCAGTCCGGGTTAGTTCCATTCAAATCATACAAGTTAGAGTCCAAAACAAGGGAAAAGTGTCTGGAAAAGTAGATACGATGGATACGTATCAACTCTCCCAAGCTTAAACCCTTGCTTGTCCTCAAGCAATTCAGTTGACAAACTGAAAGAGAAAAAGAAAAACTTTGACAAACTCTGTTTGCTCTTGTTGTTGTAACTATGTAAAGCCAGCATTCAAGTTTTCAGCATATATCATAACTAACCACATTTGCAATAATTCTCAGGTCTCACAATTACTCATATCAATAGCATAATCAACTAGCGAGCCATAATAATAAATCTCGGATGACAACACTTTCTCAAAACAATCATAATATGATATAACAAGATGGCATCTCGCTAGCCCTTTCTGAGACCGCAGAACATAAATGCAGAGCACCTTTAAAGATCAAGGGCTGACTAGACATTGTAATTCATGGTAAAATAGATCCAATCATAGTCATACCCAATATAAATTAACAATGATAAATGCAAATGACAGCTGTGCTCTCCAGCTAGTGCTTTTTTAATAAAAGGGTGATGACTCAGCATTAAAGTAAATGGATAGGCCCTTCGCAGAGGGAAGCAGGGATTTGTAGAGGTGCCAGAGCTCGGTTTTGAAATAGAGATAAATTATATTTTGAGCGGTATACTTTCATTGTCAACATAGCAACTAAGAGATGGCAATATCTTCCATGTCACACACATTATAGGCGGTTCCCAAACAGAATGGTAAAGTTTATACTCCCCCTCCACCAACAAGCATCAATCCATGGCTTGCTCGAAACAACGAGTGCCTCCAACATACATCAGGTCCCAGGGGGAGTTTTGTTTGCAATTAATTTTGATTTAGTTTGCATAAAGCATGGGACTGGGCATCCCGGTGACCAGCCATTTTCTCGTGAATGAGGAGCGGAGTCCACTCCTCTTGAGAATAACCCGCCTAACATGGAAGATAAGGGCAACCTTGGTTGATACATGAGCTATTCGAGCATACAAAATAGAATGTTTATTTGAAGGTTTAGAGTTTGGCACATACAAATTTACTTGGAATGACAGGTAGATACCGCATATAGGAAGGTATAGTGGACTCATCTGGAATAACTTTGGGGTTTAAGGGATTGGATGCACAAGCAGTATTCCCGCTTAGTACATATGAAGGCTAGCAAGAGACTGGGAAGCGACCAACTAGGGAGCGACAACAGCCATGTACATGCATTAAAATTAATAAACATTGGATGCAAGCATGAGTAGGATATAATCCACCATGAACATAAATATCGTGAAGGCTATGTTGATTTGTTTCAACTACATGCGTGAACATGTGCCAAGTCAAGTCACTTAAATCATTCAAAGGAGGATACCTTCCCATCATACCACATCATAACCATCTCAATAGCATGTTGGCACGCAAGGTAAATCATTATAACTCATAGCTAATCAAGCATGGCACAAGTAACTATGATCTCTAATTGTCATTGCAAACATGTTTATTCATAATAAGCTGAATCAAGAACGACGGACTCATCATATTTACAAAAACAAAAGAGGTCGAGTTCATACCAGCTTTTCCCATCTCAGTCAGTCCATCATATATCATCATAATTGCCTTTCACTTGCACGACCGAACGGTGTGAATAATAATAAGAGTGCTCGTGCATTGGACTAAGCTGGAATCTGCAAGCATTCAATAAACAGGAGAAGACAAGGCAATATGGGCTCTTGGTTAAATCAACAATAATGCATATAAGAGCCACTTCAACAGTTTAATTCTGGTCTTCTCCTACTGACCCCCAAATAAAAGAAAAGAAATAAAAACTATTTAGACGGGAAAGCTCCCAACAAGCAAAGAAGAACGGGAAATATTTTTGGGTTTTCTTTTTAATTACTACTAGTAATTTTTTTTGTTTTTCTTAAGGTTTATCAAACACACAAGAAGAAAGCAGAGAAAAGAAAATAAACGAGCATGGATATTACAGTGAAAGAGTATGAGCATCAACATCTAGCAATGAGTGTGTGTGAACATAAATGTAATGTCGGTGAGAAATACGTACTCCCCCAAGCTTAGGCTTTTGGCCTAAATTGGTTTATGGCCAGGGATAGCCTGGCGGATACCCGTAGGTGTAGCTGGGGTCGTACTGTGATACAACAGCTATTGCCTGCTGACCTGCAGCGTGGAGTCGTGCTGCTTCCGCTCTCCTCTCGTACTCATCTGCCTCCTCTCTGGTAATAGTATATCTTCGTTTTGCCTGAGAATCAAAGAAGGCAGGAGTAGGGAGAGTAATACGGACAACGTGCCGCTTGTTAAAAATTAAACGATATAAGAGAGGTGATTCAGGCCTCTCGACAAACTGGTGCGAAGCCATAGAGTTATAATCTAAATATGCAGGAGGCAACTCCGTATCACCCTCACGGATGTCTATCTCAAGAAAATTAGCTAAGCGGGTTGCATAAATTCCTTCAAAGAAATCTCCATTATATCTATTATGATGTAATCTACAAGCTACAATGGTTCCCATATGATAAGATTGGTCTCCTAACACAGCACTCCTAAGAATACTAAGGTCAGGGACACACATGTGACATGCTTCATCCTTAGCATTTATGCATCTACCGATGAAGAGAGCAAATAATGTATAGCGGGAAAGTGAATGCTCCCTATGGTAGCTTGCGTTATATCTCTAGATTCCCCTACAGTTATACTAGCAAGAAAGTTTCTAAATTCAGATTTAGGGGGATCTCTAACACTGCCCCATGGCGGAAGTTTGCAAGCAGAAGTGAAATCCTCTAAGTCCATGGTATAAGATTTGTCATAGAGATCAAACATGACTGAAGGAGAATTACGCGAAGATGAATACTCAAACCTCCTCACAAATGAACTTGTGAGATCATGATATTGGGGGCATATGTCTGCCTCAAAATCCTCAAGACCGGCATTACGCAAATATGCGTTGAATTCTTCTTTGATTCCCGCACGATCCATAAAATTTTCCGACGACCATTCGCAAGGCCGCACTGGAGCGTCTCTTGGTGGTTCCTCGTCAGCATCACGCATAGCAATCCTAGGTCCTTGCTTCCTTGAGCAACCAACTTGGAACATCTTCCTAAGCATATTGCTTTTCTCTAAAAAATTCTGAATTTTTTAGTAACTTCAAACAAAAGTGAACCAACTTCAATAAAACTGATAGCAACTACTCCTACAAGTGCCTAGAGCCTATATCAAGCATTAGAACTACTTGGAACCATATAAATTTGACATGCAAGCTTAAGAACATGGTCACCTATGAAGCACAAATTTTCAAAGAATAAAGCACTAGAACAAAAACTAATTGGACCAATGGAGGAGTCACATACCAAGGAATGATCTCCCCAAGCAGTTTTGCGAGAGGTGCTTTGAGCAAGGAGATCGAAAATCACAACAAAAGTGGTTGGAACTCGTGCTTGAGTTGGTTTTTCGGGTTTGTGTGAGGCAGAGGAAGAAGATGGGTGCAGGGATAAGTGGAGGAGGGCCACCATGGGCCCACGAGGCAGGGGGCGCGCCCAGGGGTGTAGGGCGCGCCCTCCACCCTTGTGGCCAGGTGGCAGCTCCCCCCGCGGTAATTTTTGCATAGTAAATCCTCAAATATTCCGGAAAAAATCATATTAAATTGGCATGTCATTCTGAGGATTTTTATTTTTGGGATATTTTTATATTGCACGGATAAGACAGGAAATAGACAGAAAATACTATTTTACTTTATTTCTACTAAAGAACAGAGAATATAAATAGGGTACAGAAGGTTGTGCTTCTAGTTTCATCCATCTCATGCTCATAAAAAAGAATCCACTAACAAGGTTGATCAAGTCTTGTTAACAAACTCATTCCGATAATCATGAAACCGGAGAAATTTCGAATAACACTAAGTTACCTCAACGGGGATATGCACATCCCCAATAATAAGTATATCATTTTTTTTTTGACAGTAGGAAGAGCAAATTCAAAACCTCCAAATATAATCGATGGAATTTTTCCAATAGAGTTGATACTATGAACTTGAGGTTGTTTCCTCGGAAAGTGTACCGTATGCTCATTACCAGTAACATGAAAAGTGACATTGCCTTTGTTGCAATCAATAACAACCCCAGCAGTATTAAGAAAAGGTCTTCGAAGAATAATAGACATACTATCATCCTTGGGAATATCAAGAATAACAAAGTCCGTTAAAATAGTAACATTTGCAACCACAACAGGCACATCCTCACACTACTAGAAAAACCGCTACTAATGGCGCACCTAATTTGGCCATTAATGACGCATCACTGGTGCGCCATTACTAGCACGCCATTAGTAATTTTTACTAATGGCGCACCACTGGTGCACCATTAGTATCTGGTATACTAATGGCGCACCACTTGTGCGCCATTAGTATAGGCCACGGTGCGCCATTAGTATGCCTCCCAGGGGCCATGTATACCCAGGTGCTTTGGCATACTAATGGCGCACGACAACGGGATGCGCCATTAGTAACTTCGGCATACTAATGGCGCACTGTTTAGTGATGCGTCATTAGTGATGCGCCATTTTGAATCTAGATCTGGATCGTGATTTTTTGCCCATTTTTTGCTCGTTTTTTTTTGCTCGTTTTTTTGGCACGACATTATTTCAAATTTTGTTCCTGTTTTTGGATCTTGTACGTTCTTTTGTCGTGTTCTTTTGCTGGAGAGGAGTTCGCCGGAGAGGAGTTCGCCGGAGAGGAGGAGGAGGAGGTCACCGGAGAGGCGCTCGCCTACATCGCCGGAGAGGAGGAGGAGGAGGTCGCTGGAGAGGAGTTCACCGGAGCATCGGAGAGGAGGAAGGAGAAACCATGAGAGGATGGGAGGAGAGGAGGGAGGAGGAGCTCACCGGAGAGGAGGGAGGAGGAACTCATCGGAGAGAAGGGAGGAGGAGCTCACCGGAGAGGAGGGAGGAGGAGCTCATCGGAGAGAAGGGAGGAGGAGCTCACCGGAGAGGAGGGAGGAGGAGCTCACCGGAGAGGAGGGAGAAGAAACCATGAGGGGAGGGGAGGGGAGGGGAGGAGAGTGTTGGGGAACGTAGTAATTTCAAAAAAAATCCTACGCACACGCAAGATCATGGTGATGCATAGCAACGAGAGGGGAGAGTGTTGTCTACGTACCCTCGTAGACCGAAAGCGGAAGCGTTATATCAACGCGGTTGATGTAGTCGTACGTCTTCATGATCCGACCGATCCAAGCACCGTTACTCCGGCACCTTCGAGTTCTTGGCACACGTTCAGCTCGATGACGATCCCCAGGCTCCGATCCAGCAAAGCGTCGGGGAAGAGTTCCGTCAGCACGACGGCGTGGTGACGATCTTGATGTACTATTGACGCAGGGCTTCGCCTAAGCACTACGACAATATGACTGAGGTGGAATTTGGTGGCAGGGGGCACCACACACGGCTAAGGAAAGATCTCAATGATCAATTGTCTGTCTATGGGGTGCCCCTGCCTCCGTATATAAAGGATCCAAGGGGGAGGGGCTGGCCGGCCAAGGGTGGCGCGCCAGGAGAGTCCTACTCCCTCCGGGAGTAGGATCCCCCCCCAATCCTAGTTGGAATAGGATTCCTCAAAAGGGGAGAGAGAGAGAGGGGGCCGGCCACCTCTCCTAGTCCTAATAGGACTAGGGGAAGGGGGAGGCGCACAGCCCATGAGGGCAGCCCTTTCACCTTTCCACCAAGGCCCATGTTGGCCCATTTGGCTCCCGGGGGGTTCCGGTAACCCTCCTGGTATTCCGGTAAAATCACTATTTCATCCGGAACACATCTGATGTCCAAACATAGGCTTCCAATATATCGATCTTTACGTCTCGACCATTTCGAGACTCCTCGTCATGTCCGTGATCACATCCGGGACTCCGAACAACCTTCGGTACATCAAAATGCATAAACTCATAATAACTGTCATCGTAACGTTAAGCGTGCGGACCCTACGGTTCGAGAACAATGTAGACATGACCGAGACACGTCTCCGGTTAATAACCAATAGCGGGACCTGGATGCCCATATTGGCTCCTACATATTCTACGAAGATGTTTATCGGTCAGACCGCATAACAACATACGTTGTTCCCTTTGTCATCGGTATGTTACTTGCCCGAGATTCGCTCGTCAGTATCCAATATTTAGTTCAATCTCGTTACCGGCAAGTCTCTTTACTCGTTCCGTAATACATCATCCCGCAACTAATTCATTAGTTGCAATGCTTGCAAGGCTTAAGTGATGTGCATTACCGAGAGGGCCCAGAGATACCTCTCCGACGATCGGAGTGACAAATCCTAATCTCGAAATACGCCAACCCAACATCTACCATTGGAGACACCTGTAGTACTCCTTTATAATCACCCAGTTACGTTGTGACGTTTGGTAGTACCCAAAGTGTTCCTCCGGCAAACGGGAGTTGCATAATCTCATAGTCATAGGAACATGTATAAGTCATGGATAAAGCAATAGCAACATACTAAACGATCGGGTGCTAAGCTAATATAATGGGTCATGTCAATCAGATCATTCAACTAATGATGTGACCTCGTTAATCAAATAACAACTCTTTGTTCATGGTTAGGAAACATAACCATCTTTGATTAACGAGCTAGTCTAGTAGAGGCATACTAGTGACACTCTGTTTGTCTATGTATTCACACATGTATTATGTTTCCGGTTAATACAATTCTAGCATGAATAATAAACCTTTATCATGATATAAGGAAATAAATAATAACTTTATTATTGCCTCTAGGGCATATTTCCTTCAGAGAGGAGGGAGGAGGAGGTCGCCGGAGAGGAGGAGGAGGTCGCCGGAGAGGAGGAGGGTAGTATGGTGGAGGAGAGAAGGGAAGATGGAGTGGAGGAGAGGAGGAGATGGAGTGTAGGAGAGGTGAAATGAAGAGATAAGGAGGAGAGGACCACAGCTAGCCATATATACGGCATACTAATGGCGCACCGCGGGCAGGTGCGCCATTAGTAACTTTTTTTTTATTTTTTGGATTTATTTTGAATTTTGAAGGCGGGAAGATACTAATGGCGCACCATGGGCAGGTGCGCCATTAGTAACTTTTTTTTATTTTTTGATTTATTTCGAATTTTGAAGGCGGGAAGATACTAATGGCGCACCATTGGCAGGTGCGCCATTAGTAACTTTTTTTTATTTTTTTTGACTTATTTTGAATTTTGAAGGTGGGAAGATAGTAATGGCGCACCATGGGTAGGTGCGCCATTAGTAAGTTTGAATTTTTTTGATTTTTTTGCCTCTCCAGATCTTAAAAGCCCCGTATCTTTTTTTCTGTTAGGTTTTTGAGGATTTTG
The DNA here is from genome assembly GCA_032464435.1 of Aegilops umbellulata. Taxonomy (NCBI): domain Eukaryota; kingdom Viridiplantae; phylum Streptophyta; class Magnoliopsida; order Poales; family Poaceae; genus Aegilops; species Aegilops umbellulata. Next base: position 71,677,863 of record CP136054.1, read on the forward strand.
AAAATGTTTAACGGGGTTGTTAAATTTGGATGTAACTTTTCGAGTAGATGATTTTTCATATAAAAAACTTTTTCATCCGAGTTAGTATGCAAAAGTTATACCCATTTTTACAAATTCTCGCTAGACTTTGCAAATGAAGTCGAAATTCATATTTGCAAATTTTCCCAACAACTAGACCACATATCACATGGGAAACTTATTTTCTTTTATTTTTTTGACATTCTCATCATTTTCTTTTATTTTTTTTTAAACTGAAAAGGCGATCCACGAGGGGGGGGGGTGCATTCGGTGGAAGTGGTGGCCAAGTTACTAATGGCGCACCATGGCATGGTGCGCCATTACTAGTTGAACTAGTAATGGCGCACCACCCCACGGTGCGCCATTAGTAGTTTTGAAAAAAAAATCAAAAAAAAGTTTTACAATTTTTTTTACTAATGGCGCACCGTGGATGTGGTGCGCCATTACTAGTTCAACTAGTAATGGCGCACCATGCCACGGTGCGCCATTAGTAGTTTTGAAAAAAAAATTTAAAAAATATTTTTACTAATGGCGCACCGTGGATGTGGTGCGCCATTAGTATTTGGACACTAATGGCGTACCAACACATGGTGCGCCATTAGTATATAGTAATGGCGCACCACATGTCTGGTGCGCCATTAGTGTCAATTCCATCTGTAGCCCTTTTCCTAGTAGTGTCACAAATACCGACAGGTATAGCAATTGATTTATCAGCCATTTGCAAAGATATTTTAGTAGGTGTCAACTTATTCAAGTCAAGTCTACGATATAAAGAGATAGGCATAACACTAACACCGGCTCCAAGATCACATAAAGCAGTTTTAATATAATTTCATTTAATGGAGCAAGGTATAGTAGGTACTCCGGGATCTCCAAGTTTCTTCGGTATTCCACCCTTAAAAGTATAATTAGCAAGCATGGTGGAAATTTCAGCTTCCGGTATCTTTCTTTTATTAGTAATGATATCTTTCATATATTTAGCATAAGGATTTGTTTTGAGTACTTCAGTCAATCGCATACGCAAAAAGATAGGTCTAATCATTTCAGCAAAACGCTCAAAATCCTCATCATCCTTCTTCTTGGATGGTTTGGGAGGAAAAGGCATGGGTTTATGAACCCAAGGTTCTCTTTCTTTACCATGTTTCCTAGCAACAAAATCTCTCTTATCATAACTTTGATTCTTTGATTGTGGGTTATCAAGACCAACAGTAGGTTCAATTTCTACATCATTATCATTACTAGGTTGAGCATCATCATGAACATCATCATTAACATTTTCATTAGGTTCATGTTCATTACCAGATTGTGTTTTAGCATCATACATAGAGATATCATTTGGATTATCAGGTGGTTCAGCAATAGGTTCACTAGAGGTTTGAACAGTCCTATCATTTTTCTTTTTCTTCTTTTTAGAAGAGCTAGGAACATCAATATTATTTCTCTGAGAATATGGCTCGATTCTTTCAGGGTGGCCTTCAGGATACAAAGGTTCCTGAGTCATTCTAGCAGTTCTAGTAGCCACTCTAACAACATAATCATTTTTCTTACTATTCATTTCATCAAGCACTTCTTTTTGAGCTTTAAGTACTTGTTCTACTTGAGTGGTAATTCTTTTTGAGCTTTAAGTACTTGTTCTACTTGAGTGGTAACCATAGAAGCATGTTTGCTAACAAGTTTAAGTTCACCTCTAATATTAGCCATATAATCACCCAAGCGTCTAATCATATAAGCATTTTGTTTTAATTGTCTACCAAAATAAGCATTGAAGTCATCTTGCTTAAACATAAAGTCATCAAACTCATCCAAGCACTGACTAGCAATTTTAGTAGGAGGGACTTTAGCCTTATCATATCTATGGAGAGAATTTACCTTTACTACCTGTGTCGGGATATCGGGATTAGGAGGTTCTTCAATAAATAAAGGATGAAGATCATATGTTTCTTCGACAGGCGATAAATTAAGACCATGTATTTCTTCAATAGGAGGTAAATTCTTAACATCTTTAGCTTTAATACCTTTTTCTTTCATAGATTTATTTGCCTCTTGCATATCTTCGAGACAGAGAAATAGAACACCTCTCTTCTTCGGGGTTGGTTTAGGAATAGGCTCAGTAATTGGAGCCGGAGCTGGCTCAGGAGAGGGCTCAGGAGGTGCCCAATTATTTTCATTTGTCAACATATTATTCAATAAAATTTCAGCTTCATCCGGTGTTGTTTCCCTGAAAAGAGAACCGGCACAACTATCCAAGTGATCTCTAGAAGCATCGGTTAGTCCATTATAAAAGATATCAAGTATTTCAGGTTTCTTAAGAGGATGATCAGGAAAAGCATTAAGTAACTTGAGAAGCCTCTCCCAAGCTTGTGGTAGACTCTCTTCTTTAATTTTCACAAAGTTGTATATTTCCTTTAAAGCAGCTTGTTTCTTATGAGCAGGGAAATATTTAGCGGAGAAGTAATAAATCATATCCTGGGGACTATGCACACAACCAGGATCAAGAGAATTAAACCATATCTTAGCATCACCCTTTAACGAGAACGGAAATATTTTCAGTATATAAAAGTAACGTGATCTCTCATCGTTAGTGAACAGGGTTGCTATATCATTTAATTTAGTAAGATGTGCCACAACAGTTTCAGATTCAAAGCCATAAAAAGGATCAGATTCAACCAAAGTAATTATATCAGGATCAACAGAGAATTCATAATCCTTATCAGGAACACAGATAGGTGAAGTAGCAAAAGCAGGGTCAGGTTTCATTTGATCTCTAAGTGATTCTTTGTTCCACTTAGCTAGTAACCTCTTGAGCTCATATGTATCTTTGCAAGCTAAAATAGCGGCAGAAGATTCTAAATAAAAAACATAACCCTCAGGAATAACAGGCATATTTTCATCATCACTTTCATCATTATATTCAGATTCAATAATTTCTTTTTCTCTAGACCTAGCAATTTGTTCATCAAGAAATTCACTAAGGGGCACAGTAGTATCACGCATAGAAGCAGTTTCATCATAAGTATCATGCATAGCAGAAGTGGCATCATTAATAACATGCGACATATCGGAACGAATAGCAGAAGCAGGTTTAGGTGTCGCAAGCTTACTCATAACAGAGGGTGAATCAAGTGCAAGGCTAGATGACCGTTCCTTACCTCCCCTCGTAGTTGAGGGATAAATTGTTGTCTTAGCGTCTTTCAAGTTCTTCATAGTGTCCAGCAGATATAAATCCCAAGTGACTCAAAGAATAGAGCTATTGTAACGCCCCGAGACCGATGCTCCAGACGGCTTCCATATTTTTTTTCGTTATCGTTGTGTGTATTTACTTGGATGTTGCATTCATCATCGCATCACGAGCATTGCATCCGCTTTTATTTTCGAAAAGTTGCATCCGTTCGTAGCGCCGCGTTCCCTCTTGCCGTCGTTGACCGTTCTGAGACCAACCGGGTTTTTTAGTCACTCTTTCACATGACCACCTAACCTCTCTCGTCAGCCAGCGGACCTCCTCGCGCGCATCCGAAAACTTCTCCGAACCCGACCCACTCAGTCATTACTGTTGGGTCCGGATTATCCTTAAACATCTATAAAACATCTCTGTTTTCTTAATTGGACTTCCTAACCTATTTATCCACAACCATCCGATTAAAATCGGAGGGACTAGATCGCCCCTAATCTAACCCACTCACTATATAACCTACCTAACCCTAGACCGTAGACAGACAAACTCCCCCAATCCCGAGCGCGCCGCCGCCACTCTCTCCCTTGGGATCCTCCAAGATCCTCTCCTCAGTCCTCACCAACCCACGCTCAGCCGCGCTTGATCCACCTCGTGGAGCGCTCCCGAGGCCCGAGCTCCTCCAACCTCGCGACCCCGCTGCCCCGGCGAACCTCGCCGCCGGCAACCTTCACCAGTAGATAAGGCCTGCGCCGCCCCTTCCTTCCTTTCATGCTTCCTTCTTCTCCCTCTCACACCTCTGTCTCGTTTTCTTTTTCCATCAGAGAACCATCAGCCGAAGCCGTCCCTGTCGCCCGAGCTCCTCCCTGCATAGCGAGCGCCCGCGCGACCCCGTCGCCGTCGAACCGTCTCCGACCAGATCCACGTCACCTGCCTCGGGAACTGCTTCCAGCCCGCCTTCTAGTCGCAGCCGTCGCCCCGCCAAGTCCCTCGTCTCGCCTCTCCTTGTCCGCTTCGCCAGCGCCAAGCCCCGCTCGCGTTGGCCGCACCAAAGCCAGCGCCCAGCCTCTGCTTCGTCTCGGCCGTGCCCCTGTCGCTCGCGTGGACCGCGCCGCCGTGAACGGACCCTGCCTCGGATCCGCCTCCTCCTCCACCCGTCGACCCCATCTCCGGGCTCCCCTGCATCGGCCGCTGCCTCCCCTGCTTCTACGTGTGAGCACGCGGGGACGAGGACGACCAATGCACGCGTTGACTTCCCAGTCGCAAGCCTCCAGCCAGCTTCATCACTCCGTCAAGGTCTAGCGCCATGCCCCGCCTCCTTCCCTCGTTCTTCCTCCTCCCTCGGTATTCATCTCTCTCGGTGCTCTTTCCGCTTTGGACAGGAACCGCCTGCAGCTTCCCTCTCGACAGAACCTCGCCGGCGACCCACAGGAGCCCCGCCAGTGATCTTCGAGCCGCCTCGTCCCGCGCCCGGATCAGCCCCGTCTCGTCCCATGCCCAGTCGCCGCGCCGTTCGTCTTCATATAGCGCCGCCCCCGCCATGGCGTCCTCTGCATCGAGCGGGACAGCGACACCTGCTCCATCCCTTGCCTCGACCGCATTGACCAGTCGCCTCGCCACGTCCCGCTTTCCACCCTGCGCGAGCCGGCCCAGCCGCTCCCCTGTGCCGCGCAAGGCCCAGCGCCCCAATCTGGCCTCCTCTGTCAAGCCAGGCCTTGGCCCATGGTGAGCCGCCCCCAGCGCCTGCCCTGTTGGGCTAGCAGATTCGGCCCGAAATGTTTTTTTAGGTTCTGCGAATTTGCTAATTTTCCAGAGACTGCAGTTTTTCAGAAAACCCCTCATGTTCATGCATATAATAAGTAATTAACCATGCATCAGAGTAAAACAATTTATATATGTAAAATGCTTAGAAATTCATCTAGTTTCATAAAATCCAACTTTCATCTATGTTTAAAATGTTTAAAATTCTGTTTGTTTAAATTTGCTAAAATGCCAGGTTAAAATGATTTATTTCATAACTAATTAACCGTAGCTCGGTTTTGAATAATCTTTATATATAAATGGGGTAGAAAAATGCCTAGTTTAACATGGTGTACTTGCCTTGCATGTTTAACAACTCTAAAATTGTGTTTAGGGCAGAAAAGTACCAAATCTAAAATATGGACATGAGGATTTTCCAGAATTGTTGTTTGTTGTTCCGGCCTCATTTAAACTTGCCTAAATAGTTGGTTTACTTGTGCTTCACCTCTTGCCATGTTTAACAACATTTAATATTTATGGGTACCTATACGAGAGAGAACTAAATAAGTCATGCGGTGTTTTGTCAATATGCAACCCGTTGCATATTGAGCTACACTTAATTTGTAGTGTTGTTTGTTGCACTTTGCCATGCCATGCATCATTAAACCGGACATGCATCATACTCGTTTGTGCATCATTCCATGTTGATGTGATGGTTATTTAATATGTTGTTTGTTTCTTTCCGGTGTTGCTTCTTCGGGTTAGTTCCAATAACGTCGCGTTTGTGAGGATTGGTTCGACTTCGTCCGTTTGTCTTCTTTATGGACCCGTTCTTCTTCCTAGCGGGATTTCAGGCAAGATGACCATACCTTCGAAATCACTTCTATCTTTGCTTTCTAGTTGCTCGCTCTTTTGCTATGCTGCGATACCTACCACTTGCTCTATCATGCCTCCTATGCTGCCATGTCAAGCCCCTAACCACACTTTCCTAGCAAACCGTTGTTTGGCTATGTTACCGCTTTTGCTCAGCCCCTCTTATAGCATTGCTAGTTGCAGGTGAAGTTGAAGTTTGTTCCATGTTGGAACATGGATATGTTGGGATATCACAATATCTCTTATTTAATTAATGCATCTATATATTTGGTAAAGGGTGGAAGGCTCGGCCTTATGCCTGGTGTTTTGTTCCACTCTTGCCGCCCTAGTTTCCGTCATATCGGTATTATGTTCCCGGATTTTGCGTTCCTTACACGGTTGGGTGATTTATGGGACCCCCTTGACAGTTCGCTTTGAATAAAACTCCTCCAGCAAGGCCCAACCTTGGTTTTGTCATTTGCCACCTAAGCCTTTTTCCCTTGGGTTCTGCAGACTCAAGGGTCATCTTTATTTTAACCCCCGGGCCAGTGCTCCTCCAAGTGTTGGTCCAACCTGTCAGCCGCCGGTGGCCACCAGGGGCAACTCGGGGCTCGCCTATCGGAAGTTTGGACAATCCGGTGTGCCCTGAGAACGAGGTACGTGCGACTCCTATCAGGATTTGTCAGCACATCGGGCGGCTTTGCTGGTCTTGTTTTACCATTGTCGAAATGTCTTGTAGCCGGGATTCCGAGACTGATCGGGTCTTCCCAGTAGAAGGAATATCCCTGCAGGGTATTAACTTTCGAAAGCTGTGCCCGCGGTTATGGGCAGATGGGAATTTGTTAATGTCCGGTTGTAGAGAACTTGACACTTGACTTAATTAAAACACATCAACCGCGTGTGTAACCGTGATGGTCTCTTTTCGGCGGAGTCCGGGAAGTGAACACGGTTCTTGGGTTATGCTTGAACGTAAGTAGCTTCAGGATCACTTCTAGTTCACGACCGTGCTTTACTTCTCTTCTCGCTCTCATTTGCGTAAGTTAGCCACCATATATGCTAGTGCTTGCTGCAGCCCCACCTCACTACCCTGTCCTACCTTTAAGCTTAAATAGTCTTGATCTCGCGGGTGTGAGATTGCTGAGTCCCCTTGGCTCACAGATACTTCCAAACAGTTGCAGGTGCCGATGATGCCAGTGCAGGTAATGCAACCCAGCTCAGATGGGAGCTCGATGAAGATCGTGTTCGTTGCTATGTTTCATTTCTTGTTGATCAGTAGTGGAGCCCAGTTGGACCGATCGGGGATCTAGCAGTTGGGTTATCTTCCTTTTCATTTGTTTGTCCGTAGTCGGACTATGTGTGTATGTTGATGATGTATGATTAATCCATGTATTGTGTGAAGTGGCGATTGTAAGCCAACTCTCTTTATCCCATTCTTGTTCATTACATGGGATTGTGTGAAGATGACCCTTCTTGTGACAAAACCTACAATGCGGTTATGCCTCTAAGTCGTGCCTCGACACGTGAGAGATATGCCCCAGCGCCCCAATCTGGCCTCCTCTGTCAAGCCAGGCCTTGGCCCATGGTGAGCCGCCCCCAGTGCCTGCCCTGTTGGGCTAGCAGATTCGGCCCGTATATGTTTTCTTTAGGTTCTGCGAATTTGCTAATTTTTCAGAGACTGCAGTTTTTCGGAAAACCCCTCATGTTCATGCATATCATAAGTAATTAACCATGCATCGGATTAAAACAATTTATATATGTAAAATGCTTAGAAATCTAACATTCTTAAGAAGTTGCTCCCCACATCTACCTATTCTCTCAACATGCACACTATCCACATCATCACCATGCCACATCATCAATACTTCTATTTTTCCTGTCCTTAATCTCTCTGATTGTCCAGGCAAAGGGTCACGCACCTGCGATCTGGGCCAACGAGAAACTGCATGCATGCGCTTGTGAGACAAGCCAATAATGTGCCAAGCAGTTACATCAAATCGCTGCGGTTAATTACTGCCAAGCAAGCATGCAACAAATTACATCCAAGCCCATGCATGCCGCCCCTTAAATCGGTGCTGTTAATTATAACCCAACCTGGAGTATGTTGTAGGAGTACTTACTTTTGTAGAAAAGGTAATCTACAGCCAATCTAAAACAATCGCTCCGTCCTCATCGTCATTTTCTTCGCCGCTATCTCTTCCGCCTCCACTACTGGAGCTCTTCCTTTCATGAATGCAATCACATATGAATATCAGACAACAGAATTCATCCCCTCATTATCTCACCCTCCACTGCCCTGCATTTTTTTGGCTTCCACTATTCGTCACTCGATCTCTCTCCCCCTGATTGGCGTCCGGATGTTTCACCTCTCCGCAAACGATTAGACGGCCTCTTTAACAGCGGTGTCTACGGCAGCCTTATTTCCTCTCCCATTTGTGAGGTTGATCAGCCGAGCGTACAGGGACTAGATTTTTAGATCTGTCCATGTGCTCTTTCTTGATTGCTCCTGATTCCTGATTATATGGTTTTTGTAATTTTTTGGTGAGGCGCAGCAGCAACCGACACTTGACGCCACTGCCATCGCTGCCATGGAGTCATCCGCTTCGATTGCATGGAGTGCGTCCACTTGGACTACAGCCGAAGTCGTGCTGTCGCCAACATGCTTTGGTCCTTCCCCTTCGCATGTCACAACCGCGAGCATGGCTATTTGACAATCCCACCGCCCGGCACAGCGGCACCACGCTGTCCGTGATCGCCATCCGGCCGGAAGCCCGGAACGCCACAGAGGCGGAGGCAGGCGAGACGACCTACTCGCTGTTGCCAAGAGAAAGTCATTCAACCGTCAACAGGAGCCTTGCACTTACAAGGCTGAAGAAGATGCTACTTTCCAAGGGGTTCCTGTTATGCTAAATTAAAGGTAATAACAAGGCCATCGGCCAGACATAAAAATAGATTGTTCAAGGAGACGATGTGTAGTTATTTTTTTTCACTGAATTTATCTACTGCCAGAGTATGTATGTGTAACTTTTATTTGCAGTTTGTGGATGATGATGGAAAATTTTACCTGGACATGAGGTAGTGTTTTGAGACTATGAAGGACTCAGAAAAAGTAGCTTAATTAACAAAATTCAGTGCTATTTTTTGTTCTGCAGTGTGTGGTTGACCGGTTGTTGATTGCTTCCTGGTATGGCTGGCTTGGTGTAAGAATGGTCCTGGTAAGCAAAGATCTAACGACCTGGAGTGAAGTGGATCACTGAATCCCATTTGGCTGAAATCTTTTAATTTGCATGTTATTATCTGCAAACAATTTGTCTGGCTCTTCTTTTCTCACGTCGTTATGGCCGCAACCTTAGCTCTAGCCGACGGCCTCACTATGACACGATGCCTATCTTTTTCATTCTGCTCCTTCAATTATCATTTCATTTCCTCATGACCTCTGAGACTTTGCTGCTCTACGTTGCAGTGGCGATTGAGAAGGTCGTTGTCCATTGCACTAGATTCAGTCATCATTTGTGCATGTTGTAGGCAAGGGCGATGGTTTGTGCTACTGCAGTTCATTTAGATTGATTATGGATATTGATTATTCTTTGACGTTTCTTATTATTATTTGTTTTGATTTCAACAGCAATACCAACATACCGGGGCAGCATTAGTCCGCTAAAATTGACTCACTCATGATGTTTGTCCAGATATTTCTTTTATCATGTCGACAAGGCAGCTGATGAAAATTCAAACAGTCGGCAAGTGAGGTGAACTAATGTAATCTTTATAATGTATTTAAATGACAATTCATCTCTCTCATGTTGTTTCTACATAGTTATTTTCCTTTTTGTTGGCATTTACTTTGGAATGTCTGATTGAAATACTACTCTTGATCATATAAGAAAGCTATTATTTATTTTGGCAGCCCAATTTTTTGCAACCATACATGTTACTTCATAAAATGTTAGAGATTTCATTCTTTCTCATTTTCAAGCTATTTTATACATAAGAAGTTAGTATAATATGTAGGCTTCAAAGCAGAGCTTTAGGAATTTTAGGTCCAGTGAGCCTCTTTCAGTCTTCATGCTTAAGCCCTAAGATTTTTTAGTTATCCGAGCGTCTGGGCATAGGTATGCACAAAACAATATAATAATAATTGGCTTCCAAGCCGTGTGGTACTTGTAGACATCATGAATTCAGTCATATTATGTCATGTGTTCTTGATTATACTTGCATTTTACGCGCCTTTTATCATCAATGGCATCAACTCATTTCATGTATGTGTTATCATATACTTATTAAATGCAATGTTCAATCCTTCACTAATTTCATAGTAGTTTAAAAAAATCCAGTTATTGTTTGGCCATACAACATTTAGAGGTGAGTTCAAAGAGAAGACACACATATTCATGTCATCGTTAAGACTTTTAATATAAATTAAGAATGTACAAGACCAGAAAAGCAAAGCAACTATAACCAATATCAAAGGAGTAAACTAACATGTGTGTGTGTGCTTTCTCATCTAACAAGCAATCATGATTATATAACTTTCTATTGTTTTTCAAACAATTTATTTGGCATAAATTCCCGCAGCAATGCGCGGGGAATCGTATAGTTCATCTAGTTTCATAAAATCCAACTTTCATCTATGTTTAAAATGTTTAAAATGCTGTTTGTTTAAATTTAGTAAAATGCCATGTTAAAATGATTTATTTCATAACTAATTAACCGTAGCTCAGTTTTGAATAATCTTTATATGTAAATGGGGTAGAAAAATGCCTAGTTTAACATGGTGTACTTGCCTTGCATGTTTACCAACTCTAAAATTGTGTTTTGGGCAGAACAGTACCAAATCTAAAATATGGACATGAGGATTTTCCGGAATTGCTGTTTGTTGTTCCGGCCTCATTTAAACTTGCCTAAATAGTTGGTTTACTTCTGCTTCACCTCTTGCCATGTTTAACAACATTTAATATTGATGGGTACCTATACGAGAGAGAACTAAATAAGTCATGTGGTGTTTCGTCAATATGCAACCCATTGCATATTAAGCTACACTTAATTTGTAGTGTTGTTTGTTGCACTTTGCCATGCCATGCATCATTAAACCGGAAATGCATCATACTCGTTTGTACATCATGCCATGTTGATGTGATGGTTGTTTAATATGTTGTTTGTTTCTTTCCGGTGTTGCTTCTTCGGGTTAGTTCCGATAACATCGCGTTTGTGAGGATTGGTTCGACTTCGTCCGTTTGTCTTCTTCATGGACCCGTTCTTCTTCCTAGCGGGATTTCAGGCAAGATGACCATACCTTCGAAATCACTTCTATCTTTGCTTTCTAGTTGCTCGCTCTTTTGCTATCCTGCGATACCTACCACTTGCTATATCATGCCTCCTATGCTGCCATGTCAAGCCCCTAACCACAGTTTCCTAGCAAACCATTGTTTGGCTATGTTACCGCTTTTGCTCAGCCCCTCTTATAGCATTGCTAGTTGCAGGTGAAGTTGAAGTTTGTTCCATGTTGGAACATGGATATGTTGGGATATCACAATATCTCTTATTTAATTAATGCATCTATATATTTGGTAAAGGGTGGAAGGCTCGGCCTTATGCCTGGTGTTTTGTTCCACTCTTGCCGCCCTAGTTTCCGTCATATCGGTATTATGTTCCCGGATTTTGCATTCCTTACACGGTTGGGTGATTTATGGGACCCCCTTGACAGTTCGCTTTGAATAAAACTCCTCCAGCAAGGCCCAACCTTGGTTTTGTCATTTGCCACCTAAGCCTTTTTCCCTTGGGTTCTGCAGACTCAAGGGTCATCTTTATTTTAACCCCCGGGCCAGTGCTCCTCCAAGTGTTGGTCCAACCTGTCAGCCGCCAGTGGCCACCAGGGGCAACTCCGGGCTCGCCTATCGGAAGTTTGGACAATCCGGTGTGCCCTGAGAACGAGGTACGTGCGACTCCTATCAGGATTTGTCAGCACATCGGGCGGCTTTGCTGGTCTTGTTTTACCATTGTCGAAATGTCTTGTAGCCGGGATTCCGAGACTGATCGGGTCTTCCCGGTAGAAGGAATATCCCTGCAGGGTATTAACTTTCGAAAGTTGTGCCCGCGGTTATGGGCAGATGGGAATTTGTTAATGTCCGGTTGTAGAGAACTTGACACTTGACTTAATTAAAACACATCAACCGCGTGTGTAACCGTGATGGTCTCTTTTCAGCGGAGTCCGGGAAGTGAACACGGTTCTTGGGTTATGCTTGAACGTAAGTAGCTTCAGGATCACTTCTAGTTCACGACCGTGCTTTACTTCTCTTCTTGCTCTCATTTGCGTAAGTTAGCCACCATATATGCTAGTGCTTGCTGCAGACCCACCTCACTACCCTGTCCTACCTTTAAGCTTAAATAGTATTGATCTCGCGGGTGTGAGATTGCTGAGTCCCCTTGGCTCACAGATACTTCCAAACAGTTGCAGGTGCCGATGATGCCAGTGCAGGTAATGCAACCTAGCTCAGATGGGAGCTCGATGAAGATCGTGTTCGTTGCTATGTTTCATTTCTTGTTGATCAGTAGTGGAGCCCAGTTGGGCCGATCGGGGATCTAGCAGTTGGGTTATCTTCCTTTTCATTTGTTTGTCCGTAGTCGGACTATGTGTGTATGTTGATGATGTATGATTAATCCATGTATTGTGTGAAGTGGCGATTGTAAGCCAACTCTCTTTATCCCATTCTTGTTCATTACATGGGATTGTGTGAAGATGACCCTTCTTGTGACAAAACCTACAATGCGGTTATGCCTCTAAGTCGTGCCTCGACACGTGAGAGATATAGCTGCATCGTGGGCGTTACAGCTATGCTCCCCAGCAACGGCGTCAGAAATTAGTCTTGAAAACCCACAAGTATAGGGGACCGCAACAACTTTCAAGGGTAGAGTATTCAACCCAAATTTATTGATTCGACACAAGGGGAGCCAAAGAATATTCTCAAGTATTAGCAGCTGAGTTGTCAATTCAACCACGCCTGGAAATTTAGTATCTGCAGCAAAGTGTTTATTAGCAAAGTAATATGATAGCGGTGGTAACGACAACAAAAGTAAAGACAACAAAAGTAATGTTTTTGGTATTTTGTAGTGATTGTAACAGTAGCAACGGGAAAGTAAATAAGCGAGAACCAGTATATGGAAAACTCGTAGGCACCGGATTAGTGATGGATAATTATGACGGATGCGGTTCATCATGTAATAGTTATAACATAGGGTGACACAGAACTAGCTCCAATTCATGAATGTAATGTAGGCATGTATTCCGTATATAGTCATACATGCTTATGGAAAATAACTTGCATGACATCTTTTGTCCTACCCTCCCGTGGCAGCGGGGTCCTAATGGAAACTAAGGGATATTAAGGCCTCCTTTTAATAGAGAACCGGAACAAAGCATTAGCACATAGTGAATACATGAACTCCTCAAACTATGGTCATCACTGGGAGTGGTCCCGATTATTGTCACTTCGGGGTTGCCGGATCATAACACATAGTAGGTGACTATAGACTTGCAACATAGGATCAAAAACTCACATATATTCATGAAAACATAATAGGTTCAGATTTGAAATCATGGCACTCGGGCCCTAGTGACAAGCATTAAGCATAGCAAAGTCATACCAACATCAATCTTAGAACATAATGGATACTAGGGATCAAACCCTAACAAAACTAACTTGATTACATGATAAATCTCATCCAACCCATCACCGTCCAGCAAGCCTACGATGGAATTACTCACGCACGGCGGTAAGCATCATGAATTTGGTGATGGAGGATGGTTGATGATGACGACGGCGACAAATCCCCCTCTCCGGAGCCCCGAACGAACTCCAGATCATCCCTCCCGAGAGGTTTTAGGGCTTGGCGGTGGCTCCGTATCGTGAAACACGATGATTTCTTCTCTCTGATTTTTTTCTCCCCGAAAGCCAATATATAGAGTTGGAGTTGGCGTCGGAGGGTTTCCAGGGGGGCCACGAGGTAGGGGGCACGCCCTAGGAGGGGGGCGCGCCCCCACCCTCGTGGACAGGGTGTGGGCCCCCTGGTCTTCATCTTTGGCGAGGATTTTTTATTATTTTTTATAAGACATCCCGTGGAGTTTTAGGTCATTCCCTGAACTTTTGTTTTCTGCACATAAAACAACATCATGGCAATTCTGCTGAAAACATCATCAGTCCGGGTTAGTTCCATTCAAATCATACAAGTTAGAGTCCAAAACAAGGGCAAAAGTGTTTGGAAAAGTATATACGACGAAGACATATCAGTGACCAGCAGATATAAATCCCAAGTGACTCAAAGAATAGAGCTATGCTACCCGACAACGGCGCCAGAAAATAGTCTTGATAACCCACAAGTATAGGGGATCGCAACAGTTTTCGAGGGTGGAGTATTCAACCCAAATTTATTGATTCGACACAAGGTGAGCCAAAGAATATTCTCAAGTATCAGCAGCTGAGTTGTCAATTCAACCACACTTGGATAACTTAATATCTGCAGCAAAGTATTTAGTAGCAAAGTAATATGATAGTAGTGGTAACGGTAACAGAAGTAACGGTAGCAAAAGTAATATTTTTGGTGTTTTGATGTGATTGTAATAGTAGCAGTGGAAAAGTAAATAAGCGAAGAACAATATGTGAAAAGCTCGTAGGCATTGGATCGGTGATGGAGAATTATGCCAGATGCGGTTCATCATGTAACAATCATAACATAGGGTGACACAGAACTAGCTCCAATTCATCAATGTAATGTAGGCATGTATTCCAAATATAGTCATACATGCTTATGGAAAAGAACTTGCATGGCATCTTTTGTCCTACCCTCCCATGGCAGCGGGGTACTAATGGAAACTAAGGGATATTATGGCCTCCTTTTAATAGAGAATCAGACAAAAGCATTAACACATAGTGAATACATGAACTCCTCAAACTATGGTCATCACCGGGAGTGGTCCCGATTATTGTCACTTCGGGGTTGCCGAATCATAACACATAGTAGGTGACTACAGACTTGCAAGATAGGATCAAGAACTCACATATATTCATGAAAACATAGTAGATTCAGATCTGAAATCATGGCACTCGGGCCCTAGTGACAAGAATTAAGCATAGCAAAGTCATAGCAACATCAATCTCCGAACATAGTGGATACTAGGGATCAAACCCTAACAATACTAACTCGATTACATGATAGATCTCATCCAACCCATCACCGTCCAGCAAGCCTACGATGGAATTACTCACGCACGGCGGTGAGCATCATGAAATTGGTGATGGAGGATGGTTGATGATGACGGCGGCGACGAATCCCCCTCCCCGGAGCCCCGAACGGACTCCAGATCATCCCTCCCGAGAGGTTTTAGGGCTTGGCGGCGGCTCCGTATCGTAAAATGCGATGAATTCTTCTCTCTGATTTTTTTCTCCCCGAAAGCAAATATATAGAGTTGGAGTTGAGGTCGGAAGAGCTCCAGGGGGCCCACGAGGTAGGGGGGTGCGCCCTAGGGGGGAGGGCATGCCCCCACCCTCGTGGACAGGGTGTGGGCCCCCTGGTCTTCATCTTGTGAAAGGAATTTTTATTATTTCCAAATAGACGTTCCGTGGAGTTTCAGGTCATTCCGAGAACTTTTGTTTGTGCACATAAATAACACCATGGAAAGTCTGCTCAAAACAGCGTCAGTCCGGGTTAGTTCCATTCAAACCATGCAAGTTAGAGTCCAAAACAAGGGCAAAAGTGTTTGTAAAATTAGATACGACGGAGGCGTATCAGCCGCCATCTTCGGATCTTTGGCGTCAAAGTCTGCATTTATTTGGGATATTGCGAGATTTGAGTCCCCGCGCACCTCCAGGCATTGTATGCCGATGGAGGTAGCCATCCGAAGACCGTGCAATAAGGACTCGTATTCGACTGCATTGTTGGAGTCTGTGTATAATATTTGGAGTACATACTGGACCATGTCTCCAGTGGGGGACGTTAAAACGACGCCTGCTCCTAAACCGGCCAGCATTTTAGAGCCATCGAAGTACATGACCCAGTTGGAATATGTGTCGTACTCTTTAGGGAGTTCGGCCTCTGTAAATTCGTCGAAGAAGTCGACCAATACTTGGGATTTAATGGCCCGGCGTGGTTTGTATGTTATGTCGAATGGCAGGAGCTCAATGGCCCACTTAGCAATCCGGCCCGTAGTGTCGCGGTTGTTTATTATGTCATTGAGTGGTACTTGCGAAGCCACCGTGATAGAGCACTCTTGGAAGTA
This sequence comes from Aegilops umbellulata, assembly GCA_032464435.1. Lineage (NCBI taxonomy): Eukaryota > Viridiplantae > Streptophyta > Magnoliopsida > Poales > Poaceae > Aegilops > Aegilops umbellulata. Next base: position 71,693,909 of record CP136054.1, read on the forward strand.
GTGTCGTAGCTTCCGGGATGCCATGAAGATCGCATATGCTATCTCTTGGTAATGAGGGTACTAGGATTTGCATGGTGTGAGGACAGTGGATACGTAGTATACCGGTTTCTGGAATGGGAATTTGTGTCCGTCCGCCCCTCGCTCAATGACGAGCACCGTGCTCACCACCTGGTGTGTTGCAGAGATGTATAATAACATTGGTTTGCCGACGCTCGGCGCGACCAAGATTGGGTTGCTCTCTAAAAGGGCCTTTATTTCTTCCAGTCCAGCCGTTGGCACATCTGTCCACTCGAAGTGGTCAGTGCATCGGAGAAGGCGATAAAGTGGCAATGCTTTTTCC